>CM019828.1:136097930-137420476 GCA_009763385.1 Coix lacryma-jobi var. lacryma-jobi
GCAAATAATCATAGGGGAAGGAAAGCAAAATAATGTGCATGCAAGCCATGGTTCGGACATCTAAGCATATGCGTTTTCTCTGAGGGAAACCTATCGAGAGTGTTTCTATTGATCCCAATATAGTCGAATGATAGACAATTTCAGTAACCATAATCGCAGCAGTCACCGGATTATGCAATGGCCGGCTCAGAAGAGGTTTGATGTCTCATACTAGACGTCTCAGTCGGCCTCAAAATTGATCCATCGGTTCAGAAGATTATTTATAATGTTGATACAAATTATTTTAGAAATAAATGATTTGATCAGCACAAGAGTCGATTGTCCCGTCGGCACACCTCCAGCATAGAAAACTTTCTGCTATCTACAGAGAAAACAAACAAAGCTGACCGGATTAATTATTTTGGAGTACTATCAACATTGAGACTAATGATACTTTTGAAGCATGATTTCTCATAATCACGTTGATCCTGTGCTGCAACTTCTTGGATTTGAGATAATATTGCCAGACCCACAGCAATACAGTTCACCATTCTTTGGAAATAAATTTGGCAACATCACGAGATGAAAAATGAAGTACTATTGTTGTGGTAAAGGACGTTCTTTACCTTCACATTCACCATCACCACCAATCTGTCATCATGCATCCAAGCTACCATTAACCATCCATCAGAGTATGGTATCATCTCACACTTCATGATCGGCTACGCGGAGCCTCGCAAGACTGTTGCAACCTGTAGCCTCTGCAATATCGACAAAGACGCAACAGTCGATCCGTTTTTAGTATTCACAAGAAGTGGAGAATCTATTGTTGGTGAATAAAGAAGCTAGATATGATCGATGGAGTAAGCTGACAGACTCGAACAAAAAATATCAGGCCGATCAAAGCTGTTTGGACCCTGACGATGTTACACAGCCGGTATTACTCAAATCGAACTCTAGATCCTGCACTGTAAGAACTCAGTTAAGGAAAAATTAATTCTTAACTAGTGGATATAAGAATCAGCTGTCAAGGTCAGGCCAACACACCAAAAGCCAATCAGCCAAGCAGACACGAGGATGATTAACCAAGAAACATCACACATATATGGGATGATACAATCGGCTAATTTTTGGAGGCATTGGCTGAAAGGGTAGGCCGATAGCAATAGTTCTGATCGCTGCACCAGAAGATTGCATACATTCAAGATCGATGCCCAATTTATGTTTACGTCGGTTAAATATCTGGAGGACATATTTAAAGACCAATGTTAGCATGGAAAGCAGCACTACAGAAGCATATAGGAATTCTAGATGCACCAGCCGATAAACACACTGATGAAAATATTATTATACACATATTCCAAGAAGAACACTTATCGGTTTGGAGCGGAAGAGTGTACACACAGATATGAAGAACTAATGAGAAGAAAAAACATAAGGTGAACATGCTCAAATTCCTACATCAACTACACTCAGGGGGGGCCTGAACCTCATCGTGCACGCATCCATGCACCGCCGAGCTCGTATTCGTCCTCTACGACACACTCAGCTTCATCAAAAATGACGTTCTTCGAAGCTACCGTGAGTTACTTGACAGCATGCTCACCTAAAGCATTCCAGTTCCTCAACAAGAAGAAAGTCAAAGGCATACTAAGCAAAAGCCGATAAGACAGAACCTTCGGCTCCTATTAATATAACTTTACCTTTCCTTGAGTAACGCAAAGCTCAATCTGGTGATAAGGTTATGAAAGGCTACATCAGAGGCACAATGGACGTTAGCAACCGGACGACCGATAGAAGACCATCGGCTAAAACGTTTTCCGCACACTTCGTATTGAAAGAGATACCTTTGCTGATGGACTTGAATAAGATGGTGCCAACAAGACACATGCAACGGTGACAAGTTCACTTATAGTCAGAACAGCTACAAGATCTGAAGCAGCCAGTCATTTGCAGAAGAAGGATTGACGTTTATGATTGGCTTCAAATATTTTCAACCCGTATTCGGCGAAGACGTCTCGGATAAGAGAAAGGAGGACACTAGTGAATCATCAATTACGCCGCTGTGACAACGTGTCAGGGGGCCTGAGCTCAACATGCACACATCGTACAACATCGAGCGATCCATCGTGAAGAAGGACAAGACGAATGGATGCTTCATCTTCAACGGTGGTTTGTGTAATTTTACCCTCACTTCTCTAATATTTTCAGACCTTAAAATTAAAATCATTTAAAAGCGAAACCTCTCATGTTGCATCTCCGCACTAAAAAAACCTTGAAAAATTTCACTCTATGAATATGATATAAATATTTTGGGTTATCCATTGTCGAAATGATAAATAGATGCTTTGTTTTATGTTTCACCTGTGTCTGGTTTATAGCTTTGATTTCTTTAAGATTTGGGTCTAGTGGTTATTATATTTATCTTGAAGTCTTTGAAATTTGTGGGTTGCATAGAATTTAAACTTTGTCTGAAAGTAGTTGTGGGATATGAATAGAGGTAGAATTTGCTATGACATTATTCTGAGAGATACTTGAAATTCGGAGATTTAATGAAATAATAAAATTTACTTAATGTCATATTGAGCACTGTCAAATCATTGTGACTACTAGTTGAGATTATAGTCATATTCTCAAGATCAAGATTTACGTACACGTTATAAACTAATAAGTGTTTTGCATGTGCATTCTCTCTTTGATTAAAAAATATGAGGCTATTCTATAAATCTCAGAAATAAAAACGACGGACACGTGTCCGCCAGAACTGAGAAAGAAAAAAGTCAAGTGACCGCCCAAATAAAAATATGAAAAAAAGGTCAAGTGACCGCCAAATAAAATAAAAGATGGCCGAAGGCCCAGTAGCCTCATAATTTTAAAAGGTAGGGAGAATCACATATGTAAAAGAAAAGGTAATAAAAATATTCACTTACACTTCTTGATCTAGGTTTATGGCTTGTATCTCCTTATGGTCAAGTCTTTGACTTTGCAATATTATATGATACGATTTTATATAAAGATAATGATAAAAACTCCAGATGAAAAGTGATCAAGGGGTAAAAGATAAGCATTTCTGTAGCTATTCTGTTTTGCAATCGCTTGAGGACTCAGTGAGAACTAAAGCCCCATAATTAAAGAGACGGATGGATGAGTAAGGTACCATTTTTAAAAGAAATCTTGGTTATAAAATATGATACTTTTGAGATGTAGTCTGCATTGCAGCATCTTCTGATCAATAAAATAGAAGAACTATAATATTTATACACATATGCATTTGTAACTAACTTGTTTCCACATGTATTGGAGAATTATTGTTTTATAGGCAAAATTGTGGAAACATGGTGAGAAAATATTATTGCTATCAGTGGATTTCTTGGCTTTTTAAAGAAGACCAACAAAGATCAAATAGTTCGAAGCATGACAATTCATACTCCGAACTAGGGGGGCTGTGTTAACACTAGATTTTGGTCAACATTGAGAAGATGACAGGAGGACCCAACGAGCAGTGAGAAGAGCATTCGGCAGACGGCCAAGCGGTCGGTTAATTTTCAGAGTTTTGGCAACTACCTGTGCGGTCGGCTATTTTACATAGATTAAACGAGTATTCAAGAATCAGAGGGGTCTGATCTCATTGGTCAGGAGTTGGATTTGGTGGTGTTGTGATGTGGCAAGCAAGCAAAGAAGACAATTTAAATATAAATATATATATAAAGCATGCACGTCTCGACGTCCAGTTCTATATTTAGCATGAATGGCTTCACGATGAAGGAATGGCTAGAAGACGGCGTACATGTTCAACGGCCCTACATGTTCGGCTATACATACACGTATACGTAATTAGCCGATTACAACTAGCTGGGCATGAACCGCACAACCAGCTTGAAGACCAGTTCAATGGAAATATTATTACCCGTTTGACAATTGATAATGAAAAGAAAATAGGATAGAAATCATTGGTTTGTGGTGGAAGGGGCAAGTGCAAAACATATATGGTCGGAGCTATTTCCGTGTGAAACAAGCAAGAGACCAGATTCGAAGGATTGGTCAGCAATTACGATATCGTATCCATCTAGGATCCTTACGTACGTACGTAAGCATGTCATATAATATTTCCCTTTATTTTAGATATTATTAGGTAAGTCCCTTCAGGACTCTTATCTGCCCAGGGTATAAATATAAACCCTTGGCTATTGTAAAAGGGTTCACAACCATATCAATACAAATCGGCCCTGTGCCATCTTCGAGTCCTTTGTCGTGTCGTCGAGTTCTTCGAGAGGAATCATCGATCCGTCGACCTCCGTAAGTCCCGACAACCTTGTTATCATGTCTAGTATCATGCGGTGGATTTAGATGTGATGCAAGTAGTCTTGTTTGTTTCCAATGGTCGTGCGGCGGACCTTTGTTAACGATCAAGAAGTCTTCGTTTATGCTTTGCTTATGAGTAAATACCGTGCGACAGGTGTTTGCTTGATACCTTTAGCAGAAACGAGATAGTTATCGGCTCTATTAGATTTGGCAAGATCTGGTAGATTCATTAAGTTACCATGTGTTGTATGATTTAATTAATTTTGTAACACTCTTTTGCCCAATCTAGATTGACTTTGTTCGGCCATGCTTTACAAGTTTATTTGTATCCCAATAATTGCATGATCATGATGGCCGAATTGATCTCCAATCTAGATTGTTACGTGTTGTGGGTTCATACATATCAATCACGCTTGAGTTTCGATAAAACTAGGTATCGTGCGGCAGATGCAGGTTTTAGATTGGTTTGATCGTGCTTGTTTGCATGTTCCTTCTTCATGGATCCCAATTCGGCTAGTTTGCCAAGCTTGGTTATATCGATTTATAATTTATTTTTATTTGTTCAAGCATGTCTTTTCTTACACGTGTATTCGGCAATCAATGCTCTCATATGCTTTCTTTTATATTAGCCGAATGACTCTACTACAAATGCTTGGCAGATAGCTTCTATAGTTGTATGTCATCAAAAGTGGCTTCAGGGCCGTAAATATGGAACTGTCTGGTCTCACCCGGCATGTTCCAGTTTTATTCTCATAGTTTTATCCCTTGTTGGTTTTCAGGTCAAACCGACTGGCACGTCTCCGGATTTAAAACCGTCCAGGCACCCGATTGAAGCCACGCTTTTCGGCTTGCTGTGTGTGAGGCACAGTGCGCCATATTTTGTGTCAACACATCTCGAAGCTTGTTAATTTATTTTTGAGGATGTGAAAGCCCTAGTTTGATTTTGGTTAATTGATGAAACCTATTTGGTCTAATCCTATTGCTAAGCATGTGTGTAGCTTTTGAGAAAGGACTGAGACCAAGCCAAGTAGTGAAGCTAGTAAAGTGGCAACCATGGAGGATGGTGATGGCCACATGCATGTTGAAGAGATCAAGTGCTCTACAATTGGTGAAATATGAGAAGAAGGGAAGAGATGGAGCAAAGAGGTCCGAAGGCAAAGTATAACCTATAGGGCTCTTTGTTTTAGTGATCAAGACACTTAGTGAGTGTGATCACATTTAGGATATGTAGTCGTACTATTAAGAGGAGTTAATTCACGGCTTTTGCGGTGTCCAAGTGCCACTAGGAGTTCTCTAACATATTGATGCTATAGACCTAGTGAGTGACTAACTAAACCCTTGGAAAAATGCTTTGCAAAATGCTAACACACGTGCACAAGTGTTGAAACACTTTGGTGTTGGCGCATGGGAGCAAGGGTAGAAGTTAGAAAGCGAAAGGTGCTGAGTTATCAGCATCGAACGCTGAAGGCGGCAGCATCGGACGCTGGGTCGAGCGTCCGATGGCTAACCCTAGCTACAGGCTGATGTTGAAGGAGCATCGGACGCTGGCAACGGACCCTGAAGAATCACTGTTGCAGAGGCTGATGGAGATGACGTTGCGCGCACAAGCTTTGCAGGGAGCATCGGACGCTGGCCTACGTCCGATGCCAAATCATCGGTCGCGTCCGATGTGTTTTGGAGCGTTCTGGAACCTCTCTGCATGGTCATCGAACGCAGGGGTTGAGCGTCCGATGTGAGGGTGCCGTCGCGTGGCGTTGAAAAGAGCTGAAAAGAGGAGTGGCATCGAAGTGTCCGATGCCTGGCATCGGCGCGTCCTATGTCACATTACCGTGGCGCGAAGAGTTTTGACCGTTGGGATCGAGCGGCTCGAATTCGTATCTGGGGGACACGTGGTGCTCATCGGAGCATCAGACGCTGGGGGAGCGTCCGATGGCCCCGACGCCGGCGCGTCCGATGGCCGCGTTTTCAGCCCAACGGCTAGGCCAACTTGAGTGGCCTATATTAGTGGCTTGGCCGGCTCACATGGCTTCTCGCTTGCACATTTTGATTCCTCAGCATCCTGTGAGCAAAGCCAAGCCTCCCAACTCATCTCTAGTGTTGATTTGATCAAACTAAGTGAGATTGAGTGATTAGTGCTAAGATTTGAAAGAGTTCATTCTAGTGGCACTAATTCTTCGCATCGGCTTTGAGTTGCTTGTTACTCTTAGCATTTGTCGGTGCCTAGACGGCTTGGAGGAGTTGAGGTGGTTGATTGGCAAGATTGGTGATTGTTCTTGGCCACCACCGTTCGTGATTGTGAGGGGTTTTGGAGCCTCTCCTCGACGTAGCGGCAAGAGGCATCCTTAGTGGATTGCTCATGTCATTGAGCTACCTCGCTAGCGGTAGATTCTTGTCGCTCTTTGTGAGCTTGGCTTTGTGCCGATTAGCCACCGGGTCACCTAGTGTTGGTCGACACAACAGGGAGTAGTGTGTCGGCAAGCACGTGAGCCTCAGGATAAATATTGGTGTCCCGCGTGTTTATTGTGATTGTGCATCCTTCTTGGTGATTGGCTTCACGAGTGGATTTCACCGGTGATTGGCTCTCTACTAGGCGATCCTGAAGGCTCAGTGAAACCAATTCTATCTAGCTCATTTACTTTGTGCATTTACTTGAGCTATTTCATTTGTGTTGATTCTATTACTTGGTATATATCCTTTGTCATATATCTTGTGTAGCTAGTTGTGATTGGTTTTCATAGTTCCTTTTTGCACACACTTGTTTATCCTAGATCATAGTTGTGCTAGAGCTAGTTTGTTTATTCTGCATTAATTTCCAGCTCTAATTATTTGCGTGACATAGTTTTATTAGGTAGAATTGTTGGATAGGTGGCTTGCAACACAGTATTAGGCTTGTGCAAAAAGCTTTGTCATTTGTTATAATAATAGTTTTTGCCTAAGTGACTTTATAGATTTTAATTAGGCTATTCACCCCCTTCTAGCCAATTCGGACCTTTCAAGTGGTATCGGACCCATGGTCACCGTTTGTTTGGGGCTTAACATCCTCTGGTGTTACAATGGCTCAAATCAACTATATGGGGAAGCCACCACATTTTGACGACACCAACTTTGATTGTTGGAAGAGGAAGATGTGTGCATTCACAAGAGGAATGAATAGAAAGATTTGGGAAGTGATTGAGCATGATTTTGCGGTAATTGACACCGCAAGTCCCACTCCAAGAGAAGAAGAGAAACTTCAATGGAATGATGTGGCAATCAACTTGTTCTATGAAGCATTTGACACAAAGGTGTTTGAGCAAATCAAGGACCTTGAAAGAGCAAGTGAGATATGAGAGATTAGAGGAGACATATGAGGGCACCAAGGTGATCAAGGGTGCCAAGCTATACATCCTCAAAGACTAGCTTGCTACCTTCAAGATACAAGATGATGAAAGCATACCGGAGATGTTTCATTGGTTACAAGTGATCATCAATGACTTGAAGGCTTTGGGAGAGAAAGTGGAGGACAAGGACTTTTCTCACAAGTTCTTGAGATGCTTACAACAAAGGTTTGATACTTTGGTGACTATCCTAATGAGGGAAGGATTGGATACGGTGACCCCAAACCAAGTACTAGGTGATGTGGTCACACAAGACACATACCGTGTGGAAAGAGATGGGGAGGTCAAGAGGAAGAGAAGAAGAAGAAGACGGTGGCATTCAAGGCTTCATCCTCCAAGAGCAAGAGCAAAGGCAAAGCAAAGAAGGAGGAGAGTGATGATGAAGCTAGTACAAGCTTTAGTGAGATGGATGATGAAGAGATGGCTCTATTTGTCAAGAGATTTGGTAAGTTCATGAAGAAGAAGGTTATAGTGCAAGAAAGAGAAGGGATGCAACCAAAGCACAACTAAAAGGTGCTATAGATGCAAGAGCAAGGATCACTTCATTGTGAATTGTCCATATTCTAGTGATGAAGATGATGATCACAAGAAGAGCAAGAAGAAAGACAAGAAAGAAAGAAAGGAAAAGAAAGAGAAGAAGAAGGAAAAGAAGAAGGGTGGTTCCTATGTTGTGACATGGGATAGTAATGCTTCCTCAAGTGATGATGATGATTCTAGTGATGATGAAAGGAAGACCACCAAGAAGAAGGCTATGGCTAGTCTTGCTATCTCAAGCAAGCCTTCTATCTTCAACACTCCATCGACATGCTTCATGGCAAAGGCCACTAAGGTATCATCCGATGAGAGTGAAAGTGAGAGTGAGAGTGATGATGATGAGGAGTACTCAAAGGAGGACCTCATGAGCATGCTACAAGATGCTCACTCTTACATTGAGACTAAGAGGAAGGAGTGCAAAGAATTGCGCAAGGCCAATAAGGCTCTTGAGCAATCCTTTGATGAGTTCAAGTCTACTCATGAGAGGCTAGAGGAAGCCCATGAGAAGCTTGACTAAGCTCACACTAGGCTTAAGGAAGCCCACTCCTCCCTCCTAATCAATGTAAGATTGAGGATGTTGTAGAGACATGCAATGTAGGAGTAACTTGTGATATTCTTGATGAATCATTTTATGCTCCTATTATTGTTGCTCCCACAAATGCATCATCATCATCTAGCTCAATTAAAATACCTACTTCTACTACTTGTGATTCATCATTAGTGGTAGAAAATGAGAATCTTAAGAACAAGGTGTATGAGCTCACTCATGCCTTAGGCAATGCCTATGGTGGAGATGCCCGCTTGCTAAAATGCTTGGGTAACCAAAGGTGTCCACTCAACAAGGAGGGACTTGGCTATACCCCCAAGTCACCCTGGGCACATTTTCACAAAAAACTGAAAACTGAACCGAGCCGAACCGAAACCGAGCCGAAATGTCGTTTTTCGGTATTTCGGTTCGGTGTCGGTTTTCGTTTTCACATATTTCGGTGTTCGGCTTCGGCTTCAGTTTCTATTCCGTACCGAACCGAACACCTGAGGAACCAAAGTTAGGCTCTGACTCCCTGTATTCCAACTCTCCAGCCAAGTCCGACTGCTTTAGCCAATTAGGCAATTAGGCCCAATAGGAGCCCACGAGGCCACGATGGCAGCTTGGCAAATGTCAAGGGCGCAAGGCATGAGTCGCAGAGTAGGTCACTCGGTCCACCAGACCGTGAACCACGGCACCACGACTCCCACGAGCGCTCAACCCTAACCCTATCCCATCCGCAGGCAGCGACGGGGGGCAGCGCAGGTGGCCAGGCACGCCGCGTACCCCGACCACTGTTCAGGCGTGCAACGCACCCCTAGCCAGAGGCAGGCGGCGTGCGGCGGCGGCGGCGCAGCGCACCCCGCAGGTGACGGCGGCCGGCCTGCGACCTGGGCACGTGGCGGGTGGCCCCCTCGCGGGCGCAATCTGGGCGACGCCGGTGGACTCCTTCAGGCTTCAGCAGCTGGGCGCTACGTGGAGTGGAGCCGACGAACAGCTGGGCAGTGACGACCGACGAGCAGCCGCGCCGGCGAATCCCTAATCCGGGGACTTCGCCACTTCGCTCCGTCATCAAGCTCCTCCATTACAACGGCAGCAAGAACAGAGCAGTCCTCCAATGTAAGTGATTAAGTCTGTTCTTATTGTTTTTTCTTTGTTCATGCTCAGCTTAATGCATAATGCTTAGATTAGTTCATTTTGTTAGTTGATCCAGATGCTTAGATTAGTTGGTTAGCTTAATAGACTTGATCTGTTCACTGATCTACTGGTGTATGGCTATCTGATCTGATCTGATGCAACATATGGATGGTTTTTTTTCCTTGTTCAATAGTTCATTACATCTTATCTGATGCACATGACATATGGCTGGTTTTTTTGAATTGCTACAGATGGGGGACACTGAAGAAACAGTTGCAAATACCCCTACACCTCGCCTTAATGAGACTGGAGTTGTTAATGTGGAGAATGACAAGGAACAACAGCCCAAGGTTGGAGAGGGAGAGCGACAAGATGAAAATGAAAGCAAGAAAGGGAAAGCCACTTCATCAAGATCAAATTTGCTAATGGGGAGGAGAGAGGCAAGTGCAAGTACTGCAACAAACTATTACATTGTGACACAAAGTTAAATGGAACGTCCTCCATGAAAGCTCATTTGAAAATCTACAAGAAGAATCCTCACAAACTTGTAGTAGATAATCAAGGTGTTGACGCAAAATCTCGGTCGGTCACGCCAACACACCCGGGCTCATGGTTCTCAGAGGGGTGCAGAGCAAGGTCCTGACCTCTTGAACCTTCGACAAGCGGTGGAGTCGAATCTTTAGCGAAATCGACTTCAGTGAAGGACCGAGAAGCTAACCGAAAGCGACCAGAGGGGGGTGAATGGGAGCTTCAAAATTTCCTTCCGGAAACTAGATGCCACTGTCCCAAAATCAACCCCAAGGGCGAACCCTAGAGCTTGCAAATATCCACGACCCTAGATATAGGGTGGATGCTTCCTAGAAGCACAGCGGGATACTAGACAACCCTAGAAAGCCAACACAAAAGACGGAACTCGAATCCGATCAAGAACGAACGAGTCGCGAACGAAAACGCGCAAAACAGCACGACCGGACTCTGCCTGCGTCGGTCAGCTGGGAACCGGACGCGTCCGGTCGTCAGAAATCGGCTCTGGGAGCTCTCTGTTCGCGACCGGACTCACTAGTACGGAGCGTCCGGTTGTGAACAGAGCGTTTCCGGTCAGATCAAACAAACACGATGAACAAGAACCTAGGCGCGTCCGGTCAATCGATAAACACAGGGTCCGGTCATGAGTGTCCGGTCAAACAGAAACTCTGTACGCAACGCTCAACGACCGGACGCACTGGTCAGCGTCCGATCACTTCGCGACCAGCGTCCGGTCACCCCGCAGCCCCTCTGTTCTCTACTACCGATCCGACTCAACTCACCAAAACGCATCCTCTAGGGATCAAACTTGGTGAGTGAAGTCACAAGGAGGTTTAGTGAGCTATCTCTAAGAGATCATGGCTCGAACCTAACTCCCAATCGGTGAATCGAAGAATTTTTGGGGAAGTGGGAAAATGACCCGAAACGAAAAAAATCGATCGATCTCCTAGACCGTGAGGTTAGAGGATGATTCCTTCGGAGGAAAGAAGTGCCTCACGATCTAGAACAACTTGGTTCAACGGAATTGCAAAAAGATGAACCGAGCAAAGAGGTCAAGCGACGGGAAAATCGTGGGAGCAAAAGGATTTCGTGAAGAACACAAGCAAAACGGAAATCACCGCCACGAACTCGAATTAAGGACGCAAATCAAGCCATCGATCTGTGCTCCAAGGTGAGGATACGGCCTCACTTCCTCAACTCAACAGTACACAGAGTGGAGTCTCTCTGCGGATCTCAACTAGCTAAAGCAGGGGTGTGGGAAGGCAGGAAAACCTAAGGCTAGAATGCAAATGACTGAGATAGCTAAAACTGAGATAGGGAGGAGGGTGTCTCCCCTGAACTACTTATACTAACCTAGACTAAGTCTATTTCCTACTCTACCCCTCTCTAAACTAATTACAGAGCGAACCAGCTAAACCCTAAGGCTATTCTGGTCCAACCCGCGGTGGTAGGTAGATCCGACGGCCACGCCCGCTCGAACCGAAGCGTTGCCTCGACGCAACCTCTGGATCGCCGCCACGTGCCGCCCTCGCTCTGCACCCCCGGTTTTGTGGCCCAAACCGGGAAACCAGCCTTTTCCATCAGCCCCCGGTTTTGAGGCCCAAACCGGGAAACCAGCCTCCAGCCCGAGTTTTGTGGCCAAACTCGGAAACCGTCCGCGCCCGAGTTTTGAGGCCCAAACTCGGAAACCGGCCCACGCCCAGGTTTTGAGGCTCAACCTGGAAACCGTCGCGCCCAGGTTTTGTGGCTCAACCTGGAAACCCAGCACCCAGGTTTTGAGGCCCAAACCTGGAAACCGTCCACCGTTGGTTTTTCCCGGGCTCTACCAACAAACCGGCGTCGTAGAGGGGATGCACCGCCTGTGCACCCCTTCCACCGACATGATCGCACTTCTCCGCTTGTCACTGTCGCAGGCTGCCAGCCACCACAGCTGATCCTCCGGCCTCCAGTCCATCAGTCCAAGTCCACGTCCGCCCTTCACCGTCCGATACATCGGCATGGCACGTCCGCCGCACGGCACGCCCATCCTTCATCGCGCCCGGTCCGTCGGCACGGCACGTCGCAACTTGACCTTCACCCGCCATCGATCACTGTCTCCGTGCTCGACACCTGCACAACACAAGCCAAAGAACATGCGCATCATCTCCGTTGACAATCACTCATCACACAGAGACTCGGCATACACCCATGTATCCGCAATCTCCCCCTTGATGAGTGCATTGTCAACTCCACAACAAATCATGAATAAGAAGGAGGAAGGAAGGAGTGGGAAGAGAAAACCCAACCAAATGACCCAAAAGCCTAACAAAAGCCAAAGAAGGTCAAGTGGATGAAGCGAAAAACTTGGTCCCCAAAGACATGGGCAACGGCTCGACGCAACCAAGCAAAGCAAAGCTAGCCCTCAAGAAGAGGTAGAACAGGCTCAACACCGCTAGCAGATACCAATTGAAGATTGGAGGACAACAGAAGCAAAATGCTAGTCCCTCAAGATAGAGGCACAGAGGCTCAACACAACTAGCAAGAAAATCACTCCGAACCAATTGGGAATCAACCCAAACCAAATGGGAAAGCACACCAGACGATACCAATTGAAAGCCAAATGAAAAAGCTTATGAAAGCTCATGAAAAGCTAGGAACGTTTGCTAGTCCCTCAAGACAGAGGCAACGGCTCAACACAACTAGCAAACTCCCCCTCGACAAATGCAAGCAACTAGGACAAATGATTCTCCCCTTAGTTGATCAACACAGGAGCATATGATTTGCATAAATTTCTCCCCCTAGTTGAAAATGCACTTATCAAGGCCAAAAGGTATCGGAGAAGCAACTCCCTTCACATAAACTCCCCCTGAACACAAGATCTCCTTCCAAAATGCATATGAAGTCAAAATGCAAGTTAGGAGCTTCAAGTATATAGTCAAAAGAGTGCAAAGATGCTCTAATCAGTATAGCTCCAACATCTCAATTAAGCACTCAAATAGCAAAGGCTCAAACTAATCACTTATACGAGATATGAAGCATATGAGCATGTGAGCAGTTTTAAGCCAACAGGATAGTCACCATCAAAATAGCACTAGACATGTATAGAAGGAATCCAAACAAGTGCTAAGCATATATACAAGGTGAACTACCCCTAGCAAAGTTCAATCATCATGCATAGGAATAAAGCATATACTTGTGATTTCAAATTCATATCGGAGTTGCAGCGGTAAACGAATTCACAAGTTTATTTTTAGCATGTGATTGCGAGAGGTTGAAAGCTTGTCATCGCCTAACTTTTCAACCGTGCGAAGCCTATGCCGAAGCAATCAGAAGCTTAAAGCAACGGTTTCGGTCACACACTACATGGCTCAAGTTTAACTCAAAGTGCAATGAGAAACAGTCTCAATACCATGAGGTGTTGACAAGCAATCCCATCTCGATCTTTTCAATTCAACAATACTTGGTTCAGATTTTAAGCAAGTTATGAACAACCAAGCAAGTGAATGACTCAGAGCTAGAGACATAGCAACCTAGCATATATGAAAAGCAGGAATGGACTCAACACACCCTACACATGCTAGTTGCATATCTCAATGGTGAACATTTTCAGATTTATATACATTAGGCATAATTCACCATTCCAAAAATAGCTCGCTCAAAACATGTAACAGTGATCAGAAAGAGCATAAGCTACACGCATCATCATAAGTATCGGAGCAATACTGACAAGAGCATAATTACATTCTAGTGAATATAGACATGAAGCTCAGAATGTAAATGCGTATGCCCGACACAAAACTGAAAGAAAGAAGATACCAATTGGAAAGACTCAAGAAACTCAAAAGAAAAGAGCCTCAAAATAAAAGAGTCAGTCTGTACATCTCAAAATGCTTCCCCCATCTAAAAGGGGAAACACACACCAAGCTCACCCCTCAACCTATTAAAGGTTGACTCGTCTAAAGGCTTGGTGAAAATATCAGCCAATTGGTGATGAGTATCGACATGGCGAAGGTCGATATCACCCTTCTCCTGGTGGTCTCGCAAGAAATGAAAGCGCACATCAATGTGTTTGGTTTTCGAGTGAAGCACGGGGTTCTTAGCAACGCTAATGGCACTCGTGCTGTCACAAAGCAAAGGAACTCGAGTAAAGCTCAAACCAAAATCACGCAAAGTGGCCATCATCCAGAGTAACTGGGAACAGCAGCTAGCCGCAGCAACATATTCAGCCTCCGTGGTAGACTGAGTGACACTAGACTGCTTGCGAGAAGACCACGACACCAGAGAAGATCCAATAAACTGGCAAGTCCCAGAAGTGGACTTGCGCTCGGTACGACAACCAGCAAAATCAGCATCAGAAAATCCACAAAGCGAGAGGGTGGAAGAAGCAGAATACCAAATCCCGAACTCAGGCGTGAAACGAAGGTACCTGAAGATGCGCTTCACCGCCTGACGGTGAGAAGTGCGCGGCGACGCCTGAAAGCGCGCGCACAGACACACCGCGAACTGGATGTCCGGGCGTGTCGCTGTCAGGTAGAGGAGCGACCCGATCATACTGCGGTACTCCTTCTGGTCCACTGCTTCTCCGTCCACATCCGCATCCAGGGCAGTCGTCGTCGACATGGGTGTTGGAAGAGGCTTGGCCTCACCCATATCGAACCGCTTCAGCAAGTCCTTCGTGTACTTGCCCTGGTGCACAAACGTCCCCTCTCAGGATTGCTTAATTTGCAACCCGAGAAAGAATGTCAGCTCGCCCATCATGCTCATCTCGAACTCCCTGCTCATAGTATCTGCAAACTTGGCAACCAAAGCGTGAGAAGAACCACCGAAAATGATATCATCCACGTAAATCTGGACCAAAAGTGTGTCTTTGCCTTGCCGGAGGAGAAAGAGCGTCTTATCTACACATCCCATTTTAAAACCCTTAGCAAGCAAAAAGGTTTTCAACCTATCATACCAGGCTCTAGGGGCTTGTTTCAAACCATACAAAGCTTTGTGAAGTTTAAAGACATGGTTTGGAAACTTGGGATTTTCAAAACCGGGGGGTTGCTGGACATAGACCTCCTCCTCAATGTAGCCGTTTAAGAAGGCACTCTTGACATCCATTTGAAAAAGTTTGAAACCCATGGATGCAGCATAAGCCAAGAGTATCCTAATAGCCTCCAAACGAGCTACAGGAGCGAAGGTCTCCTCATAATCTATCCCCTCCTTCTGACTATAACCCTTCGCTACAAGCCGGGCCTTGTTTCTCACAATGTGGCCCTCCTCTCCTTGCTTGTTTTTAAATACCCATTTTGTCCCTATAGGCTTACAGTCAGGTGGAGGTGGAACTAGAACCCAAACCCGATTTCGCTCAAAGTTCTCTAACTCCTCATGCATGGCATTGACCCAATCCGGATCCGTCAATGCGTGTCCAACATCTCGGGGCTCAAAATTAGCAACAAAAGCAGAATGAGCGAAGTGAGAGATGTGCTGTGACCTGGAGCGAGTGACTCGCTCGCCGATGTCGCCGATCATTTGCTCAGGGGGGTGCTGGCGCTGGATATGTCGTGGAGCATCCCGGGAAGAAGTGACCTCCCCCTCAACAGCAGCTGGTTCCATCCCGGGTACAAAAGGTACCGCGCGAGGTGGAGGACCCCACGGCCCCCAGGAAGAAGAAGTGTCGGGGCCGTGAGTCGTCGTCGAGGCCGCTCTTTGCGGCGCGGCAGGTGGAGGGGGTGCTGGATCATCCATACCTTCAGCACCCTCGTCCTCCTCATCAAAAAGAGGCTCTCCAACCTCATGATCACCTGCACGCTCAAAGCGAGAAGAAGAAGAAACAAGAGTCTCGTCGAAGGTGACATCTGATGTCTCCATGACCCGGTTAGTATCAAGGTTAAGTACACGATATGCTCTAGTGTGAGTGCCATAACCCAAAAATACACCGTCAGAGGAGCGAGACTCAAATTTGTCCAAGTTGCCCTTTTTGAGTATAAAACAATGGCAACCAAAAACTCGAAAATAACTCACCTTGGGCAGTTTGCCAAAACGCAACTCATAAGAAGTCTTTTTCAAGAAAGCTCTCAGAAAAATGCGATTGGAAATATAGCATGCAGTGTTCATAGCTTCGGCCCAAAAGCGCCTAGGAGTCCTATGCTCATCAAGCATCGTCCTGGCCATCTCAACAAGGGTCCGATTCTTCCTCTCTACAACACCATTTTGGGGCGGTGTGTAGGGGGAAGAAAACTGATGCTCTAAGCCAAGGCGGTTACAACACTTCTCAAAATCCGAATTTTTGAATTCGGAACCATTATCACTTCTAATAGCTCGCATCGAGTTCAAAGGGAACTCGTTCTGAAGACGCAAAATCAGATTGCGAGCGAAGGAGAAAGTCTCAGTCTTCTCAGTCAAAAAGAAGACCCACGAATATCTCGAAAAGTCGTCAACAATAACCAAAACATACCACTTGCCACCAACCGAGCTCACCCGAGCCGGACCAACAAGGTCCATGTGTAAAAGCTCTCCAGGGTGCGAGGTCATGACCTTAGTCACTGGATGGTGGGGAGCGGCAACCATCTTCCCATGTCTGCAAGAATGGCAAACTAGATCCTTCTCCATCGAAAGCTTGGGCAATCCTCGGATTAGGCCAAGTGAGCTAAGTCTTGCAAGCAAGTCGAAGCTTAAATGACCGAGCCTCCTATGCCACTTCCAAAGATCGGAGGAAGAAGGACTAGCCAAAAGACAGCGAGAAGAACCAAACGACTCCGAAAAATTCGCGCAAAAGACTTTCCCAAAGGGCGAAATCAGACATACAAGATCGCCCTGAGGATCTAAGATGCGACTAAGGTTCGGTTTAAAACGAATCTCATAGTCATCATCAAAAAGTTGCGAAACAGAAAGAAGGTTAAAATGCAAGTTAGAAACAAGAGCAACATCGCGCAACACAAAGTGCTCATTAACCCGCACTGTCCCACGAGACAATACCTTACCTTTACTATTGTCGCCGAAGGTTATGTACTCCTTTCCGGCGACCGGGCTAAGGCTGGAGAACCACTTGGCGTTTCCGGTCATGTGCCTCGAGCAACCAGAATCCACCAACCAAATGTCCTCCAACCGTCTCACCTACATCAATAAAAAGACATAGGGTGAGCATACGGTCCAACACTGGGGTTAGCGAAATAAGGGGAAAACCAGTGTTGGGCCGGCTGCTCAAAAGAACGGTCAGTGTAAAAACCATCCTGTCTAGGGGGATAGCGATCACCACGCACAGGAAAACGTGGTCCGCTGGGGAAGAAGCGCTCGCCGCGAAACTCTACCTGCGGTGGGACAAAGCGCTCAACAAAGCCTCCGCCACGGGGTCCGAAACCTGCCTCTGCAGGACCCCGCCGGGTACGCTCTCTACGAGGTCTACGCCTAGGAGCCTGCTGCTCAACTCTAGCGTCTCTCCTTGGAGCTCTCTCCTGTCTAGGCCTAACAAACTGAGGTGCTCCACCTCTAGGCCTAGTCTCCCTCCTAGGGGCTCTCTCCTGCTGCCTAGGCTGGGTACGCTTCCCTCCAGACCTAGCAGCTCTCCCCTGAGGCTTCGGAGCATGTCCACCACGAGCTGGGTGAAACATGTCCGGGTTCTGCATCTCCCGAGCACGACGCGCCTCCCGCTTGCGCCGGAAACAGAACTCGATCAAGTGACCATCCCTCCCACAGAAATCACACTGGTACCTCACGGCACGCAAAGGGGGTTGTTGGTGACCAGGGCTGTGGGTGTGGCTCACTTTGCCTTTGCCCTTCTGTGGCAACTCCTCACGAATGGGTGGCATAGCGTCAAGCTTGTTTCTGAGGTGGTTTGGCTTGGGTGCCCAAACTGGGTTCTTGGGAGGAGCTCTCGGGGGTTCCTCAACCACACCATCTTTGGTGATAGGCTTGGCTGGCTCTTTGAGTGGAAGCTTGACAAGTTTGGGAGTAGTGGTGGAATTGGGCTTCTCACATGGGTTCAGACCACTAGACTCTCCAATCTTCCCAAAAGCTGAGAGATCAACACTCTGAGCAAAGCCTACACCAGGGGCACCAACAGCTCGCTTGAATTGGGAGATCATCATCCCGAGCTGCGGCTCACTACTGGAGACCCATGACAAGATGGACCGAAGGTATGTGTTTTCTTCCTCGGTTTGCATCTTGCCATGCTTCACATTGGCAATCTCCATCTCCAGGCCCTCACACAAAGCACACCTCGAGACACAAGTGCTATCTGAGCTGGCCTTCTCTAAAGACTCAAGCTTGGCATTTTTCTCTGCCAACTCAGATTGCAAGACAGGACAAGTCTTGCACGCACCCAACAGCTGCGGCCTAGCACGGAGCTCATCCACCTCTCCAACCAACGCAGCATACTTACCTCTCAGAGTGAGAAGGTCAGTCATGTGCGCGGTGCACGACTCGCACTCCGCCTCCTCCGACACTACCACGGTGGACCGAGCGAACTCAAGCTCCTTCACCGTGTCCTCCCACTTCTGCCTAAACTCCTTGCGCTCTCTAGCGGCACGCCTAAGCAACTTATCTTGGCTAAGGAGGGCAGCAGTCAACTTCTCAACCTCGGAGGAAAGCTCGTCGTAGGTGAGAGATACCTGGGAGGTGTCGTCGTCGTCGTCGTCGTTCTGAGGGGTACGCTCCGGCTCGCCGTCGACCTCATCTCCGAGCGCCATGGTGCACAGGCCTCCGTCGCCGGCGAAGAAGCACAAGCCGTTGAACTTGTCTTCCAGCTTCTTCTTCACGGACTCGTCATCGCTGGAGCCAGCGGAGTCGTCATCCGAGCCGTCGACGTCGCTGAGCGTGGCGAAGAACGCACGCTGCTCAGCTTGCTGCTTCTCCAAGTACTTCTTCTTGATGTACTCTTTGTCGAAGCCGCCCCGTTTCTTGTGCCTTAGGGGGACGTGCTTCTCCTTGTACTTGGAGTCGTGCTTGCGCCCATGTTCGCCCTTGCCCAAGTGCTTGTTCTTCTTCTTGGGGCAGTCGGCGATGAAGTGGTCGGGGTCGCCGCACTCGTAGCATCCTGTGCGTCCTCCTCCTCGACGATGGTTCATGCGGTTGTTGTGGAACCGCGAGAACCGGTTGGCAAGCAAAGCCAACTCGTCGTCTCCCAAAGACTCCAGCTGGTCCTCTGTCACAGAAAAGAGAGAAGAGAGCGCAAAGCCAGCTGAGGGGTTAGAGGAAGAGCCGGAAACCAAAGCCATGGACGGGCGAGAAGGATTTTCAAAAGAAGCCCTCGCCATAGCATCAATCTCACTGGACTTGAGCTTACTGAAGAGCTCGTCGCAGGTGAGGGTCTCATAGTTCGGCGATTCGATGATTGCCTGAACTTTGGAGTCCCACACCGAACGGTCAAGAGTGTGCAAAAGCTTCAAAGCACGCTCATGATCGTCAAATGGCAACTGCTCTCTGTTAGCCCTCATCCTGTTGACAATCACCTGAAAGCGAGCGAATAAACTTTCTATGCTCTCGCCAGGTTGATGTCTAAAGTTCTCATACTCACGCTTGAACGACTCATAGAGTCGGGTTTTGACTTGAGAGGTGCCCTCATGGAAACGCATGAGGGTGTCCCAGATCTCCCGAGCCGTAGCGAGGTGAGAAACACGATCAAACTCTCCCATGCTCAAACAAGAAAAGAGAGCATTACGGGCTCGGCTATTGGCATCGTGCTCATCGATCTGTTGCTGAGAGACACGAGCAGCCAAGACCACGTAATCAGCAGAGTTGCAAATATCCCAAATAGAAGCGCCCAAGCTCTGCAGATAGGCCGACATACGTATCTTCCAATACGCATAGTTCGTCCCATCGAAAAACGGCGGTTTGCCCACGCCGCGATCCATGTCGCCTTCGGTGGATCTGGAACCGGCTAAGGTGGAAGATCCTTAACCTGCTCCGATACCAATTGAAGGACCGAGAAGCTAACCGAAAGCGACCAGAGGGGGGTGAATGGGAGCTTCAAAATTTCCTTCCGGAAACTAGATGCCACTGTCCCAAAATCAACCCCAAGGGCGAACCCTAGAGCTTGCAAATATCCACGACCCTAGATATAGGGTGGATGCTTCCTAGAAGCACAGCGGGATACTAGACAACCCTAGAAAGCCAACACAAAAGACGGAACTCGAATCCGATCAAGAACGAACGAGTCGCGAACGAAAACGCGCAAAACAGCAACGACCGGACTCTGCCTGCGTCCGGTCAGCTGGGACCGGACGCGTCCGGTCGTCAGAAATCGGCTCTGGGAGCTCTCTGTTCGCGACCGGACTCACTAGTACGGAGCGTCCGGTTGTGAACAGAGCGTCCGGTCAGATCAAACAAACACGATGAACAAGAACCTAGGCGCGTCCGGTCAATCGATAAACACAGGGTCCGGTCATGAGTGTCCGGTCAAAACAGAAACTCTGTACGCAACGCTCAACGACCGGACGCACTGGTCAGCGTCCGATCACTTCGCGACCAGCGTCCGGTCACCCCGCAGCCCCTCTGTTCTTCTACCGATCCGACTCAAACTCACCCAAAACGCATCCTCTAGGGATCAAACTTGGTGAGTGAAGTCACAAGGAGGTTAGTGAGCTATCTCTAAGAGATCATGGCTCGAACCTAACTCCAAATCGGTGAATCGAAGAATTTTGGGGGAAGTGGGAAAAAGTGACCCGAAACGAAAAATCGATCGATCTCCTAGACCGTGAGGTTAGAGGATGATTCCTTCGGAGGAAAGAAGTGCCTCACGATCTAGAACAACTTGGTTCAAACGGAATTGCAAAAGATGAACCGAGCAAAGAGGTCAAGCGACGGGAAAATCGTGGAGCAAAAGGATTTCGTGAAGAACACAAGCAAAACGGAAATCACAGCCACGAACTCGAATTAAGGACGCAAATCAAGCCATCGATCTGTGCTCCAAGGTGAGGATACGGCCTCACTTCCTCAACTCAACAGTACACAGAGTGGAGTCTCTCTGCGGATCTCAACTAGCTAAAGCAGGGGTGTGGGAAGGCAGGAAAACCTAAGGCTAGAATGCAAATGACTGAGATAGCTAAAACTGAGATAGGGAGGAGGGTGTCTCCCCTGAACTACTTATACTAACCTAGACTAAGTCTATTTCCTACTCTACCCCTCTCTAAACTAATTACAGAGCGAACCAGCTAAACCCTAAGGCTATTCTGGTCCAACCCGCGGTGGTAGGTAGATCCGACGGCCACGCCCGCTCGAACCGAAGCGTTGCCTCGACGCAACCTCTAGATCGCCGCCACGTGCCGCCCTCGCTCTGCACCCCCGGTTTTGTGGCCCAAACCGGGAAACCAGCCTTTTCCATCAGCCCCCAGTTTTGAGGCCCAAACCGGGAAACCAGCCTCCAGCCCGAGTTTTGTGGCCAAACTCGGAAACCGTCCGCGCCCGAGTTTTGAGGCCCAAACTCGGAAACCGGCCCACGCCCAGGTTTTGAGGCTCAACCTGGAAACCGTCGCGCCCAGGTTTTGTGGCTCAACCTGGAAACCCAGCACCCAGGTTTTGAGGCCCAAACCTGGAAACCGTCCACCGTTGGTTTTTCCCGGGCTCTACCAACAAACCGGCGTCGTAGAGGGGATGCACCGCCTGTGCACCCCTTCCACCGACATGATCGCACTTCTCCGCTTGTCACTGTCGCAGGCTGCCAGCCACCACAGCTGATCCTCCGGCCTCCAGTCCATCAGTCCAAGTCCACGTCCGCCCTTCACCGTCCGATACATCGGCATGGCACGTCCGCCGCACGGCACGCCCATCCTTCATCGCGCCCGGTCCGTCGGCACGGCACGTCGCAACTTGACCTTCACCCGCCATCGATCACTGTCTCCGTGCTCGACACCTGCACAACACAAGCCAAAGAACATGCGCATCATCTCCGTTGACAATCACTCATCACACAGAGACTCGGCATACACCCATGTATCCGCATTCAGGCGTGCCAGTCAATTTGACTTGCAATTGACAATGAGGGGGAAAAGACTGTTAAATCGTGGAACCCTCCAGTTTGGTGCCAGACAGTTCCAAATTATGTGGCTCTGATATAGCCATTTATCTTTAGGACATTGACTACAAAGTCAACTCCCAGGAGATTGCATGAAAAGCCTTGAAAAAGGTATAAAGTATAACGGCTATGACATGTGTAAGAAAATGTTTATAATGGACAAACAACCGATAAACTTTTAAAGATATTAACGAATTAGGATCTATGTGTACGTCTTAAGCGACATGAAACCAACGTATCGATTAATTGCACAAGCAATTCTATTCATTAACAGTGGGGTGTCTCCATACAGCCATAATAACAAATAGATCGATAAAAAAGCTTAAAACAACAACAGTGGGGTGTCTCCATGCAGCCATAATGATGGCCAAGCTAGATCACGTCTTATGCCAAAAGTTAATCTGTTGATTCCAAACCACTTAAAAGAACACATTATGAGGAAAGCATAACTGGATCGGCTATTTTAGCCGATGCAGGGTCCATGAAGCACGAACAAGATCTACCTGTTAGAACCATGATTTAATCTAAAACCAAACAAATCTAATATATCATGTATATCAGTGGGGTTCAGAAATACAGCCATAATAAACATGCTAGATTAAACTGGTTTGTTCTTAAATCAGATCATGATTTTACCAGATATCTCGAACGCACAGCATGTAACAACCAAGATTGACAAAATAGCCGATGAAAGGCTTGAATCGGCTATTTCCTCTGTTGTGAGCGTGTAAACCTCAGAACAGCCGAAACTAAGCATCCTTTAAGCTTGAGCCACTTTGTCAATCTTGATTGGGCAAGATGTTGTTTAAAACGTAAATAAACAAATTAAAACATAAAACAACATTGATAACTTAATGAATCTACTAGTGTCACACCCTGAAATTTGTGTTTCTTAAATTAGAGTTAAAATGTTTTATTCAGGAATTTTTGTGCTCATAAAATATAGGGAAATAAAAACTTTTCTATAAAGTAAAATTTATCCTAGGGTTTATAAACTTGTTTGTGCATTCATGTTGGAGCATTTGAGTTTTTCGTGATGTGTGGTTTTGGTTAAAATTCAAATTGAGTTCAAAATGGTTCGAAAATAATTTTAAAATAAATTTCCTAGAAAGGGATTTAAAAATAAAGACTTTTTGTTTTCAAAAAGTTTGGAAAGTTTAAAGTTTCAAAACTTTCTGTTTCTCTCAAAAGATTCAAAATCAAATTTCAAAAGGAATTCAAATTTTGGTTTGAAAATGATTTGAAAAGGTTTTGAAAGGAAAAGAAAAGGCAGGAAACCCTCACCTCACCCCTCCTCTTCCATTCTGGCCCGAAGGCCTGTTTCTCCCCTTCCCCTCCGGCCTGCTCTCTTTTCCGTCTTGGGCCGCTTCGCCCTCGGCCCAGCCCCGGCCGGCACCCCCTCAGCGCTCGCGCCCCTCCTGCTTGGGCCGCCAGCGGCCCAGCCGCGCGCCTGCAGCCGCGCGCGCATACTCTCTCCCACTCTCGCTGACAGCGCGGCCCGCTCTGTCAGCCGCACGCGCACTGCACCCCGCGTCTTCTCTTTCGCCGACCGGTGGCCCTACCATGTCAGTCGTCGTCCTCCTCCCGTGCTCCACCAGGACTCCGCTCCCGAGCCCGACCCCGGCTCCCGCTCGTCCCCTCTCCTTGTCTTATCCACCACGCCAAGGACCCTATAAAGCTCGCCGTACCCGCCTCCTCCTTTTTTCCCGAGATCACGAGTTCTCATGCCCTATTTCGCCCTAGCCGCAAGCTCCGCCGCCCAGTTGGATCCCGCCGCCGTCAATCCGACGTTTCGGCGAGTTACAGAGACCGTAAGTGGCTCCTCAAGCTCCGCGTCGATTCCCCGAAGCCACCCGAACCCTTATCTCTCTTTTCCTCTCTTTGTTCCACGGTCTAATTGCTCACCGTTGACTGCAGAGCTCCGCCGCCGTCAAATCGTGCCGCACGCCACCACCTAGCCATCTTCGTCGTCCTTTGTGCGCCAGGTGAGTTAGTCACGAGCTCCTGGTTCGGTTGAACCCATCCCTGAGTTCTCTACCGTTCTCTAGCTCGAATCCGAGCCGCGCCGGCCGATTCCGGCCATGGTGCCACCGTGGTCGCTGACCCCTCCCCCAACTCCGGCCGAAAGCGCCGCCCTAACCTCCCAAGCCTAATCTCATGCATCCATCTCAGATCCAACGGTATACGTTGACCGATACCCCTTCGGCCGCCACATTTTCTAAAGAGCCCCTCAAGTTTCTAAGCATCAACCCGCAGTCCAGTCGATCCTATTCATTGAGTCTGTGCAGACTTACAACCAAGCCCCTGCGTTTTCTCTTAAATGAGGCGCAGTCCAGCCGAAATTCTGATTTCGTTTTATTTATTTAAAATTACAAAATCAGGTTTGAATCAATTACAGTTTTGCCACTGTTTTCAAATGCTTATAACTTCTTTGTTTTAACTCCGATTTAATCCGTTCAACTTGCGTTAGATTCGTTTCGAAAAGTTCTTTCAAGCTATATAACTTTCACTACTGTTTTCTGTAATTAAAATTTGAGTTAAAACTAATCTAGTAATTAGTATCTTTAATCTTGTTTAGATCGTATTTTTTCGGTATAGCTCCGATTAGCGTGTTTTTCGCATTTGTGTGTTCGTAGCGAATCGTAGATCAGTTTTCAAAACTCTTTATTTATTTATTTATTTATTTATTGGTGTATTGTTCTAATCATAGGCTATGTTTGCTTTGTATGATTGCTTTTGGATGTGTGTGTGGTGTTATGCGATCGTATGTCCAGTCGGTGAGTTGTACGTTGGTGATCAAGAAGAAGTTCGTGATCAAGAGTTCAAGATCAAGAGTCAACCTTTGGAAGTATATAAGTCAACAGAAGAAGGATCTTGAGTTTAAGGCAAGTATAGCAATCGAGTGTTCTTTTCGCAATCATGATCATGTTACTTAATTAATGTATGCATCGAATGATAAAAATGGTTTATTAGCAACTTAAGAAATTATCTGTACAAGAACCTTCGGGATTTACAGTGCAACTGTTGGGGGTTATATGGCTCTGGCTTTAGCTCAGTATGAGGACCTTTTCTAGCTTGTTAGAGGTTACCGAAAGGCGCAAGAGGGGCTCCGATCTGTATGGTCTTGGCCGACCAAGTTGGTGCATTTTGTCTTTTGTTAGTCACCGCTTGTAGGGGAGATTCATGCTTATTGATGGGGAAACCTAGCGGCCCTAACTTGTTAGACGAACCTTTGAAAGGCTTCATCGTGAACCCTGCCGACTTTCCTTGGAAGTGAGTTAGAGGCTGATCACGTCGGGCGTAAGGGCAATTCACGTCTCGCAGTGAAAGTGTACACCTTTGCGCAAAGTTTATTAAACTGATATATCAGCCTTGCTCAAGGACACGAGCGGCCTTGAAGACTTTTACATTTATGACTTTTGTTGGTTAACATGTTCATTATTTACTATTTTATGCTATTCATTATTTATGTTACATTGATCATGAAATTTGGGATCTATATCACTTGTTGCTATACTTGTGGAGTTCGACATGGACTCACTCTTGCTTTTCCCCCACACCTCAGAGAGTTAAGCTTTGGAGAAGCTTAGGCTTGTGGTCAACCAGTCAGTTGTCCCTGTGAAGTTGGTGTCTCCATCTGAAGATCGGAGTGTCTTTCCGCTGTCTGCTCTTTAAGGTTATGTTCTTTGTTATATATATGTTATATATGTGCATTGTCTTTCGATATTACCCTTTATTTGTGACTATATGTGAGATTTGACTTCCTGGGCTCACATATGGTGTATACCTGGTTTTGTTCTTAAAACCGGGTGTGACAACTAGCTTGCCAAACTAATAGAGCCGATAACTAGTCAAGATCGACTAAAGCAAGAGATTGATCAGAGTCAAGACAGTCTCACAGAAGACGAGCTTAGACCGATAACTAGCCATGTCATAGCTTAACAAGAGTTTGGTCGATGCCAAATACAGCCTTATTACACGATGACACGAGCCATTGGTGAAACTTACAAGCAAACCGAAGGTTGGTCGATGCCGATGCAGCCCTGCCTGATTGATGGTCTCGCCGAGATCTATGTTACTCCTACTCCTAGGGTTTTGGCCGAGGGCCGATGTATTGGTTGATTGGATGTCCTTACAAAATTCGGGTTTCTAGCTATTTATAACCCGGTTGACTCCTACCTTAACACGACTAGGTTACATGATAGATAAAATAAAAGACGACTCGGACCTGAACTCTGGTCGAGCCCAACACGTCTTCGAAGCCTGTCATGTTGGCCCATACGAAATCTTTTGGTCACGCTTGAACCGACATAAGCTTCTCAATTTTCTGGCCGATTCTTTCTTTAATAATCCAGTCGTTTGTGCTTACAAAATAATAATCTTCTTGGTCCAAAATCTGGTGTAAACACAAGGTACTTTGCAACTACAACCTAGTGCTGGTAATAGTAGTGTTGGTGTTGTATCTACTTGGAAATTTGATCCTGATGACCTTAGGAAGACTTTAGCTGAGATGATAATAGAAGATGAGTTGCCTTTTGTGATATGTGAACGTCCTGGCCTTAGAAAGTTAATGGCAAAAGCATGTCCATGTTTTATTGTGCCATCTAGAAGAACAATGACAAGAGCTTGTGTGAAAGTGTTTGATGATGAGAGAGAAAAATTTAGGAAATTTATGAAAGAAAACTGTGAGAGAGTTAGCTTGACAATAGACACATGGACAGCTAAGAACAGTCAAAATTATATGTGTGTTACAGCCCATTTTATTGACGATGAATGGAACTTGCACAAAAAATCATTGGTTTTTTCATGGTGAAGGGCCATAGGGGGGAGGACATTGGGAAATCTCTAGAGAATTGCGTGGCTGATTGGGGAATCGAGAATGTTTTTACAATAGCAGTAGATAATGCTAGCGCAAACAACACTGCAATTAAGTACATGCAGAGAGTCCTAAATGAATCAAAAGGTTGTTTTGCTGAAGGAGAGTATCTTCATATGAGGTGTATGGCACATATTATCAACCTAATAGTAAGTGATGGTCTAAAAGAAATTGATATATCAGTCGCTCGTGTTCGAGCTGCTGTTAAGCATATTAGATCTGGAACATCTAGGTTGGTAAAGTTCAAGAGATGTGCAGAGTTAGCAAAGGTTCAGACCAAAGCATTGATGAACCTAGATATTTGCACTAGGTGGAACTCAACTTACCTGATGCTAAATGTTGCACAACAGTATGAAAAGGCCTTTGAAAGGTATAGTGATGAAGACCCATATTATCTCCTAGAGTTAGAGAGTGAGAATGGCCCAGGAGTTCCAACCAAATCAGATTGGGAAAAAGCAAGAAAAATGGCTAAATTTCTTGAACACTTCTATGAACTGACCCTCCGTGTCTCTGCCACAAGTTGTCCAACATCTCACACATACTTTCATGAGATTGCTGATGTTTTGGTTTTGTTGAGACAATGGTGTAGCAGTGAAGATACATTATGTCAGGAAATAGGCAAGAAAATGTTAGCCAAGTATTACAAATATTGGGGAGAGAAGTATGGAGAGAGGCATGGAGATAGAGAGAAGAGAGGAGAGAGAGACAAGGGGGATCAATTGGTTAACATTGTTATTTTTTCTGTGTTGCTATTGATCCTCGGTTCAAGCTTTCTAATTATGTCAAGATGGCAACTATGGTCATGTTTGGTGATGACATAGGACCAAAACTGTGGGAAACAGTGAACAAATATTTTCGAGCTCTATTTGAGGAGTACAGAGAACTGTATGCTCCAACTCCAAGTGACAAGTTGCTTTCTGAAACTCAAGAAACACCAACAGTGAGCTCTGGGTTGATGAGCTCCATAATTGCACAACAAATGAGCAACACGGGGGGTAGCAATGCCACTGTGAAATCTGAACTTGACAAGTACCTTTCAGAAGATAATGAGGAGGTTACTAAAGGTTTTGACATTCTGAAATGGTGGAAGAACAATGCTACTAGATTTCCCATAATGTCTCGCATGGCGCGTGATCTTTTGGCAATTCCTATATCTCAACATTAGCCTCTGAGTCAGCCTTTAGTGCAGGTGGAAGAACACTTGATGATTTTAGGACCTCACTGACACCAACAATGGTTGAGCGGCTCGTTTGTACAAATGATTGGCTTCGTGCAAATGACTACCTCAGCGGCATTGAAGAGGACACAGAAGCAATGGCCAAGCTTGAGGAAGGTAATTTGTAATGATAAGTTACATGTGTTATTATTTCTAATGTCATGATCACTTATTACTAATGTATATCATATTATCATTTCTATTGTTTTCATGATCTCTAACTGAAACAATCACTTAATGCAGAAATGGGTGTACTGGCCATTTCTAAGGATAGCACTACAACCACTACTGCATCTTGAGCCTTATCTTGTTGTCATTGATGCCTGGAACTTTTTTCTTTTCTGCTGTTGTTGTTGATCCCTTGTGTCATGTTCATCAGAACTGCAAGTTTGAAATATTTGTCTATTTGAGCTATCAGCTATTGAGCTATCAGCTATGAACTATTGAACTGTACTGTACGTTTGCTGTTTGCTGGGCGGCTGGCCGGCTGGGCACGTTTGTATTCTGGAGTGTTTGAACTTTGAATAACTGAACTCTGTATGGTGACTGTACTGTGATACTGCACTGTAATTTTGCTCCATAGACTGTACTATAATTTTGTGTCGTGCTTGCTGTGAAAGTGGGCAATTTTGCCATCGACACAAGGTCTGAATCTTGCTGCTTGTACGCTCCTGTTTATGACATCGGTTTATATGGTTTAAACCGTAAAACCGAACTGTAAAACCGAAACTGAAATTATTGGTTTCTGGTATTTTTGACAACCGATCGGTCCTTATTTCTTGAAAACCGAAATTATGGAAAACCGAATAAACCGAACCGAACTGTCGGTTTAAATCGAACGCCCAGCGTGACCCCCAAGAAGGGCAAGGAGGCTTTTGCTCCTCACAAGACTAGTTTTGTGAAGAGCAATGGTCGGTTTTGCCATAGTTGCAAGCAATCCAGGCATATAGAGCAAAATTGCTTTAACAAGAACAAGAACATTGCTCATGTTTCATCTATTAGACTTGATTCTTGTTATATGCTTACAAAGGGCACTAATGGTGTGAAGGCTAAGTACATTGGTGCACCCATGGTTGGCCCAAAGAAGAAGGCAATTTGGGTGCCCAAGAGCTTGGTGACTAACCTTGGAGGAACCAAAAAGATTTGGGTACCTAAAAGGAATTGATCTCTTTGTAGGTAAATTATAAAGCGGGAGGAAGGCATTGGGTGCTTGATAGTGGGTGCACTCAACACATGACCGGAGATGGAAGAATGTTCAAATCAATCAACACTAGTGGCAATGATCATGCAGATGCTATCACATTTGTTGACAACAAGAAAGGCAAGGTCAAAGGTTTGGGCAAGATTGCAATATCAAATGACTTGAGCATCTCCAATGTGCTATTAGTGGAATCTCTCAACTTCAACCTATTGTCAGTGGCACAATTGTGTGACTTGGGATTCAAATGCATATTTGGTGTTGATGATGTGGAGATAGTGAGTGTTGATGGAAGTGATTTGGTCTTCAAAGGATTTATATATGAGAACCTCTATTTGGTGGACTTTGATGCTAGTGAAGCTCAATTGACAACATGTTTGTTCACCAAATCAAGTATGAGTTGGCTATGGCATAGGCGCTTAGGACATGTTGGAATGAAGCAACTAAAGAGGCTAGTAAAGCATGACATGGTGAGAGTACTAAAAGATGTTCACTTTGAGAAGGACAAACTTTGTAGTGCATGCCAAATGGGAAAACAAGTTGGAAACACCCATCCTAACAAAGGAATGATGAGCACTATACATGCACTTGAGTTGTTGCACATGGACTTGTTTGGACCAACTACATATGCAAGTATTGGAGGAAACAAGTATGGCTTTGTGATAGTGGATGACTATACAAGATACACATGGGTCTTCTTTCTCGTTGACAAGATTGAAGTGTTTGGCATATTCAAAACCTTTGTCAAGAGAAGCCAAAATGAGTTTGATAGAAGAATCAAGAAAGTGAGAAGTGACAATGGAAGTGAGTTTAGAAACACAAGAGTTGATGAGCTTTGTGATGAGTTTGGAATCAAACATCAATTCTCGGCCAAGTATACACCTCAATCCAATGGGATAGTTGAAAGGAAGAACAGGACACTCATTGATATGTCAAGATCCATGCTTAGTGAATACAATGTGAGTGATTCTTTTTGGGCCGAAGCAATCAACACGACATGCTACTATAGCAACCAGCTCTATTGTCACCCTCTATTGAAGAAGACACCATATGAGCTCCTCAATGATAGAAAGCCTAACATTGCCTATTTTCGGGTCTTTGGGTGCAAGTGCTACATATTGAAGAAGGGCACAAGACTTGGTAAGTTTGAGAAGAAATGCGATGAAGGGTTTCTAATTGGTTACTCCACTACAAGCAAAGCATATAGAGTGTGGAACAACACATCAAGAATAGTTGAATAAGTCCATGATGTTGAGTTTGATGAAACCAATGGCTCTCATGAAGAACAAGATAATCTAGATGATGTGAGAGGAACACAATTGGTGGAAGCTATGAAGAACATGGACATTGGTGATATTAGGCCAAAGCAAGTGATTGACATAGAAGATGACAAAGATCAAGTGCTCTCTCCTCCAACCATGCATGGCAATGATGTTGCAAGCTCTAGTGGTTCACATGATCAACAAGATGCTAGTGGCTCTCTAGTGGATCATCCAAGTGCAAGTGCAAGTGTCCAACCGCAACAAGTGCTACAACCAACACATATTGCTAGAGATCATCCTTTGGATCAAATTGTTGGTGATATTAGAAGAGGTGCAAACAAGATCGAGATTGGCTTCATTTTGTGAACACTACTCATTTGTATCATCCATTGAGACAACCAAGATTGATGAAGCTTTGATGGATGTTGATTGGGTGAATGCAATGCATGAAGAGTTGAACAACTTCACCCGCAATGTTGTTTGGGAGTTAGTGGAAAGACCAAAGAACACAAATGTTATTGGTACAAGATGGGTCTTCCGGAACAAGCAAGATGAAGATGGCATTGTTGTAAGGAATAAAGCAAGATTGGTTGCACAAGGGTACACCCAAATGGAGGGCATTGACTTTGGAGAAACCTATGCACCGGTTGCTAGATTGGAGGCTATTAGAATTCTACTTGCATATGCTTGTTCACACAACATCAAGCTCTATCAAATGGATGTGAAAAGTGCTTTTCTCAATGGGTTCATCAATGAGTTAGTGTATGTTGAGCAACCTCCCGGATTTGAAGATCTAAAGAAGCCCAACCATGTGTACAAGCTTAATAAGGCACTTTATGGGTTGAAGCAAGCACCAAGGGCATGGTATGAAAGATTGAGGGACTTCTTGTTAGCCAAAGGGTTTAAGATTGGGAAGGTTGACACCACTCTCTTCACCAAGAAGATTGGAAGTGACTTGTTTGTGTTGCAAATCTATGTGGATGACATTATATTTGGATCAACCAACCAAGACTTTTGTGAAGAGTTTGGAGAGATGATGGATAAGGAGTTTGAGATGTCTATGATTGGAGAGCTTAGTTACTTCCTTGGTCTACAAATCAAGCAAATGAAGAAAGGCACATTTGTTAGTCAAGGCAAGTACATCAAGGACATGCTCAAGAAGTTTGGGTTAGATGAAGCAAAAGCAATAACCACTCCAATGGGCACAAATGGTCATTTGGATAGTGATTCTAGTGGTGACATGGTGGATCAAAAGTTATATCGATCAATGATTGGAAGCCTACTCTATGTGACCGCATCAAGGCTGGATGTCATGTTTAGTGTGTGTGTGTGTGTGTGTGTGTGTGTGTGTGTGTGTGTGTGTGTGTGTGTGTGTGTGTGTGTGTGCAAGGTTCCAAGCTTCACCAAGAGAAAGTCATTTGAAGGCAACCAAAAGAATATTGAGATATTTGAAGCACACTCCTAATGTTGGACTATGGTATCCTAAGGGCTCTCAATTTGAATTAATTGGATACTCAGATTCTGATTATGCGGGATGCAAGGTGGATAGGAAGAGTACATCAAGCACTTGTCAATTTCTTGGAAGACCACTTGTCTCATGGTCATCAAAGAAGCAAAGTAGTGTTGCACTCTCTACCGCCGAAGCCGAATACATATCCGCGGGTAGTTGTTGTGCACAATTGCTATGGATGAAAGCAACATTGCAAGATTATGGAGTCAAGTTTGGACAATTCCCATTGCTTTGTGATAATGAGAGCGCCGTCAAAATAGCCACCAACCCGGTTCAACACTCAAGGACAAAGCACATTGACATAAGGCACCATTTCATTAGAGATCATCAAGCAAAGAAAGACATATCTATTGAAAGTGTGGGCACCGATGATCAACTTGCTGATATCTTCACCAAGCCACTAGATGAGAGAATGTTTTGCAAGCTAAGGAATGAATTGAATATCCTAGACTTCTCCAACATGAGTTGAATGCACCCTCACATATGACATGCCTCTCCTCCAAGAAAGCAAAGGTGAAATTGTTTGACATGTGCATTCATTCTTATTAGGTTGTGCTCTAGTTCATATAGCCATCACATTGTTATTTAGGCTCATTCATGGTAAATCAAATGAATTTGAAGTATATATGATACCACTATTGCTTCTATGTTTCACTTGTTCTAGTGGTAGCATATAACTTGTTTGTGAGCTTGTAACTCTAGTGTTTGATCTAGTAAGTGAGCAATAGGTGTTTAACCGACGTGAGTAAGATAACCATTGCAAGATGTGTGAAGAAGCTTACTCTGGAGCAAACTGTGTTAAATGTCCTATGCTCATGAGCTCGGTTAAGCCACAACTTGACTTAGTATGATCCCCTCATATAAATTTCATGGTGGAAGTTGTCTCCTTTCATTAAAACTTACCCCACCTTTATGATAATTGTTGACAAAGGGGGAGAAAAAAATGCAAAGATATGTTATGCCAGTGAAAGGGGAATATAAGATATATGCTAAGTTGTTAAGTAAGTAGCCTTACAAATAGGGGGAGCAAGCTCATTAACATGCTTGTTGCATTTGAAATGTGCATATTCATATGATTGATTGCATTGCATAAGCTTTTTAATGTGATATCCATGCTTATCTGGTGAATGCTAGTGATAGGACATGATTGATGAATTGATTCACTAGCATGAACAGAATGGTAACTAGACATACCTATATTTTAAGTAGTTCAAGAACCTTTTTTGTTATGTTGATCTCACGGGGTTCTTGAGTTTTGTTGTATGTCTAGCAACAAATGGTGCTAAGGATGGTATAACATGTGCACTCCGATTGGTATCACGCTTCAAAGGTCCATTCTTATTGTCGATGTTTCGAACCCGGGGGTATGACACCAACGAGTAATATGATCGCGTGCTCTCTTCCTGGATGGTGATGCAAGATGACACAAGGATTTATCCTGGTTCGGGCAAAGAAGGCCCTACGTCCAGCGGGGGAGGAGGTTCTTGTATTACTTGCACCTAAGTGCTTGTACAGGGGCGAATACAAGCTCGGTGAGCGTGGACCGGAGTCCGGACTTGAGTGTGTGGGTGTATGTGTGTTCTAACGTGTTTGTCACCGGCGGAATGAGGCCCCTGGTGTCCCCTTTTATAGAGCAAGGGGAGGCCAGGGTTACACAAGGGTATTACAGGTGTCGGGGCGTACTGTGCCCAATACGAAGTAGGGTAGGAACCCTGTCTTGTCGAAGACATTGTAGCCGACGTGGGCGTCGCTGTTGAGGCGTCCTTGGGGCGTAGCCTCCATCCTGGGCGCGGACGTGGAGGCGTGGCGAAGTGGAAGCCGTACAGCACCCATCCCGGAACGTACAGGACGCGGCGAGGTCCCTCCGGGTCTTGGGGTACCTGTCCTCCAATAGCGTGAAAGCAGTTAGGGCTCGAGGGGCGTAGAGCCGGCCTCGAGGTAGCGCCTACGGGAGGCTCGAGCCCCTGCAGGTATGGGCAAGTCCCGTGAAAATTGTTTGAGCGGCAGGCATCTGTGCCTCGGGACATGGCTTGGACATGCCACAGTGTAGGGCGTGGGTTAACAGTGCTTCACTGGTGCCTTTTCGCTCATACTTGTGGTGAAAACGAGACTTGACTCTGCCCTAGTTCATTGTGGTGCACGTTGTGTTGCAGAGGACGTGACTGGAGTAGGTGGAGGTATTAAAAGCGCGGTATGGAGCCGGCATCCGATGTCTGCGCCGCTCGAGGGAAGCATGTAGCGTCTCGAGGGATAGGCTGTTGTGCCAGAGGGGCTCGAGGTCCCCGCGTGGGGTCTCGAGGTGTGGTGTTCGGCTGTGAGGGGCTCAAAGGGTAGTGGAGCGCTTGCCCGAGGCCTGACGCGGAGGGCTCGGGCGAGACGGAGAACGAGAGTTCGCCCGAGGCCTAGCTTGGAGGGCTCGGGCGAGACGGAAGACGAGCGTTCGCCCGAGGCCTGGCTTGGAGGGCTCGGGCGAGACGGAAGACGAGCGTTCGCCCGAGGCCTGGCTTGGAGGGCTTGGGCGAGACGGAAAACGAGCGTTCGCCCGAGGCCTGGCTTGGAGGGCTCGGGCGAGACGGAAAACGAGCGTTCGCCCGAGGCCTGGCTTGGAGGGCTCGGGTGAGACGGAAAACGAGCGTTCGCCCGAGGCCTGGCTTGGAGGGCTCGGGCGAGACGGAAAACGAGCGTTCGCCCGAGGCCTAGCTTGCCCGAGGCCTGACGCGGTGGGCTCGGGCGAGACGGAAGACGAGCGTTCGCCCGAGGCCTGGCTTGGAGGGCTCGGGCGAGACGGAAGACGAGCGTTCGCCCGAGGCCTGGCTTGGAGGGCTCGGGCGAGAGGGAAGACGAGCGTTCGCCCGAGGCCTGGCTTGGAGGGCTCGGGCGAGACGGAGAACGAGCCTTCGCCCGAGGCCTAGCTTGGAGGGCTCGGCTCGGTGGGCCAGCGTTGTAGGCCTCGAGGGGTTGGTTTTTTTAGGGGGTTAGACTTAGTTAGGTCTTTTATTAATTGGTGCTCTAGGTTTTACCTATTTGTTTGCGTTGATTGGGGGTACCCCTTTTGCGGACCCCCGACAGTAACCCCCGAGCCCTTGTTCGAGTGCTTGCATTCGAGCAGGGGCTCCCGACTGGGATCTCGATGGTTAGCTAACTGGTCTCGAGGGTTTCGTCGATTTGATTCCGTGGATGTCGTGCGAGCGACACCCGCGGGTGTAGCCCCCGAGGCCACGGGGGAGTGGTTAGAACTCCCTCATGGGCTTTTTGCGAGTGTGAGTGTTAGTTGCGATTTTTAGGTTCGGGGGTGTCGAGCCCCCGAGTTTTTTAACCCTCTTTCGTCGAGGGGTGCCAGGCTGAACTGACTGGCTGGCTCTTCGAGCTGTCCGGCACACCAATTGCCCTGGCTTGTCATCCCACGAGTCCTTTCGATTGGATGCGAGGGGGGATGCCTCGTACTACCACGAGCGGGCGAGTATCGAGGTTCCCGGTGAGCTGGTAACGGGGGAATCCAAGTGAGACCTCATGCCCCGTTCGATAGGGGTCGATTGTAGCCCGGAGGCGATCTCATAAAGCATGGGTGCTCAGTCTGCAGGAGTGCCGGGTCCATTCGATAGGACCCGGTGGCTCGATGCCTCCCTCCGAGGGGATCTCACTGCATGTCGAGCTCCCCGCCTTGGATACACGTGAGGGGCCTCGAGGGCTTGGCCCTCGAGCGATGCTGCGAGTGGCGCCCCTTAGTGTCCCTGACTCGGGTGCTCGAAGCCGGCTGTTGAACCCTCTTCGAGGGCCAGCCTTCGCTGCTTCGAGACTTAGGGCCGGGGCCCGTTTTTAACTTCCTGAAGAAGCCTTCATCGCTTGGAATCCTTCTGCCCGTTGGGCGCGCCCTTTCAGGCAGAAACCGTCAGGGAGTGGAGATCGTGGCGCCAGGGCGACCGACGAGAATCCGGCACGACGGCCGTGGTGGTCCCGGAGGAGCGGAGCGAGTGCGGAGTCGCCGCGTGTACCTGTCATCCAGCTCGAGACGCGGTTAGGTGGGCACATTAAATGTGTGCGGTTACCTTTTCGCCGTCGTGGGAGACGGCGTCGGTTTGTCGATGAGGACGCGTTGCCTCCTGATGCGGACGGTGGTGTAGGTGGCACTCCTCCTCCTGGCTCGGACGTCGAGGCTGAGCCCGCGGCAGAAGATCTTGGGGAGGGCGTTCGCCGGTCGAGGGGTCGTGATGAAGGCGAGGCGGTTGCGTCGATCTGCATTGCCTCAGCGGATGTCGAGGGGTAGTTTTCGAGGGACGGCGTCGAAGGCCGAGTCCCTGTGTCCGGCTCGAGGGGTGGCGCCGAAGGTCGAGCCCCCATGTCCGGCTCGAGGGGTGGCGTTGAGAGGCCAGCCCCCGGTCCGATTTTGACGGATGGCTCGAGAATGTCCCTCGAGAAGACATCTGGTGGGACGGTGCCGTGCGTGGATGCCAATTTAGCCATCTCGTCTGCGGCGGGCGCCCATGAGCATTTCTTCATCGTCGTCGTCATCGGTGTCGCGCTTTGCCTTCTGACCTTTGCCTTCGTCCGTGGAGCGGCCAAAGAAGGCCCCCACTGCCTCGTCGCCTGAGGCGAAGCTGGTGACACGATCCATCAGATCCTCGACCATCCTGGGACGGTAGCGCCCTAGCTCGTGGACTAGCTCTTGGCATGTCGTGGCTGCGAGGAACGCTGAGATGACATCCTCATCAGGTATGTGGCGGAGCTCGAGGCGCTGCTTCGAGAATCGCCGAGCGAAGTCGCGGAGGGGCTCGTCCGCTGCCTGCCTGCAACGTCGTAGATCCCAGGGGTTGCCTGGGCGCGCGCAAGTCCCTTTGAAATTCCTATCGAAGACCCTGACTAGGTCGGCCCAGTCGTGGATCTGATGCGGCGGGAGCCCCTCGAGCCACCGTCGGGCGGTGTCCGAGAGGTAGAGCGGAAGCTGGCGTATGATCACGCGGTCGTCGTTCTTTGCCCCGCCCAGTTGGCAGCTCAGGCGGAAGTCGGAGAGCCACAGCTTGGGCTCGACCCCCCCCCCCCCCCCGTCATACTTCACGATGTTGGTCGGTGGTCGAAAGCGGTCGGGGAGGGTCGAGCTGCGGATGGCCCGGCTGAAGACCCTGGGGCCCGGGGGCTCGAGGGTTTGCCGGCTGTCGGCGACCCGCTCCTGGGCTGGCCTGGCTCGAGGGGCGTCCGGCTGGTGGACGGACATCTCACGCTCGTTGCGGGGCGTGTGTGCTGGCTTCCCCGAGGCTACCCCGCGCCGGCGCGAGGCCGAGCTCTCGGCCAGCTGCACAGCGGCTGTCTCGAGGAGGCTCTTCACTTCCCCGAGCATGCGTCTGGCGTCGGGGTTGGAGACGGCGGGTAGGTCGCGGAGCAGCATTGCGGCCGCCACCACGTTCTGCCCGGCTCGCGGGAAGCACACCTCGGGACGCGCCGGTGCCCCGTCCTCGAGGTTCTGCCGGCGGACCCCTCGAGCCCGGCCTCGAGCTCCGGCTCCTCGAGGCTGGGCTGGTTCCTGCACAAGAGTTTTTTCGAGCTGCAGCAGGCGTTGCCGTTCCTCCTCGGCCTTGGCGATTGCTTCCCTCAGCTGCGCGAGCTGCGCCACCCGGTCGTCGTTGCGGTGATGTGGCGCACCCGAGACCGGGGGTTCGTTTCTCCCCTGAACGCGTGATCCTCCTGCCGCAGCCACGTTGTTGGGCGCTTCGAGGTTGAGCGTCGGCCTTGCGTCGTCGTCGCCGTCGTCCTCGGCATCGCTCACGACCCCGTCAAGCTGGAAGCACTCCCTGGTGGGATCCCAGAGGTCAGGGTCGTGGTAGTCGTACTCGTCGGAGTCGGAGTCGTTGACGTCGCGCCGCCCTGGCTCGTGCTGGGACCGCAGCTCGCGGCACCATTCTCCGATGGTAGCTCGCCGGGGTGGCTCGACGACTTGTGTGAAGCCGCGGTCGACGTGCACGGGGTAGATGATCTCCAGGTCGGCGATGGCTTGTAGAAGCATGCCCGGACGCTCCTCCCGGTCCGCCACCGCCCGGTCCTGATGGCGCTCGTCGAGGTGGTGGGCGTAGACAGCTGCGGAGTTGTTGAGGCCGAATGGGAACCGCTGGCGCCGAGCGCGGTGCAACCCGTGCGGGAGGAAGCCGGGTGGTGTCGACGGAGCGCGGCTCGGGGGCCTCTAGCCAGGCTCCCGGTCCGTGCGCATGACGAACACGAACTCGCTGGGGGAGTGCGCACGCGCCCTGGAAATCTCCGGCTGCGCGCCGGGCAGGTTTCTCCTCGGGGACTCTGCGCCGGCCGCGGGGAAGTGGGCGTACGCCGCGGGCACCGCCTGTGCCCGGCGACGATGGTGACGACGGCGCCGCTCATGAGGTGGCGACGCGTGGTGGTGCGGGCAACGCGCCACGCCCCCCGCGCGGGGTGGCGTGACACGCCCTCCGTTCGGGCTCTCCGTGGAGAGCAGGGTCAGCTCGTTGCCGTTGCCGGTGGCCAGGAACTCAAGGTTCCCGAACCAGACGACGGCTCCAGCAGACAACGAAGGAGTCAAAGAAGCCATCCAGAAAACAACGAGAAACCGACTCGACATGCGAAGGCCCCTACCTGGCGCGTCAACTGTCGGTGTTTCGAACCCGGGGGTATGACACCAACGAGTAATATGATCGCGTGCTCTCTTCCTGGATGGTTATGCAAGATGACACAAGGATTTATCCTGGTTCGGGCAAAGAAGGCTCTACGTCCAGCGGGGGAGGAGGTTCTTGTATTACTTGCACCTAAGTGCTTGTACAGGGGCGAATACAAGCTCGGTGAGCGTGGACCGGAGTCCGGACTTGAGTGTGTGGGTGTATGTGTGTTCTAACGTGTTTGTCACCGGCGGAATGAGGGCCCTGGTGTCCCCTTTTATAGAGCAAGGGGAGGCCAGGGTTACACAAGGGTATTACAGGTGTCGGGGCGTACTGTGCCCAATACGAAGTAGGGTAGGAACCCTGTCTTGTCGAAGACATTGTAGCCGACGTGGGCGTCGCTGTTGAGGCGTCCTTGGGGCGTAGCCTCCATCCTGGGCGCGGACGTGGAGGCGTGGCGAAGTGGAAGCCGTACAGCACCCATCCCGGAACGTACAGGACGCGGCGAGGTCCCTCCGGGTCTTGGGGTACCTGTCCTCCAATAGCGTGAAAGCAGTTAGGGCTCGAGGGGCGTAGAGCCGGCCTCGAGGTAGCGCCTACGGGGGGCTCGAGCCCCTGCAGGTATGGGCAAGTCCCGTGAAAATTGTTTGAGCGGCAGGCATCTGTGCCTCGGGACATGGCTTGGACATGCCACAGTGTAGGGCGTGGGTTAACAGTGCTTCACTGGTGCCTTTTCGCCCATACTTGCGGTGAAAACGAGACTTGACTCTGCCCTAGTTCACTGTGGTGCACGTTGTGTTGCAGAGGACGTGACTGGAGTAGGTGGAGGTATTAAATGCGCGGTATGGAGCCGGCATCCGATGTCTGCGCCGCTCGAGGGAAGCATGTAGCGTCTCGAGGGATAGGCTGCTGTGCTAGAGGGGCTCGAGGTCCCCGCGTGGGGTCTCGAGGTGTGGTGTTCGGCTGTGAGGGGCTCGAAGGGTAGTGGAGCGCTTGCCCGAGGCCTGACGCGGAGGGCTCGGGCGAGACGGAGAACGAGAGTTCGCCCGAGGCCTGGCTTGGAGGGCTCGGGCGAGACGGAAGACGAGCGTTCGCCCGAGGCCTGGCTCGGAGGGCTCGGGCGAGACGGAAGACGAGCGTTCGCCCGAGGCCTGGCTTGGAGGGCTTGGGCGAGACGGAAAACGAGCGTTCGCCCAAGGCCTGGCTTGGAGGGCTCGGGCGAGACGGAAAACGAGCGTTCGCCCGAGGCCTGGCTTGGAGGGCTCGGGTGGGACGGAAAACGAGCATTCGCCCGAGGCCTGGCTTGGAGGGCTCGGGCGAGACGGAAAACGAGCGTTCGCCCGAGGCCTAGCTTGCCCGAGGCCTGACGCGGAGGGCTCGGGCGAGACAGAAGACGAGCGTTCGCCCGAGGCCTGGCTTGGAGGGCTCGGGCGAGACGGAAGACGAGCGTTCGCCCGAGGCCTGGCTTGGAGGGCTCGGGCGAGACGGAGAACGAGCGTTCGCCCGAGGCCTAGCTTGGAGGGCTCGGCTCGGTGGGCCAGCGTTGCAGGCCTCGAGGGGTTGGTTTTTTTTTGGGGTTAGACTTAGTTAGGTCTTTTATTAATTGGTGCTCTAGGTTTTACCTATTTGTTTGCGTTGATTGGGGGTACCCCTTTTGCGGACCCCCGACACTTATGCCTTAGCATCATCATTGATAGTGTTGCTCACCCACATTTCATATCCATACATATGTGCAAATTTTAGAACCATACTCTATAGCACATATGTAGGGGGAGCTATTACTATCAATGTGGTTACTCAGATTTAAATCACATATCTTTGTATAGGTTGTCATCAATTACCAAAAAGGGGGAGATTGAAAGCCCTGGTTTGATTTTGGTTAATTGATGAAACCTATTTGGTCTAATCCTATTGCTAAGCATGTGTGTAGCTTTTAAGAAAGGATTGAGACCAAACCAAGTGGTGAAGCTAGTAAGGTGGCAACCATGGAGGATGGTGATGGCCACATGCATGTTGAAGAGATCAAGTGCTCTACCATTGGTGAAATATGAGAAGAAGGGAAGAGATGGAGCAAAGAGGCCCGAAGGCAAAGGTATAGCCTATAGGGCTCTTTGTTTTAGTGATCAAGACACTTAGTGAGCGTGGTCACATTTAGGATACGTAGCCGTACTATTAAGAGGAGTTAATTCGTGGCTTATGCGGTGTCCAAGTGCCACTAGAAGTTCTCTAACATATTGATGCTATAGACCTAGTGAGTGACTAACTAAACCCTTGGAAAAATGCTTTGCAAAATGCTAACACACGTGCACAAGTGTTGAAACACTTTGGTGTTGGCGCATGGGAGAAAGGGTAGAAGTTAGAAAGCGAAAGGTGTTGAGTTATCAGCATAGGACGTTGGGTCGAGCGTCTGATGGCTAACCCTAGCTACAGGCTGATGCTGAAGGAGCATCGGACGCTGGCAACGGACGCTGAAGAATCACTGTTGCAGAGTCTGATGGAGATGACGTGGCGCGTGCAAGCTTAAATTTGCAGGGAGCATCGGACGCTGGCCTGCGTCCGATGCCAAATCATCGGTCGCGTCCGATGTGTTTTGGAGCGTTCTGGAACCTCTCTGCATGGTCATCGGACGCAGCGGTTGAGCGTCCGATGTGAGGGTGCCGGCGCGTCCGATGTAGCGTTGAAAAGAGCTGAAAAGAGCAGTGGCATCGGAGCGTCCGATGCCTGGCATCGGCGCGTCCGATGTCACATTAACTGTGGCGCGAAGAGTTTTGACCGTTGGGATCGAGCGGCTCGAATTCGTATCTGGGGGACACGTGGTGCTCATCGGAGCATCAAACGCTGGGGGAGCGTCCGATGGCCCCGACGCCGGTGCGTTCGATGGCCGCGTTTTCAGCCCAACGGCTAGGCCAACTTGAGTGGCCTATATTAGTGGCTTGGCCGGCTCACATGGCTTCTCGCTTGCACATTTTGATTCCTCAGCATCCTGTGAGCAAAGCCAAGCCTCCCAACTCGTCTCTAGTGTTGATTTGATCAAACTAAGTGAGATTGAGTGATTAGTGCTAAGATTTGAAAGAGTTCATTCTAGTGGCACTAGTTCTTCGCATCGACTTTGAGTTGCTTGTTACTCTTGGCATTTGTCGGTGCCTATACGGCTTGGAGGAGTTGAGGTGGTTGATTGGCAAGATTGGTGATTGTTCTTGGCCACCACCGTTCGTGATTGTGAGGGGTTTTTGGAGCCTCTCCTCGACGTAGCAGCAAGAGGCATCCTTAGCGGATTGCTCGTGTCATTGAGCTACCTCGCTAGTGGTAGATTCTTGTGGCGCTCTTTGTGAGCTTGGCATTGTGCCGATTAGCCACCGGGTCACCTAGTGTTGGTCGACACAACGGGGAGTAGCGTACCGGCAAGCACGTGAACCTCGGGATAAATATTGGTGTCCCGCGTGTTTATTGTGATTGTGCATCCTTCTTGGTGATTGGCTTCACGAGTGGATTTCACCGGTAATTGGCTCTCTACTAGGCAATCCTGAAGGCTCGGTGAAACCAATTCTATCTAGCTCATTTACTTTGTGCATTTACTTGAGCTATTTCATTTGTGTTGATTCTATTACTTGGTATATATCCTTTGTCATATATCTTGTGTAGCTAGTTGTGATTGGTTTTCATAGTTCCTTTTTGCACACACTTGTTTATCCTAGATCATAGTTGTGCTAGAGCTAGTTTGTTTATTCCGCATTAATTTCTAGCTCTAATTGTTTGTGTGACATAGTTTTATTAGGTAGAATTGTTGGATAGGTGGCTTGCAACACACTATTAGGCTAGCGCAAAAAGCTTCGCTATTTGTTATAGTAATAGTGTTTGCCTAAGTGATTTTTTTATAGATTTTAATTAGGCTACTCAACCCCCCCCCCCTCTCTAGCCAATTCGGACCTTTTAGGATGGACAATTTAGCTCCCTTGACCACTGGTGTAGCCTCATATGACTCTTCCATACCTCATGTGCAAACTCAAGATCTTTTATTTTCTCAAACACTTTGATCAATTGCATCATATGAGGTGTTGAGAGCAATGTCATTATATTGTAGCTTCTCTTCTTCTCTTGGGGTGGGATCATCATTTGCATCAATTACCACAAAATCTTTTTCTACCATCTCCCAAACTTTTTGTCGTGGGGCATGCTCATCTTTTTCTTCCAATAGTCATAGCTAATTCCATCAAAGAGTGGTGGCTTGCCCATGCGATTGATTTAAGTCATCTTTAACACAGTAGGTTGTTAAGCCTTGAATTTGACGGTGGCTTGACTTCGATACCACTTGATAGGATCTAGATAGCTAGAGAGGGATGAATAGCCTATAAAAATTAATCCTACATATTCACAAAACACTAGAACAAGGTTGATTTGTAACTAACAAAGCTCAATTCCACTACGTGCTCTAGCTCTAATCCACCAGAAGCAAGCCCCCTACACAAGTGTAGTTGATATGTCTCTAAATTGATTTCACACAACCACACTGACAATAGCAACCTTAAGCAATGGCACTTAAGATGGAACTCCAAGTAGCCACAATTCTACTAGAGTTGTCTTTCGCGAATCTCCCGTGAGGAATAGGCATAAGAACCTCTCACAATCAATTGATCAGAGCTAGCTACAATCACCAAAACCGCTCAACAAGTCTCTACTACTCCAGGCAGCAACTACCAAGAGAAATAAAAAAACCTGCAGCGAACACGATCGCAAGTGCCACTAGATGCTCAAACTCTATGCTAATGCACTTTGGATCACTCTCAATCTCACTTACAATGCACAAGTGAAGGAGATGAGTGAGAGAGGCTTTGCTTAGCTCTAGGGGTGTTACACAACTGAAATTGGCCAAGAGAATCGCCCCTGAGATGGCCAAGCTACTTAAATAGAGTTACCAAGGCCCAGTAGTCGTTGACCCTCCTAAAGACGGCTCGATCTGACGCTCCCGCAAGCTACCACGTGGCGCTCAAACGATTAGTTGCGCACATTCGAGGCGCCACCGCCCAACGACTGTCGGACCGTTACGTCCACTTAGTCCGATGTTGACCGGTGGGTCCAAAGGCAAAATCTCGTTCGACCGACGTCCGCGCTAGCAATCGTACTAAGTCCGGGTTTCAACGCCCCCATTCCTTGTGCGCTCTCTCTCAACCGACAGCGTTTGGTCCAACGCCTACACTCGACAAGGTCCGACACTCACACCACGTGTTGCCTTCCCCAACGCTCACGCCACGTGTAGCCTTCACCAACGCTCATGCCACGTGTTGCCTTCACTACGCCGTTAGGGCTAGTCATCGGACCGTCTGAGCCGATGGTTCGACGCTTCGGTTGACAGGGTCCGATGCCTGTCGTCACTCCTTTACGCACAACCCTTGAGTCTATGTGCTAGCTCCAAGTGTTTCCAACACCAATGCACGTGAGTTAGCATTTCATAAGCATTTTTTAAGGGTTTGTTAGCTTACTGGATCCTAATGCACATGCATAGCACCTAGTGACACTTCGACAACCGCACTTCAATTCGAGTTTCCCCTCTTTGTGGTACGACTGTCTATCCTAAACCCGATTACGTACTCTGTTACATTTTTACTTGCAAAACAAACATCCTATCTTTACAGCACGGCTACCTATCCTAAACTTGACCATGCACTCTATTCCACTCGGTCTCAACTTGGATGTGGACTTAACCTAGCTCATACACAACACTACATACAAGGTTAGTCCACTAGTGGTCTCAATTGCCAAAACCAAACATAAGGCTTTCGACGTTTCAATAAATAAATATCTAAAACAAAGAATGAAAAAGGTCCTTTGGACATTTAATTTTTTTCTGAGAAATAAGTTTTCATCATCAAGTTATTGACGTAATTGTTTGGAAGGGGAACCAAACCAGATTCTCATTTTCCGAAACAACAGACCTCTCTTGTTATAACATCTGCCAGCTAAACATCCTACTGCAGATGGCCAAAATTTTCAGCGAGCAGTGCTGCAAGCTTAATATTAGTGATACAAATACAATTAAGGTGACAGCTATACTTTTTCTATCTCCTGGAGTGAATATTGACGACAGTTGGCTGCAGGTAAGTCTGTTGAATCGAAAGTGCAAGCGGGAAAAATGGGTGAAATAAGAAGGATGAGATTCTTTTCGCTCTGCTGTCAGAAGCACCAGAATCTGAACCTACAGAATAGAAGAAAAAGACACAATTATGTTACTTAAAAGAAATACTAAAACAAAGTTACATGCCAAAATAAATTTTATTTTATACTTTCTTGCGGTGCCCTAAAACTGGTGATATATTCCCTAAATTATGCCACAAAGGTGAGTTAACCCACAGCTAGGTATGGGGTATGGGATTCATGACTGTACTACTGTGATGTTGCTTCTTGAATTATTTGACATGATACCAGTTTATGCTTATAAACTGCCACACAAACTAGCTCTAGAATCTCAGCACATGACCGCACCAAAAACCAAGGATTTACCTGGCTTGATCTTAAATTTAACAACATTTTGTTGCCTCACTGATATAAATTTTATTGGATGCTCTGTGCAATGCCTATGCCGATCAATTGCAGAAATCAGCTGGGAAAAAAGAGAGAATGGAATGAAACATTACAACAGATCACATTACAGGCAAATAACATTAATATCAGACACATCCATTTCTGTGGCAAACCAAGAAGATCAGTAATAGTCTCATGAAAGTACGAAACTGCATTAAAAACAACAAAACGGTGTAAACTGCAAAGATTCTTCAATATTTGTTCCTACTCCACTCGTACTACACTGATTAGAGATTTGCGTGACATTGAAGAAATATATGATTCAAAGTAACAAGGTAACTCTCCCCATGGTTCGGTAAAATGCAAACTGCAGGATATATAGCTATTAAATTTCCAGGAAGTACCACACATACAAACAATCATGCACTAAATGTATACTTAATAACCTTTTTATAAAACGGTGTAACCTTGATGAGTCATACCATACAAGATACATTTACATATGACTAGATATTGATGTAAAAAACTTTAGACTAACAACCCTTTTATAGAACGGTGAAGTTATATTTTCCTAAGAGCTCTTCATGTTAAATTTCTATTTTGAATTTCTTATTTCTATTCACATAGGTCAACATAAAGCAAATACTCAACTCTACTATAACAACAGTGTTCAGAAAAAGTTTTCAGGTGAGCATTCAGGAGTCTCTAGGTGCATGTAATCTCCAAGATCAGATTGCAAATAAAGCAAATAAAAACAAGCCTACATGATATACATGTTCTGTTTTAACTTTGAGCATGGCTGTAGGGCCTAAAATTAAATTGTACAAGTGACAATCAACCAATAAAAAGCCCAAGTGGTGTTATACATTGCTTATAGATTATGTTTCCAACAAGTCATCGAACATACCTTCTCATCATACCTAAAAAGGGATAGGTCAAAGTATGGTGAAGGACTCTGTGATTGGCAGGTGTACGGTAATGACGCCATCATCTTCTTCACAAACTGCAAACATAACACAAGAAGCATTTAGTTATTTACCAGCAGCTCCAGCATAACACCTTCAGAACAAGATAAGTAATCACAAAATATCTATACGACTAAGTGCCTAACAAAATGAATAATAAGAAGCAATAAAAAATAAACATAAGTAATCACAAAATATCTATAAGACTAAGTGCCTAACAAAATGAATAATAAGAAACAATAAAAAAATAAACACCCACAAGCACCAATTGAATACTAACAGATAAATATGAGGTGATTCCAATGGAAGATTAAATTTGCATGTTCACATCTTGTGAAACCAGAGCTAAAATGGTCTCTGAAAAAATGTATCATACTCCTTGTTCTATCAATATTACCTGTGAAGAGCTGCTTGCTTTATTTTTAATAGTGCGAAGTTGATCGAGAGCATGAACATCATTGGAGTGCGATGAGATAAATTTTCCATATGATGAATCTTGTGGATTTGCATGAAAATGGTCATAAAATTGTTCAAACAAAGAATAGAGCTCCTCCGATGAATTCTGTCAACAATTTATAACAGACTCAGAATGACAAAAAATATGATCCAATGCATATCTGATTTCCTGTTAATAAGTACCTCATAAAGTGAAACAATATCTGTCGTCTCCATGTTGTACACAGCAAAGAATGCTAAATTTTGATCAGTGCTTCGAGAAACCTAGAGAAATACAAAGCGTATTTGCAGTTGGATTACATCCAGATATGCACTACTGGCAGGATGATGGGAGAAAATGACTTACCCCTCCATCCACACTGCCAAACTTGATAAACAGGTGATGGCGATCCAAAAACTGTACCTGTTCAAATATCATATTGTAGGCACCTCTTGCAAATAATCTTTAACAGTGAATCATGTGTTTAGAAAACAACACAGGCCATGACATCAAGGTCCTGCTATTACTAAGAGCTAAGTAGCTATCGAAAATTGCTGAACTGCAATAATTGTCCGTAAGAATTGAAAAACTGTTCAACAAACCAGAAAAGGGGAAGCTAGAACAAAGTGAAAACAAAACACAGCAAAGAATATTTTATGGGTACCTTCCATATAATAAGATCAACATAGTCTTGGAAGTGAAAATAGAACTTCTTCTTCAGATGCTGGACCCTCTGCCAAAAAAAAAAGATTACTTTAATAAATCGTATTATAATGAAAGAATAAGAAAAAAAATTCATTTCAACATCCCAAAATAAGCATTAATCTCTACATGTAAGTAAAGTAGAAACCTTTGCGAATGATACATAGGGGTTAAATTATATAGGCTATATAGCATGCTTAATTTATTTAAATAATAATTTTAATCCCAGATTATATGTCCATGTACTACAATGAACATATCAAAACAAATGGTTCAAATAAGATAACTAACCAAGGTCTGATCTAGAACCTCATTCCAAGTCTTGCGAAATATATATGACAGTAACCGTTGCTTGATGCCAGGAAGAAAAGAACCCCCATAACCAGTCTGCATGCATCAAATCCATTAAAAAGATCATACACATCTCTTTTCCCTCATTTTAAATATATCATGTGTAATTTCAGGATCAGAAAATAAACAATCAAATATTCCGAGTACATAGACACATCTGAACAAATTGTGATATTTATTTTCTTCAACGACGAATCATATCATACAGTGTAACAAAAAATATTTCTGGCCAAATTGTACATGTAGCACTGTTTTGAAGCTGGTTTGCAAACATAGCACTTCTTTATCTCAGATTACTAGTTTAGCTACTTTGTCACCTCAGTTTACTCTGTCTAACACTGCACCATCTGATCTTGCATGAACAAACTTGATCAGTATAGAATCCTCACCATCATTAACTCTGTTATCTCCCCTGATGCTCATGATTTCCCCCCGTCTCTCAGCTAAGCTTACCGGTGGCCAGACCAGGTCCCTTGCCATCCAGTGCATCGCTGTCATTCTTCTTTCCCCAATCTCAAGGTGCTCCTCCACCAAGCGTTCCCTGCGTCAGCCGCAACTCATCTCCATCTCGTCTCCCAGTCCCACTTTAATCGAGCTCCAAACCATGCCCAATTAGGCTGCAACTGAACCCCCACCGGTTTCATGTAACTGAGCTTGAGGGCCAATCAAGAGTGAGCTGTGAGTGCTAGATGCAGCAGGAGATGCTAGATGCAAGAGGAGAAGCTAGACAGCACAACAATCATCTTCTCTGGTGCTGTAGCAGGGGAGTGGGCTCTAGATCCTCAGGTTTGTCCCTAATCTAATCACAGCACTGCCCTAATCCAGCCAAGGAGGGTGGTATGTTTGCAAAACGTTTCACAGGGAGTGCTATATAGACAATTTGGCCTTTTTTTTCTTTTTGAAGTTAGAACTAAAAGTTGCTGAGCTATTGAGACCCAACAAAACTCAGATTGCAACATTGAAGTTCTTCAGCTTCTTTTGTCCTGAAAATCAATCATCTCCTAGTGAGTTATTAACTTGTTCTGCGTCTAGCAACAACTACATTTCTCACACCTACTTCAGAAAGAGGCGGTTGGAGTTCTTTCCTCTAAATCGGGTAACATGAAAGTTACTTCCTCCAATCATAAATATATGTCCATCTAGGCTTGTCTAGATTCCTAGTTCTAGTCAAACTTAACTTTGACGGTTTGATCACAAATACATAAAATTTATTATATAGATTGAGAACACAAAATTAACACTAGTAGATTGATTATGAAAAATAATTTCATAATATATAATTCATTCAATCTAACATAATGTCTTTGTCACGATATTACCATGTTTGACTAGGACAAACTTAGATGCACTAATATTTGAGATTGGAGGAAGTAACACAAGCATCTACATTTCTAGTTTTCTATTATCTCATCACACTGTTACTACAAGAAGTACAGAATCCTCTTCATCCTTTATGATGAGTGAGGCTGACAACAACAAATGAATTTGAGTTTATAACGTATAGGAGAAAAACCAGCTCTAGTTTTATTTTTTTAGTATCAAATACCTCTAATATACTATAAAATTCAAAGTCAGTGTCTTTGCAATAATTCAAACATAATAAAACATTATCAGCAGACAATCCCAGGGCATCTATTTGGTTATTAAATAGACAGACTAGGGCAGGCACTAACAGATGGATCTCCTCCATGTAACAAATACTGATAATGTGGGATACTTAGCTCTATAAATAAATAAATCAGTATTATGACAAAATATGATACTGTCTGATAGATTGGTGATTTTTTGATGAGTGATGACCATGCAAAACGCTTTAGACATGTCCTAATTGATATATTAGCAAGAACATGCACAGACCAGTTCAAATGTAAATTACAATCCTATACCAAATAAGAATAAATGATATAAAGTACTTAAAAATCCAACAAAGTTGCAATATAACATCTGCAGATACCTGGGCATGTGAATGAAGAAATAGTTCATCATCTTCCCGGCAGAACGCACCAATTCTGCGTACCTCAACAAGGTTGCCTGAATCTCGGATCTGTAGGATATGTACTGTTTGGTACCGCAGAGAAACAATACAAAGCAGATCCTCATACAAGTAAGCGCCAATACTATGTGCCAGATTGATAAAATCATTGCGGAAAGCCTTTTCATCCAGTATCACGCCATCTTCTAGCCTGGTAACACAAATAGAGATGTCCTAATCCACCCAAATGATGAAAGCAATTGTTACAAAATATATTGTAACTTGGATCCCCAACAAATGCACTTCTCCTGAGACAAAAATAGTACCTCACAAGATAAAAAGTTATTTTCTCAATTGATGGCACCCCATGTATTGCACCCTCAGTGGCAGTTGAATCATTACTTTGTGCAGTAGATGTTGCAAATAAGCCAAATTGATTGCATTCCATGTACAGGAAAAAGTCCTTGCAAATGTACTCATTGCTGGATGCAAGTGGAATTGAGTAGAGCTGCTTAAAGAAACTATCAAACTTCTTTAATTTTGCTGGAAGATCATGAGAATCAGTGTCTTCATTACATGAATATGTCAACCAGATGGGACGGTATACAATCAAATCTTGGTGATTTCGGCTAAAAGCCACAAGATATTTCCCATCATCAGTGAACTTGCGAAATGAATAATCTGGGCAATCTATGTCATATATAGTGTAGCTTGGGACCAAATTCTCGTAGAACTGTCTAATAGTGTTAACCTGCCAACAGTATGGAAAGAACCAAAAGAAACTTAGATTTTACTTGGTCAGAGGACAATTAGACTTTAATTTGAACATTAAAGAGCATGCTACCACATTTTGTTAATAATTATGCATTATTACAACATTCACCAAAGCAAATGACTTCACAAAAAGCATTTCCCAACCATACACAAGTGAGTGTGAATTTGCATACATAACAGAACCATATGTAAAAAACATCATGTCGATCCAGATTATTGCCCTCTCACTTCTCATCATCTGACCTAAATAAAAGATTATTTTAAAAAAAAAATGTTTTTAATGTTTCAAACTAAGTGATCAATTGTTCAGTTACTCCCTCGAATCTCAAAAGAGTGATGTTTTGGACATCGATAGGGTCTCCAGAACACAACTTTGACTACTAATTTCCACCATAGTATATCCTCCAGTTTCCATGGTTAAAAAAGAATAAAATAAATAGCAAAAGTACTCAATACAAAAGGCCAGACAATTTAGGACACTGTTTCAAACTTTCAGTGTCAAGTTGTTGGACACTGTATTACTTTTATTATAACATAAAGCGCGTAGAAAACAGAAATACACGACATGTATATTGATGAGGTGATCTCAAATTGATAATTGTTGTACAAATGTATGATCTGAATAATTCCAAGATAAGCATAGCATATAGCTTAAAAGAGGCATCATCCACGCTAACCCACGGTCACTTGAGCATATACACAGCCTCAAGATTGGCAGGACAAGGTAGACATCAGTTGAAGCATATCCCAGCAATAGCATTCATAAAGGCACGATCTGGCTTGGTTATCTTCCAGCATTTCAGCGTCTTTTGTGTGGGGATATAGACCTCAGGGTACCACACGATGGTACATGGGCCGCACCATTGGGGGTCGTCCAACCCGCAGGATGAAGGCGTGCGGCGCACGGCATGCATCGCACGACAGTTGTAATCTAGATACAATACCAACTCGGATACTTATCATGTAACTTTGTCCCTTCGGAATATATAAGGAGGGGCAGGGGTCCTCCGAGAGGACAGGTCACAAGCCACAAGCCAGATCCAATCAATACAACTCGACGCAAGACGTAGGGTATTACGCTAACCTAGCGGCCCGAACCTGGATAAACCTCTGTGTTCATCTACTTTTGCCTTGCGTCAACGTCTGGGTCGTCGTCTTGCGTACCTTCCCCTCTAATCTACCACCTTGGGCATACCCCTAGGTGGGCTATCGACCATATTTCATCGACACTTTGCAAGCAAGACAATAATAGTTCGGCAGGTAGGTATTTCTTATCATCTAGAACTTGCTGTCGTGCAGCAACATCAGTACATCACCGCACCAGGCTCACAGTCACAGAGGCAGAGCAAAAAGGCTAATCCTCCTCAAACAGTCTTGGGGGCAAACCAAACACGAACTAGCAACCGCAGCTAACAGCTAACACTTTCCAGGCCTAATCCGCCGTTCCCGGTCGATTGCACCGGACAGGAGACACCCGACAGGCCGACAGGAGGAGGGAGCGGAGAGAGGATGAGGAGGAAGCGTACTGCGGCGCCGGGGCGCGGGGAGAGGAGCTGCCGCTCGAAGACCCTGGAAGCGAGGTTGCCGCTGCGGAAGAAGCGCACCATCTCACCGCGCGGCGGGAGGTCGCCTCAGCGGCAGCATCGCACGCGTGGGGGTATAGGGGGATCGGAGGGCGGGGAGCCGCACCGCGACGGCGCAGTGGCCGTGCCCTCCTTGCCCGGCTGCGGTGGGGAGCTCGTGGGTTTCTTCTCTCCTCAGCGGCAGAAGAGCTGCCTGCGGCGGGTACGGGAGCGAGCCGACGAGGGAGGGGAGGGGGAGGGGAAGGGATCTTCGCTTTGTGGCGGTGGTGAAATTTTGGGATGAGAGGAGACGGCCAGACGACGACGGGATGGGAGCGGCGTGGCCACGGGAAGTGGTGGCCGCGGAGGAGCGGCGGTGACGCGCTAGTCACAGTCAGTGGGGGTTGGGAATTTGGGATGTGGAGCCCGTGCGGCCGTGCCGTGCCGTGTACAGTAATTGTCATTAAAATTTAATATCTATTTATAAATTTCCGGTGTCTAATAAATCTTGGTTTGCTTTTAGACGCTGATTATCGCATATAATAATTGATATTAAAATTGTAGATTTATAGACACAATCTGTAATTTTTAGTACCAAGAATAAAAAATCTATTAAAAAAACACAAATCGGCAAAAATCTTATTTGGGTTAACACAAAGACAAATAGCAATTAATAATTATTTATATAAAATATAAGGACAAAAAAATAATATGACAAATAACAAATCATAAAAGAAACAATTAGTTGTACAAGTTGATGCTATAACTCTGTAAAGCTAATCCCTATTAGATGATTTTTCTTTTCATGCAAGGTATACATATCATTTCTTAACCCTACTCAATGCTCTATCTCTTAATGCAAGGTGTCCACATCGTGTTGACGCTAAAAATTGTATCTTCAAGCGTCAAGCACACCACGAGGCTCTAAGAGACCGTCTGGAGCAAGGGTCCTGATCTCCTGAACCTCGAAAGGAGAAGCTGGTCTTGGTGAAACCGAGTCCAAGGCGTGCTAGTCAATTTGACCTGCAATTGACAAGGAGAAAGAAAAACAATGCTAAATTATAGAACCTGCCGGTTTGATGTCAGACAGTTCCAAAGTGTACGGCTCTAAGATAGCCATTGTTAAAGGATTTTGACTACAAAGCCAACTCCCGAGAAAAGATTAAAATATTGACAATATTTGAAGCAAACGGCTATCAGAAATATAAAGAAAATATTTAGAACAAGAACAACTGATAAGCTTAACGTATGAAGGAGATAAAGATCTATATACACTTTAAACAATATAAAACCAATAGATCGACTAATCGCATAGGAAATTCTATTCGTTAACAGTGGGGTGTCTCCGTACAGCCATAATAACAAATAGATCGATAAAATAACTTGAACATCAACGGTGGGGTGTCTTCATGCAGCCATAATGATGACCAAGCTAAGTTACGTCTGATACGACAAGCAGATCCATTAGCTTTAGACCGTTTAAACGTATACATTATGAAGAAATCGTAACTGGATCGGCTATCTTTAGTCGATACAGGGTCCATGAAGCACGAACAAGATCTATCTGTTAAAAACATGATCTAATCTAGGATCAAGTAAATTTAACCCAGCACGTATATCAGTCGGGTTCGGAAATACAGTCATAATAAACGTGTTAAACCAAGCTTACTTGTTCCTAGATCAAGCCATAGATTGGACAGATATCTCAAACGCACAACATGTAGCAATCAAGATTTACGAAATAGTCGATGAGAAGCTTAGATCGGCTATTTTCCTTGGTATAAGCGTGAAAGGACTTAGTATAGCCGAAACTAAATAACTTTTAAGCTTAAACTAGTTCGTCAATCTTGATTGGGCAAGATATTGTTTAAATCTAAAGAAAACATTAAAAAGCATAAACAACATCGATAACTTAATGAATCTATTAGATTGTCAAAGCTAATAGAGCTGATAACTAGTCAAGATCGACTAAAGCAAGAGACTGATCAGAGTCAAGACAGTCTTACAAAAGACGAACTTAAACCGATAACTAACCCATGTCATGGCTAAACAAGAGTTTGGTCGATGCAAATACAGCTTATTGAACGATAACACGAGCCATTAGTGAAACCTACAAGCAAACCGGAGCTCGGTCTAGCCGATGCAGCCCTGCCTAGTCGAAGGTTTCACCGAGATCTACATTACTCCTACTCCTAAGGGTTTGGCCGGAGGCCGAAATATTGTTTGATTGATTGTGTGATTTTTTTACATATGTCGGGGTGTACATATTTATACCCCGGTCTTCACAAAGTCCGGACTCAACACGAGTCGTATAAATATATAAACTAAATAAAAACTACCTAAAAATAACTTGGACTCTACTTTTCCTTATTTGTAGAGCTCCGCCCTTTAAATCTTCACGTGGACCACTGTAACCGATCCGGAATCAGAGTCCTCCAATCCCACGTAGACCATCATCCTGACTCGTAACCGACCTAGAGCCGAAGTCTTGCGAGATAGTCAATTCTTCTTTGTGCTGTCCCGAAGTCTTGCGAGATAGTCAATTCTTCTTTGTGCTGTCCCAGAATAGCCGATGCCCACTATTTCCATATACTCGTAGGCAATATAGATGTGTCACGATCAAACAAGACTCCTTTCTTTCCATTAATTGCACGGACTTTAATCTTCATGTATCTTTATTTCTATATCTTTTCTTTATGCACGTATACCATTCAAACTAAGACAATTAACGAGCATACATGAAGTTCGGCTGGTTTCCTTTATTCTCCCTATGCACGTGCAAACCAACTCATGATCTCAATCACATCAGAAGATCTTGGACGTTATGTTTTCTTCCAAAATATGTCAAATAATATTTTTTGGTTTGCTCACAAATATCGTTCAATAAGGAGATTTTCTTGTTTTGACATCATCAGCTGATCTCATCTTTTCCCGGAAAAGCTTAACAAAATTTGGTGTAAACACAGGTCCCCCGAGTTCGGAGTATGAATTCTTCATGCTTCGAATTATTTCGGTGCAATGGTCCTCTTTTCCTGATGATATTTGATCACAATATTTGAAGGCTCCAGCGGCTTCTCTTGAAATATAAAGAGTCACATCGGCTTTTAATGCTGAAAATAACTTCTAGCCGATTTTCTCCTTCCAAGAAACCGAGTAACTTTGCTGGCAGCAATATTACCTTATTCTCAGCCTTACCTTCACAAGTGAACTTTGAAGTGTCTATCACACTATCTTAGGTGGTTGAGGAACAGAACGGATTAGAATCCAGTCATCCTTACTTCTCTAGCTCACAAAACTTGGGGTTTTTAAAAGATTTTTAAATTGAAAACATAGCTTTGTTCCTCAAATGATTCTCTCAGATCGCTCAATGTGTATAGTTTCTCACCGAGACACTGTCCCATCTTCTTTCATCCTACTTCTAAAAGCCTACGTAGAGTTCAGGTAGGAATAAAATATGTCGCATACTTACGCTGCATATATTGTAAAGTCAAACCCCAGATCTAAGGAGAGAGATGTCATACTCCTAGATTAAGATGTGCACGTGTGTGATTTTTTTTACTCCTTTGATCATGATCGTCTCTTTATTTTTTGAATGCTCCTGAGAGTATAGGTTATTTATTCTCACTGGCGGGTATCTAAGTACCCATTGTTTTCTCTCCTTCTGGCGGATATCAGAGTATCCATTGTTTTCTCTCTCTTTTTCTTTTATTATGCTCTTTGGCATTGTTTTTGAACATAGCCCATACTCTCTTTGGCATGTTGATTTTAAAGAGAATCAAGATACAAGCTGGAGCATTTTAGTGGATGGAAAAAATACGTCTTGCCTAACCCTTAATGCAAGAGTTAACATTTAATAGGCGAGTGTACGTGATCTTGATCTTGGAAGCATGATAAATCTATCAACAAGGGTCACAACAGTTTGGCAAAACTCAATGCAAAAGCAAGTAGCATTTATGTAACGTTTCTAATGAGATTAACATATGGCCTTGGTAGGAAAATCAACATCATTGAGGAGACAAGCTATTGATTTTAAGTTTATAAGAAAAATTCCTAAGCACTTTGCAGAAAAGAAGCAATGTTCCTTTCATCAAACCATATCTCATTGTTCAACTACTTAATTGACATGATTTTCATTGTTCACAAGTGATAGGAAAAGCAAGGAATAAATAATATATAAGCCAAGTAAGGAAAGGACTGTACCTTACGTCCCTCGACTCTGAGCTTGATCATCCAGTGTGCTTTGCGACTTGCTTGGCGAGTTCTCGTAGCTCGTGGCATCTCTGGTTGTCGCCGATGTAGTCCGAGTGGTGGTCTTTTAATAGTCGGAGCCGATTGTTTGTGTGTTAATAACAATTTTCGGTTGATAGTCTCTTTTTGTCAATTGTTCACAAGTAATAATCACTAGCCGTTCATCCGTTGTGTGTTGATTAGGAGCCGGCCTCCCCGAGACTAATCGGCTATCTAGAAGCAACATTCCTGAACACTGGCCTCTTCCATGCTACTAATCATCAATTATCTCTAGTAAAAAAATGGTCTAGATTCCCCTGATCCAACCGAATCAACAACAGTGATCAACTATGTCTGTCTTTATTGGTTTCACCTTTTAACCGAATAATTAAGATGCAAATAAAAATACACACGACTACTTTTTCATTGCTTAATCGGTTGTTGCTCATTTGTCCGGGCCGTTTGTTCACTTGTCCGATCGACTGTTGCTTCCTTGTTGATAACGCAAAAATTGCAGGTCAGTGATGAGTTTGCTAGGCGACGTGTAATTGGCCATGAACTGAGCTATGACGTCATATTCTGATTGCTAATCGGCGGTGGCTGCAGCAATTGTACTTCCTTTAGCGCACGAGTGTCGAACCGGCTATGTACGTGCATGATTAGCAATCGGTCATTTTGGGCAATCAGCTTGTTTGACCACATTCTTCCCTGTATAATAGCCGAGGGAAGGTCAGTTTTCCGTATCCATAGGCTGATGTTTCCCTTACATACAGTATAGTCCATCGGCTCTTGTTATGACTGGCAGCCGATACTCATTAGCATGGTTCACGAGCTAGTTTTTGCCCGGACGACTATATTCGAAATTCTTGTACAAACATCTTGCACAGATTTTCCACACCAATAATCATGGAAGCGTGATATCCAGTAAACTTCCGATTTATTCTTAGCCAGGTTGCGGACCCCTTTACAAACAAATCTGAACTACTTAGTTCGGCCATAGTACGGTCTTTGGCAATCGAAGCAGGGATCATTTGCACATATGTGACTCCTCCTTCATAATAATATGTCATCATTTTTTTTCTTAACTATGCATCACCTCCTCTTGACATATATTGGTTTCGCCAATGCCTTCACTATCATGCACCTTGTTGTCACCCTGATATATAATAATATTTTAAATAGCCAATACTTTCCGTTAGTGACGTCGGTTGTCTGCATCAATCTATGCACGCATCTTCTGGTTGGACTTGCCTTGCTTCTGGATTAGAACATCCTTCTTGTTAGTTTTGTAGTCATCTAGTAGCGTAGTGGTCAGGTACATGTTGTGTTCATGTCAAAGTTCTGCACTATTCTTGTCGATAGACAGTTGGCCGCCGGTGGTCATCTTTATATTCTCACCCAGCTGGCGCTTGTGTCAGACGATCCCCATGTTGGCATGAGACTGATGTGTGTCTCTGCCAAGCACGATGGTTTAGTGGAAAATATTGAGCCGATCATAGGTGTCAACCATCTATTTGCAAATAATCGGCTATTTTGGACCCCGTAGCTGTTCTCTGATTCTAGGTCCTTATATTAAAGTCCACCAGATTTCCTCTTTTGTTGCGAGCTCCAATACACAGTATCCTGCTTGGACTCCATGCTTGCGTGATATGACTCTGAGGCCTCTGATATGTAGTGCAGAATCTCCAAGGCATGTATATATGTGAAGAAATAAAGACCAATATGCAGGCAATCACACCCCATTATGAACGAGCTTGACTATTAAGCTGATAGGATATGCTCAACCAACAAAGTAAAATTTTATCCATCGGCTATGAACTTAAACGTTGTTTTCCGATTGGTCACTATATCAACGTTTTAGCCGATGGAAGTGAGGGAGCAAGGAGTTCCATTTGCTTTTTGGTTTATCAGTCTGGCATTCATATTTGGGATACTAAAAATACTTGCTTCGTTTAGCTAATCCGAGTAGGACTTGTATGTTCTTTTAAGAAACGTAAGTGAACACTATTTCGGTTGTGGCTAGTACATTCTAGATGTACACATATAGTAGTCGCACAACACTTGGATTTTGGATTTTGTCTTGATCGCTGTGGGTTGGACTGGGATTATTTATTTATTTATTTTCAAATTGTTTTCGGCCGCTGCACAGAATACCATGTATCGACTGGTAGCTTTCTAAAATACTTCACTATGTCAATAGGTCTCTGTAGGGGCGGTTCTAGATGCTCTGTAGGGGCGGCTGACCCAACCGCCCCTATCAAAGTGTACTTACAGTGCACCCACTGTAGGAGCGGTTGGGGCAGCCGCCCCTACAGTGAGATTTTTCAGCAAAAAAAAATATTTATACAATTCTCATTGCGTTAATAGAAATAAAAAAATACGACAAGCTCAACCCGAGCCCATCTAGGCCCGGCGTCGAGCCCGTTTGCACCGCGCGCCGCCACCGGCCGGATCTGGCGTCCACAGCGCCACCATCGGCAGGATCTGAGCGCACCGCCCGCCGTTGAGGGACGTGGCCCTCCTGTCGTTGAAGAGTCATCAAGGGAGAGGGAGAGAGCGCCAGATCCGGGCGAGGGGAGGGGAGGGGAGGGGCGCCCTGCACCGCTGCGGCGCCAGATCTGAGCGCAACGCCCGCCGTCGAGGGAGGAGGCCCTCCTGCCGCTGCAGGGCCGTCGAGGAGAGGGAGGGAGCGCCGGATCTGGCCGAGGGGAGGGAGCACCGCCACGACACCGGATACGCCACCGCGCCAAACGCCCTCGGGTCCGCCTCCGCCGCGCTGCATACCTTAGGGCTGACGCCGACGAACCTGCGGGCCACCGCAGCCGCAACGCTGCTCTGGCTAGTGTGTGCCTTCGGGCCTCTGCCATGGCCCTAATGGGCACCGAGCGCAGAGCTCGATGGAGCCGCGCGCGGCTCTGCCGCACGCGTGCACCGGTGAGCCGAGCGCCACGATGTTGATGTCGCCGCAGCGTCTGACGAGAGCCCCGCCGAGGTGTCGCTGCCATCGGCCGACCGGCTCCCTCTCTTGGCTTCTCTCTTGTGCGGCTGGTGAAGGGGAAAGGAGAAAGTGAGAATGTGGAAAAATTAGGGTTTTGATCCCTTTTATACGCTCCTGATCTGTCCGAACGAATCGCAACCGTCGATTCAAAATGGATGGCTCAGATCCATCGCGCCATTAGGGTTTCGCGTTGGTGGGCCGCAGTTGGGCCGCGCCAGCCCTAAACAGCGGATGTCCACTGTCCTACAGTGGAGCACTATAGGGGCGGCTCAATCACCAACCGCCCTACAATGATGTGCCACTCCAAGGGCGACTGGTGATTGAACCACCCTTACAGTGCACCACTGTAAGGGTGGTTCAACCACTAGCCGCCCCTACAGTGTTTTGTAGGGGCGGCTGGTAACGATGGGCACCAATACGTCACTATAAGAGCGGCTCCAACACCAGCCGCCCCTAAAGTGGAAAGGGCCTCGTACTTACATAGCCTTTTTCACGTAGTGCTTGCGCATGATCGACAAGTGGTAAACCAAAATACCACACATAAAGATCGGATGATTGTTCTCCAAGAACACCATGCATGTATTGTGGAGAAGGGCCGAGGTAGTGCTTTGGACCTCAAGGTTAAAATAGTCGATTCAACTTTAGAATTACCGATCTTCATGTAATAAGTAACACCATTACCAAACATGCAGCCATATAAAAGCACAGTGCTTAAAATCCCAGTAGATTAATCTTGCATGTGTGTACGTAGAAGTGGGACTGCAACATTATCGTCTCTATGTAGCCGATCAGCATCATGTTCATGGTATGCTTGGATTCTAATACTACACGAATACTGTAACCTGTGACCTCTTAGATCCTTAATAATTTATATATTGAATATTGTCCAGGAACTTTGATCTTAACCACATCGGCTATTATTATAAGTCTGATCTTTTCAAAAAACCGATGTATTTAATTGACCTACTGATCAACTCAATGTAACAATATATTTTAATATAGCCAATATACTTTCAACCAGCAATATTGGCTTGTCTTCATGTATTCATCGACTTCAATTGCATATCATCTATCGGGTGCTGTTATCTCTTCCACCTCCAACGGTACATCCTGAATTTAATCCTCTAAATTTTCACAACAACAATACGTGTACCAGAGGTAGCAGACAAATGGCACATTATATACACAAGGTTCACCAACGGCTGTTTTCACATCCAAAGCTGATGTCCCGCATTGTTCTTCCCTTTCAATCACTTGTGCATAGACAAAGTAACCACCAGAACTATCTCATCCAATTCCACACATGTATGTGATCAGTTTATGACTATCTTGAATAGCCGATTCAAATAACCGATTTATGTAGACTGTAGTTTTGGCGCTTATTTTGACCTTTGTATTCTTTGACGGGTAAAGTAGGAAAACACGTCCTATCATGCTGAGTCATTAGAATTCTCTGGATACACTGGAAAGTTGTTGGATGATACATGTCGGCAATGGCATAACAGTCTGTAGTTCTTCCAGTCTGGGACCCTTAATATTTTAATAAGCCCATCTATGGCGCAGCGGTAATCGGTGCTCCAGTTTCTAGGCCTCCAATCAGGAGATTAACTTGATGTCTTGAAACCGATGCCATTAAGAAAAATATCAGCATAATCTTATATTGGAAGATCATCGGCCAAGTGTAGAATATTATTATATTTGCTTTTCATGGCTTTTTCTTGGCTGATCCTTGTTGATGAAATATAAACCAATATGCATATGACTTCTGATCAAATGATTGTGGTCCCACCGAGCGTGCCAAAATTGCGTTGACGCTAAAAATTGTATCTTCAAGCGTCAAGCACACCACGAGGCCCTCAAAGACTGTCTGGAGCAAGGGTCCTGATCTCCTAAACCTCCAAGGGAGAAGCTAGTCTTGGTGAATAGGAGTCCAAGGCATGCCAGTCAATTTGACCTGCAATTGACAAGGAGAAAGAAAACAATGCTAAATTGTAGAACCCGCCGGTTTGATGCCAGACGGTTCCAAAGTGTATGGCTCGAAGATAGCCATTGTTAAAGGATTTTGACTACAAAGCCAACTCCCGAGAAAAGATTAAAACATTGACAATATTTGAAGCAAAATGGCTATTAGAAATATAAAGAAAATATTTAGAACAACAACAACCGATAAGCTTAACGTATGAAGGAGATAAAGATCTATATACACTTTAAACAATATAAAACCAATAGATCGACTAATCGCATAGGAAATTCTATTGGTTAACAGTGGGGTATTTTCATGCAGCCATAATAAAAATAGATCGATAAAATAACTTGAACATCAACGGTGGGGTGTCTTCATGCAGCCATAACGATGACCAAGCTAAGTTACGTCTGATACGACAAGCAGATCCATTAGCTTTAGACCGTTTAAACGTATACATTATGAAGAAATCGTAAATGGATCGGCTATCTTTAGTCGATACAGGGTCCATGAAGCACGAACAAGATCTATCTGTTAAAAACATGATCTAATCTAGGATCAAGTAAATTTAACCCAACACGTATATCAGTCGGGTTCGGAAATACAGCCATAATAAACGTGTTAAACCAAGCTTACTTGTTCCTAGATCAAGCCATAGATTGGACAGATATCTCAAACGCGCAACATGTAGCAATCAAGATTTACGAAATAGTCGATGAGAAGCTTAGATCGGCTATTTTCCTTGGTATAAGCGTGAAAGGACTTAGTATAGCCGAAACTAAACAACTTTTAAGCTTAAACTAGTTCTTCAATCTTGATTGGGCAAGATATTGTTTAAATCTAAAGAAAACATTAAAAAGCATAAACAACATCGATAACTTAATGAATCTATTAGATTGTCAAAGCTAATAGAGCTGATAACTAGTCAAGATCGACTAAAGCAAGAGACTGATCAGAGTCAAGACAGTCTTACAAAAGACGAACTTAAACCGATAACTAACCCATGTCATGGCTAAACAAGAGTTTGGTCGATGCAAATACAGCTTATTGAACGATAACACGAGCCATTAGTGAAACCTACAAGCAAACCGGAGCTCGGTCTAGCCGATGCAGCCCTGCCTAGTCGAAGGTTTCGCCGAGATCTACATTACTCCTACTCCTAAGGGTTTGGCCGGAGGCCGAAATATTGTTTGATTGATTGTGTGATTTTTTTACATATGTCGGGGTGTACATATTTATACCCCGGTCTTCACAAAGTCTGGACTCAACACGAGTCGTATAAATATATAAACTAAATAAAAACTACCTAAAAATAACTTGGACTCTACTTTTCCTTATTTGTAGAGCTCCGCCCTTTAAATCTTCACGTGGACCACTGTAACCGATCCGGAATCAGAGTCCTCCAATCCCACGTAGACCATCATCCTGACTCGTAACCGACCTAGAGCCGAAGTCTTGCGAGATAGTCAATTCTTCTTTGTGCTGTCCCAGAATAGCCGATGCCCACTATTTCCATATACTCGTAGGCAATATAGATGTGTCACGATCAAACAACTCCTTTCTTTCCCTTAATTGCACGGACTTTAATCTTCATGTATCTTTATTTCTATATCTTTTCTTTATGCACGTATACCATTCAAACTAAGGCAATTAACGAGCATACATGAAGTTCGGCTGGTTTCCTTTATTCTCCCTATGCACGTGCAAACCAACTCATGATCTCAATCACATCAGAAGATCTTGGACGTTATGTTTTCTTCCAAAATATGTCAAATAATATTTTCTGGTTGGCTCACAAATATCGTTCAATAAGGAGATTTTCTTGTTTTGACATCATCAGCTGATCTCATCTTTTCTCGGAAAAGCTTACCAAAATTTGGTACAAGCACATCGTTCCTCACTATGTGACCCCACTAAATGTTCTATCTCTTCATGCAAGGTGTCCACATCATTCTCTATAAAATCCATATCATCCCTTGTTAATTAAAAAAATATCCATAACATCTTTATCACATAAAATACTTTAAATTTTTAATCTACTAACATACGAAGTCATCTACATGCTATTGTTTCATCGCATATTCTTCTACAATATAATCAAATATTCTATTATTTTTTTCTTTTATTAGCTTACCAAATTTTTACCATATCTAGTACAATAAAATAACATGTAAGTCAAATTTTTATATATGTACACACAATATATAAAATATCATATAGTAATGTTATGTATATAACAAAACTTTTTTAAGAAATCTTGCAGTAACGCGCGAGGTACACTTCTCGTTACCTAAAAGTTTAAGCACCTGGCATAAAAGGAGAAGTAGAAAATTAATCTAAACAAAAGCCCTTGAAAATGTGAATAAAACTAATCTAAATACTAGCTTTAAAAATGGACTTTTAATTTGAAGTTTGAGCATTTATATTATTCAAAAATCCTATTATAAAATTATTACTTATTTTCATATAACTTACTTTATCAATATAAAAGGTACTTTAAGCATAACTCATATTGTGTATGTTTATATGAAAATTTAAATAAGATAAATGATCAAACTTCATATAAAAAGTCAACGACAACATATATTAAAAACACCGCTCACACTAACACATGGTTAGCAATCCTCATAAACCTGGATCAACTCTGCGGTGATGAGTGGCAGACAAAATGATGTAAAGAGGAGGATGGCCATAAAACAAGATGAACATTCAAGCATCCCCACCTGGCATAGGATGAGGAGGCCGATCAATTGAGCCCCCTCACTTCCCTCAATTTTGAACCAAGAAATAGAGATTGAGAGTGCTGAATTCACTAGAGATTAAAGAAGAAGGGCAAATCAGTCTCTCCTTAGTTTCTATCCCGAAACCGCCCCTCTCTCCAGTCACCTTATGCGACGTATAACATTTTTGCCACAATTTGCTAATCCCGCTTGCTGATCGCCAGCCTCTTTCTTTAAAATTATATAGGTTAAATATTCAGTTGGATTGGTCATCTTAGCTGACGTTTTACCATACATAGATTAGGTAAGTCTCCGTAGAGGTTTAATGTAAGTTTCATTCGTATTAAATAGATTGTTACATAGATATTTTTTGTGATATGACAATGTATTTAAGAATAGAAAAAATAATAAGTTTTATGAGGATGAAACTATCTCGATATAACTACAACTCTCTATGAATTATAAAATTAAATATCTATGAAACTATGAAATGAAAGTTTACATTAAAAATAGGTGTTTCATCTCATTTTTATTTTATTCTATATAACATGACAGTCTTGCTATTTATTTATCGGCGTCTAACTTCGGTCGGAATGGTCAGACCTTTAGTTCGCTCTTGTCATATGTCCCGTTTAAAAAGATGCGGAAGTTATGTTCGGTTTTTCTAGTTGAGCCAGAAAAGCTGAAAAGGTAGTAGGTTTTTTCCCCCGACCAAAAAAACGTTGCCTCCAACACGAACACGAGTGGTGGTGGGCACTCGCCGGAAAGTTGCGGCCCTGAGAAGCCCATCAACGAACCAGACTACCAGAGCAACCAAATCCCGTAATCCTCTAGCCTGTGTCTTTCGGCGGCCTCCCCGCCGCAGGCGAAAGAGAGCGCCGGCGGCATCAGTTGTCCCCGTGGCAATGGCTGCTGCAGTCTGATTGGCTGCCGTCGCCGCTCGTCCACCGTCGTGCTTCGCCGACATCCATACCCATGGCACCACCGCTCCTCCACTTCCGCCTCCATCATCCACAGTGCCTCCTCCTGCCCCGCCTCCGCCGCTCCGTCCCCGGCCGCCTCGTCCTCCGCCTCAGCCTCAAAACCCTCTGCTCCTCCTCCTCCTCGGACGACTCCCCCGCGCGGACCCCGCCGCCCCTCCACGGCCCCTCGCTCCGCCGCGGCCGCGCCCCGCCGGACCACCCGGACCCCTTCGCTCGCTCCTTCGACCTCGCCGCGCTCCGCGTCCCCGCCGCCGCCTGCGCGCCACTCGAGCGCCGCCTCCGGGGCCACCTCCTCAACTGGCCCCGCGTCCGCAACGTCGCCCGCCTCCCCAATGACCAGGGCCTCCTCGCCCTCGGCCTCTCCCTGCCGTCTCCCCCGCGCCTCTTCGCCGAGGAACTGGGCACCCGGGCCGCGCCGACCACCGCGGTGGCGCGGCGGGAGAAGCTGGCCCGCGAGTTCGACGCCCGGGGCTTCGTGCGTTTCCCCAACCTCGCCCGCCTCTCGCGGCCCAGTCCCGCCGCGCGGAAGCGGAGGGAGAGGAAGGCCGGAGGTGAGAGCGTGGAGGAGGCGACGCGCGGCCGTCACAAGGACAAGGTGTATGTGTTGGAGGTGGTTGGGGAGGGAAGGGAGGGCGACGAAGACGATTTGACGGGGTTGGTCGGGGAGGAGGGCTTCGGGAGGGGCTCGTGGCGGAGTGGCCCCAGCCGGCTGATGCTGCTGGACGAGAAATACGCCGGGAGGGAAGTTGATGAGCTCCCAGATGCCGTCAAGGTGCCGCTCATTTCTGCTGCACTTGACATAGCTGCTTCACTTTAGCTTCTACGCCAGACTTTTGGCGGAGCATGATTGTGCATTCTTTGATGATCAACTAGAAATTCAACATTTAATATGCATCTTATCTTGTTGTAGTGGATATTTCTTTACTGGTTTTAGTTACTTATTTTTCAGGTTGTTTTAGACCGTGAAAGTCACCAGAATGGATCATCTTCCTATGAGCTTGTACATTGTCAGCTAACCTTGTTCTACAACTACTGGCCGATGCATGAGGTATCTTAATACTTGTTTACACTTGAATCCCTGAGCACCATTTGCTTTCAAATTTGGTTTGCTGATAAATATTTTTGTTGTTTTGCAAATGATTTTTCTGTTGAGGATTACACAAATTGCTTACTTTTTTCTAGTGGGTTTTCAGTTTAGGCCTTCTGATTATCATATATCTCATTTTTTCTCTAAGCCTTTGTTAGTTGTAGCGAACATTCATTTTTATATAATATACTTGAGTGCTCATAAGAGGTGACAAGTGAGCTCTGCAATGGTGACTTATGCAGCTTGGTTAATTAGAAGCTCTAAATAGTTATTCTTTGGTTTTCTCTAGTTTTTTTATTCAACCAGAAGTGTTTACATTCTAATAACAATGTTGAGAGAGATCTAATGACAATCTAATTTGTCAAGACTTTCTGGAATGGGACATTTTTTTTTCTTTCCATTTTACAATTATAGTAACAGCTTCAGATAGGCATTGCATCCCACTAATTAACAAATTTCTAAGGTTCAGCTAAAACTGTCATGCTTGCTCCAGTGGCAAACAGATGTATGGTTTAAAATTGGTTCGTGCATGCAGTGTTACCTGGACCTGGCAATACCACTGTTTTATTTGACATGTGTCACAAGCGTTGACACTGTTAGGACCTCTATTTTAGTTACGGAATATTTCTAATTATGAAACATGAGAATATGCAAAGGGCTCCTGCATGTTAGAGAAAAAGAATATGCAAAGAAAACTACATATCTTTCATTTGACTTGAAACATCTAATTTGTGTTGGTGTCTAACACTTGCATATTGTCCAGGTAACACTGCCTTTGCAAATTCAGGATCAGACAAGAAATTCAGCCCTTCCAGGTTAGATTGAGTTATCTCAACATCTGGGTGTCTGTTTCTTGTTTTCTCATAAACAAAGTCGGTTAGCTCATTGTTTCAAAGACATAGCCAGAGAGAATATAGCATTTGAAATATAATTGTTATTAATGCATTGACAGACGACACCTATAAAGTGTGCAATATTTGTTTTGAATCCAAAATTTGATGTGATGGATTGATTTAGAAAATCACATACTAGAAGTTAGGAGATGCCTATTGTCTAGAGCATGAGGGCTATAATAAGGTGCTGCCAGTTTGCCACACCATTACTAGTTCATTAGTCCATTTAATACGCTAACCACATCAGTGCAAAAAATTCAATGAACAGCTTATGCATTGGGTATTTTGCTTTTTGGGATATTTCAGGAATTCAGGTTATTGGCACCCTACCCCTGTCCCCAACATCTCAGCAACTCATAGTATCAAATCCTGAATTACCACTCCATTAAGGGTCATATCTAAACTATTCCTTGTATTCTGTACGTCTTCCATTTTTTTGGAGCATTACAGGATATGACACCATTGGGTCGCTGATGTGTGGGGTAAAGTGTCATATCCTGAAATACATCTCTATTGAGAGTCATATCTCAAATGATTCTTTTTACTTTGTGCATTTCATGTTGTTTAACTGTTTTGACCCTTAGATTATATTGTGTAGGTATTAGAGGCACTACTCCCTGAAGGTGTAATAATTCCAACAGGTTTTGAAACAGTGGGGCATATTGCGTACTTGAACTTGCGGGATGAGCATTTACCTTATAAGAAACTTATTGCTCAGGTAATATCTGATTACTTGGTATGTGGGCTCCAAAACTTAGTATGAGATTCTTTTCCCTGCGTCCAATACTTTGGTTTGATATGCAGGTGGTACTGGACAAAAACAAGCCAAAAATCCAAACCGTCATCAATAAGACTGATTCTATTCAAAATGATTACAGAACTATGCAACTTGAAGTCTTAGCTGGTAATGATTCACTCCGCACAATGGTCAACGGTCACTGAGAGTGGTCTTCGTTTTCATGTTGATCTTGGAACAGTGTATGTTCTTACTCTTACCTGACTCATATTTGTCTGAATCCATTTGAGATTGTTTGCTGCTGCAAAATATTTTTTTTCATGTATAATCTGTTATCGTGTACTAGTATAAATTACACTTTGCTCGAATATCGAAGTCTATGTTATGGAGAATAATTTCTAATCTGAATATACAATGCTCTAGTAACCATTGTCTGATGGTTTTCTGCCCATTTCTCAAAAATAAGAGAATATATTCATTTTTTCTGAAGCAAGCATTACTCATCTGTCTAAATTTCTTTTGTTTTCTGTCCTAAATTTAAATGACGATATCTGCAGCTATTGGAATCCTAGGTTGGCCACGGAGAGGCAGAGGCTCGTCAACAATACCTTTAAGAGCTCTGATGTTGTCTGTAAGTCAAAGCGCTGCAGTTCTTCCTAGCACTGTTATGTCCTTTTAAAATAATTGGCAGTGTTGAACCTAACATATAATTGCAACTTCTTATCATTCCATGCTTTGCAATTCGAATTTTTCCGTTGTGTCCCCAGAAATCCTACCATCAAACACAAGAGCCATTGTTACTTTGACTTTCTTCTATAGCGTCACATGCCGCTACACATTGAGAAGTACAAAGGCCAATATGATCCTAAAGTTTTAAGACACACGATTGCCCATTTATCCATGCTATATGGTCAGGGTATCAGTTTTTTGAGAATGGGATCTATAGAAGATTCTGTTAAAGATAAAGCAGGTCCATCCATTTGCTTTCTTTTATAGCCCTGCTCCTATTGGCAGTTATTGGTCCATTTGATTTAGCCTAGAACAATATAATTAAGTAATAACATTGCTGTCACAGATAGAGGATCTCACACGCAAATGCTGGACCTAAAGTCAGTAAACAACTGTACAGACAAGCCTTTGGTCATGATGTCTGAGAACTGATGGCATGATGGAACGTGGAGCACCCGAACCTGTGACCTGTCCCAAAGCAACCATGTCGCGGACAAAGTGAAGGTCAATCGACCCAAATACAAGGATCTTTCAAAGATAAAGCTACTCTAGCTAATTCGTGTGCCACCTTGTTTGCTTCCCAGTCGCATTGCTCAATTGAGATTGCGTCGGAATTCTGCCATAGGAGAAAGCACTCATAAAAAATCGAAGCACCTGCTGCTGCCGAGTACCCCAACCTTAGCTTGAACAACTTCCAAACAATCAGACTGTAAAATCAAACCATTGCAGCCAATATGTTGAGCTAGAAGCAATCTGTCCCTAAGTGTCACTACCTCTGCTGTTGGGGCATCCACTATGTGCTCCAAATATGTGTATGATGCTGCTATGAACAATACATTTGAATCTCTAATAACCACACCTGTACCAATGTTTCCATTCTCCTCTCTGAAACTTCCATCAACATTGATTAATAATTTTCCATCTGGTGGCCTTTTCCATCCTTCCCGCTGCCTGATGGTCTTCTGCATTGCACTTTGGTAATTCGTTGTTAGGGTAGCGATTGATATGGCTGACCTTGCCGGCTGATTGATATTTTCACCATGGATGAATTTTCTCCTCTCCCACCAAATATACCAACCACCCGTTAAAATGAGTTCCGCAAGCCCTACACCATTCAACTTCTCAAATGGTCTTGATATGTTGATCAGATCGGCCACCAGAACTGATCCTGATCTATCAGTACCCAAGACTCTGAATTTTATTTCATACACCAAGACGCTGCCAAATCACCTTTGCTCGACTACATATAAACAGTAGATGTACTAGTATGTATCTTTGTTTATTTGATAACCTTAATATGCCTGAGTGTTCAGGGTTTGTGCCAACTGTCAAAACTCAAAAGGTTACGGTGCTACTTACACTACAGTAGCATTTACTTGATTGATAACCAGGAAATTGTATGTCATCCTGCCTGTTATTTCCTTGCCAATATAGAATAGAATGTATAAAAGCATAATATGTTCTTGTTAATGCTTGCATAATAAATTTCAGCTAAACTGATTTTAGCTGTTCATTCCATCCTTATTACTGAGCGTACAGACTTTTTTGTAGTATCATCATGTTAATTTTAGTTTTTTTAGGGTGTTAAATTCTCCATTAAACACTATCTAAATTTTGCTCATATTTGTGTTTTAGGATGAAGACGTGCCTTCTAGATGAAGATGAGGATATAGAAGGAGGTGACAATAATAACGGCAATGAGAATAATAAGATTCTAATGGTGTTTTGAGAAATGTGAAGAAAAATATCGGTTGCTTGTTTAGGGAAACTACATTGACCTGGCTGATAAGCTGAAACAACTGATTTGTTGTGAGAGAAAAATACCGTTCCATATTTGATTTATATGGATTAAAGCTGACTTATAGCTCAATCGAACAGAGCCTAGAGCTTTTGTGAAAAAAAATCTTGATTAATATATTTTTTGAAGATACGTCATTGCCGCACACACATATTTGCCATAGATATTAAGGGCCCGTTTGGTACAGCTCACAACAGCTACATAAGCTGTTGTGAGCTGTTTTTTTTTTTTTTGCCAAACACCATTTTACAAAACAACTTCACCCATGAAGCTGTTTTATTCCCACTCTCACAAAAACAGTTTAATCCATAAAGCTAAAAAAAGTAGTTTTTCACAGCTTATACATGCATTTCTCTCTCCTAACCATATATGAAGTTGTTGGTGAGCTGTACCGAACAGGGCCTAAATCAGTATTCACCAGATTCACTACATGCTCGGTTGCTCACTCATCCCAGGATCAAAGTCTGAAGATATATACAACCAATCAGCAGCGTACGAGTGAGTCCGTTAGTTATGTGATGGGTTCTTAACAAAATATTAATTATGATTTCTTATAGCTACATTTATCAATAAATATCTTGTATGTAATCCATTTTAAATACGTGCGTGTCCTGCTTACACTTCAACTAGTCTGTTTAAATATATATATACATATACTAATTAATCAACCCTGCATCAATGATTTCTAAACATCTACTGTGGCATTGCGGTTCGCGGCTTCTGATTTATCTTAGATTTCTCTGTCTGGTTAGGAGATACGGTGCCGATGAGGACGTTGCACACAGCACTCGGTCCACAGCAAAAACAACTTATGTTCCACGTGCTGTCATTGTGCTCGGTTGCTCGTTTAGTCGCTTCCTTTAGGCCTTGTTTAGATTGTAACTTTTTGCAATTCTAATATTATAACACTTTCATTTGTATTTAACAAATATTGTCCAATTATAGACTAATTAGGCTCAAAAGATTTGTTTCACAAATTATAAACAAACTGTGTAATTAGTTAATTTTTTTACCTATATTTAGTGTTCTATGCATGTGACCAGAACTTGATGTGATGGAAAGAGTGTAAAAAGTTGGAAGTTGGAAGAAATCTAAACAAGGCCTTAGTTTTGTCTTTTGTTAGTCGTTACTCATTGTGGTGTAGTAACTAGTAAGTACTCCGTCACAACTGAAGTAGTATATTGGAAGCACGTCGATCAATCTGTCACAAAAAGGTCAACAAAGTTCGTGTGCGTGATTTTTCCTAAAAAGAAAGAGAATAAACGAAGATACATTTCGAAATGAATGTTTTGGTTTCATGCTTTTTTAGTCTAGTATACACTATTATTATGGGGGACATGCAAAAATCCTTCCGACCCGGCTCCGTTTGATCTGTCATGGATTTTATTTATTTTCCCTCCACTCTAAAGCCCAAGGGCACCAACCCACCATGCCCACCAAGCTTGGGCCAGGCCAACAGCCCATCTCCAATCCAACTATATCCACCTTCCCTCAGTGTGCTACGGAGCTACCACTCGTCTCTCAAAAACATTTTCCCTATGCAAAAACCCTAGTTGTCACTAACGGAAAACCCCACTTCCGCAGCTAAGTAGGCCACCCTCCACACCAAACCCCATCCCTCGGTCGCACCTCAGCTCTGTGACGATGGACAGGTCGTGCTTTAAGAAGCACGACCAGGGTATAGCGGCGATAGCGGTGCCGACAATTCTTTCGAAAATAGAAACCCAAGAAGATGTGGGCCCCGGAAGGTCTCTCGAAGAAAAATTCAGAGCTCGGTAAGGAAGGGGATAGACATAACGTGAATAAAGAGCAGCTTCGAGACAACGATGGGCTTGTTGAGCCTACAAATCCGACATCACCATCACGAGTTCATGACCCCAAGAGATTCCCATCACTACAATAGGACATCAGGCCGTTCCCATCACCGCCACAGAATGAGGACCTCAAACCATCCACACTACCACTATCATGCCGACGCCGATCATTCACGTCTGATTTTGAACCCCTCTTCACAAGTGATGTGAATCCCTCTCTTCACTTGTGCTTTGTAGATGTTCCAAAATAAATTAGGATCACTGGTGGTTTTGAGCACGATGGTAAGTGTGAGGGGGGAACTGTTTCAGTGCTTACACGGAAACAAGACTTTGAATTCTACACTATGACCCATCCACGAGGCAACAACAAAAAGGATACCAACAAGGCCTATGGCATAATGTCAAACCCCAAAAGGGATACCGACAAGGGTTTTGGCAGCTTAGAGTTGAAGGCTTCGGAAAGCTCCTCTGAGCACAATTCTTCCCAAGATTCAAACTCAAAGCGTGCAAAATTCAGAAAAGTAACACATGAAGATCTTGATTAGCTTTTGGAGAAAAGCAAGAAGGAAAATGTTGAGTCAATGAATGAGAAACAACGACAACAACAATGGTGGCAGCATCAACAACAGTAGCAACAACAACAATAATAGTGGTAGCCCACCAACAACAGTAGCAACAACAATAGCAGCAGCCCACCGCGATGGAATCAAGACCGAATGAATTTCTTGGAAGGTGATACAATTTACATTATTGCCAAAACATTACCATTTTCAAACCATCATTTTTCATGTTGTTATTATGCAATGCAATGCCTCTAATACACAATTGATAATGTATTATCTATCGTTTTTGTGTTTTTATTTCAGCTTTGTCAAACAATGAGCAGTAGTTGTCCTTTACAAGAAGAAAGTCAAGTTTATGAAAGATCTAGGGTATTATAAACTGATAGTAAACTTTAGCGATATCATGCAACATGATTTTTAGATTGCAGTTGATATCATGAATTACCCAAGTTAATCGTCTTCTCACATTACTGTTGTCTCACATTATTGATATCATAAAATATAAGTCTATTTTCGTTTGTCTTTACTTAAACTTATTTTGATCGTCACTATCTGAAAAATATCATGTCATAATCGATGTTGCTAAAAATACTTTCATAATTGACATCTCTTTTTGTTAGAAATGTTATATTTTCATAGATATTATTAGTCAAAGTATTATATTAAAAATATATTTGGAATCATAGGTACCAGACACAATTGTATATGTCATGGATAATATTATATTGAAGACAATGAAATATTTTTTTTGTTTGTGCAGTCCTAAGAAGCTGCAAGCCGTTGCTCATAAGTTCATTAAAATGCATATTTCTGATAAGGAACAAATAGGTTGTTCCCTGGTGTGCTTCTATAAACTTTATCTTAATGCCTTATAGTATCATCCTTGTTGCAAAGTTGTTGTAGGATCTAGGCACATTAGTTTGTGTCCACATAAACAGTTTTGGTCCGGAATAATCTTAATACAATCTCTCCATACTAAGTGGGGCTCTTTTTGGAGGTTTTTCTAAATATTTTTTGGCCGGAATAATCTTGATGCAACCTCTCAATACTAAGTGGGGCTTTTTTTTGAAGATTTTTCTAATTTTTTTTTTCTGAATACTCATGTACACTTTGTTAGATCATAAAACGAGGATTATGATCTGAGTGATATGTAAATTACAGTTTGTTCTAAAGAAGAAATTAGATTTTGTTCTTGACATTGATGAAATTTCGTAGTTCCTTAAAAATAAAGTTGATCTAAATATACTTCTAGATCTATTCACACTACACCTAGATCGTAATAAGATAGAGGAGAAAGAAAATAGGGAACCTCCCAAAGTTTTTTAGGTATCACTTTTCTACCAACAATTTTGTGTTGATCTTCAAAATGTATCATAGAGAAGATTAGTAAACCATGGTTTGGAGAATACGTATTGAACAACCCAACACTGAAAATGCCTCAGGCACGTCACAAATTGTATGTTCTTCGCATTTGGCGCTGAAAAGGCCCGTAAGCAAAGTTGTTCATGATTTGTTGTCATAGAACCCTTGTTCATGATTTGTTGACACAAAACCCTTGCTCATATGGTAAGGACTGACACACATCTATTTCGTGGAACCAAGGTTATAAAAAGCGTTAAACGAGTCGTGACCCATCACCTAGAGTTTAAGCGTCAGTGTTTTATAATGTAACAAAAATTGATTTTTTTTGGTCTTGGACCGAACAAACGAGAGATGAGAGTGATAAACAATTGAGAAAATACGAATGAATAAGGGCTAGGTCCCTCTCAATCTCCTTCTCATCCCTTTTTATATGGGAGGTGTGAGGTGAGATTTTCACAATTTCCCTAGGTAGGACTTATATTTAGAAAAGACCATCTAGGGGCTGTAAATGGACCCTAATCATTATCTCAAAAGCATCTCTTGACTATACAACTGGACCCTGAACACACTAATGGGGACCTAACATAAAATACATCATTGACTACAAGTATGCTCAAGAAAATTCACAGCAATAAGATTAAATCAGCAAGCAAAAAGAAACGAATGTATAATAGTGTAAATAAGTTATCACATCAACACTGAAAGTGAGCATATACTCAAAACAATCACACGAGCAGATTGCCATGACATCAATTCCATCATAAAGATTGATCCAGGATAGTGTCTCATCCACATAAGCTAACTCATAGTTGAGTTAAAAATCCTAATAGTTTAGATTAGACAGTAACAACAGCTAGAGTGCCATATAGTCAATTACTAACTATAAGGTGTAGTTAGAGTAGGTTAGGTGCACAAAAGAATTCATGATCAGATAATCTGGACAAGTAAGGATAGAGAAGCCACACCAGGAGAGCACAATGCTCACTACTCAGGACAAGCCACTAGAAGAGAACACGGCTCACTGCACAAAAAGAAAGCATTAGCATATCAACAGGCTCACTGTAAAAAGAAGCCACCATCTAATTAGGAGGCTCACCACAAAAAAGATGGATCAACCAACAATAGACCAGCACCCTCTAAATGTAGTAGTGCTTGGCAAGAAGGTCCTCAGCCACAACACATGCATGGTGAGAATCATTCATTTTTACAAATGCATTACCATGAGACTTGTTGTCAAGCATGTGAGAATAGGCTGCCATCAATGCTTCCCCACCGAATCTAGGCACTAACATGACACCACCATACAGGTTAGGGTGGATATCCTCAACCTTGGTCTCACAAAGGACCTATGCAACATTGTTCACTGCATATGTCATACGAGTCATGACAACAGTGTCCCCCTCACTAAGCATGCACGCGTCTTCCTCTTGTTGCGTGCATCACACCTAAATGTATGTAGCATCTTAGATTTTTCTAGAATGTTATCTTTTTGAGAAAGTTAGCAGGGGATGAAGGAGTTATTTAGGGTCTATTTGGTTTGCGCAGCTTGCTAGTTAGATAGCAATCCTGGCCGCCGGTGGCCAAATCTGGTGCCCTTGTCGTTGTTTGGTGGCAGGCAAACCTGCTTGAAAAGTATATTTTTGGCTGATTTGTGTGAAAGACAAACACTATTTCACGTTGAAAAGTAGGGCTATTGATAAGCTCAAACGAGCAAGCAATATCTAGATGTGCAACTTGATTAGCCCACATGATACTTCTCTAAAAACTCGAAACGCTAGTGTCAGAACAACATCAATATTTTATAATTTACAATTCTAGTTCATAGAACATTATTATTTTAGTGGTATCTAACAAAGATTAAATCTAAGAAGCCATTTAAACTTCTCAAATTATGGATACCTAATAACTAAGTGTCCTAGCTCCTGGACTATATAGTGATACTCTTTTTTTTAAAACAAAGGCAGGAGCTCTGTCGTTCCATTAAGTCGAAAGATATTTATATATAAGAAGGGCAGCCAAACGTGGTGCCAACGCACCACGTGAAGGGCCAACCCACCCACGCAACGCGGAAGGCAAACAAAACTACCATGAGTCATCGTTGCCGAGCGTGGTTGCGAAGCAGCCAACAACTCCGACTTCCCATAGCAGACCCAGACGAAAAAAGACAAATAGACGACCCAAAACGAGAGGTCGTAACAGGTCATCGTTGCCAGCTCAAAACGAAGAGCACCTCCGACTTTCTAACTTGACCCTTCGCCTCGCCCCCGGCGTTTGGCACACCTTCAAACACTACTACAGTAAAGCTCTGTAGGGGCGGTTGGTGAGCCTCTGTAGAGGCGGCTCGGCCAGCCGCCTCTACCATACCGTCTCTACAAATCAGGTATTTGTAGGGGCGGTTCCCAAGCCGCCCCTAGAAATGGCATTTGTAGGGGCGGCCAGTAACAATAGCCGCCCCTACAAAGTTTTATTCAGGGGCGGTTGGGCTTTGCAGCCACTCCTACAAATATCATTTCTAGGGGCGGCTTGTAACCATAGCCGCCTTTAGAAATTGTATTTGTAGGGGCGGCTGGAGTTACCAGCCGCCCCTATAGTCAGATTTGCAACTAAAAAAAGTTTAAAATTTTTCAATTTTTAAATCTGACCAAATAATAAATCAAAACAATATATATTGATAGGTCCAGAAATGACTTATACATAATTCATCACAAATAACACATTCACATTGCATATGCTTTCACAAAAATGACATAATACATAATATATTATGAAATTACATAAATATATAATCCATCACAGAGTATAGTGCACAGAGAGTTCGTTCAACAACATCACATTCTTTTTAACGACCTAAGCTTAGTCTTTCCCACTCACGAAGAGCCTGACACCGAGGTTCACGTCCTAATTTAGACTCCGGTTCATGGTACAGACCCTTAACATGTATAATTTGGTCCATTATGAAACTACAAAGGTTCCCGACGAGCTCGATGAGGTTATCAGAATGAAGTGTTGTCGTTGTAATTCCTTTTTCTTCAGACCACTATAAGAAAACAATGTTAAGTTTAGAACTGCATAACATATGCGTGCATTTTCTACCAATCAAGTTGTATACTGTGAGTAAAGTAGATCTAACTTACCTTAGAGGTGTGTATCCTGTATGAACTAGTGTTACTCATGGTGTGGCATATGTAATATCCACAATGTACACTCCCACACGCCTGCTTGTGGCACTGTTGACATATGAAATTGCTAAGTAAAAATGCTTTTGTCAACACCAAAATGGAAATATGGATTTTCACTTACCGGCCACTTTGTTTTGACGTACAGGTTGCACTTTCTTTTTGGATGATGCACGCCTTTGAGTTCATTAACGTAGTAGCGAAACACACTCTTGACAATGCTTATGAAGTCTTTGTACGTTCTCTCGTCCTTATCCAATGGATCCATGACCCACACCATACTTATCGAGAGATCGACGACCATACAAATCCAGTGGTTGCTGCGGAAATTTTATCATACAAATAGATAACCTTTTTTGCATCTACCAAAATGTGTATTATTTAAATTATAGGATATAATGGTGCTTACTCAAAGTTGTAGGGTAGATATATATGATTTCTATCTTGCATTCTGGAGAAAGCTCTTGCAATATAAGCCGCAACCTTGTAGGACTCGTCCCTTATTTTTTTTTGCCGAATTTTCTCTTTCTCCTCAGGCGTCTTTCTAGCGGCTAGCTTTTGGTCATCTAATTTCCAGTTCTTTGGGTAAGTCCACAATGTTTGTGCTATTAGTTGAGGGTCTACGTACCCTGATCGCACATTTGGCATTTTTTTTTGCAATGTGCACTTGCATTCTGCAAATCACAATGTGCATTAGTTAAAACAGACTCCAAAGATTACACTAATATGAAATCAAGATGGCAAGGACTTACAAGCACCATGTTCTGGTTTCCATTTCGCCTAGGTGAAACATTGTCTGGATGTCATCAAATGTAAAGGCAATTTTTCCCGACGGGCCTCCAAATGTCTTGCTAGGGTACCTTGCTTCAATGATAGTTATGTCGGTCTGGAGAGCACGCAAGTACCAATCATGGAACCTTCTCATTCCAAGAGGTAGCTATTGGATTACCCTGTTGGGTAGGAAAGGCTTGCCTCTTTCATATGTTCTTGGACAATCCTTTGACCATTTGATGCAATCAACATTTTCATACTTGGCTTTGCTTGGTGCCATGACCTGGACTGGTTGTCGTTTGCTGGTGACGGCCTTGCCAGATGCTGCAACTTCAGCTACTTGGTTCTCAGGCTTGAACTAGTCATGGGCAAACCACTTGGCCGATGTCGTGACGTCTAAAATCGGCACATAAGCTGGCCTTATGTACATTGGATGCAATTTTCGAATCTCTGGCTCCTTGTGGGCACCTTCTTGTGGATGGCGTTCTTTTGCAAGCTCTTGTTGTTGTTGTTGTTGTTGTTGTTGTTGTTGTTGTTGTTGTTGTTGTTGTTGTTGTTGTTGTTGTTGTTGTTGTTGTTGTGAGACCTCTTTCACATGCTTGCTTTGAGGCATCTCAGGCACATGCTCAGTGCGAACCGGTGAAGAGTGTGGCATGTCAGGCATGTGCTCGTTGCGAGCTGGTGAATATTGTGCAATGTCAGGCATGTGCTGACGAAGAGGCGGTGAAGATTGTGCTTTCTTAGGCACATGCTCACTGCGAGCCGATGAAGAGTGTGGCTTCTCCAGCACAGGCTCGCTGCGAGCCGACGATGAGTGTGGCATCTTTGGAAATTGATGTTCATGTATCTCCCCCTCTTCAACACCTTGCTCCAAACGCAAAGGTGATTGCACAGACGTCGTACGAGCAATCAATAAGATGTCTCGTTTATGCCATAGGATGAATTGATTCACTACTTCTCCGAGTAACTCTAGCCCCTCTGGAGTTGGGTAGTATATCTTCCATTGCATGAATTCAGGCTTCACAGTATGGACCTCAACCCGAGTGTAGTCGGGCGGGATCCTATTATTGTGATGGAAGCCACCAGGAGGATGTGCCACCTCAATCATATTTGATTGTCTGCCCATGAGAACCACTAAGGTGCAACTAGTTGGTTCTCGTATGCAATCGATGGGGGTTGTAGCTGTAGTGGAGCCTTGGCTGCTAGGAACCTTCGGAGGACTAGGAACTAATGCTAGTTGTCTTGGTGGCACCATTACTGTCCCTGGTGTCTCTGGCTCTGTTGACAGTCCTTGTTCCTGCAGCGCCTTCGCAACTAGAGCCTTCACCTGGACCTTAAGATTAGACTCTCGGTCTCTGCCATGTTTCTTATACATATCTCTGTCCTCTTGAAATCCATACTTCCATGTCGTTCTTTTGCCTAGCCCTCTTGTGCGACCTGTGTGCTCGATATTTCCTAAGGCAAGGCTAAGCTCATCCTTCTCTCTAAAAGGCTTGAATGATCCTTTTTGTTTGTCTTCACCATATTGCAATATCTTCGATACTGCCTGTTCGGTCTCTGGCTTATCAAACTTAAGTGCACTAGCTGCCTCTTTATTTCTTGAAAGTATCCAATTCCTTGTGCGGATTGATACCCCCTGCAAGTTGTATGCCCCTGATGCTGCGGCCTCTTCCTCCATCTTTCTAAACTTAGCTTCCTTCCTATAATAACCACCGGGCCCTAGACGATGGTGGTGCACGTTCTTCTTCGCTAGCTCGGTGTTACGGGCACTAAGGGCCAATGCTTCTGGTGTGGTCTTTTGAGCCACAAGCTCTGCCCACATTGCCTCAATTATCTTGCCATACTCATGGAACGGAGTTAACCCCTTTTGGATGTATTTGACATTGAGCTCCGACTTCCAACGTCGGAATGACTCTCCAATTTGCTTAAGAGCTTTGCAAGAAATTTGCAAAAGTAAGATGCGATAAAGCACCAACAAGAAAATTAATGAGAGGGTTGCTCTCAAATGAGCGGGTTGCTACATGATACAGCCGTCCAACGCTCATGGTGATCATCGATCATAGACTAACATGACAGACATTAATCGGTGAGGAGAAAAACCCAATGGTCATCTTGGCCATATTCATGTGGATGGGGCTCGTCTACAATGGCACGCCATTTGAGATGAGTTCCATCCACATGAATATGGCCTAGAAGAAGCATAGGGTCAAATTGGAGCATATAGTTGACTGTCATGTTGTCTCACTACACCCTTTTGTATCATCGAGCAAAAAATAATCAGATAAAACAAAAAAAAGTAGTAGTAGAGGCCTCAGAAACATGTCAATCATCATTTGATCATGGAATTGGAGCATCAAGGCATCATTACAAAAAAGGTCATGTAGAAGAGGGTGGTAGTGATGCCTAGTTCCTCATAACTTCTTGATCATCAACTCATATTCCAGATAATATATGGAGTTGGACAATTTCATCATAGGCAAATAAAAAGAGAGGAAAGGAGAGTAAGCAAAAAAAGCAGCAGGTACTGCCAAACAAAGTCCCCCTTTATCTTTCTCGTGGGGGTTTAGGACAGTAGAGGATAGCCCAGGAGATCAACTGTAAAAGTAGTACAGTAGTACTGCAAGTTGAAGTTCAATGTCAGAATCTGTACAAGTCTGGACAGATTTGCTTGCTGGTGATGTTTGATCTTGTTAACTGTTGAATCACCTTTGGATGCTTATAACATAGATGTATAGAACTTAATAAGCTTTCTAAAATGTCATATGCCATGCCTTCTACTGGTCTAGAACTCTAGTTTACCAATTGTTGAAGTTCAAGAAGTAGTAGAGGCCTTAGAAAGTTGTCAATCATCATTTGATCGTGAAATTGGAGCATCTAGCACCATACCAGTTAACAAGAGAGGAGAGGAGAGTCAGCCTAGTAGGGACGGCTGCAAATGATGCCTAGTTCCTCACAAATTCTTGATCATCAACTTATTTTCTGAATAATATATGCAGTTGGACAATTTCATCATATGCAAAAGACAGGAGAGGATAGTAAGAACAAAAAAGCAGCAGCTGCTGCTGCCAAAAACAGGAGAGGAGAGAGGACAGGACCATCAAGCAAATCTGTCTAGACTTGGACAGATTCTGACATTGAACTTCAACAAGTGGTAAACTAGAGTTCTAGAGCAGTATAAGGCATGACATATGACATTTTGGAAAGCTTATTAAGTTCTATACATCTATGTTATAAGCATCCAAAGGTGATTCAACAGTTAACAAGATCAAACATCACCAGCAAGCAAATCTGTCCAGACTTGGAGAGATTCTGACATTGAACTTCAACAAGTGGTAAACTAGAGTTCTAGAGCAGTAGAAGGCATGGCATATGACATTTTGGAAAGCTTATTAAGTACTATGCATCTATGTTATAAGCATCCAAAGGTGATTCAATAGTTAACAAGATCAAACATCACCAGCAAGCAAATCTGTCTAGACTTGGACAGATTCTAACATTGAACTTCAACTAGTGGTAAACTAGAGTTCTAGAGCAGTAGAAGGCATGGCATATGACATTTTGGAAAGCTTATTAAGTACTATACATCTATGTTATAAGCATCCAAAGGTGATTCAACAGTTAACAAGATCAAACATCACCAGCAAGCAAATCTATCTAGACTTGGACAGATTCTGACATTGAACTTCAACAAGTTGTAAACTAGAGTTCTAGAGCAGTAGAAGGCATGACATATGACATTTTGGAAAGCTTATTAAGTACTATGCATCTATGTTATAAGCATCCAAAGGTGATTCAACAGTTAACAAGATCAAACATCACCAACAAGCAAATCTGTCCAGACTTGGACAGATTCTGACATTGAACTTCAACAAGTGGTAAACTAGAGTTCTAGAGCAGTAGAAGGCATGACATATGACATTTTGGAAAGCTTATTAAGTACTATACATCAATAGTTAACAAGACCAAGCATATACCTGCAAAGCACGCTGCGGCGGAGAGGACAGAGAGAGGGAGGCGACACCAGTAGAGGACCGGGAAGGGGAGGTGGAGCCGACGAAGAGTTTACCGATAGGGTCAAACCCTAGCCCCCTCGGCCCGAGGAGAGGCAGCGCGCCGGCGGAGAGGACCGGGAGGGCGACGGCGGCGGCGGGTCCGGGCGGGGGTCCAACCCTAGCCCTCGCTCGGCCCGAGGACTGTCGAGAGTGGGGTCGGGGGTGAGGAGCCCGTGATGGCGGAGAGGACCGGGAGGGTGGCGGCGGGTCGGGCGGGCATCAAACCCTAGCCCCTCGCTTGGTCCAAGGACTCTCGAGAGTGGGGGCCGGGGGTGAGGAGCCCGCGATGGCGGAGAGGACAGGAGGGAGAGGCGGCGCCGGCGGAGAGGACCGGGAGGGTGGCGGCGGGTCGGGCGGGGGTCAAACCCTAGCCCCTCGCTCGGCCCAAGGACTCTCGAGAGTGGAGGCCGGGGGTGAGGAGCCCGCGGTGGCGGAGAGGACCGGGAGGGGGAGGTGGCGCCGGCGGAGAGGACCGGAGGGATGAGGCAGCGCCGGAATTTTGGGCAGCCTGATAGCGTCGGGAGGAAGAAGAGAGCGCCCAACACTTAGCCGCAAACTCGAACCTGTGCCATCTGCCTTTATATCGAGCACCATTTGTAGGGGCGGTTCTAGGAAGAAGCCGCCCCTACAAATCGATTTGTAGGGGCGGTTTCTGATAAAGCCGCCCCTACAAATTTTTTTATTTTAATGTTTATACAAATTTGGAACAAGAAATGAAAAATATAGTTGACAACACAACATAAATTGAAACACATAAATAAATGTTAGTCTTGTACATAAATATAGTCTTGTACAACATGAAAAATCTAAAAGTTGTTAGCACATATATTGAAACAGTACAACACATAAATATAGTCTTGTACAACATGAAAAATATAAAAGTTGTTAGCACATATATTGAAATAGTACAACACATAAATATAGTCTTTGTACACATAAATATTAGCCTGTCACAACTTTTCCCTTGCCACCATTTTGTTGCCATGGCAATATGTCTTTACGCAGGTTCTTTTCCACATTAATTATCCTTTTAGGGAAGTCTGTGAATAGATGCATTTCACTGTAGTTATTGTACTCGTCAACATCATCCACGCCATTGACTCCGATAATGTGTTGTTTCCCAGAGACAACCACGTGTTTTGTCTTCTTCTTTGGGGTAGGTTAGTTTGCGGGTCTGGTAAATAGAAAACTTGTGCGACACGTGAAGCAAGCACCCAAGGGTCATCTTGGTAGCCTAGATTGTCTAGGTCGACGATTGTGTAACCAATCTCGTTTAACTGGTGTTGTTTGATCCACCGACATCGAAAGAGGGCCATCTGTATATCCATTCCATAATCAAGTTCCCATATATCTTCAATGATGCCAAAGAATGGGATCTTTCGACCAACTCCATCGAGAGCTTTGATCTGAACACCACTATTTTGGTTAACACTACTACTATCCTTTGTGTGGGTATAGTACGTGTACCCATTGATTTCATAAGCTTGCCATGATGTTACTTGTCTTGATGGGCCTGCCGCTAACCTTGCGATGGTAATATCATCTGTGCTTTCTCCATCAGGTATGTTTTGGTCCTTCAACCATGTTGTGAATCGTTGCTTGTGTTGTTTCATGACCCACTCATCTGTGCGCCCATTACTCTCGTCTCGAATGATAGCCAAGTGCTCATCAATGTATGGTTGAATTAATTTTGTACTCTGCAAAACACTGTAATGCGCCCGACTCACTTCATTAAAATCCTGAACGCATCTTGGCCCCTAGTGGGTTTCGGTGATTGGATGAAACACAAGACTACTGTGACTAACGTGTGTTTTGCAGAAACATGATTGTGTTAGGTCACAGTAATGGCGACGATACGAGCATATGGAGTTCATGTCCCCTGGCGATGGATATCGTTTCGGTTTTCAAAGGACGGACGACGAAGATGGTGGTAGACTAGGCTAAGTGTCGTATGGTGTTGGAGGACACTTAGGTAGTCTTAGGTCTTTGTTTTTTCCCTTTGGCCGTACTATAAAGGGGAGCGTGAATCAGTAGCTTGACCTAGATGAGTCTATTGAGGTAGGTGTGGTGCACACTTGTTATTTCATAGCCCTAGGTAGCTCAGAGAGATGCCTTATGTCGAGAGGAACAAAAGTCGTTTAGGCCTCGTCGCGATCCGAGTTCATTTTGGCCTTGTAATAGGCATTAGATGCTGGCCAGGTGGGCATCGGAGGCACCGATGCTCACCCCGACTAGGGTTTAGTCTGATGCGTGGCATCGGAGGCTCCGATGTTGCCACATCGGATGCTCCTGTGCCACTGTTCACTTGCGAGTGAACTGTGGGATGCATCGGACGCTGGCATCGGATGCTGAGGGCCAGCATCCGATGGCCATGCAGAGAGGTTCCAGAGAGGGTAAATCTGCATCGGATGCTTCCGATGTGGAGGCATCGGACGCTGCCCAGCGTTCGATGCTCCTTTAAACAGTCTGACAGGTTGTATAGTCGACCGTTGGTCGAGGTCATCGGCGCCTCCGATGCTTGGCATCGGCGCCTCCGATGCTTGGCATCGGCGCCTCCGATGCCCCCGCAGAAACCCTGTTTTGTGCTATTTTTGGATGGCCGGTTGGGGGAGTATATAAACTCCACCTCCTGATCCATTTGAGTGTTCTTGCCACTTCCATCTGCTGAGAGACACATTATGAGTGTGAGAAAGTGCAAGAGCCCTAGTGAGGTTGAGAGATTTGCTAATTGAGAGAATTAGACACCTCCTAGTGAGAATTGAGTAGCAAGTGTGCATCCATCCATCTCTTTGGCCTTGTGTTGGTCAAGTGAGAGTTCTAGCTTGTTACTCTTGGTGATCGACATCACCTAGACGGCTTGGTGGTGATCGAAGAGCGCTTGGTGATCATCCGGAGGCTTTGTGGATGACCCAAGTCAAGTTGTGACCGGTAGCGAGCGATTCACCGGGCCGGAGTGGCGAAGAATCAACTCGTAGTGAGCACTTGATCCTTGCGCGGATCAAGGGGGAGCGATACCCTTGCGCGGGTGCTCCAACGAGGACTAGGGGGTGTGCCGACACCTCGATACCTCGGCAAAAAGATCGTCGTGTCATCTCTACTCTCTTTACTACGCATTTACCTTTGAGCAATTCAATTCCGCATTACTTGTTGTTCTTTCATAAGTTGAATTGCCATGCTAGAGTAGAAATGGTTTAGCGATAGTCTTTTGTGTGGTTGATTCTAGTCAAACACACTTCTAGGCACTAGGGGTTAATTGGGGCTTGATAGGTTTTATTTCTTGCAAGAAGTTTTAGAAAAGCCCAATTCACCCCCCCTCTTGGGCATCTTGATCCTTTCAATTGGTATCGAAGCCTCGTGGTCTCGATTTAAGCTTAACCGCCTAGAGTTAAGATGTCTGGAGGTGATGGACCACCTCCCATGTTCGAGGGAGACGACTTCCCATATTGGAAAATCCGTATGGAGTTGTACCTAGAAGCGGTTGATGTTAAATGCCGAGATGCCGCGATCACCGGCTTTGCCAAGCCCAAGGAAGGCACAAGCCTCACTCCTAATGAGGAGGAAAATGAAAAATGGAATGCAAAAGCCAAAAACATCCTTTTTAGAGGCATTTGCAAAGATGTGTTGAATCGTGTCCGGAACCACAAAAATGCCCATGATCTTTGGGAAAACATTTGTGCGCTCCATGAGGGAACCAAGAGTGAGCGTGAGGAGCGCCATCATCTAGTCATGCAAAAGCTTCATTCTTTTGATATGCATGCTAATGAAATGTACTCACGGTTGAATGTTCTTGTAGAAGAGCTAAATGGACTTGGCCTCACACAAATGCAACCATCCGATGTTGTGAGGAAGATTCTTTGTGTCCTTCCAATTGAGAAGTATGGACACATTGTGACGGTGCTACATCAAGGCGATCTTTCCACCGCTACACCAACCCAAATCTTGGGAAAGATCAATGCACATGAGATGTACATGCACATCACACCAAGTGGTGGCTCCTCCACCGACAAGAAGAAGGACTTGGCCTTCAAAGCTAGCCATGACAAGAAGGGCAAGTCCAAGGCTATTGAGGTGCATCATGAGAGCTCAAGTGATGAAGAGCATGACTCCAACATCGCTCTCATGGTGAGAAGAACCACCAAGATGTTGAAGAAGCTTCACAAGAATGGAGTCAACTTTGACTCAAGAAAGAAGAAGTTCTTCACAAGTAGCAAGAGGAGGCCAATCTCCGAAATGGATTGCTACAATTGCGGTGAGCTTGGCCATCTTGCTCATCAATGCACCAAGCCCAAGAAAGAGAGCTACAAGAACAAGAACAAGGGCAAGAAGTATGACTCATCTAGCGAAGATGAGAAGAAGAATGAGAAGCCCTACAAGAAGAAGGATGGCAAGAAGAAGCAATACCACAAGAAAGGTGGCAAGGCTTACATTGTTGGTGATTGGCTCACCGACATTGACTCCTCCGGTGGCTCATCAAATGAAGATAGTGATGATGAGAAGGAGAAGGTGGCCGCTCTAGTCATTGGCTCCTCTACACCACCACCACCACCGTCGCCATCATCATCTACACACCTATGCCTTATGGCTAAGGGTGACTGGAAGGTACAAAGCGATGATGACTCTAGTGATAGTGATAGTGATGGTGAATTTGAGGCACCTTCTTATGATGAGCTTGTTAAATTGCTATACAACTACTCTAAAATCATAAGAAAGACTAGAGCTAAAAATGAAAGGCTTGTTCATGACAATGAAGCTCTTATTGAAAAATATAACAATGCTACACATGCTAGTGATGAGCTAAAAAATGAACTTGCTACTATGTCATCTTCCATCAAGGAGCTCAAGTCCTCTAACAAGGAGCTCAAAGCTAAAAATGAAAAACTTGATAAGATGCATAGTGACTTTACCACTAGTTATGCCTTGCTCAAAGAACAATACACTCAAGTAAAAGTTGACTATGATACTCTAACCATTGCTTATGATATGCTTTCACATGAGACACATGATGCTTCTAACCTTGTTGTTAAGTGTGACATAGCAACATCTTGTGAGGACTTGGTTAGTGAGCATGATGAGCAAAGAGCTAGTGGCAAGGGCAAGAATGTGGTTGTGGCCGATCATTATGATGATTATGTCAAGATCAAGAATGAGAATGCAAAGCTCAAGGTTGATCTAGAGAAGCTTGCAACCACAAAGCAAGTCACTATTGAGACTCATGATGATGACTATAGCATGTCACTTGAGCTAGACATGCTAAAAGAAGAGAACAAGAGATTGAAGATGGAAAGGAATTACAAGATGACACCATCTCAATTAGAGCTCCAACAAGAGAATGACAAGCTCAAGAAAGAGAAGGAGCACCTCACCACCGGGTTGAAGAAATTCACCAAGGGTCAATGTCTTCAAAGTGAGCTACTCATGAACACCGTAATGAAGACCAATAGAAATGGCATTGGCTTCCTTGAAGAGAAGATGAAGCAACGCAAGAGCATCACAAAGCCAAAGAAGAAGAAGATTGGGAGATGCTGACGGACCAGGATGTCAGAGATATCATCTATCGATGATTACTCCGACTAATCCAGGATGGCTTTAAAGATCCGAAGACTTGTAACGAAGTGTACTTGGATTAGGACTCTAGTTTGTAACTTAGCCGAGTTTTAAAAGGAAGTCCTGTAATTAGAATAGGACTCCACTGTTGTAACCGGCTAGGACTCGGTCTGCGCTGAGGCTCACCTGGATATATAAGGGGAACCGAGCGCAGGTCCTAAAGAATAGAACATTGAATCATAACAATACACAAGGCGCACGCCGCATTGGACGTAAGGTATTACGCTATTTAGCGGCTTGAACCAGTATAAATCGCTGTCCCTGTGTAATCGCCGAGTCCTACGAACGCCGATCCCCACCGAACAAATCGTCTGAGATTCCTCAAGACGAGTTGCCGGTTAACAAACACCGACAGCTGGCGCGCCAGGTAGGGGCTTTCGGGGATTCGACGACCAAGAGCCCGGCGAACCACGACAACATGTTCTCGGCGGGATCAATTTTTGTTTTTGGCACATGGATTTGCATTGCGGATGATCAAGGAAAGCTGCACAGGCAGCTTGACATTGAATCGAAGCTGCAAGCCACGCCAAAGACAAAAGATCTCATTCAGAGCCTAGCAAATCTAGCAATCCAAGACCCGCAGAACTCTGGGGATGGGGACCATATAGAGACATCCGACTCCTACTCCAACTCAAACCCTGAAGAAAAGGACCCGGATACCTGGTATGGCTTCACCTTCGGGCTGCGGAACTCTGCTGAAAACTTTCAGGACCTGATTGGTGCAAAATTCAAAGAGTATCAACATATACCTTTGACGGGAGCTCAACAAGGACTCGTTTTCAGCTCTACCAAGGAGGGTAACATTGTCCATTGGCCAATTCAGCCTGCCCCGGCTAGACTGGTTGGCACAATCGACCAGCAACTTCCATATCAGCACGGACATCAGCTCCCTTTTGAGGAACACGACTCCACAACGGAACTAATCTCCAGCACTTCTACTATGGAGTCAGTAACACCGGGATCATCAAACCAGAGCTACACTCGTGAAGTCTTCATGGCGGGGCATCAGTCATCTCTACGACCACCAACCCCACCAGATGTCTTTCAAGACGATGAAACTCTGAGTATGATCTCTAACAATGATCCGGAAGGACCTGGAGAAACCGAGTCCTTGAAGGCTGAAAGAATCCGAAGGAATCAAGCTAAGTAGGCCCGCAGAAGGCGAGCAACTCACCACAAGGAAGCTGTAGATCGCTACAATGCACGACTAGCAGAGTACAACACCCAGAGGCGTCTGGAAGCAGAGGCAGAGCATCAAGCTCGCACTGAAGAGAATCACTCCCAGGATGATCTTAACGGACGACGCCCTGATTGTTCTCGCAACCTTGAACCTGAGTTCATGAGGGTCGCCAGCCATAAAGTCTTCCAGACTCCCTATCAAAACATACTAGCTCTAGCTACGGAGATGGGAGCCAAGACCAACTGCACCCCTGATGAGGAGCGACGACTGGTCATGCTTCAGACTACCGCACTCCAACTACGGGGGCGGAATCTTGAATCCCTAGCTGATGAGCAAGCTTCATCTCACCCGAGCCAGAGGCGGCCGGTTCAAGAACGACTCGGTCGTATCCCAGTGAGGAGCCGTCTGGGCCACCGAGTACCCGATCAAGCTGAGGGAGGAGCCGAATCATCATATAGAGGAGTCACAGTTGCAGCATCTGACGCAGTTGATCGCTTCCCCTGCTTTTCCCAAAGGCTCCGAGCAGTCTCGTTCCCGCGCAAATTCAAACCCGGGAATTACTCAAAATACGACGGGAAGACAGAACCTAAACGGTGGCTCAGGCTGTATGCTCAAGCAATCGAGCTAGCTGGTGGAAGCAACGACATCAAAGCACTCTACCTCCCAATGGCTCTAGAGACAATGCCGCTTGCTTGGTTTGATAGGGTTAAACCCGAGTCCATCGACTCCTGGGAACAACTACATCGTATCTTCGTCGAAAACTTTGCTGGTGTCCCAGAGAGATCAGATCCCCGGACTAAGCTCAGAACCTGCAAGCAGCAGAAAAACAAATCAATGCGGGAACACTATAGGCGATTCTCAGAAATCCGCTCTACAGTATTCGACATCACAGACAGAGAAGTAATTGACCTTTTTGGCAACGGTATTTGCGAAAGGTACAATTACAAAGATTTCATCAAGCAGGACCCGACCACCGCTGACGAGTTCCATCGGGCTGTAAACTCCATGATGGCGATAGAGGAACGCACACAGGAACGCTTCCCCGATAGAAACACGCAAGGTGATCGAGGAAACAACCTGAGAGGCAACCAGGCACCACAGCAAAATACCCGGAAAAGGGCAGGAGATAATACTGTTGCTGCCATGGAGCCTCAGAAGAAGGGAAACAAGCCATTCACCTTTGATGACTTACTCGATGGACCCTGCCCTTTCCATCCAAAAGGTGGACATCAAGCAAGGCACTGCCGACAGCTCAAGGAGCGAGGCTTGAACTCCGACTTCAACAAGAACAAGAAAGACAATGACAAGAAGACAGCTGAGGATCCTCAACAGGACGCCGGTGGCTTTCAGCACTCAAAAGGAACTATCAATGTCATCTTTGGGGGAGTAACTACCAGTGACAACAAGAGGCTACAGAAGCTTTCCCTACGAGAGATTATGTCCACCGAACCAGCGACACCCAAATACCTCGACTGGTCCGAACATCCGATTAATTTCTCCAGAGCAGATCAATGGACCAGTGTTTCTAATGCAGGCCATTACCCGCTAGTTTTGGACCCCACGGTCGCTGGATATACACTTGGTAGGGTACTCATCGATGGCGGAGCAGGACTCAATGTTATCTTCGCAAGCACCCTACGAAAGATGAATCTAGATCTCGCAACCCAGCTCACACCATCAACCGCTCCTTTCTACGGCATAATACCCGGAAAAGCGGTTGTACCACTCGGAAGGATTATACTACCCGTCACTTTTGGAACCCTGATCAATTACAGAACGGAGTACATCAGTTTTGAGGTAGCCGATTTCGAATCATCGTATCACGCCATATTCGAGCGACCTGCTATTGCCAAGTTTATGGCAGTACCCCACTACCCGTACCTGTTATTGAAGATGCCGGGTCCCAAAGGAATCTTAACCTTCAGAGGCGACTTGAAGCGGTCATTTGATTGCGACACAGAGGCTGTCCAAATCGCAGAAAAAGCTCAACTCACCCTGGAAGTAGAAGAACTCGCTCAGATGGTGCTTAATACCAAGCCTAGAGATTCAGAAATCCCAACAAAGAAGGCGGGTACTATTCAACCATCAGCAGAAGTCTCCACAAAAGCCATTGACCTGGAAACCGGTGATCCTTCCAAGACAGCGGTTATCAGTGCTCACCTATCTGAAGAATAGGAACTCGCGCTCACCAAGTTCCTTAGAGCAAACAAAGACATATTTGCTTGGAAACCAGCAGACATGCCTAGGGTCCCAAGGAACTTGGCTGAGCACAGATTAGAGTTAAATGAAGGCTCTAGACTTATCAAGCAAAGATTACGACAATTTTCACCAGAGAAGAAAGAGGCAATCAAGAAAGAAATAGCCAAGCTACTCGCGACCGAATTCATCAGAGAAATCCTCCACCCCGAGTGGTTAGCTAACCTAGTGCTAGTCAAGAAGAAGAACTCTGCTGAGTGGCGCATGTGTGTCGACTACACAGACCTCAACAGGCATTGTCCAAAGGATCCCTTCGGATTACCAAGGATAGACCAAATAGTTGATGCCACCGCAGGCTCCACCTTACTCTCTTTTCTGGATTGCTACTCCGGGTACCATCAGATTGCCCTCAAAGAAGAAGACCAACCCAAGACATCGTTCATTACTCCTTTCGGAGCATACTGTTACAAAACTATGTCCTTTGGACTAAAGAACGCGGGGGCTACTTATCAACGCACCATCCAAGATTGCCTAGGTGATCAGATTGGCCGCAATGCAGAAGCTTATGTTGATGATGTAGTCATAAAAACAAGGGATCCGACCACCCTGATATCAGACCTAGAGGAAACCTTCAACCGATTACGTGCGTATCAATGGAGACTCAATCCAACCAAATGGGTCTTCGGGGTACCCTCAGGACAGTTACTCGGATTCCTCGTTAGTCATCGAGGCATCGAGGCTAGTCAAAAGCAGATCACAGCTATCATCAACATGAAGCCGCCTACCTCTGTCCGAGACGTTCAGAAACTCACCGGGTGCATGGCTGCGTTAAATCGATTTATCTCACGGCTCGGAGAAAAGGGATTTCCTTTCTTCAAATTACTTAAAGCCGGCGACAAATTTCAGTGGACAGATGAAGCGGACAGAGCTTTTGAACAACTCAAAAGCTACCTTATCAATTCACCCATACTGACGCCGCCGGAGCCCAGGGAACCGATGATGCTATATATCGCAGCTACTACACACGTTGTCAGCACAGCAATCGTGGTGGAGCGCAAAGACGACAAGCACATCTACAACACCCAACGACCAGTTTACTACATCAGCGAGGTACTATCTGACTCGAAAGTCAGGTACCCGCAAGTACAAAAACTGCTCTATGCTTTACTCATATCCTCAAGAAAGCTGCGGCACTACTTCGAAGCTCATGAGATCACGGTAGTCACGGATTTTCCTTTAGGAGAAATCCTTTACAACCGTGATGCTACTGGAAGGATTTCCAAGTGGGCAGTTGAATTAGGGGCACTCAACATCAAGTTCACTCCGAGGAAAGCTATCAAGTCTCAGGCCCTAGCTGATTTTGTCGCCGAATGGACTGAAATACAGCAGACTAGAGACAACGCTACTCCCGATCATTGGAAGATGTACTTCGATGGGTCCCTAAAACTCAGAGGAGCAGGAGCCGGAGTCCTTCTTGTATCACCCGCTGGCTAACAGCTCAAATACGTTCTGCAAATATTGTGGCCAGCCACCAACAATGAAGCAGAATATGAGGCACTGCTCCACGGACTTAAACTAGCAGTCACTTTGGGCATTAAGTGGCTATTAGTCTATGGCGATTCTTCCGTGGTCATTCACCAAGTTAATAAAGACTAGGACTGTACCAAGGAAACAATGAACGCCTATTGTGCTGAAGTACGCAAGCTGGAAAAACACTTTGCAGGACTGGAACTCATTCATGTTACCCGGGATCTCAACGTGGCAGCAGATATACTCGCGAAATTGGGTTCTGACAGAGCACAAGTTCCCAGCGGTACCTTTGTACATGAGTTATCCAAGCCTTCAATCCAAGAGAAGGAGGAGTTCGAGCCAGAACCCGCATAGCACCCGACTGGACATGAGTTTTCATTGATTACTTCAAGGAACATAAACTACCAAGCAACAAAACTACAACAGAGCAAGTCACCAGGCGTAGCAAAAACTATGTTCTAGTCGGGGATAAGCTGTATCGACGCGGAGCTTCATCAGGGGTCCTCCTCAAGTGTATTACACCAGAAGAAGGCAGGGAAATCCTGAATGAAGTCCACTCTGGGTCCTGCGGTAATCACGCAGCTTCAAGGACACTAGTTGGAAAAATCTTTAGGTCAGGATACTACTGGCCCTCAGCTCTAAAAGACGCGGAAGACTTAGTCCGCCGCTGTCAATCATGCCAGTTCTTTGCCAAGCAGCAGCATGTACCCGCACATGAACTGATATGCATCCCTCCGTCATGGCCCTTCTCATGCTGGGGACTCGATATGGTGGGTCCTCTCAAGCGCGCCCCAGGCGGATTCGAGTACATCTACGTTGCAATCGACAAATTCACAAAATGGATCGAGTACATGCCCTTGGTCAAATTCAATGCTTCCAAGTTAGTCCACTTTATGCAGAGCATCTTTCACCGCTTTGGAATGCCGCATAGAATCATCACTGATCTTGGGTCCCCCTTTACGACTATCGAATTCAAGTCATGGGCCAGCGACTGTGGAATCAAGATAGACTACGCGTCAGTGGCTCACCCTCAGTCCAATGGCCAAGTTGAAAGAGCAAACGCCCGGATTCTCGCCGGATTAAAACCAAGGCTATTTGACCTCCTAAAAGATCACGGCAGAAAGTGGGTTGAAGAATTGCCTAAGGTAGTCTGGGGGCTACGAACACAACGAAGTCGGGCAACAGGCCAAACACCTTTCTTTCTGGTATATGGCACTGAAGCAATCTTACCGGCTGACTTAATCTGGAACTCCCCACGAATGGAGCAGTACAATGAGGGCGAAGCTGATGATACCAGGCGGTTAGAAGTTGACAGCCTTGAAGAAGCCCGACTAACCGCACCTTTTCAGTCAGCAAGATACCTTCAAGGGATGAGGCGCTATTATGATAAGAACATCCATCACCGCACCTTCCAAGTAGGCGACATGGTGTTGAAGAAAATTCAGAACACCGTTGGACATCACAAGCTCGTGAGTCCATGGGAAGGTCCTTATATTGTATCTAAAGTAACAAGACCCGGGTCATTTGAGCTAGTCACTGAAGATGGATCTCCACTGCCAAATTCATGGAATATAGAGCACTTGAAGAAATTCCATACTTAAGGACTATGCTACAATTCTGATTCAGGGCAATTGTATTTATTAGTCGGATATTAATAAAGTTTGAAGTTCATACGACATAAGAACTTTTATCCAGGCTTTTTTCTACACCTCATCACGACTATTAAGTCGCATAACAGTCTCTGCAATAGCAGGGCTTACCTCCGACTAATATATAATATTACTCGGATAGATTGGTTCAGCGGAAACCATACTTGAGTTACGAGCTTCGAGCTCAATACAACTCACAAGATAGTACGGCTTAACACCCGGCTATCAGCCTATAGCGAATATGAAATCCACTATAGTGGACAACAGTTCCTATAAGGCATAACAAGGTGGATTAGTACTCACCCTGTTACACATTTCTTGGATAGAGGTCCACCCACCTTCGCACTCAAGCTGAGATCGAAAGAGGATATGATTCACCCAGAAGGAACCAATGCTACGGTCCATCAAGAGGTGCTTGATCATTGTTATCCCTTGAACAAGGGTACTAAGAGTAGTACTCGGGCAAGACTAAGTTCCCTACACAGTGGTTAGAGAAACGAAGTCACACGACCCAAACTAAAGTGCTAGCGAGCACTCGGATAGACTCGTCTAATTAGACGCCTGGTCATACATCCACAACAAATAAACTCAACCCATTGCCAAAGAAATTTGCCGCAATATGGAGTTGGACATATATGCAATTCACAAGATTCAAAAGTAACTAATATTTTTGATATCTTATAATAATTGTTTTCAGGAGATACAAGCTGCAGGGACAGAGAGGAGCTTAGACTACTCTACAAGATCTAATATCTGTGAGTACTCCTCCGCGGCGGCCTTCACCTCCTCTTGCATTACCGCAAGGTCCTCGTCATCTTTGCCCTCAGGAAGGGTCATCAGAGCGGACAGGTCAAAGGACGACAGATGCAGCCGCAGCGTTGCCATCAGACCCTGCACCACGGAGATCGACATATCTTTGATGTATTGCGCCAGCCGCCCAGGTGCAGCTTTGGCCCGTTCAATCAAAGACTCCTCGACTCCTGCCGGCGCCGGAATCATGTTGAGCAGGGGCTCGACAGCTTGCTCCAAGGCCATCAGGGAATCCCGCGACTCCTTCGTAGACTTCAAAGCCTGCAGAAGGTCCCGGTCAGCACCCTCACGCATCAATTTGGCTTCTTGAAGAGTACTCTGCGCATTAGCAAATACCTCTTCAAGCTCCGCCTGCTTCCGATTGAAGGCGTTCTGCCACCCAGAGGCCAGCTTATTTGCATCTACATACAAAACAGTCAGTTATCATGTCATCCGACTAATATTATGGAGCAGAACGACACAGAAACTCCAAGTATACCTTCAAGCTGCTTTTTAGAACTCTTCTTGAGCTCCTTCAGCTTCTGTTCCATAGCAGCGGACTTGGATATCAGCTCACCCTCTCGGTCATTAGCAGCGTCACGCTCCGCTACCACTTCCTTGAGGTTGCCTTGGAGTTCGTTAATGCGATTATGCAAAACCTGGGTGGCTACCTTCTGACTAATTTGGTCCTGGGCAATATAGTCCCGGAGCTCTTGGTTTTCACGAGACAGCTCCTGGCGGATCCGGGTGACTTGATCTCTAACCTTGAAATCAAAGGACTACAATACAATAATATCGTGAGTACTCGGATGAGTTTATAGTATAACAAGAAAAGATCAAGACTCTTACCTCAACAAATTGGTGAAGAGCTTCAAAAGGAGCCCTCACCTGATCCCTCAGCTCCTTCAGCCGAGTAAGATCCTGGTCATACCCAGATACGTCAAGAGTAGCTCCTTGGCGCGAGGACTCGGGTGCATCTAAAGATCCTCCCTGCTGACAAGCTGAGCCCTCTGCATGTATCTCGTCAAGACCATGTCCAGGGTAGGTTCGTCCGGCTGTCGTGTACGAAAAAACCAGTCATTCCACACTCGGTCAAACTCCAATTGAGCGGGAGAACGAAAGATGGAGTACGGCCAACCAACCTGAGGCAATGGAAGAGCATCCGCGTCAGGAGCAGCTTCGACCTGAGACTTGGACGCAGAGGAGTCAGGCAGCGGATCTACCTGACTGAAGGTTGGCGGCATGCTGGAGTCATCCTTGGCCAGCGGCTCCGACTCCTCTACCGCCTGAGGATCAGGAACGGTGCTCGAGGCTGTTGCACCTGGTTTTGCCTTCCTGCAAGCAGACAAGTATACATGTCAGTATCAGAACTCTGTGTACACTCTACAAAGCTGAAAACTTACTTCACGAGCTTCAAAGGCTTTGGTAGCTTCAAGAGCGGCTGTATCAGAAGCGGGTCTGAAGTCGGAGGCTTCTCAGACACCACGCTGCTTGAAGTCCCTTGCGCCGTCCCAGCATCTGATACAGCGACATATATAAGACAAGAGACCATCAACACTCAAAAGGACTACAAAGTACTCGGGTTTCCCTTACCAGGAGCACCCGACTTATAGTGCTTATCAGACAATTCTTGAGATAAAAGAACTTTTCGACAAGCACGGCGATTACCAGTGCGAGCCTTCTTAAGGACGGGTCCTCGGCTTCTAGTTGAGGAGTCGGCGACCTCTTCCGGCACCCTCAGCCTCTGGGTCTATAAGCAGGACATCAGAGTCAGTTGATTCTGTGTCAAGCCAGTCAAGATCTTCAGGCGAACTTGGTTTGTTAGGAAGATCCTCACTTCTGATGGGACCTTCCAAAATGATGCCTCCGCCTTCTTCAGTCGCCGGAGGCAGGGAGGGCAATCATTGTTATCTCTCCCCTGGCCCTAAAAACAGAAGGATATCTAGTCAGGTCAGAAGGATCTATTCCGAACCTTGACGACACGACAAATTAAGTACTTACCTGAGGAGGAGGATTAATGGCGGAGAAGGATGTCATCACTGGAGCAAGATTCCACGGCTCTTAAGCAGCCGGTTCACTCTCCAGAGGACTTCGCAGTCTGCCAATTGCTCGACAGCGTGGCGACCCGGGTCGTTCTTACCCAGGTATTCGAACCCAAAGTTGGCTCGCTGCTGAAGCGGGTGGATGCGCCGGGCAACAAAGTCTTGAACGACAGTGTATCCGGTCAGCCCATCGATTATCAAAGGTCTATCATAATGAGGAGGGGTTGGATAGCCCCTACTTCTTCACTTGTGAGCTTCTCCTTCCATTCACGGCACTTCTGTGGTGGCCATCCATCATGACGACGAAGAGCTGGGGGTGGGTTACCCATATAGAACCACCCAGCAGCCCAGTCTTTTACCGACTCTGACAACTCAACAGTTATATATTGATTGGCTACTTCCAATCTAACCTGAAGACTAGCCCCTCCGACTACTTCGGTATTAGCGTCACTAGGTTGACACTTAAACCAGAAAAAGTAGCGGAAAAGGGTAATAGAGGGACATATCCCAAGAAAAGCCTCACAGAGATGGGCGAAGATTGCAATATGAAGAACCGCATTGGGAGTAATATGGTTTAGAGTCAAACCATAGTAATGCAGCAATCCACGAAAAAATCCGAAGCAGGAAGCCCCAATCCCCGCTCTACGAAGGCTTTAAACATCACGATCTCCGTGGTGTTGGGGGCAGGAGCGCGATGATCAGTGGGTACCCTCCATCCATCCAGTGGTTGCGCCCGCAGCAATCCTTGCTGCGCCAGGAATGCCAGTTCCGCCAGGGTGGTGTCCGGCTTCTTCCACGCCAAACATCAGTTGGCGGGTTCGGATGCTTAGTCTTCCGGTGGTGGTGATCCTAGGTTTCTTCTTCTCCGCTGCAGACTGTTTCTTGGGACCCATGTTGGTGACGAGAGATTTTCTACGCATCCACTGAGAGTTGGCTAAGGGATCCTAGCTCTGAAGGCAATGGCTTGATGAAAGCGTGAGGAAAGCAAGCCCGGTGGCGGCTTATTATAGATCTGTTTTGATAACCGTTCGGCTTTCTAAACGGCGTCATGGCAACGTCTGTAACCCTAACGGCTGGGAACACGTGTCAGACGGCGTCAGAGATAGAGAACAGGAACAGTAAACAGACAAGTTTTCCTTCCGCAAGATACATTTAGTACTCGGGAAACAAGACAGAGGACTCAAAAAATATTCCAAGTACCCGGATCTTATTATTACTCAATTACAACAGAGATACATGGAAACATCCTTGAGATACAACAACTTTCACCGATTACAATCAGGTGTAAAACTTTACTCTAGTGAATTCAAGGTCCATAGCCTTGATGCCTATTGCACCAAGGACCGGGTTCAGTGAGACACAGTAAAAGCAGACACAGAACCTTGGGTAGACACTATCTTTTCAGTCCATCCCAAGGTGGGTCTTTGGTACCACCACCCCCATTACTCAAGGAACTCGGGGAAGACCATCACCCTCGCCGCCCTTTTGACAACCTTTGACTCCGAGGTTATCTACGAGTGGTAGTCACAAGAGTTCTTTTAGGCACACCTCTGTGTCCCTCTGCTCACGACCACTTGAAACCACCCTAACGGATGGTCCTTTCACAGAGTTCTTCTGGGCACTTCATCTATTCTATAGAAGGAAGACACTCGAGGGCTCGATCATCTCAGCTACTGCTATTACAATACCCATGGAACTAATAAGAAGTTCTATACTCTCGAAAGATATGAGCTCTTTGCTTCCCAGGCAGGGTATTTATAGTCAGTTTCTTCTGGGTCTATAGACCAGTTTCATCAACAAGAGTGATCGCTGGACCAATAATTCAACCAATGTATTGTGGTGCATGTGAAGCTCGGCAGGTTACAGAGCCGATTCTCACACACACTTCAAGACGAAGACGACAAAATTTACAGTTGCAGAAAACGACAACATATTATTACGACTACTCAAGTTGAGTAATTATTATTTTGACGGTTTAAGCAACAAGTGGTGTCATGGTCCGACTACTCAAGACCTTAATAGATTACCTAATGGCTTTCATTAGAAGACCCCGAGAACCGACTACTATGGTACTCGGAACTCAGGCTCGGGGGCTGCAGGTTATAATCTATAAGGAAATGTTTTTTTCTTTTCAAGATTTACTCGGAAAAGGCCCAAAGATCCTCAAAGTTATTATAAATAACAAGAGGCTCGGGGGCTACACCCTATGGGTGCACTTTTTGTAAAAAGTGCACACCAAGGAATTTCTTTACACTCGGAGCACTTCAAGATTTCTCAAGACATTTCGGAGATTCTCAAGAAGAAACTAGAAGATAACGTCGTGAAGAAATGATGAGAGCTCGGGGCTTGACGGACCAGGATGTCAGAGATATCATCTATCGATGATTACTCCGACTAATCCAGGATGGCTTTAAAGATCCGAAGACTTGTAACGAAGTGTACTTGGATTAGGACTCTAGTTTGTAACTTAGCCGAGTTGTAAAAGGAAGTCCTGTAATTAGAATAGGACTCCACTGTTGTAACCGGCTAGGACTCGGTCTGCGCTGAGGCTCACCCAGATATATAAGGGGAACCGGGCGCAGGTCCTAAAGAATCGAACATTGAATCATAACAATACACAAGGCACACGCCGCACTAGACGTAAGGTATTATGCTATTTAGCGACCTAAACCAGTATAAATCGCTGTCCCTGTGTAATCGCCGAGTCCTACGAACGCCGATCCCCACCGAACAAATCGTCTGAGATTCCTCAAGACGAGTTGCCGGTTAACAAACACCGACAGATGCTATGAGTGTGGAAAGGAAGGACACTTTGCTCATGATTGTGAAGAGCCAAAACCCACACCCTTGCCCAAGCATGCTAGGCCCTTTGCTTTCAATGCTCACTACATGCTTAGACAAGACTCTAGTGGCAAGATGAAAGTCATGTTCATGGGGCCTCCTAACAAGAATAGGCCAAAGCAAATTTGGGTGCAAAGTCACTAGTTGAGAAGGTTAAGGGACCTCAACAAGTTTGGGTCCCAAAAGCTCAAGCTTGATTTCTTGTGTGTGTAGGTGAACTACAAGACCGGTGGATCTCATTGGGTGATTGATAGTGGTTGCACACAACATATGACCGTGATCCCTGGATGTTCACCTCACTAGAAGAGAATGTCAATGACCAAGAAAAGATTACATTTGGTGACAACTCAAAGGGCAATGTGAAAGGTTTGGGCAAAGTGGCAATATCAAATGATCATACCATCTCCAATGTGCTTCTAGTTGCATCATTGAGCTTCAACTTGCTATCCGTTGGGCAACTATGTGATCTTGGCTTTCAATATTTGTTCACCGACAAAGAAGTGGTTGTGACCAAGAAAGATGATACACAAGTGATATTCAAGGGCTTTAGATACAACAATCTCTATCTAGTAGATTTCACACCTCCGAAGATGCCAACTTGAAGACATGTTTGTTCTCTAAGCAATCACTTGGTTGGCTATGGCATAGAAGATTGGCACATGTTGGAATGAACACTCTCAACAAGCTATTGAAGAAGGATTGGTTAGAGGCTTGAAGGATGTCAAATTTGAGAAGGACAAATTGTGTAGTGCATGTCAAGCCGAAAAGCAAGTTGCAAATACTCATCCAACCAAAGCCTTTGTATCAACATCAAGAGAGTTAGAGCTAGTTCACATGGATCTATTTGGGCCAACGACATATGCTAGCTTGGGTGGAAATCTCTATTGTTTAGTGATTGTTGATGACTATTCTAGATACACTTGGGTATTCTTTCTTCATGACAAATCTGAAGCAACCCCTTCATTCAAGAAGTTTGCCAAGAGAGCCCAAAATGAATTTGAAGTGAAGATCAAAAAGATTAGAAGTGACAACGGAAAGGAGTTTGACAACACCCACATTGAGGAATATTGTGATGAAGTTGGGATCAAGCATGAAGTCTCCGCAACCTACACACCACACAACAAAATGGGTAGTTGAGAGGAAGAACCAGACACTAATCACCCTAGCAAGAACAATGTTGATGAGTACTCTACACCGGAAAGATTTTGGGCGGAAGCAATCAACAACCGCTTGCTATGCATAAAATCGGTTGTTCCCCCATCGTCTCCTTGGCAAGACCCCTATGAGCTACTCAACAACAAGAAGCCGAATGTATCATTCTTTAGAGTGTTTGGGTGCAAATGCTACATCTACAAGAAGCGCCAACACCTAGGGAAGTTTCAACGCCGATGTGATATTGGTTTTCTTGTTGGTTACTCATTGAAGTCCAAAGCATATCGAGTATTCAACCATGCCACCGAGATGGTAGAAGAAACATATGATGTGGAATTCGATGAATCTAATGGCTCTCAAGGAGAGCATGAAAATCTTGATGATGTAGGTGATGAACCATTGAGGGAAGCAATGAAGAACATGCCGGTTGGAGCCATCAAGCCTAAAGATGATGATAATGATGTGCAAGTCATTGGCAAGCCATCCTCATCCAATGTACCACAAGATGATGATAAAGATGGGAGCTGAGAGAGCCATTTGAAGATACTCATGTCTCCCATGATCAAATGGTGGTACAAGCTCAATGTTGATGCTCCTCAAGCGGCCCCTCAAGTGGTTCATGAAAGGACTACTCCTCTACTACATGCTCATCCTCAAGATCTCATCATAGGGAGTCCAACAAGGGGTGTAATGACTCGATCTCAAAAACTTGCTCTATTTATTGAACATCACTCATTTGTGTCTCTTGTTGAGCCTACCATTGTAGATGAAGCTCTAGGTGATTCGGATTGGGTGAATGCCATGCATGAAGAATTAAACAACTTCACCCGCAACCAAGTTTGGACACTTGAAGAGCGACCTAAAGGCGCAAGAGTCATTGGAACAAAATGGGTGTTTAGAAACAAGCAAGATGATCAAGGCAAGGTTGTTCGAAACAAGGCAAGGCTAGTGGCAAAGGGGTTCTCTCAAGTTGAAGGTTTGGATTTTGGAGAGACCTTTGCACCAGTTGCAAGACTCGAAGCCATTCGTATCCTCCTTGCATATGCATCACATCATGACATTAAATTATATCAAATGGATGTGAAAAGTGCATTTTTAAATGGCTTCATAAATGAACTAGTCTATGTTGATCAACCTCCCGGGTTTGAAGACCCTAGATATCCTAATCATGTTTATAGGTTGTCCAAGGCGCTATATGGGCTCAAGCAAGCCCCAAGAGCATGGTACGAGCGCTTTCGGGACTTCCTCATTGAGAAGGGCTTCACCATTGGGAAGGTCGACACCACACTATTTACCAAGAAGCTTGATGGAGAGATCATTTGTCAAGTCTACGTCGATGATATCATCTTCGGGTCAACAAATGAAGCCTATTGCAAGGAATTTGGTGACTTGATGTCAAAGGAGTTCGAAATGTCCATGATTGGAGAGCTCACATTCTTCCTAGGCTTCCAAGTCAAGCAATTGAAGGAGGGGACTTTCATATCTCAAGAGAAGTATACAAATGACCTCCTCAAGCGCTTCAACATGGATGATTGCAAGCCTATCAAGACTCCAATGCCAACAAACGGACATCTCGACCTAGATGTGGGAGGTAACCCGGTTGATCAAACTCTCTACCGTTCTATGATTGGTAGCTTGTTATACTTGACCGCATCTAGGCCCGACATCATGTTTAGTGTGTGCATGTGTGCTCGCTTTCAAGCTGATCCTAGGGAATCACATCTCATAGCGGTGAAGAGAATCCTTAGGTACCTAAAGCACACCCCAAGCATTGGCCTTTGGTATCCCAAAGGAGCTAACTTCCAACTCGTTGGGTATTCCGATTCGGATTACACGGGTTGCAAAGTAGATAAAAAAGCACATCAGGAGGGTGCCATTTGCTTGGGAGATCACTAGTTTCATGGAGTTCAAAGAAGAAAAATAGTGTGTGTTAACACTGGATTTTGGTCAATATTGAGAAGATGACAGGTGGACCCAACGAGCAGTGAGAAGAGCATTCGGTAGATAGCCAAGCGATCGGTTACTCCATTCAGGAAATAGATATGGCAAGAGAAGCCGATCACAAGGATAATCGACCATGACCATGACAGATTAAACGAGTATTCAAGAAGCAGAGGGTTCTCATCTCATTGGCCAGGAGTTGGATTTGGTGGCGTTGTGATGTGGCAAGCATGCAAAGAAGACAATATATATAAAGCATGCACATCTCGACGTCCACTTCTATATTTAGCATGAATGGCTTCACGATGAAGGAAAGGCTAGAAGACGGCATGCATGTCCAGTGTGCAGAGATGGACGTATAAGGCATTCGGCAAGTATCCATGCGGTCGGCTAGTTTCCAAGGATTCGGCAACTGCTCATGCGGTCGGCTATTCTGAGAAAAGGGAGTTTCCATTGAAACGACGAAGCGAGAGCCGATCGGGCAACAAAATTGCGGCAATTAAGGCAATGATGATTCCGAAAGGAGTTGAAGGCCAAGAATATTGTATTTTCCTTTAATATTTCATAGTCGTGTCCTCTTAGGACTTGTATTGCGTCCAGGGTATAAATATAAACCCTTGGCTATTGTAAAAAGTGTTCACAACCATATCAATACAAATCGGCCCCGTGCCACCTTCGAGTCCCTAGTCGTGTCGTCGAGTTCTTCGAGAGGAATCATCGATCCGTCGACCTCCGTAAGTACCGGCAACCTTGCTATCATGTCTAGTATCATACGGTGGATTTAGATATGATGCAAGTAGTCTCGTATGTTAAGCTTAGTATCGTGCGGCGGATTTAAGCTTATGACGGGAAGTTTTTGCTTATGCCTTGTATCGTGCGGCGGATTAAGTCATGAATAAAAATAGTTATCGGCTCTATTAGATTTGGCAGATCTAATAGATTCATTAAGTTATCATGTGTTTATATGTTTTATATTTATTAATTCTTGTAACACCTTTTGCCCAATCTAGATTGATCTTTGTTCGGCCTTGTCGCACGAGTTTGCTTGTGCTCTCTTTTAATCATAAGATCATGATGGCCGAATCAACTTTCAATCTAGATTGTCACATGTTGTGGGTTCATGCATGTCAGTCATGGTTAGGCTTTGATGAAACTAGGTGTCGTGCGGCAGATGCAGGTTTTAAATTAGTTTAATCGTGCTTGCTTGTTTGTTCCTTCTTCATGGACCCCAATTCGGCTGGTTTGCCGATTTTGGTTAAGCTTACACGAGTAATGAGCCTTTATAGATCTGTTCAAATATATGCATGCTTTTAGCTTGTTATAATTAGATTGTATCATGCGGTGGATTAATCTAATTATAAGAAGTGGTGTAGACTTACAGCAAGTGGTATCATGCGGTGGATTAGCTTTGCTTGAGTTTATACCTGACCGGTTTATGAAGACTAAACGTGCGGCAGATTAGTTGGATTAGCCTATGCATGTGTTGTTTGAATAGATCTATATTTGCAAGTTACCTGTTTATAATATCTTTAATCCGTTCAAGCATGTCTTTCTTTACATATGCATTCGGCAGTTAATATGCTTTACATACCCTGTTCTCATACTAGCTGAATGACTTTGTAAACTTGCTCTGACAGACAGCTTCTATAACTGTGTGCCGTCATGATTGGCTTTCAAAGCCGTACATATGGAACTGTCTGGTTTTATCCGACATGTTCCAAAGGTATTCTCATAGTTTTTCTCCCTTGTTGGTTTTCAGGTCAAACCGACTTGCACGTCTCCGGGTTCAACCATTTCGGGCACCCGATTGAAGCTAGCTTTTCAGCTTGCTGTGTGCTTGGCGTGAGGTGTCACGTTTTGCGTCAACACACTTTTTGGCACGCCTGGTGGGACAACAATTCCTGTTTGATTGTTAAAGCCGATTCAACGTGTGCGCACGGGATAGCTGCTGATCAACTGAGAGTACATGGCATCTACGAAGACGCAGATAGCATGCATGGGTGGATTTGCTGCATGCAGGGACATAGAAACCAATTAAAGAAGCTAATGAACTTCTCCTAAAGATAGAATTGGCTAATATGGTTTCTCCTAAAAATAAAATGGCTTCAAATACACCATGCATGAATGTATCGGTCTCCAAATATATCATGACACGGCATGCACATGAAGAGATAAATAAAAGAAAGATTTCCATGGAGATGTTCAAAGAGATGAAGTCCAAACTCAGATTTACTTGCATGCTGCTATAAATAGCCGGTTGATTATCAAGAGGTCATACGTCAGCCGAGGGAAGTTGGTCGATAGCTTATCTGCATGTCATCTTTGGAATCGGCTGTTCAGGAAGAATTAGTGGATACAACAACACAAGAAAATATACTAATTGGCCGATATGCATACAGGAATCGGCTGGAGTTATCATCGTGCACGCATCTGCGCACAGCCGAACTCGTATTCGTCCTCTACGGCACACTCAGCTTCATCAAAAATGACGTTCTTCGAAGCTACCGTGAGTTGCCTGACAGCATGCTCACCTAAAGCATTCCAGTTCCTCAACAAAAAAAAAGTCAAAGGCATACTAAGCAAAAGCCGATAAGATGGAACCTTCGGCTCCTATTAATATACTTTACCTTTCCCTGAGTAACGCAAAGCTCAATCTGGTGATAAGGTTACGATAGGCTACATCAGAGGCACAAAGGACGTTAGCAACCGAACAGCCGATAGAAGACCATCGGCTAAAACATTTTCAGCACACTTCATATTGAAAGAGATACTTTGCTGATGACCTTGAATAAGGTGGTGCCAACAAGACACATGCAATGGTGACAAGTTCACTTATAGTCAGAACAACTACAAGATCTGAAGTAGCCAGTCATTTGCAGAAGAAGGATTGACGTTTATGATTGGCTTCAAATATTTTTAACCCGTATTCGGCGAAGACGTCTCGGATGAGAGAAAGGAGGACACCAGTGAATCATTGATTACACCGCTGTGACTACGTATCGGGGGGTCTGAGATCAACACGCACACATCGTACAGCATCGAGCGATCCATCGTGAAGAAGGACAAAACGAATGGCTGTTTCATCTTCAACGGTGGTTTGTGTAATTTTACCCTCGCTTCTCTAATAGTTTCAAAGCTTAAAATTAAAATCATTAAAAAGCGAAACCTCTCATGTTGCGTCTCCGCACTAAAAAAAACCTTAAAATTCCACTCTATGAATATGTGATATAAATATTTTGGGTTATCCATTGTTGAAATGATAATAGATGCTCTGTTTATGTTTCACCTGTGTCTGGTTTATAGCTTTGATTTCTTTAAGATTTGGGTCTAATGGTTATTATATTTATCTTGAAGTCTTTGAGATTTGTGGGTTGCATAGAATTTAAACTTTGTCTGAAAGTTGTTGTGGGATATGAATAGAGGTAGAATTTGCTATGACATTATTCTGAGAGATACTTGAAATTCGGAGATTTAATGAGATAATAAAATTTACTTAATGTCATATTGAGCACTGTCAAATCATTGTGACTACTAGTTGAGATTATAGTCATATTCTCAAGATCAAGATTCACGTACACGTTATAAACTAATAAGTGTTTTGCATGTGCATTCTCTCTTTGATTAAAAATATGAGGCTATTCTATAAATCTCAGAAATAAAAACGACGGACACGTGTCCGCCAGAACTGAGAAAGAAAAAAGGGCAAACCGCCCAAATAAAAATATGAAAACGAAAAGGTCAAGTGACCGCCAAATAAAATAAAAGATGGCCGAAGGCCCAGTAGCCTCATAATTTTAAAAGGTAGTGAGAATGACATATGCAAAAGAAAAAATAATAAAAATATTCACTTGCACTTCTTGATCTAGGTTTATGGCTTGTATCTCCTTATGGTCGAGTCTTTGACTTTGCAATATTACGTGATACGATTTTATATAAAGATAATGATAAAAAACTCCGGATGAAAAGTGATCAAGGGGTAAAAGATAAGCATTTCTGTAGCTATTCTGTTTTGCAATCGCCTGAGGATTCAGTGAGATCTAAAGCCCCATAATTAAAGAGACGGATGGATGAGTAAGGTACCATTTTAGTCAAGTTTAAAAGAAATCTTAGTTATAAAATATGATACTTTTGAGATGTAGTCGGCATTGCATTGCAGCATCTTCTGATCAATAAAATGGAAGAAATATAATATTTATACACATATGCATTTGTAACTAACTTGTTTCCACATGTATTGGAGAATTATTGTTTTACAGGCAAAATTGTGGAAACATGGTGAGAAAATATTATTGCTATCAGTGGATTTCTTGGCTTTTTGAAGAAGACCAACAAAGATCAAATAGTTCGAAGCATGACAATTCATACTCCGAACTAGGGGGCCTGTGTTAACACTGGATTTTGGTCAATATTGAGAAGATGACAGGTGGACCCAACGAGCAGTGAGAAGAGCATTCGGTAGACGGCCAAGCGGTCGGTTACTCCATTCAGGAAATAGATATGGCAAGAAAGCCGATCACAAGGATAATCGACCATGACCGTGACAGATTAAACGAGTATTCAAGAAGCAGAGGGTTCTCATCTCATTGGCCAGGAGTTGGATTTGGTGGCGTTGTGATGTGGCAAGCATGCAAAGAAGACAATATATATAAAGCATGCACATCTTGACGTCCACTTCTATATTTAGCATGAATGGCTTCATGATGAAGGAAAGGCTAGAAGACGACATGCATGTCCAATGTGCGGAGATGGACGTATAAGGCATTCGACAAGTATCCATGCGGTCGGCTAGTTTCCAAGGATTCAGCAACTGCCCATGCGATCGGCTATTCTGAGAAAGGGAGTTTCCATTGAAACGACGGAAGCGAGAGCCGATCGGGCAACAAATTGCGGCAATTAAGGCAATGATGATTCCGAAAGGAGTTGAAGGCCACAATATTGTATTTTCCTTTAATATTTCATAGTCGTGTCCTCTTAGGACTTGTATTGCGTCCAGGGTATAAATTTAAACCCTTGACTATTGTAAAAAGTGTTCACAACCATATCAATACAAATCGGCCCCGTGCCACCTTCGAGTAGCTAGTCATGTCGTCGAGTTCTTCGAGAGGAATCATCGATCCGTCGACCTCCGTAAGTACCGGCAACCTTGCTATCATGTCTAGTATCATGCGGTGGATTTAGATATGATGCAAGTAGTCTCGTATGTTAAGCTTAGTATCGTGCGACGGATTTAAGCTTATGACGGGAAGTTTTTGCTTATGCCATGTATCGTGCGGCGGATTAAGTCATGAGTAAAAATAGTTATCGGCTCTATTAGATTTGGCAGATCTAATAGATTCATTAAATTATCATGGGTTATATGTTTATTTATTTAATTCTTGTAACACTCTTTTGCCCAATCTAGATTGATCTTTGTTCGGCCTTGTCGCACGAGTTTGCTTGTGCTCTCTTTTAATCATAAGATCATGATGGCTGAATCAACTTTCAATCTAGATTGTCACATGTTGTGGGTTCATGCATGTCAGTCATGGTTAGGCTTTGATGAAACTAGGTGTCGTGCGGCAGATGCAGGTTTTAAATTAGTTTAATCGTGCTTGCTTGTTTGTTCCTTCTTCATGGACCCCAATTCGGCTGGTTTGCCGATTTTGGTTAAGCTTACACGAGTAATGAGCCTTTATAGATCTGTTCAATATATGCATGCTTTTAGCTTGTTATAATTAGATTGTATCATGCGGTGGATTAATCTAATTATAAGAAGTGGTGTAGACTTACAGCAAGTGGTATCATGCGGTGGATTAGCTTTGCTTGAGTTTATACCTGACCGGTTTATGAAGACTAAACGTGCGGCAGATTAGTTGGATTAGCCTATGCATGTGTTGTTTGAATAGATCTATATTTGCAAGTTACCTGTTTATAATATCTTTAATCCGTTCAAGCATGTCTTTCTTTACATATGCATTCGGCAGTTAATATGCTTTACATACCCTGTTCTCATACTAGCCGAATGACTTTGTAAACTTGCTCTGACAGACAGCTTCTATAGCTGTGTGCCGTCATGATTAGCTTTCAAAGCCGTACATATGAAACTGTCTGGTTTTATCCGGCATGTTCCAAAGGTATTCTCATAGTTTTTTTCCCTTGTTGGTTTTCAGGTCAAACCGACTAGCATGTCTCCGGGTTCAGCACATTCCGGGCACCCGATTGAAGCTAGCTTTTCGGCTTGCTGTGTGCTTGGCGTGAGGTGTCACGTTTTGCGTCAACAGTGTGGCGTTGTCTACCGCCGAGGCGGAATACATAGCCGCGGGTGCTTGTTGCGCACAAATCCTTTACATGAAACAAACCCTTTTAGACTATGGTGTAGTTCTAGAAAGGGTACCTTTGTTGTGTGATAATGAGAGCGTGGTTAAGCTTGCTAACAACCCAGTTCAACACTCTCGCACCAAGCACATAGATATTCGCCATCATTTTCTAGAGACCATGTTTCAAAGAAAGACATATCCTTAGAGGGAGTTAGAACCGAAGATCAATTGGCGGATATCTTCACAAAACCCCTAGATGAAAACACTCTTTGTAGATTGCGAAGTGAGCTTAATGTGCTTGATCTAAGTAACTTTGTTAAAAGGTGAAAGGGGGTTGTCTTTGCATTGCATTGTATAATATGCCATGTTTAAATTGTGCTATGCACATAGGCTTGTCAAACGTGGTTAAGATAACCGCCCTAAAAAGCGTGTGAAGAAGCTTACCCATGAGCAAACTTGACAAGCAACCTAGATTCAAATTCCGTATTGCATTGCATATGCATGATTGTTGCTTTGTCATTTCTTTTTGGTTAAGTTTTGAGCAACCGCTGTGTTCGTCCACCACTAGGGGGAGAATTTGAGGCTCCTAATGGTTGAGACCCCTAGTTTTGGTGGCCACATGTTGTCTCCTCGGGATTTATTGCCTATTTTACCTAAAAATGATAAGTAGCCTATGGCAAAATATTTATAAAATTGAGGGTTTATTCGAGGATACTCATACTAGGTTCCAACTGGTGTTTTATTTGCCCCTTATTTGAGTTGGAACTTGGTTGGGAGAGGGAGCCACAACAGAAATCTTCAAAACAGCCCAAAATGGGGCATCAGAAGCTGCATCGAACACTCCCCCATCGTCCGATGCTCTGCACTGTAGACAGCTCCGGCTGGAACAGTGTCAGGGTAGCCTCCAATGTGTCACCAACGGAGCCTCCGATGCTCCATCGGATGCTACCCAGCGTCCGATGCCAAGGCAAAGGATGCTTTCGTTGTGTTTTGACCGTTTTGGAGCTCTCTGGACAGTCATCGGAGCGTCCGATGTGAATCCATAGGTGCTTCTGATGCCTCTTTAAGCGGCACGGTCAGTTCTTCTATTGACATCTGGGACCCACTCGTCATATCGTCCTCTTCCTCGTGACTTCGCCCGCGCCGAGCCCTCGATGCCGCCGAGCGCCCGAACCCTAACCGCCGTGCAACCCCGGCCGCCCCCGCCGCGCGTCCTCGCCGCCACTCCGCCTCCGCTGCGCTCGCAGCCGCGCGCCTCCACCGCAGCCGACTGTGCGCGCTCGCCCACACCGCAGAGACTCCCCGCTTGCACCCACGCGCGCGCACGTGCTCCATTCCGCGCTCGCCGGAGCTTGCCATAACTCGCCGACGCTTGGGTCAAGATCGCCGGAGACCGTCCTCCTCGCTCGAGCATCTCCTCCTCTCCGGCGACCTTTTTCCCCGGCCACCAAATCCCCACCGTGAGCATCACCTCCCTCCTCCATCGTCCATGCCTTCAAAGTGCTCGATAAAATGCCTAAGTGCCAGTTCCACTTTGTTTCTCACCACGTTTTCGCCCAAATTTCGTGCAGACCTCCTAGGTGTGATACGTGGGTGCCCGAACGTCGATTCTCACCTCTTCTAGCGTTCGGTTCGTCGATCGACAGGTAGCGAAGCCCCTTTCATTTCTTATCCCCATTGCTTTGCTTCCATAGGTCTCGCTCACCTCTAGCGTATATGTCTCTTATATATCTCTCGTCTATTCTTGCAGCGAGTCTGTGGCCGTGTCAGTTGTTCGTTGTCAGTGACAGATAACCCGGGGCCAAGCCCGCGGGTAAGGATCGAGGCCAAGCCTCGCGAGTGACAGCGGCAGTCAATTTCTTAGTGTCAGGGGAGCTTTTTGTCAGGGGTTTGCTTGTTAGTTTTGGGTTGTGAGCTGGTTTCCGTGACAGTGGTTCTTTCAGCGGCAGTCCAGAGCTTCTTGAGTGACCGTTCTTGTCAGCCATGCCACGCTGCAAGAACGTCGGTGGTGGCCCAGGGACTCTCCTCCTCCTCCCCGTCCCTCTCTTCCGATCAGCGGCCCGGGAAGGGGAAGTTGATCACGCGCAGGAAGCACTCCAGGGAGCAGCGAGAGGCAGACCAGGCATGAGAGGTTGCAGCCGCCGCAGAGCGTGCTGAGCAGGGTGGCCGTACGGGCAGACTCAGGATTGAGGACCAGTTGTCCCCCGACCAGCGTAGAGCAGTTGAGGAAGTTGAGAGGTTCCACCACTCTCCGACTGGCACGCTTATGGCTGCCAGTCACCGGACGACGTTGACGTCTCCGGGTGTGGAGCCCGAGAGCTCAGGGTAGGGCCAGGCACAGGCCGAGGCAGATGAGGCTGAGGCAGCAGAGGTAGAGGTAGCGGTCGAGGCTGAGGAGGACGTTCCTGAGGAGGTACCCCGACGCCGTCCACTCGTCGCAGGACAGCGGTGCCACCCCGACCCGACGTCCCTCTACATGGAGCACGTGCTCCATCGAGGCGTGCCCCCCCCCCCCCCGCCGATCCCGCGATTGGACCTCAGGGCAGCTACGTGTTCACAGATTCAGACTCTGAGGCTAGTCCCAGTCAAGCAGTGGTTCCCGAGGGAGAGGCAGCAGCAGGCAGGACCAGCTTTCTATACAGTGCTGCAGGAGGACTTTTACCAGGGCTACAGGAACGCCGGCATTTCCTTACGTCCTCAGTGCGTCTGTCCACTGGAGGCCGTCGTCACAGCAGCTGGCGAGCAGATCCGTCTCATACTCACGTATCTACCTGGACTAGCAGATCTTCTGGGGCCATCTGGCTCGTATGTTGAGGACTGAGTTTTTCAGTTCTATGCCTCGCTTTGGGTGCACCCAGACAGGGAGACAATAGAGTTTGCTTTTGAGGGGGAGCACTACAGACTTTTCTCTTCAGAGATCCGGAGTTGGTTTGGACTGAGACACTCACAGACCCGGATCCATGACTTGTGCTGGGACAGGACGGAGCCACCCCGCCGCCCTCACGGTGGTGCCCATCCGTCGACTGACCGGGTCCGCCCCTGCTTCACCGAGCCGTTCGGTGAGGGTTCGAGTCGTACGCCTAGGGATCTCACCCCTACGACTCGGATCCTCAACGCGGTTCTTCGGCGGACCTTACTTCCCAGGGTGGGCTTCAGAGAGGGTCTTTCTCGTCTGCGGCTGTGGTTACTTGCGTATATGGTCAGGCAGTAGGAGTTCGACGTCTGGGACCTTTCTGTGCGAGATAGAGGACACAGTGGCAGAGGGCATCAAGGCCCGTCGGCAGCTCCCATATGCTCATTGGATCTCCTTCATTCTTTGGAAGGTAGCTGTCACTACAGGGAGCCGTCCAGCTGAGTCTCTCACTCGTTCCGCGTCCGTGTTCCCCGAGTACAACATGAGTCAGTTGTTGGGACACGGTCGGGATCGCAGGCAGCAGGAGCAGCAGGCACCGTCCAGTTCATGCCAGAGACCTGAGGTCCCCGAGTCGGCTCAGCAACAGGACGAGACAGTCTAGGGCCCTCGCCGAGCAGGAGCTCGCAGAGCTAGAGGGTGGTGACACATACGTCGCAGAGGACCCCACCGACAGCTCCGATGAGGACTACCAGCTCCCGCCCCACTTTTAGCCTCGAGCTCATGACTCACAGGCCGGGACGTCTGGTACTGCCTCCTCCGACCCAGCACTTCTTGCTATACTTGCATGGATGGAGGAGCAGTAGAGGACTGTCACACAGGACGTACAACGGTTAGCCCAAGAGCAGCAGCACTTGGCTCAGCAGCAGGCCCTGGCACAGCAGCAGGCTCAGGAGCGTTCAGACGCCCTGCAGCGACAGATGATGATGCTCCAGCAGCAGACGTTGAGCTTTATGGAGAGACTTGCAAGCGGACCTCCCCATTGGCAGTGGCAGCAGCCTCCCCCACAACACCAGATCCAGTGGCAGCCACCAGTGTAACACTCTGGTGTTAAGCTAGCATGACATCATTTCTCATCATGCATAATCATCTCATGATCATGAAGCATTCATATGTTATTCTTTTTCTCACATAAAATGTCATTTCATGTGTTTGCTTGCTTATAAGTTTGCTTTGATGAAGTGTTGCTTGTCTTGCTTGGGAGTGGTTAAGTCTTTCTAACCATCTAACCTTGTTGAGAAGTCAAAATGAAGGCATGGTTATGCTGGATATTTTGCCTAATCAAGTAGTTAAACCCTAGTCAACCCTATAGAGCCTCTAAAGTCCTTTTGTTTGACTAACAAAGACCTCCTTGTTAGAAGCTTTGCATGTCTGTGGGCCCTTAAGCAAAGTGTGTAGAATTTAGTATAGAACAAAAGTTGTTTAAGGACCAACTCATGAAAATGGGTTTAGCATGGTGTTTTAGGGTCCACAAGGCAGAATTGGAAGGGTTTTAGACTTGGAAATTTTCCTAAGTCCTAAAGCTGGTTTTCAGTTCGGCCAGGCTATGTTTAGCACCTTCTCAAGCCTAATCCAAGCCGAACCTGGTCAATATTATAACCAAAGTTGCAGTCGGTGTATAGCTCTAACCAATGGTGCAGTTGGTTTAGCGTTTGATGGAATGGTTAGTGAGTTAATCGCGTTTGAAAATGGGCCGTCAGTCGGCCATTAGCCACTGAATCGCCCGATTCAGTTTTGAATCGCCGGCGTCGTGGCCGACCGCGCGCAGGGGAAGAGCGCCGCGTGGCGTCCGATTCCCGACCGGCCCGGCCAGCGCGCGCGGCGTGGCGAGCCTTAAGCGCCCGTGCACGCTCTCCTCCGCCAGAGCGCTCTCTCCCTCTCTCTGCCTCGCTCCAAGCTCTCGCCGGCGACCGCGCGGGCGAAAAGGGGAAGTCCGCCGTCCGCCGTCGTTTCGCCGCGCAACCGCCGAGCAAACCGCACCGCTAGCCTCGCTCAACCTCCTTCATCGTTTGCCTTTGCAGCGCCTCGTGTTAAGCCCTTGGTAAGCCGCGGGACGAGTTCCGCCATGGTCGCCGGCGCCGCCAAGCTCGGTCCGCCGTGGCCGATTCCTTTCCCGTGCAAATCCATCCTTTCTAACTCGCGTTCATGAGTCAGTAAGCATTTTGAGCCAAGGGAAGAAGGGCCGACAGTGATGCGCCGTGATGGCAGCCCGTTTAAGGCGAATTAGGAGTTTGAGCGTAGGGTTGGTCATGGCCGAAGGACCTAGACCAACGAAGGTGGTCGTAGAGCCAAGTGAGTAAATTTGGAAAAGCAGGGGGATCAATGGGTAAAGGGCAGACGCGAAGGACAGACGGTCCGCTGTGGGAACCGAGTCTGTGTCAGTTCCCAAATTTAAGGCTCAGCGTTAAGACATCGAATATAGGAGCGCAGAATAATGACAACTGTTAAAGTAAGGGAAAATAGAAGCATTGCCGGCAGAATGAAACATGGTTAAGTTGAGTTTAGCTGACATAGTAGTAAATCTTAAGTCAAAGAATATTAACTGCTGTAGTAGGGTGTCAAGGCGAAGGAATTTAAGAAGTCCGTTAAAATAGTCGACCGGGAAGTGTTCGAATAATTTGCGAGATATGGATTACAAAGCATTAGAAACCTAAAGCTCAGGTGGTTCAAGAAGTCGGCGGATCCGTGGTGAAGATAGGATTGATAAGAGTGCCTGGAATAAGAGTAATAGGTACAAATGGTGAAGTAAGAGCTAAATTAGTGTTAGGGCGAACAAATTGTAATGGTGAGTGTTTAATGGAGGTAAAGGGGAAAAGTGAAGTTCGTATCCGCGCGTGGTAGGACGAGCAATGGTCTTGAGGGGGGCATAGGTTGGATAAGAGGGTACGCTGCAAGTTTTCCTGCTTGAATTCTCAGGCGCGGGCGAGTAAAGGGAGAGGGTACACGAAAGGAAAACTGCAGGAAAAGAGGAGGCTGGAAAGGGTGGAAGTGCGGGCAGTTGGATCTGCAACGGAGAGAAATCGGAGCTGGTAGTTGGGAAGCAATCGGTGAGTCGAGTAGGCGCCTTGAAGAATGTAGTGAAGTCGTTTAACGATTAGGGTTCGGTTGCCCGGTCCGTGTCATCCGCACGCCGCCATGTCGCCGGCGATGGCATGCCCGTGTTCCCGCCGTGTCAACGCGAATCCTTCGTTCTTTGCTTCGCATTAGGGTTGTGTAGATCTGAGGAGTGCGAATAGTGGGTTAGTTTAGCTCGTCGTGGTCGGAGATGGCCGGCGTAGGAAGTCCACGCCGCCGTAGTCGCCATTTGCGACGGCGAGCTAGATCCGTGCCAATGCTGGGCCAGTGAGTGGTACCAATCGGCGCGGAGGAAGGAAGAGGAGTCCGTGGGTGAGTTGGTTTCGCCGGAGGAGCCGCCGTCGGCGAGCTCCGGCGAGGTCAACACCTCCTCTGTTTCGGTGTGTGTGACAGGTGGGGTCGTTTGACCACGGGCCCCGGTTGTCAGCCGCTTGGTGCAGTTGTGTCGGGTGTTTGTAGCAGTTAGGGTTTAGTGTTTTTGAATATATGTTTTTCAGAAATGCTGATAATGCTGTTTAAAATCATAACTTAAGTTCTGTTAATCCAATAAATGTGAAACCAATTTGTTAAGTTTGTTTTGATGAGTTCTATGCATGAAAAATATGATATGCTCTGTTATATAGTTTTTATATGCAGTAATAATTAATTGTGTTTAGGCTGATATCTTGTTAATGCATAGTAAATCATGTTTTGCTCAGAAAAATATGAATTTTGTTTTGATGAACTGTGTAGGTGATGTAGAGTCACAGAAAAATTATAACTACTGTTTGGTTGTGAATTAATTTGAAGTTAACCTTTAAATTAATTAATGCTGTTTTCTTGTATAATTTGTAGTAATTAAATATATGGAATTTGAGTCTCATAATTTTTATAAACTGCTCTTATGCTAAAAAGCTCTAAACAAAAATATGAATCTGTTGTTTGACACTTTTTAAGATAGGGTGTAGTTCAAAGTATCTTTCACCTGAGATTTGTCTTTTTCATACAGAATTATATATCATGCAATTGTCCTGAAATTTGTACAGTATGCTTTACTTTCTGTTAGGAACCTACAGTAATTTTTGTAGATTTTTCTAAAGCTGTTAGCTATAAGGTGCAGTTATAAGCTTGTTCTTAGTGGAATAATTAGTTTATTTAAATTAAGCTTTGGTGTCTTTTTATATGAGGGGGCCAGCAAGGGTAAATAGTCTTTTCAGTGCATTCTTAGTAGCTGTACTTTGTGTGTTTAGCATAGCTACTCTTTCGATAGAGTGTTACACTCTACCGGAGAGGAAATATGCACCTATTCGGTCAATTCAATTGCAATGCATTTTCTATGCCCATGTATCATCCATTCATTCGCGCATATGCATCATAACAGGTTCGGTAGAAAAGAAGTGATAGCAGAGGAAAACGAGGAGCAGCCCCAGGAGCAGGAACCAGGAGCTGTCGGGAGGAGTTTGAAGAGGAACTTCCGGAGTGCCCGAATCACCAACCGAGCACCTTCGAGAAAGGCAAGCCCCGGAGCATTTCTAACTACCTACAGTTTTAATTACTTAATCTGTTTATTTTGTTGCATTAAGTATAGGAGTTGTTTGATACCGTTGATGCATCACTATTCATACCTTGTTATCTTGAAATATTATCCTTGACACCTATATAGAATCAGGTCCGAGTTATGCTTAGAATTGCTTAGACCGGTAGAAGTCGGGCAACCTTCATGTTACCCGCGAGCAATAGGTGGTTACTTGACCGATTAACCGGATATTTCCATTAAGTGGGATAACTGAGTGTTGTGGAAAATGGAGATCGGCAGATTCCTGTAGTGTATGCTACAGTATTTCTAGCCGTGTTTTATGGGAATCAAGTATCTTGTGAGCTAGACTTCTTGTCATTTTGAACGCATGTCCCACATTTAGCTGGAAGGATAACTCGTTCCGACCGCGAAGCCGCTCATTGTTCCAGGCCCCGGCTCTCAGGTCCCTACGCATCAGCCGAAGCCACGTGGAGAGTTAGTGGGACGCGGGGGCGAATAGTAAGACCCGGGTGATGGTGGTTAAGTCCAACTCCTTTGCAGTGGTCGGGCTTGCCTCCGGGTGTGATGGTGGCGTTGAAACCGCGACTCCTGGAACAATGTTGTGGTCATCTGTAGCTCACCGACGGGTGGGTGTGGTTTGTGTGGGAAATAAATCACCAGCTGGTTAGGAATCGATTATAATCGCCATCGCTCCTGGATAGTGAGCACTTGACTTGAACGCTGATCGACCTCGATACTGAAAAATGTGGAACACGAGACAGCTATCATTATACTTTTGAAATGGTCACTCACTCGGTCTGTTTGTTACATTTTTGGTGATTGTTGGATCACTACCATGTTTGTATAGTGCAGTTTGCTAATCTAGTAAATAGGATAATTACCATTTAAAATGACAGCTAAAGGCAGGAGAACTACTTATTAACAAATGGCTTTTTTATGCAAAAATGTGGTCTATTGCTAGCCTCCACTATATACTAGCCTTGCATACTCCTTGATGTCAACTTATTTCTGGTTTAAGGCGGGTAAGTCTAGCTGAGTACCTTCTCGTACTCAGGGTTCTACCCTTTGTTGTTGCAGATGGCCAGGTCTTCCATGGTTATTGCATCAATTGTCTCTTTCCAGCCTCGGGTGATATCTAGGTCACGGGCATGACCTCTTCTGTTCGTATCTTTTGCTATGTTAAGGATGACTACTAAATGGCACTGTAATCATTAAGTGTGTGTGTGTGAATTTCGGAACAACGTTTCAAGTTAAGCTTCCGCTACTGTTTTCAAACCTGGTTTGTAATAACTAAGTTGCTACTCCGAAACTATTTGTGTCATCTCTGTCGTATGACGGTCGACGCTGAATATTACGATCCTATGTTGTTGATGTTGGAAAGTTTGAAATCCTTCGTGATTTCACGGACTACCGGGTTTATAGGGGCTCAAGTACCACAAATTTACTGCCTAGGCGGCGAATTTCGTACTTGTGCTCTTATAATTGGTCGGTTCTGTTACAGCTGGCATCGGAGCATAATTCAGCGGGTACTGTTCATAGGACTAAAAATTTGGTAATAAAATAATTTGGAGTCCAAAAATTATTTTCAAACATTCACAAAGTCGGTGTAGAGGAAAAATTTTCAAAAAAATTGGTGTGCCAGTGGTTATCCTCCTTATGCCCATAGGATCTCAGGTGGCTTATTTAAGTACTAACTTGGAAGGGTCTTGCATCATGCTTGATTTTTGTTTATTCTGTCGTCCATACGGCAAGGGTGAAATTGTATGGGTGCTATTCTTCGGAATGGTAATGTATGGATCAGTTGCCTCTACGCCAAGGTAAGGAAAGTTGTGAGAGCATGGTCGAACACCGTCGGCCTAGGGAGTGTTAGTCGATACTGAAACCTGCGCACGTCAACACACGGTGCGGGAAAGTACGCGGTAACGGGGGTGATACTGTTAAATGGGTGCATATACTGCTTACGTGTATACGGGGTGTACACCTAGGTGAGTATCTAGATTTAAATTTCAGCAATGCATGATTATCATACTGTGGGGCAGGGCTGAAATGGATCTTCTGCAGGTACACTAACTACGCACCGTTAGAACGAAATAGTTAACGTATGAGAGTATCGTGGTTTGCCACCGCATAGTTCTTATGTAGTGGAAAGGACGTACGGAACGTTTTCATACATATACATATCATGGCATAATGCTTTCTTTCCTTTTTGCATTACTTCCACCCTTTATGGATTCATTGCTCGAGTTGGAAGACCTATGCTTATGTTATCATGATAATCCTGCTACAGATGGGACGGACTAAGGAAACCGCACGTAAGTCAACAGGCGGCAGGGTTCCCAGACACCAGTTGGCACCTAGGTCGGAGAGGTGCAAGGCAAGGTTTCTGGATGTGTTTGGGACACCTACGTTGCTCTGGAGGGTTCTGCGTTCTGTGGGATACCCGGATGGTAAGGAGCCTCGCTACTTCTGGTCGAAAGAGCCTCTGGGAGACACCACCCTGGTGTATGTTACCGCAGTGGTGAAGCCCAGGGAAGATGGATCGGTGTGGTCCGCTGGATGTATGAGAGCAAAGGAAGGGATCCTTGGGAGGTGCGCAGTCAGCAGCGTTCCTCATTCTCCAGGACATCATGGAGCGGTTCCGGAAGACCTCAGTCGGGCTCTGGCAGGAGTGTTTCCAGGGCTGACCCATTCAAGGATGTTTGGGTGCAGACCAGGCAGGAAGCTGTTGAGGGTAGTCCCAGTGAGCTTCAGGCATGTGATGGTCCGCAGCAAGTGCCATGTATGCGGTAATGAAGGGGTACGCGGTCATGCAACACAGCTTGTGCAGTATGACTGAGTCCTATCACCATGTCAAGGATGAGAAAAGGCAAGCTCAGCGCGAGTTTGATGAAGAAGTGGAAAAGATGCAGGAAGAGCTGAAGCAGATGACCATAGAGAAGGATCAGGTGGTTCGCAGGAATGTAGTCGCAGCTCAAGAGATCATCAGGCTGCAAGAGCAGCTAGGGCGTGAGAAGCATGCTAATCGGAGTGCGGAGAATCAGATGATAAGGCTTCTTCAGCAGCGAAATCAGGCATGGGAAGAAGAGGTGGATATGAGAGTTCGTATCGTGGCCTTGGAGCAGCAGTTGGCGGCATCTGAAGCCTACAACAACAACCTCCATGAGGAAGTGCATCGTCTTCACAACCAGCTTCATCCATACCATCCTCCAGGTGCAGCCGAGATGGATGGGGAGTTGGGAGTTGTTCTTGCTGATGGCGGTGATGAAGATGGAGGAATGCTCTTCGCTAATCAGGAAGAAGAAGACGAGAAGAAGAAAGAAGAGGAAGATGGAGCCGATGATGTCGAGGGTCATGTGTCAGATGCTGAGAGCGATTAGAGTTTAGGTCTCGATGTTTATCGTGATGGTCTTGTGTATCGGTTATGTTGGATCTGTGGAACCTTTGATGGGTTGTAAGCTTAAGAACCTTGTTGCTACCTTTGAACCGTTTTAAGTATCCGGCTATCGTTGGACTTATCCGTTCGTGTCCATGCGAGTTTTAAGCGCTTTTCGTATAATCTGTTTGTGATGTTATTTGTGTGGAACAACTTGTGAATGTGCCTTATTGTATGAACTATGTTCGAATACAGTACTGCAGTCATTACGCATTTTGATCTATATATATGGCATCACTCATCGATTATTGATTGGCTATGCAGATGGTGAACACTCGTCGTGGAACCGGCAGCGCCAGTGGTGCAGATGGGAGTGGACAGGGCGAGGAAGCCAATCCTCCTCCTCCTCCTCCTTACACGGCAGAGCAGTTCTTTGCTCAGTTTTTGGGAAGTCAGCGCAGTATGGAAGCTATGCAACGCAACATGGAAGCAAATCTCCGAGACATCGCTGAGAATACCCGTAGAGCAGCAGGTCAGGGTGGCAAGATGTTAATCAGTACAGCACGTTTAAGGATTTCTTGGACACCAGACCTCCAATCTTCAAGGAAGCAGTGGAACCTTTGGAAGCAGATGAATGGATCAACACTGTCGAACAGAAGTTCAGGTTGCTCCGTCTGACGGAATCTCTGAAGGTGGAATACGCAGCTCATCAGTTGCAAGGACCGGCTGGTATATGGTGGGCACATCACCGTACCGCTTTTCCGGCAAATCAACCTATAGTTTGGGAACAGTTTACAGCGGCTTTTCGAGGTCATTATATTCCTCCCGGTTTAATGGCTATGAAAGTAACCGAGTTTTTGAGTTTGACTCAGGGTACCAAAACTATGGCTGAATACCTTCATGCTTTCAACAATCTAGCTCGTTATGCGCCTGAGTATGTCAACACAGATGCAAAGAAGATTGCTTGTATGAAAAGGGGCCTAAGTCCAAAGCTCCTGAAGTCAATGGGAAATTCTTCCAGAACCCAGTTCAATGACTTCGTCAGTGACTGTTTGACTCAAGAAAACCACAACAATCTCTATAGTGCATCTAAAGCCCGCAAGAAAACTTTTGATACAGGAGCACAGCAGAACAAAATCAAGTGGCGAATCGTCCTCAGTTTCATGTAGCAGCACGGGGAGCGCGGTTCAAGCCTCCTCAGCGTCGTTTTCAGGGAAATCAGCAGCAAGCCAAGGTCCAGAAAGTGGCAAAAGGTCAGACATCGCAGTACAAAGCAGGACAGGGAAATCAGAACTTCGCAGGCAGCTACGTCAAGGGGCCATGTTACACTGTGGCAAGAAGGGCATCTGTCCCGGACATGTCCTAGCCCAAGAAGGAAGACTAATCCAGTGCAAGCTCGTGTGCATCATACCTCCTTGGAAGGCATCTCAGAGGGTGAGCCTGTAACAGCTGGTATGTTCTCTGTCAACAATATCTCTGCAGTTGTTTTGTTTGATTCTGGTTCATCCCATTCTTTTGTAAGTCAAGCATTTGCACTTAAGCATAATCAGGAAATGGTAACAATGGATTTTGGGTTTCGAATAAACTCAGCTAGTGCAAGTGTGTTGTCTAATCAAGTGGTATGTGGGGCTACTCTTAGTTTGGAAGGTAAGCGGTATCGAGTAAGCCTAGTAGTCATGCCAGGTCTATCCTTGGATGTTATCCTCGGAATGGACTGGATGAAAAAGTGGGAAGTGATCTTAGATACCGGGAAAGGATAATTTCTTTAAGGACCCCCGAGGAAACAAGAGGTTTCAAGTGTTTCTTCCTGATCGTCTTAATCTCAGTGCTATGAGTTGTGCAGTGCAAGTGGCAGATCTTCAGGAAATCCCTGTAGTATGTGAGTTTCCAGATGTGTTTCCAGATGAGTTACCTGGTTTACCTCCAGATAGGGAATGTGGAGTTTGCAATAGAGTTGATACCTGGAACAGCACCTATATCCAGAAGACCGTATCGTATGCCTCCTAATGAGTTGGCGGAGTTGAAGGTTCAGTTGAAAGAGTTGTTGGATAAGGTTTGATTCAACCAAGTTCATCCGAGTGGGGATGTCCGGCACTCTTTGTGAAAAAGAAGGATAAAAGTCTGCGTATGTGTGGATTACAGACCTTTGAATGCAGTAACAGTCAAGAATAAGTATCCTTTACCTCGGATTGATATCCTTTTTGATCAGTTGACAAGAGCCAGAGTGTTTTCCAAGATAGACTTAAGGTCAGGATACCATCAGATCAAGATCAGGCCCAAAGATATACCCAAAACGGCTTTTTCCACTAGGTACGGGTTGTATGAGTATCTTGTCATGTCGTTTGGCTTGACAAATGCTCCTGCATACTTTATGTATCTAATGAATTCCGTGTTTATGCCTGAGTTGGATCGGTTTGTGATAGTCTTTTTGGATGATATCTTGATATATTCGGAGAACGAAGAAGATCATGCGGAACACTTAAGGATAGTTCTAAACAAGGCTTCGAGAGCATAAGCTATATGCTAAGTTCAGTAAGTGTGAGTTCTGGTTGAAGAAAGTTCATTTTCTTGGACATGTGTTATCAGGAGATGGAATCTCAGTGGATCCAGGAAAGGTACAAGAGGTTATGGATTGGAAGGCACCAACCACCGTCACGGAAGTCAGAAGTTTTCTAGGTTTGGCTGGTTACTATCGTCGCTTCATTCCGGATTTCTCCAAGATCGCAAACCGATGACCTCGTTGTTGCAAAAAGATATGAAGTTTGTCTGGACAGAGGAGTGTGAAGCAGCTTTCCGAATTTTAAGAGACTGCTGACCACTGCCCCTGTTTTGGCTCAACCGGATATAGAGAAACCTTTTGATGTGTTTTGTGATGCATCCAAGATAGGTTTGGGCTGTGTGCTAATGCAAGATGGACGCGTGATAGCGTACGCCTCAAGACAGTTAAGGAAACATGAGATCAACTACCCTACACATGATTTGGAATTAGCGGCAGTAGTGCATGCTCTAAAGATATGGAGACACTACTTGTTGGGAAATGTGTGCAACATCTATACCGATCATAAAGTCTAAAGTATATCTTCACTCAACCTAAGTTGAACATGAGGCAGCGCAGATGGCTGGAGTTGATAAAGGACTATAACTTGCAAGTTCCTCACTATCACCCAGGGAAGGCAAACGTGGTTGCAGATGCTTTAAGTCGGAAATCGCACAGGTTTGTTATGTGCAACCGTTGTTTGAAGAAAAGTTTAACCTGATACATACAGAAGTTTTGTTCAACATTCAGTTAGGTTGCTCGCTAGAGAGTCAGATTATGGAAGCTCAGAAGTCAGATAAAGAAGTTGCTCATATCAAACAAAAGATGTTAAAAGATCCTTTAACTTCTTTTAAGTTGGATGAACAAGGAGTGTTATGGTTCAGGGATCGTCTTGTCGTGCCAAAGAACAAAGATCTCAAGGATAAAATCTTAGATGAGGCCCACTTATCTAAGTTATCTCTTCACCCAGGAAGCAGTAAGAGATGTATCATGACCTACAACCTCGTTTTTGGTGGACAAGATGAAGAAAGAGATAGCGGCCTATGTTGCAAGGTGTGATACTTGTTGCAGAGTTAAGGCAGTGCATATGAAACCTGCAGGGTTGTTACAACGTTATCTGTGCCTGTTTGGAAATGGGAAGACATCAGTATGGATTTCATAACTGGATTACCCACCTCGGAAAAGGAATGATTCCATTTGGGTAATAGTGGATCGTTTGACCAAATCTGCTCACTTTATTCCAGTCAAAACCGGATATCGACCGCCTCGGTATGCAGATATCTACATCAAAGAGATAGTGCGTTTACATGGAATACCAAAGACAATTGTTTCAGATCGTGGATCTCAGTTCACCGCGCACTTTTGGCAGCAGTTACATAAAGGTTTGGGAACGAAGTTGATTCACAATACAGCTTATCATCCTCAGATCGCAGGTCAAACTGAAAGAGTGAATCAAGTGCTTGAAGATATGCTCAAAGCTTGTGTGTTATCCTCCAAAGGATCATGGGAATCATGGCTACCGTTAGCAGAGTTCTCGTACAATAATAGCTATCAAGAGAGTATCAAGATGGCACCGACAGCTCCGATGAGGACTACCAGCTCCCGCCCCATTTTTAGCCTCGAGCTCATGACTCACAGGCCGGGACGTCTGGTACTGCCTCCTCCGACCCAGCACTTCTTGCTATACTTGCATGGATGGAGGAGCAGTAGAGGACTGTCACACAGGACGTACAACGGTTAGCCCAAGAGCAGCAGCACTTGGCTCAGCAGCAGGCCCTGGCACAGCAGCAGGCTCAGGAGCGTTCAGACGCCCTGCAGCGACAGATGATGATGATCCAGCAGCAGACGTTGAGCTTTATGGAGAGACTTGCAAGCGGACCTCCCCATTGGCAGTGGCAGCAGCCTCCCCCACAGCACCAGATCCAGTGGCAGCCACCGGTGTAACACCTCTGGTGTTAAGCTAGCATGACATCATTTCTCATCATGCATAATCATCTCATGATCATGAAGCATTCATATGTTATTCTTTTCTCACATAAAATGTCATTTCATGTGTTTGCTTGCTTATAAGTTTGCTTTGATGAAGTGTTGCTTGTCTTGCTTGGGAGTGGTTAAGTCTTTCTAACCATCTAACCTTGTTGAGAAGTCAAAATGAAGGCATGGTTATGCTGGACATTTTGCCTAATCAAGTAGTTAAACCCTAGTCAACCCTATAGAGCCTCTAAAGTCCTTTTGTTTGACTAACAAAGACCTCCTTGTTAGAAGCTTTGCATGGCTGTGGGCCCTAAGCAAAAGTGTGTAGAATTTAGTATAGAACAAAAGTTGTTTAAGGACCAACTCATGAAAATGGGTTTAGCATGGTGTTTTAGGGTCCACAAGGCAGAATTGGAAGGGTTTTAGACTTGGAAATTTTCCTAAGTCCTAAAGCTGGTTTTCAGTTCGGCCAGGCTATGTTTAGCACCTTCTCAAGCCTAATCCAAGCCGAACCAGTGGTCAATCTTATAACAAAAGTTGCAGTCGGTGTATAGCTCTAACCAATGGTGCAGTTGGTTTAGCGTTTGATGGAATGGTTTGTGAGTTAATCGCGTTTGAAAATGGGCCGTCAGTCGGCCATTAGCCAACTGAATCGCCCGATTCAGTTTTGAATCGCCGGCGTCGTGGCCGACCGCGCGCAGGGGAAGAGCGTCGCGTGGCGTCCGATTCCCGACCGGCCCGGCCAGCGCGCGCGGCATGGCGAGCCTTAAGCGCCCATGCACGCTCTCCTCCGCCAGAGCGCTCTCTCCCTCTCTCTGCCTCGCTCCAAGCTCTCGCCGGCGACCGCGCGGGCGAAAAGGGGGAAGTCCGCCGTCCGCCGTCGTTTCGCCGCGCAACCGCCGAGCAAACCGCACCGCTAGCCTCGCCTCAACCTCCTCCATCGTTTGCCTTAGCCAGCGCCTCCTGTTAAGCCCTTGGTAAGCTGCGGGACGAGTTCCGCCATGGTCGCCGGCGCCGCCAAGCTCGGTCCGTCGTGGCCGATTCCTTTCCCGTGCAAATCCATCCTTTCTAACTCGCGTTCATGAGTCAGTAAGCATCCAGGAAGAAGGTAGTGAAGTCGGTTTAACCGATTAGTGTTCGGTTGCCCCGGTCCGCTGTCATCCGCCGCCCGCCATGTGCGCCGGCGATGGCATGCCGTGTTCCCGCTTTGTGTCAACGGCGAATCCTTCGTTCTTTGCTTCGCATTAGGGTTGTGTAGATCTGAGGAGTGCGAATAGTGGGTTAGTTTAGCTCGTCGTGGTCGGAGATGGCCGGCGTAGGAAGTCCGCGCCGCCGTAGCCGCATTTGCATTTGCGAGGGAGCTCGATCCGTGCCAATGCTGGGCCAGTGAGTGGTACCAATCGATGCGGAAGGAAGAGAGGAGTCCGTCGGTAGAGTTGGTTTCGCCGGAGGAGCCGCGTCGGCGAGCTCGGCGAGGTCAACACCTCCTCTGTTTCGGTGTGTGTGACAGGTGGGGTCGTGTTGACCACGGGCCCCGGTTGTCAGCCGCTTGGGTGCAGTTGTGTCGGGTGTTTTGTAGCAGTTAGGGTTTAGTGTTTTTGAATATATGTTTTTCAGAAATGCTGATAATGCTTGTTTAAATCATAACTTAAGTTCTGTTAATCCAATAAATGTGAAACCAATTTTGTTAAGTTTGTTTTGATGAGTTCTATGCATGAAAAATATGATATGCTCTGTTATGATAGTTTTTATATGCAGTAATAATTAATTTGTGTTTAGGCTGATATCTTGTTTAATGCATAGTAAATCATGTTTTGCTCAGAAAAAATGAGATTTGTTTTGATGAACTGTGTAGGTGATGTAGAGTCACAGAAAAATTATAACTACTGTTTGGGTGTGAATTAATTTGAAGTTAACTTTAAATTAATTAAATGTTGTTTTCTTGTATAATTTGTAGTAATTAAAATATATGGAATTTGAGTCTCATAATTTTTATAAACTGCTCTTATGCTAAAAAGCTCTAAACAAAAATATGAAAATCTATTGTTTGACACTTTTTAAGATAGGGTGTAGTTCAAAGTATCTTTTCACCCTGAGATTGTCTTTTTCATACAGAATTATATATACATGCAATTGTCCTGAAATTTGTACAGTATGCTTTGCTTTCTGTTAGGAACCTACAGTAATTTTGTAGATTTTTCTAAAGCTGTTAGCTATAAGGTGCAGTTATAAGCTTGTTCTTAGTGGAATAATTAGTTTATTTAAATTAAGCTTTGGTGTCTTTTTATGGAGGGGGCCAGCAAGGGTAAAATAGTCTTTTCAGTGCATTCTTAGTAGCTGTACTTTGTGTGTTAGCATAGCTACTCTTTCGATAGAGTGTTACACTCTACCGGAGAGGAAATATGCACCTATTCGGTCAATTCAATTGCAATGCATTTTCTATGCCCATGTATCATCCATTCATTCGCGCATATGCATCATAACAGGTTCGGTAGAAAAGACAGTGATAGCAGAGGAAAACGAGGAGCAGCCCCAGGAGCAGGAACCAGGAGCTGTCGGGGAGGAGTTTGAAGAGGAACTTCCGGAGTGCCCGAATCACCAACCGAGCACCTTCGAGAAAGGCAAGCCCCGGAGCATTTCTAACTACCTACAGTTTTAATTAACTTAATCTGTTTATGTTTGTTGCATTAAGTATAGGAGTTGTTTGATACCGTTGATGCATCACTATTCATACCTTGTTATCTTGAAATATTATCCTTGACACCTATATAGAATCAGGTCCGAGTTATGCTTAGAATTGCTTAGACCGGTAGAAGTCGGGCAACCTTCATGTTATCCGCGAGCAATAGGTGGTTACTTGACCGATTAACCGGATATTTCCATTAAGTGGGATAACTGAGTGTTGTGGAAAATGGAGATCGGCAGATTCCTGTAGTGTATGCTACAATATTTCTAGCCGTGTTTTATGGGAATCAGTATCTTGTGAGATAGACTTCTTGTCATGTTGAACGCATGTCCCACATTTAGCTGGAAGGATAACTCGTTCCGACCGCGAAGCCGCTCATTGTTCCAGGCCGGCTCTCAGGTCCTACGCATCAGCCGAAGCCACGGTGGAGAGTTAGTGGGACGCGGGGGCGCGAATAGTAAGACCTGGGTGATGGTGGTTAAGTCCAACTCCTTGGCAGTCGGGCTTGCCTCCGGGTGTGATGGTGGCGGTTGAAACCGCGACTCCTGGAACAATGTTGTGGTCATCTGTAGCTCACCGACGGGTGGGTGTGGTTTGTGTGGGAAATAAATCACCAGCTGGTTAGGAATCGATTATAATCGCCATCGCTCCTGGATAGTGAGCACTTGACTTGAACGCTGATCGACCTCGATACTGAAAAATGTGGAACACGAGACAGCTATCATTATACTTTTGGAAATGGTCACTCGGTTTGTTTGTTACATTTTTGGTGATTGTTGGATCACTACCATGTTTGTATAGTGCAGTTTGCTAATCTAGTAAATAGGATGATTACCATTTAAATTAACAGCTAAAGGGCAGGAGAACTACTTAATTAACAAATGGCTTTTTTATGCAAAAATGTGGTCTATTGCTAGCCTCCACTATATACTAGCCTTGCATACTCCTTGATGTCAACTTATTTCTGGTTTAAGGCGGGTAAGTCTAGCTGAGTACCTTCTCGTACTCAGGGTTCTACCCTTTGTTGTTGCAGATGGCCAGGTCTTCCATGGTTATTGCATCAATTGTCTCTTTCCAGCCTCGGGTGATATCTAGGTCACGGGCAATGACCTCTTCTGTTCGTATCTTTTGCTATGTTAAGGATGACTACTAAATGGCACTGTAATCATTAAGTGTGTGTGGTGAATTTCGGAACAACGTTTCAAGTTAAGCTTCCGCTACTGTTTTCAAACCTGGTTTGTAATAACTAAGTTGCTACTCCGAAACTATTTGTGTCATCTCTGTCGTATGACGGTCGACGCTGAATATTACGATCCTATGTTGTTGATGTTGGAAAGTTTGAAATCCTTCGTGATTTCACGGACTACCGGGTTTATAGGGGCTCAAGTACCACAAATTTACTGCCTAGGCGGCGAATTTCGTACTTGTGCTCTTATAAATTGGTCGGTTCTGTTACAGCCAGTCCCTCCACAGTAGTTTGGACAGCCATCGCAGTTTCAGCAGCCGCTCACGGGCCCTAGCTCTTCTTAGTTTACGAGCTACACTACTCCTCCAGGCGGGGCCCCGCTCTTCAGTCCTCTGTGCACTGGCTTCACACCTAGGCCGACAGAGTCCCTGTACGCGACCACTACCACAGTGACTAGGGATCTGTCGGCTACCTTCAGTGAGCTCACCGGTTTTCCTACTCCAGATCTTTTGGCTCCAGCTCCGACGTCGACAACTCCAGTGACCTCCACTAATGAGACTCTTCCAAGCTCAGTCATGTCTTCAGAGCAGACAGAGCCTGTCCAGTCAGAGACCACGACGACCGTGCAGGCTGAGTTACCTCCAATACACGAGCTTCCACACTCAGATACTCAGGCTGACACAGCTACAGAGACTGCGATAGAGCTAGAGCAGGCAGAGCAGTCAGTGCCAGAGCCGACCCAGACCACTTCTCAGCAGCTTCCAGCTTCAGAGGGTCCGCAGGCTACTGACGCTTCTTCTTCTGACTCCGAGGAGTTTCTTCGGCAGTTTGAGTTTACTCAGCGCACTCCGGAGATGGCACCTGACGCGTCTGCACCACCTCCGCCCTCCGACGTTTAGTGTGGCGCTTGATGCCAAAGGGGGAGAGTGGATGAGTATAGCGATAGGGGAGCGATGTGAGAGGGTTTGTTTTTATGATGGTGTTATGTTTCTCATACGCTCTTTACTCTTATCGCATCTTTTGGCACTTTGTTTTGTTATTTACTTGTGCTATGGACTTGTGACATGTTTGTGCTCACTATATTATATTATATGACATGTCATTTCGTTTCGCTCATTACTTGCGCTTAAATCTCACTTGATTATATATATGAGCTATTTACTCTTGCACTTGCTATTCATTCTAACTTGTTGAGTGCAGGATGATGGCATGATATGTATGAGCTTGCCCCTAATCACTTTCTCTTATTCATTGCAAGTTCATACATGTCATGATTTAAAAACCTCTTCTATCTATACTCGATCTCGTGTTGTCATCAATCACCAAAAAGGGGGAGATTGAACGCATCTTGGGCCCTAGTGGGTTTCGATGATTGGATGAAACACAAGATTACTGTGACTAACGTGTGTTTTGCAGAAACAGGATTGTGTTAGGTCACACTAATGGCGATGATACGGGCATATGGAGTTCATGTCCCATGGCGATGTATATCATTTCAGTTTTCAAAGGACGGACGATAAAGACGGTGGTAGACTAGGCTAAGTGTCATATGGTGTTGGAGGACACTTAGGTAGTCTTAGGTCTTTGTTTTTTCCCTTTGGCCGTACTATAAAGGGGAGCGTGAATCAGTAGCTTGACCTAGATGAGTCTATTGAGGTAGGTGTGGTGCACACTTGTTATTTCATAGCCCTAGGTAGCTCAGAGAGATGCCTTATGTCGAGAGGAACAAAAGTCGTTTAGGCCGCGTCGCGATCCGAGTTCATTTTGGCCTTGTAATAGGCATCAGATGCTGGCCAGGTGGGCACCGGAGGCACCGATGCTCACCCCGACTAGGGCTTAGTCTGGTGCGTGGCATCGGAGGCTCCGATATTGCCACATCGGATGCTCATGTGCCACTGTTCACTTGCGAGTGAACTGTGGGTTGCATCGGACGCTGGCATCGGATGCTGAGGGCCAGCATCCGATGGCCATGCAGAGAGGTTCCAGAGAGGGTAAATCTGCATCGGATGCTTCCGATGTGGAGGCATCGGACGCTGCCCAGTGTCCGATGCTCCTTTAAACAGTCTGACAGGTTGTACAGTCGACCTTTGGTCGAGGTCATCGGCGCCTCTGATGCCCCCGCAGAAACCCTGTTTTGTGTTGTTTTTGGATGGCCGGTTGGGGGAGTATATAAACTCCACCTCCTCATCCATTTGAGTGTTCTTGCCACTTCCATCTACTGAGAGACACATTGTGAGTGTGAGAAAGTGCAAGAGCCCTAGTGAGGTTGAGAGATTTGCTAATTGAGAGAATTAGACACCTGCTAGTGAGAATTGAGTAGCAAGTGTGCATCCATCCATCTCTTTGGCCTTGTGTTGGTCAAGTGAGAGTTCTAGCTTGTTACTCTTGGTGATCGGCATCACCTAGATGGCTTGGTGGTGATCGAAGAGCTTGGTGATCATCCGGAGGCTTTGTGGATGACCCAAGTGTTGTGACCGGAAGCGATACCGGACCGGAGTGGCGAGAATCAGCTCGTGAGACGAAGAGCAGTAGTGAGCGCGAGGGATCTGGGGAGCGATCGGGGGAGCGCCTTGCGCGGGGCTCCAACGAGGACTAGGGGGGTGCCGACACCTCGATACCTCGGCAAAAAGATCGTCGTGTCATCTCTACTCTCTTTACTACACATTTACCTTTGAGCAATTCAATTCCGCATTACTTGTTGTTCTTTCATAAGTTGAATTGCCATGCTAGAGTAGAAATGGTTTAGCGATAGTCTTTTGTGCGGTTGATTCTAGTCAAACACACTTCTAGGCACTAGGGGGTTAATTGGGGCTTGATAGGTTTTATTTCTTGCAAGAAGTTTTAGAAAAGCCCAATTCACCCCCCTCTTGGGCATCTTGATCCTTTCACCTGTCAATGAACACTTTCCTCCCCTTGGTGCCCTTCCCAGCCAGCCTACCCTTGTGATGACATTCAGGTTTGCCAATTGCTCTCTGTTCTTTTAGGTACTCTTGACAGCACTCAACAACTTCTTCAGTACTATAACCCTCTATCATGGAGCCCTCTGGATATGCTCAGTTATGTACGTATCGATTAGAACCGACATGAACCGCTCATAGGACCACATTTCATGCAGAAGTAACAAGGGCCCAATGCCTATATCTGATGAACCATATGAATCATGAGATGTGGCATGATATCAAAAAAGGCAGGAGGTAAACACATCTCTAGTTGATTTTGGGTCTCCACCACAAAATTATGTAGGTCGCTCAGCTTTTTCTACCAATCGACTTCTGTGAGATCTTCGAAAAGAAGTAACACATGGGGTGATGGCCATTTTCAAAAACTCTGGTTGTATAGCCCTGATTGCAATAGGTAGGAACACTATTAGCATCACATGACAGTCATGAGCCTTGAAGCGTGTATTGACAGGTCCTTCATAGACACTAGCCTCTTCACGTTAGCTGAAAACCCAATTGGAACTTTAACCATCCTTAGGAAAGTGCACATTGCTCTCCTCTCTTCTGGGTGAGGTAAAAGCTAGCCGGAGGCAAAACATATTTTCCATTGCCCTGAGGTATAGGATGAAGCTGGGGCTTTACATTTAGCTGCACCATGTCTTTTCGTGACTTCAGACCATCCTTTGTTTTGCCTGTGTCCATCAAGGTAGAAATGAGACTCTCAAATACATTCTTATGCACGTGCATAGCATCAATGGCATGGGGGACCTCTAAATCCGGCCAATAAGGCAAATACTTAAAGAAGATTGACTATTTCTTAAAGGTACACCAGGGACAGGAGGTGTACTTCTATCTCTGTTTGTGCCATCAACATTCTTCTTCCCAAAGACGACATGTATGTTTTTCACCATTGTGAACACGTGTTGCCCGTTGTGACGTCTCTCTGGAGGGCGGTCTGTCTTCGGGGCATTGTCATACAATCTAAAGAACATCTTGCTATGATATTTGTGAGTTGTCTTTAAGAAGCGTCGGTATCTTAGGTAAACTGTTTTCTTGGATGCGTCTAGGTACACCCCATGTAGTATCATCCAAGCATACTAAGCATCCTGTCTTTCCTTTGATCTGTCCAGGTAAAGCAAACAACGCAGGGTAATCATTGGTAGTAACAAAGATAATGGCTCTACATATGAAGTCCTCCTGTCTGAATGCATCATACATCGGTTCCCCTTGCCGCCATAGCCTCTCCATTTCTTGCATCAAAGGCTCGAGGAACACATCTATATCAATACCTGGTTGTTTCGGACCTGAAATGAGAATAGTGAGTAGAAGATACTTTCTCTTCTGACACAACCAAGTTGGGATGTTGTAGATGGTCAAGATCACTAGCCATGTGCTGTGCTCACTGGTCCTCTCATTGAAGGGATTCATTCCATCGGTGCTCAAGCCAAATCGTACATTTCTTGGGTCAGAACTAAACTCAATGTGTTTTGCGTCAAATTGTTCCCATTGGGTACCATCGGCCAGGTGTTCAATCTTATCATCACCCATCTTGCGCTCAGCATCCCACCATGTCATGAGTGCAGCTTCGTTAGGGTTTAGGAACATACGCCTCAAGCGGTCGACAACTGGAAGGTACCACATTACCAAGGCAGGAATTCTTCTTTGCTTCTCGTCGTTGCCTAATGGAGTGTCCTCTGGAGTTCTGAATCTCGTACAACTTTTTTCCCATAATTTTTCCTTTTATTCCCTGTGGATGCTCCATCCCCGTTGTAAAGGTTGTTGTTCTTGTACCGACTGGCTCCACACCTAGGACATTTGTCTAGTGACTTGAATGTATCACCGCGGAAAAGGATACAGTGGTTGGGGCATGCATGGATTTTTTCAACACTCATTGTCAATGGACTTATAACCTTTTTTTGCTTGATATGTGTTGGTGGGAACTGAGTTGGGTTGTGGAAGCAACCACGACAAGAGACGCAATAGATCATTGAAGCTGCAGTCTGACCAACCATACTTAGCCTTTAAGATTAGTAGCTCAAGCACAAATCGTAGCTTTGTCCAGTGTTTCGGACAACCCTTTTCAGTACTATACACAGTCTCCTTTGATGCTTTTTTAACTCTTTCTAAATTTTCTAGACCTTTCGGGCTCTTTAGTAAAATCTCTGGACCAATGGCTCGAAGCATTTCCTCTAAATAATCACCATCTTCCTCGTCGTCACGTCCTCCACAGTCATCATTGTCGCCGCCACCTTGATCGTTACCATCACCACCGACAGTATTGTCACCACCTAGATCATGGTCATTATCATTTTCTGTATCAAGCTGTGCTACACATTGGTTAAGATATTCTATATAGGTTTCAGTGTCTATTTCAACTTCTTCATCTGGATCAACGTTAACAGTCTCTTCACCATGATGAAACCATACTGCATAGTCCTTAACAAATCCTCGCATAATCAAGTGTGATCTGATAATACTCACATCTTTCCATGCGAGATGATTCTTACAATCGCTACATGGACAAATAATTGAATCTTTATTATGTGTCAAAGTCATTGCATGCTTCTCGGCGACTTCAAGAATTTATCCACTTCCTCACGAAAAGCTTCTTTCCACCTTAATGAACCATACATCCAAGAGTTCCCGTGCTCCATCTTTTAGGACATCAATCAAAGGAAAGAGTATTAAAATACTAATATTGATACACACAAATCAACAGAATAATTAATTGAAGGAATATTTAACTAGCAGCCTACTAATTGAGGTAATAAAGAGTAATTAAATGTACGTAGGCATAATAATTAACTAATTATAAACAAATTAATATATAAAATTAATTAACAATTTTTAGTCTCCATAATTATAAATAAATAATATTTACCAACTATATATATCCTTCAAAGCAAACTTAATCTTATTTCATCAAACAAGAATTTTAAAAACTAAAATTAAAAAAAAGTAAACCCTAGTTCGAGATCTAGATTTAAATGATCAAACATCCTTAAAACTAACTAATAATCCACTAAACTCAAAGAAGATCCACTAGAATATGGTATAATCATATTGTACTAACTAATTGGCCATAGCATCCTCAAAATCTTGGTCTAATTTTCTTCATAAATGCTTAAGCACCATGGAAGAGAGAGAAAAACAAAACTCTAATTAAACACTAATTAACCACTAAAACTTTAAAAAAAGACCATGAATAGCTTTTTCTTACCTTCTGCAACCTCTTTATCAAAGGATTTGAGAGGAAAACCTTCCCCCTTGAAAGAGCAATTTTGGGAGGTGCCCAAGATCCCCCTTCCTTTCCCTCCTCGGGTTACAGTAGCAGCAGCCCGAGGAGGAAGAAGGAGGGCGTTGCTATTTTACTGTGAGGAATTTAGGGGCGGCTGCTGATAGAGCCGCCCCTACAAATCCAACTATAGGGGCGGTTCTTATTAGAACCGCCTCTACAAATGAAGACATTTGTAGGGGCGGTTTATAACAATACCGCCCCTATAGTTGGATTTGTAGGGGTGGTTCGTTCAGCGGAGCCCGTGACGCCAACTCTAGGGGCGGCTGTGAATAGAGCCACCCCTACAAAAAAAGGAGTTGTTGCTACAAACCCTTTCTGTAGTAGTGAAAGCCTCCCATTAGACGATGAAGGAGGGGTTCGCCTCGTGTCATCGTTGTCCAGCCACATCCCCTGATGCAGCAGCTCTGACTTCACGCTGCAAGTCCCACCTCCACACTCTTGACGGGCGTCGAGAAGCTTATAGCATCGACCGAAGACGACATCATGGCTGAGACGAGATCCAAATAGTGACGCCTTCAAGAAGGGCATGGCGTCAAGAACGCCACCGTCACTCGTCCAGGATGGACCGGGCTTTCACCCGTGGAAGGTAGTGTTGGGGAACACGACGCGTCGACGCCATCAACAGGGGATGCGACGGCCACAAACATCGCCGTCAACAAGGCTTTCTCCCAAAAGGATTTCCTAACACACTCGTCCGGCCAAGACCCCGAACCGCTCTCGTCGCCGCCGCCGTCACTGTCATACCATCCCAAAAGAAACCCTTCCAGAGGGGCATCGACACGCCGGCTGCATGCAGCAGCCGCGTAGATGCGTCGACCGCCACCCCCTCTGACCGGGCAACAGGGGAACGGGCTTACCCTGTCACGCGCGTTGCACTGTCGCACGCCAAAGCCGTTGCTGGACATCGTCACCAACTCTGGCACCCGCAGCCAACGAAGCCGTCACCAGCCGCCGAAGAATGTGAGTGCCCCACCGTCGTGGGCGCTGTCCCCAGCCCAAGGGGCGCCAGATCCAGCCGCTAGGGCAGAAAACCTGGTGCCACCAGCGGCGCTGCCGCCTCCAACATGGCCGACGCCACAAGCGCCGCCCCCCGGCCTTGGGGCGCCGGATCCGGCCTCTTGCACACCAGATCTGACCACCCAGGCCCAAGGACAGCCCAGAACGGCGCCGCCAGTGCTGCCATGAGAGGAGGAAGGGGACGACGGAGGGGAAGAAGAAGATCCCGCCGCCGTCGCCACTACAGAGCGCCTGCCTGAGCTCCGGCCGAAGCTGCTGCAGCTACAGCCAGGCTGCTCCGCGAGCCCCACGTGGCTCAGGCGAGGCCGCGCCCAGCCGGCCCGCTGCAGCCCACGCCGCCGCACCACGCAAACGCGAGGAGAGGCCTCGCCGCCACCATCCCGACGAGCCATGCGACTTGGCGGCGGCCTGCTCCAGCGGCGGCGCTGCGGGGGAGGGGAGAGGAGGAGAGGCGAGGAGGCGGCGGCGTGGTCGGGCCGCCCGAGTCACTCGCGTGGGGAGCGACGACGCGGGGGCAAAGCACTCTATAGTGATACTCTTTATCATTCTAAAAGGATGTTGAGCCATATGATAATTAATTACCTGATGACGATGAATAGCCCATCTTGGAAATTTTATGATGAACACTCGTGCATGCCTTTTACAGAGGATTACAAAACTAAATGTTCGACATGCATGATATACAGTAACTATTCAGAATTGCTAAATTGTACCCGTGCGTTTTAGACTCTGGTGGCACACGATTTTTCTAGCGCTTGGATGGGGATCGTGCATGCCACTTGTTTTGTCTGTGTTGTTTCTCTGATCGGGAGGGCCCACTTTGTCGGTAATGTTTTCATTTGGGGTCACGCCTGTCTGTTTCTGAGAGCGTTTCATTTCCGGTCGTCTTCCTCCTCGTGAGACTCTCTCACTGGCGAGAGCCGATTCCATTGGGGCGTTTTGGTTCCATCCAGGTATCGGCTAGCACAGCTCTCGGGAGACAGGCCCTCACAGGCAACACCGCATGAGCCAGATCTAAAGAAACGAGATCTAGTTTTGTTTTTCAGGAGCGCTGGTTTCTACATGTGAAGGCACAAGCGAGATGAAGATGCAAGCAATGAGTGCATGCGTGGAGAATCGCTTGTTAGGTGCATGCGCAGAGCCTGCTCGGGCCGCATGCAACCAACCAATCCCAGGTTCGTTCCGTTTGCTCCTCTCTGTTATCCCTCCCAATCTTCCAGTCCCAGATCTGGCCACTCCTCCATCTTCTCTGGCTCCTAGGCCGCTGGCGCATCTCCTTCTCCATCTCTTCAGCACCACCATGGCCCCAAGTGGAGGAGCGGCGCATGCGTGGCAGGGGTACTGGAGCAGCACGGGGGGGGGGGGGGGGGGGGGGGGGGGGGGGCAGCGACAATGGATCAAGTAATGCACCTGTTCCTTTCTAGCTGTTTCATTTCCCCATCTTCCCCACGATGCTGTCTTGTGACGCACTGGTGAGAGGTGATGGTGATTCCATATATTTTCAAGGTTTGTTCCTTTTATTTTCTTCAATTCCATGAAAAATCTTCATTGTCACGAGTATGCTCATGTGTTCTGCCTCGATCTAGAGGTTAGGGTTCGAATTTATTTTAAGGATTTGTTCTCTCTGTGTTTGGGGATGGATGTGTCTGTTCTAGGGTTCGAGTAGGCATTTGGCATTGATTTGGAGGTCCAATTTGTGTTGGATTTTCTGATTTGTTTGTTTTACTTGTCTCGCTGGTCCAGGCATGTGTCGTCGCATTGGCCGCGCGCCTGCAGTGTGTCGCGCCGCCCTAGCTAGGCAGTCATGGCGGGCCCTAAGCTGGTGGCTGTCGCTCCCTACCGCCATTTTACTTTGTGTTCGTCCGAGAAGAAAGGGCTGGCAGTGTGGGGCTGGGTGCAAGCAACTAGCCAAGTTGCAGCACTGAATCTGGCTTTGTCATTGGGATCCATAGCATATGTCAAATATGTGGGAGAGAAGAACATGACTGCTTTGATGCTGTTGTCTCTTACACAAAAGCTAAGGCTCCGAGAGAGGATCTAAGAAAAGAGTGAAAGCACAACTACTATTTTATTTCTGGAGATGTTGGCATCTACGCAATGATGCAATCGATGGAAGTCATACAACTTCAGTCTTTGGTTGATACCGCTGATGGATATATGGTTGCTTACTGAAGGTCACTGTTGAACATCAGGCATTATTGATTATTGTTGTTGTTATATTGGGGCTATTGCACTGAATATTTGTTCATATTAGTTTAGAATATTTATTCATATTAGTTTAGAATATTTGTTCATATTAGTTCTAGCGATATATATTTGATTGTAAAATTGTTATTCTGTTTGTCCAATAGTTAAAAGCCATGCATGTGTCATTTATCTTTTATTTACTACTTAAAATTAGTAGTTCACTGTACCTGTGGTGATGCTTGTACTACCAGTTTTTTATTGGCTTCTCTGTGTAATCATGTTTCAATTTTGATATTTGTTTTCGCTGGCTAGGAACAGGCATTCTGGTTTTGTTGAGATATTGAGCTGTGATGATTTAGAAGGCCAAGATGTTGAAGATGTTCAGTGCTCATAGTTTCCAAGTGTTGATACTGATATGTCGCTCCATCTCTAGCACTGATGAAACACCTGATTATAACTATGGTGTAAGTTTACCGTATTTGTTCTTGATTTTTGTCCATCTTTAACCACAACAATGCAGGCTTATGTTGGTAATATTGAATCGATAGTTTTGCTTTTCAACATTTTTTTCCTCTTGGCATTGTTGGATATATATTAGTCTTGTTTGTCTTTATGTGGCATGCCTTTCTGACCTGTAGTAGAATTGTAGGTTCTTTAATGTGGGTGTCAACACTTTTTTAATTTAGGTTTAGTAGAATTTAGGCGTTCAGTTTGCCATTGCCCATCGGTGTTGGTGGTGCAACCAGCAGCCGATGAAAAAAAATTACAGTAAACTGAAGTCCAAACATTATATATAACTTTTTGTCCTTGTCTAACTATAGAATATTTTTTGACTTGTTAATTATCTTTGTGTCAATATATATATTGAGCTTTTGTCTTTGTCGAACTATAGAGAAAATTATGACTTGTTAATTGTCATTGTGTCAATATATATATTATTTTTTTTTGTCTTTATCTAACTATTGGAAAAAAATTATGACATGTAATTGTGTTTGTGTCGATATATATTAGATTTTGTTAGATTTATAATTTTATGTATTGGGGTTTTTTATAGCCTAACTAAAAATTACAAATTATGTTTATAGAAATTACAACGAACTAAAACTGTAATTTTAATATAAAATATACGCAATAACCATCACCAAACTAAAGTTGCACATGGTGACCGTTGGATTTCAATCTGCATATGGTCATAATTGTTGAGGTAGACATAAAGGCAAACGAGAGCTTCCTTAGGCAGGGAACACTGCAGCTAGAGAGCTATGAGATGTCCCAACACACGTAGGAGCAACACGTTGTAGTCTGGCCTTGCAATCATCTCGCTAGTAAGCATGCTCAAACAATTAAGATCCTAGTTGACGGTTTTTATTTTTTGTTTTTGTGATTTGTGTTAGTCCACACTAAATTTTTGTTTTTTACCCTTTCATAAAAAAATTGTTCATTATGATTTGTGCTAGCAAACACCATATCTTTGTACTTGTGTTTATGCCGAAACATACCTCATTTTTGCCCTTGTCCTTTTATAGAAAATAAATTATTCTTGTTAGTTGAGATTTGTGGCAACACACAATTCATTTTTATCGTTATTCTTTCATAGAAAAAATTATTTGTTGTGATTTGTGTGAGCATACACCACATATTTGTTACTTGTGACTTGTGCCAACACACACCTCAAAAGTACAACCAATCTTTACTTTGTTAATTGTGATTTGTGCCGAAATACACCTCATTTTTGTCCTTGTCTTTTCATAGGAAAAATTGTTTCTTGTAATTTGTGATAATACATCTTCAACTTTGTTAATTGTGATTAGAATGATGATCTTATATTATGATCCTTGATTTTTTTGTTTTACAATTTCATTCTACTTCTTGATAGTATTTTTAGTTGGGATTATTCTGTTTCCAAGTCTACCCAAATTTGTGTGTTATCTTTCAATAAAACACACGAATTCTTGGGCTACTGGAATTCATGTGTTTTCTTTGCACAAAACACTCATGTGTTGATTGTTTTTAAAACACATGAGTTCTAACTAGACAGGCCCTAACTATTACTGAAAATTTTGGTTTGTTTCACTATCAAACACACAGATCATCAGGTTCAGACAATTTAGTCTGATCTTCCAAGTTTCATCATACAAAAATGAAAAGAAAGCAACAGTAGCATATTTCTTATACACAACTCAAGAATCAATGGATGATTCCACCACGGCCGCCAGCGCCTTCTACCGGGGGACCAGGCGGGGCGGGCCCTCGCATAAGCACACTTCTCGCCGTCGCCGCCGCCGGCGACACGACATGAACTCTTCCGCCGCCGCCTTGCGCAGGCGGACCTGGCGGAGCAGGTCCTCGCACCACGCGCGCTGTCGCCGCCGCATGGGTCTTGCCGCCGCTGCCCTGCGCCGGGGGACCAGCCGGGCGACGACCGGTCCTCGCATCACCACGCGCGCGGTGGCTGCCGCCCCCGTCACGGCCAGGGCATGAACTTTGCCGCCGCCGCCCTGTGCCGGTTGACCAGGCGACGCGGGCCCTCGCAGAACCGCGCGCGCTATCGTCGCCATCGCCGGAGTTGCATGGACATGGACATGCCCGCCGCTGCCTGGCCTCGGCGCGCCGGGGCGCCCTCTCGGGGAAGGAGCGGCGGCCACATCCAGTCCTCGTGGTGTACTCGGCAGACTGACGGCCGGAGGCGCTCGGCGACCGAGCGCGACGCCCAGGCCGGACGACAGCACGTAGCGCAGCAGCTGCCGCGGCAGCGGGCTAGCTGGCGCAGACGACGGCGACAACGCCATGGCCGTGTGAGTTGCTAAGTTGTTGGTGTCGTTGGTTCGGATCGAGTACAGGGCCGGTCTCGGTGATCGACCTGGTCTCTGTCCCTTGCGCCGATGGATGAACTGGCCGGAGCTGCCGCCGATGATGCGTTTGCATTGCTGGAGCTGGACTGGATGTCTGCACTGGAAATGGAGAATTTTTTTTATTAATAACCCAATTAAATAAAAAATTTCATAAACAACACTGTCAATTTTTTTTTGCAAAACTAACTCTTTTGCCGCGCCGTCCCGAATGTCGCGGCAAAAGCGTTAGCCGCGCCATGCATGGCGGCGCGGCAAAAGCGCCACCGTGGCACCGCCCGGCCATGCAGGCCCGGGTGGGCCACACTTGTCAGTTTGCCGCGTCAGGCGGGCTGGCGCGGCTAGTGCGTTTGCCGCGCCAGGCGGCCTGGCGCGGCAAAGCCGATCTAGATCTGGCCGCTGTGGCCTTCTTCCTCCTCCTTCCCTCTGCTGCCCGCAACGCCCGCCGCCGCCGCCGCTCCAGCCCGCCGTGGCCGCCGGAGCTCCCTCCTCCGCCTGGCCGACCTCCTGCTCCTTGCACCAGCTGCCCTCCTCCCTAGCCTCCGTCAGTGGCCGACAAGGGAGCTCGCCGGCGGCTAGGCAGTGGCCGGGGGCCACCCCCCCCTCTCCCTCTCCCCCGCTTAAGCACCCGAAGCTAAGGTTAGTTTTCTTTGTTAGTTTATTTTAGTTTTTGTTATATTTTTTTTGCAAATGTTAGTTAGTTATTTAATTATCAAAATATTAGTTAATGACTTAGATTTGGTAGTTTAGTTACTTAGGGTTAGTTAGTGACTTAGGGTTAGTTAGTGGCCTAGGTTAGTTAGTTTAGTGCTTTAGGTTATGTTATGTAGTTAGTTAGTGTTAATAGGTTAGTTAGTGAATTAGGTAAGTTAGTTAGTGCTAATAGGTTAGTTAGTTAGTTAGTGAATTAGGTAAGTTAGTTTAGTTTGTTACTTAGTTAGGGTTTAGTTAGGGTATTACGGTTTTAGTGAACATGTGTTAGTTATGGTATTTAGTTAGGGTATGACGAAATGGTACTGAAGACATGTTAGTGAAGCGTTATGTCATTCTTTACTTGTGAGAAGACCATCACTTGACAGATCCGCTTTGCCACGCCTTTGGTAGTTTAGTTACTTAGGGTCAGTTAGTGACTTAGGGTTAGTTAGTGGCCTAGGTTAGTTAGTTTAGTGCTTTAGGTTATGTTAGTTAGTTAGTGTTAATAGGTTAGTTAGTGAATTAGGTAAGTAGTTAGTGCTAATAGGTTAGTTAGTTAGTGAATTAGGTAAGTTAGTTTAGTTGTTACTTAGTTAGGGTTTAGTTAGGGTATTAGGGTTTTAGTGAACATGTGTTAGTTATGGTATTTAGTTAGGGTATGACGAAATGGTACTGAAGACATGTTTGTGAAGCGTTATGTCATTCTTTACTTGTGAGAAGACCATCACTTGACAGATCGGCTTTGCCACGCCAACCCGCCTAGCGTGGCAAAGCTGTTGACCGTGTCAGGCCGCCTGGCGCGGCAAACGCACTAGCCGCGCGGCCTGCCTGGCGCGGCAAACTGACAAGCGTGGCCCACCGGGCCTGCGTGGCCGGGCGGTGCCACGGTGGCGCTTTTGCCGCGCCGCCATGCATGGCGCGGCTAACGCTTTTGCCGCGTCATTCGGGACGGCGCGGCAAAAGAGTTAGTTTTGCAAAAAAAAAAAATTGACAGTGTTGTTTATGAAATTTTTTATTTAATTAGGTTATTAATAAAAAAAAATCGAAATGGAATGGGAGGACCGCTGCTTTATAGTAACGGTCTAACCGTCTAACCCATCGATGTGGAGAGCAGGCCAGGGCGAGGCGTGGCGTCTGACTTTGACTTTGACTAGTCAGGCTCTTCAATTGTGCGCGTATTTTGCCCAGTTCAACGTTACGTAGGTACGTGCTCAATCCATCCCAAAGTATAACATGTTTAACTTTTTTGACACTATAAGTTTGACTACTCATCTTATTCAAAATTTTATACAAAATATCATTTTTTGGTCATGACTTTGTTTATAATAATTTTTTTTAAAAGAATAACAAGAATAACTGAAATTTGAGTTGGTTTACATAATTTTTTTTAATAAAACGAGTGGTTAAATTTGAGGACAACAAAAATCAAATCTCTTATAATTTGGGATGGAGATAGTAGTACTACTGAGCATAGCTACAGTAGTTTTTGACCTGCTCAAGAGTACAGCCGTACGTACATACGACTCCAACCGTAGCAGTACGTCGTCAGGATCCGGTCAGTACCGGTGCCACCGGGGTGCGTGGCTGAAAACTGAAGTTCGTGTTCATACCTAGCTGCTTCTGAAAAAAAAAATTATGCGTCCTCTGTTGAGACTGGAGAGTGATACTACTGCATTTTTAGTACAATTTTGTCTTAGAAATATTTATGATTATATTTTCTCAATTTCTAATTGTGAATTATTTTAGTTTGTTTTTAAGTCAATCTTCTTTACATTTGTGCTGATCATAGATCGGATGCATACACTTATATAAATGCCCGTATACTCACCAAATCACTGTTGAGCGGGCGTGCGCTACGTGAGGTAGCAGCGCACGGACGCGTGGCGCAAGGAGAGTACGACCGAGTAACAAGTACAGAGCGTTGTGACGTGAGGTCCAAACGATAAGCAGCACGAGGAGAGAGGATACATAAGTTGTTTGTCAGATCTACTTTTTAACCTTTTATAAATTATATGCAAACTTTAAAATGCGATAACTTTCGCGTGGAACATCTATTTTTAATTTTGTTTGCACATTATCTTTATTACGATGAGATCTACGAAAGTAGACCCATGTTGGATATGTTTTAAGAGAATTTATGTGATCATAAAGTTTTGAAAAATCTTAGATCTACAAAGTTTCAAATGTGGTAGTAAAAAGTTTTTAAAATTTAATGCAAAATTTTAAATTACAAGGTTTTCCTTTAGGTGTATAAAGTTTCGGTATCGAATTTTAAAAAAACTAGTATAAAGTTTCTAAATTTAGGTGTAGAGTTTTAGAAATCGTAAAGTTTTAAAAATAACAGTACAAAGATTATATTGTTTAAGTATGTTAGTAAAAGTTTTTACATTTAAATGTAAAGTTAGAAATTATAAAATTTAAACTTGAAATATAAGATTTAAAATATGTTAATATAAAGTTAATGTATTCCAAAAATAAAATTTAAATTATAAAGTTTTAAAGATAGAAATATAAAGTTTTAAATGTGTCGGTATAAAGTTTCTTAATTTTAAAAATAATTTTAAAATTAAAATATTTAAATTTAAAATAAATTGACAACAGCCTAGTAGTACAACATTTTTATAGCAGCAACGAAGTTTTGCAACATCATAGTTTAATGTTTTTTTATAAATTCTAAGTGTAAAGTCTTCAACCTACCATTACATTGTTTATAATATGATAGTTCAAAACTTTAAACGTAGCACTACAAGTGTAATACGATATTTCAAAAAAATTATTTAATTTTGAGTATAAAGTCTTCAACTCAATAGTACAATGTTTGTGATATCATAATTTAAAGTGTTAACTCGAAAGCACAAAGTTTATAATATTATAGTTCAAAGTTTATATAACTTCTGATGAAAAGATTTTCATCCTAGCAGTACAAAGTTTATAATGTGATAATTTAAAATTTTTAATCTACTATTACAAAGTTTTATAATGTGATATTTTAAAGTTTTTCATAATTCCCAAGTGCAACGTTCTAAACTTAGCAATACAAAGTTCGTAATGTCATAATTGAAAGTTATGTAAATTTTAGGGGTAAAGTTTTGAACCTTAAAGTTCTAGTCATATTTTATATGTTAGGTTTTAAAGCTATTAGAATAAAGTTTGTGGTGTTATAATCTAAAGTTTTTATTTAATTTCTGTAAAGCTTTTCATACTAAGTTTTGTAGATTTTTTTAAAGTATAAATTCTGAGCGTAAATTTTCAACTTAGAAATATAAAGTTTTTTAATGAACAACTTTTAATCCTAGTAGTTTAAAGTTTATAACATAATGGTTTAGATATTATAATTTCTGAGTGTAAAGTTTTAGAGCTATTAGTACAAAAGTTTATAATATGATAAATTAAAGTATTAAATCTAGTAGTATAAAGTTTTTCTAATACGATAGTTAAAAGTTGTTATAAATTCTCAGTGTAAAATTTTTAACCTAGTAGTATAAAGTTTTATAATGTTATAGTGGAAAGTTTTAAATCTAGTTGTATAGAGTTTTTATAAATATCATAGTGCAAAGTGTTTGAACCTAACAATATAAATTTTGTGATGTCATAATTACAGGTTTTAAAGTTATGTTCTTAGCAGCAAAAGTAGTTTAAAGTCTATGAATTCTGAGTATAATATTTTTTTATAATATACTATTACATTATAAAGTTTGTAATGTCATAATTTAAAATTTTCAAATTTAGAAATCAAATTTTATTTTATACTATTTTATATTTTTACATACACAAATATAAAGTTTAACAAAACTTCATTTATTTTTAATATATTTCACCTTATCCTTTTCATGGTATTACTTTTTTTAGTGTTGAAGAAAGAAAGATACATTTGCTTTATATTAGTTTTTTTTTCAAGGCATATGTATAGAATATTCTTTTCTTTTTGAGTTTTTTTGACTGATAACTATTTTTATTTCTTTGTGTTGGTTGAATTAAAAATATTATACAAATATTATGGATCATATAAGATATATTATTTTAAAATAGTACTTTCATATCCACATGGATTTCAAACCATCCCCCGTTCTTTTTTTCTCCCACAAACCCGTTATCCCGAAAGAGAAAAAAATAGCTCGTAGAAATCCAAAAGACCTATTAGTTTCGAATCTCGATACGAGAAAACTAGACTCCAAAAGCTAAATAGACCTTATACATTGGGTAGCAGAAGACAGACGGGAGAACCATGCATAGCAGAAACCAGACACGAGAAATAGTAAAAGGTAGAAGGAAACCAGATACGAAAACAGAAACAGTAAAAGGTTGAAGTGTGCGTTCGTACCTTTTCAAACGTACGTGCATCGGTACTCCTGTAAACGCGTATGTGTCGCTATTATTTCTAGCGCTCGCGCGCGTAGGAAGAGCTCCGGTATACTCACCTTTATAAACAAACACATTGTAGATACGCCGAGTTTTCTACGAAACCTTTTCTCTAATAGATTATTCATACCTTCGTTTTTTCGAGTAGAGTTTCTATTAGCTTCACGGTAGACCGAAAGCCCACTTTTTCCCTGATTCATACAAGTTTATCATCTATTGGTTGTTCGCATGGTTATACTGATCAGTCAACATTTCATTCTATTTTTGTATGAACCATCTCTTAAAACCAGGTAGAAACTTATCGTGATGCTTATGAGTTACATGGCCATATAGTATGTTTAGGAGCATTAACATAGATGTGGCACAAACGAAGATATTGGCTTGTATTTCAGAATGAATACATAATGAATTGGTCCTACCATGGCCTCGCCTTGATTGGATACTTGCCTAACATTGCTGTTAGGGAAGGTTTTTGTTGGAGGTTTTCGCTCCAACAATGAAGACCAACATATCACGCACATATTAGAAGGTAACACATGAGACATATACTATATTAGTTTAGGTACGTGGTACACCCTACATCAAGTTGAAAGTACATCTCTTTATCTCATATGCTCGGGTTTAGAAGGGGCGTTGATGACTAGTTTCCTAGAGTTGCTAGGAGCAAATATTGGATATCGATTGAGGAGCTCCCCACCCCTCCTTATATAGTCTAAGGGTGTGGTTATAGACAGAGTCTCTATATTGATTTACGTGCAGATTTTATAGTTTGTTACAAGGAAATCTACCGGATAGGATTGGTTTCTAAGTACATATTTATTGTTATGTCTTGTCTTTCAAGTAGATGAGGCACACATTCAGTTCGAGCTTCCCGTGTAGCCCGCATGGATGGTGTATGTGTAGTATCCCGTCCTACCTAGGTTGTTTTCCATGCGATGAGGTACCCTGAGTACGTATCACCGATAGTAGCCCCTGAGTCTTCAATTCATGCGATTCAAAGAATTGAACATAGGGTTAGTCTTGATGGAAGTCGGGATTTGAGCACTCTTTGCGTCTGAATACTCTCTTGTAGTCGAAGTCTACTGGGGCCACATAGTGCATCCAAATGGGTCTAGTCCCTGAGCCTCCCAGCAATTTCGAGAATGGGTCGGAGGGTAAACTTGAAGCGCGCCGCTGCCCTCTTCTGAGCATTTGTCGTGCATAATAAGCGGTGACGATTTGGATGTAGCCTAACGATGTTTGCTTGAATAGTCAAGGTCAAAGATGTCGCCATCCACCGATGCTAACAAGGTCGGCTCGAGGAAGTCCAACGGTGGCATGCCCGAGCGCTTGTAGCCCCACGACATATATAGTTGGAGATGGTCTAACAATCGAATGAGTCTGACAGTAACATGATTGAACATGGGTTGGAACTGATTCATTAATTAACATGGTCAAAAATCAAACCAATCTATAGCTATGCAGAACATGGTCAGAACTTGTAAGTCAACTTCTAAAATGTATAACTTTTAAACCATAAGGGCTAAAATTATGAAATTTCATGATAGCAAGGATATCTAAATTGCTTGCTACTTTGTATTGTACATGTATATATGAACATATGAACAAACAATTTAGGAAATGAAATCATACCCAATTCAGAACTGCAGAAACTGAAATTTCAGGATACATTGCTAAATATTTTCTAGTCTTTTCTTTGTCTATATTTCCAAATCAAAAGAACACCTATTGAAGGCTGGCCGTGGCTGGCTACCAGTCTAGAGGCGGATACAGAAGGACATGAAAAAGAATAAGGAAAAAAAAATTGGGGTTTTCAATATAAACGTATACAAGAGATAAAGTATAAAAGTGGTTGGAGACGTTTTGAAAATAGTTTAGGATTTCTGATTTAGAAGCACGACATTGAAAATGGTTGAAAAAAGCGAACAATATGTTGCATATTTTTTGGCGATTTACTTTTTTTTATAACTAGTTAAATGCCCGTGCGTTGCTACGGGTTTTTTTTCAAGTTATATAATTTTTTTTTGCCACTTGCGTGTCCTTATTTTTTTATTATATTTTTATACTTTTCTGTTCTTAAACTTTATATTTTATTTCATTAGACATGTTATTTTTTTATTATTTGAATCGGCCATGTCTTTTTGTTACCTTTTTTTTTGTTTGTTCCGTATCATTCCCTGTCGGTTTTATTTTCTCACCGTCTCCTCTATTTCTCTCTCTTTTTTTATAGATTTGTGCCTTTTGTTGTGTTTGTCCCAAATATAATATGTGTAGGTTTTCTTTTATAATTATAAAATCAGCCTATTAGTCGCACTTGTTCCCATGTTCTCTCAACCCTAGCTTGTTCGCTTATTTCTTGCCTTCCGCAGTCGTGCGCGTGCTCTCTCACTGATCGTCCTGAGTGCTTGATGTTGAGAAATCTTAATATTTGACATTCAGTTCGTCTATCTCACACGATTTGTTATTCAATTCGTTTTGTCTTTTAAATTTTATCACTTAGACTTCTTTTTTTAGGGATTTCAATCATTTTCACTCTTTTTCCTTTTTTAACATTTTCATCTTCTCCTAGCTAACTGAAACAACCAAACTACCCCTGGTCTAATAGAACAGATCGATCCCGAATTTTCTCCTCGATGCTAGGCCTCTTCGTTTTTTTATCTTTGCCTCCTCTCTGGGTCTTTCAAATTTTATCACTTGGACTTCTTTTTTGAGGGATTTCAATCATTCACTCTTTTCCTTTTTTAATATTTTCATCTCTCCTCAGCTAACTGAAACAACCAAACTATGCGGATTGTTGGAACTTGGAAGGAGTCTAAAACCTTTACACGTTTCTGTTTGATTTCAATCATTCACTCTTTTCCTTTTTTAATATTTTCATCTCTCCTCAGCTAACTGAAACAACCAAACTATGCGGGTTGTTGGAACTTGGAAGGAGTCTAAAACCTTTACACGTTTCTGTTTCGAACTCATTGTCAAACGTTCCGTTGACGGAGAAAATCAGATATGGAAAATTTTTCAGAGCTAAGCCGAGCTACTTCAATATTATGTTGGACAAAAATCTAATGTTGGCGGAAATTTTGCTTCTTTGTGTATTATAGGTATATATATATGGGAACGTATGCCATGCAAACTAGACTTTTGTGCAAACTATGCAAACCCTAATCAAGACCACAAGAATCTAATCTGATGGCTGGTAATTTAGCACTCAAACCCCTCCACTCATGAGGGTGTTTTGCAACAGCCGGATAGGATGAGTGGGGGGTTTGAGTGCTAAAATTACTAGCCATCAGATTAGATTCTTGTGGTCTTGATTAGAGTTTGCATAGTTTGCACATGAGTCTAGTTTGCATAGCATACGTTCCCTATATATATATAGAATAACTATATATACATACATATATATAACATATAGAAGCTATAGATATAGAGGTAGAGATGGAGAAAACAATGCGGATGGAGGAGGGAGGAAAAAAGGTACGATAGACAATTTTTGCCTTTTATAAGGAAAAAAATGTTGTCACTACTACAAAAAAATCTTGCGAGACGTTTGTATATTATTTACCATGGCGGACAATATTAAAAACCGCCATGGTTAATAACTTGATTAACCTAGTTTTTATTAACCAAGGCATTTATAATAACCGTCTCAGTTAATAGATTTACGGAGGCGAGCAACCTAAAATACCCGCCTCGGTTAATATAGATTAATTAAGATGATTTATTATAACACAACCGCCTCAGTAAATCATTTATAGAGGCGAGCATTCTAATTCAATCGTCTCAGTAAATCAGGCCCAGCCCACCATCTCATTCCGGCCCGATATCAGTCATCGTATATAAACAGAGAGCTAGGGTTTCTTATGACCATGTCTCCCACTCCCTCAGAAACAGAGAGCTAGGGTTTCTTATGACCATGTCTCCCACTCCCTCAGAACCCGCCGCCGCCTACCCACTCCCACTCCCATCGCCGCCACCGCGCATTCCCTCCACTGCATGTGTGCATGCTCTCTCTCTACCGCACGTTCTCTCTCCCTTCCACCGCATGCTCCCTTCCACCGTGCTTTGTCTCCCTCTCTCATCTCTCTCCTCCACCGCATGCTCCCCTCCACCGCTGACTTCTGCTAGCGTCATGGCCCGGCGGCGCAACGACCCCCACACGCGACGGCGCAGCTGCTCCATGGCATGGCGGCCACCCCGCGGCTCGTGCTCCCTTCGCCTCTACTCCACGACGGTGCCCCTTCTCCCGAGTAGGATTTGGCCGTCCATGCTCCCCCGGTGGCGGATCCGGTGGTGGACGGCCGGCCGCGACGCTCCGCCGCTGGTGGACCGACCGGATCTGGTCGCCCTTGCTCCCCTGGTGGCAGATCCGATGGTAGATCCCCCGGTGGACATATCTGGTTTCGCCTCGATTCAACTCCCTTTGATTTCATCTTGGTCTTGATCTGGTTCATGGTGGGCTTGATTCGGTCCTCCTGCTCCTTGATTCAATTTGTAGATGCTTCGATTTTTGATTTGATGGTTGGTGTTGTTGATACCTAGTATTTATAGTCCGGCTGGTATTGGATTTAGCTTAGATTATTTGTTTATTTATTGGCTTGATGGCTCATTGTATTGTATTCGGTTTTGAGGTTGTATCTCGTCTTTGTGTCCACTGGAAACAGGGAAGGCCAGACAAAAATTTTGACCAGACGTAGGAGTCTCTTTTTTGTGTTTTTGTTCCATCCGATTTTGTCAATTTATAGAGGTGAAAGAAGGAAAAGGAACGGACTGAAAACCACAAGCAGACCAAGGATCGGAAAAAAACGTGGACGGTTGTGTGACTCAAATCGGAAAGGAAAAATAAAAGTCCTGAACGGACACGAAAACACTACAAATAGAAAAAAGATTATTAAAGGTGATCGGACATATAGAAGGTTGGACGAAAAAAAATTTAGTGCCAGAAATTTTGCCTCTTTATTATTATATATAAAATAAATAAATATATATAAAATATATATTATTAGGTATAGATTTGGAAACAATTTTTTAGCTAATTTTTACTATCAACTCCAACAGTTTGGCAAAACCACTTGCATCCTAGGATTTTTGCCAAAACCATAAAAAACCTCCTCCAACAACTTGGTAAAAGTACTTGGCAATTTGACAAGCTTGGCAAAATTCCTCCTTCACTTGCCAAATATGCATGTCTGGCATCACGTGTATCCTAATTTGCTAACTTGTTGGAGGCTCAATTTTATGATTTTGGCAAAAATTCTAGGATGTCAAGTTCTTTTGCGAAGCCCAAATAGCAAACTGTTGGAGAAAACCTCTTTTTTTATTTGGCATTTGGTTTTGAGACCTCTTTTTTTATTTGGCATTTGGTTTTGAGACTTGGCAAAACTATAGATTTGTCAAGTGAGTTTTAACAAACTGTTGGAGTTGCTCTAGGAGGAGATATAGAGGTGAAAGAAGGAAAAGGAACGGACTGGAAACCGCAAGGAGACCAAGGATCGGAAAAAACGTGGACGGTTGTGTGACTCAAATCGGAAAGAAAAATAAAAGTCCTGAACGGACACGAAAACACTACAAATAGAAAAAAGATTATTAAAGGTGATCGGACATATAGAAGGTTGGACGGAAAAAATTTAGTGCCAGAAATTTTGCCTCTTTATTATTATATATATTATATATATTATTATTACTAGGTAAATGCCCGTGCGTTGCAACGGGTAAAAAATATTCAACAAAATTTAAGTATAAACATGTAATATTTATTATAAAAACAATATTTTAAGTGTCACATTTTTGGAACTTATCAACACTTCAATCCGGAGATTTTTGGAGTGCATTGACTCCACACGAGAAACATGGAGCAACCGTCCGTTAATCCAGGCCTTGCGGCTTGTTGTTCGTGTCCAAACGTAAAACGTCAACTATCTCAAAGTGAAGTAGTTAATTTAATTAGATTTACTTGGACTTACCTTAACCCTTGAAATCGTCTTCCTACTAACCCTTTTGCATGCTAGATCAAATAGCTAACTTATAATTTCCATTCCCGTTGTTCAAGTTCGCTCTTTGGAATAGTATACCGTGCGTTGCAACAGAGAGAAAATATGATCATGCACATTGCTTGTGTGCAAATTAATTAAGGAATTTACAAATTTAATGATATAGAAAACATATAGCCTAACACAAAAAATAAATATTACGTGATTCCCTTTCTTTATTATCTATAGCAAAACATATCGTGCGTTGCACCGGAGCTTACACGACGTATAATTATTATCATGTACTTGTGCCAATGGTAGGCGTGCCGTGCATCATAAGTATTATTGCGTTTTTACATAAAACTATCTATATTTGTTTGGTTTAATTAAGAAAATCTTGTTTCCATTAAATATCAAGACCTTAAACATCATGGCCTATAATAAACGGACATCGGGGCACTCACAATACAAGTTTAAATCTATTTATTATTCTTATTTATAATATTTTACTGATGTGATAATATATATTTGTTAAAGAGAGAGGAAGACGAACCAAAACTTTAAATATTATTACCTTCTCTAAGTCTATAAATCTTTGAGTACCCCAACAGTTTCCCAACATTCATCCCCAATACTATAGGTCCCACTTGTCACATCATTCATTTTCATCCCTTTCCTCTCTCCTCCGGCCTCCCGAGGCGCGATGTCTGGTGGAGGCGATGCAGGGGCCGCCGTGCGCCATCCGTGCCCGCCGCCATCGTGCGCCCGCCGTGCCCACCGCTAGCGCCCGACGCGACGCACCGCCGCCACCGGAGTGCCCGCTCCCCAGCTCCGACCGCCGCCATTGGAGCTCCCCTGCTCGCGACCCGACACGCGCCACCGGCGCGGCCACCCGCCGACCGTCGGGTGCCTGTGCTTCGAGTGCTACGACAGCTTCTGGTCACGCTGGGACTGCTCCCCGCAGCATGACCGCATCCACGATGTCCTCGAGGCCTTCGAAGAGCACCTCAGCGCCGCCGCCACCAGTCGAACTCTAGCCGACGGCGAACGGGAGAGAGAAGTGGCAGTTGGAGGTGGGCCCTAGCTATTGGGGGAGATACAACTCACCCTTTATTTAAGGGAAGATAGAGGAGATATTGGTGATCACCATAAAAAGGGATGGTAAAGGGGAGCTGTTGGAGCAATGAATTTGGTTTATCTCCCCTAATATGACAGGTTTATGGAGATAGGGGGTGGTAAAGGGAAGCTGCTGGGAGATGCTCTTAGTATTCATTAGATATTTATAAGAATGAATTGGTGCTCGTGCATTGCAACGATGGGACATATGATTTATTGTATAATTATTTTTATGACTTGTGACTCAATATTTATTTAACTAACATGTTATGTGTATATAATTCACGTGAAACACAGAAGAAAACTTGAAACAGTATGTCGAACATCCTTACCAATTAAAAAAAATAGAAAAAAACAATCTATTATTATCCTCTTCTAGGATTCCTATTCTATCCAGGTTTCACAAGATCGGATGATCTATTTAAATTAGTACTTTTAGTTATTCTCTCAACAGTCCTCACCTAATACGATAACAATGAAGCTGTAAATAGATTTGGACTTTTAGTTATTCTCTCAGCAACCCTTATCTAATATTGTAACAGTGGATTGTAAATAGATGATGAATAGAAATAATAATTTTCATATTCACATAGTACCAAATAAGTGAAAATTTAGCTCTTTAGTATAGAAAAGAAAAGGTATAGATATAGATCAAATATAAATATATTTGAAAAGGTAAAAAGTGATGGATTGACGCGCAGAAAAGAGGACCGTGAAAAAATGACGAAATCCAATCAGATGATAAAACTCTAAAGCCACGGCAACAAAGAAACTCTACGCTAATAAGAAAACAGAAAAAAAAAAAACAGATAGAGCTTGCAAGAAAAAATAAACTCGAAACCCATATCTCACACGCTAAAAAGAAGTCGCCGGTCAAAAAAAAAAGTAAAGCAAACGATTATCATCAAAATCAGAAGAAATAAAATTCTCAAACAATATGTTAGCACATACTACTCCCCTACTCATCAGCTTTTCATGGGCGCTTCACACACAGGCACGCAATCGGAAAACTTTTTTTTAGTGGCGCCAACACTGCACTTATTTCTCCAAAAAAACGTAGACACGTTTCACATGAACAACGGCCAAAACCTTTCCGCCACAAACACAATGACAGGATGTCGAGCCACAGCGCCGATCCCTTTGTTCCCTGAACACCGTGCACGTTGCTCCCTGTGTTTCCTTTGGCAGCTTGGCCCCTGCTGCTCCTCGCGGTCAGCAGCCGTCCGATCCTTGATCCATCCCACGGATTGCTGACTTGGACACGAATCCCTTTCAGCGCGGGCAGCACATCTGTGCTTCTTCTGTGTGGCTGACGTGTGGGCCCTGCATGATGTCAACATGCGTCGAAGGCCGCGCAGCCCGATTGCAAATCCTGAGTCTCTCTTCTGTTTTCCGTATGTGGCACACAGCGAGTCTGTCTCACGTGCATCCCCTCTCTCCCTCAACGCTCTCCACCGTTCTGGCCCTTACCTGGGCACGAACGCCGAGGTTGAGGCAGCAGCGTTCGTCCGTACCTGCCCTGCGCCCGTGCCCGCTATACAATCAGATCCAGAGTGACTACCTATTCATACCGCCACGAGAGTCATGGCGAACATTGTCGGGTTGCGAACTCACCGTCGCGGATCGACCACGCTGCCGGAAGGAGCCCAGTAGCCGCGGGGTTGCTGAACCAGGAGCCAACCTGATGAGGATGTTGCTGCTCCGGTACTCTGCATCGGTTGGTGCCCTGCGGCCATGCACGCTGTGGAAGCCGAACCTGGCTTACGTCGCGGAGGCTACGGCTTGGGCACCCCGGGTGGCTTGATGCGACCCCGACTGATGCCTTCTTCGATTGATTATCTAATATCTTCGATTTAATTTTTTCTTTGATTTCCTCTTCAATCTTGATTTTTGGTGATGATTGTTGTGGAGGTTCTGCTGGAAAAACCGCAGAACAGAATAGTTTTTTTATAAGATGTTTGTGTTGCTAGAGGCAGTCTGATCTGATTTGGGTTCGGATTTTGATTATCGTGTTTGTTTTCATTCAGTCTTGTTTGGTCCTTTCCTAGTTTGCTTGTGGATTTAGATTGGAAAATCCTCGATAAATATTTAGAATAGTTTTTTTATAAGATGTTTGTGTTGCTAGAGGCAGTCTGATCTGATTTGGGTTCGGATTTTGATTATCGTGTTTGTTTTCATTCAGTCTTGGTTTGTCCTTTCCTAGTTTGCTTGTGGATTTGGATTGGAAAATCCTCGATAAATATTTGGAGCTGATTTCGGAAACCATATAGTAAAGTTAGCTCTGGATGGTCAGAGAAGGAAAGCCAGACGAAAACCGACCAGACGAAAAAAAGGCAGAAATTTTGCCTCTTTATTATTAGGTAGGTATAGATATATAATATATATATATTAAATAATATATATATATAATATAGAGAGAGAGAGATATAGATTGGGATGCTCTGATAACCTCAAGCCCATTTTGGAATTTTATGACGGACACTCATGGATGTTTTTACCAATTATGAAACCAATTAACCAAATGCTCAACACGAATATACTTATTAACTGTAACTGAAATTTTTGGTTCGATTCACTGTCAAACGTGTACACTCAGATCAGGTCTTGATAGTTTAGTCTGATCTTACAACTCAATATTTCCTACACAACTACATCTTCAAGAATCAAGAAGCAATAGCATGGACGATTCCACCGCTGCCGCCGGTGCCTTGTGCCGGGGGCCCTGATCGCAGAATCAAACGCGCCGTCTCCGCCGGTGACACGGCATGAACTCTGCCGCCGCCGCCCTGCGCAGGGAGGCCAGGCGGAGCTGGTCCTCGCATAACCACGCGCGCTGTCGCCGCCGCCGCCGCGGGCATGGCATTGTTTTTTCCGCCGCCGCCCTGCGCCGGGGGACCAGGCCGAGCGGGTCCTCGCACCACCACGTTCGTCCTGCCGCCGCTGCCCTCTGCCGGGGGGCCAGGCGGCGTGGGCCGTCGTCGCAGAGGCGTAGCCGCGCCCGCGCGCGCCGCTATCATCGTCGCCGGAGCGGCGTGGACTTGTCCGCCGCTGCCTTGCCTCGGCGCGCCGGGACGCCCTCTCGGGAAAGGGGCGGCTCTGATGCTTCTCGCCGCCAGGAGCCGCTGGGAGGCCGCCATGTCCACCCCCCGTGGCGCGCTCGGCAGAGTGATGGTCGGAGCCGGGCGGCGGAGGGCCGCGACCAGGCCGGACGACACGTACCGCAGCAGCTGCCGCGGGAGCGGGCTAGTTGGCGCAGACGGCGACAACGCCATGGCCATGAGACTTGGTGTCGTTAGGTGATCGGCTTCGGATCGGATCTGATCTGCTCCTCTTCCTTGCGCTCAACCGGAGTCGCCGATGCGTCGTCGTTGGTGTGTCGTCGCTGGATGTCTGCACTGGGAATGGAAGGGAACCGCTGCTTTTATAGTAACCGATCGATGGTGGTGGCGTTTGACTTTGACTAGTCATCAGGCTGTTCAGACACTGCCGCCAGTACGTAGTTTACCGGTTCCATTCAAAGCTACTTCCGTACTAGTAGAGCGTAGCTAGTTTTGAGCTTTGACCCGTTCAAGCGTAGTCGTCGTCGCTCGTCAGGATCCGGTCCGGTCAGTACCCGTGCGGCCGTGCCACTAGGCTGGGGTGGCTGAAAACTTGAATTTTGCTACTTTGTGTACACATATACGCATTGGCGGAGCCAGCCGAAGAAATAAGGTAGGACGGACTGCTAGGTCTAACCATATATGTATACCATATACATTGATGTTTCACATAGCAATTATATTAATATGTAATTTAACAAATAAATAATACAGAAAAAGTTAAAACATGGTTACCTTTCACATGAAAAAGACAAGCGTAGTTTTTGTTCCATAGTCCAGATAATAAACCATGACCATACATCAAATGATAAAAAAACATAAACAACCTGCAAATAAAATTAAATTAGTGTCGTCTTGAGCGTAGTCGTGCAGGCGTGCAGGGCCATAGAAGCCGGAGCAAGCAGGCGAGCGGATCTGTTTCTGAGGTCACGCTGATAGCTTGATGAGACAAATCGTCTCCTCATCACTCGCTTCATCTCTTCCCAAGTGTTGATATACCCACGTCCCAACTCAAACCGATTCTCTTGAACTTGATTCCACCAGGTGAGGGCATATCCAGAGAACTCAACTGAGGCAAGGTTCACACGACGCTGATCGGAAAGATTATGAACTCTGAAAATTTGATCACACTGCTCAGCCCATTCTAGGAACTCATCTGCAGTCTCTTTACCACTAAACTTGGGAATACTCAATTTGACACGAGCATTATTATCAGGATCGTCTCTATGGCGGCGACCGTGATGATGATCTCTACCTTCAAACTCAGCACGCCGGCGATGATCACGACGCCGATCAAATCTTCCTCCATTACCGAAGAGATTCTCATCACGAAACCCTTCCTCTTCATCATGGTCTTCAAACTCTTCATCTTCAAATCTTACACGACACTCGTGTGCACGTCGTTCTCCACGCCAATCATCAAACCCAGCACAGCGTCCCCCACCATGTCCCCCTCGTCCACGCCCAAAGTGGTCGAATCCATGGTTGAAACCAGAATTCCCATTTCCGGACTCGTCCTGACGATGGTCTTCATGAGGGCGATGTGGCCCTCGGCCTCCCGCCACAGGGAGACGCGCATAGATGATCCTCTCCATCGCCTCCACAAGAGAGTCAGTCATGTTACGTAGTTCAGCCCGGGAGACAGGGGGCTCCCTATATCCACGGTTTCCTCCATGGACGCTTGAATCTGATTCTGCCATGTTAGAGGACAGCAAGAAAGTGGAAAAGAAAATAAATTTGGGGAAACACTCAAGCTCACCTCTTACTTACCCAAGTTCTTTCCTGATCTCAAGGACCGTGATGGTGCTAGTGTGGCTGCTTCAACGAAGGTGGTAGAGAGGTCGTAAGGATTACGGATCGAATGTGTTGGTTTCAGATTTTGGTGGAGCTATAGGTGACTTAAACAAGGGAGGCTACGGTACTAATCAAGTGGTTGGACGTGCTCAAAAAGTATGATGTTGCTGCTATTTAGTTCACCAAAGTAAATCTGAATATGTAGAACAAAAGTTTTTTTCAGCAAACAACCGGCAGCGCAACCCCTTTCAATTTCTCTTTTTTTTCTTTTCTTATCTTTCTTTTCTTTACTCTGAACTTTTCTTTTCTTTTTTTACTAGCAGGGGTGCAGATAACAAATGAAACACAACACAATATATGTAAAGATGCTGACTAGCAACTTGATGAACACAAAAACACAAGATAACAGTATCGTCAAGGGCTATAGGATTTTTTTGTGGCTTTTTCAGTGGACTATAGGTGATGAACAAAATAGTACTATATGATGAATAAATAAAGACAAATATGTGGATGATGGAAAGACCTACCGTGACAACCTGGCTTTGATACCAGATGATAGGTACCGATCAGATATCGGTACAAGGATGGCCCGATCTTCACGACAGTAGGTCTAGAACTAGAAAATTTGCAATGGGGATAGTGGAAAATAAAGGATAACTTGCTGAAGATTAGTAGGTAACTAGCTTTATACCTGACTAAGGTCGGATGCGACCAAGCGACGGGGAGAGAGACACTGAAACCTTGAAGACTTCGACTCGATCTCCAAACGACCGCAGAACCACAACCGGAGCTAATCCACACAAGACGGGGCAGCCGTACTGGAACTCGTAGAGCACGAATCAGTGGATCCCAGAGGAATCTCTCCACAAGTCCAAGAAGAATAAGGAAGAACAAGGGTTGAGTAATCACTCGACAGCTCGGCTGCAATATCACTGGGATTATCTTAATTCATCAAAAGTTGTTGAGAGCTTACACATAGGGGGTATTTATACTAGGAACTACCCTCCTGAATAAGTGAAAACACGAAAATAATGTAAAAACATCGCAAGTGTGAAAGGGTCTCCCCGGAGTGAACTCTAGAGCTAATTCTGCGTGGCTGTTTGACTTCTGCGCAGTCTTTAGTGTTTTTGCAATAACTCCGTCTAGGAAACTCCAAAACATGCGCGGCTGGATGCGTTTGAAAGCTAACTCAATAAGCTTTCACACCATGTGCCTCTTGCTTCATGAAACCTTGTACGATCATACAATTTTGCACAGGAATTTAGACATCAGGCAGACTGCTGACTCCCAGACCAGTCAGTACCAAAACTGGTTGGGTTCCTTACTGGAATATCCAAACTGGTCGGGGCTGGTGGCATTAGAAAGTAGACTTCCTAAGCTTTCCAAATTGTCCTCATGAACCTTCATAGCTTTTGGGAGTCAAAAGTTATGATCGATTATTTCTGGCAGTTCTACCGTGTCAGTTTCACTCGAGCTTGGTTCTTCTCTTGATTTCGCCCTTGGTGTATTCTGCTCTTCTTCTTTGGTGAACCTAAGCAATGTCAACAAACAAGACTTAGGCAGCATAAAGCTTCCATTAGTGTTTAACTGAAATTCACAAAGTAGCGCGTGCACCTCTTGTTGTATCTTCTTGGCTCGGCTACGAGTGATTGGTCCCATGAGTTTCTTGATTGGCATAGTGGTTGGAGATGTAGTTGGATAGCTGGTCAGAGAGGTCGGAGATATAGCCGGTGAAGCCATTGAGGTCGGTGAGGTTGCCATCGCGGGCATGGTCATATCAGACGACCCAAGAAGCAAGAGTGAGGAGCCATTCGCTATTTCGCTTTTGCCTTCGTCAAGTGGACGGAGGCGGAGACAGAGCCTCAGACTCGACTCAGACATGTGCGCCGCCGCCGCTCGCCGGAGATGCAGTGTTGACTGCTGATATGGTGCTCGCCGGAGGGGAGGTAGGGCGACCGCCCAACCTCGCCTGGTCCGCCTCTGCATATACGCACTGCATCTCAAATACCGGTTTAGTCTCTGTGCTTTGTAGATAACACTCATATTGATTCGTAACAAAAAAGAAATACTTAACTGCTTATTATGAATAAAAAATTATAAGTCCCTGTTGAGACTTGAGAGTTATTAATCACTACTGTATTTTTCTAAGAGTTAGGGCTCCTTTGGAACGTGGGAATTTCACAAGAATTTTATAGGAATTAGTTGACTGTTCACAGGAAAAACGCAGATAAGCGAAAAAAAAAATTCTGCGTTCCAAAGGGCCAGGGGTTTAGTATTCGAAGACAAATTTATGTGTCAACGTCTGAGCGACCTATGGCGTCCCAGGCAAGTCCAAGGACGGCGGCTTCCACCCACAATGGTGCCTCGACCTAGCCGATTCGTAAGGTAGCGGTCCTCCATGTACATCTCGAACAATGCAAAAGTGCAAAGATTTTGAGACGCCCTAGCTCCCGCTCGTGCTGCTTCCCGCTCACCCGCGCCCGACCTACTTTTCTTCCCCAACTCTAGCTAGGGTTCCGATGGCCCATGCCTTCCTCTTCTTCTCTAACTCTGACGGACTTAGAATGAGGTACGTGGGGAAGGCAGAATGATAAGGCAGTGAGCACTAGTACAGAACGATACTATACAGTCGGTTGTAGGTCGATTTGTACAGACGTTTTTATCAACCGCCTGTGCTGGGGGCTAGTAGAAATAGGACCACAGCACAGGCGGTTGCTTATGAACCGCCTGTGGAAAAAATTTTCACAGGCGGTTGACTTAGCGAACCGCCTGTGAAAATAGGCATTTCCACAGGCGGTTCGCTACGTGAACCGTCTGTGAAAATGGGCATTTCCACAGGCGGTTCGCTACGTGAACCGTCTGTGAAAAAAATTCTGAAAAACCCGTAAATAAATAGGAAAAAAAATATTTTAATTAGGGAGAAGAGCCCCCAGCCAACACCCGCCCGTCTCCGTCGAAGTCACAAGTCGCGGCATTTTTCGCGCAAAATACGCAGCTAATGCGGCCGGTGGGATTCGAACTCACGACCTCGACCTCACGCGGAGCCCTCTCTACCACTGCACCACACACTCACATGTGTTCAAATACCACTTCGGTTCCCCACATATTATACAAACCCGAGTGTAATTTGCTTGTTTGAGATCCTAAACGATTTCAAATCAAAAAATTATCAACTACAAAGTTTCATAACTTTTTGAGACGAACAACTTTTGTATTGATCATTTCTCCATCCGAGGTCGTTTACAAAATTTGAATTTCAAATTTGAGACCATTCAAACATATTTTTCGATGACAAGATGACTTCAAATTAAAAAGTTGTAATTTACAAAGTTTCATAACTTTTTGAGACGAACAACTTTTATTTTGGGTGTTTTCTCATCTGAGATAGTTTGAAAAAATCAAATTTTAAAAAACGCATCTATTTCTATTGGCGGTTGTCTTAACGAACCGCCTGTATAAATGGATTTCTACATGCGGTTTATTAAGAGAACCGCCTGTAGAAATAAGACATTTCTACAGGCGGTTGTCTTAACAAACCGCCTGTAGAAATCCATTTCTACAGGCGGTTCTAGACTTCAGGTCCACCGGTTCATTTCTACAGGCGCGTGGTAACTCAAACCGCCAGTAAAAAAAATTAAGGCGCTGGGAAAAATCATCATTCTACTAGTGGAGGATTGTGGCAAGGCGGTTTAGGGCCCTGACAAATTAAAGGTAGAGGTGACCAAGCTAGGTCGAGGCTACCCATGATATGGGTGATCTGATCCAGGTGCCGTTGTGTAATGCTTCGGCCACCGACGCTCGACGAACCATGCGCGCATGCTTTGATCGACGAGGCTGGTGGCAGTGCGGGTGCCATGTCTATGATATGGCTCGGCCTTGCTGCGGCCGTCGTCCAGTCCAGCAACGTACAACGTGTTTTGGCCATTGCCAATCACGTACGATATAATTTTTTTCTGGTTTCTGTAGTGCCTTATAATTTAGGCTAACAAATTTAAGGATCGGACTCAATAAGGATCGGGTCGTAATACTATATGATTTTGAACTAAAAATATAAAGGACCAAATTAGATTGTGAATGAGTGATAAGAGTCATGATCTGTTACCACCCCTAAGTACAGGACAGTACGTGATGTCTGACTTTTGATGAGGACTACTACTACGTTATATGTCTCGTGCGTTGCACGTGTGTTCTCACAGAGCGGAATAATTAAGAGCTTTTTATCTATATGGTCTTGTAAAAGATGACTCTTCCAAATGGAGAGCGCTTGTGCTAGACGGCCCTCGCGTCGCTCCCCCACGCGGGGCGACTCGGGCGGCTCCCAGTCCCCCACCGCTCTCCCTCTCCTCTCCTCCTCTCCCGTCGCGCCGCCGCCGGAGCCGGCTGCCGGCATGGCCGTCCGGCCGGCCGGGATGGTGGCGGCGGGGCTCTCCCTCTCTGGTGTTGGTGGCGCGTGCTGCAGCACGTCAGCAGTGTGTTCCTCGCGCGACCGGCGTGGAGTTCGTCGTGGATGGCTGCTGCAGCTGCGGCGCCGCCGGCTAGTGCTCGCGCAGGCGCAGGTGATGGCGTTGGGGGTCCTCTTTCTCCCTGCGTTCTCTCCTCTTCTCTTGACGGCGGCGACGGGCGACGGCGCTGGCCGGGGCTGCTAGCCCTAGGCTCGGGCTGTCAGATCTGGTGCTCGGGAGGCTGGATCCGGACCCCGAGCGACCGGATCTGCCTTGGCGGCCAGCGACGGCGGCTGTGGTGGTCGGGGCTCGTGCAGGCGCTGAGGGCGGCGCTCTCTTCTTTGCCGCCCTTCCCTTCACTGTCTTAGCTGCTGCGACGGCGTGGGGCCTCCGCAAGGGCTGTCGGCCAGGGCGCGGCTGGGGTCTGGTGGCCAGGGCTACGTCCAAGTTGGTCAAGACAGAGGCATCGGCGTCGGCAGGGGGCGCCGGGTTCAGTGACCGGCGGCCCTAGGGCATGGGGTTGTGCCCGAGATGGTGAGGGCACACGCCCGGTGGCTGCTGGCACTAATGTCGGTAGCAACTTCGGCGGGTGCCAGAGCCGACGACGATGGTCAATGGCGGCCTCGGCGTGCGGCAGTGTAACGCACGTGGCGAAGTCAGGTCCGGCGCTGCGTGGCCTGATCGGAGGGGGTGGCAGCCGACGCAGCTGAGCGGCTGCTGCATGTAGCCGGCGCGTCGATGCCCCTCCGAGAGGGCCTCTGTGGGGCGGCAGGACAACGACGGTGACTGTGAAGGCTGACAAGGGGTCCGTCTTCGTGATCCGACGTTCGTGCTAGTGGGTTCTTGGGTGAAAGCCTTGGCGATGGTGACGCCGTAAAGCGCCGCTTCCCTGTTGAGGGCGTCGTGTTTCGCCTCTAGCATGTTTTCCAAGGGTGAAAACCCGATCTGTGTTGGACGTGCGATGGTGGTGCCATAGGTGTCACTCCCTTCCTGAAGGCATCACATTTGGATTTTTGTCGCGATCTCGATGCAATGCGAGGGTTCGCAGTGGGAAATCGGAGCTGCTCTTCAGTGTTTGAGCTTGGCAATGATGACCGATGGCAGCCGTTAGCTTTGGACTCATTGGTGGTGTCTAGTGGGTGGTTTGTCATGGGAAGTCGGAGCTGCTGGCAGCTTGCCTTCCATGCTCGGCAACGATGACCCATGACAGTGCGTCGTGTTGGTGCTTAGCCGCGTTGCGTCGGGTGGTTACCCTTCGAGTGCTTGTTGGCATCTCGTTTGGTTAATCTTCTTGTACATATTTTTCTTACTTCTTAATTGAGCGGCAGAGCTCCTGCATTTGTTTAAAAAAAAAAGATGACTCTTCCTTGTATGGTCTTTTTTCTTTTGAACTTACTTCTATGACCCTGAAACAAACTTTCATTCCTTCTATGACCTTCCGTCCGTTTTTTCCACTTGACGATGTTAATTCAAGGGTAAAAAGACCGTTTTGCCTCTAGCATAAAAATTACAATTTTGTTTGTTTGTTGTATATTTAGAATAATATTAAACAAATAAATTTATACGTAACAATATTTCTTTTATGTGAAATATTGTCATTTGTGAATTTATTTTTTTAATATTAATTTTAATATACAACAAAAATATAACTCTGTAGTTTTTTATGCAAGGGGTAAAACTGTCTTTTACCCTTGACTTAACATGTTCAAGTAGCAAAAACAGATTGAAGGCCATAGAAGAAATAAAAGTTAATTTTAGGGCCATAGATAAGTTCAAATAAAAAAGGGTCATACAAGAAAAAACCATTATTTTTAAGGCCATATAGTTAAAAAGCTCAATAATTAATGGTGGCACGCACTGATGGTACGTACTGGCTGGCTCGATCAACGGGAGCGGCCGTACAAGGTCAATTCGTCCATGGTTGTGCTTGATCTAATTCTGCGTGCCAGTCTCACCAATTCAAGAACACGGGGCTAGCGGTGACCTAGCTAGTAGTGCTGATGATCGATTAATTTGCTGAACCGACTGGGTAACATATTTTGATACGGTCACTGATGATGATCGATGTGCATGTCCGTACTACGTCTCGGTCACATTAACGACAGTTTCAGGTTTGAAATGGACTTCACTGTTACATTGCATCAAAGATACTATATATGTGTTGACTATATGCAGCATAAAAAGAATGCAATTTGAGTGAAAACTCCGTCCTCCGAAACTTCTAGATGACCCGTACGTAGCTCGTTAGTACGCCCCTCGAATTTTCTGATCTCCAATCTGAATATGCCCATACGTTCACGTTCCTAACCCTTACCGGCGGCGGGCTAGGGCTCCTAGCGGGTTTTGTAACTAGTGCATGTTTGGCGAATAATCAGCGGTGAGCGGTGGCGACGCTAGCTTGTTACGTCCAGCGGCCATGGGCGACGATAAGGCGGCCACGTACACTCTTTCACTCTAATATCATCTGAGACTTGCTTGGCTAAAATATATAGGAGCTACTCAATTACATGATCTATTAGCGACGACGGTGCTCTTGGGTCTTGGTCGGTAATACCCTGTTTGTTGGGGTTGGGCAACATGCCAAGGCCAAACTGCCAACCCCATCCAGGATCGACTGAGTCCACCTGTTGCGCCTGGCTACGGACGACCAGACCAGAGTCGAGGGGTGTGGCAGCTTTCGTCTCTTTCACAATCAGGAATGAAGCAACCTTATCTCTTTCATGCATAATCAATCTCTCCAGTTGTCTAGCTACCTCACACGCTCCGATGCATATTGGTTGGTGTAGTGTATTTTTTCTAGATAAAGGATAATCAATATCCGGTCTCTACATCCAGGGATGTACACAACCAATTATTACAAAGTTTTTGATAAGCAAAGAGACAGCCGTGGTCTTATAGATCGACCCGGGCATTACATTAAACAATATAAATGTTTTCATCCTTTATTCGATATCTCTAGGGCAATCATTTCTATTTTTTTGCTCATCGTAGAGAGGATGTCCTGGGTTGTCCCGTCATGCTGCAACTGGGCCCAAGAGCGTAGCCAATATGCTCCCCTGAAGATGACCTGCATAATAGAGTTAGTTTTCATTTTATTAAAGATAACATCATTACGACATCTCCGGATCGCCCAACAAAAGGCAGCGACCCCAACCCAGATCATACTTCTAATCTTTTTATCTTGATTAGTAAGCCAGTTGCCGAACATATGGCTGATAGATCTTGGTTGGTTCAGATTAGTAGCATAGAAGATAATCCTCCATATCATTTTTGCAAGCGGGCAGTCAAGGAACAAATGTTGTATGGTCTCATTTATATTACAGCTAATGCACTTCTGACTCCCTGTCCAATTTTTCCTTGCAAGGTTGTCTTTGGTTAATGCGACACCCTTTTGAAGAAACCAGAGGAAGATTTTGATTTTTAGAGGGATTTTTATCTTCCAGATCTTCTTGTGTCAAAAAGGTGGTTGTGTATCTAGAATGTGGAGATACATAGAACGAACAGAAAATAACCCGGATTTGGTCAAGTTCCATCTAAAGTAATCTGAGCCTTCCACCAATTCGACATAAGAGATCTGTGCTACTAGGCTAAGCCACTCTGACAGTTTGTTGTCCACCAGTGCCCTTCTAAAAGAGATATTTAGAGGGTTTGTGGACATGACTTTAGATACAGTCGCATGAGGATCCCTTACAATATTGTAAAGGGATGGATATTTAACTTTCAGAGGCTTATTCCCGACCCATGAATCATCCCAGAACCTCATGGTGGTTCCGTCTTTAATATTAAAGGAGCCTTGAGCCAATACCTCATCTTTAATACGCATGAGCCCTCTCCAGAAATGAGAGTCATTAGGTTTGGCTTCCACTTGAGTAAGGATTTTGGATCTTAGGTATTTATTTCTTAACAAAGATTGCCACATGCCTTCTGTGTTTAGCAGATTAACCAGTCACTTAGCTAGGAGGCATTTATTTTGCAGTTCTAAGTTTAAGATACCTAAGCTCCCTTGGTCTTTAGGGCGACAAAGGATGTCCCATCTGACAAGTCTATATCTATGTTTATCTGAAAAACCTTGCCAGAAGAACCTAGATCTGAAATGGTCCAGATTTTTTAGACCCCTTTCGGGATCTCAAAAAAGGACATCATGAACATGGGCAGCCTGCTTAATACAAAATTAAGAAGAATTAGTCTTCCCCCATAGGACAAGTATTTCGCTTTCTAGCAAGAAAGTTTCTGTTGAAAGCGATCTTCCACCTTTTCCCATTCAGAGTTCAAGAGTTGTCTATGGTGCATAGGAATCCCAAGATATCTGAAGGGGTATTCTCCTGCATTGCAACCAAAGAGCTTCGTATAGAAAGATTCCATCTCTTTCGCTACCCTGTAACAAAAGATTTCACTCTTATGGAAATTGATCTTAAGACCAGATAATTGCTCAAAAGCACAGAGAAGCAATTTTAGATTCTTTGCTTGTTCTGGGCCATGATCAATAAATATGATGGTGTTGTCTGCATATTGTAATATAGACAAACCACCCTCTACAAGGTGGGGGATGACTCCTCTTATCTGACCATCGTCTTTTACTCTATTGATAATAAGAGCTAGCATATCCGCAACGATGTTAAATAAAATAGGTGACATAGGGTCCCCCTATCTAAGACCCCGTTTGGTTTGGAAATAGGGGCCTATGTCATCGTTCACCTTAATTCCCACACTTCCTCCAGTAACCATAGTCTCAACCCACCTACACCATTTGGGCGAGAAGCCTTTCATGCGTAGCGTTTGTTGCAGGAAAGACCACTTCACCTTGTCGTATGCCTTTTCAAAGTCAATTTTGAAAATGACACCGTCTCGTTTTTTGGTGTGTAGCTCATGAATGGTTTCGTGTAGGATAACGACACCTTCCATTATGTTCCTGCCTGGCATAAAGGCGGTTTGTGTAGGACTCATCACCGTTCTCGCTACATTATTCAGCCTGTTTGTGCCAACTTTAGTGAAAATCTTAAAGCTTACATTTAAGACACAGATTGGTCGGTATTGCTGAATTTTAATGGCATTGGTCGCTTTTGGTACTAAAGTGATAATGCCGAAATTCAGGCTATAGAGGTCTAAGGTCTCTCTATGTAGCTCTGTAAAGAGGGAAAGAAGATCATCCTTTATCACCCCCAAAACACCTGATAGAATTACATTTGGATATATAGCGCACAACGGCGGAAGATTTTTGGTATTATATATCATTATATTGTATATATATACTTATAATTTATAATTGTTCTAGTTCATAGAGCATTAGTATTTAGGTGCTATCTAATTAAAGATCCAAGAAGCCAAGCTGCTGAGGTTTAACCTTCTTAAATTAAATTATACGGATACCTAATAAGCCTCCTAGCTCCTTGTTTTGGGCAATGCATGAATTGCCAATATACAGATCTATAACCACGGGAGGATCAGTGTCTTCCTAGCGCTCTATGCTGAGTAATACCGAATGGGAGAGTGACATCCGGTGCTGGCGTTGGTGTTGGTGTTGCGTCCGTTTTACGCAAAGATAGGACGATCGACGCTATTAGGGCAGCCATAATGGCTAGCTCATATGCTAGCTCTAAGAATTTTTGTCATATTTTAATAGAAGAGAGAAAAAAGCTAGCTTTTGATCAAGAGCTAGGCGCGCTCATACCACATTCCAAGATCATGTGTGAGTGTCATGTGGGTCTATTATACTATGAAATATTACTAAGAGTTAACACTATTGAAGAGATTAGCTTAGAGCTACTAGATAACTTATACCATTATTATGGGTATCCTTAGTTGATGGTGAAATCTTTAGCCATCCGTTTGCTCTGTGTTTTCTCTTCCATTCTCTCTTGCGCACAGCACGCAACTCCCCGCTATCGGTGCAGCAAGCCGGCAACAATAGCGCGGCGAAGCGCGCATGCCCAACTAGTTAGCTATATCTATGGACTATGGTGGTCCTCTATATATATTATTATTCCAAATACAAGCGAGCCATCAGATAATTAATTACCTGAATAGCCCATTTTGTAAAATTTATGATGGACACTCATGCATGGCTTTTACAAATTACAAAAACCAAATTCATTCCCAACATACATGACATGGCATGTATATATCGTAAACGTCATGAAAATTTTGGTTCGATTCACTGTCAAAAGCTCAGATGGATCGGGTCCAGACAATTTAGTCTGATGTTCCATACTTCCACGTCTCATACAAAAACGAAAGGAAAAACATGAGCATCTTTCCTATATATACGTAGTATGTACGTACAAGTACAACTCAAGAATCAATGAAGATTCAAGAAGCGGTAGCATTGATGATTCCACCACGGCCGTCGGCGCATTCTGCTGGGTGACTAGGCGGGGCGGCGGGCCCTCGCATAAGCGCACTCGCCGTCGCCGCCGGGGACACGGCATGAACCTTGCCGCCGCCGCCGCCCTGTGCAGGGAGACCAGGCCCTCGCATCGCCGCCACGCGCGTGGCCGCCGCCGCCGCCGTCATCACGGCATGGGTTCTGCCGCCGCTGCCCTGCGCCGGGGGACCAGGCGGCGCGGGCCCTCGCAGAACCACGCCGCGCGCTACCGTCGCCACCGCCGGCGCGGCCTGGACCTGCTGTCCGCCGCTGCCTGGCCTTGTCGGTGATCCGCTCGCGGTTAGGAGCCGCTGGGCTTGGGACGCCGCCGCATCCGCTCCCCGCGGCGCACGCGCACTCGGCAGAGTGATGGTCGGAGCTGGGCGGCGGATCGCGGCGGCCAGGCCGGACGACACGTAGCGCAGCAGCTGCCGCGGGAGCGGGCTAGTCGGCGCAGACGGCGACAACAACGCCATGGCCGTGCGGTCGTTGGTGATCTGGCAGCCGCGCGCTTCGGATGATCGTTGATCGAGTACAAGGGTCTCGGTGACGATCGATCTGATCTCTCCCTTTGCGCTGCGCTGGTGGATGAACCGGACCGGAGCTGCCGAGGCGTTGGCGGCGTCGCTGGATGTCTACTCTGCACTGGGAACGGAAGGACCGCTGCTTTATAGTACTACCAGATCGAGATCGAGGACAAGTGTATAGTGCTACGAAGTCTAAGTCAAGCTTACAGTATGCGCTTATTTTACCAGTTCAAGAGTATTGAGCTTTGACTCGCTCAAACGTGCTGCCAAACATACAACCCCAATAAACCGTAACTGTCGTCAGGACTCAGGACACAGGAATCTGGATCCGGGACTATCTCGAACCGATAACCCCATATGGATAGGTGTCGGGGTACACATACCCCAATCAACGCAAAACAAATAGGTTAAACTTAAAACACCAATTAATAAACCCAGCTAAGCTAACCTCCCAAGAAACCAACCCTTCGGAGCCTGCAACGCTGGCACACCACCAGGGAGCTTAGACTTGTCGAGACCTTACCGGCCACCTCTCGGTAGCCCACCCCTCGAACCCGCAACAGCTGTGCATCGCTCCTCGGGACCTCGCGCGGGGACCTCGAGCCCCTTCAGCACGATAGCCTATCCCTCGGGGCTCGTCTCGATCTAGGCCTCGAGCTGGAGCTCAACCTCCACTCACCCGAGCCCTCAGCACACGGGCTCGAGCGAGTGCGTCACTACCCTTCGAAGCCCTCCACGAGGAGGAAGCTTCCTGCTCCCTAACCCCATACCGCGCATTTAATGCGTCCACCTACTCCAGTCACGTCCTCTGAGACGCAGCATGCGCCACAGTGAACCGGAGTCTGAGGCAAACCTCCTTTTCACCATAAGCATGGGTGAAAGGGCACCAGTACAGCACTGTTCGACCATACCCTGCACTGTGGCACGTCCCGGTCACATCTCGAGACCCGGATTTCCGCTGTACGACCAGGTTCCCCGGAACTCGCCCATACCTGCGGAGCTCGAGCCTCCCGCAGTCGCCACCTCGAGGCCGGTTCTGCTCCCCTCGAGCCCTATTTGCAATCATATGATTGGAGGACAGGTACCCCTAAGACCCGGCGAGACTATGCACGTATCGTACGTGTCGGGATGGGCGGTGCACGGCCTCCACGTCGCCACGCCTCCACGTCCGCACCCGGGATGGAGGCCACGCTTCAAGGACGCCCCGACAGCAACCCCCACGTCGGCTACAATGTCTTCGACAAGACAGGGTTCTTACCCTTCCCCGTATTGGGCACCGTACGCCCCGACACCTGTAATACCCTTGTGTAACCCTGGCCTCCCCTTGCTCTATAAAAGGGGACACCAGGGCCCTCAGTCCACGGTTACAGACACGTTAGAACGCACATACGCCCATACACCCTCACACGCGAGTCCGGACCCCGGTCCACGCTCGCCAAGCTTGTATTCGCCCCTGTATGAGCACTTAGGTGCAAGTAATACAAGAACCTCCTCCCCCGCTGGACGTAGGGCCTTCTTTGTCCGAACCAGGATAAATCCTTGTGTCATCTTGCATCACCATCCAGGAAGAGAGCACACGATCATATTACTCGTTGGTGTCGTACCCCCGGGTTCGAAACACCGACAATAGGCAAATGCAATTTAGGTCTCCGACTGCATTTTTTGGATAAAAAAAAGTTCTCCAACAGGTAACCCATTCAAGTGACCCATTATAAGTTTGAGGAGAGAGAATAGCTAAAATGAGTTCCATCTTTCCTCTACCTATTTTTGTGCATGTGAGTGGAGAAAGAGAGAAACTATGCACCATGTCAACTTAGTACTACTTTTTTAATGCAATATGGGTGTTGGTTTGGGTTCTTTGTTGGAGATCATGAGTTTTGAGTCACATTTTTTATGGCTAGGTGACTTATATCCTCAAATAGGTATCCGATTTAGCTATTCACCATTGGAGATAGTCTAGTCGCCATTCTAGAGTGGGCCCACTGTGGTGTGGCTGAAGAAAATTGAACTTGACTTGGCTGGGCCCACACACGTGTATACTGTAGGTGTCGACGCACTCCCTCCCTTCGTATAGTAAATAGATGATGTTTTGGATGTCCATCGAAGTATAACTTTGACTCTTTTTATATAAAAAAGTATTTATCAAAAAGTGATATATGTATATTTTTATGAAAGTATTTTTCAAGACAAATCCATTAATATGATTTTTATATTTTTAAACTCAATAATTTAAAAGTTATTCTTGATTTATATTTCCAATGTTTGACCGAAACCTTATCCAAAACGTCATCTATTCGGAGGGAGTAGTAATTACTCTCTCGATTGTAAATTATAGAATGTTTTAGCTTTTTTTAATACACTGCTTCTATTATATATCTAGATATAGTGTATATATAGTGCATAGTAAAAAATTATATAGCTAGAAAAGTCAACATATCTTATAATTTGGCATAGGTAGAGTATATATGTAGCTAGTTATTTCTGAACAAGAATGGTATGTACCGGCCTAGTAATTTCTAAAGAAGAATATGCATGTACCACTACATGTCAAAATAGTTACCTAGTCCGTTATTTGTGAAGAAGAATTATGGATCCTCCGTTGAGAGTTAATAATTAGTACTACTGCATTTTTCTAAGAATTAATTATAATTTTGCCTTATAAATATTTTTAATTTTTATTCGTTCCATATTCTATAAGCTAGCACAAACCTGACTCTAGCAATCAGCCGTACCTACCTCTAGAATAACTAAGGGCGTAATTGGTTCACATACATGTATGAATCAGATGCACCAGTAGAACCAGGCTACATCGAGACAGGCTAAGTACATACCGAAAGGAGCGTTTAGTTCACATGCATCATCCGGGACAGGCTTTACAAGTCTGTTGTTTGGTTGTCCTGTTTTCCAGCTAAAAACTGCACCAACTCGGGATCAACAGCCGCCGCCATCATCAACGCACCCTTGTACGCTCCGGTCAAGAAAGTACCGTCCACAAGTATGAGTGGACGACAGTACTGATACGCATGCTCTGTTTGTGCAAAAGACCAAAATACACGCTGAAGCACATGTGTAACCTTGCCGGTGTTGCGGTCTATATACTGCCCATTGGTGTGTGGAAACCATTTAAGGCCAGGGTTATAGTATGCCATTGCACACAAAATCCGAGGAATCCTGTTGTAAGCTTCATCCCAACCACCCCAACGAATTGCAAGGGCGATCTGCTTCGCACGCCACGCCTTTCCATAAGTCACCTTATAGCCTGTGAATCCAAATATGGAGATAAGCAATTGTGAAACAGATACGTCGGCGTCATCATCAACAAATGCCAAAATACGCCGTGCAAGGTATCTTGCCGTCAATTGAGGATGTTTTTCTTGTCCCTTATTTGTAAAACAGGTATGCGGTTGTACTACTTTACTGATCCTCCACTTGTCATCAGTTCTCTTGCGAGCATTCAGCCTCCACGGACAACCAAGACTCAAACACTTGACGTGGTACCTCAAACTAATATCTGAATGGCTGACCGTGTACGGTCGATGATGATGCACAACATAGTTCTCAAGGAAAAGCTTCAGCTCAGTCATAGTGTTGAAAATCATACCCTTCTGAAGAATCCAATCTGTATGGTTATGCAGTGTTTGCTTGCACAGATTCAATCCAGTATCACAAACTGCCTGGTCCACCATACTGACATCCCTATAACTTGGAACGCCTCTAAACTGCATGTTAACCGACCTCAATTGCTGCAGCTCTGTCTCAGTCAAAGGATCGGGCGCAACATAATACCTCGCTTCGCTCAAACGCCGCCACGCATCAAAATGTATATGATCCTCTGGTATATCAGTGACTAGTCTCCCTGGAGGATGCATATTCTGAGGAACCGGTTGTGGCATAGCACGAACCGGTTGTGGAATACCACGAACCGGGTCAGGCATAGCACAAATATAACTGTCCTCTTCTTCGTCATAATCTGAATCATCATCAGAATCATAGTTTTCATCAAACAATTGTGCCTCCTGGTCCTCCTGCTCCTGCCGCTCTAGGTCGGCCACATCAAAATCATTGTTTATTTGACCGACGTCAGCGTGGACATTTTCAGATGGATACACCGTCTCCTGCGTGGGGTGACCATCAACGTCCATAGTCATCGGAGCTGCATCGTCATCATCCCCTACCTCCTGTGCTTCACCTTCGTTGCCATCATTGGACGCCTCTGCCTGCTTCCTCCTACCATCCTCTACCACGATCTCAGCCATGGTCGAATTGGATGCCATAACGATCGTCTGGTATTTTGCCCAGTCAGCCTGGTTGCGCAAGGGCATCAACGCATAGTTCGCCCTAATCTTGCCACTGTCAAATCTCCCTTTCAACGAGAAATCACCATCGAACTTCTCCTTCAGACGCAACATAAGCTCCGTAAAAGAAGGACGCTCATCAAATACTTCGAGTTCTTGTTCTATGTTATCATCAAACAACCCATCTCGTTTACTAACTGTGCCTCCATAAAACAATCTGAATACAGTGTCCATCTACAAAGTCAATAGTGGAACTAAGGTCAAGTGATTGTCTTCTCAAAAGTAAAGAATGGCGTAACTACTTACAAAGTTGCCTTCACTACCATGTCTTCAGTAACATTTCATCATACCCTAACTAAATAACCTAATACCCTAACTAACATATCTTCACTAACACCCTAATACCCTAACTAAACTAAAACCCTAACTAAGTAACAAACTAAACTAATACCTAAACTAACTTACCTAATTCACTAACTAACTAACTAACCTATTAACACTAATTAACATAACCTAAAGCACTAAACTAACTAACCTAGGCCACTAACTAACCCTAAGTCACTAAACTACCAAATCTAAGTCACTAACTAACATTTTGATAATTAAATAACTAACTATTGCAAAAAATATAACAAAATCTAAAATGAACTAACAAAGAAAACTAATCTTAACTTCGGGTGCTTGAGCACGGGAGAGGGAGAGGGGGGTGGCCCCCGGCCACTGCCTGGCCGCTGGGCTGGAGCGGCGGCGGGCGCGGGCGCAAGCGGAGGCGGGCTGGAGCGGCGGCGGGCGCGGGCGCAGGCGGCGGAGGCGGTGCGGGCAGCAGAGGGAAGGAGGCTGCTGCAGGCCGCGCGGCCAGATCTAGATGGGCTTTGCCGCGCCACCCCGCCTGGCGCGGCAAAGACGATGAACGCGCCAGGCCGCCTGGCGCGGCAAACGCACTAGCCGCGCCAGCCCGCCTGGCGCGGCAAACTGATAGGCGGGGCCCGCCCGGGTCTGCGTGGCCGGGCGGTGCCACGGTGTCACTTTTGCCGCGCCTCCATGCATGGCGCGGCTAACGCTTTTGCCGCGCCATGCGGGATGGCGCGGCAAAAGGGTTAGTTTTGAAAAAAAAATTAGACAGTGTTAATTTTAAAATTTCTTATTTAATTGGGTTATTAATAAAAAAAATTCCTCTTACACGGGACATGAGACGCTCGCGCACGCGCTCACCCGAACCTGGCTGGACGGAAATGGAATCCAGGCTCGGTGGCCCCGCTGCATGCAGCTGGCCAGACTGTGGCCATATAGCGCACCAATCATGCGCCCAAAACTGAAGTGCCAGGTGCAGAGATGCAGCCCTGCATGCGAATAATCAGTCCCTAAGAGGATCTCCAATAATTAATTAGAGCACATCCAGAGTGTGACCTCGACAGTGGTCGGCTTGTGAGTTAATTTTGGCGAGCAAGTGATTTCTCACACTCTTTTATTTTAAAACTTTTCGCTCGAACATTTAATTAATTTGCTTCTTAGTGTTTTGATCATATTTTTGGCCTTGTTTAGATTGAGAAGATGAGAATTTTTCTCAACTGTAGCACTTTCGTTGTTATTTGACAAACTTTGTCCAAATATGGACTATGAATACTCAAAAGATTCGTCTCGGCATGTACATACTAAAAGTACAATTAGTTATTTATTTTACTAACATTTAATGTTCCATGCATGCGTCTAAACATTGATGTGATGGTGATGTGATGGAGAGAGAGTGAAAAAAAGTTGATAGTTTGTCATTGCGGTGCTTCATTTTTTTTCGGTTCATAATTTTTTTTTTCGTATAAGGTATGCGCCTATCTTTTCATTATGTGATATAATTTGCATTCTTCAGGCCTAAAATCTGCTAGTAGAAAGCGTAATGTAATACTCTCTCTTCTATATGTATATAGGTGTAACTGCTTTTTTTTTAAAAAAAAAAATTGTCCTCGAATACACCTCGATCTGAATCTGATTATTTGAGTGACCTGTTTATATGTATGTAAGCATAAAAAGAAACTAGCTGTGTCGTAGCTCATGGATGCATGCATCTCCCGATCTCCGATCATCAATCGATTTCTTTCGCTTGTCGTTGTTAATTAATGTCTGCTCCCGCCACTGCCGCCGGGTCCTTGCGCCGGCAGACCAGGCGGCTGCGGGCCTCGCACTCGCTTCGCAAACGTCGGCGCCGCCGCAGCATGGTGGTTCTTGCCGCCGCCACCGCCTATCCGCAGCTCGGGCGGCGCCGCAACAACCTCGTCGTCGGCCACATGACGCAGGAGACCCGTCGTGGCAGCGATGTCGTCGTCGTCGCCGTGGCGGCCTGCTGCTGCTTCGTCCTGATGATAGGACGACGACGTGGCAGCGGCCGCGACGGACGTCGTCAGGCGGCGTTTCGTCGGCTGCATGATGCAGATGCGGGCAGAACGAGGCGAAGAAGGTCGTCGGTACGCCGTGCCTGGCACGTGGCGAGTGGATGACGACGGCGGCGGCGGCGGCGGCGTGTAACGTAGCTGGAGCTGAAGCGGGGAGAAGGCGAGGGAAGATGAGGACGCCATGGCCTATCGACCTTGTTTTGGTCGAGATGATGGATGCCCTTGTGGTACGGTGTTTATTTGTGTGCTTGCACTGCGTGCATGGTGGACACGAATGGCGATCAATGGCGCGCGAGCCTATTTATAGTCTCGGTCGATGCATGGATCGATGGCCAGGACAGGAGCGCCGGGAGATCGAGATCAGATCGATGGGCGGACAACAGAATACATCCATAGGGGATGAGATGACGATGTTTGAGTTTGACTTTTGATGATGATGATAATGGTGTGGCTACTCTCTCTCTCTCACACACAGGGTACACATATATAGTACGTACATAGGGCATTGTGTATAGGGGATGATGTTTTGACTTTTGATGATGGCTATGGCTACACTCTCTCCCCGGCCTGGATTGCACGCGTGTGTTCTCACACAGGAAAAAGAAAAACGGTGTCACTAGCTAGCTCGATGAGCACGGCACATACTCCCTCCGTCCATTTTCAAGTGTCGTCCGAAAAGCGTGTCTGTGAGGGAAACACGGATTTTTAGAGACAATTATTTAGAGACGGAGGGAGTATGGTACAAGGTCAATTCGTTCAAGATTGTGCTTGAATTCTGCGTGCCAGTCTCGCCCCAATAATTCAAAAACAACGGGGCCACCGTGACCTATAGTAGTAACGAAAGGACTAAGCAACATATGTTGATCGGGTCATCACTGATCGATGTGCATGCCGTTCTCTCTCCTGCAGGTCTCACACTCTCACATCAGCGTACTCACAATGCAGACTCTATCATAAAGTCTAAATCTATTTATTGTATTTTATTGATGTGACAGTGTATTTATTAAAGAGAGGCGGAGAAAACACTACTAGAGAAAAGACCTTTGGACGATAGATAGATTCGGTCATTAGTCTCGAATTTTTTTTTGTGTCCGGGAGTAAAAGTTCTTTAGTCCCGGTTGGTTTCCTCGAGGCATCCGGGAGGCAACCGGGACTAAAGGGTCAGTGTTCTAAAGGACCTTTCAGTCCCGGTTGGTAACACCAACCGAGACTAAAGGTCCTTCTAGACACAATTTAAAAAGGAGTATCCTATTCTGTCACATGTGTAGTGTAGCTCAGTTGGTAACGCACGTGAAAGGTCCTAACTGGCTAGAGGGGGGTGAATAGCCTATAAAATTTCTACAACAACACTTAAACAAACTAGTTAGACAACTAAATGGCGAAGCGAAGTTTGCGCTAGCTCTACACAGATGCAAGCCACCTATTCACAATTCTAGATAACCACAAACTCTAAGTCACACAATATCAAAGGAACTATTCAACAACTAAATAAGCAATAATGTATATCACTTCACAAGATAAGAGAATGTAACTAACAACAAGGTATAATATTAACTTGCAAGAAAGTAACAAATGTAAGTACAAGAGATAGAAGGTGTATACCGAGCTGGCAAGAGATTAATAAATGAAAATCAAAGAATACCACGGAGACAAGTTGACACAATAATTTTTCCTCCGAGGTTCACTTGCTTGTCGGCAAGCTACGTCCCCGTTGTAGCGATACACCCACTTGGAGGTTCACGCGCTAATAGGCATCACACGCCTAACCCTCAATAGGGTGCCGCACAACCAACACAAGATGGGGATCCACAAGCTACGAGCAATCCACTAGAGTTACCTTTGGCGCTCCGCCGGGGAAGGTACAAGAAACCCCTTACAAATCACCGGGAGATGGCCACGAACAATCACCACTCGTGCCTAATCTCCTCCGCTGCTCCAAACCGTCTAGGTGGCGGCAACCACCAAGAGTAATAAGAATATCCGCAGCAACAACAATCGCCAAGTGCCACTAGATGCAAACTCACAAGCAAATGCACTTGGATCTCTCGATCTCACTTGGATTCGCACTAACAAGCAAAGAGATCGGAGGGATTAGATCTTGCTCAAGAGGATGTTCAAGAAGTCAGAGAGTCAAGAGAAAAAAAAACCCAAAGGCGGCCACGACCAATATATATAGAGGGGAGGACGACAGCCCGAACCCTACTTTTCTGCGCTTGGTCGGTAGTACCGACCCCTCCTGGGCGGTAGTACCGACAGAGACAAACTAACCGTTAACACACGACCCGCTGATTTAGGCGAAGCACCGACTCTCTGGTCGGTACCTCCGAGGTCGGTAGTACCGAGGTAATGGCGGTACTACCGCCAAGCCAAAATCGGCCGCGAACAGAGAGCTCTGCGAAAAACAAGCCACTACCAACCTTGCGTCGGTACCACCGCGGGCGGTAGTACCGAGGTAATGGCGGTACTACCGCCAGGCCATTTTCAAATATACAGAGAGCCTCGCGAAACCCTTTAGAGCCGCGGTACCACCGACCCTCTGGTCGGTACCACCGCCGGCGGTAGTACCGAGGTAATGGCGGTACTACCGCCAGGCCAAAAACGCCCCATTACAGAGAAGGCTGCACGCAGCACCTATGGGCGGTACCACCGACCACCTGGTCGGTACCACCGACCATACACAGAAAACTTCATTTTCTTCTCTGTGTTGATCCAAACCAACTCCAACAACTTCTCCTTTGCAAATGTGCTAACACCAACAAGTGTACAACATCATGTGCATGTGTGTTAGCATTTTCACAAACATATTCAAAGGATTCGAGTTAGCACACTAGGTCCTAATGCATATGCATGTATGAATCCACCTAGTGGCACTTGATAACCGTGATCACTGAGATATACCCCTCTTAATAGTACGGCTATCTTTCCTAAATGCACTCACACCCTCTACGGTGTCTTGAGTGCCAAAACAAAATTCCTATTTATACCTTTGCCTTGATCTCCACAGGATTTTGTTTTTCTCTTCTTCTTCTTCCGAATGTGGAGCACTTGATCTATCTTTTGGTCATCACCACCAATACCATGATCATCATTTGGCTCCCGTACTTGGAATGTACCAACCTAGCTCATAAACACTTCATGACAAGGTTAGTACTCTAGGTGACATCAATTATCCAAAACCAAACAAGGACTTTCAGCACGTGAAGGCTAGCTGTGCGGTCTTGAGTTCGAATCTCCACAGTCACAACATTTTTTCGTTTTTATTCCAAACCTTTAGTCCCAGGTTGAATACTGTAGAGGACATTTAGTCCCGGAACCTTAGTCCCGGGTCCAGAACCGGGACCAAAGGTCCCTGAGACCCGGGGACTAAAGGCCCATCCTCCAGTAGTGAAGACCAAGACTCCAAGTCTTAATATCTTCGAGGTAATAAATAGACCTAGATTCTACTTAGAGTTAGACCTAGATTCTACTTAGAGTCTGCATTGTGAGTGCCGACTAAAGGTCCCTGAGACCCGGGGACTAAAGGCTCCTGAACCGGGACTTAGGCTCCAGAACCGGGACTAAAGGTCCCTGAGACCCGGGGACTAAAGGCCCATCCTCCAGCAGTGAAAACCAAGACTCCGAGTCTTATTTAGACTCCAAGTCTTAATATCTTCGAGGTAATAAATAGACCTACATTCTGCGCTTAGAGTCTGCATTGTGAGTGCCTTTATAATCGATTTGTCATCATCGTACCCGGTAAGTCAGCTAGTATCTAAGTCAACTAGCATCCATGCTCCGCAATTTGTAGTAGGATCGAGTAGTTGCTAGAGGAGCATACTAGTATAAGCTATCTTATACTCACTCTGTCTAGAAAAACATGCAACTATAAATTAGGTACTAGAAAAAGTAAGTCACAGTTAACTAAGTTTCTAGTGAACAATGTTCATATTAATGACGCTAAATCAATTTATTATAAAAAATACATTTCACAATTAATTTAATAATATACATTTGATATTATAAATATTAATAGTTTTTTATTTATAATTTGTCAAAAGATACTAAAACATGTCAGTATGTCACTGTACTAGAATTATATATATTTTATTAGACGGAGGAAGTAAAATACTAGCAAAAAACACACCCAATACTGGTGACATTATTTTTATTAAAACAAATAGATATTAATTAAGACCATAAAATAGATGCTAAAATAAATTACTGTTCATACTTAAGACAATCTATACGATTAATATAATCTCGTCGACCAGGATATCACACGAGTGGTGTGGTATTACCGAATGTTTTGCGGGTCCAAGCTCCTACAGTGGGCCTATATGTGTTGCCATCCTTGAAAGCTAGAAAGGTGAGAATGAGTAAAAGAGGAGCGACGGGCAAGAGTTTTTGAGACCATCTCCAACGGTTTTGCAGCTTTGTATTCTTGTTTTTGCAAAAAAAGTCTAAAAATCTCCTATCCAACGGTTTGGCAAATGAGCTTGGCATTTTTAGCAACTTGACAAATACGGGGTGATATTTGGCATATATGCCAAGCTGCGGTTCGCTTGGCAAACGTTCTCGCGTGCTACTCTCGCAGGATATTTCCCTCTCGCGCGCACAATTTTTTAGTTTTGCCAAGTCTAAATGCAAAACCGTTGGAAATTGACTCTTTTTACCTTTGCCATATTAATTTGAGAGTTGACAAATACCATATTTTGCCAAACAAAAAATGCAAAACTGTTGGAGTTGCTCTGAGAGGTGGAAAGAAGAACTTTTTTTCTCTTTATTTAGTACTAGGTAGCATGCCCATGCGTTGCTACGGGATAATTAAACTTTTATTCTAAAACACATGGATCACATGATAAGATAACCGTATTATAAAATTAAATACTGATATTAAAGTGATGTTTAATCTAAAAAATAAAGTTCGTGAAATTAACATAGTCATGGAGAGCGTCGTGTCGCATGCTCATAAACTCTATTGTATATATTTTTTCGTGATGCAGCAAAGATAATCTTTTATATCAGCAGAGAGAAATCTCCGAAATAAACATGAATTTGTCCTTCCACCATTATAATAAAATCCCTTCATCAAAAGGTAAATGGCTCTTCCTACCATCATAGCATCATGTTTACTTGTCCAATCCCACTTCGCAGCATAAGACCATCAGTTTCTACTCCCACTCCACCGCTGCAGGCTGCTTAGATGTGTCTGGCAAACACGGTTGATCCTCACACATTGTGTGCGGATCTTGTTAACCACATCTACCAGAAACCCCATAGTTAAAATAGTACCTGGAAATTTAAAATAAGATGGCTTGATATGAGAAAATGTGTAGGATGCAGTCAATTGTTTAAAGACACATTGCTTATAATTTATTGCTTAAAGCAAACAATATGACATGGCAACAGAAAACAACTTAACATGACAAAGAAAATAGTTCTATCGGTTCCAACAATTTGTATGGTTCAAACTAAAATTATATCAAAATTAGACATGTACCATCGTAAGATTAGTCTGTTCAACACATTCAAGATGCATTGCAAGAGCTCTCTATTAGCACACTACAGTTGGCACACCTATAATATGGCTTGGAATAAAGCAACAGCAAATGCTTGACCTTATCAGGGAGCACCTTGAGAATTTCAGTCAACAAGGGTAATAAGAAAAGAACAGGCAAACCATCAAAGAATGAAGGTATTTAGTGTCCCATGCAAATATTTACAGTTTTTTATAACTGTAACCATGAATAAATGAGATTCAATTACTACTCCCAGACTCTAGAGTGATAAGAGTGTGAAAGGTTAACAACAAACTTGTATATATAGCTGCAACAGAATATCAGTAGAACATACCTAAAGTTTGCTAGGGAAAAAAGTAATACCTTTTTTGTTGAGCCTAGTATGTTTCTATAACAAGTATTCATCAGGCATGGGGCATGACAATAAAGAAGAAGATGTTCCCTGATAGTGTAAGGTAGGACACCAAATCCTTTAAATATAAAACACACACAACATGAAATTCAAATATGTTTCTACTTTCTAGTATTGAAACCAACATGACTACAATCCATATTGATATCAAATAGAAATACAACTGTGTGATCTCTTGAACATACACACAGCTTCAGATTATGTTGGCTTCACATCCTCAGTGCTTTCACGGGTTGTCTCAAGATGGCCTTCTGAACCATGTGAAGCCTGAGGACTGAAAATAGCACCTATTGTTTTTTTATGCGTTGCTTTCCAGCTAAGACATCGGTACAAGGAGAAGGAGTAGACGGATATGATATAAACTTGCAAGCTAAGATTAGCTTCTGAGGTAAGTTACTTGCCTACATTATTGATTAGCTTACATTCTGCTAGGAGGGCATACTGCGACATTGCTGCTCAACCGAAGAAGCTGAATACCTGTGACATGCTGCTCTTCTAGTGGTAAATCAATAGTAGAAATGGGATCAACAAAGATAAACAAGACAGTTTTAAATCAAGAGTAGCAAATATACAATGCCACTTTACACCACCAAGCATGTCAACATCTCGATCTGCTGGTTCTCTAAAGAGTTCAAACGAAATGAATGGATCAACAGGTTGAAGCTGCAATAAATAAAAAAACAATTGTCAGTTAAGGTTAGCTTGCCAAAACTTTTTTTAGATCATGCCGCTGGCGCGTTTTTCGTTAAGCAGAGAATCACAGTTTGACAAGCACAACCCCCGTGACGTTAACCCAGATTACCGTCGGCGCGAGTAAGAAACGCACAGAAACCGAACTGGAAAAGAAAAAACCAGAACCGAAAACAAAAGACGAAACTAAACACCGAGAAGCGCCTCAACTATCAGCAGCGCCCGCCATTAGCGTCGCCAACCGTCCCACCCTAGCCTCACACCAAACCTGTGCCTCGGCCCACACCTCGTCCACCAACCGTGCAGCTGACGTACAAATGACGTCCACCAACCGAGAAGTGCCTCAGCTATCAGCAGCTTGCCAAAACTCTTTTTTCAGAGAAAACAATGGGTTGAACGTAGTATCAGCACTCACCCTTTGCTTCATGAGTAGCACTCACCGGATTTTCAGAACTATTTCTTTATCTGTGAACATATATGAAAAATAGTATCAACACAGATGCAATTCACAAAGGTTCTATAGGACTGAAATATGCTAGTAGCTATACAAAAGTATTCTGAGAAAAAGCCAAAAAATGCTTGAAAACATTAATGACAGAGAATAAGGTGATCACAGAAGAATGTTAACTCCCGAATGGCTACAACACCGTCCTGCACGGCTTCTCCACGCGCCTCACGCCGCAGGAGGCCAGCAACCTGTCTTCCGTGGACGGGGTGCTAGCCGTCAACCTAGAGGCGCGGTACGAGCTGTACACCAAGCAGACGTCCGAGTTCCTGGGCATCGCCCATGGCGACAGCGACACTGGCCAGGGCATGTTCTTGCAGTTCAGGACAGCAGTCGACGTCGTCGTCGAGGTGGTCGACACGGGTGTCTGACCCGAGAGCAAGAGCTACAACGACGCGGGGCTCGCTGAGGTGCCTTTGTGTTCATGGTGGAAGGGCGAGTGCCTCCGCCTGCTGCAAGGTCGTGGGCGCCTGGTTGTTCAGCAAGGCCGCTAAGGGGCCCATGGACACGGACCGGGAGTCCTGCTCCCAGTGCGATGACGACGGGCATGACACGCACAGCAGCTCCACGCCGTCGGTGCCGCCGTCCCTGGCGCCAGCCTATTCGGCTTTGCTGCGGGCACGGTGCGTGGCATGGCGCCCCGCGCGCACTCGCGGTGTACATGGATGTCGCCGTCGCCGACTGGTGCGGCGTGCTGTCACTATCGCTGGGCGGGGGCGCCGCGGACTACTCCCGTGACAGCGTCGCTATCGGTGCGTTCGCCGCCACGACGCAGAACGTCCTCGTCTCCTGCTTGGCCGGGAACACCGGGCCCGGGAGCTCCAGGCTCTCCAACGAGGCGCCGTGGATCACCACAGTCGGCGCCGGCACGCTCGACCATGACTTCCCGGCATACGTCGTGCTCGGCGACGGCAAGAACTACACGACCGTCTCGCTCTACTCCGGGAAGCCGCTCCCTAGCGCTCCGATCCCCATCGTGTACGCGGCCAACGCCTCCAACTCCACCGCGGGGAACCTGTGCATACCCGGCACGCTCATGCCGGAGAAGCTGGTCGGCAAGATCGTCGTGTGCGACCGCGGCGTCAGCGCGCGCATCCAGAAGGGTCTCGTCATGCTCACCGCTGGCAACGCCGGCATGGTGCTATCCAACATGGCCGCGAACGGCCATGAGCTCGTCGTTGACGCAAAGCTCCTGCCCGCCGTGAGTGAGGGAATGCGCGGTGATGAAGTCGTACATGGTCTCGGACCCGAACCCCACGACGATGGTCGTGGTCGCTGGGACACTGGTGGGCGTGCGGCCCTCGCCCGTGGTTGCGGTGTTCTCGCCGCGCCGGCCCAACATGGTGACGCCGGAGATCCTGAAGCCGGACATGATTGCGCCCGGGGTGAACATCCTGGCGGCGTGAACGGGAAAGCAGGGCCGACGGTCCTTGCCGCAGAGAAGCAGGCCACGGTCAATGGGGTGTCCCCAGTCCTCATCGGTGTCGGTGGCCCTCGGCCTATTGCCCTTCTCTCCGACGCCAGTGGCCGTCAGACTTTTAACCTTCTCCATACCAACCAAATCAAGATGGCGCTGCGAGGTGAGCGGGAGGCCGATGCCCGGTGGTCGTTGCTGGATGCCTAGAGCCCTGGCAACCTGCGTTTTCATGGTGAGTCACGAGGGCAGGGTGTCGTGCGCTCCTACGCCGCCGTCACGGAGGAGACCGATGTAGCACTGTCGCATGAGGAAAGGAGCATTATCGAGAGAGAAAAGGGCGGGTGATTGCGGGGGTGTGAGAAAAAAAAGGAAGAGCTCGCACGGTGATTGCGGGAGGTGCCACAACGCCGCGGTTTCGCACGAGGAAGCAAAGGCGAAGCGAAGAAAATTGTCGCACCAAAAAGTGTCCACACTTTAGTCTTTTTAGTTGTGAGAGATTTGGTACTTCCTCTGTTTCAAATTATAAGTCATTCTAAAAATTTTGGAGAGTAAAAGCTATATCAAGTTTGACCAAAATTATAGAGAGAAATACAAAAATTTATGATATCAAATAGGTTTATTATGAAAATATAACTAATAAAGAATCTAATGATACTTAGTTGATATCATAAATGCTACGAGTATTATCTTATTATATAAATTTGGTCGAACTTAATTTTTTTTAACTCTCCAAGATTTATGGAATGACTTATAATTTGGAATGGAGGGAATATATACCAGAGAGATGAAATTCCATGTTTGACATCATGTGTGCTGCACTGACTAGAAAATCCCACGTCGATCAACTAAATCCAAAAATATTACACCTCCGATTTTCAAACGGACAATATATACCAACTAATAAAGAAGTAAAAAGTGGTTTTCAGCCATATATCATCCATTCTTACTCGATCTAAAAGCCAATCCGATAAATAATAGATATGTTTTTATACTATGAAAAATACAGCTTGAAGCCTCCAAAAAAATACAAGAGGTATGTTGGGATAAAAAAAAGCCCGAATGAAATATTTTGAACTTGTAGAAAAAGACCTCTTGGATGATATATATTTTCCATTTTTGTAGGTAGTACTTCTAAAAGGTTAAAAAAGGGATTTAAATCTAAAAGATTATGAAAAATATTTAGAAAAATCTACAACATTTATAAACACATTAATTGATATATAAAACATTTTGAAAACTTTCCAAAATATAAAAAGAGTAAAGTACATCACCGGCCCTTAAACTTGTAGGGTTGTGTCATCCCGGTCCCTAAACTCGCAATTCGATCATTTAGGTCCTCAATTTTGTTCGATTGTACCATCTCGGTCCCTAAAGTTGCAAATCACTCATTTAAGTCCTTCAACTTATTTGGTTGTGTCATACTAGTCCCTAAACTTGGTTTTGAGCCTCATCTAAGTTAAAACAAAGCGATCTAAAAACTTTATATCAAAAAATAATTTATAACTTTTTAATATGATCTCAAATGAAGACAACCTTTACATCAAAATTGTAGCTCTCTATGTGATCTACAACTTTGTAGTTGAAAAGTTTTTGAATTAAAACTATTTAGGGTCCCAAAATATTATTGTATGTTTATAGATTTTGAAATTTAAAATTTAAAATTAATTTTTTGGATAATAAACGACTTTAAATAAAAAAAATTCACCTACAACATTGTAGATTGCATTGAGAACTATAACTTTTATATAGATCATGTCAATGTTCAAGATTGTTTGAGAATTTTAAATTTTAAATTTCAAAATATATAATCATAAAACAATATTTTGGGACTCTAAATAATTTTAATTCAAAAACTTTTCAACTACAAAGTTATAAATCGCATCAAAGACTACAGTTTTGGTATAAAGTTTGTCTTCATTCGAGTTAATATGAAAAAATTATGAATTATTTGTTGATATAAAGTTTTTAAATTGCCATGTTTAGATCTAGATGAGACTCAAAATATAGTTTAGGGACCAGGATAACACAACTGAATAAGTTTGATGATCTAAATGAGTGATTTGCAAGTTTAGAAATCGGGTTGACACAGCCGAACAAGTTTAGGGACCGAGATGATATAGGTGAACAAGTTTGAGGACTTAAATGGTCGATCTGTGAGTTTAGGGACCGAAATGACACATGCGAACAAGTTTAGAGACCGGTGGTGGACTTTACTCATATAAAAGAAAAGACGAGTTACAAACGGTATTAGTACAACCAACATGCCTGTGGGTTGTGTTCATGCTTTTTTGTGTCTCATGTTTTTATGGCAGAAAGTTTGCAAACTGTGTTTAGACAACGATGAAAATGTTATTTTATTTGTATGGCTCTTGTTCGTATACATATCTAATATTTTTTCTTCAATTTTTTTGTTGGACGAGGCTAAAAACTATTATATATGTAATGTTTATCAATTTTTTTTGTAGATTGCAGAGTATGACGCAAACGCTCAGAACTTACCCCTATGAGCATAGGTCTAACTTTGAGCATCTTCGAAGAGCCGAACCTACAACCTCATGTGCTACTGAGGCTCTTGTACCCCACTATGGCACTATGGTACAGGTTCTTTCACTTGCCTAACCTACTTTTCAACTACAAAAATAACAATGTGGTTGAAAACTACCCTTAAATCCACTTTAGATTGAGTTTGTCGAAGGGCAAAGAATTTATCGGGTTTTAGATGTTGGAACACAATATTTATGTCTGGTTTTGAGTTAAGGGTGGTTTTAAATACAACGATATATAATTATTTTAGGGGTTCAAATGGATTTCGAATATTACATCGCATATATGTTGACTATTCAAATGAAGTACTACCTACATCCCTAAAAAATGTAATTCTAGATTATAAGTTTATAACCCGTCAAACTTTCATCAACTTAGCGGTAAGTTTGGATAAAATATTATCAACATTTATATTACCCTAAATAAACGTATACTATGAAAATATATTTTACGATGGATCTCTCTAATAATAAAAATCATCTGGTACCACATCATATATGTTGGGGGAAGAAACTCTCGGCAGCAGCACCACGCGCGTACCCTCGGAGAAAAACCTTCGCTCCCGTGTCCATCTCCGGGGAACCTTCGTCGTCTGACGGCCCCCGGGTCTGCATTTTCTCCTCTTGTCTACAGGGAGAAGGATTGCGAGGATGCGGGGAGAAGGAGACGAGGCCCAGCTCCCGTCCTCAATAGCGATGGTTGTTGAAGACACGGCGAGTCCCCGAGGTTTGCCGAAGGTGCGGCGCGGGCCTGGCGGTGGGGGAGGAGGAGAAGAGAATTAGAGTTTTGATCACTTGTAATTGTACGACTCTACCCTTTCTCCCCCTCCCCTGATCCTCTGGACTAGGGATATAAGTGGGTACCCAGTGAGTTTTTTTGGTCAGCTAACTAATTACGGTCAAATGTCATTCTAGTTCATTTTTTCACTTTTATCAAACTATCAAAACGTCATTCTAGTTCATTTGATCAATTTTTTGGGTCGGCCCAATGACCCAAAATGTTTTAAACTTGCATCCCTACTCTGGACAGCTGTTCCTGTACCCTAATGTAAATTGTACGGTGACCCCTGATGTTCCCTGTAAATAACTAGGAGTAAATAGTGTAAAGGGGGATTTTGGAAGATACCACACCGCAAGTTTGTCCCTCCTTTCTACCTTCCTAAGAATATTAGACCGTTAGTGACCCTCGTCTTATCCCGATACACGTGCAGGGGTAAGGCAGGTGCTAATCCCAATAATATATATGCATTTATTATGGTTTTGTTTGGCTGCACACAAATACACTCCAATCTACATGGTTTGGAAGGGGTTGACTTGAAATTTACTTCAAGTTCCACTTCAATTCACATGTATTGAGGTGTATTTGTACGTAGTGAGACAAGGTCTACATACTTGGTCTGAGGGGAAATTGTTGCGCTGTTAACGAAAATTTTGGTTCGATTCCCTGTCAAACGCTCGGGTTCAGAAATTTAGAAATTTTATTCTGAGCTTCCAAGTTCCATATACAAAAAAAAAAAAAAGTGAAAGAAAACCCAGCCGCCTCAGTGTTTCCGATCAGCTGGCAGCTCCATATATGCATGCAGTGCTTCGACGACGTATACACAGCTCAACAATATAATCAAGAATCAGCAGCATGGATGACTCCACCGCCGCCGCCGGAGCCTTCTTTCGGAGGTCCAGGCGGTTTGGGCCGCCGCACAGCAGCCAGGCTCGCCGCCACGAGAGCCGCATCCGCTTTCTCCCCGCTGACCTGTGCAGGGAGACGGAGAGCCGACGGGGCGGGTCCTCCCATGACGACCACGGTCGCCGCCATTGCCGTCGCCGGTGCGACGACATGAGTTTTGCCGCTGCTGCCTTGTGCAGGAAGATCAGGCGGGGTTGGTCCTCCTCGCGTGACCACGCCTGAGCCTGACGACGTCGTCGCCATCACCGGAGGAGCGGCATGGACATGTCCGCCGCTGCTGCCCGGCCTCGGCGCGCCGGGGAGCCGTTTCGGGGAAGGAGCGGCTCTGCTCGCCGCCCGCAGCCGCTGGTGGGACTGGGACGCCGCCGCATCCGCTCTCTGCGGCACACTCGGCAGCCTGATGGTTGGAGCTGGGCGGTTGAGGGCGGCGACGAGCTGGGACGACAACGCCATGGCCGTGCGACTTGGTGTCGTTTTAGTGATCGATCGGCTTCGAACCGATCGTCGAGCTAGACGTACGGCTCAAGGTGTCGGCGGTGGTCGATCTTTCCCTTGCGCCGGCGATGGATGAGGCGCCGATGCGTCGCTGGATGTCTGCCGCTGGTGATATGGAACTGGAAGCATCGCTCAACTTTTTATAGTAACCCGTCGACGAGACTGAACTCTGAAGCAGGCAGCACGAGCCACGAGCCACGAGCCACGAGGTGGTGTGTTTGACTTTGACTAGTGCTGCTGTTCAGACACAGCCAGGATTCAGTCATCATTATGCGCGTTTTTAACGAAAGCTAGTACTCCCTCCGTCCAACAAAACATGCAATTCTCGCTTATCGAGAGTCAAACAATTTAAACTTTGACCGAAGTTATATAAAAAAGTACTAACATTCTTGATGCAAAAAATATACCATTAGATTAGTAATAGAATATATTTTCATAATAATTTTATTTAACGACATAAATACTATTACTTTTTATTATAATCGAGGTCAAACTTGAATCAATTTGACCGACACGGATCCCGTAATTGCATGTTTTTATGGACCGAGGGAGTAGTACGTGTACGTGGTCTTGGACTGACATGTTTTTACCCGGTCAAGCGTGTGGCCTTGCAGATGCAACCACAATAATAAGTCCCGGTGACAGTACCCGCGCCGCTAGTGTGGCTGAAAATTAAACATGATTTCTCTAGGCGGACAACTCCGATAGGGATGTGAGCGATGCTAGGGCGATTCAAAGACTATATGGAGCTCAATTCAAACCGCACTAAAAAAACAATAACCTAAATGCTACATTTTGGACGCGCGGCGTTAGCGCTACGGCATGCACAGCCGTCGCTGCCGTCCGATCTCACCGTACCATTAGGATTAACCGGTTCGTGGGAGTCACAGGAACAGGTCCGTGCTCAGACGTCCATTCCCCATTTCTTCTCGATCTCTCGTTCTCTCTCCGGCCTCTCTCCCATCTCTCGCTCTCTTCCCCATTCCGATCCTCGACTCCTTCGCTCTCGTCTCCCTCCCCACCGCACGTCTTCTCTCTCGTCTCCGGTGAACTCCCTCTCTCCCTCTCCCTCGGTCGATTACGGCGGTGGTACAAGCTCCCGCACCGACGTCCACGCCCATCGGCTCCGTGAGCCTGCTCTTGCGCCCACGGCCCGCCGCCTCCCCATGTGCACGAGCCCTAGCGGATTTGATAGATCCAGTGGATGTGGCGCCGAATCCGCCGGATTCGGTGGTGGCAGCGCCAGATCCGTGGCTAGGTAGGCCCTCCATCCTCGTTTCTCCTCCCTTGCTGCTGCTAAACCTAGTTTTAAGGGTCCTCTTCGCTATCCTCGGTCGCGTAGTTTGTTTGGTACAGGGGGTGCTCGCATGGTGTCGCCTAGGGTTTCGTCGGCGGTCCCTGCAGGGCGGTGCGGCTCCGGAAGGTTGGTCCCGGTGGCTTCCCTTCTTCCCGACGCCCTCATCTCGCTCTCTGCAACCTCAGCACCCAGACACAGGGGGGCGTCGTAGGTGCAAGGGCAGTCCCAGCCTGGGCAGGCGGTGGCCGACTGCTAGGCCCTACCGCGGTGTCCCCTGGCCGACGGCTCGGTCCTGCTGGTGGCACCGGTGCCTGTCCAACAGCGGCACGAGAGCACGTGAGCGGCCCACAGCTTCACGCAGGCTCAGGTATTTCACATGAACTCTAATGCTATTTTCACCTACTTGTGTAGAGCAATCGACTAGGGAAATTTCTTGTGTTATTGTGCGCACAGAGGCACAACAATTCATGATGTCAGTGTCATAACCCATCATCACAATTGAGGTCTCACAAATTTTTATTTGAATGCCAACTTATGCTAAATCAACAAGCAATTTGATCATTTTGGTTTAGCATTTTTGTTTTCTAATTTTAACATTTTTTAGTGTTCTAATGATGTACCGATGATGATGTGCCAATCCATGATTCGGTACTACAGGATGAGGTTTCAATACTAGTTTTGTGTTTGCTTTTGATAATAGATCCTTTGGTAAAGAATTTTTTGTTTGATAATGACTTCATTTAGGCTGAGTAATTTTATCTCCGTACACACACCTTGAACAAATAATCCAATGCACTTGCTCCAGCCTGCACTATTTCTCATTTGCCTCTTTTTTCCTCTCTTCATTGTAACTTGCTCTCCAGACAAACCATCTTCCTATTCATCAGTACGGTGGTGGACGCTGAAGGGCAGGAGCATCCTGCGTGCCCTATGGTTGCCCCATCAGGTGGTGGCCCCCCTCTTTTTTACTTGAACCATGTGCCACCATTTCTGCTTGTGCCAGTTATCAGACACTATTTCCAGTAATATCACTATTATTGCTTAATCTATTACACTATTTTATCTAATTTAAGATAACATTATCGCTTAATGCTTAACATTATTTTTCCTAATGGATGAAATAAAGGCATGAAAGGTAGCCTAATAGAGGGTGGTGGAGGTGAATAGGCATGGTGGATCTTGGCCGACCTGGATGAGGAGGGGACTTATCTTTTGAGTTGCACTAGGGTGTAGTTAATCACGCTCTGATCCTTCTCCTCGCACCAGCGACACTAATTCTGTTCATGGCTCAGTTTCCTGCGGCTATTTTTGTATTTATTATTATTGCTTAATTATGGACACTATTTTTGCCTAATTTAGAACTTATTATTGCCTAACGCTTAGAACTATTATTGCCTAACATAAAGAAAAGGCAGAAAAAGTGGCATTCATAACTTTGATTTGTGTTTCAATGGGGTAAAAAAGTGTCAAACATACTTGAAGCATAAGTACATGACAAAGTGCCTTAGTTATTACTTAATGTATCTTGCATCACCATGCCAATGACCGGTTCAGGTGGCTGGGGAGTGTAGTCCGGGTTGTACCCATTTTGGATTCAACTCTTGTGTTCTTTCCAATACAGTAATTTTGGGCAGTCGTGCTTTCATTCTTTTTCTTCTGGCAGACTCTTGTAATTTCGTTACCCACATCAACAAACTAATGCTTTCCAATACATCAAACTAATGATTTTACTTTTTCTTTTTTATTTGGCTGCAGTTTTAGAGAATGGCTAGAGGGCAAAAGACATCAACAAGGTGGTGTAACACCATACCCACAAACTATTGTTATATGTGGCATACAAAGGCTACTTCTAAAAGCTTCCAGTAAAAGAGAAATTGTGAATTTTTGAGTCACATACAACTACCAATGCAAAAAATGGGTATTCTTAGGCAATAATATTATTCTGATCAGGCAATATATTATTATGAAATTAGCAAAATAGTGTATTTTGTTGAGCAGTTTAATTCAAACATCTAATTCTTGATGTACCACATAGAAATATCAGCATTCATGCAGATCAAAAAAGCATTTGATTTTGTAGTCATATATGACCTATTTATTTTTAGCCTTGCACTACATGTTCTCTAATTATCACTTTTCTTTTTGCCATTACATTGCAGATCATCAATCTATTCAGCGGGAGAATTCAAAAAATGATGTGTAGCAATTTAGTGATAGTAAGTAGGTCGTCATTCATATGTAGTTACAACTCATTTTTGGAAGCAAATGCTATGTGCAGATCAACTATTATACATGTTGTATTTGGAAATATTAAAATAGAGAAGTAAATCTTATGTGAAGTCATCCCAACAGTATATATGTCAAATAATTTACAGTCATTTTTAGCTTTTTTGTGTAATTCTGATAATATGTGCAGTTTGAAGATGTCTTATGCATTGATGAGAAAATTAGAGCCTTTTTGTGCAGATTTGGAGTCATTTTAATTTAAATTTGTATGAAAAATTATTTGTTAGAGATGGTAAATTAGGAGGTCATAGTATCCAAAAGGTGTGGGCCTCCCTAATTTTGGTGGCAAAACTATGGGGCATTTGAAAATTATTCTCTCGCACCGAAGGCCCAGAACACGACCAAACACTATAATTTGCCAAAAAAAAGAAAGTGGCGGGAGAGCTTACCAAAAAAAAGGAATGTGCAGTCGAAAGGTACTTAAACTGCACGCGCAGGCTCTAGTAAAGTCCAAACAATAAACTAGTCTAGCATGATGTGAAGTTTTGTTTTTGGTTTAATTTTGTTCCACTAAGAATTTTATAAATTATTAGGGCCAAATCGGCAAATCTACTAGCTAGCTACACCTAAAGATAAATATCACAATAGAAAATTTAACTTGATTTCTCTAGGTTGACAACTCCGAAAGGAACGTGACTGATGCAGGGGCGATTCAAAGAATTCTACGGAGCTCAATCCAAACCACACTAGAAAACAATATACTAGTCTAGCATGATGTGAACTTATTATGTTCTTCCCATATGATTTAATTTAGATCCACAAAGCATTTTATAACTGAACTCGAGCCAAATCTATCAGCTAGCCACACCTATAAAACTAAAAATATCACATAATCAAGGGAAAACGTAAATGCAGGAAATTAGTAAAGAGCTCAAGTTTATGATGGTTAAGACTGGACGAAAAACTCGAAACTCGCTAACTCGCTCGACTCGCTCGATAATGGCTCGGCTCGAGCTCGACTCGTTTTATAACAAGCCAGCTCGATTTAAAACGAGCCAGCTCGATTTATAACGAGCCAGCTCGAGCCAGCTCGCGAGCTGCTCGTTAGCTCTGCTCGTTAGCTCGAACGAGCTAGAGAATTCATAAGCTGACCACCTAAAATTAGTTCGGCCCATAGCATCTCTCATTTGCCTTGGCCCGGCCCAAACCTGAAACCCTAAGCATATATACGTACACACCACCACACCACAGCACCACTCGGCCACTCCAGTACGGCAGCAGCCTTTTACTCTTTTCCCTTTCCCCTCTCATCTCCCGATATAGGACACAGGAGCCGCCGCCGCCGCCTGTCGCCGTTCCTCGCCACGCCCGCGCGTAGGCACGCCGCACATCGTCGTTCCTCACCGCAGGTAGGCACACCACTCCTCTTTGGTCTCCCATCTTCGCACGGAGCCTGCTGCAGGCTACACGCAACACGCAACTCACCTAGCCCATTCGGCCATCCCATCTCGAGCAGGTGATGGAGGATGAGGAAGAGTCCCCAAGGATGCTTCCTCCGGTGGCATCAAGTGTTGAATCGAGGATGAACCAAAAGAAGATGCCGGCTTCGACAGCTAATCGCGGTGGCCGCGGCCGAGGTCGAGGATTTGTAGCTGCGAAGTCCACTACTCCATCGGCCTCCATATCAACGGACACGAACATGGTATGTTTTTTTTTTATTGATGCTTGGATCTGTACGATGCAGCCTTGAATTTGTGTGATTCATGTAAGGTGGGAATAGGCAAGGTGTCAATTTGTTTTTGTTTATTCATATGAAGGTGTTCACGGACATAAATTTAGTGATCACTAAATCACATATCCTCCCATCTGAATATGTACAGGAATAATCAAGGTGTCAATTTATTTATGTTATTCATGTCAGTGAACATGTGATTTAGTGATCTGTAGACTGTACGGTTTTGTAGCTTAGTTGATTTTTGACTGCCTATTCTATGTGACTGTGTAGCACTTGGAGCCTTTGGCGGAGGATGAAGATCATAGAGAGGACTTTGACATGAATGCTGAAATACCAGTAAGTGTGCCAACAGATGACGATGCAGATGACAATCTAGGTACGGAGGAGGTTGGAGATGCTGTAAGCGTGCCTTCAAATCCTTCGAAGGCAACTAGAGGGCGGAAGGGAAAGAGGTCTGGTGTGCATTTATCCCCTTCTAAAACCAAGGTAAAGAGAGGAAAGAGGGCTGGTTGTTGGAAGTATTTCAAAGAGATAAAAGTTCAATCTGATAAGGAGTTTGGGGCTATTGTGACAAAGGCTAAGTGCAGATTCTGTCATAAGAGTTATGCATACCAATAAGGTGGAGCAACTTCACAGCTGAACCGTCACCTTGGCCGCTGCACACAGTTTCAGAACAAGCTTGCCAAGGCTAAACGAATACTTGCTCAAGGTACACTCAACTATGTTGCAGATGATGGCTGTCTTGTTATTAATCCTACTGAATATGACCATGAGCACACTAGAAAATTGATTGCAAAGATGATAATTGTCCATGAGTATTCTTTTAGGATGGTTGAGCATAAATGGTTTAATATTTTGATGAAGTGGATGAATAGCAACTATGAATGTATTGGTAGGAAGACCATTAAAAATGAATGCATGAAAGTTTATGAATCTGAGAAAGAGCTTCTAAAGAAAAGTCTTAGAGAGGCCGAGACAATTAGTTTGACTACTGATTTGTGGACATCCAATCAAAATGTTCAGTACATGTGTTTGGTGGCGCATTACATAGATAGTGATTGGGTTTTGCAATGTCGTGTTCTTAACTTTGTTGAGTTAGATCCTCCTCACACTGGTTTGGTGATAGCTCATGCTGTTTTTGAGTGTTTGGTGGAATGGAAAATAGAAGATAAGGTTATGTGCATCTAGTTGGATACGAGGTTCTAAAAGTCCTCCTATTATTCTGGTATGTGATTGATTAGTCTAATTTTTAACTCTATTTTTTCAAAATTTGTGTAATGTAAATGTAAATTCTTAATTATTTTAATATTTTAACAGGGAGAAGATGCTGATGATGGTGACATTGAGAGCGTGGAGTTTCCCAGTAGTGTGGTGGAAAGCAACTAGTAAGTCTATTTTAGAATGTACAGCAGTGATGAAATTGTAAAAATTATATTTATATATTTGTTCTCACTTGATGTGGATTTCATGTACAGGTAACAAGAATACAAGATCGAGATATAAAAGGGAAGAGAATTAGGGACCTGTTGGTTGTGTCGGTTGCCTATAAACCTGATCAGCGATCCATCTACCTGTTAGGTCGTAGCTTATTTATTTTGCTTATTTCATGAATTCTTGGATGATGTCTAAACTGTATCACTGTATGAGTATGACTATCATGGTGGACTCATGGTAATGGTCGTGGACTCGTGGTCGATGGATGGATTATATTCTCCTTTGTTAAATTTATATGTGATTTGTGTTTATTGGCTTGCTGAGCACTTGCATTTCACTGTAATGTATTTTTAAGGTTTGGCTCGCGAGCCGAAACGAGCTGCTCGAGCTATTTAGCGAGCCGAGCCGAGCTGCACTTCTAGCTCGTTAGTGTAACGAGCCGAGTCGAGCCAGAGTGTTAACGAGCCGAGCTATAACGAGCCGAGCTGGCTCGATATCCAGGCCTACTAGGTAGTAATATGATCGGCCTCGTCAGTTTGGTTGCATTGATCGTTGTCGTTAGAGCATCTCCAATAGTTTGTCAAAAATCACTTCTCAAATCTTGTGATTTGACAAGTTGCTAAATTATATGGCAAGTGTACTTTTGTAGTATCTCTAATAGTTTGCTATATGAGCTTGGTAAAATACAAAAAGTAGGCCCACTTCCAAATCGGCATCAACTAATTTTCCTCACCGATCTCTTCGTCTGGCCGCGCGACTCTCTCTTCTTCGCGTGTCCGCGACTCTTCGTCTGGCCACGCCGCCGCACATCGCCAGGCCGCCATCACCGATCTCCAGCACGGGCGGCAGTTTATCTTCATCAAGCCGGCGATCAACTGTAGGGCTGTAGCTTTTAGATAATGGATAAAAAATCCGGCTTCATCTATCGAAAGATAGAATCAGGCCAATTATTACAAAGGTTAAAACAGAACGGTTGCTAACTTCAAAACTAAATCTTGGAGTACACGAAGCGGTAACTGAAACGAAAATAAGGATCACATCCATCCATTGACACAGAAGAACTGCAGAGCGGACGTCTCTAGGAATTGTGAAACATGGATCAACTGCTCCCGCCGAACTTCATACTTTTGTAGTCTTGCCCACTGTCTTAGCCAGTGTGTTCCCCGGAAGTGTACCTGCAAGAAAGTTTTTGGTCTACATTTGTCAAAAATCACTTCGTTTCTTATTAACCAAACCGTCCAACAAAGAGAAGCTGCTGCTGTTAATAACAATGAGTTAGATTGTTTACTCGCAATCTTTGACCATCTATTAAAAAAATCATTAGTATAAGACGGGGTGAAATCCCAAAAAGAAGGTGTACCACTCGCCATAAGAACTTGGCATAAAAACAATCAAAAAAGAGATGATTAATTGATTCTAGAAAATGACAGAAACTACAAGATTTGTCACCATTCCAGTTTCTTTTGACTAAGTTATCCTTAGTTAAAATCACTCCTTTTTTCAAATACCATAAAAAAATTTAAATTTCATAGGCACTTTGATCTGCCAAATATCTTGCGATACCCTAACCCCATTGTTAATTAACGCAGCATACATGGATTTGACAGTGAAGTTTCCAGACGCGTTCAAACCCCACTTGAATATGTCCCTGTGCCCTATTAAATTGAGATTTTGTAAAGAAGCAACTATTCTATGCCAGGCTCTTAAGTTCGCACCCACTAAATTTCGCCTAAATGAAATATTCAGAGGCACTGAACTAAGAACCGTTGCCACAGAATCATGTTTTCTTCTTACAATATTAAACAAGGCTGGAAATTTATCCTTAAGTGGTTTATTCCCTAGCCAGGTATCGATCCAGAACTCGGTTTGGGAGCCGTCTTTCACTTGAAACTTGCCAAAATCCATAAAGATATCTTTAATATTCATCAAACTTTTCCAAAAATGGGAGTCAGTTAGTTTTTTAACACAACTCCCCAGCGTCTTGTTCTTAAGATATTTATTTCTTAGCAGTTCTTGCCAAATACCGTCTTCATTTAATAATTTGAATAACCATTTAATTAGCAAACTTCTATTTTGTATATCTAAATTTTGAATGCCCAGTCCTCCCTGATCTTTAGGCTGGCATAGGACTTCCCATTTGGCCAGCCTATATTTACGCTTATGTTGATCATTTTGCCAGTAAAAACGGGATCTGAAACAGTCAATTTTCTCTAAGACACCTCTCAGTAGCTCGAAAAAAGACATCATAAACATCGGTAAACTGGATAACACTGAATTTATTAACACCAGACGACCCCCAACTAAAAGCATTTTGCGTTTCCAACCACTCAACCTTTTTTTGAATTCGCTCTTCTATTGATTTCCAGTCTTTATTAGTTAGTTTTCTCGTATTCATTGGTAAGCCAAGATATCTAAAGGTGTATTTACCAATGACACACCCAAACAGTTGCGAATAAAACTCTTCATGGTCTTTTGCTTTTCCAAAGCAAAATACCTCACTCTTGTGAAAATTAATCTTCAGACCCGACAACTGCTTAAAAGTACTAAGCAGAAATTTCATATTTGCTGCCTTTTGCTCATCATGGCTCATAAAGATTACCGTGTCATCCGCATACTGCATGATTGATAGCCCATCTTGGACTAAAGTTGGAATGACCCCCACAATTTGTCCTTCTTCCTTTGCTCTGGCAATAAGTATTGCCAACATGTCGGCCACTATATTAAACAGTATGGGCGACATGGTATCATCTTGCCTTAAGCCTTTTTTAGCTTGGAAGTAAGAACCTAGTTGATCATTCACTTTAATATTAACATTTCCCCCTTCAGTAAAGCTTTGTACCCATTGACACCATTTTTGAGAGTAGGGCTGTAGCTGTTCTTTTGCGGCCATCTACTGCAGCTGTAGCCTTCATCATCGATCTCCAGCAGAGCGGACACGCGAACAAACATGTTTTGCTTTTATTTTGTGACTGAAACCTGTACTACGTGCATGGCCACTTGCCGGCCACTGCTGCTGTGCCTTTAACAGCCGGTCACTGTAGCAGGAAATATTTGCAGCAGCAGCAGAACCTCGGCGCGATGGCAAGTGCAGGACCGCGCGCAAATATGCGCACGATGGACTGGTAGATGGCAAGTTGTCAAAATTTGCCAAGTTATATGCCAAACTGTTGGAGCCTTCTTTTTTTAGTTTTGCCCAAAAACAAAGGATGACAAGTGGTTTTGGCAAACTCTTGAAGATGCTCTAATGAAGATGCTCTAATGGATGCTTCCGTCGTCGTCGTCAATGGATGCTTCCGCCTTGGCCGCCGGCTCCTTCCTTAGGCAGACGACGGAGCAGGATCGGCGGCGCGGCATGAACCTTGCCTCCGCTGCCTTCCCTCGGCGCACCGGGACGTCCGCCCTCGGGCGAACGAGCTGCACCACCGCGCACCCTCACTGCCGCCGGCATCAGCTCAACCGCCGCAGCATCGTCGTCGCCGGCCACCAGATGCTGCAGCGCGCTAGTCGTCGCCGCGACGATGCCGCCGCCGTTGTCGCCGAGCCCTCCTGCCGCACCTGCTTCGCGGTTGTTCGAAGTGGTCGCGACGGATCTCAGGCCTTTGGTGGTTGTCGTCTGCAGGCGGCCGGCGGAAGGCGATGGCCTGTAGCTGGGTGCACCTGATGATGGTCCAAGGCGAGCGGACGTCGACGACGACGCATAGCGCGGGAGCTGGAGTGGAAGGGAGAGGAGGGTATAAGATGACGACGCCATGGCACAAATGGCTGGAGCTCTGTCTCGATGCTCTGTGCAGCTGCTGCTCGTGGTGGATATGGTTTGCATGAGGCTGCCGATGGCGTGAGCCTATATTTATAGTCGATCGATGGCACGTGCGTTCAGACACAGAGCGGCAACGGCCAACGGCTGTACCAGGTCAATTCAAGATTTTGCTTGCAGTCTCTGCATGCGTGTGTCAGATTCAGAAACAATGCCTCTGTTTGGATTTGACTAGGCGCGTGTGGGTTCATCCGTACGTGCTCCCCCTTTAGCTACTGTACAATATACTAGTATGTCCGAGAAGGAAGGATGGGAGGGGCTAAAATGTTTATGGGAGATATTAGTAGAGACGGTTCTTATTATAGTTCTCTCTAGAAATATATTTTCAGAAACAGATGGTCATACTCCCTCCGTCCCTTTTTAATTGTCATCCGGAAAGCGTGTCTGTGAGGGAAACACGGATTTCTAGAGACAGTTATTTAGGGACGGAGGGAGTATTTATAGAGGAAGTTGGAATCTCAAATGCCTCTTAAAAACGACCCATCTTCATCAAAGATGGCTGAGAATCCCAACCATTCTTAAAAATGCATTTTTTTTTCATCGCTGGCTAGTTTAGTAGCGCCATCTAGCCGGAGGCCTCGATCTATAATGACGGCTAGGAATGTTGTTATCAGAATAGCCAATTTTCACATTAAAACCAGAATATAAATCAAGATAAATTGATGATCTAGATATCTCAGATTGAATTGTTTACTAGCATAACAAAATAGGCATAACATGATCTCAAACATGACAACTGGTGTAAGCATAGCTCGTACACCAGATAGATTAAATAGCAAGAACAAAGACATAAGATCTGATATAAGCATAGACATTAGATCACGAACAGTGTACCTTTCTGTTGCTGGAGAAGATGGTGGAGTCGGTGCTGGCTGATCCTCGATGAGCGGTGGAGGAAGAGCTCGAAGCAGTTGACGACGCATACGTCTGGACGTAGCGCCGCCTGACTTGGACGGTAGACGACCCGTTGTTGAAGACGAGAGCAGTCGCGCGACGAGCGCTTCCCAAAAACCTTATTCGTCTTCTCCCTGTGCAGGATCGCAAAGACGAGGGTTCCGGAGACATGCTCGCCCGGTCGCTGGTGCACGCAAGCGAACGGATCGGAGAAGACTAGACAACAGCGCAAAAGCGAGATGAGGCAAAACCCTAGCTCGAGAGGTGTTGAGATGCGTTTTGGCGTGACCAATAGGTTGCTTATATAGTCCTGTTGAACCGACCTCGTGTCACGACCACGATCTGCAAAAGAAGACAGCGCTCCCGCAAGGCGAGGAGCCGGATTTCGGCGAACCATTCACGCAGGTGCCACGCACCCATGCCAGTCGCCACGCCACGCCACGCGAGTGAGCGCGTGCGTGCTTCTCTTTCTCCTCGTTACACTAGACTTGAGGAAGTGGAGAGGACTTCCATATTTAAGCAAGTCCTCCTCTTCCACTAGCAAGGTGAGAGTAAAGAGTTCCACTTTCTCCTCTTTGCACACATGAATAGGCTTTAAGATTTATTTAGAAATTTCAGAATTTATTATTAGACCAAGCTCATGTAAAATTATAACAAATGTAGCCGCTTGTGCGGCTGCCCCCAAATAAGCCTCCCTTGAGTTGCTACAAATCGTTTCTTTTGTAGTGTGCTCGACTAACGAGAAATCCATTGTTTCTATTTTTTCCAACGATGGACAATTCAAGAAATTAAAATCCTTGTTACTCGACAGAATTTGCACCATATTTCATATCTGACCAAATTTTGATAAACTATATGTCGAAGCATTTTCACATTACTTGCATGATCGTAATCATCATAAACATAACTGAGGCTGAGGTATGCTGAGACCGAACAGGGGGCCAACACAGTGACTTTTCCCTTCTAAATTAATACTCCCTCCATACTCATACTTAGCACATCGACACAGTCTTCTCAAAACACAATTTTGACATCTTATTTTTATAAAAATATTTATGAAAAAATGATATAGGTATGTTTTTACGAAAGTATTTTTGAAAACAAATCTATTTATATAATTTTCATATTTGCAAACTTAGAAACTTAATATTTATTAATGATAAGTATTGAGGGAGTACTAGACGTTATATATGCTTCAAGAACCATTAGATACAATTCAATGGTGGTCCCCACCACTGCGGCCGCGGCCTTCAACCGGCGTTCCTAACTTCCTACAGGTTGCGATGGACTCGACATGGCACGGCGAGTTTCCCTGCGGCTGCCTTCCTTGGGTTGGCCGCCAGGCCGTTCTTCGTGAGGATAACCTGGCAGAGCACCTCTCGTCGCCTTCCCCAGCGGCTCGGCCGCCGCAGCCGCGTCCACCTCCACGGGCGCACACGTCGAGGCAGCGATGGTGCCATCGTCGTGCCCTGCTGCTGCTGCTGCTGCTCGGTACGAGTAGGAAGAAGCGGCCGCGTTCAACTCCAGGCGGGCATAATAAGGCGGCGGGCGGTAGAGCGTGCGCAGGCAAGGGGACGCGTAGCGCCGCAGGAGCTGGAGCTGGAGCGGGAGGGAGCTTAGCGACGCCATAGCCACGGCGGCTCTGCTTGAGCTCAGGAGGCCGCCTCAGGTAGAGCTAGCTGTGTGGCTTGAGCTCTTGGAGATCTCTTGACCTTCTCTGTTGGCTAGCTGTTAGTCTTTGATTCTGGCTCTCTATCCTCTATTGTGCTGATTAGTGATGAATGCAAAATGCATGCTTGGAGCATGAGATGCCGCGCGCCCATTTAATTAGTACTACGTATTTATAATCCATCGGTGTCGAGCATGCTTGGAGCATACGTACGTACGTGTACGACGAGGTATGCCATCAAGCTTGTGCGTGATCTCATCAGTTGAAAACCATGGCTACACATCATGAAATTGCACACACCAGCGCGCATTCAGACACACAGACAGAACCAGCTGCATGCATCGTCCTGCACGAACAAGTCAGGTCAAGCTTGTGCTTGTGTCACCACCTCACTGGCCGGTGTTCTCAAAACCAACTGCTGGCTTGTCGATCGATCTTGTGTGCTGACTGGGTATACATATGAATATTCACCGGGTTGTTGCTGAGATGCGCCGTCACAGTCGTCATCGTCACGCCACAATGGAATCCACACCACTACATACTGTCGCTTGTATGTTGATTTTGTTTTATACATGCAGCGATGCTTTAGTCTATACATTTATTGTTGTTTGTGTAGTTTTAATGTTTGACCAAATTAATTCATCTTATCCCAATCAACAAGTTTTTTTACTAGAGCGTCTGATTATTGTTATGAATCACGACGAATAAACGACGATGCACACAAGATCAATCACAACAGATATATAAGATTTAACATGGAAAACTCTCCCAATTTGGAAGGGAAAAACCACGGGCGCCAGCTAACAAACAATCCTCACTATTATTAAGAATCAAGTCGAAAGAATAGAAGAACAGTAGCCTGACAATGACAAACAGCCGGTTCAGTCTGATTCAGGTGCCAATGCCAATTCAGGTGCTTACTCAAATAGAACCCCTATTGATTTGCTAGTTGATAAGGTAAATATCCAGCCCACTCAATGCTAGGCGTAATGAGGATAAGCGCCTCCAAAAAACTTCTTTTCGTTGTATGAACTTTAAGGTGTATGAAGTCTCATAGTAAACTCTTCAGCAGAACGATAGAGACTCCATTTCACTTAGGTTGATTTAATTTAGGCCGGAGGCAGACCTAAGTCAAGGTAATCCTCCTTTGAAACACTTTGGTATTGTTCCTAGATAATGCCGCATGACAGCTTACAAGAGACGCTACAGGAGCCACATGCTTTGTCGAGTGCCAGTTGCACTCGATAAAGACACGATTGCACTCGACAAAGGCACGATTGCACTCGGCAAAGCCTTTGCCGAGTGCAACACTCGGCAAATGCCTTCTCTCTTGGAGTGTTAGGGAAGGCACTCGGAAAAGTTTTTTGTTTTTTGTTTTGATTTCAAAATTTTTTATGTAGTCCTAGTATATTGTATACAACCACGTATTCAAATTTTAGACTTTTTTTTTACTTTTTGCTATATTTCTTGAATTTGTTTTGTTTACTTGATTTTTTCTCGAAAAATTAAATTTGAACTGCAGGTGCATGAAATAATAAAATATACTCATTCAAAAAATGATATTCATATTGCAGAGTGTATTTTGAGATGGTATCCAGGAACTCACCCAAAATTTTGAATGCCTTGTTCACGAAAGATGGCCACCCGCTTGTGGTCGGAGTGTTTTTAAATTACAAAAAAGCGAACAAAGTTCGAAAATCATGAAACTTGTCGAGGTGTCATGTTATCACATGTAGAGGCTATGATAGAAAATCGAGATGGTTTCAAGCAAGTTGTCACGTTGGATGCCTAGAAGCCAAACATCTCTGCGAGTTGTCGCATGTGATCACATGTGGAGATGTCTGGGTTTTATGCATCTGATGTCACAAGTTGCTCGAAACATTCTCAATTTTTTATCATAGCATCTACATGGGATAACATGACACCTCGACAATTTTCGTGATTTCCAGACTTCATTTGTATTTTATATAATTTAAAAATACTCTGACCACAAACGGGTGACCATGTTTCGTGAAACAAGGTGTTCTAAATTTTGGGTGAGTTCCTGGATACAGCCTCAAAATACACTCTCCAATATGAATATTATTTTTTGAATGGGTACATTTTATTATTTCATGCACCTGCAGCTCAAATTTACTTTTTCGAGAGAAAATTAAGTAAACAAAATAAATTCAAGAAATATAGTAAAAAGTTAGAAAAAGTTTCAAATTCGAATATTTGTTTGTATACAATATACTAGGACTACAAAAAATTTGAAATTAAAACAAAAAAACAAAAAAACTTTGTCGAGTGCCTTCCCTGACACTCGGCAAAGGGGGCTTTGCCGAGTGCCAGGAGCCAGCACTCCGCAAGGCTACTTTGTCGAGTGCCTGCGCCTGGCACTCGATAGAGACAATTTTCTTTTTAACTCTAACGGCCTGGGCTTGCTCGGTCATCAAGTAACTTTTTTTTGCCATATGCCACTCTTTGCCGAGTGCAACACTCAGCAAAGAGTGACTTTGGTGAGTGGCTGATTTCTGGTACTCGGTAAAGTCTGTGACACTCGACAAACTAGTCATTTCCCGTAGTGAGAGTAATCAAAGTGAAACTCTAATAATAGGTATATGTACCATACCGCAGGGGACAGGCCTCCGGCGAGAGCCTTCGATCCGCTTCGCTCCGTTAGGAGTTGGCCAATATAAATTTAACAATTATAAACTTATTAGTTAACTTATATTATACGACGAGGTATGCCAAGCAGATATGTTTCTTCGTCATCTTGTGGTGAAGGCTTGGCGTGGCATTTGAGGCAAAACACTACTGCAAAACTCAAATACTTCTGTGGATGATGAATTTACATGTTGTCTACGTTACGGTCTTCTTTGTGTCATCGTACTAACTTTGCATGGTCCTTATTTCTGAACATACATTTCGTTTCGTACGTGATATTATAGGAGCGTATATAACTTTGGGTGAGATTTTCTTCTTGAAACGTTTCACCCTCAACATCGCTAGGGTCATCTCGCCTGATCTTATACCGTGACGCTTTACATATGGAGCATTTATCCAAATTCTCGTAGTCCTTGCCACAGTACAAGATGCAGTCATTAGGACATGTTGTATCTTCTGGATTTCTAATCTCAAAGGACAGACGACATGTTTTACTTCGTACGTAGTGGCGGGCAATTCGTTAGGCTTCAGAAGCATCTCTGGTTTTATATAGTAATCGTCCAAATGCCTTGTCGGATACACTATTATGTGCCTTCCATCGTAGCAACCCAGTGTTGTACCTAACTTTTTTTGTCCATCTGCAGCAGACGGGTATAGTAATTTTGTGTGATCCTCTACCATGCATACAGTCAAACTGAGCCTTCTCCTTTTTACTTTCGCAATATCTTTGTGCATCACGAATGACATCACGCCAAGAGCATCATCTTCAGCGAGTGTGTGTTCTGCACCTACCTTTTCTTTACCTTCTCCCATTATAGTATCACACCGTATTGAGCAATAACGTCGGCGTCAGGGTCCAATTGTTCCTTTTCACTTTCTTCCATCATAACCCCAATTTCTCTGTGTTTGGTCCAACAAATATAGTTTGGCATGAAACCCGACTTCAACAAGTGTGAGTGAAGACTCATTGAGCTAGAATATTCCTTTGAATTATTACACAAGGCACATGAGCAGCACATAAAACCATTCCGCTTGTTTGCCTCGGTTACTCTTAAGAAATAATGCACACCATCAATGAACTTTTTTGAGCGGTGATCGACATTGTACATTCAGTGGCGTGTCATCGTCTGCATTATATGACATATCATATAATTAAATTTCTCATTCTTGTAAACAAATAAAATTATAAAATACCCTAAATTTCTATAATTCTCTAACTAATTTAAAGCATTATAAATTTCTAATTTTTTTGAACAAATGAAATAAGAAAAAAAACTCAATGTTCTTTATTTTCTCTGACTAATTCACAAAATATGATTTGCATACTACCATTAATGAAATAATTAACCCAGTCACATTTTGTAAATTAAAGTATTATATATTTCTAATTTTCGTAAACAAATAATTTAAATGATCCCTATTTCATTTAAATAAATTAATTAAACCAGTCACATTTACAATACTACTTTTTAGGATACTAACTTAGTTTTCTTCATCAAAATATTCAAACTATCAAGTTATCGTCTGCATTATATGACATATCACATAATTAAATTTCTCATTTTTGTAAACAAATGAAATTATAAAATACCCTAAATTTCTCTAATTCTCTAACTAATTTAAAGCATTATAAATTTTATTTTTTGAACAAATGAAATAAGAAAAAAAATCGTCAATGTTCTTATTTTCTCTAACTAATTCATAAAATGTGATATACATACTACCATTAATGAAATAATTAACCCGACCATATTTTGTAAATTAAAGTATTATATATTTCTAATTTTCATAAACAAATGATTTAAATGATCTCTATTTCTCTAAATAATTTAAATAAACTAAATAAACTGGTCACATTTACGGTACTACTTTTTAGGGTACTAACTTAGTTTTCTTCATCAAAATATTCAAACTATCAAGTGAATGGAGCTCAAAATAGCATAGAAAGCATAATTCAAAAACCACATATAGATGCGGCAGCTAAAAATATGAGAGGATAAAGCTAGTAACCTATGAACCAGTAGTCGATGGCAGCATAGATGTATTGAAATAGATCAATCGCCGAAGATGTGTTATAAAAAAAATCGCCGGAGAAGAGAGCAAACAAGCAAGAAGACAATAAAGACTGTGAGAGAGCTCGGGCTCGGCTGGAGGTGGAAGAACAGTTCAAATATGGGGAGAGACATTTAGTCTCAGTCCCTGTTTCTAGCCGGGGCTAAATGCCAACATTTAGCCTGGCTGGAAACAGGGACCGGGACAAAACCTTTAGTCCCGGTTGGTGACACCAACCGGGTCTAAAGATTGGTCTTTGTCCTAGTTCGTAACACCAACCGGGACTAAATGTCCCTCTGATAAATGAGCCGTTGGGCAGGGGTTACCAACCGGGACTAAAGAGCTTTCTAGTCCCGGACGCAAATTTTGCTGAGAATAATGTTAATTTTGCCGATCGACCAAAGGTCTATTGTCTAATAGTGTCTATACGCTTAGAAAAATACTAATTATTCAGGGAAGAAACTTGAAGCGGTGGTGCGACTATGTCATTGGTGTGCTGTGAAGAAACTCCATAAGGATATGACTGGAAAAGCAGAACGGTGGTACGACTATGTCACTAGTGGCACTAGCCTTGAATTTTGTTGGTTCATGTCTCGTGTGGCATATCGAACGCCGTGACTAGAAAAGACTTGGGAGCGTACCTCAGTGCAGCTACAACACCGAGGCTGCATTTTGGTAACCGATACATGGGATATCTATCGCGTCTTTAGGACTTCGCTATCAAATACCATGTTTATTGCTTTCACAAGAGTTTTTGCTTGTGTGATATTTACCTTTAATTTCATAGATTAGTTTAAGCTAGTTGATAGAATTGTCTTTAGATTAAAAAAAAATTGTGGGTTAAGGCCTTAAGGGTAAGATATACTCCCTCCGTCCCAAAATAGAGGTCGCTATGGGGTGCGTGCCGGTCAAATATTCTCAACTTTAACTAGGTTTGTAGGAAATTTGTGCAATACTTATATCTCCAAATAAGTTTATTATTAAAGTATATTCAACAATCTATCTAATGATATTAATTATGTATTATAAATATTAATATTCTTTTATATATAATTGGTCAAAGTTAAAAAGAGCTGACTTCTCGGGAAGCGAGAATGACTTCTATTCTGAGACGGAGGGAGTATAAGAGTAGACAGAATAGAAAAACTTTTACGACACACCTTGTTAGGGCAGTTTATTGTTTTTGCAGTGGTACTTTCATTTGGGCTCTAATTTTTTTAGTTTCTGTTGTTAGATACCAAATGTACCCTCTGGAATTGGCCGGCTGCTTACGGGAACGGCACCTTTCAGCAATGAGCCGCAACCAGAGCGAAAAATAAATGGCAGGAGAAGGGGAGAATATACAATTGAGAAAACAAGAGGGTACATTATATATTTATTCTTGATGATGCATGTATGGTTCTATATAATAGAGGGTATACACGATTATATTATATGCACGATCTGATGATCAAACTGCTTCAAGTCTTAGGTTCATATATTAGCTGCTGCTGCTGCTTATCAACAGTGTGGTCTTCAGCAGGTGCATAAATGGCGTGGATCCTTCCACCCTGTCCTCCGATGCCTTCCGCGATGAAGTTAAGCGCGGCTGGGGCCATTGGCACAACACGGTAGCCGGCGGCGGCTCCGCCACTGCCGCCGCCACCACCTGCCTTCGCGTTTGGTGGTGGCGCGGCGTGACTTTGGCCTCCGATGACTACACCGTCTTGTCTCCCCACGGTCGCCACGGCCACCTCCGGCGGCGGCACGCTGCTAGCAGTGTGAGCAGCGGCGGAGTCGACGATGCAGCCGCCGCCTTCTCGCTCTTGGCGACAAGCGATCACGACGGCGGCGGCAGCCGGCGTGGTCGTCATTGCATATATGGACGCGTATATATTGTCTAATTAAGCGGGCTTTGCGCTCTCTCGGTGTTGGGATCGTCGAAGTAGCTAAGCTAGCTTGCAAAAGCTAGGTTTGGGCTGTACTTATATATAATCCATGCGTCGTCTCGACGGGGATCCATCTGAAGCTCGGAGTCGGAGCTATAGCTGACGACGGATTGCAGTGCGCAGTGCAGCTCGATCGAGAGGGACTGGTGGTGTTGTTTGACGTCGACTTCGAGTGCTAGGATAGCTCACTCAACTCAAGTCGCCACACGTGTGTTCAGACGACGTACACACAGCAGAGAAATGGTGGTATATATACGGTAGCGGTAGCTAATTAACTCGATCGATCGGTGTGCTGGACGAGATCAAGTCAAGGTTCTAACTCGCTATTCTTATAAATTTGGTAAAAGCACAAATATTCTTCTCCAACAACTCCCTAAATGAACTTGCTATCTTTTCCAACTTCCTACTCCTCCATGCCGCACGCGTAAATTTCCGCGCGCGGAGGTGAGGTTGTTATCCTGTGATTTCACCGTGGCGGGCTGTCGCGCGCTATTCCCCCAACTCTCCTAGCGCAAAATCTTTTCCCCTCCTCTCCCGCGGCACGCAAATTGGCCTAGGTGGGCCTAGTTTTTTGATTTTAGCAAGTTGGAATAGCAAATTGTTGGAGAGAAGTCTTTTTTTTACTTGCCAAATGAATTAGCAAGTTGTTAAAACTCATGATATACCAAGTCATTTTTTCCAACTTGTTCGAAACGTACAATACGTGCGCGTCACCAGTTGGAAACCCATTGTATGCGGCCGGCGGCCTAGCTATAGTGTTGTTTGACTGACTTGGTAAAATACAGCGTTTGATCCGGCCGGTCCGTGATAAGACGAACAGAGTGTGCTTCTACTTTGTACACACACTCCTGAAGCATGTATGCGAACGAAAGCTAGCCATATCACTAGTAGAGTCGATGGTCAAATTTGGCTTTAGTGTCCACCTCTGTTAATAATACTGATTTTTAAAGGTGGACATCGTAATAGGTCCAACTTTATTAATCGATTATAAAGATGGACAACTTAGGATATCTGCCTCTATTAATAGTTAGAGCATCTCTAAGACTACCCAGAACAATATATGTCCTAATTTATGAATTTTGGTAAAATTGAAAAAAAAATCATCTCCAACAACTCTCAAATCCACCTCTCAATCTTTTAGCACTTGAAAAAAACACCCTATACGTGTAAAGTAGGAAAGGATATGAAGGATGTGGAAAAATATAAATAAAGAGTGAGAAAGGGTTTCTGATACAAATGTGCAAGAGAGAAACAATATATAAAAGTGGTTGAGATAATTTAGAAATAGTATAGAATTCCTGATCTAAAATTGTCTTTTATATATATTTCACTAGGAGTCAAATATAGAAAACTGTTAGAGATGGTCTTATTTATTCCTTCTAACACTTCTTTGAAAGTTAAATTATATTTCTAATTAGACGGGTCAGCTAAGAATGTCTATCTCTAGAAATGATTAATGGAGGTGTGTGTTTTTGTGTAGAGGCCACTTAATCTTTTTTTGATCGTATAAGAGTGTTTGTTGCTCTTCGCATTTACCACACGGTGGCCACTTAATCATTACATCTCCAACAACTCCCTATTCTCACTTGCTATTCTTATAAATTTGGTAAAAGCATAAATATTCTTCTCCAACAACTCCCTAAATGAACTTGCTATCTTTTCCAACTTCCTATTCCTTCGTGCCGCACGCGTAAATTTCCGCGTGCGGGTGAGGTTGCTATCGCGCGATTTCACCGTAGCCGGCTCCCTCACGCGCGCCGTGAAACTGTTCCCCTCATCTCCTAGCACAATAATCTTTGATTTTAGCAAGTTGAAATAACAAATTGTTGGAGAGAGGTCTTTTTTTTTACTTGCCAAATGAATTAACAGAGGTAGCGTCGTCGTCTCTAATAATCGGAGAATCTCTTTCCTAAACTTTTTTTTTATGACGATGAGACATTTGGGTCGTCGAAATGGTTTGCGAGTTTTCCGTATTGTGCAAATGCAAGAGCATGTATGCATGATCCATATAATTGTCGTGCTTTTCTCGAGTCGGCAAGTGTGCCTGTAGCACCCTAAAACTACATGGAAAAAACACACAATACACAATAGCGACTTGTACAAAATTGACGGATCCTTTATTTGCAATTTAGTTTTTTTTAGGGGAATCCTTTGCAATTTAGTGACGAGTGGTATAAGAGCAGGGATGCAAGTATAAAATGTTTTGGATCATTGGGTCGACCCAAAAAATTGATCAAATGAACTAGCGTGATATTTTTGTAGTTTGAGGAAAATAAAAAAATAAACTAGAATGATATGCAATCGTAATTAGTTGGCAAACACCATTGGGTACCCACTTGCATCCCTACCTATATAAGAGACCACTTATGTGTCTTTCGGGCCAGGGCCAGGCCAGATATTGGCCCATCTTTGTCAATAGTACTGATGGGCCTTATATTAACCACATTCATCACTTTTAAAAGTGACGGGCCTTCATCAATTCCTGGGAAACTATTCTTGTTACCCTTTCTAATATGGATTTCGCTCCTTCCATTGAGTAAAAGTTGTATACTCATATTAGCAGGCCTGAGGCCGTACTCGTACTCCCTATATTCTAAATTGTAAGAGCATCTTCAATTGTTTGGAAAAATTGACTTAGAAAAAGTTGTCATTTCACTAGTAGAAAGACGATTTTTCCTAGCGCCTCAATTTTTTTTACCGACGGTTTGAGTTACCACGCGCCTGTAGAAATGAATTGGTGGACTCAAGTCTAGAACAGCCTGTAGAAATGGATTTCTACAGGCGGTTTGTTAAGACAACCGCCTGTAGAAATAAGGCATTTCTACAGGCGGTTGTCTTAACAAACCGCCTGTAGAAATCCATTTCTACAGGCGGTTCGTTAAGTCAACCGCCGGTAGAAATACACGTGTTTTTTAAAATTTGATTTTTTTCAAACTATCTCGGATGAAAAAACACCCAAAATAAAAGTTGTTCATCTTAAAAAGTTACAAAACTTTGTAAATTACAAGTTTTTAATTTGAAGTCATCTTGTTAACCAAAAATATGTTTGAATGGTCTCAAATTTGAAATTCAAAATTTGGAAATGACCTCGGATGGGAAAATGACCAATACAAAAGTTGTTCGTCTCGAAAAGTTATGAAACTTTGTAGTTGACCATTTTTTCATTTGAAATCGTTTAGGACCTCAAACAAGCAAATTACACTCGGGTTTGTATAATATGTGGGGAACCGAAGGAGTATTTGAACACATGTGAGTGTGTGGTGCAGTGGTAGAGGAGGCTCCGCGCGAAGCCGAGGTCGTGAGTTCGAATCCTACCGGCCGCGCTAGCCACGGATTTCGCGCGAAAAATGCCGCGACTTGCTGTGGTCGTATTTTTACTGGCCCCCAGCGCAGGCGGTTGAGAAAAACGCCTATACAAATGGGTCTACAACCGCCTGTGCAGTATCGTTCTGTACTAGTGTTTAGCAACTTGCTAAAACTTTTGGCAAGTAAATTTTTCATGTATCTTCAATAGTTTGGTAAAAATAACATAGAAAAGTAAATTTTTCATGTATCTCCAATAGTTTGGTAAAAATAACATAGAAATGTAGGCGCGGGAGAAGTGACGGCGGATTCTAACTTGGTAAAAATTACATAGAAACGCAGGATAGCAAGTGAAGTTGACTTGGTAAATATAACAAGTAGATGGCCTCTGATTCCAACTTGGAAAAATTTAGCAAGTCATATATCAATCTGTTGGAGAACGTTTTTTTTCTTTTCCCAATAAAACAAGGATAGCAAGTCATTTTTCCAAACTATTGGAGATGCTCTAAGTCATTTTGCATTGTCTAGACATATAGCTCAGATCTAGATACATAATAAAAGCTAAGCTACAACTTACAATTTGAAATTAGGGGAGAATACCATCTTTTGTGGCTGTTGTATCATCTCTCTACTACGTACTCCCTCCGTATCGGTAGAAGTCGTTTTGGACAAGGTTTTAGTCAAATATTGGGAATATAAATCATGAATAATTTTTAAATTATTAAGTTTAGAGATGTAAAAATCATATAGATAAATTTGTCTTGAAAAATACTTCCATAAATATATATATATACCACTTTACAATAAATATTTTTTTAAACAAACAAGTGGTCAAAGTTACGTTTTGGAGACCGTGTCGTTGTCCTAAATGACTTCTATTTATGATACGGAGGGAGTATATAGCCAAAGTGTTGTTAATTAATAAAGGGTAGCGAGAACCAATTGCAAAGCTAAAGCTAGGTCTATGCTGATGTATACAAGCTAACTGTTCAGACACACAACAGCACACCTAATGTGAATCATATGGTCGTGACTCGCCCTGGTTGCCCTCGTCCGCAACTCCTAGCACCGCAGCCTCTTCCCGCAGTAGGTGTGCTGTTGTGTGTCCGCAACTCCTAGCACCGCAGCCTCCTCCCGCTGGTCCCCTTTTCTCCTCTCTTCGGTATATCGCCGGAGCCGAAGGGTGGGGATTCATTGTTTTTAATATTTTTTTCCTAATAAATCAAGTTCTTAGGGTTAGGGTTTCTGCATGCCAAGGTTTTTGGTGTTGGAGATTTATCTTCTCCTTCTCCTCCTCTCCAACGACTGAAGAGGAAGGATGAAATCGTCTTCTCCACGGCGGCTTCGTTTAAGATGAGGGTGACAACTTCTCGGCGTCAGCATCTTCACCAACATCGTGACATGAGACCTTTATTTTCGGACGGCGGCATCAAGGTGGAGATGATGTCATCGCCATGGAATAATTTTCTCCGGTTTTTTCTCTATTTTGTTGTGGTTAGATCTAGCCACGATAAAAGACTAGGGAGAATATTTTTTCAGGTCAGTCTTTCTCAGTTTCGGTGGCAGAAAGATGAAGACACCAGAAAGAAGAAGTTCCTCATTTCCGTCTATAAGAATGTTGGCCGTCGTTCGTTGGACATATATTCTTAGACCATTTTCCGAGTGTTTGCTGGTGTCATCATCCATATTGCAAAGCATCTAGTAGGTTAGGTTTTGAGTTGTGCTATCCACAACATGAGTATACATTTATAATCCAGATTGCTTGTAACATGTTGATATACCCAGCTATCATATAATATAATTTTTCTTTCGTCGCAAAAAAAAACAGCACACACAATATGTGTGTTTTACTGACTGATTGATATTATTTTGACCGACATCATGACTCCCAAGTCAATATAGGCAGTCGTCTAATCATGCATGTAATAAGCTTGCTTGACAGCTACTAACAGACACGCAGTGCATGAATTGATGCGAGCTTGTATGATTGCTGCTGCTGATTGTAAACTATCAAGAGGAGCGCTAGCTACATATGTAATTGGTACATGAAATGGACCGAAGCCAGAACAGGGAGAGTATCGGTGGAGTGGAGCGTCATCTATGGCCGCATTGACAGTGAAGTGGAAAGCAAAAAATGACAAAAGAACGCGCACACTGTCCAGTCGGAAGATTCGGTAGTTAGTATGGACTTGAGACTTTGGAGTTGTATTTTGTTTCCATTCCACCAAGCTTAATTACATACACAATGACCGTCTACTCCTATAATATATCTTACACAGTCAAGCTTGCAACCACTCCTTGGAATTGAGTTGTCATCTCTTCAAGATCAGGTCAGCATGGCAACCACTCTGAGTCGTTTTCACATTTTTAGATACATACACTACTGAAGACTTGAAATTCCCTCACGGTGCACTACCGTCAGGGAAAATAAAAATATTTTCATGAAAATGTACGTATCGTCATAAAAACTAAAAATATCGCCATGAATTTTTTTACGATGCACTTACCGCCAGGGAAAATAAAAATACCGTCAGGGCTAGCTAGACAGGGTAATTCCAGTTTTCACCAACGTTGGTCAGGGAATTTCAAGTTTCCAGTAGTGATATATAGTTTCACTATGCACCTCAAAAACTCAAAATGTACGTCTTATAATTTGGGATGGAGGGAGTATTTGTTAGTTAATAATTTTTTTCGAAAATATGCATTGCACGTTCCTCATTAAGAGAAGTGAGAATGACCAATAGACCTACATATATACTCCCTCCGTCTTATTGAGAGTGTCGCCCGGTAAGCGTGTTTGTGAGGGGGACACGGTTTTCTAATGACACTTTCAATGGAACGGAGGGAGTATAAGATACAAAAGGATTTATTGGTAATCCACGGATTACCAATAAAGTCCTCAACACAAACAAAAGCAAGAACATGAGGGCCCTCCACCTAACAACCCCAACAGCTTACCCTAATACAACAAAATAACTCAACACAATGGTACCATTAGTGATAGGAGCCGTAGATGGAACTCCATACGACAAAGCATCTGTCCAGACAGCCTCGGTAGCAAAGCATGTGTTGAAAAACACCTTGGTGGCAAAGCATCCACCGAAAACGACGACCTTAGCGGCAAAGCATCCGCCAGCAACCAAGACCGACTCCCTCCGAGTCACTGAGGGCGCCCTCAGGACCACGGGCGAGGAGGGTCGCCAAGAAACCTCCACAATCCACGAGACCATCAACGCGGCAAAGCATCCGCGGATGGGGCCAATGCACTCCCAGCAGAGAAGCATCTGCATGGGAGGTGGCCAAGCTACGACTTCGGCTACGACAATCACAAAAAGGACACACCAAGTGAAGAGCAGCATGAGGTACAATTAGGCGTAGCACGACGAACACGACGACCAGCAGAGAGCGACGAACGGGCAGACATGGTGCTCCAGCGCCACCTTCAGGAAGGACAACGACATCCGCAGACACCGATAGCGTTGGAAGGAGCACTAAGACTTTCGTCCCTGCTGCTTGGCCTACTCCGATGAACAGGAACCTACGACGACGCCTCCAACAAGGCAAATGATGCCGTTGCGCCATCACCGTCGGCACGGGAAGACCCGGCAGAGATTTCTCCCAAGTTCTAAAGTTCAAAATGGAGTAGACCCGTCGTAACTCACCTCCTCGTCCCGGTGAGGCCATGGCAGAACGGCCAGCAGCGCCGGAGGGGAGGGGCACCCGGAGGCCGCCCCCGGAGCGCCAGCCCGACACAGACACGACAGCCAGAGGAGGGGGGCCCCGAGCATCAGATCACCAGGGCACCGCGGAACCGGGCGCCGGCAGCCAGCACCTCGCCAGAGGAGGGCGGCTCCGGGCAGGGCGCCGCCGAGGAGCAGCCCTGGCCCTGACCGCCAGATCCGGCCCCGAGGCTGCGGATCCGGGCGGCGGTGGCCGTTCCCTGCCGGAGGAGGGCACGCGAGCCCCCAAATCCGCCGGGAACAGGGCGCTAGCGGTGCGAACCGCCGGATCCCGGCCACGACAGCGCGGATCCGACCGACCGACCACCAGCCATGCTCATCGATTCGTCTGTCAGGGGGGAGGAGGAGGGGGCGGGAGAGGACGGGGTCGGGAGGAGACACTACCGGAAAAACTCACTTTGCCGAGCGCCGCACTCTTTGCCGAGAGTTTTTTTTCGGGCGCTCGGCAAAGAGCTCTTTGCCGAGGGCCGAATAAAAAACTCTCGACAAAAGAAAAACGCTCGGCAAAGAAATTCTTTGCCGAGAGCCAAAAAAAACACTCGGCAAAGAAATTCTTTGCCGAGTGTTTTTTTTTGGCTCTCGGCAAAGAATTTCTTTGCCGAGTGTTTTTTCTTGCTCTCGGCAAAGAAATTCTTTGCCGAGCGTTTTTTTATTGGCTCTCGGCAAAGAGCTCTTTGCCAAGAGTTTTTTTTACACTCGGCAAAGCTAATTTTCAAATCATATTTTAAAGCAGTAAATTAATCCAAATAAAAAATTTTCAATTAAAAAGTTGTTTCACTTATCAAGATGAATAATTTTTATTTTAGTCATTTCTTCATTTGACAAATTTAAAATAAATTTGTTCATAAATCTTACATCTCTCTCCCTTAGTTTACGAAACTACAAGAGTGATATATAATATTTGTGAATAATATGATAACCACAATTTTGGATGTATAAATGGGTAAACAACCAAAATAAACTTTGTAGATCTTGACAAGTTATGAAAGTTTGTAGTTGATAACTTTTTAATTTGAAGTCATCTAGTTATGCAAAACTACGTTCGAATTTGAAAATTTTAAAATTCGAATTTTTTAAAATACCTTAGATGGAGAAATGGCCAAAATAAAAGTTATAGATCTCAAAAAGTTATGAAACTTTGGTGTTGACAACTTTTTGATTTGAAATCATCTTGTCAACGAAAACTACGTTTCAAATTGTCAAATTTGAAATTCAAATTTTTATAAACGACCTCGGATGGAAAAACTACCAAAATAAAAATTGTAGGTCTCGAAAAGTGAGAAAACTTTGTAGTTGATAACTTTTTTATTTGAATTCGTTTAGGGCCTTAAATAAGCAAGTTACACATGGTTTAGTATAATATATGGGTAATCGAAACGGAGATGGAACGTATATGAGTGTGTAGTGCAGTGGTAGAGGAGGCTCCGCGCGAACGAGAGGTCGTGAGTTCGATTCCTGCTGACTGCGCGAGAGAAAATTGCGTGAAAAATAGTAGAACTTGCGATTTCGAGGGCAACAAGTGGGCGCTGCCCAGTGGGCCCCTCCTCCAATTAAATAAAAATTTTTCTTTATTTTTTCGGGGTTTTTTTATTTTTTTCTTTGCCGAGGGCTTTTCTATGCCGAGAGCCATCTCAGCACTCGGCAAAGGCTTTGCCGAGCGCCCGATAAAAGGCTCTCGGCAAAGAGCCCTTTGCCGATCCATTTTTTGCCGTGTGGCCTTTGCCGAGGGCTGCACTCGGCAAAGGCTTTGCCGAGAGCAAAAGGAGCTCGGCAAAGCGACCATGTCCGGTAGTGAGAGGAGGGGTGAAGGGAGCGGGGGAGGAGCGGCGGGGCCACCGCCGCCACCGTAGACTTGGAGGGCGGCGACGGCGGCCGGAGGTGCCATGGAGGTGGCTGCCGGAGGCGGAGCGCGTGGGTGGAAGACGAGCGTTGGAGCAGAACTCCCCCGACCTGTTAGTTAATAAATTGCACTGATCAGGTCAGTAGAGCATGCTTTCTATTGATCAGGTTACCAAACTCTTCTAACATATACACTAAGCTAGCAGTTACCGCATTAGAAACAATGCCGGGCTAAAATGAGGTGGATGCTCTGTAGGGGTGCAACCCCTCCAGTTCTTTTTTTAAAAAAAATGAGGTGGATGCCCTCCCTCCATACAGGACTACGACGAGCTGTTGGTCTCGATCAGCCCATCTGAGCTCGTAGTTAGAGGGAAAACATGGGTAGTCGTCGTGGTCTATTGTTCCTTTAATTTTGCTCATGATGTGTTTATGATACCAAGTTGTGAATAGACCTCATTTGGTACAGCTCAACTTTATTAGTGAAACTGTTTTTTTTTTAGAAAATAGCTTCACGAGTAACTTTCTAAGTGAAGCTGAGCTGTTTTGAAAAAAAAGTGTTTGACAAAACAACTTCACCAACTTCATCTATGACTGGAAGAGAGAAATGGGAGTATAAGCTATGGAAAACTATTTTTTGGCAACTTCATCTCAGCTTATGGTTTTGTGAGAGGGAATAAAACATCTTTATGCGTAAAACTGTCGTGGAAAAAGGTGTTTGATAAAAAAAAGCTCACAATAGCTCATGAAGTTGTTGTAAGCTATACCATTATTAGATGTTTTACTAAACATATTTTCATATTATAGCTGTTTGGTATAAATTTGATATTTTTTACCTATAAATTTAGTCAAATCTAAAATGGCTTGACATGGGACAAACCTAAAACACCAGTTATTTTGAGATGGAAGGAGAGTATGTAAATACATCAATGAATCAACGGTTTACTGTCTCGTTTCATCCCATTTGTCCTGATTCATTGACATTAGGGTGTGTCTCGTACGTGTCTCAACAGATTATTCTCTTTATTTATGAAAATAGACCATCGCATGGCCACTTCTTCTCAGAGCGCGCACACATGACGATTACACAGTGACTGCATGCTTGTAGCTGACCAGACTAGCTAGTACAAAAGACTATATGGAATGTGACTCTGATGCGAAGCAGTTATGCTCACACACACAAAAAAGGATCTATTTTGGTGACTATATATATGGAATGTGACTATATGGAATGTAGCTGGCAAATGATGTACAGTACTTTGATTCATTTGCTAGCTAGCTCTCGTCTTCAATTGATATGCTAGTAGCACCGTATGGTAAGAAGAAGGGACATGATGTCTCCCTGATCCATTATTGGCTTCCTTGGGAGCACCAGGCCCCTTGGGAGAAGGAGGAGCTTTGCCCTTCCCCGCAAGCAGCTTGTTCTCAGCCTCGTCCCCAACCCGAGCATTGGCGTCGCCTTCACCGTGCCCTGCTGCTTCGACTTGGTGAGAAGCAGTTGCTGCTGCATCGAGTATTGCCGCCGCCGGCAGCTGGCGGGCAGAAGGTAAAGGACGCCGGTAAAACGTGCCCACCTGGCGAGTGGACACGAGCCGGAGGAGCTGGACGAGGAGGGAGCTAGCTGCAGACACCGCCGCCGTAGCCATGAATGACGACGCTGGCTGTTGCCTTGCCTTTGCTCTGCTCGGACCGGTCGAGAGCTAGACGACGTACGGCTCTTGTGAATGAAGGTCTGATGGATGAATGGATGATGCAGCATGTCGAGATTGCTCGCCTTTTATTTATAGTAGTGGTGGACTGGTGGACGGGGAGCAGAGCTATCTAGAACAATATGCATGCAGGACGAGAGAGGGACTGGCCGTGGTGGCACTTGACTACATTGACCGATGGCAATCAGTAGCAAGTCATTTGCACACATATGTGTTCAGACGCCACAGAGAAACAGGTAGTGTGTCACCTACCCTCCTCTCTTGTGAATTGTGATGCTTATCTCACCAGCCAGGTCGATGTAAACCATTCTGAATTCTGTCTGACTGTCTGTGTGTATATTTTGACCGGGTCAATGGGTCATATATATATGGTAGTCACTCGATCTAGAGTAGTACACACTGATGCTCAAAATCGATCATCACTCTTTTTTTTTCGGAATCGTGCTTAGCACGTGCTTCATTAAGGGAAGATAGAAGTTTTAGTGCATCTCGACGCAACGACGGCGAGGTACCGCGTTTCGTACGAGGATCACACACAACACTCGGTGGTGTCACAACTTTGTACTAACGTTACTAAGCAAACTTCCTTGTACGACTAGGAAAGAGAAGAAAATATTCTCAGCTCAATATGTTGGGGTGAAATATATGCCGAGGAAAAAGAATTGTTAAAGTACAAAGCCACCGGAAATCTAAGGATTACCGGACCCAACAATAAAACCCTAAAACAACAACCGACACAAACAGACACGCTTCTACAGATACAGGCTCTTAATAACCAGAGCTACGACATGCGCGACCAAAGAGACCACACACAAACCAAATAACCACAAGCACACACACAAATTACGTAACTAAGAAAAAACAAAACACACAAGTAGGTTCAGCCACTAGTGCCGAAGATGTTCTTAGTGATTGTCCTTGGCAACTACTATATATTGTGACACTTTCTAATATGGATTTCTCTCCTGCTCGAGTATTAGTTGAAGCAGGAGGCAAATGATTCCATCTGCTCCGAAACTCCATTCGAAATTGTAAACCGATTTGGGTTCTACAAATACATCGATTTTACTATATATATAGACATAACGTATATCTAGATAAGTAGCAAAAGCTAAGCTAAAACAATTTGTAATTTGAATCGAAGAGAGTATTATCGTTTATATGTCTCTTGTATCATCTCTCTACATATAGCCATAGTATTATGAATTAATAAAGAGGGAAACGAGGGGCAATTGCAAAGCTAAAGCTATAGCTAGGTACGTTTGTTGTAAAAAAAAGCTATAGGTACGTGTTGACACTCAAAAGTGTCACAGGTAAAAGTAAATTTAGAAGAGGTATTCGGCCTGTAATATTAGAGTCGAATTTGTCTTCTATTATTTCATATTTGACGGATCGGATGTTCTAAGTCAAATGAGCCTGATCATTTTGGACTTCCGACCAGTCATGTTTGTGTCCGATCAGGTGGCGCTGGTCGGAGGCCTTATGGTTATGATGAATGCTGAGTCCGGCGACGATTCGTTGATCAGTATGGACTGATAAAGCCCATTAAGACTGATTTAGTCGGTTCTAGGATCGGCGAGATCAGGTTTATTTTGTCGCGTCCGGATTGAATTCTTGGATTCTATATTATGATAGAGTCCGGATAGGAAACTTGGAAATCGTATCTAGAGATATTTCTTATTGGGATAAGACCAGCCCCTCTATATATATGAGAGGATCATGGCCGATTGAGGCATCCAACATCAATCGATCAAATTCAATCTACTATCCCTGTTACCCCTTTTTTTTCCTTCTACCTTGTTGTTCGGCGTGTCTCCCGGCGAGGCTCGACGGCGTTCTAGGCGGCCTTGCTGGTCCTAGAACAATCTCTACGTGCTTCTCTCCGACGGGTCTTCCCGGGAGGAGTTCTAGAGTTATCAACACAGGAGTCCAAAACCCTAGATCGATCCAAACCGGTCTCTAGATCGGTTTTTCAATGGTTTAGTCGGGGTTCCTGCTGTCTCAGGTTGAGCCGCAACTTCTTCGGGCGTTCTAGACCTGCTGTGTGTGATTCGGATCACTTCCGACGTCAACACACTTTTTGGCGACTCCGCTGGGGACGATTGAAATCTCATCTACTACCAACATGGGCGGCAAAGACGGTGCTACCGATAAGGATAACATCGTTCGTCTTGCGGGCATTGACGAGCTCCCCAATGAGTTGAAGCAACAGGCGCAGGCCAAGCTCGACGCCGTCTTCAAGGCTTTCCTAGAAAGCTGTTCAAAGGATCGGCGCGGCAGGGTCACCCAAGACAAGGAACCAGACTTCAGTGAGATCATCCCCACTACGTCCATTACGAACGCTGAAGATGCTACTGACAAGGTAAACACCAAGGTGCCTGAAGATTCTTACCCTACCCATGCTAATTATTCTGCGATGTTGGTTGATACATCAAAAACTCTTACAAATACTATTTAGCATTCATTTAAGTTACTTAGTGATCACATGGATAAATTAGAGGGTAAGCCTGTTGAACCTGAGCGCCCTACCGGACAACCACAGTTCGGCATGCCTTTTAATTTCTTCAAAGGTCAAACCTCGCACACAAAGTTTGGCCAAACGCAATCAGGAAATGATAATGGCAGGACCACTCACGGTGAAGCTAGTACGTCGATATACACTAATAGTCTCCACCGTGGCACTGGTCGGGCTACACAGACCGACCAGGGCACAGCGACAAACAGGACTTTAGGAGGACAAGGGACAATATTGCCCAATCCACCAAAGTCCCCGAGCCACAATCCCATGCATGGTGGCACTACCAACCTTGTTGACACTGATTCTGGACGAGCCATAAATCGGTTTAAGAATGAAATAACTAGGTCTCTTGAGACCAATTTAGGGGTCCAATTTAAGCCTACCAGGACCACATATTCAAAACCATACCCTTCATGTTTCGATTTCATGAAAGCACCTGATGGTTGGAGGGTACCAGATTTTTATAAGTTTAGCGGTGACGGTAGCAAAACAACTATGGAGCATGTTAGCATGCTCCTTGCACAAATGGTTGAAGCCAGTACTTTAGATTACATAAATGTGCGACATTTTCCTTTGTCTTTGACTGGTACGGCTTTCGCCTGGTTTACGTCACTGACAGAATGCACCATAAGTTCTTGGGCCGAGCTAGAAGAAAAGTTTCATAACCACTTTTATGACGGGGTTCAAGAAACTAGGTTATCACACCTTACGTCGGTTCGACAAGGACGTAGCGAGCCTGTGGCCGATTTCTTTAAGCGCTTTAAAGAGAATAAGAACCGATGTTTCCATCTAAGGATTTCTGACAGAGACCTAACAGATTTATGTCTCGCTGGTCTACGTCGAGAAATCAAGGATAAACTTGAGCATCATGATTTCTTTAGTGTAAATTAACTGTTACAGAAGGCCGTCTCAATAGAATCACGCCTAAAAGAACCTTATGATCCTCATAAGGCTCATCGATCGGGCGTACATATTGCCGAGATAAACTCTGATAGTTCGGACGATGAGTCTAAAGACTGTTACGCTGCCGAGTTTTTATGGCCAGCACAAAATAAACTAGTCACTTGTCCTTCCCTAAACCAATTCAAAAGAATCGGGGTGAAGAAGTAAAATTTACTTTTGATTTCTCTAAATGTGACCAAATATTTGATGAATTGCTTAAATTCGGTTATCTTAAAATTAATTATACTTTGTCATCACCCGACGAATTGAAGAGAAGGGCTTATTGTAAATATCATAATTCTTTTTCTCACGCCACTAACGATTGCAATGTTTTTCGTCGATAGGTCCAATCAGCCCTTAATGAAGGACGATTGAGCCTTACTGAGATGCAGATTAATACGTCCCCTTTTCCAGTTCATATGGTGGAAGCAGGGAATCCTGCTATTCTAATTCATCCAGAACAAGCCGATACGACCAGAGGGAAGAATGTCGTCATCGGCGAACCACGGGTTGCACCGAATACTGAGAGGGATTCAGGACGCAAGGTGGTGCTCGAGAAGGGTGATGTTGGCAAAAGTAAGCTCACAATCACTGCAGGGTCAGCCCGACACTTGCATAGACAAAGGTATTTTGAGACCAGAGCAGCACAACAAAGACCGACCAGGTCGGGCTCTCAAGCCGACCAGTCTGGTCCATCTTCAAAACGGCCGGTGCAAGAGCCAGACCGGGTCAAGCCGGTCTCTGCTAATTCTAGTGGGATCAATAAATCGACTGATACAGTCAGTTTAACCGTTTCTAAAGACTCTACCCCTTCCGGAGTACATGTCATTCGCACCTTTGTCCCACAGAAACCTGAAGTTGGCACTTGGAAGACTAATGCGGACAGGAGTAAGGGGAAAGTTGCTAGAGAGTCATGCACTTTTGACAAGCTCATGGCCAAATACAAATAGCAAAAGGCCGATTCTTAGAATCGGTCCTTAAAAAAGAGAGAGTCTACTCCTCCGAAGCGTGAGGATGAGAAGTTCAAACAGATGATGGTGTCCCAAGCGGCGTCTCCGGCACCAAATTCTGGCCCTTATTACCATCAGTGGGCTCCCTCTATTTCTCCACCACCACAATGGGGTCCTCAAGGGGTATGGATACCTTACCCTATGCCGACACCTATGTATTACCAAACAGGACGGGGAGTGCCCACCGATCAGCCTGCAAGAGTCTCAGTGTTCGATCGCTTGGGTGATCGGCCGAGCTCTAGTCAGAATCGACTGGTCGCGCCAAAAACTTTAACCTCTCAGGAAACAAGGAAGACACAGATGCGACAGGTCTATGTACCCAAGAAGGTGCAAAGTGTCCCTATTGCCTCTCCGACCAGACCCGACCTGGTCCCCACTATTACAATCGGGTCTATGGAAGTTCCTCTTGCTAGTGAGCCTGAGCCAATGGCGGTTGAGGGACCAACTGAAGAGGCCCAGGAAGCTCAAGATACTTCGGTCGAGGCAGAGGTAGAAAAGCCTGTTGAGCAAGATCCCAAGTACATGCAGCCCAGGTGGTGTCCTCCTGGTTTAACTAAAACTCAGCGAAGGAAGCTGCAGAGGGCCTGTTGCAACAAACAGAGAAAGAAACTGAAGGACCGAAAGTGCAATCAGAAAGTGACCAGAGGGGGGTGAATGGGAGCTTCAAATTTTCCTTTCGGAAACTTTGTAACCACTGTCCCAAGAATCACACCAAGAGCAAACCTAGAGCTTGCAAGTGTCCACGACCCTAGATGTAGGGTGGATGCCTCCGAGAAGCACAGCGGGAAACTATACAATCCTAGAGATCCAACGCAAAAGACGGGAACCAAAAACGTCAACGAACGAACGAACCGCGGACGAAACAGCACGAGACAGCTCTGACCGGACTCACTGGTGCGTCCAGTCAGTAGTCACCAGACGCGTCCGTTCGAGCGAAATCCAAAATGGAACTTCTCTGAGTTGGACCAGACTCTGAGGAGCAGTGCGTCCGGTCAGCAGCTGTGCGTCCGGTTAGTTCAAACAGAACCAGTGAACAGTGCCTGTGATGCGTCCGGTCGTTTGGAAAAAAACCAGCGTCCGGTCGAATCGAAGAAGTGAACAGCTAACACATTCAACGACCGGACTCACTGGCGAGCGTCCGGTCAATCTGTGGCCGTGCGTCCGGTCATCCCGATACTTCACTGTTCGTTCACCGATTTGACTTGATCTCACCCAAAATGAATCCTCTAGGGATCAAACTTGGTGAGAGAAGTCACAAGGAGGATAATGAGCTATCTCTAAGAGATCATGGCTCGAACCTATCTCCAAATCGATGAATCGAAGAAATTCGGGGGAAGGGAGAAAAACTTGGCCCGAACCAAAAATCGATCGATCTACTAGGTCGTGAGGTTAGAGGAGAATTCCTTCGGTGGAAAGAAGTGCCTCACGATCTAGAACAACTTGGTTCAAACGGATTTGCAAGAAACGTACCAAGCAAAGAGATCGAACGACGGGAAAAAACGTGGAAAAAAAGGAACTCGCGAAGAACAAGAACAAAACGCGAATCTCAACCACGAATTTGCAACCGTGTGGCTACCACATGCTACAACAGTGAGATTACGGTCTCACTTCCTCAAAATCTCACGGACACAGATGTATTGTTCTCTTCTCTGTGGATCTCAGTTCGCTACAGCAGGGATGTGGGAGAGCAGGAAACCCTAGAAGCAAAAGAGCAAATGACTGAGATAGAATGGGAGGAGGGTGTCTCCCTGTACTTATCCTAATTCTATTTCCTACTCTACCCCTCTGTAATTACAGAGCGAGCCAGCTAAACCCTAGGGTTATTCTGGACCAACTCAAGGTAGCTGGTGATCCGACGGCCACGCCCGCTCAACTGGTAGCGTTGCCTCAACGCAACCTCACCGATTGCCGCCACGTGCCGCCACCGCTCCACTCGTCCTTTTCATGGACTTCGCCCCCGGTTTTGAGGCCCAAACCGGGAAACCAGCCTTCACGACCAACCCCCGGTTTTGAGGCCCAAACCGGGAAACCAGCCGACCGTAGCCTGAGTTTTGTGGCCCAAACTCAGAAACTCGCAGCACCCAGGTTTTGAGGCCCAAACCTGGAAACTGTCCTCAGCCCGAGTTTTGTGGCCCAAACTCGGAAACCATCAGCGCCTAGGTTTTGAGGCCCAAACCTGGAAACCGTCCACTCGGTGGTTTTTCTGTGGCTCAACCACCAAACCGAGCCGTAGAGGGGATGCACCGCCCGTGCACCCCGTCCACCGACACGTGTCCTCAGGTCCTCGACCCAAGCAACACCGTGCCCGCAAGTCTTCGCTCATCGCTGTCCGAGGCTGTCAGCCACCACAGCTGATCCTCGGGCCACCGGTCCCTCAGTCCAAGTATCACGTCCGCCCTTCGCCACTCTCGGTCCATCGGCACGGCACGTCTCTACTTGACCTTCACCTTGCCTCTGATCACTGTATCCGTGCTCAACACCTGCACAACACAAGCCAAAGAACATGCGCATTATCGCAGTTGACAATCACTCATCACTCAGAGACTCGGCATACACCCATGTATCCGCAGGAACGACTCAAGAGAATGAGGGGGATATATTTAACTCAACACATCCTGTTTTCCCTCAGGGCAAGCGAGGAGGTGAAGAGCCGGCTTGTAATCAAAAGCTGACTTTAACAATTGTAGAACTAAACAGGTCGGATCCTGAACCGACCAGTCTGAACACCGAAACTACTCAAGTGGCTTCAGAACTGATCAGGTCGAACACTAATCCGACCACTTCAGGACAGGCGCCGACCAACTTAGCGGTCGAGCAGGTTGAACCGACTACTACTGAACCAGGAATTGAGCCGACTCAATCGGAGTCCAGGATCAGATTGGTTCCTGATGTACCGATGGGATTAGGCTCGCTTCTTAGTAACTCCGATTCCTCCACTGGTGTTGCCGCGACCAGTGAAGAATTACCTGAAGAACAAGATGAGGAAATGGTGGACTATGAACCTTCCCTAGAAAGGGCGGAGGTTAATGTAGTTTACTTATCAGCCGACTACTACGTGGTCGGAGATGATTCGACGGCAGCGGAGTTCAACTTCGCTACGCAGACTGCTGTGTTCCAGAAGCCAGAGGAATCCGTCAATCATCTTAAGCCGTTGCATATAAAAGGTCACATCAATGGTACGCCAGTCCACAAGATGCTGGTAGACAGCGGGGCAATCGTGAACTTGATGCCATACTCGCTTTACCAGAAGCTCAGCGGTACCGATGAAGAGCTGATCAAGACCAACATGACTATTACTGGAGTTAGAGGAGGAGATCTGTTGGTAACACGCCTGCCCCTCCTTCACACTTGTACAGGGGAGTTGAAAGGTCCTAAATGGCTAGAGGGGGGGTGAATAGCCTAATAAAAATTCTACAAAACACTTAAAGCAACTAGTTAGACAATTACAAAGCGAAGCTTTTTGCTCTAGCTCTACTAAGTGTTGCAAGCCACCTATCCAACAATTCTAGTAACCTATAATCACTATGTCACACAAAAGATATGTTACTGCTCTCTAAAATAATGAGTTAGCAAGAAATAATTACTTCTAATTAGAGAGCTACTTCTAGCAACAAATATCTCTACACAAGTGATAACAAAAGTAATGCAAGGATAGAGAGATGTACCGACACCGGGAAGAGACAATAAATCACAATAAGAAAACCAAGAAACTTCGGGAGAAGTACAAAGAGGCAAGAGACACAAAGATTTTCTCCCGAGGTTCACGTGCTTGCCGGCATGCTACTCCCCGTTGTGTCGACCAACCACTTGGTGGTTCGGTGGCTAATAGGTGTTCACAAACCTAGCTCAACACTTGAGCGCCACAAGAACCGACCCACAATGGAGGTAACTCAATGACACGCGCAATTTACTAGAGTTACCTTTTGGCTCTTCGCCGGGGAAGGCACAATACCCCTCACAAATCACCGGGAGATGGCCACGAACAATCACCACTCGTGCCAAAACTCCTCCGCTGCTCCAAGCCATCTAGGTGGCGGCAACCACCAAGAGTAAAGAGAATACCCGCAGCAACAACAATCCCCAAGTGCCACTAGATGCAAACTCACAAGCAAATGCACTTGGATCCACTCGATCTCACTTAAATTCACGCTATCAAGCAAGGAGATGAGTGGGAGGGAGTAGATCTTGCTCAAGAGGATGTTCAAGAGGTTAGAAAGTCAAGAAGAGCCCCCACTAGCCGGCCACCACCTATTTATAAGAGGGGGAAGAAGACAGCAAGTCGTTCCCCCTTTTCCCGAGCTTCTGCGCCTGCGGTCGGTACTACCGACGCTAGGTCAGTACTACCGACCACAAGGCCCGGTACAACCGACGGCACAACTTATGACCGTTGCACACAGCGTTGACCAAAACGAACAACCGACTCCTGGTCGGTACTACCGACGGTCGGTAGTACCGGCCCTATGGCGGTACTACCGACAGGCCAACATGACCGCGAACAGAGAGCATCTCACAAAGGGACTTGATCCCTCGGAAACTACCGCCCAAAGGTCGGTACCTCCGAGGTCGGTGGTACCGAGGTTATGGCGGTACCACCGCCAGGTCATTTTCAACTCAACACAGAGAGCTCTTCAAACTTGGTTACCACCGGCCTTGGGTCGGTAGCACCGAGGGCGGTAGTACCGAGGTTATGGCGGTACTACCGCCAGGCCATTTTCAATTCTACACAGAGAGCCTCGCGAAACCCTTTAGAGCCAAGGTACCACCGACCCTCTGGTCGGTACCACCGCCGGCGGTAGTACCGAGGTTATGGCGGTACTACCGCCAGGCCATTTCAGACTCAACACAGAGAGCATTGCAAGTAGCCCCCTTGGGCGGTACTACCGACCCCCTGGGCGGTACTACCGACCACACACAGAAAACTTTGTTTTCTTCTCTGTGTTGATCCAAAACACTTCCAACCCTTTCTCCTTTGCAAAAGTGCTAACACCAACAAGTGTACATCATCATGTGCATGTGTGTTAGCATTTTCCAAATAATTTCCAAAGGATTATAAGTTAGCACACTAGGTCCTAATGCATATGCATGTATGAAATCACCTAGTGGCACTTGATAACTGCGATCACCGAGATAGTCCCCTCTTGATAGTACGGCTATTTATCCTAAACACACTCACACCCTCTATGGTGTCTTGAGTGCCAAAACAAAATCCCTATTTATACCTTTGCCTTGATCTCCGTAGGGGTTTTGCTTTTCTCTTCTTCTCTTTCCAAATGTGGAGCACTTGATCCATCTTTTGGTCATCACCACCAATACCATGATCATCATCTGGCTCCCGCACTTGGTGTGTACCAACCTTGCTCATAAACACTTCATGACAAGGTTAGTACTCTAGGTGACATCAATTATCCAAAACCAAACAAGGACTTTTAGGAGTGGCGAAGGTGACCAAGTGTCGGAAGCACCAGCGAAGGTTGAGGAAACAAAGACAAGGTTGACGTGGCTCTATTCCCAAAAAAATCGTCCCTTTACACTGTTCACCCCTTGGTATTTATAGGGAATACCAAGGGTCATGGGATCAATTACAAAAGGGTACAGAAAAGATTCCCTGGCTCCACAAAGGGAGGAGGGGTAACAACGTAAAAACACAGCCAAGGTGAAAGCCCTAGTCAGCCTCCTTCCTGCGCGCCGCCACCTGATTCTTATCACCTTCGAGAGGGGAGAACGAGTGCCGGACCCTCGATCTCGCTTGCCCTCGAGCCAGCGCTCCACTGACGCTTGCCAGACCCATCGCTCCAAGTGGAATGGCCTCGAAGGCCGGCGAGGGTCGCCTGCCGCGTTGTCGTCACGCCTCTGCCTCGCGATGGAAAGACGAGGGCCGACCTTCGTCCTGCGGAGGTGTCCGTCCAGTCGCAGAGCTTGAGGTCCTTCGCCACCAGTTGGGTTTAGGCCTCTTGGCGAAGGTAGGCGGGATGCGCGAGGGTCACTCCCCTCGCTCTTCACGCCCTTTTCCTGCAAAATGTACCTGAACGCTTCCGAAGGTTGGGTCAGTGTTCAGAGGTGCAAAATGTACCTGAGAGACTTGACAGGATGAAATAGGGGGATAGACGGCGAAGGTGCGCGGGCTGTTTTGTTAAGCCAGCCTGCGTGGCGCCTCTGCCGAGGGTCCCTTCCCCCAACAGTAGCCCCTCGTTGTCTTGGATCTAAAGAACAGTGTTTAGGCCCAAGCAGCGCCTTTCAACGGTAAATGAGACGGGATCCTCGGCAGCGACGCCCGCAGCTGCTTTTGGGCCGGGCCGTTGTATTGTTTTGAACTGGAGTCCATTTCGTTTTTGGTGCCGGTTTTATTGGGTGGGGCGCTCCGCCATCCGGCCTATAAATAGAAAGGGTGGGTGAGGAGCTTGGATTGCGCCCTCCTCTGCTATAGCCATCCTGCTGTTGCGATTTGCTTTGTGGCGAAGGTCTGTTTTAGCTTGCGTGCGAGGGTTGTGTCGGGCATTTGTTGTTCGATAGTGTCAGGAGCTAGAGAGATGGTCAGGTTGAACCAGACCGCTCGCGCTGTTTCTCCCACTATCGCGGATGAGAAGATTACCTTCGAGTTCGGTCTCAGCCGGGTTTGCGCCTCCGAGATTGCATCTTATGTCAGGTGGGGTTGGATTGAGGAAGGCAAGGCGAGGACCAGCACTGGGGAGACCGTGCCGAGGCCGGACGCAGATGAGGTTGTTGTGTTTGAGGAGTTCTTTTCAGCTGGTCTCCTTCGTGACTTCGGTTCTGCGAAGGTTTAATCTGCGGTTCCACTAGCTTACACCCTCTTGCTTCACGAAGATGTCAGTTTATGTCTGGGCCTGCCGAACTCAGGGGATTGTCCCTCATGCCGAGGTAAGGCCAGTCTTGGTCAGTTTGCGGTGTACACTTTTTGTCACCGCGCCGGCGCGGAGCTGCCGGTGCAGGCGCAGAAGAACAAGTGGAGCAGCGGGTGGCAGAAGTTTTGGTTTTATTACAAGCTCAGTGATTGCGCCGAGCTTTGCGGTGAGCTTCCGTTGCTTGGGGATGTAAGCGCCGAAGCTAGGATGAGCGTCGAGGCTCACGCTGCTGTTGACTGCCTGAGAGTCGTTGCACGCTCTTTGTGTGCACGTGATTTAGTGGAGGAGTACTGCTGTGCCAAGATTTGGCCTCTCGGCCGGAGGCAGGCATGGTTCAAGGTAGAGAGTGACCCCAAGTACGAAGGTAGGAGTTTGAAGAGGCCGAATCTTGATCTGGACGAGGTTTGGGAGAAAACTCTTAAGAAGTTTCCCTCGCGCGAAGATGGGGTCGAGGCCGTATACAAGCGAGTTCAGCAGTGGACGGAGGAGCTTGTTGGGAAATTGTCCACGCTAGAGGTTAAGGCGATCCATAGCTCGGTGGGTAGCGGAGGTCGGGTCAACAGACTGTTTGACACACTTGGGATCCAGTATGCAGACTGGCCAGCTCCTTCGAGCGACGATGCGCCGAAGAAGAGGAAGCGTAAAGCTTCGGAAGAGAGAGAGATCGTTTCTCGGCCGAAGAGAGGCCGTGGTGCTGCTGGAGGTCGAGCGAAAACACTTGCGATGAAGGTCGCGGTTGTCTCGGGTCCTGGTGGTACCTCTTCCCCCTCGGCCATTGTTACTTCCGGTCGGGGTGTCGGTAAGGTTGCAGGGCGGGTGCCCCGAGTTGGGGGGATCGGAGCTTTAATTCAAATCTCGGACGACGGGGGTGACTCTGATGACGATGAGGTGGAGGAAAAAGAGGAAGAAAAGGAGGGGGGGACGGAAGAGGACACGTCTGTTGAAGACAGTGTGACTTCAAGCAGCGAGGGTGGCTCTGATGAGGTTGTGAGCATTGAAGACGACCGTGGGAAGAAGATTGTCGCGTCCAGTGGTAGCGCTCCGGTTGACCGGAGCATTGACAATATAATTGTGGACTTGGAGCCGAGGAGTCCTCCGCGAGGGTCGATTCCCTCGTTTGCTGGCTCGCATTTGTGGGTCGATGGTTTCGAATTTTCCGGCGAACTTGAATCTGAGTGAAACCCGGGGAAGAGACCGTATGGCGAGGCTAGCCGGTCGAGTCTTCCTGAGTTCGCTAAGAAGCTTGGTGTCTGCGATCCGGCGACTGAGTTATTCACAAGCCCGGACCTTCGGGATTGTCACCTGCAGTGTGGCCCGGAGGAAAGGCGTTTTTTAGGCCGTATCTTCGGCCGTATTTGTGTGCCGGAAGCGGAGGTTCGTTCTGCCGACCAACCTGTTGGGGATACGTTTGACGACGTGGATGTGAAATTGGCGGAGTTGATGCTCCTGAATCGCGCGGCCAGGCGTAAAGTTGGCTCTGATATGGAATTCATGAGTGGCCAAATCTCCGAGCTTGAGAGAGAGAATGCCAGGCTCAGCCGGAGCTTGGATAACAAGGAGATCGAATTGAAGAATGCGTCGGAGAGGGCCGTCAAGGCCCGAGAAGAGGCGGTGGGGCTGGCGAAGCGTAATGAGGATCTGATTGCGGCGGGCAAAGAGAAGGATATGGCTCTGGCGGCTTCCGAGGGTCGAGTTGACAATTTGAATAAGTCATGGCGGATGAGTATGGCGAAGATTAAACATAAACTCGATTGCTGCTTGACCGAGGCTGGCGGTTCTGCTGGGGAGCCGCTGCCTGTTACTAAAGCAGAGGCGTTCGAGGGTTGGCTTGCTAATGAGCTTGATGTCTTCAGCTCGCTCGTCGAGAACGCGGCCGATTTTGCCTGTTATGCCGGAGCCTTGGCCATGGCTGGCACCCTTCGACAGGCGGACTGTGAGCACTTTCGAATGGTTAAGAAACCCAACCATGTATTTCCGACGGTTGAAGAGGTGCGCCAGATGAAGGTCAATGATTCGGAGGTCCGAAACTGTGCGATGCGTTTGCTTCGTAGGTTCTGGATTTCCGGTGGAGGTCGAGCCCTTGCGTTCGAGGAAGCTGCCGAAGCTACTCGCCAGGTTAGTACTATTGGAGAAGCGTAGCTTTTGGTTTTGTTTTGATGTTTTAAGGAGTTATTGTTGACTTTTTTTTTGTGTGCAGGCTCGGAGAGAAGCAATGCCCTCGCCGTCGGCCGCAGTTGATGCAGGAGGCAGCTCCGAAGCTTTCCCTGAGCCTAGCGCTGCGGGGGTTTCGCTTGCCGAAATCGAAGCCTTGATTGGAGACGTCCCGAGCGCTGGCGAGGCTGTCGTGGAAAAAACAGGAGCGGAAGAGAGGCCTGCTAGTACCGTCGAAGCTACTGCAGAAGAGGCGATGATGGAGACGGCGCCTGCTGAAGCCTCGGGTGCTGCCATGGGTGAAGGCTTAGAAGCTGTCGATGACGAAGTTGCGACTGATGGGCATGGGAAAACTGGACAGGTGTGAACTTTGGGATTGTTGGGGCGAGATAATTATTTTGTAATGTGTGAGGTAGGTGGAAAGACTTGACGATATTGTTTAATTCTATGGTAATGCAGGTTCCTGATGGAACCGTGCTAGAAGTGTTTGATGTGACGCCCCTGACGTTAAACTATCAAGATATTTTTGTAACTGGCGAATCTTGGGCTCGTGCTAAGCTGAAACATCCCTCACTAACCTTCAAGCGTTTTTGGTGGTCGAAGGTGCGAAGGTACGATTTAAAAAATAGCAGGTCGAGCTGTTTTTGGCGCGAGGCAGACTTTACTGACCGGCAGGCCACCCGTTACTTATTTGGTGCTTCTTCATCCTCGCAAGTTGGGATTGATGATGATATTGATGAGAACACAGCCTTGGAGTACTTGTTTGGGCGAACCGAACTTGATTTAGGTTCGGACGGATCGTTAGTGGTCCCGAAGGAGGAACCTTCGGAGGGCAATTGTTCCGGCGGCTCCTTTGTTGTGGGGACCCATCGTTGTGGTGGAGCCAGAGTTTGAGGAAGGTAGCGAGGGCTCTGGTGATTCGATGTTGCTTGAGGGGAGCGAAGGTTCCTTGTAATTTTTGTACTTTTCCATGATTTTGTTTGTCGTTGTGAAGCTGTTTTGTAATGAACGGGAACACTGAATTGTTGGTTTAATGTCGCTACGATTCCTTACTCGTTGTCGGATATTGACAAGGCTCGCTGGCTGTCCGGCACTGCGTTGTGTTGTTGCTTGCAATGTTTAGCTCGGAAAACGAAATAGCGAGGCTCGCGTTGCGTTGAGCTGGGATGTTTTGGTAAAAAAAACAGCGATGGCCCCTTTCTTTTTGGCGAGGCTCGCGTTTCGTTACACAGATGTTTTGTAAAAAACAGCGACGCCCCCTTTCTTTTTAGCGAGGCTTGCGTTTCGTTACACTGAGATGTTTTGTAAAAAACAGCGACGCCCCCCTTTTTTTTGGCGAGGCTCGCGTTTCGTTACACATATGTTTTGTAAAAAACAGTGAGGCTCGCGTTTCGTTATTTTGAGATGTTTTGTAAAAAACAGCGACGCCCCCTTTCTTTTTAGCGAGGCTCGCGTTTTGCGAGGGTGTTTGACTTATTTGGGCTTCGCGCCTCCCCCTGGGTGGAGGTGAAGTTTGCTTTTTGCGAGCCCCTGTCGTGTTTACGAGGGTGCTTGACTTTTTTGGACTTCGCGCCTCCCCTTATCTTAGGTGGAGGTGAAGTTTGCTTTTTGCGAGCTCCTGTCGTTTTTTGCCAGGGTGCTCAACTTTTTTTGGACTTCGCGCCTCCCCTTATCTTAGGTGGAGGTGAAGTTTGCTTTTTGCGAGCCCCTGTCGTTTTTGCCAGGGTGCTCAGCTTTTTGACTTCGCGCCTCCCCTTTGGTGGAGGTGAAGTTTGCTTTTTGCGAGCCCCTGTCGTGCTTACGAGGGTGCTCGACTTTTTTGGACTTTGCGCCTCCCCTTATCTTAGGTGGAGGTGAAGTTTGCTTTTTGCGAGCCCCTGTCGTGTTTACGAGGGTGCTCGACTTTTTTGGACTTCGCGCCTCCCCTTATCTTAGGTGGAGGTGAAGTTTGCTTTTTGCGAGCCCCTGTCGTTTTTTGCCAGGGTGCTCGACTTTTTGACTTCGCGCCTCCCCTTTGGTGGAGGTGAAGTTTGCTTTTGCGAGCCCCTGGCGTGTTTGCGAGGGTGCTCGACTTTTTTGGACTTCGCGCCTCCCCTTATCTTAGGTGGAGGTGAAGTTTGCTTTGAAAAAAGAAAAAAGGTTGTTTTTCGAAGCAATCTTAGTAGGTTTTCATCGATTGTAGCGCTCTTTTTGAAAAAGAAGTGCTTTTTCGATGTTTGTTAGTAAAAGTGATAACTTGGGGATTTTAATTTTTTTGGGGGTTCTAGCCTGTATTAAGGGTTTGGATACTGCCTCATTAAAAAACCTCACGCCCCTTCGTAAGGAAAAAGAGTGCAGCTCCTTTTGTTTGTTACATTCATAGAGGATGGAAAAAACAACAAATTACATAGTGCGAGGGCTCGCTAAGGCTCCGCTATGGGTAGTATTTGCGAAGGTCGTCGATGTTCCAGGTATGAGGCAGGATGTTTCCCTCGCTGTCAGAGAGGTGGAAAGAGCCAGGGCGATTGCGTTCTGATATTATGTATGGACCGGTCCACTTTGGCTGGAACTTCCCCGCCATGCCGGCATTTTGTTTCCGGATGAGGACGAGGTCACCCTTCTGCAAGTCTTTGATTCTGACCTTTTTATCTCTCCATTTTTTGGTTTCTTCTTGATACTTGCGAAGGTTGTGCACTGCGTTGCATCTTGCTTCTTCGAGTAAATCTTTGTTGAGCAGCTGGCTTTTTTCTGTTGGTTCGAGGGTTGTTCTCGGTGATTCGTGCTTCAGTTCTTCTGGTAGCACAACCTCTTCCCCAAATAGGAGCTTGAAAGGTGTGAATTTGGTTGCTCTACACTCCGAGGTGTTGTGAGACCAAGTGACCGAGGTTAGTTCTTCCGCCCATTTTCCCTTAGGCCTGCCTTGCAGTTTCTTGGATATGGCTTGGAAAATTATTGCATTAGCTCTTTCAACTAAGCCGTTGGATTGAGGGCGCCGAACAGAAGCGAAGCATAAGATTGTACCAATTTGTGCGCAGAATTCCTTGAAAACCTCGCAGTCAAATTGGGTGCCATTATCGACGGTGAGATGTTTGGGGACGCCGAATCGACAAACTATTTGTTGCCAGAAAAACTTTTTCACTGCGAGGGAGGTGATGGAAGATAATGGTCTTGTTTCAATCCACTTTGTGAAGTATTCTATGGCTACCACCGCGTAGCGAAGGTTTCCTGGAGTTGTCGGTAGTGGGCCCATGAGGTCCATTGCCCACCTTTGCAGAGGCCATGTTGGGCATATAAGCGTCGTAGGAGCCCCTGGGGCGTTTTGGTTTTTTGCCGTTAATTGGCAACCCTCGCAATGTTTGACGATGTTTTCTGCATCTTTTAGCGCCGTTGGCCAGTAGAAACCTTGCCGGAAGGCTTTTCCGACTAATGCCCTTGGGCCGTTGTGTGATCCACAAATGCCTTCATGGATAAGCTTAAGAATGTCATTTCCTTCGGACTGTGGGACGCATTTGAGCCAGGGCGAGGTTACTGAGGCTTTGTACAGAATGTTGTCCACAATCTTATACCCTCGTGCTCTTTGTTTTAGCCTGTTTTCTTCTTCTTTGGAGTCTGGTTCGTGGAGCCCCTTGATGTAGGCTATGATAGGTGCCCTCCAGTCCTCGCTCTGGATTGCATTGATCAACTTGGCGTTCTTTTTGAGGGTTTCAAAAGCTGGTTGGGTCGCAACTTCGTGGAAAACATCAGGCGGTAGGTGTAGTTGTTGTGCTGCTGCTTTGGCTAGGCAGTCTGCTTCGCTATTTTCTGACCTTGGTATTGCTTTTACTGATATGCCGAGGAAAAAGGACTCTAACCTTCGGACGTGTTGAAAGTACTTTTGCAGCTCTGGATCTCTGGCCTTGTAATTCTTCTCAATGTGCCCCGCGATGACCTGTGAGTCTGTGCAGATGACTGCCCTTCGGACTGACAGTGACCGAAGCCTTGAGAGAGCGAGTACCACAGCTTCGTATTCTGCGGAGTTGTTTGTACATTTGAAGTCAAGTCTTCTTGCGTATCTTAGCTTAGATCCGGATGGCGAGACTAGAAAGGCCGAGGCCCCTGCGCCAGCTGCACCCCAGGCTCCGTCGACATACACAGTCCAAAATGGGTCTTGTTGAGGTTCATCTTTGCGGGGGTCTGGGGTCCATTCTGCTATGAAATCTGCTAGCGCCTGGGATTTGATTGCTGTTCGACCGACGAAGGTTAGGGCGTAGCTGTTGAGTTCAACTGCCCATTTAGCTATTCTTCCGACTGCCTCGTTGTTTTTGAAAATGTTCTCGAGGGGAAAAGCTGAGGGTACATGGATTTCATATGCTTGGAAATAGTGCTTGAGCTTTCTTGATGCCATGACCACTGCGTACGCTATCTTCTCGAGCTCTGAGTAATTTTGTTTAGGCCCTTCGAGGGTTTCTGATACGTAGTAGATTGGGGCTTGCCTGGTTTTGTTGTTCTCGTGCAACTCTTTGATTAAGACTGCGCTCGCTGCATGAGGCGAGGCTGCGACGTACAGCAGTAACAAGTCCTCTTTGCTTGGGCTGGTTAAAACAGTCAAGCTGGTGAGATACTTCTTCAAGTCTTCGAAAGCTTTCTGCTGCCGGGGTCCCCAGTTGAATGGCGCGGTGCTTCTCAAACTTTCGAAGAAGGGTAACCCTCGCTCAGCTGATCTGGAAATGAATCTGCTGAGAGCTGCTAATCGGCCTGATAAGCGCTGGGCCGCTTTTTTGGTTGTCGGGGGTTCCATGTTGATGATAGCATCAATCTTGTCGGGGTTAGCTTCAATTCTCCTTGCAGAGATGATACAACCCAGCAGTTTTCCTTCACTTACCCCGAAAACACATTTTTCGGGGTTCAGCTTTAATCCAGCGCACCAGAGGTTGCTGAACACTCTCGACAGGTCCAAAATGTGGTTTTCTTTTAACTCGCTTTGGACAACGAGGTCATCAACATAAGCGGAGATGGAGTGTTCGTCTTTGAAGACCTCGTATGTCATACGAGCGAAGGTTGAACCCGCATTTCTTAGGCCTTCTGCCATTCTCCAAAAACAAAAAGTTCCCGAGGGTGTGATGAAACTTGTTTTCTCCTCATCTTCTTCATTCATCCAAATCTGGTGATACCCCGAAAAGCAGTCGAGTAGAGATAGCATTTGGCAGCCGGCTGCCCTGTCAACCAAGGTGCTTATGTTGGGGAGGGGAAAATCATCCTTCGAGCAAGTCTTGTTCAAGCACGTGAAATCTACGCACATTCGCCATTTGTTGTTCTTTTTCTGTACTAGTACCACGTTTGAGAGCCATGTTGGGTACTTGACCGGGCGGATGACGCCTGCGTCCAAAAGCCTTTTTACCTCGGCCTTCGCTGCCTCTTTCCTTTCTTCAGACATTTTGCGAAGCTTTTGTTTGATCGGGCGGTAGCCCGGTTTGATGTTTAGGCTGTGCTCTATCAGGGTTCTGTCCACTCCTCTTAAATCCTCCGCGGACCAGGCGAAGGTGTCGAAGTTTCCTTTGAGGAAAGTGACGAGGTCGGTTTCTGATTGGGGGGCTAGGTTGGCTGAGATGAACACCTTTCTTTCAGCGTTACCCTCGAAGAGTTGCACTTGTTTGGTTTCTTCCTTGGGTGTCACCTTTATTTTGTCAGTGCACACCTTACCTTCGTCATTGAGGTTTGTAACTTGGGGTTTCGATAGGTTGTGAACATTACGTTGTCCTGGTGCTACTGTTCCCTCGGCTGCTCTTGCAATGTCTTGGTCTCCATATACTGCGACCACTCCCTTCGGAGCGGGAAGCTTCATGCAGAGGTAAGCGGGGTGGATGACTGCGTTGAATGTGTTGGTTACCCCTCGGCCAAATATGGCATTGTACGGATAGAACATGTCGACCACGTCGAAGGTTAGATGCTCGGTTCTACAATTGATCTGGTCGCCGAAGGTCACGGGCAGAGAAATTTTCCCGATGGCTCTCACTTGTTGACCGCCGAAGCCGTATAAAGGGTTGTCAGCAGGTTGTAGTAGGTTCCTATCAAGCTTCATGCTGTCAAAGGTTGAGGCGAACAGGATGTCTGCGGAGCTTCCTGTGTCGACCAGAATTTTAGTGACAGTCCACCCTGCTAGATTGGTCTCAATCACCATGGCATCGGTATGAGGGTAATCTCTCAACTTCATATCACTGGAGTCGAAGGTTATGGGAATGTGGGACCAACGACCAAATTTGTGTGGACCTTCAATGGCTACATGGTGCACCCGTCTGGCATGTTCTTTTCTCTGCCGCTTGTTGCCATGGTCTTCATTTGAACCTCCGGTGATAGCTAGTATTACACCGAAGGTTGATGTTGGGTTGTTGATGGTCGTTTGGCTCTGGGTTTCGGGTTTGACAGGTTGAGGCACTGGTAGAGCGTGTATTGGTGGTGGTGGCGGTAAGGCGTTGTTGACTTGTTGGGTGGTTGGGGTTTGGGTTTGGGGGGTTGTTGGATATGTGACTGTGTATGGTGGATTTTGGCGTTGTGGGATGGTGGTTGGCTGATAAGAGGCTTGGTTGTAGAGTGGGTGGTGAGCGTAGATGGTTTGTTGCGAGGGTAGGCCATAGTTTATGGGGGTATAGTGGTATGGAGGATTTGGTGGGTGGAAATTTGGTTTCCTGGTGTGGTTGATGGTTCGTGTGTCTGCCGAAGCGGCTCTTTTGGACTCCTGGAACTCTTTTCCCTTCGCAAAGCATTCACATTGTTTGGTGGTGTGCCCCTTTCCAAGACCACAAAAATGACAATACATTTTCGCGGGGTCTTTTTGATGGTTCCGCTGATCTGGCGGGGGTGGCAAACCTTGGGGGTTTTGGTTGTTCGGAGGTTGAGTGCCCCGTCCTTGGTGTTCATAGTGTATTGGTTTGTTGATGGCACCGATGTTGCTTTGTTCTTGGCGAGGGTTGTTTACTCTTGGTTGTGGCACCGGCTGCGGCTTCTGCTGCGACCTCCGAGCATCGGACTTCGCTCTGAAGTCCATGTCTGCTCTACAGTATCTTTCCATTGTCTCGTGTAATTCCTCGATTGTGTTTGCCGGCTTCCTGGCAAATTTCGAAGAGCATGGGCCCGGGCGCAGACCACTGACTGCAGCGAGGATGACAGCCTCGTCGGATATTCCCGGGGTTCTTGCTCTAATTTGGATGAACCTCCGCCAATAATCTTGAAGTGGTTCGCGCTCTTCTTGTTTGCAGTTGAACAACTCAATGGGGTTGCATGGGGCTGGTGTGATGCCTTTGAAGTTTGTGCAGAGCCTGTCTCTTAGGTTGGCCCAGGAATCCACTGTTCCGGGGCGGAGGTTGCTGTACCAGGTTTGTGCAATGTCTTGCAAGATGATGACAAAAGACTTTGCCATTGTTGATTCATCCCCGCCTGCTGCGGCAACTGCTGCTTCATAGCTCATTATGAATTGGCGAGGGTCGGAGAGCCCGTTGTATCGGGGCAGGTTTTGTGGATTATAGCACGGTGGCCAGGGTTGGGTTTGGAGCATTTGGGAGAGTGGAGACTTTGGGTCATTGGGCATTTGGTGTTGTTGAGGTCTTCGTTGGTTGCGAAGGTTAGGCTCTCTCTCATCTGGGTAGAGTTGGCGAAAGTTGTGTGGCCTCATAGGATGTGGTTCTGGGTGAATTGGTGGTGGTGGGGGTGGTGGATGGCGACGAAGGTTGTCTTGACCCCGCTCCTCATTCCCCTCTTGCAGCGGGGGCATTTCCTCATCATTCCATCCCTCGGCTTCGGCTTCAGCCGCAGCGAGGGATTCCTCCATTTGGCGAAGCTGTTCCCTGGCCTCATCTGCCCTTTGCCTGATCGAGCTCAACCGGTTGTGCCTCTCAAGCTGATCCAGGCGCCTCTTCTTCTCTTGCAGCTCAGCTTGAAGTCTTTCGAGGGCCTCGAGCCCCAACTCTTCTTCATCTCTCCCCTCTCCTTCTCCAGAAGTGTGGGGGTGCTGCTGTGCCACCACTCGGGCCTGGGGGCCCGGGACTTCAGATTCTGGGGTGGCACCCTCTCCCCCCGAGGGTTGCACAATCTCCTCAGCGGGCGGAACCACCGTCGCTGTGTCACTGGCGACGCGTCGGTCCCTTGCTGTGGGCGCTCTCCTGTTTCCTGCCATTTCGAACTCCGGTCCCCACGGTCGGTGCCAAACTGTTGGTAACACGCTTGCCCCTCCTCCGCATTTGTATAGGGGAGTGGCGAAGGTGACCAAGTGTCAGAAGCAGCAGCGAAGGTTGAGGAAACAAAGACAAGGTTGACGTGGCTCTATTCCCAAAAAATCGTCCCTTTACACTGTTCACCCCTTGGTATTTATAGGGAATACCAAGGGTCATGGGATCAATTACAAAAGGGTACAGAAAAGATTCCCTGGCTCCACACAAGGAGGAGGGGTAACAACGTAAAAACACAGCCAAGGTGAAAGCCCTAGTTAGCCTCCTTCCTGCGTGCCGCCACCTGATTCTTATCACCTTCGAGAGGGGAGAACGAGTGCCGGACCCTCGATCTCGCTTGCCCTCGGGCCAGCGCTCCACTGACGCTTGCCAGACCCATCGCTCCAAGTGGAATGGCCTCGAAGGCCGGCGAGGGTCGCCTGCCGCGTTGTCGTCACGCCTCAGCCTCGCGATGGAAAGACGAGGGCCGACCTTCGTCCTGCGGAGGTGTCCGTCCAGTCGCAGAGCTTGAGGTCCTTCGCCACCAGTTGGGTTTGGGCCTCTTGGCGAAGGTAGGCGGGATGCGCGAGGGTCACTCCCCTCGCTCTTCACGCCCTTTTCCTGCAAAATGTACCTGAATGCTTCCGAAGGTTGGGTCAGTGTTCAGAGGTTTGATTTGCGACCTGAGAGACTTGACAGGATGAAATAGAGGGATAGACGGCGAAGGTGCGCGGGCCGTTTGTTAAGCCAGCCTGCGTGGCGCCTCTGCCGAGGGTCCCTTCCCCCAACAAGATCTCATTCCGGCCAAAGGAGTTGCGTCCATGGAGTTGACCGTTGGGAGCAAGACTTTGGCTACTGCTTTCTTCGTCGCCGACATACAAGGTAGTTACAACCTTATACTTGGGCGTGACTGGATTCATGCTAATCGATGCATACCTTCTAGCCTTCATCAGTTTCTTATCCAATGGGTGGGGGACAATGTTGAGATGGTACATTCAGATTCGTCGGCCTATGTAGCTACGGTCGATGCCCCTTTGCTCGGGGGGCATGATACTATTGCTTGTTTATCTAGTCAGGACCTTTCTGATTTTCAGTTTGTTAGTGTTACTAGGGAAGGTTTTGTACCAGTATCTTTAAAGCCGATTGACAATCGGTTCAATATTATCATGTAATTTAATGGATGCTAATGTTTATTGGTTAAAACATCGTGTTGAGCAATATCGGACATGTAAGACCGATACTTGTGAAGCTATTGATGATTTTGATGAGCTCAATAAGTTGGGCCAAGGTTTCACATCAGCCGACCCTTTGGAACAAGTAGATATCGGGTATGGTTCTGTACCTAGGCCGACCTTTGTAAACCAAAATCTTGAAGCCGATTACAAGTTAAAATTAATCACGCTCTTGAAGGAGTATGTTGATTGCTTTGCATGGAATTATACGGAGATGCCCGGGCTTCCTATCAAGCCGGGGTTCCGACCATTCAAGCAACATCCTCGCCGCTTTAATTCTACAATATATGACAGGATTAAAGAGGAAATTAATCGTTTATTGCAAGCAGGGTTTATCCGACCATGCACGTATGCGGAGTGGGTCTCTAATATCGTACCCATAGAAAAGAAAGACACTGGGAAAATCAGGATCTGTATTGATTTTAGAGATTTAAATAGAGCCACTCCTAAAGATAAATATCCTATGCCCATAGCCGATATGTTAATCAATGATGCTTCAGGACACCAGGTCGTCAGTTTTCTTGACGGCAACGCTGGTTATAATCAAATATTCATGGCCGAAGAGGATATGTCCAAAACGGCCTTTATTTGTCCTGGGTTCGTTGGTCTTTTTGAGTGGGTCGTGATGACATTCGGTTTGAAGAATGCAGGTGCTACTTATCAACGCGCTATGAATCTGATCTTTCATGATTTGATTGGGATAATCATGGAAGTATATACTGATGATATTGTGATTAAATCGGCTGCCCATGTGTCTCATCTGGCCGATTTACGTCTAGCGTTTGAGAGAATACGCCGCTATGGTTTGAAGATGAACCCACTGAAATGTGTTTTTGGTGTATCAACTGGGAAGTTTTTAGGGTTTATCATTAACGACAAAGGCATAGAGATTGATCCTAAAAGGATAGAAAAGATCAAGAGAGTTCAAGCACCTACATGCAAAAAGGACATGAAGAAGTTCTTGGGAAAAGTGAACTACTTGAGAAGATTCATTGCAAACTTGTCTGGGAAAATTATTCCTTTTGCCCCTATATTAAAGCTGAAGAATGAAACTGAGTTCACTTGGGGGGCAGAGCAACAAGAGGCATTTGAGAAGATAAAGAAATATTTGTCATCTCCACTAGTTCTTTGGGCGCCTAAGAGAGGAATTCCCTTCAGATTATATGTCGCCGCCGAAGAAAGGGTCATTGGAGTTGTTTTGACATAGGAAGATGGAGGTAAAGAGTACGTAATTGCTTATATTGGTCGCCGTCTTCTTGATCCTGAGACAAGGTATGCTCATATTGAGAAATTATGTTTATTCTTGTACTATGCTTGTGCTAAAATGAGACATTATTTACTATCTAGTACATGTGTTGTTGCATGCCAGGCCGATGTAATTAAGCGCATGATATATCGGCCAATCCTTAGAGGAAGGATTGATAAATGGGCGTATGCATTGATTGAGTTTGACTTGACCTATGGACCATTGAAAACTTTAAAGGGTCAAGTTCTTGCCGATTTTATTGTTGAGCATGGTATTAGCTTAGAGGATAAAATCAGTTATTTTACTTTTTCTCCATGGAAGCTTTATTTTGATGGGTCGGTTTGTAAGGAAGGCCAAGGTGTTGGTGTGGTCATTATTTCTCCTAGTGGCGCTGAATTTGAAATGCTAAGCAAATTGAATTACTTTTGCACCAATAATCAAGCCAAATATGAAGAACTGTTATTCGGTTTAGAAATATTATGCTCCATGGAAATTACGCATGTTGAGGCTTATGGTGATTCTTTGCTGGTAGTGCAACAGGTCGCTGGAGAGTTTCAATGCCTAGAGGGATCGCTGAATGTTTATCTTGACATATGTCTTGATGTCATTACTCATTTTACCGAATTCCATATTCGGCATATACCAAGGCATGAAAATCATAAAGCCAACATGTTAGCTCAACAAGCATCTGGCTATAGCATCAGTAGACGTAATTTTCACGTAAAGCCGATGCAACCGTATGCAGGAGTATTGTCGACTCCTATAGCCGACCCGTTTGTTTTAGAACCAGTTCGGCCGCCTTACCCCGGAGATCAGATGCAAGTTAAGTATGTTTGGGTAGACGATATGGCCGACCAGGTTGCTTATGAATCAAGACAGTTAATTCGTCCGATTGACCTCGTCAATCATGGAACAATTAATTTGTCTGAAAGAACTATAAATCGGTCCGAATCAAGTTCTAATGAAAATGGAACTGATTTAGAAGATTGGAGGACTCCCTTGCTGGAATACCTTAACGATCCGAGTACCAAGGTTGATCAAAGTGTTCGGCGGAGTGCATTTAAATATGTACTACACAATGATGAGCTTTACCGAAGGACTGCCGAAGACTTGTTACTTAAGTGTTTGAGATCTTATCAAGCAAAGGTGGCTATGAGAGAAGTTCATGAAGGTATTTGTGGTACACATCAATCGGCACCAAAGATGAAGTGACTATTACGAAGAGCTGGGTTTTATTGGCCCACGATGATGGCCGATTGTTTTCGTTACTACAAAGGATGCGAAGAATGTCAACGATTTGGAAACATACAGCTTGCACCTGCTGCCATGCTTCATCCTATTATCAAACCGTGACCTTTTCGTGGTTGGGGGCTAGACTTCATTGGCCAAATTCATCCCCCATCTTCAAAGGGACATCGTTTTGTTCTGGTCGCTATAGATTACTTTACCAAGTGGACTGAAGCAGTGCCTTTGAAGAATATGACGCACAAGGAAGTGATTGAGTTTATTACTGAGCATATTATACATAGATTCGGCATACCTCAAACGTTGACTACAGATCAAGGGACGTCCTTTGTTTCTAAAGAGGTGCGAGATTTTGTTGAATTATACAAAATAAAGATGCTCAATTCATCTCCGTACTATGCTCAAGCTAATGGCCAGGCTGAGTCTAGTAATAAGACTTTGATCAAGCTTATTAAAAGAAGATTGAGGATAACCCAAGGAGGTGGCATGAGGTTTTATCTGAAGCTTTATGGGCTCATCGTGTGTCAAGACATGGTGCTACAAAAGTCACTCCTTTTGAGCTGGTATATGGACAAGAAGCAGTGTTACCCATCGAGGTAAATCTGGATGCATATAGACTAGCTAAACAAAATGATTTATCTGCTGTTATGTATCATGATGTCATGATGGACAACATTGATGAAGTGACCGATAAGAGATTAAAGGCTCTTAAGGAGATGGAGAAAGAGAAAGCTCGAGTTGCTAGAGCTTACAACAAAAAGGTGAAAAGCAAATCGTTTCAGGTGGGAGAGTTAGTATGGAAGATTATATTGCCACTTGGATCGAGGAGCAACAAATTTGGCAAATGGTCGTCGAGCTGGGAAGGTCCTTATAAAGTGATCAAAGTGATATTTGGGAACGCATATATGCTAGAGACGTTACACGACGAAAGTCTCTCAAGAGCAATAAACGGGAGGTATTTAAAAAAGTACTTTCCAAGTGTTTGGCAAGAAGCCTGAGTGCTCTCCAAATAATGGCCGATGCATGTATCGCCCTTAGAACAAAAAATAATCAGAAACAATTATTTCTAGTTACTGAATGACCGATGAGTTGGACATCGTTGTTATTCGGTTTGTTTTTAGGTTCTATTAGAGATTACCTAAAAACAGGGGGCATATGTTGACACTCAAAAGTGTCACAGGTAAAAGTAAATTTAGAAGAGGTATTCGGCCTGTAATATTAGAGTCGAATTTATCTTCTATTATATCATATTTGACGGATCAGATGTTCTAAGTCAAATGGGCCTGATCATTTTGGACTTCCGACCAGTCATGTTTGTGTCCGATCAGGTGGCGCTGGTCGGAGGCCTTATGCTTATGATGAATGCTGAGTCCGGCGACGATTCGTTGATCAGTATGGGCTGATAAAGCCCATTAAGACTGATTTAGTCGGTTCTAGGATCGGCGAGATCAAGTTTATTTTGCCACGTCCGGATTGAATTCTTGGATTCTATATTTTAATAGAGTCCGGATATGAAACTTGGAAATCGTATGTAGAGATGTTTCCTATTGGGATAAGACCAGCCCCCTCTATATATATAAGAGGATCATGGCCGATGGAGGCATCCAACATCAATCGATCAAATTCAATCTATTATCCCTGTTACCCCTTTTTTCCCTTCTACCTTGCTGTTCGGCGTGTCTCCCGGCGAGGCTCGACGACATTCTAGGCGGCCTTGCTGGTCCTAGAACAATCTCTATGTGCTTCTCCCCGACGGGTCTTCCCGGGAGGAGTTCTAGAGTTATCAACACAGGAGTCCAAAACCCTAGATCGATCCAAACCGGTCTCTAGATCGGTTTTTTGACGGTTTAGTCGGGGTTCCTGCTGTCTCAGGTTGAACTCCAACTTCTTCGGGCGTTCTAGCCCTGCTGGTGTGTGATTCGGATCACTTCCGACGTCAACAGTACGTCCATGCATGCTGATGTATACAAGCTCACGGTTCAGACACAAACAGCATCCGTGCTGCACCTAATAAACTCGTGTGGACTTGACTACTGTGTGTGTGTGTGTTTTACTGACTGATTCATATTGACCGACATCACACTAGCTATATAGTGGACTCCCAAGTCAATATATATATATATATAGCCCCAGTCGTCTAATCATGCATGTAAGCCTTGATAGCTACTCCTACGTTCTTGGACAAAATTAAAATGTTGTCGCCATCATCACCAATCCCTAACTCAGCAGGGAATGCATGGTATGCAGAAACTGCAAGGATAATATATGTACCATATGTGTGACTGTGAGTGTCAGCCACGATTTCAACAAGTATATATATGAACAGACATAGTATAGCATTATTTATATCAGTCAATTTTCATGACTACGCAAATGGGCCAAAGCAGGTACACAGGGCGATCAAGGAGCGTCATCTTTGGCCGCGTTGACAGGTATTGCAGAGCAAAATGACAAAAAGAACGCGCACACATACAGGCAGTGCATGAATCCAGACTCCAGAGTCCAAAGATTCAGTAGTCAGTATACAATGGACTTGGAGTGATATTTTGTTTCCATTCCTCCCATATATCTTACATGCACGCGGACAACACAATGACCAGGTTCATAGTTGACTCTTATATATCTTTCAGTCATCAGTCATGCATACACATAGAACCACTTCATGGAATTGATCTGTCATCTTGTCAGCATGACAATCACTCTGAGGTGACGTACCATCGCCATGACAATTATACGTCATTTTCACTTTTCAAGATACATAATTTTGCAATGCACCTAAATTACATAATTTTGCAATGCACCTAAATATGCACTATGTGTCTAGATATATAAATAATAAAAGCTTGTATTTAGTAAACAAAATAACCTATACGTTATGGAATGGGTAAGGAAAGAGACCCCGTCCTTTCTTTGGAGACTATCTTAGGATTCTTCTTGCTTTGACTCTAACTGATATATGATGGTCCCTTTTATATGGACATCTTATTTGAGGGTAAGTAATATCCTAACCAATCAATCTAGCTTATCCTTTTCCTAACAAATCAATCTAATCTAATTTAGGGTCCGTTTGGTACAACTCACCTTCACTAGTGAAGTTGTTTTTTTAAAACATAAAATAGCTTCATAAGCAACTTACTAAGTGAGGTTGAGCTGTTTTGAAATTTTTTTTTGGCAAAATAGCTTCATCAACAACTTCATGCATGGTTTGGAGACAGAAATGGAAGTGTAAGCTATGAAAACCTACTTTTTCAGCTTCATTTCAGCTTATGGTTTTGTGAGAGTGGGAATAAAACAACTTCGTGGGTGAAGCTGTTTTGGAAAAAGGTGTTTGACGAAAAACAGCTTACAACAACTCATAAAGTTATTATGAGTTGTACCGAATAGACCCTTAATTATATGTTGTATGTTCATGAGTTCACATGCTACAGTGTCGTGTGTGGCCCCCTAGGTTGGCTCCACCTGCCATAACATATAATTTAGAAGTATATTGTTTTGTAATACTTGCACTGATCATGTGCCAATATAGAGCATGCTTGCTACTACCTCGTTTCCAAATTATAAATTATTTAGACTTTTCTAAATATATAGCTTTTACTGCCTAATGTATATTTAGGTGCGTAGGGTACTAGTTCCCCGTGGGAGGGGCAGGATTTGGATACTTTCCTATCACAAAGTCTGAGTTCCTACCAGCCTACCTGAAGGACCGAGAATGCAATAGCAAGACGACCAGAGGGGGGTGAATGAGAGCTCAAAAATTTCTCTCGAAACTTCAGCCTTTGTCCCACAAATCAACCCCCAAAAGCTTTGATCGAAACCGTGATACCCACGACCCTTGGAAGAGGGTGGATGATCCCTAGGATCACAGCGAGGCATCACAAAGCGATAGCAAGTCAAACGCCATAAGACACCGGCACAAGTTCGACCCCTAAAAACCAAGTCCCGAACGTAGATGGAAGGCTACGTCGAGAAATCCCCAAATACCAATGCTAACAAGTAGCAAAGATACCTAGAGAGGTTCCTTGGTCAACTCTAGGGCCAAACGAGAAGTCCGGAAACCAAGCAAAGAAGCCGGGAGAGCAAACGCACTAAAACTCAACAAGCAGCCAACTCGCGGACTGTCCGGGGTTCAGACCGCGGACTGTTTGCCCAACAGCGGACTGTCCGGGCTCAGGTGGCGGACTGTCCGCCGGCCAAAAGAGCAGAACAGCAACGTTGCTGAACAACTGTTGGATGCTTCCCGGACTGTCCGCGACTCAGTACTGCGGACTGTCCGCCGGTCAAATTGAGTCAGCACCGCCAAGCCACGCGACCATTGCTCGGTCGGAGCCCGACGCACGGACTGTCCGCGCCCCCAACGACGGACTGTCCGTGAGTGCCCAGTGAGGGCGATTTTGGTCGCCCTCAACTCAAATCTCCCCAAATCCAATTCAACTCAAAATCCGTAGTTCCCAAACTTGGAGAAAATGACCACGAGGGAAACCAGCCTTCACGACCAAGCCCCGGTTTTGAGGCCCAAACCGGGAAACCAGCCGTCCATCGCCTGAGTTTTGTGGCCCAAACTCAGAAACCCGCAGCGCCCAGGTTTTGAGTCCCAAACCTGGAAACCGTCCTCAGCCCGAGTTTTGTGGCCCAAACTCAGAAACCGTCAGCGCCCAAGTTTTGAGGCCCAAACCTGGAAACCGTCCACTCGGTGTTTTTTCTGTGGCTCAACCACCAAACCGAGCCGTAGAGGGGAGGCACCGCCTGTGCACCCCGTCCACCGACACGTGTCCCCAGGTCCTCGACCCGAGCAACACTGTGCCCGCAAGTCTTCGCTCGTCGCTGTCCGAGGCTATCAGCCACCACAGCTGATCCTCAGGCCACCGGTCCCTCAGTCCAAGCCTCACGTCCGCCCTTCGCCACTCTCGGCCCATCGGCATGACACGTCTCTACTTGACCTTCACCTTGCCTTGAATCACTGTATCCGTGCTCGACACCTGCACAACACAAGCCAAAGAACATGCGCATTATCCCAGTTGACAATCACTCATCACTCGAGACTCGGCATACACCCATGTATCCGCAATCTCCCCCTTGATGAGTGCATTGTCAACTACCAACACAAATCATAATGAAATAGAGGAAGGAAGGAAGAAGGAGAGAGAACTCGACCAAATGACCCAAAAGCATAACAAAGCCGAAGAAGGTCAAGTGGAAAGAGCAAGAGAACTTGGTCCCCAAAGACATGGGCAACGGCTCGACGCAACCAAGCAAAGCAAAACTAGCCCTCAAGAAGATGTAGAACAGGCTCAACACCACTAGCGAGAAAGCTCGACACCAATTGAAATACCAATCGAAGTTCAAGCAGAATAGAGCTAGCCCTCAAGAAGAGACAGAACGGGCTCAACACCGATAGCGAGAAAGCTCGATACCAATTAAAGAGTACAAAGGAAAAGGCGCTAGTTCCTCAAGAAAGAGGCAAAAGGCTCAACACAACTAGCTACCAAAAATGCTCCGTACCAATTAGAGACTTCAGAAAAGCTCCGAATCAATTGGAAAATCCAAAAACCGAGCCAGCTCAGACTCCCCCTCCAATAGTGCACACAACCAGAAAATCTCCTCCTTAGTTGATCTTATGATTTGAGAGAATTTCTCCCCCTTAGTTGAAAATGCACTATCAAGTATCTCCCCTCTAAATGCATATGAGTCAAAATGTAAGTTAGCAACTTCAGGAATATAGTCAATAGAATGAGAAGATGCTCGACAGAATGTTGATCCGATGACTCAACAATATGCACATAATGCTAGCAAAAGCTCAAACTGATCACCAAATACGAAATCTGAACATTGGAGCAGAATGAGCAATTTTCAGCCAAGAAGGTATTCACCATCAAAATAGCACTAAACATGTATAGACAGGAAGTCAAACAAGTGCTAAACATGTATACAAGGTGAACTACCCCTAGCAAGGGTCAATCATCATGCTATAGAATGAAACATAGACTTGTGTATTCAAATTTTATCGGAGTTGCAGCGGTTAAATTACACAAGTTCAAATTTCATCATGTGATTGTGAGAGGTTGAAAGCTTGTCATTGCCTAACTTTTCAACTGTGCGAAGCCTATGCAGAAGCAATCAGAAGCTTAAAGCAACAGTTTTGGTCATATACTACACAACTCAAGTTTAACTCAAAGTGCAATGAGAGACAATCTCGATACTGTGATGTGCTGACAAGCAATCCCATCTCGATCTTTCCAATTCACTTAACTTGGTTCAAATTTAAAACAGAATATGAACATACCAAGCAAGTGAATGACTCAGAACTAGAGACATATCAACCTAGCATATATGAAAAGCACAAGTGATTTCAACATATTCTGCACATGCTAGTTGCATATCTCAATGGTGAACATTTTCAAGTTTTATGATCATTAAGCAAATTCACCATTCATAAAATAGCTCAGCTCACAACATGTATCAGTGATCAGAAAGAGCATAAGCTACAAGCACCATCATAAAGCATCGGAGCATACACTATACAGAGCATAGTCACATTCTAAAGATTATATACATGAAGCTCTGAATGTAAATATGCAAGATGAAATGCAAAGATGCATGATAAAACCAAATGAAAGGAAAAGAGTCAGTCTATATTACATGAACCAAAATGTTTCCCCCATCTAAAAGGGGAAACACACACCAAGCTCACCTCTCAACCTAGCAAAAGTTGATTGGTCTAAAGGCTTGGTGAAAATATCAGCCAACTGATGATGAGTACCGACATGGTGAAGGTCGATATCACCCTTCTCATAATGGTCTCGCAGAAAATGAAAGTGCACATCAATGTGTTTGGTCTTAGAGTGCAGCACGGGGTTCTTGGCAACGCTAATAGCACTCGTGCTGTCACAAAGCAAAGGAACGCGAGAAAAACTCAGACCAAAATCATGCAAAGTGGCCATCATCCAAAGCAATTGAGAACAGCAGCTAGCCGCAGCAAACATACTCAGCCTCTGTGGTAGACTGAGCGACGCTAGACTGCTTGCGGGAAGACCAAGATACAAGAGAAGAACCAATAAACTGGCAAGTCCCAGAAGTGGACTTGCGATCAAGTCGACAACCAGCAAAATCGGCATCAGAATAACCGTAAAGGGAGAGGGTGGAGGAAGCAGAATACCAAATCCCAAACTCTGGAGTGAAGCATAAGTACCTCATAATGCGCTCGACTGCCTGACGGTGCGAGGTGCACGGCGACGACTGAAAACACGCGCAAAGACACACCGCAAACTGGATGTCCGGGCGTGTCGCCGTCAGGTACAGTAGCGACCCGATCATACTCCGGTACTCCTTCTGGTCCACAGCTTCTCCATCCACATCCGCATCCAGGGCCGTCGTGGTTGGCATGGGTGTTGGAAAAGGCTTGGCCTCACCCATGTCGAACTTCTTCAGGATGTCCTTGGTATACTTGCCCTGGTGCACGAATGTCCCCTCTCGGGATTGCTTGATTTGCAACCCGAGGAAAAACATCAACTCGCCCATCATGCTCATCTCAAACTCCCTGCTCATAGTGTCTGCAAACTTGGCAACCAAAGCGTGAGAAGAACCACCGAAAATGATATCATCCACGTAAATTTGAACCAAGAGAGTGTCATTGCCTTGCTTGAGGAGAAAAAGCGTTTTATCCACACATCCCATTTTAAAACTCTTAGCAAGCAAAAAGGTTTTCAACCTATCATACCAGGCTCTAGGGGCTTGTTTCAAACCATACAAAGCTTTGTGAAGTTTAAAAAGATGGTTTGGAAACTTGAGATTTTCAAAACCGGGGGGTTGTTTCACATACACCTCTTCTTCTATGTAGCCGTTTAGGAAGGCACTCTTGACATCCATTTGAAAAAGTTTAAACCCTTTGGATGCAGCAAAGGCCAAGAGTATCCTAATTGCCTCCAAACGAGCTACAGGAGCAAAAGTCTCCTCATAGTCTATCCCCTCCTTCTGACTATACCCTTGGGCTACAAGTCTGGCCTTGTTTCTCACAACATGGCCATCCTCTCCTTGTTTGTTTTTGAAAACCCATTTTGTACCAATAGGGTGACACTTAGGAGGAGGTGGAACAAGAACCCGAACCCGATTTCTCTCAAAGTTTTCAAGCTCCTCATGCATGGCATTGACCCAATCCGGATCAGATAAAGCGTGTCCAACATCTCGGGGTTCAAAATCAGCAACAAATGCAGAATGAGCAAAGTGAGAGATTTGTTGTGACCTTGACCGAGTGACACGTTCGCCGATGCTGTCGATCATCTGTTGAGGCGGGTGTTGGCGCTGGATGTGTCGTGGCGCCTCCCGAGCTGAAGAGACCTCCCTCTCAACAGCAGCTGGTGCCTCCTCGGGTACAAAAGATACCGCTCGAGGTGGCGGATCCCACGGCCCCCAAGTAGTCGAAGAAGAAGGATCGGGGCCGTGAGTGGTAGTAGAGGACGCTCTTTGCGGCACAGCAGGTGGAGGTGGTGCTGGGTCATCCATCCCTTCAGCACCCTCATCCTCATCATCAAAAAGAGGCTCGCCAACCTCATGATCACTTGCATGCTCAAAACGAGAAGAAGGACAAACCATGGTCTCGTCGAAGGTGACATCAGATGTCTCCATGACTCGGTTAGTATCAAGGTTAAGTACATGATATGCACGAGTATGAGTGCCATAACCCAAAAATACACCGTTACAAGAACGAGACTCAAACTTGTCCAGGTTGTCTTTCTTGAATATAAAACAGTGGCAACCGAAAACTCTAAAATAACTTACTTTGGGTTGTTTTCAAAAATGCAACTCATAAGAAGTCTTTTTCAAGAAAGCTCAGAGAAAAATGCGGTTGGAAATGTAGCATGCAGTGCTCATAGCTTCGGCCCAATATCGCCTAGGGTCCTATGCTCATCGAGCATCGTCCTGACCATCTCAACAAGTGTCCTATTCTTTCTCTCTACAACACCATTCTGTGGCGATGTGTAGGGGGAAGAAAACCGATGCTCTAAACCCAAAGAGTTTCAAAACTTCTCAAATTCCGAGTTCTTAAACTCGGAACCATTATCACTTCTAATAGCTCGCATCGAGTTCAAAGGGAACTCGTTCTGAAGACGCAAAATCAGATTGCGAGCAAAAGAGAAAGTCTCAGTCTTCTCAGTCAAAAAGAAGACCCACGAATATCTCGAAAAGTCATCAACAACAACAAGCACATACCACTTCCCCCCAACCGAGCTCACCCAAGCCGGACCAACAAGGTCCATGTGTAAAAGCTCTCCAGGGCGCTTGGTCATGACCCGAGTCACTGGATGGTGGGGAGCGGCAACCATCTTCCCATGTCTACAAGAATGGCAAACAAGATCCTTCTCCATAGACAACTTGGGAAATCCTCGGATTAGGCCAAGTGAACTAAGCCTTGCAAGCAAGTCGAAGCTCAAATGTCCTAGTCTCCTATGCCACTTCCAAAGATCAGAGGAGGAAGGTCCAGCCAACAGACAACGAGAAATGCCAAAAGACTCCGAGAAATTCGCACGAAAGACTTTCCCAAAGGGCGAAATCAAAAAAACTAAGATTGCCCTGAGGATCCAAAATACGACTGAGATTCGGCTTAAAATGAATCTCATAGTTATCATCGAAAAGTTGTGAACAGAAAGAAGGTTAAAATGCAAGTTAGAAACAAGAGCAACATCGCGCAACACAAAGTGCTCATTAACTCGCACCGACCCACGAGACAACACTTTACCTTTGCTATTGTCGCCGAAGGTGATAAACTCCTTTCCGGCGACTGGACTAAGACTGGAGAACCACTTGGCGTTTCCGATCATGTGTCTCGAACAACTAGAATCCACCAACCAAACGTTCTCCAATCGCTTTACCTACATCAATAAAAAGACATAGGGTGAGCATACGGTCCAACACTGGGGTTAGTGAAGTAGGAAGAATACCAGTGTTGGGTTGGCTGTTCAAAAGAACGGTCAGCAGAAAAACCATTCCTAGCACGCCTACGGGAAGAGTGATCACCACGTAGAGGAAAACGTGGTCTGCTAAGGGAGGAGCGTCCATCGCGATACTCAAAACGAGATGGGGGAAAACGCTCAACTACAAAGCCACCACCACGGGGTCCATAACCCACAACGGCAGGCTCCCGCCGGGCACGTTCTCTTCGCGGCCTAGGCCTAGGAACTTGAGGCTTTGGGCCTCTAGGCCTAGCAGCACGCCTCTGAACATTCGGCACATGTACATCATGGAAAGGATGATACATGTCCGTGTTGTTCATCTCCTTTGCACGACGCGCCTCTCTCTTGCGTCGAAAGCAAAACTCACTCAAGTGTCCATCTCTCCCACAGTGCTCACAATGGTACCTCACCGCTCTCATAGGGGGTTGTTAGTACTCACGGTAGTGGGTGTGAATCACTTTGCCCTTCTGTGGCATGAGCTCCTCTTGGATAGGTGGCATGGTGTCAAACTTGTTTTTCAGGTGGTTGGGCTTAGGAGACCATGTCTGTTTCTTTGGTGGAGCTCTTGGAGGTTCCACAAACACTCCATCCTTGGTGTTAGGCTTAAGAGGCTCTTTTGGTGGAATCTTGGTAAGCTTGGGAGTAGTGGTGGAGTTTGGCTTCTCACATGGGTTAAGACCACTCGACTCTCCAATCTTGCCAAAAGATGAAGCATCAACACCCTAAGCAAAGCCTACACCTGGACCTCCAGCAGCACGCTTGAACTAGGAGATCATCATCCCAAGCTGCGGCTCACCACTAGACACCCATGACAAGATGGTCCGAAGGTATGTGTTTTCCTCCTCGGTTTGCATCTTGTCATGCTTCACGTTGGCTATCTCCATCTCCAAGCCCTCACACAGAACACACCTAGCCACACAAGTGCTACCCGAGCTGGCCTCTTCAAGAGACACAATCTTGGCATTCTTCTCTGCCAACTCGGATTGCAAGCCCGCACAGGACTTGCATGCACCCAACAGCGAGGATCTAGCCTTAACCTCATTCACCTCTCCTATCAACACAGCATACTTACTTCTCAAAGTGAGAAGGTCAGTCATGTGTGTGGAGCACATCTCACACTCCTCCTCCTCGGACACAACAACGGTGGACTTAACAGATTCAAGTTCCTTCACCGTATCCTCCCACTTCTGCCTAAACTCCTTCCGCTCTCTAGCAGCACGCCTAAGCAGCTTGTCTTGACTAAGAAGGGCGGCAGTGAGTTTCTCGACCTCAGCAGAAAGCTCGTCGGGGGTCAGAGATACCTGGGAGGTGTCGTCGTCGTCGTCATCGTTCCGAGGGTTCTCCTCCAGCTCGCCGTCGATTTCCTTGCCGAGGGCCATGGTGCAGAAGCCCTCGTTGTCGGCAAAGAAGCAGAGGCCGTTCAACTTGTCCTCGATCCTCTTCTTCTTCTCGGACTCGTCGTCGCTTGAGGAAGCGGAGTCGTCATCCGAGTCATCGACGTCGTTGAGCGTGGCGAAGAATGCACGCTGCTCAGCCTGGGCCTTCTCCAAGTACTTTGTCTTGATGTACTCCTTGTTGAAGCCGCCCTTTCGCTTGTGCTTCGTGGGGACGTACTTCTCCTTGCGCTTGCCGGAGTCGTACTTGTGCCCATGATCCGCCTTGCCGAAGACTTGCTTGTTCTTCTTCGGGCAATTGACGATGAAGTGGTTGGGGTCGCTGCACTCGAAACAACCCGAGCGTCCTCCTCCGCGGCGACGGTTCATGCGGTTGTTGTGGAACCGCGAGAACCAGTTGGCGAGCAAAGCTAGCTCGTCATCCCCCATGAACTCCAGCTGCTCCTCTGTGACAGAAAGAAGAGAGGAAAGTGCAAAGCCTCTAGAGGGGTTAGCAGAAGAGCCAGAAAGCAAAGCCATCGACGGGCCAGAAGGATTTTGATAAGAGGCCCTCGCCATGGCATCAATCTCACTGGACTTGAGCTTACTGAAGAGCTCACCGCACGTGAGGGTCTCATAGTTAGGCGATTCGATGATCGCCTGAACCTTGGAATCCCACACCGACCGATCGAGAGTGTGTAAAAGCTTCAAAGCCCTCTCATGATCGTCGAAAGGCAACAACTCCTTGTTAGCCCTCATCCTGTTGACAATCACCTGAAAGCGAGCGAATAAACTTTCTATGCTATCGCCAGACATGTGTCGAAAGTTCTCATACTCTCGCTTGTGCGACTCGTAGAGACGGGTTTTTACTTGAGTGGTTCCCTCATGGAAACGCATGAGGGTAGCCCAAATCTCCCGAGCCGTAGCGAGGTGAGAAACGCGATCAAACTCACTCATGCTCAGGCATGAGAAAAGAGCATTATGGGCTCGGCTATTGGCATTGTGCTCATCGATCTGATGCTGAGTAGCACGAGCAGCCAAGACCACGTAATCGGCAGAGTTGCAAATATCCCAGATGGAAGCACCCAAACTCTGCAGATAGGCCGACATGCATATCTTCCAATACGCATAGTTCGTCCCATCAAAGAACGGCGGTTTGCCCACGTCGCGATCCATGTCGCCTTCTGTGGATCTAGAACCGGCTAAGGTGGAAGATCCTTAACCTGCTCCGATACCAATTGAAGGACCGAGAATGCAATAGCAAGGCGACCAGAGGGGGGGGGGGTGAATGGGAGCTCAAAAATTTCTCTCGAAACTTCGGCCTTTGTCCCACAAATCAACCCCCAAAAGCTTCGATCGAAACCATGATGCCCACGACCCTTGAAAGAGGGTGGATGATCCCTAGGATCACAGCGAGGCACCACAAAGCGATAGCAAGTCAAACGCCAAAAGACACCGGCACAAGTTCGACCCCTAAAAACCAAGTCCCGAATGTAGATGGAAGGCTACGTCGAGAAATCCCCAAATACCAATGCTAACAAGTAGCAAAGATACCTAGAGAGGTTCCTTGGTCAACTCTAGGGCCAAACGAGAAGTCCGGAAACCAAGCGAAGAAGCCGGGAGAGCAAACGCACTAAAACTCAACAAGCAGCCAACTCGCGGACTATCCGGGGTTCATACCGCGGACTGTCTGCCCAACGGCGGACTGTCTGGGCTCATGTGGCGGACTGTCCGCCGGCCAAAAGAGCAGAACAACAACGTTGCTGAACAGCTGTTGGATGCCTCCCGGACTGTCCGTGACTCAGTACTGCGGACTGTCTGCCGGTCAAATTGAGTCAGCACCGCCAAGCCATGCGACCACTGCTCGGTCGAAGCCCGACGCGCGGACTGTCCGCGCCCCGAACGGCGAACTGTCCGCGAGTGCCCAGTGAGGGCGATTTTGGTCGCCCTCAACTCAAATCTCCCCAAATCCAATTCAACTCAAAATCCCTAGTTCCCAAACTTGGAGAAAATGATCACGAGGTAGTTAGGAGACTATCCCCAAGAAATCATCCGCTCAAAACGATCCAATCAACGGGAATCCGAAAGGGAAGAAATATGAACGAAAAAGCACCACGAAAATGAAATCAACCCGATCTACTTGTTCGTGAGGAGTTAGATGAATTCCTTCGATGGAAATGATCTCCTCACTATAAAGAACAAGTTGATTCAAACGGATTTCAAAAAGATGCAGTAGAGAGGGAGATCGAGTGACGGGAAAAACACGGAGAAACGAAGAACGCGAAGAACACGAACAAAATGCGAATCAACACATCGATCTGCAACCGTGTGACTACCACACGCTACAACAGTGAGATTACGGTCTCACTTCCTCAAAATCTCCAGTACACAGAGGTATGGTTCTCTGCGGATCTCAGTTGCTACAACAGAGGATTGGGAGAGCAGGAAAACCTAGAAGGCAAAGAGCAAATGACTGAGATAGGATGGGAGGTGGGTGTCTCCCTCTACTTATCCTAATTCTATTTCCCACTCTACCCCTAACTAATTACAGAGCGAGCCTGCTAAACCCTAGGGTTATTCTGGACCAACTCGTGGTAGGTGGTGATCCGACGGCCATGCCCGCACAACTGGTAGTGTTGCCTCGACGCAACCTCACCGATTGCCGCCACGTGCCGCCACCGCTCTGCTTGTCCTTTTCCCGGACTTCGCCCCCGGTTTTGTGGCCCAAACCGAGAAACCAGCCTTCACGACCAACCCCCGGTTTTGAGGCCCAAACCGGGAAACTAGCCGTCCATCGCCTGAGTTTTGTGGCCCAAACTCAGAAACTTGCAGCGCCCAGGTTTTGAGGCCCAAACCTGGAAACCGTCCTCAGCCCGAGTTTTGTGGCCCAAACTCGGAAACCGTCAGCGCCCAAGTTTTGAGGCCCAAACCTGGAAACCGTCCACTCGGTGGTTTTCTGTGGCTCAACCACCAAACCGAGCCGTAGAGGGGATGCACCGCCTGTGCACCCCGTCCACCGACACGTGTCCCCAGGTCCACGACCCGAGCAACACCGCGCCCGCAAGTCTTCGCTCGTCGTTGTCCTAGGCTGTCAGCCACCACAGCTGATCCTCAGGCCACCGGTCCCTCAGTCCAAGCCTCACGTCCGCCCTTCGCCACTCTCGGCCCATCGGCACGGCACATCTCTACTTGATCTTCACCTTGCCTTCGATCACTGTATCCGTGCTCGACACCTGCACACAACACAAGCCAAAGAACATGCGCATTATCCTAGTTGACAATCACTCATCACTCGAGACTCGGCATACACCCATGTATCCGCACTACCCAGCCCTCAGAAGTGTTGTCCTACCTTGCCAAACTATCAAATTGCGTTATGGGCCAAAAAGTTACGTCGTTTATCTACAAAAGCCAGAACAATTTACAATTTGGAATAGAGGGAATATTCATCAGGTTATTGAATTTTTCTAACCGACACTAAGTAGATGTCGTATTAGAAACAAGTGGTGGGCTAATAGAAGGGTTTGTTTGGTAGAGATTATCACCAAAATTCAGATTCAGTAGCTTAGATTCACTAAAATATTTGTCAAACAATCTAGATCCACCAGATTGTGCGTTTGGTTCACGCCCACACTTTGCCGCACCGTGCCGCACTTTCCACGCCGCATTTTTGGCTCGCGTTTGGTTTGCTGTGGCAGTTGCGGCATGTCATAGCCTCGCCATCGCTCGCTAGTTCATTTTGCATGCCAAAACGTGCCACAAGTGCGGCGGATAAAACCAGCGCCGCAAGTTTGGTGCAGCGCATATTAGGCGTGGCATGCAGCGGTAATGAACCAAACGGACCCTAGGATTCATCAAAACAGTGGATCTAAGAGGCAGATTCACCATTTTTATAGAGCTCCTCAATGGGTGCTCCACCAACTCAAGTTTGGTGGAGTTGAAGAAAATTACCTGCCACTACTGCCACTCGTTACACAAGAAAACGGTTCGATTTTATTTCCTCTTTCCACCACCGTGACTCCTCGAGCATTGGATTCCGCTGTGGCCTCGCTCATGTCGTGGATGCATCTGGTTGGAGCCTCGTCGTGGCTGCAGTGGATGAGGCCCCACGCAAGCCGTTGTGTGACCAGCTGGGGCGCATGTTGCTGGTGTTGCTGGTGCGTCCATTCCCCGACTTTGATGAGGTCGCCTGCGCCTAACCTTCCCTTGCCCGGCAGTGACAAATCGTTTCCTCGGCCGATCGCGAGTGTCGTGGGCCATCGGCGCTCGCCCGGCTCCCACTACCGGATTCACTGTCTTTGCCGAGTGTCTAGGGCACTCGGCAAAGGCCTAAATACACTCGGCAAACCCTTTGCCGTGTGCCGCACTCGGCATATCACGCTCGGTATACGATTACTCGGTGAAGGGCTCTTTGCCGAGTGTTTTTTATCGGGCACTCGGCAAAGATTTTGCCGTGTGTCTTTTGGTACTCGGCAAAGAAAAGGAACCGTTAACAGCGCGAGACGGTGACGGAGGCTTTACCGAGTGTCAGACGTGAGGCACTCGGCAAAGACTTCTCCTTTGCCGAGTGCCTCACGTCTGACACTCGGCCAAAAATGGCGCTTTTGCCGAGTGTTTCGGTAATGCACTCGGCAAAAAATAGCACTTTTGCCGAGTGCCTTGGAAATAGCACTCGGCAAAGGTCGTTCCCAGGTGCGATTCTGTGCATACCTGTGCCGAGTGTTTTGGTCACGACACTCGGGGAAGGGGTGCTTCGCCGAGTGCAACCTACGGCAAAGAGGTTTTTCTTTTTTTTTAAATTTGTTTCTTGCTTTCCCAGACATATGGATGCCACATTTTTCAGAACAAATACATTTTCACAAATATATCAGTCACAAACCACGACATATATATAAATAAAAGAAGCACGACATATAAGAGTCCATAAACATGTCCATAAACCACATCACATATAATAGTCTAACATCACAAATAAACCACATACATGTCAATAAACATCACATATAAAATTGTCACTGGGTCCAATCCGGCCACCCTGACCCTGCTGGCAACTGACGAGGTGGTTCATTGGAAGCTCGGTCCGATTGCTTTGCAAAAGTGAGACAAATGAAAGTTAGAGAAGACAAACTTAATTACACGGTTATGGACATAAGGTAGCTAGAGTGTGCAAGCTTACAGGAGTATTAGTTGCAGGAGGGTTCACCACAGCATCCGGCAAAGGTCGACCCAAGTCGAGTCCTGTACCACGGATCCACTCGAGGATAGCATCCACCCGCTGGCTTTGCATCTGGGCCCTCTCCTCGGCCATCTTACGATATTCCTCGGACTGCCTCCTCTCCTCACTTAGCTCGGCCTACAACAAATGAACTTGACACTGTTAGAATGCATCTAAACATTTTTTTTCATGCTTTGTGCTTCTTATTAATTGACCCTAAAAAGGCAAAAAATGTAATCAGAGCAAGGCCAATAGCTGTCATTTTTTAACATGCATGTTTGGAAAATGAAGTTTTCAATCAATCAATTGCCTAAGTCGTTAGGATCAGAGAGCAGTAATCACAAAAAGTAAACGGTAATCCCATGAGTGAACTCAAAAATTGGATTCACCAAATCAATAATGTGTTAACTACATCTCATTAGTAGAAGTTGAAACAAATAGGAAAAACTGTTATATTCATGCAGCAGACATCGTGTGTTCTCCAAAAACAAAATCTTCTATTGGTCCAGCAAAATGATCCAAGGTTCTGCCAAGCTTGTATAGTGTAGTTAACCAGCAAATTGAATAAGTGTGGGATGAACAACTAACTGTAGCAAATCTACTATACCTAAATAGGAGAAACCCACTAACATATTTTCCTGTGATTTTGTGAAGCCACGTCATTTGAGGGTCCCTCCACTAAGAGTCCTTATGCATTGCCAAACCATCTCCATTCCCACAATTATTCACAGCTCAGGTGGCGCACTGACTTTCTGTTTCCAAACCTCCAAACTGAACAATCATTACGTCCTTCCAATTCTCATATATTCTTCTTCATCGAAAGCTCATGACTCTATAAAGGGAGGGAGCAGCCAAGCGGCCGGGACAGTCCTGCAGGCCATGGTCGAGGTGCATGGTGGCCGGTGGATGCGATGCAGGTGCGGCAACCATGACTTCCGACATGCAGTTCAATCTACAGCAAGTTCATGCTATGCTTCTCTAATGATCAGCAGTGTATTTTATTTGGAAGTGCAGTGTGGGTGTGGCAGCGTGTAGGTTCTGTACCCTACTACTCCTTTTTGGTTTTATTGAAGGCCCATCTTTAGTTGTGTGGAGTTGGACAACTCTATTTATCAATTGAATCCCAATGTTATTTAATTGCACAACAACTCTAAAGATCTGTGATCTGTTCACCAGATACAAGTTTAGGAAGATGCCAAAACCATATTTATAACATGACTTTCTTAAACAAAGCCATATATTTCTTACTCCATGAACTCTGCTACTAAAATGTCTATAAAATTCCCGGAGCAACGCGCGGGGTATCATCTAGTTGAATAAAAGGGATGAACAACTAACTGAAGCACAAAAGACAACAAGAAAATAACCTGGGCTTGTATGACTGAATGAAGAAATCAAATAATGAAGACTGGAAATGAAACAGAAATAACCTGGAGTTGGTGCACAATGTGAACCATAGTGTTCGGCCGCTGCCGTATGCCCGGGCCCCCGCTCGTGCTCATGGCTCTGATCTGGGCGAGGTTGGGAGTACTGGACGAGTCGACCGTGCCGTCGCCGATCCAGTACCTCCCGTGCTTCTTCCCTCCTCCCGCCCTCATGATGACGGTGCCGTCAAGGTCGTGCTCGGCGGGGTCCCAGTCTGGCCCATGCACCTCCTTCCCCATGGAAGTGTACTCGGTGACGCGGAGGTGGACGGAGGGGTTGCTGTACGCCTCGGGCGGGTCGTCCGGGTTGTACCGGACGTCGGAGGTCGCCTTGGACTTGTGCGACATCGTATATGCCTGGAAGGAGGTGGGTTTCTGCCCACCATGTGCCGCCGACTGCGAAAGAAACAACAGGATGATTAGAGACTATGCAAAATATAACGACATAATAAAGAAATGGATTGAGCTTACCCATCTAGATGAATAGGCATCGAGGGAGAGGTTGCCTTGATGGTGGGAAGGACCTTGCATCATCAAGCGCCGCTCCCGGCAAGCGTTGTGCTTCTCCTCCCATTCGGCCTCGCACCACCTCTCCGCAATCCTCACCCAGCACTGGTGGTGGGCATTGGCCCACCACGGAGGCACCTACAAGACATCAAGTACATGACATATAAGTAGATTAGATTGAACCCGTCTTGTTTTCAGAACATACAGTAATAAGTTTGTATATTTACCCTGATGTACTGTTCCATGGTCAGCGTCATGGTCCTTGCATCCTTCTTAGTGACCCTCACTCCCTCGACGGTAGCCTTGTACGTGATCACGGCCTGGATGCGCGCCTCGTAGTGCATGTCCTTCACCAGCTTGTGACATGCTTTGTACGCCACCTGCCTCGCCCGGCTATCAGCTCCCGGCTCGCACTTGAAGAAATCCTGCATATAAACACAGTATATGAAAAGTTATTATTTGAAGAATGTCAAATAAACGTGTTTTATTGAGCTCCTCGACCATGTACGTAGACGAATACTTACCCAGAACTCCTCGACCACCCGCTCCGCCTTGTTGGCGTACTTCCTGCCTTGCAGGTCGACGGTGTCTGGGAAGGCCGAGTAGTGCTCAAACGTCAAGGCCGGCTCCAAGGATCCGGCAAAGTTGACGAAGCCGGGGAAGTGCAGCCGGCACAATAGACCAAGGACGCCATTAGGAAGGCGTCCGTGACCGGGGGGACCAACAACCTTGAAACTCCTGTCAAATGGATGAATAAAAGTTATTAGTAAGGTTATGATTTACAACATAACAAATGAGAAAGTAATAAAAACTTGTACAATTGTTACCTTGGCCCGGTGATCCGAGCCACCGGATGCCTCTGCTGCGGTATCGGACGTTGGGGCAGCTGCGAGGGGCCTCGCAAGAACACTGTAGGGCAGGCAGAGGAAGAGGAGCCACCTGCCGCCGCACTAGAGGAGCCACCTGCCTCGTCCTCCTGGTCGTCGTCGTCCTCCTCCTCCTCGTCCTGCTGCTGCTGCTGCTGCTCCTCCTCCTCCTCCTCCTCCTGCTCCTCCTGCGGTGGCGGAGGTGGTGGAGGTGCACGACCCCTGGCCCTGCTGCGTGGCCTAGGAGGAGGTACCTCCTCGGTCCTCTGGTAGACCGACCTCACTCGCCTCAGGTTCCTCTGGTAGCCTGAGCCGCCTGCCATAGCTAAACCTGCAATTACAAAGAGATGTCAAATAAACTTGTGCATAAATACAAAGCGATGTAAAGTGAATAATATGTACTTAAACAACAGTATTACATTTATTAGAAATAATCATCGTCATCGGGACCGGCTGGATCATACGTCTCATCGTCACTATCATGCATGTCTACGTCCAATTCCATGTTCATATCACTGACTGCAGGTGTGGTGTCATCGTCACTGTCATTGCCTAACTGTACTCGTCGAAGTAATTCTAAATCCTTCGCATTTAGAACCTCATCACCATCGTCCTCATCATCAACCCGGTCGTTGTCTACTTCCAATTCCATCAGATCGGTTAAGTCTATCTGAAAGGTCCCTTCTAGCCCCTCTGCTTGATAGAAGTCTCCCTCGTATGTGTTCGGGTCAAAGTTGTAATCTTCATTGTTTGGGACAGGTAGTTTACCATGTGGGGCTATATTGTACACAACATCCCAACCCTGAAGACGCACGTCGGTTTTGCACGGGTATGAGAGATAATAGACTTGTGTGGCCTGTTGGGCCACGATGTAGACATCTTCTCCTGGATAGACAGAATCCTGTCGAATCTCGACTAGCCCAAGATTAGGGGTCCTTCTCGTTTGATTAGGATCAAACCAATGACATTTGAAAATGACAGGATTAAGAGGCATGCATCCATGAAACGATAGCTCGTATATTTCTTCAACTCTTCCATAATACTCGACCCCCTCAATGGTAGGAGTGAAAACTCCGGTACTTGTGGTTCTTCTATTGGGTCGAGCCTGCTCGTGTCTTGTTGTGTGAAAGTGATATCCGTTCACATCATAACCTGTAAATGACCTAACCCTGTACGCAAAGCCATCGGCAACCTGTCTCAACTCGGCACTCATAGAATCATCGGTTAGGCCCTGCAAGGTCAACCAGGATAGTTCATTATATCACCCAAACTTACGATCAACTTGTAATGTAAATCTACGTATGAGCTAAACTAAGACAGTACCTTGTGTTTGAACCAAGAGATGAAATCAGGGCGTCCATTTCCCGCACCCATTTTCAGGAGGGTATCGAATTCCTGTCCGTTAGGTGCCCTTGATGGACGCCAGAATTCACGGACAAATTCCCTGTAAAGACGAGCAACGAGAGGGTTGGCTGCTGAATAGCGAATATTCGAGGAAAAGTTACTTCAGAAAAGTGACTTACTCAATGTACGGATCCACTTCGTTGAGGTTGGTCAGTACATAGTACATGATAGTGCGCCACTCTTCATGTTGCAAGGTCTTGTAGGTAGCATCACTTGCACTTCCAAGCTGCCCTCGAAAAAGGCTAAGGTTCGAACCATTTTCACTTGCATTGTAACGAGGCGGGGGGTTATGAACGCTATGCAGGTTGTCACCATAGTACTTCGTGGTAAAGTCTGACACCTCCTCCAGAATTGAAGCCTCTGCGATGGAAGCTTCAATCTTGCATTTGTTCTTACATTTCTTTCGAACAACCTTCAGAGTTCTCTCAATACAATAGCACCAATGGAACTGCACAGGCCCACCCATTCGTGCCTCGTAAGGGAGATGCAAGATCAAATGTTGCATCGGATTAAAAAAGCCCGGTGGGAAGATCTTCTCCAACTTACAGAGCAACACAGGTGCCATTTTTTCCATGTCTGCAACCACAGCCCGAGATAACTCCTTAGCACAAAGCTGGCGGAAGAAATAGCTCAACTCTGCCAGCGCTTGCCATACATGATCTGGGACATAGCCTCGAACAATCACAGGAATAAGCCGCTCAAGTAATATGTGGTAGTCATGACTCTTGAGGCCATTGATTCGCATAGTAGATAAGTTGACCCCCCTCCTTAGATTCGCTGCATACCCATCAGGGAACAGTAGCGTTTCAAACCATTCTAGTACTTCCTTCCTTTGAGGCCTACTCAAGACAAAGTCGGCCTTAGGTCTTCTCCAATTCTTGCCGGCTCTAGGAGGCGCCATTTCTAGCTTCGGTCTGTCACATAATGTTGCCAGGTCCACTCTAGCCTTAACGTTGTCCTTTGACTTATCAGTGTCCATGAGTGTTCCCCAAAGTGCCTCAGCGATATTCTTTTCCGTGTGCATCACATCAATGTAGTGTGGTAGAAGAAGGTCCTGATAATAAGGTAGCCGCTCCAAACCAGACTTATGAGTCCACGCATGTTCCTCACCATATCCCACAAAACCACCTTCTCTGTTGATCTCGAGAGCATTTATCTGAGCAAGGACAGCGGCCCCTGTCATCATTTCCGGTGCAGGGTCAGTGACTTGGACACCTTTCATGAAGTTCTTGATGTCGCTTCTGAATGGATGATCAAGGGGGAGGAATTGGCGATGTTTGTCAAATGAAGAATACTTGCCACCCTTCTTCAACCAGGTGAACTTCACAGCTGTCTTGCATATTGGGCATGGGAACTTCCCGTGAACACACCAACCGCAGAATATACCATATGCCAGGAAGTCATGCATGGAGTACTGGTACCAGACATGCATCCTGAAGTTCCTCTTCGTAGCTCGGTCGTAAGTCCAAAATCCTTCGTCCCAAGCTTTGATCAATTCATCAATCACAGGCTCCATGAAGACACCCATCTTATTGCCCGGGTGTTCAGGAATGATCAACGACAACAATATGTTCTGTCGTTGAAAGATGACGCCAGGGGGAAGATTGAGCAGGATCACGAACACCGGCCAGCAAGTGTATGGGGCCACCAGGTTTCCATAAGGATTGAAACCATCTGTTGCCATGGCAACACGGACATTACGAGACTCCAGAGCTTTCTCTTGATGAATGTTATCAAAATAGGTCCACGCTTCACCATCGGAGGGATGTACCATCTTCTCTGGACTGTATCGGACTCCTTTTTTGTGCCATGTCATCTGTTTCGCGGTCTCCTCGGTCATGTACAGCCGTTGGATCCTCGGTATGAATGGAAGGTACCGTAGGATCTTCACAGGGATGTCAAGCTGTCTCATGTGACCATCACCAGAGTCTACCTCCAGAAACCTAGAGGATTCACACTTTGGACAGTGCGTTGCTTCGGCGAGTTCTTTTCTGAATAAGACGCAACCCGTAGGACAAGCATGTATCTGCTCATATGGCATCTTGAGTGCACGGAGGAGTTTTCTCGACTCGTACATGCTCTTCGGCAGAATGTGACCTTCCGGAAGCATGCTCCCAAACACTGTCAACATAACATCGAAGGCATCCCGACTCAGGCTGAACTGGGACTTCAAGGCCATAATGCGGCCAATGGCATCTAGCTGAGAGACCCTCGTGTGAGCATGAAGTGGTTTTTTGTGCCGCAGACAACATGTCATAATACGCCTTGGCTGTTGCCTCTGGCTCCTCCTCCCCCTCCTCCTCCTCCTGATGCCCTTCACCGAAGTGTGCTTCATGAAAGTCATCTAACATGTCTCCTACAACCGCCATCAGCGTCCAAGTCATCGACGCGTATGTCTCACCACCTCTCTCTCAAACGATCGGCTTCACCATGGGAGGTGGCCAAATCCTATAGCCTGGCATGAACCCATGCTTGCAAAGATGTTTACCCATCTCCCTCCTTTGATTGTCGACGTCTGTGTCTACACCCTGCCGCACGACACCAAACTTTACCTCGCTCCTTGACCTCACGAAATGGCAGTTTCCAAGAAATCTCATGTGTCTTCTCGACCCACTCATCGGACCACTGTCCATAACTTGGGCGCCCAGTGTACATCCACTCCCGGTCATCCATCCTCTACCACTGATACACGTAACGTAAGAATGCATGGCAAGTACGCACTATTCCTACCATCTAATAGGTGAAGATAGGTCCTAATCCCACCGAGGATCGTAGACGGGTTAGTTTCCATGCTCTGCTCCTCTCCGAGACAGAATTTCGGCAGCACCTCCCCGCTGTTCTCCGAATACACGTCCTAGCAGGAGATTGTGTATCCGGAGAACAACAAGGAGGTGATGCTGAAACTCAGTCTCGGATCAGAGCAAGCATGGAAACTAACCCCTCCTACGACCTCGGGCTGTCCAAAAAACGTGGACAATTCGAAACAGGTACGGTCGTCCATATGCAGAGACCTACATACTTCCTTCCGACCGTACCTGTTTCGAACGGGAGACGCCTAACTAGGTTACGCGACCTATGACCATGACAGGGACAACGATGTATAACCTGGGGTGGCGGTGCAGGGAGACCCAGCTCGTTCAGGCGGTGTTATACTCTCCTGCAAAATTTGAGTGAGGCCGGCTTTTAACAATCTCTCTATATAGCTGATGATTTATTTTGAACTCTAGATTATATTTATTTTGTCAGGCTGTGGGATGCATGTCAGCATGTGGCATGCGGCTGCATAAACTAGCAGTAGTGTGGGGCAAATGATGATGGGTGTACACGACCGAATGATGGCAAGTCATGGCGCAACTGCTGCTGCTGCCTGCTGCCGCTGCCGTAGTGAGCCTTTAGTAGTTCTCTCAGGCTGGCAAGCAGTGAATAACAATCTGAGTTAAGATGGGCTCAACACGTCGGCTAAGATGGCTACTCCCGCTGCTCCCCGCACACAGGTGACAGTGTGCATCTTTCCAATGGAAAGAGTAGTAGACTATCCTAATATAAACATACCCGCTGTTAGCTCAAAGCTGAAAATTGCGGTTGAAGCCGTACAAACTGGCTGGACTGTGGCAGAGGTCCCATCAAACTTGCATGTCCCTCAAACCTGGTGCTTTGTCTGTTCATAAGATGTATTTTGGGGAGCAATACGGTGAGTACAACCAAGTTTCCCCAAGTCATAGCAGGTAGTTGAGTTCAACCAAATTACCCTAGCCTTTGTGCTTGGTCAGTATATCTTTGTTTTCCTGAAGTGTGTTATCCAAATATTAACAAGCAATAAGCAGGCACACCAAAGCTTCCTGTTGTGTTTGAAAATTGTAGCAAGTCAACATCTCTAGACTTGAGGCGAAACAAGCATTGGCGGAGCTACATGTAGGCCAAAGGGGGCCATGGCCCCTCCTTAGTCATTGAAAATTACCTAAGCAGCTATTAAACTGATGATTAAAACCAATAAATAAGCATCTTAAGCAAGAAATTAATGCTAATGGCCCCCTGTTGCTTTCCCATCAATCTCCGCCAGTGGAAACAAGTGAAACATTCAACTGTTGGAAGGACCGAAAAAAACTAGTAATAAGTTTCTTTCATGCCAGTTCCCACAAATTGCAAAGTATACGTATCAGGAGTGAACATTTAGAGCTATGTATGCTATCCATCTGAGGAGAAGGAGAAGGGTTACCTCCGCTGTGGGCCGGGCGAGGCGGGGCGGCCGCGGCCGAGCTACGGGGACGGTGGCGGCGTGGCGGCGCGGCCGAGCTCCGGGACGGCGGCAGCGGGCGGGCGCGCCGAGGGCGGCGTGGCGGGCGCGGCCGAGGGCGAGCCGGGACGGCGGCGGCGTGCTCGGCGGGCGCGGTCGGGGACGGCGGCGGCGTGGCGGGCGCGGCCGAGCTCCGGGACGGAGGCGTGGCGGGCGCGGCCGAGCTCCGGGGACGGCGGCGGCGTGGCGGGCGCTGCCGATTGGCGAGCCGGGGACTGCGGCGGCGTGTTCTTTCGGGCGCGACCGAGACGGCGGCCGCCGGGATGGGCGCGGCCAGGGAGGCCGCCGGGGACCGAAACTGAGCGAGAGAAGCTGAGAGACTGAGAGACTGAGAGAGGAGCTCGTGTCTGGGGCCGGCTTGGGTCCTTAGGTGAACCCTTTGCCGTGTGCCCCGATCTAGCACTCGGCATAGGGAATTTATATATAAAAAAGGAATTAGAACTTCGCCGAGTGCACACAGTCAAGACACTCGGCAAAGAGTCTGTTTGCCGAGTGTCTGCATAAGGCACTCGGCATATATTTATTTTTTTTTTGTTCCTGCCATCCAAACTTTTTCCTATCCTCACATAGACTATTTGGTACATCATGTTCAAATTTGGAAATTTTTTGAATTTATTTAGCATATTTCACTAGTTATTTTATTTTGTCGCATTTTTTAAAACCATGTCGAATTTGAACTGCAGGTCATCTAAATATGTAAAAAAGGTTACTATAAACTTGATATTCATGTTATTCAACCTATATTGAGTCCCACATGCGATATGAGGAGTTTTTCAAAAATCTTGTTACTAAACATGAGGTCAAACTTGCGATTAGTGGTTTTTAAATTATATAAAACCAAACGAGGTCCGAAATCGTGAAACTTGTCGAGCCACCATGTTATCATATGTGGAGCCTATGATAAAATATTGAGAACATTTCAACCAAGTTTGTGTCGATAAATGTCCAAATTCTCAAGAAGGCTTCACATGAAATCATAAACTTCCACGCAAATTCTCTAGATTATAAGGAGTATCGACACAAACTTGGTCGAAATGTTCTTAATTTTTTATCATAGGCTCCACATACGATAACATGACACCTCGACAAGTTTCATGATTTTTGGACCTCGTTTGTTTTTATATAATTTAAAAACCACGTAGTCACAAGTTTGACCTCATGTTTAGTAAACAAGATTTTTGAAAAAATCTCCTCATATCGCATGTGAGGACTCAATATAGGTTGAATAACATGAATATCAAGTTTATAGTAACCTTTTTTTACATATTTAGATGACCTGCAGTTCAAATTCGACATGGGTTAAAAAAATGCGACAAAATAAATAACTAGTGAAATATGCTAAATAAATTCAAAAATTTCCAAATTTGAACATGATGTACCAAATAGTCTATGTGAGGATAGGAAAAAGATTGGAGATAAGGTGCAATTTTTTTGGTAAATATTTGCCGAGTGCTCTACTGAAACACTCGGCAAACAGTAACATTTGCCGAGTGTTTCCCTAATACACTCGGCAAAGGTCGAAGCTTTGCCGAGTGTCTAACGGTGGGAACTCGGCAAATATGGGGTGCCGTGACTGCCTTTACGGGCAGGTTCGTTGCCGAGTGCCTGGTCAGCGACACTCTCGACAAAGACACAATATTGCCGAGTGTCTCATCAACAGCACTCGGCAAAGAGGTGATTCACCGTGTGTCCTTGCGTTGCCGAGTGCCTTAGGGTTGGCACTCGGCAAAACTCGTCTTTGCCGAGTGTCCGATATAAAACACTCGGTAAAATTGTTTACACTCGGCATAGATGGAGATTCCGGTAGTGTCCGGTGAGGCCACGAGGCTGCTGCGCTCGCCCGGGTCCGACGAGGCCGCGATGCCGTGGGCCATGGGGCCACGTGCGTCCGGCATGTCGGTGAGGTCGCGTGACCGCTCGTGCTCTCCCGCCCGACTCCGGCGAGGTCGCTCCCTGTTCGCTGGTCGAAGAATAAAGATGAGAAGTTGACATGTGGGCCCTATCCCAAGGGCAAAATAGACCATTCCGATCAAAATACCCTTGTGTGAATCTGGAGCTGTTAGATTTGCCAAACAATTTGTTGGTGGATCTCAGATGCATAATAGAACTGATCCATGGTGAATTTCAGATTCAGATTCAGTTTTTCAAGTGGTGAATCTCTGCCAAACATATCCTAAATTGAGGTCCCTCCGTACCTACAGGACTATATGAGTTGCTAGGCTCGATTGGCCCATCAGCGCGCTCATAGGTAGAGGAAAAACATGACTATTTAATTTCTCTTTTTCTTTAGGAGGCATAATTTGGAAATTCTAATCTCTTCAGAATTCTGGACTTTTCTAGGATGGGTAATATACAAGGGTATCATTTTAGTTATTATCTTAGTTTTCAGTGGGAGTTTTCCATCCTTGGGTTTTGGTGTCACTTGCTTGCAAAGGCCCGAGGGGTAATCAATAACAACTGATATGAGCACCATCAGGGAATCATCACAAATCCACTTATCTTTGCTCCCATGTAGCCCGTGATATATGATCGAGTTCAAGCTATCAGACATATATAGTCTCAGAGAGAACACAAAAAAGGTGCTAAGACTGCTGGATTGCAGCCCCAGAAGAAGGAATAGTATATGATGATGACGACGGATTATTGATGCGAACTTGTATGCTTGCTGCCGCTGATTGTCAACAACTATCAAGAGGAGCGCTAGCTAGCTATACTTGTAATTGGGAGGGACATGAAATGGACGGATCAAACCAATAACAGGAAGATGTTATCCGGGGCAACACGTACAATGAACGTGTGTGTCTATATATGTCGGTGTTTCGTACCCGGGGGTATCACACCAACGAGTAATATGATCGCGTGCTTCTCTTCCTGGATGGTGATGCAAGGGGACACAAGGATTTATCCTGGTTCGGGCAAAGAAGGCCCTACGTCCAGCGGGGGGAGATGTTCTTGTATTACTTGCACCTAAGTGCTTGTACAGGGGAGAATACAAGCTCAGTGAGCGTAGACCGGAGCCCGGACTCTTGTCTGTGTGTGGACTCGTGTGTTGTCTTTTTCCTCCTCCCGAATGAGGGCCCTAGTGTCCCCTTTTATAGAGCAAGGGGAGGCCAGGGTTACATAAAAGTATTACAGGTGTCGGGGCGTATGGTGCCCCATACGGAGAAGGGTAGGAACCCTGTCTTGTCGGGGCCACTGGAGCCGATGTGATCGTCGCTGTTGAGGCGTCCTTGGGTCGTAGCTTCCATCCTGGGCGCGGTCGTGGTGGCGCGACAAGGCGGGAGCCGTACAGCACCCATCCCGGAATGTACAGTACGCGGTGAGGTCCCTCCGGGTCTTGGGGTACCTGTCCTCCAATAGCACGAAAGTAGTTAGGGCTCGAAGGGCGCGGAGCCGGCTTCGAGGTGGTGCCGCGGGGGCTCGAGGGCGCGGAGCCGGCCTCGAGGTGTTACAGTGCAGGGCTCGAGGAGTGCGTAGCCGGCCTCGAGGGGTTACGGTGCAGGGCTCGAGGGCGCGTAGCCGGCCTCGAGGGGTTACAGTGCTTGGCTTGGCCGAACAGTGCTGTACTGGTGCCCTTTTGCCCATGCTTGTGGTGAAAACGAGACTTGACCTTTACACCGAGTTACTGTGGTACATGCTGTGCACTTGTGGACATGACCGGAGTAGGTGAAGGCATTAAATGCGTGGTATGGGCTGGTACGGCTGTCTGAGCAGCTCAAGGTCCGTGCGTTAAGGCTCGAGGCGGAGAAAGAGCGTTCGCCCGAGGCCTGGAGGGCTCGGGCGAGACGGAGAGCGATCGCTCTCGCCGAGGCTTGCTCGGAGGGCTCGGGCGAGGCGGAGAAAAAGCGTTCGCCCGGCCTGGCTGGGAGGGCTCGGGCGAGACGGAGACAGAGCGTTCGCCCGAGGCCTGGCTGGGAGGGCTCGGGCGAGACGGAGACTGAGCGTTCGCCCGAGGCCTGGCTGGGAGGGCTCGGGCGAGACGGAGATAGAGCGTTCGGGTGTTTGCGTTGATTGGGGGTACCTTTTTTGTACCACCGACAGTAGCCCCGAGCCCTTGTTTGTGTGCTTGCATTCGAGCAGGGGCTCCAGATTGGGATTTCGATGGATAGCTAACTGGTCTCGGGGTTTTGTCGATTTGATTCCGTGGGTGCACCTCCGTCGTTTGAACCTTCTGCCCAGTGGGCGCGCCTTTTAGGCGGGATTGTCAGGGAGCGGAGACCGCGGCGCCGTGCGTACCTGTCAACAGGCTCGAAATGTGGTTCGGTAGTAATATTAAATATTCGCGGTAACCTTTCCTTTGCCGTGGGAGACTTCGTCCGAGGCTTGGCTCGGAGGGCTCGGACGAGACGGAGAACGAGCGTTTGTCCTGGGCCTCGAGGCCTCGAGGGTCAGGCGAGATGGGGGTCGAGCTTTCACCCGAGGCCTGAAAATTTCATGCTCACACAAAGAAAAGAGATTAGTCGCAACTGTCCGAGTTTTTAGACCCTCTTTCGTCGAGGGGTGCCAGGCTGAACCGACTGGCCGGCTCCTCGAGCTGTCCGGCATGCCGATTGCCCTGGCTTGTCATCCCGCGAGTCCTTTCGATCGGATGCGAGGGGGGATGCCTCGTACTACCCCGAGTGGGCGAGTATCGAGGTTCCCGGTGAGCTGGTAACGAGGAATCCAAGTGAGAGCTCGTGCCCCGTTCGTTAGGGGTCGACTGTGGCCCAGAGGCGGTCTCATAAAGCATGGGTGCTCAGTCTGCAGGAGTGCCGGGTCCATTCGATAGGACCCGGTGGCTCGATGCCTCCCTCCGAGGGGATCTCACTGCACGTCGAGCTCCCTGCCTTGGATACACGTGAGGGGCCTCGAGGGCTCGGCCCTCGAGTAATGCCGCGAGTGGCGCCCCTTGGTGTCCCTGACTCGGGTGCTCGAAGCCGGCTGTCGAACCCTTTTCGAGGGCCAGCCTTCGCTGCTTCGAGACTTAGGGCCGAGGCCCGTTTTTACCTTTATGAAGAAGCCTCCATCGTCTGGAATCCTTCTGCCCGTGGGCACGCCTTTTTAGGCGGAAATCGTCGGGGAGAGCGGCGGGCGCGAAGCCGGAGCGACGGTCGTGGCGGGCCCGGCAGTGGAGCGAATGGAGAGGTAACGCGTGTACCCTGCATCCGGCTCGAGACGTGGTTAGGTGGCGCATTGAATGCATTCGGTTACCTTTTTACGTTGTGGGAGATCCCGCCCGTCTGGATTTCCCCTATAAATATCGAAAGAGGGGAAAAGAACCCTTTACTTTGCTTTGCCTTCGCCGCCGCCGTAGCATTTACGCGCCCTTTCCTTCGAGCTAATCGATTGGGGATTTCCGGCCGCCCGTCCGCTGCTCGGATCCGCGCCGCGCCACCGTCATGGCCGCCCAGACAAAGATGCTGCCGGCCGAGGACTGGAGCCCGTCGAAGGTGACGCAGAGCGAAATGGACTCGCTGGTGGCCCAGGGGCTTCTGCGCCCCAACCCGGAGGAGGGACCCGCATGGTGGGTTATCCCGTCGGCGGAGCACCGGGAGCCGCACCCGCCGGAGGGGTACGTGGTGAGCTTCACGCGCTACCACCGTATGGGGCTCGGCGTCCCGCCGAGCCGCTTCTTGCGAGGGCTGGCCCACCATTTCGAGGTGGAGCTGCAACACTTCTCCCCCAACTCCATCTCGCACGCCGCCATATTCGCCGCGGTGTGCGAGGGGTACCTGAAGATGGAGCCGCACTGGGAGATGTTCGTCCATCTCTTCCGGGGCGAGCTCTTCATCAAGTCCCTGAAGCCCAGCGGGAGGCGGCCCGTGCGCATGGGCTCCCTTGCCATCACCGCGAGGGCGGGGACCTCGTCGGCCAATGTCCCCCGCGAGTACCTGCGATACAAGCTTTCCACCAACCAGGCCGGGTGGGACGACCATTGGTTCTATCTGCGGAACGAAGGTGGCCTCCTTCCGCAGTACACCGGCAGGGTCCTTACTCGACGCCCGAGAAGTGGACCTGGGGCGTTGCGGCGGACAGGCAACGCCACCTGGCCCCGCTGATGGAGATGATGAAGACGCTGGTGGATGAGAAGAAGCTGACCGTGCAAGCGGTCATTGGGCGTTCCACCAGCGAAGAGTTCTTCCGCTGGCGGACCGCCCCCTTCTTATGCACGAGATGGGCCCGCAGGCTCAGCTCGAGGCGCTCAATCGCTCGAGGATGGCCGAAGAGAGGCTGTCCCGGAACGAGGGCGTCTCCCGGGTTCGATCACGATCCAGGGGCCGTTCGTCCTGAACTCTCCAACCTGGTTGCGATGGCACCCGACGAGTGTCTTGACCTGGTAAGCCTACCTCGAGTCGATCTATCTCGAGCCTCCTCCCCCTTCTTCTTCCTCCTTCGATCCGTTTGCATCCGTCTTGTGGTTTGTCTCATCACGCTTCTTCTTTCTTCAGGGGGCATTTACTTGTCGCGCGTCGAGGCCCCCGGTGAGGGAGGACGCCGCGGATTCTCAGGTGAGGCGCCTCTCTGCTCAGAAGGACAAGGAGAGCAAGGATGCCAAAAAGAAGAAAGAGAAAGATAAAAACTTGCGTCGCTTAGCTCGGGAGCAGAGACTGGCGAAGGCTCGTCGTAACCGTCAGCCTGGGGACGGGTCCCCCGAGCTGAGCTCCTCGAGCTCGGAGGAGGAGAGTGGTGATGAGGAGGAGGGCGACGACGAGGGGATGGATGCGCGCTGGGCTCGTCGATGACAGGGCTGACCGCTCCTCTGTGCAGGAGGGTACACTGGAGGTCCCACCGACAAAAGGGTCGCGCGGGACGCAGCCGCGGAAGGCGGCGCCGATCCCTGCCTCGTCGGGGGCCCGAGGTCCGTCGAGCTCCGCGCCGGATGTGCCCCTGGTCGCAAGGAAGCCCCGACCCGGAGCGCCTCCGCCACAGCGCCAACAGAGGCCGCCCCCGCGTCAGCCCAGACGGGGGTCTCGAGAGGGGTCGGGCCTCGAGAGGCGGTCGACAGGTTGAGAAGGGTTTCGGGCCCGACCCCCGCAGCCGTCAAGGGCGCCGTCGAGCCCGCGGAGGGGCGGGCGCCAAGAAGAGGCGTCGAGCCCGCGCCATCACGAGCGTCGGGGAGGGAGCCCCCGAGCGTCTCGTGACCAGGGGCGCGAGCGTCCCCGGAGTCCATCGCCGCACCGCCGCCGGGACGCGGAAGCGGACGCGGGAGGCGCGACCACCAGCGCGGGCGCCGGAGCAGGTCCAGCCCGCGCCGGGGCGAGCGCCACGACGTCAGCACGAGGGTGGTGCGGTCGCCCTCCGCGCGATGTGGGGCGGAAGGAGGGCTCTCCCTCGAGGTCGAGCCATGGGAGGCGTCGGGAGCCCTCCCCCCATCCCAGCCCTGTGGAGACGGCCCAGGCGCAGGGCTCGAGCCGTGGGGTGGGCTCGAAGCCCCCGAGTGGGTCCGGCGATTCCGGGAAGAAGCCCAGCCGCCGCTTCGGGTGAGTAGTTTCCTTGGGTCTCGTCGGTAGTGAGGCTTCACCTCTTTGCTTTAGATGACGCGTGCCATCTCCATCTTCTCAGGGGAAGCGCTCCTACCAGGAGGTGGACCTCGCTTCGTCCAAGCGGGCCAAGACCTCGAGCCCCGTCGAGGCACAGGCACCTCGAGGTATGGCACCTTCCTCCGCTAGAGAGCCGCTTGGCTGGAGAAGGCCCGAGCTGCCATGGCTCGAGGGGGCCGGATGATCGTCGCGAATTTTGGTGAGGCCGTCGCCATCGACCACGGGGTCGAGGTACTCTTCCTGGTTCTGACATCTCCGTCATCTCGTATTGCAGGGGCCTCAGCTCATGGCATCGAGCCTGCCACCACCGTATCCGCCGAAGCGCTGCCTCCTCCTCCCCCCCTCCTCCTCCCGCGATGGTGCCAACTGGGAGCGCCATCCTTCCCCTCACCACGACGGTGTTCCGGAGGAAGCGCCTGGGGCGAGCACGGCCCCGCCGCGTCTGGGGCCGCTGAGGAGACTGCGCCCTTGTGGCTCCGACCAGCGCGGGCCGGGCTGCGGAGGAGGGAAGGGGGGACGAAGGGCGTCGGCGGAGGAAGGAGCCGAGCCTACTGGGAGGACCGTCCTGAACGCGCTGGAGCAGGGGCCGCTCCTCGCGCGCGGGCTCGATGAACGTGGAGTGGAGGCGTCCGAGGTGCGGCTAGCGCCGACAAGGCGCCGGAGGGCCCGGGCCGGGGAAAGAGGGCCCGGGGTCGAGCCTTCCCTCGATCGATCCGCAACAGGAGTGCCGGCGGAGGGACGGAGGGAGTCGGGGCCCGTGCCGTCGGGCGGCAGTTTGCTGTCGGGGCAGCTCGAGGCGGAGGAGGATCTGCCCGACATTGAGCTCGACCGACCGATTATGGCCGTTTCTCGTCCCACTGAGCCGCCCCCTTGCCGTGGTTCCATCGAGCAGCCGGCCCAGCGGGGGGGGCCCCGCGCGAGGTGCGGTCCATCTTCCGGGAGGTGGCGTGCTTATGGCGGAGGCGGAGCGGTCCTTCTCCGAGGAGGCGGGCCGGTCCTGCACAGGTGTCGGCCGCCCTCGCGCGGGCTGAGGCGGAGCTTCGAGATCTCCGCGCGGAGCTGAGCCGGAACGCCCAGATGGCGAGCCGGCTTAACGAGGCGGAGGCGGAGGTCCGGGTGGCTCGAGGCGAGGTCGCTCGATCCAAGGAGGAGGCCGCCGCCGTTCTCGAAGCGTCGAGGAAGGAGGCCGCGGACGCCGAAGCGAGGCCACCTCTGCCCGGCTGAAGCCGAGGCGGCGAAGCGGGAGGCTGCTGACGCCGTTGGCGAGGCCGCCGCTGCCCGAACCGCAGCGGAGGCGGCGAGAAAAGAGGCCGAAGACGCCAAGAGTGGTGCCCCGCCACCGCCCGAGCCGCCGAGGGGGCGGCGCGGCAGAGGAGGTGATCCGCAAGGATCTGGCCCTGGTAGAGGCGGGCCGGCTGATCGAGGACCTTAGGTCCGAGAAGCTCCTCACGCTGGCCGAGAAGCGCAGGCTGGAGCAGCGTGCTGAAGGCCTGACCAGCGACCTCGCCGCACTGGGGCAAACACTGCGACGGTGAGGCTTATACCTTGTTTCTTGTTTGGTTCTCGAAGTTCTTTGTTACGCCGCAGTCTCACTTCCTTGTTTGTTGCGCAGGGGTCGAGAAGACGGTCGAGGAGCTCCGCGGACGAACCAGGCTCTCTTGGACCAGCTCCAAGACGAGACGATGGTGGCGGAGCGGGCTCGCTCTTCTCTCGACCGGCTCGGCCCCATGTGGGGTGCTCCTCCTGTGACGCGGCAGAAGGTGCATGGCTCGGGCGCGTGCCTTGGTCGACGCTTGTGCTTCTTCGACGCAGCGCGCGGGACCGTGTCCGGCAAGCTCTCCATCACGGCGTCAAGCAGACACTCGCGGTTGTTCGCTCTGGTTTCCGCTTCCGGTCCACGTTGTCGCGAATGGCTTCATCGAGATCGAGGGGAAGGATGAGGAGTGGAACAACCGCCGTGTCGACAAAAATTTTGGAGAAGATGGAGAGGCCGGGGACGTCGCTGCGAAGATCTTCGAGGAGGACGTGCTGCCTCCTGACGCCAGCAGCGGTGTCGGGAGCCCTCCTCCTTCGAGCTCGGGCGTCGAGGTTCGAGCCTGCCATCGGGACCTCGGGGAGGAGTACCGCACCGACGAGGACTGAGGCCTGCGTGCCAAATTTTGGCGTCGAGGCCCTTGTAAGAATTCTATGACATAAATGAGGGTACGTCGAGACCCGAATGTATATGTGATTTGTTTATGAAAGAGTTGTTTTCCTTTCAAATGCGTTTGACCGCTTCTCTTTGTCGCAAGCTCGAGTTTCTGCTAACTTAGTCTGTGTTCCTTGGTACGTCGCGAGCCCCTCGGGGAGGCTAGCGTAGTAGGGCACCGTAGCCCGGGGGCGTAGGCGGCCGTCTACGTCGACGCCCCCCGCTCTGGAGGCTCGAGGTACTTTAGATTTAGACGTCGCTAGTTCGTTCGAGGCGCGAGTCGAGACGAGGGTCAAATTTTTGAAAAGAAAACACGCGTTTTTTCCGGAGTCTGGGGGGCGTTACCCCCTTGTCAGCCCCCGAGGGAGGCTCGACCCTGAGCTAGGCAGGGTCGAGGCTACCTTGAGTTGCTAAGGAACATGAAAGATGGAGCACGAGTTGGCATTTATTCAAAGTGTTTGTACAAGCATAAAATGAACAAGGCCTCGAGGCCCTTAAGGGTAGAAGCGACGTAGCTGAGATATGTTCCACGCGTTCGCCAGGATCCTGCCTTGGTCGTCGTAGAGCTTGTATGTGCCTGGCTTGAGTACTTCGGCCACGGTGTATGGGCCTTCCCACGGAGGGGTGAGCTTATGGCGCCCTCGATTATCTTGCAGCCGTCGAAGCACGAGGTCCCCCACCGCCAGGTCCCTTTGCGCACGTGCTTGTCGTGGTAGCATCGAAGTGTTTGCTGGTAGCGTGCAGAGTTGATGAGCGCCACGTCTCGGGCCTCCTCGAGCTGGTCCTTGGCGTTGGCGAGCCTTTCGTCGCTGGTTTGCTCGTTGTAGGCTCGAAGTCGAGGTGAGCCGTACTCGAGGTCCGTAGGTAAGACGGCCTCGGCGCCGTAGGTTAGGAAAAACGGAGTGAACCGGTGGCTCGACTCGGCGTAGTCCTGAGGCCCCACAGCACCGAGGGGAGTTCTGTAGCCCACCCCTTTCCGAAATTCTTGAGGGTCTTGAACAGCCTCGGCTTCAGCCCATGGAGTATCATGCCGTTGGCGCGCTCGACCTGCCCGTTGCATTGGGGTATGCGACCGAGGCCCAGGTTACGCGAATGTTGTTGTCATCGCAGAAGTTGGTGAACTTTTTGCCCGTGAATTGGGTGCCATTGTCGGTGATGATGACATTAGGCACCCAAACCGGTACATGATGTTGGCGATGAACTCGACAGCCCTCTCGGAGGTGGGGTCTCCTATCGGCTTAGCCTCGATCCACTTGGTGAACTTGTCGACGGCCACGAGCATGTGTGTGTACCCTCCACTTGTCCTTTTGAGGGGACCCACGAGGTCGAGCCCCCAAACGGCAAATGGCCAAGTGATTGGGATCATCTGCAGGGCGTGTGCGGGCTGGTGCGTTTGCTTGGCGTAGAATTGACACCCATGGCATGCTTGGACCAAACGCTTGGCGTCCCCAATGGCGGTCGGCCAATAGAAGCCTTGACGGAAAGCGTTCCCAACCAGGGCCCTCGCGCTGCGGTGGCCGGCGCAAGCCCCCGAGTGCATATCGTCGAGGAGCTTGCGCCCTTCCTCGAGGGATGCAGCGTTGAAGGATCCAGTCGGACTTCGTCGGTATAGCTCCCGTTCGTCGCCGTAGATGACGTAGGTCTTGCCCTCCGAGCGATGCGTCGGGCCTCCGTCTTGTCTTCTGGTAGCTCGCCTCGCGTCAGGTAGTCGAGGTAGGGCGTCCGCCAGTCGAGGGGCCGTGATGACGAAGAGGGGCGTGTGCGTCGACTGCATCGCCTCTGCGGACGTCGAGGGTCCTTCTCGAGGGGTGGCGTTGAGAGTCGAGCCCCCGTGTCTTGCTCGAGGGGTGGCGTCGAGGGGCCAGCCCCCGGGTCGATTTCGACGGATGGCTCGAAGACGTCCCTCGAGAAGACGTCTGGCGGTACCGTGCCGCGCGTGGACGCCAACTTTGCCAGCTCGTCTGCGGCCTCGTTGTACTTCCGAGCTATGTGGTTGAGCTCGAGGCCGTAAAACTTGTCTTCCAGCTTGCGCACCTCCCGCAGTATGCCTCCTCCATCTTGGGATCGATGAGCTTGAAGCCTTCATAACCTGGTTGACGACGAGCTGCGAGTCTCCTCGGGCGTCGAGGCGTCGGACCCCGAGCTCGAGGGCGATGCGCAGCCCATTGACGAGGGCCTCGTACTCGGCGACGTTGTTGGAGGCGGGGAGGTGGCAAGTGCAAGCGTAGCAGTGGTAGCGCATGTGTACTCCGAGGGGTGAGATGAAGAGCAGGCCTGCTCCTGCCCCCGTCTTCGTGAGGGATCCATCGAAGTACATGGTCCAGAGCTCGGCTTGAAATCTGCCGGCGGGAGAGTGAGTGCGGTCCATTCAGCAACGAAGTCCGCCAACGCTTGCGACTTGATGGCCTTTCGCGGGGCATAGGTGATGGTCTCCCCCATTAGTTCGGCGGACCACTTGGCGATGCGCCCCGTGGCCTCCCGATTGTTGACGATCTCTCGAGGGGGAGGGGAAGACGACACCACCGTCACGGGATGAGCGAGGAAGTAGTGCTGGAGCTTGCGCCTTGTGACGATGATGCCGTAGAGCAGCTTTGGATGTGCGGGTACCGGACCTTGGCCTCGGAGAGTACCTCACTGGTGAAGTATACCGGTCGCTGGACCGGCAATGTATGACCCTCCTCGTGCCTCTCGACGGCTATGACCGCGCTAACCACCTGAGTGGTTGCGGCCACATAGAGGAGGAGGGGCTCGGGGGAATCGTCACCTTCGGCTGGTCGCGGGGGCACGAGAATTGGTGCAGAGTCAGAAACCCCTTCAACTTGGTTAAGGCCTCCTCGGCTTCGGCGGTCCACGCAAAGTGTTCCGTCTTTTAGCAGGCTAGTAGGGGTAGAGGGTAGCGCTTTTCCCCTAGCTCGAGATGAATCTGCTGAGAGCGGCTAGGCAGCCTGTACTTTCTGCACACCCTTGAGGTCACGAATCGGGCCCATCCTCGTGACTGCTGAGATTTTTCAGGGTTTGCCTCGATCCCCCGTTGAGACGATGTAGCCAAGTAGCATGCCTCGAGGCACCAAAGACACACTTCTCGGGGTTGAGCTTCACATTCTTGGCCCGGAGGCACTCGAACGTGGTCTCGAGGTTGCTGATGAGGTTCCCTACTTTTTAGTTTTAACCACGATGTCATCGACGTAGGCCTCGACGGTCTTGCCTATGTGCTCGCCAAAGATGTGCTGCATACATCGCTGGTACGTTGCCCCGGCGTTTCGAAGGCCGAAGGGCATCGTAACATAGCAGTACATACCAAATGGCGTGATAAAAGAGGTCGCGAGCTCATCGGATTTTCTCATCCTAATTTGGTGGTAGCCGGAATACGCATCAAGGAACGAAAGCACTTCGCACCCAGCAGTGGAATCGACGATCTGGTCAATTCTAGGTAAAGGAAATGGAACTTTTGGACATGCTTTATTCAGACCAGTGTAATCTACACACATCCGCATTTTTCCATTCTTTTTCCTAACTAGTACAGGGTTAGCTAGCCACTCTGGGTAAATACCTCCTTGATGAATCCGGCCGCCAAAAGCTTGTGCACCTCCTCGCCGATGATCCTGCGCTTTTCCTCGTCGAAGCGGCGCAGGCGTTGCTTCACCGGTCTGGACCCGGCCTGGATCTCCAAGGCGTGCTCGGCGACTTCCCTCGGTATGCCGGCATGTCCGAGGGGTTCCACGCAAACATGTCGATGTTCGCGCGGAGAAAGTCGACGAGCACTGCTTCCTATTTGGGCTCGAGGCTGGTACTGATGGTCAGCGTCTTGCCATTGGCCGAGGTCGGGTCGACGGGTATTGCTTGGTGTGCTCGGCGGCTCGAAGGTGCCGGCGTGACGCTTGCTTCTGGGGCCCCTCGGTGGCCAGAGCTGCCAAGGCCTCGAGCGAGTCGAGGTGGACGTTGGCCTCCCCCCGCTCGACGCACTCCACGTCGCAGTGGTATGCGTGCTCGTAGGAGGTGTCAACGGTGATGACCCCTTTTGGCCCGGCATCTTGAGCTTCAAGTACGTGTAGTTAGGAATCGCCATGAACTTGGCGTAGCCTGGCCGCCGGCCGATGATGGCGTGGTAGGTCCCTTGGAAGCCGACCACCTCGAAGGTGAGCGTTTCCTGACGGAAGTTTGCCGGCGTGCCGAAGCAGACCGGCAGGTCGATGCGCCCAAGGGGGTGGGCTTTCTTTCCTGGTACTACTCCGTGGAACCCCGACGCTGGGTCGAAGCTGTCCCTCTGAAATCCCCAGGAGGTCGAGGGTCTCGAGGTATATGATGTTGAGGCTCGAGCCCCATCCATCAACACCTTGGAGAACCGAACGTCGATTATGATGGGGTCGACGACGAGGGGGTAAGCCCCGGGTTTATGACACGGTCCGGATGGTCGTCACGGTCGAACGTGATTGGCGCATCGGACCAGTCAAGATACCGGGGGCGTCGTGGCCAAGCGAAAAGATTTCCGGCGCTCCTTCTTTCTTTCTCGAGCTGAGAGCCCGACGGTCGGGCCCCCCGTAGATCATCAGCAGTCGCGCACGGGGGGAAGTCGCCATCTGCGTTTCTGCCGCCGCGTCGATCGGTATCTTTTCCCTTAGGCGCGTCTTCCCTCTTATCGCCGAGCTTGGAGTAGTAGCCCTTCAACAGTCGGCAGTCTTTCAACTTGTGGTTTACGGGGCCCCTGTGGTAGGTACAGGGATCCTCGAGCATCTGGTCGAAAACAGCCCGTCGGGGGGGCCTCGGGGCTTCTTAGGCTCGAGGGCGCCCGCGAGCACCTCTTTGTCGTCGTCGTCATCGGCGCCACGCTTCGCCTTCTGGCCTTGCGTTTGTTTTTCTTCCTTTTGTTGCCGTCATTGTTGTCGTTCTTGGCGTCGTTGCCCTTGTTGGAGCCCTCCGGCGCGATCACCGCCTTGCCTTTGTCCGTGGACGGCCAAAGAAGGCCCCCACTGCTTCGTCGCCCGAAGCAAGCTAGTGACGCGATCCATCAGGTCCCTCGACCGTCCCGGGACGGTAGCGTCCTAGCTCATGAACAAGCTCTTGGCATGTTGTGCCCGCGAGGAACGCTGAGATGACGTCCTCGTCAGGCACGTGGGGGAGCTCGAGACGCTGCTTCGAGAACCGTCGAGCGAAGTCGCAGAGGGCTCGTCCGCCGCCTGCCTGCAACGCCGTAGGTCCCAGGGGTTGCCTGGACGCACGCAGGTCCCCTTGAAATTCCGTCGAAGACCCTGACTAGGTGGCCCAGTCATGGATCCGATCCGGCGGGAGCCCCTCGAGCCACCGGCGGGCGGTGTCGAGAGGTAAAGTGGGAGTTGACGTATGATCACCGGTCGTCGTTCTTCGCTCCGCCCAGTTGGCAGCCAAGGCGGAAGTCCGAGAGCCAGAGCTTGGGCTCGACCTCCCCGTCATACTTCACGATGTTGGTCGGCGGTCGGAAGCGGTCGGGGAGGGTCGAGCTGCGGATGGCCCGGCTGAAGACTCGGGGGCCCGGGGGGCTCGAGGACCTGCCGGTCTCGTCGCTGTCGTAGCGCCCCTCCTCGATGGGCGCTATAGCCACGCTCTTGGGCCCCTTGTCCTTGCGCCGTCGTTTGATGTCGTTGCGGGCGTCGTTGGGATCTCGAGTGGGCCGGTTGTCGACGATCCGTTCGCGGACCGGCCTAGCTCGAGAGGCGTCCGGCTGGTGGACGGATGCCTCGCGAGCGTCGTGGGGCGTGTCCACCGGTCCTCCCGAGGCTGCTCCGCGTCGGCGTGACGCCGAGCTCTCGGCCTGCGTGTACCGCGGCTGTCTCGAGGAGGTTTTTCATTTCTCCGAGCATGCGCCTGGCATCGGGGTTGGAGACGGCGGGCAGGTCACGGAGCATCATAGCCGCCGCCACCACGTTCTGGCCGGCTCGCGGGAAACATACCCGGGGCGTGCTGGTGCCCCGTCCTAGGATCCGCCGGTGGACCTCTCGAGCCCGGCCTCGAGCTCCGGCCTCGGGGCTGGGGTGGTGTTCCTGCATCAGGGTTTGCCGGAGCTGCAGCAGGTGTCGCCGTTCCTCCTCGGCTTTGGTGATTGCTCTTGCACTTGTGCGAGTTGCGCCGCCCGGCCATCGTCGTGCTTAGGCGGACAGCCGGTGCTGGAGGTTCGTCCCTTCCCTGAACGCGTGATCCGCCTGCCGCGGCCACGTCGCTAGGTCCCTCTAGGTCGAGGGCCGCCTGTCGTGTCGCCTTCGTCCTCGGTATCGTATATCGACTCCCTCGAGTTGGAAGCACTCCCTGGTGGGTCCCAGAGGTCGGGGTCGTGGTAGTCGTATTCGTCGGAGTCGGAGCTGTTGACGGCACGCCGCCTTGGCCGATGCTGGGACCGCAGCTCGCGGTACCATTCTCCGACGGTGGCGCCGAGGTGGCTCGAGGGGTCGCAAGAAGTCGCGGTCGACGCACGCGGGGTGGACGATTTCCAGGCTGGCCATGGCCTGCAGCAGCGCGCCCGAACGCTGCTCCCGGCCCACCGTCTGGTCCTGATGGCGCTCGTCGAGGCGTTGGGCGTATACAGCCGCAGAGTTGTCGAGGCCACCGGGCGGGAACCGCTGGCGTCGAGCGCAGCGCGACCCGTGCGGGAGGAGGCTGAGCGGCGTCGACGGCGCACGGCTCGGAGGCCTCTGGCCTGGCTCCTGGTCCGTACGCATGACGAAGTGCGAAGTCGCTAGGCGGGCGTGAGTGCGCCCTGGAGGTCTCCGGCCGCGCGCCGGGCGGGTTTCCCCTTGGGGAACCTGCACCGGCTACGGGGGCGTAGTGTTTGCCGCGCGGCACCGCCTGCGCCCGGCGACGACGGTGACGATGGCGCCGCTCGCGACGTGCGACGTGTGGTGGGTGCGGGCGACGCGTCACGCCCCCCGGCGGGTGGGTGGACACGCACTCCGCTCAGGCCCTCGTGGAGAGCAGAGTCAGCTCGTTGCCGTTGCCTGTGGCCAGGAACTCGAGGCTCCCGAACCAGATGACGGCACCAGCGAAGAACGGAAGAGGGGATGAAGCCATCCAGGAATCAACGAGAAATCGGCTCGGACACGCGAAGTCCCCTACCTGGCGCGCCAACTGTCGGTGTTTCGTACCCGGGGGTATCGCACCAACGAGTAATATGATCGCGTGCTTCTCTTCCTGGATGGTGATGCAAGGGGACACAAGGATTTATCCTGGTTCGGGCCAAGAAAGCCCTACGTCCAGCGGGGGAGATGTTCTTGTATTACTTGCACCTAAGTGCTTGTACAGGGGAGAATACAAGCTCTCAGTGAGCGTGGACCGGAGTCCGGACTCTTGTTGTGTGGACTCGTGTGTTGTCTTTTTCGTCCTCCGAATGAGGGCCCTAGCGTCCCTTTATAGAGCAAGGGGAGGCCGGGTTACATAAAAGTATTACAGGTGTCGGGGCGTATGGTGCCCCATACGGAGAAGGGTAGGAACCCTGTCTTGTCGGGGCCACTGGAGCCGATGTGATCGTCGCTGTTGAGGCGTCCTTGGGTCGTGGCTTCCATCCTGGGCGCGGACGTGGTGGCGCGACAAGGCGGGGAGCCGTACAGCACCCATCCCGGAATGTACAGTACGCGGTGAGGTCCCTCCGGGTCTTGGGGTACCTGTCCTCCAATAGCACGAAAGTAGTTAGGGCTCGAAGGGCGCGGAGCCGGCTTCGAGGTGGTGCCGCGGGGGCCGAGGGGCGCGGAGCCGGCCTCGAGGTGTTACAGTGCAGGCTCGAGGAGTGCGTAGCGGCCTCGAGGGGTTACGGTGCAGGGCTCGAGGGGCGCGTAGCCGCCTCGAGGGGTTACAGTGCTTGGCTTGCCGCCGACAGTGCTGTACTGGTGCCCTTTTGCCCATGCTTGTGGTGGAAAACGAGACTTGACCTTTACACCGAGTTACTGTGGTACATGCTGTGTGCACTGTGTGGACATGACCGGAGTAGGTGAAGGCATTAAATGCGTGGTATGGGCTGGTACGGCTGTCTGAGCAGCTCGAGGTCCGTGCGTTAAGGCTCGAGCGGAGAAGAAGAGCGTGCGCCCGAGGCCTGGAGGGCTCGGGCGAGACGGAGAGAGAGCGATTCGCGCTCGCCCGAGGCTGCTCGGAGGCTCGGGCGAGAGGCGGGAGAAAAAGCGTTCGCCGAGGCCTGGCTGGGGAGGGGGCTCGGGCGAGACGGAGAGAGAGGGTTCGCCCGAGGCCTGGCTGGGAGGGCTCGGGCGAGACGGAGATGATCGTTCGCCCGAGGCCTGGCTGGGAGGGCTAGGGCGAGGCGAGACGGAGATAGAGCGTTCGGGTGTTTGCGTTGATTGGGGGTACCTTTTTGGTACACCGACAATATATATATAGAAATATAATATATTATAGTTGACTCTAATTATCGTGCAGTCAAGCTTGCAACAACTCTTCAAGATCGATCAGGGACACACTACTGGAGATTCTTGCTTTGCCGAGTGCCTGTAGCCCACCGGCAAAGGCCGTCCGACGCTCGGCGTAGGTATGCCGAGGGCTGCTCTCGCATAGGACTCTCGGTAAAAAATCCTCGCGGCAAAGGAGCCTTTGGCCGAGGGCATTTATCGGGCTCTCGGCAAACTTTTCGCCGAGGGTTCCGTGTAGCCCTCGCAAAAAAAAGTAGCTCGTTAACGGGCCCTCTACTGACGGCCACTTGCCGAGGGCTAACCTGGCCCTCGGCAAGGCTAGGCTATTTTGCCGAGAGTCCGGCTTCTCGGCAAAGCTATATTTTTTTTATTTTTTATTTCCTGTGCCGATGGTTAACTAGGGTCGGCTCTCGGCAAAAGAAATTTCTAATGATTTTTTTTGCGGCCTCTTCGCCGAGGCTCTATCATCTGACTCTCGGCAAAGTCTTGAAATTGCGTTCAACATTCCCAGCTTGCCGAGGGCTATGACCATAACCCTCGGCAAAACTGGGGACATTGTTTTCTCGGGGAACATTGTTTATGGTCCAGCTTTGCCGAGGGTTATTGTCATAGCCCTGGCGAAGAGGCCCTGCCGAGAGCAACCCTCGGCAAAGGAGCAATTTTTTTTTATTTTTTCCTGTTTTTCCTTTTCTCCCACACTACCAAACATATATATATCACATTCATCACATAACATATATATCACATTTCACATCACAAACATATATATATATCATGAAAGTTCACATCACATAGTTCAATAACATATACGTCCGCGAATCTAGTCACATCACATAGTTCAACAGCATATTCGTCCTCGAATCTAGTTCACATCACATAACTTCAGTGACACACGATAGTCCAACGTACTACACCCCCGGCCAACCAGGCACCCCTGAGAGGGGCCGCCTGGTTCACCCCCGGTCTGGTTCCATCGGTGGTTGTTCGAACCTTGTGACGGAGGAGGCTGCAAAAGGTCATGTCAGACAAGGAAATGAAATAAATGAAACACTGAAGTATTGATACTCACAGGAGCAGCTCCGGGGTCCTGAGACGGCGGTGGAGGAGCCATGAGCGTCTGCGGCACGGCCATGCCCTGGGAGGCCATGAAGGCGATGAGGTCCGCCATCTGCTTAGCTTGAGCCTCCATCTGGGCCGACATCTGTGACCGCATCTGGAACTCGGACACCTGGCGCTCCTGCCTTTCTCTTTCCAGGCGGGCCTGCGATAATACAAAGTGAATGTTAGAACAATGCAAACATTTAAAGATCAATGTACGATGAGTAAAATAGAAATAACCTCGAGCTCGGCGACCCGCGACTGCGCAGGCGACGGCGTGGGCGTATGGGGACGCTCCCGCTCGTGCTCTGTGCTCGGAGCTGGGACAGAGTGGGAGTGGAGGCCGTGTCGATGACGCCGTCGCCAGCCAGAACCGCCCGTGCTTCTTCCTCCTCCAATCTCATGACGATGCTCCCGTCCAGGTCCGCGGGGCGGGATCAAAGTCATCCCCATGGACCGTCCTTGCCGCCTCTGAGTAGTCAGTGAGGCGGGAGTGGACGCTGGAGTTGGTGTACGCGTCGGCGGGATCGTCGGGGTTGTAGGAGGTCTCCGCTGCCGTGGCCTTGCCCTTGTGGGACATGGCGTATGCCGCCACCGTGCCGCAAGGCTGGCCACCGTGTGCCTCCGACTGCGAGGAAGACAACAAGATGATTAGCAATCAGGCAACATTTGATCGAGGAATTGATAAAGTCTTGCGGAGATCTCAGGGTTTTAACCATCTTGCGTCACCACTTGCTCCAAACATTCCCAAATTTTTTTCATAGCCTCTACATGCGATGTCAAGGTCACTCGTTCATTTTCATGATTTTCTGACTTCGTTTGTATTTTTAATAATTTTAAATCCAATATCACGCAACTTGGTCGCCGTTCTCGTGCACGAGACGGTCGAGTCTCCGCACCTGTCCCTGGATACGGTGTCGAAATACCCTCTGAAGAATGAATACCATTTTTTGAATCGCTGAGTTTCATTATTTCATGCACCTGCAGTTCAAACGTGCGTCCCGCGGAAAAAAATCATCAAATTAAAAAAAATGCGCGAAATATAGCAAGATTTATGGAAAACACTTCAAATTTGAAATCTTGGCTTGTAGTACTGTAGCAAGGCCACAGGAAAAATTGGGAGCAAAAAACAAAAAAAAATAATATGCTTTGCCGAGAGCTTCCTAAAGCCCTCGCAAAGGGCACCTATGCCGAGAGCCAGGGCCAGGGCTCTCGGCATAGAATTTACAAAAAAAAAATTCAACCCTGTGCCGAGAGCCTAACAGAGGGCTCTCGGCAAAGGTAACGGCGCAGGGGGAGCCGTTCGCGAGGGTTCCGTTTGCCGACGAGAATTCTACGCCGAGGGTTCGGCTCTCGGCATAGGGTCCCTTTGCCGAGAGTCGGACTCTCGGCGTAGGAATCGTCGCCGAGTTTCTTATGGTGCCGAGGGCTGGCTCTCGGCAAAGAGCCCTTTGCCGAGTGCCCGTGTTTTAGCTCTCGGCAAAGAGCCGGACACTCGGGAAAGAGCCCGTCTCCGGTAGTGCCACTACGTACTTCAAGCTTGCTCGGTTTTTTTGTCCGTCGCGACATTATGCTTATCTTTGCCGGGATTTTCCGCGGGATCGCCTGGGCCCCTGGGCTTGTCCACTGCCTGCAGCTGCAGGGGCAGACTTGTTGCCGCGACAGTAGTGCCGTCGCCGTAGCCGTCGCGGCGGTGCGCTGCTCCCGCTTGTTGTGGGGAAGTGGCCGCCGCAGCAGCGAGTGTTCGCTTTCGCTGCAGGCACGAGGAGGCGAACTGCGGGAGCTGGATGAGGAGAGACGACGACCTAGCTCTAGCTGCTGCAGACACCGCCGAAGCTGCCATGATCCTCGGATGGGTCGCCGGTCGAGTTAGAGAGACGGCTGGCCGGCTCTCTCAACTTGCGTGCAAGCCCTTGTGATGGCTGTGTCGATGGCTAGATGCAGCTTCTGGTGAGGTGATGGTTCGTTCGCTGGCCTGTTATTTATAATGGTTGTTACTGGGAGCCATCCATCGCCTGTTGTGAGGTGATGGCTGGATGATGACGGCAGTGTGTCGCCATTGATGAGAGAGCACACACAGGTCACCCGCGTGTAGCGCTTGACTAGCTATATATATTGACTTCGTTCTAGCTCAGCTCGTAGTAGCTTGGTACCTCCCATGTTGTCACTTGCAAATGTGTTCAGACACCACAGACAAATTAAAGGTCTTTGTTTGGCTACACACAAATACACCTCAATCCACGTGGGTTGGAAGTAAGACTGGATATCGAGCCGAGCCGAGCCACGGCTCGGCTCGTTATCTTAACGAGCCAAAACGCCAGCTCGGCTCGGCTCGTTAAAAGCTCGAGTTGGCTCGTTAAGCTCGCGAGCCAGATATAAAAAGTATACAAAATATAGTATTTATATTTATCTAAAACTTGATAACAGTAATAATATAAAAGTAACACATCCAGCAACCTTAAATCGAACTAAAAATTAAATTAATAAATGTTAACATATATACATGTATAATAGCATATAAGATTATTATACCATATATCCATTAGAAATAAAATGATAAAGTCATAATAATCACAAGTTTATAGGGTCTAGACCAGTTATCAACCAATTATAAAGTAAAAGATACGAAGTAATACAAAAATTTGTATAAGATTTGTTGTTTTTTTCCTTAGAAACTTGGCTCGTTTGGCTCGCGAGCTGCTCACGAGCTAGCTCGAGTTAGCTCGTTATAGCTAACGAGCTAAAATCTTGGCTCGGCTCGACTCGTTATCATAACGAGCCGAGTCGAGCCGAGCCGAGCTAGCCACGAGCCGAGCGAGCTACCGAGCTTCGAGTTTTCCGTCCAGCCTTAGTTGGAAGGGATTGATGTGTAATTTAGTTCAAGTTACACTCCAATCCGCTTCAACTCACGTGGATTGAGTTGTATATGTGTGCAGCCAAACAAGCCTTAAAGGAGCTAAGTGGCACGAGCTCACTTTGTGTCGGTGGTAAGAAAAAGGGTACCCCCAATCAACGCAAACATCCGGACGCTCCATCTCCGTCTCGCCCGAGCCCTCCCAGCCAGGCCTCGGGCGAACGCTCCATCTCCGTCTCGCCCGAGCCCTCCCAGCAGGCCTCGGGCGAACGCTCTATCGCCGTCTCGCCCGAGCCCTCCCAGCCAGGCCTCGGGCGAACGCTCTGTCTCCGTCTCACCCGAGCCCTCCCAGCGAGGCCTCGGGCGAACGCTCTGTCTCCGTCTCGCCGAGCCCTCCCAGCGAGGCCTCGGGCGAGCACGATCGCTCTCCGTCTCGCTCGCGCCCTCCAGACCTCGGGCAAGCGCGCCCCCACACCTCGAGCCTTAACACACGGACCTCGAGCTGCACAGACAGCCGTACCAGCCCATACCACGCATTTAATGCCTTCACCTACTCCGGTCATGTCCACTAGTGCACAACATGTACCAAAACTCGGTGTAAAGGTCAAGTCTCGTTTTCACCACAAGCATGGGCAAAAGGGTACCAGTACAGCACTGTTCGGCCATGCATGCGCTGTAACACCTCGAGGCCGGCTACGCGCCCCTCGAGCCCTGCGCTGTAACACCTCGAGGCCGGCTACGCGCCCCTCGAGCCCTGCACTGTAACACCTCGAGGCCGGCTCCGCCCCTCGAGCCCCCGTGGCACCACCTTGAGCCGGCTCCGCGCCCTTCGAGCCCTAACTACTTTCATGCTATTGGAGGACAGGTACCCCAAGACCCGGAGGGACCTCGCCGCGTCCTGTACATTCCGGGATGGGTGCTGTACGGCTCCCGCCTTGCCGCGCCCTCACGTCCGCGCCCAGGATGGAAGCCACGACCCAAGGACGCCTCAACAGCAACGATCACATCGCTCCAGTGGTCCCGACAAGACAGGTTCCTACCCTTCTCCGTATGGGGCACCGTACGCCCTGACACCTGTAATTCCCTTATGTAACCCTGGCCTCCCCTTGCTCTATAAAAGGGGGACACCAGGGCCCTCATTCAGCAAGAGAGACACAAACACACGAGTCCACACACAGACACGAGTCCGGACCCCGGTCCACGCTCACTGAGCTTGTATTCTCCCCTGTACAAGCACTTAGGTGCAAGTAATACAAGAACATCTCCCCCGCTGGACGTAGGGCCTTCTTTGCCCGAACCAGGATAAATCCTTGTGTCCCCTTGCATCACCATCCAGGAAGAGAAGCACGCGATCATATTACTCGTTGGTGTGATACCCCCGGGTACGAAACACCGACAGTTGGCGCGCCAGGTAGGGGACTTCGCGTGTCCGAGCCGATTTCTCGTTGATTCCTGGATGGCTTCATCCCCTCTTCCGTTCTCGGCTGGTGCCGTCGTCTGGTTCGGGAGCCTCGAGTTCCTGGCCACAGGCAACGACAACGAGCTGACTCTGCTCTCCACGGAGGGCCTAAGCGGAGTGCGTGTCACGCACCCCGCGCGGGGGGCGTGACGCGTCGCCCACACCACCACATGTCGCCACATCGCGAGCGGCGCCGTCGTCATCGTCGTCGCCGGGCGCAGGCGGTGCCCGCAGCAAATACCTACGCCCCGTAGCCGGTGCAGGGTCCCAAGGGGAAACCCGCCCGGCGCGCGGCCGGAGACCTCCAGGGCACACTCACGCCCGCCTAGCGACTTCGCATTCATCATGCGTACGGACCAGGAGCCAGGCCAGAGGCCTCCGAGCCGTGCGCCGTCGACGCCGCTCAGCCTCCTCCCGCACGGGTCGCGCTGCGCTCGACGCCAGCGGTTCCCGGTCGGCCTCGACAACTCTGCGGCTGTATACGCCCACCACCTCGACGAGCGCCATCAGGACCAGATGGCGGCGGACCAGGAGCAGCGTTCGGGCGCGCTGCTGCAGGCCATGGCCAGCCTGGAATCGTCCACCCGCGTGCGTCGACCGCGACTTCTTGCGACCCTTCGAGCCACCTCGGCGAGCCACCGTCGGAGAATGGTACCGCGAGCTGCGGTCCAGCATCGGCCAAGGCGGCGTGCCGTCAACGGCTCCGACTCCGACGAATACGACTACCACGACCCCGACCTCTGGGATCCCACCAGGGAGTGCTTCCAACTCGAGGGAGTCGTTTGCGATACCGAGGACGAAGGCGATGACGACAGGCCGGCCCTCGACCTAGAGGGACCTAGCGACGTGGCCGCGGCAGGCGGATCACGCGTTCGGGGAAGGGACGAACCTCCAGCACCGGCTGTACCGCCTAAGCACGACGATGGCCGGGCGGCGCAACTCGCACAAGTGCAAGAGGCAATCACCAAAGCCGAGGAGGAACGGCGACACCTGCAGCAGCTCCGGCAAACCCTGATGCAGGGAACCACCCCAGCCCGAGGAGCCGGAGCTCGAGGCCGGGCTCGAGAGGTCCACCGCGGATCCTCGAGGACGGGGCACCAGCACGCCCTGAAGCATGTTTCCCGCGTGCCGGCCAGAACGTGGTGGCGGCGGCTATGATGCTCCGTGACCTGCCCGCCGTCTCCAACCCCGATGCCAGGCGCATGCTCGGAGAAATGAAAAACCTCCTCGAGACGGCCGCGGTGCAGCAGGCCGAGAGCTCGGCGTCACGCCGACGCGGAGCAGCCTCGGGGAGACCGGCGGACACGCCCCACGACGCTCGCGAGGCATCCGTCCACCAGCCGGACGCCTCTCGAGCTAGGCCAGTCCGCGAACGGATCGTCGACGACCGGCCGCCTCGAGACCCCAACGTCGCCCGCAACGACATCAACCGACGGCGCAAGGACAAGGGGGCCCAAGAGCGTGGCTATAGCGCCCATCGAGGGGGGCGCTACGACAGCGACGAGGACCGGCAGGTCCTCGAGCCCCCGGGCCCCCGAGTCTTCAGCCGGGCCATCTGCAGCTCAACCCTCCCCGACCGCTTCCGACCGCCGACCAACATCGTGAAGTATGACGGGGAGGTCGAGCCCAAGCTCTGGCTCTCGGACTTCCGCCTTGGCTGCCAACTGGGCGGAGCAAAGAACGACGACCGCGTGATCATACGTCAACTCCCACTTTACCTCTCGGACACCGCCCGCCGGTGGCTCGAGGGGCTCCCGCCGGATCGGATCCATGACTGGGCCGACCTAGTCAGGGTCTTCGACGGGAATTTCAAGGGGACCTGCGTGCGTCCAGGCAACCCTGGGACCTACGGCGTTGCAGGCAGGCGGCGGACGAGCCCCTCCGTGACTTTGCTCGACGGTTCTCGAAGCAGCGTCTCGAGCTCCCCCACGTGCGTGACGAGGACGTCATCTCAGCATTCCTCGCGGGCACGACATGCCAAGAGCTTGTTCATGAGCTAGGACGCTACCGTCCCGGGACGGTCGAGGACCTGATGGATCGCGTCACCAGCTTTGCTCGGGCGACGAAGCAGTGGGGGCCTCTTTGGCCGTTACGGACAAAGGCAAGGCGGTGATCGCGCCGGCTCCAGCAAGGGCAACGACGCCAAGAACGACAACAATGACGGCAACAACCGAAGGAGACTGCTGACTTCTGCGCCAATTCTCGTGCCCCCGCGACCAGCCGAAGGTGACGATTCCCCCGAGACCCTCCTCCTCTATGTGGCCGCAACCACTCAAGTGGTTAGCGCGGTCATAGCCGTCGAGAGGCACGAGGAGGGTCATACATTGCCGGTCCAGCGACCGGTATACTTCACCAGTGAGGTACTCTCCGAGGCCAAGGTCCGGTACCCGCACATCCAAAAGCTGCTCTACGGCATCATCGTCACAAGGCGCAAGCTCCAGCACTACTTCCTCGCTCATCCCGTGACGGTGGTGTCGTCCTTCCCCCTCGGAGAGATCGTCAACAATCGGAAGGCCACGGGGCGCATCGCCAAGTGGTCCGCCGAACTGATGGGGGAGACCATCACCTATGCCCCGCGAAAGGCCATCAAGTCGCAAGCGTTGGCGGACTTCGTTGCCGAATGGACCGACACTCAGCTCCCGCCGACGCAGATTCAAGCCGAGCTCTGGACCATGTACTTCGATGGATCCCTCACGAAGACGGGGGCAGGAGCAGGCCTGCTCTTCATCTCACCCCTCGGAGTACACATGCGCTACCTGCTACGCTTGCACTTCCCCGCCTCCAACAACGTCGCCGAGTACGAGGCCCTCGTCAATGGGCTGCGCATCGCCCTCGAGCTCGGGGTCCGACGCCTCGACGCCCGAGGAGACTCGCAGCTCGTCGTCAACCAGGTTATGAAGGCTTCAAGCTGCATCGATCCCAAGATGGAGGCATACTGCGGAGAGGTGCGCAAGCTGGAAGACAAGTTTTACGGCCTCGAGCTCAACCACGTAGCACGGAAGTACAACGAGGCCGCAGACGAGCTGGCAAAGTTGGCGTCCACGCGCGGCACGGTACCGCCAGACGTCCTCTCGAGGGACGTCTTCGAGCCATCCGTCGAAATCGACCCGGGGGCTGGCCCCTCGACGCCACCCCTCGAGCAAGACACGGGGGCTCGACTCTCAACGCCACCCCTCGAGAAAGACCCCTCGACGTCCGCGGAGGCGATGCAGGTCGACGCACACGCCTCTTCGACATCACGGCCCCTCGACTGGCGGACGCCCTACCTCGACTACCTGACGCAAGGCGAGCTACCAGAAGACAAGACGGAGGCCCGACGCATCGCTCGGAGGGCCAAGACCTACGTCGTCTACGGCGACGAACAGGAGCTATACCGACGAAGTCCGACTGGAATCCTTCAACGCTGCATCCCACTCGAGGAAGGGCGCAAGCTCCTCGACGATATGCATTCGGGGGCTTGCGGCCACCACGCAGCACCGAGGACCCTGGTTGGCAACGCCTTCCGACAAGGCTTCTATTGGCCGACCGCCATTGGGGATGCCAAGCGTTTGGTCCAAGCATGCCATGGGTGTCAATTCTACGCCAAGCAAACGCACCAGCCCGCACACGCCCTGCAGATGATCCCAATCACTTGGCCATTTGCCGTTTGGGGGCTCGACCTCGTGGGTCCCCTCAAAAGGACAAGTGGAGGGTACACACACATGCTCGTGGCCGTCGACAAGTTCACCAAGTGGATCGAGGCTAAGCCGATAGGAGACCCCACCTCCGAGAGGGCTGTCGAGTTCATCGCCAACATCATGTACCGGTTCGGGGTGCCTAATGTCATCATCACCGACAATGGCACCCAATTCACGGGCAAAAAGTTCACCAACTTCTGCGATGACAACAACATTCGCGTAACCTGGGCCTCGGTCGCATACCCCCAATGCAACGGGCAGGTCGAGCGCGCCAACGGCATGATACTCCATGGGCTGAAGCCGAGGCTGTTCAAGACCCTCAAGAATTTCGGAAAGGGGTGGGCTACAGAACTCCCCTCGGTGCTGTGGGGCCTCAGGACTACGCCGAGTCGAGCCACCGGGTTCACTCCGTTTTTCCTAACCTACGGCGCCGAGGCCGTCTTACCTACGGACCTCGAGTACGGCTCACCTCGACTTCGAGCCTACAACGAGCAAACCAGCGACGAAAGGCTCGCCAACGCCAAGGACCAGCTCGAGGAGGCCCGAGACGTGGCACTCATCAACTCTGCACGCTAGCAGCAAACACTTCGATGCTACCACGACAAGCACGTGCGCAAAAGGGACCTGGCGGTGGGGGACCTCGTGCTTCGACGGCTGCAAGATAATCGAGGGCGCCATAAGCTCACCCCTCCGTGGGAAGGCCCATACACCGTGGCCGAAGTACTCAAGCCAGGCACATACAAGCTCTACGACGACCAAGGCAGGATCCTGGCGAACGCATGGAACATATCTCAGCTACGTCGCTTCTACCCTTAAGGGCCTCGAGGCCTTGTTCATTTTATTGCTTTGTACAAACACGTTGAATATAAATGGGCCAACTCATGCGCCATCTTTCATGTTCCTTAGCAACTCAAGGTAGCCTCGACCCTGCCTAGCTCTGGGTCGAGCCTCCCTCGGGGGCTGACAAGGGGGTAAACGCCCCCCAGACTCCGGAAAAAACGCGTGTTTTCTTTTCAAAAATTTGACCCTCGTCTCGACTCGCGCCTCGAACGAACTAGCGACGTCTAAATCTTAAAGTACCTCGAGCCCCAAGGTCGGGGGGCGTTGACGTAGACGGCCTCCTACGCCCCCGGGCTACGGTGCCCTACCTACGCCTCCCCTCGAGGGGCTCGCGACGTACCAAAGGAACACAGACTAAGTTAGCAGAAACTCGAGCTTGCGACAAAGAGAAGCGGTCAAACGCATTTGAAAGGAAAACAACTCTTTTCATAAACAAATCACATATACATTCGGGTCTCGACGTACCCTCATTTATGTCATAGAATTCTTACAAGGGCCTCGACGCCCAAATTTGGCACGCAGGCCTCAGTCCTCGTCGGTGCGGTACTCCTCCCCGAGGTCCACGATGGCAGGCTCGACCTCGACGCCCGAGCTCGAAGGAGGAGGGCTCCCGACACCGCTGCTGGCGTCAGGAGGCAGCACGTCCTCCTCGAAGATCTTCGCGAGCGACGTCCCCGGCCTCTCCATCTTCTCCAAAATTTTGTCGACACGGCGGTTGTTCCACTCCTCATCCTTCCCCTCGATCTCGATGAAGCCATTCGCGACAACGTGGACCGGGAAGCGGAAACCAGAGCGAACAACCGCGAGTGTCTGCTTGACGCCGTGATGGAGAGCTTGCCGGACACGGTCCCGCGCGGCTGCGTCGAAGAAGCACAAGGCGTCGACCAAGGCATCGCCCCGAGCCATTGCACCTTCTGCCGCGGTCACAGGAGGAGCACCCCACATGGGGCCGAGCCGGTCGAGAGAGGAGCGAGCCCGCTCCGCCACCATCGTCTCATCTTGGAGTTGGTCCAAGAGAGCCTGGTTCGTCCGCGGAGCTCCTCAACCGTCTTCTCGACCCCTGCGCAACAAACAAGGAAGAGTGAGACGGCGGCGTAACAAAAAACTTCGAGACCCAAACAAAAACAAGGTGTAAGCCTCACCGTCGCAGTGTTGCCCCAGTGCGGCGAGGTCGCTGGTCAGGCCCTCAGCACGCTGCTCCAGCCTGCGCTTCTCGGCCAGCGTGAGGAGCTTCTCGGACCTAAGGTCCTCGATCAGCCGGCCCGCCTCCACCAGGGCCAGATCCTTGCGGATCACCTCCTGCCGCGCCGCCCCCTCGGCAGCTCGGGCGTGGCGGCACCACTCACGGCGTCTTCGGCCTCTTTTCTCGCCGCCTCCGCTGCGGTTCGGGCAGCAGCGGCCTCGCCACGGGCGTCAGCAGCCTCCTGCTTCGCCACCTCGGCTTCAGCCCGGGCAGAGGTGGCCTCGCTTCGGGCGTCCGCGGCCTCCTTCCTCGACGCTTCGAGAACGGCGGCGGCCTCCTCCTTGGATCGAGCGACCTCGCCTCGAGCCACCCGGACCTCCGCCTCCGCCTCATTAAGCCGGCTCGCCATCTGGGCGTTCCGGCTCAGCTCCGCGCGGAGATCTCGAAGCTCCGCCTCAGCCCGCGCGAGGGCGGCTGACGCCTGTGCGGACCGGCCCCCCTCCTCAGAGCAGGACCGCTCCACCTCCGCCATAAGCACGGCCACCTCCCGGAAGATGGACCGCACCTCGCGCGGGGCCCCCCGCTGGGCCGGCTGCTCGATGGGAACCACGGCAAGGGGCGGGCTCGATGGGACGGGGAACGGCCATATCGGTCGGTCGAGTTCAATGTCGGGCAAATCCTCCTCCGCCTCGAGCTGCCCCGACAGCGAACCGCTGCCCGACGGCACGGGCCCCGACTCCCTCCGTCCCTCCGCCGGCCCTTCCTGTTGCGGATCGATCGAGGGAAGGCTCGACCCCGGGCCCTCTTCCCCGGCCGGGCCCTCCGGCGCCTTGTCGGCGCTAGCCGGCACCTCGGGCGCCTCCACCGTCATTGAGCCCGCGGCGAGGAGCGGCCGCTGCTCCAGCTCGTTCAGGAGGTCCTCCACCGTCGGCTCCTTCTCCGCCGACGCCTCTTCCCCCCTTCCCTCCTCCGCAGCCCGGCCCGTCCTGGTCGGAGCCACGAGGGGCGCGGTCTCCTCAGCCCCAGACGCCGGCAGGGCCGTGCTCGCCCCAGGCGCTTCCCCCGGAACACCCGTCGTGGTGAGGGGAAGGATGGCGCTCCCAGTTGGCACCATCGCGGGAGGAGGAGGAGGGGGAGGAGGCAGCACTTCGGCGGATACGGTGGTGGCAGGCTCGATGCCATGAGCTGAGGCCCCTGCAATACGAGATGACGGAGATGTCAGAGCCAGGAAGAGTACCTCGACCCCTGTGGTCGATGGCGACGGCCTCACCAAAATTCGCGACGATCATCCGGCCCCCTCGAACCATGGCAGCTCGGGCCTTCTCCAACCAAGCGGCTTCTCTAGCGGAGGAAGGTGCCATACCTCGAGGTGCCTGTGCCTCGACGGGGCTCGAGGTCTTGGCCCACTTGGACGAAGCGAGGTCCACCTCCTGGTAGGAGCGCTTCCCCCTGAGAAGATGGAGATGGCACGCGTCATTAAAGGCAAAGAGGTGAAGCCTCACTACCGACGAGACCCAAGGAGACTACTCACCCGAAGCGGCGGCTGGGCTTCTTCCCGGAATCGCCGGACCCACTCGGGGGCTTCGAGCCCACCCCACGGCTCGAGCCCTGCGCCTGGGCCGTCTCCATAGGGCTGGGATGGGGGGAGGGCTCCCGACGCCTCCCATGGCTCGACCTCGAGGGAGAGCCCTCCTTCCGCCCCACATCGCGGGGGGGCGACCGTACCACCCTCGTGCCGATGTCGTGGCGCTCGCCCCGGCGCGGGCTCCGAGACCTGCTCCGGCGCCCGCGCTAGTGGTCACGCCCTCCCGCGTCCGCTTCCGCGTCCCGGCGGCGGTGCGGCGATGGACTCCGGGGACGCTCGCGCCCCTGGTCACGAGACGCTCGGGGGCTCCCTCCCCGACGCTCGTGATGGCGCGGGCTTGACGCCTCTTCTTGGCGCCCGCCCCTCCGCGGGCTCAACGGCGCCCTTGACGGCTCGCGGGGGTCGGGCCCGAAACCCTTCTCAACCTGTCGACCGCCTCTCGAGGCCCGACCCCTCTCGAGACCCCCCGTCTGAGCTGACGCGGGGGCGGCCTCCGTTGGCGCTGTGGCGGAGGCGCTCCGGGTCCGGGGCTTCCTTGCGACCAGGGGCACATCCGGCGCGGAGCTCAACGGACCTCGGGCCCCCGACGAGGCAGGGATCGGCGCCGCCTTCCGCGGCTGCGTCCCGCGCGCCCCTTTTGTCGGTGGGACCTCCAGTGTACCCTCCTGCACAGAGGAGCGGTCAGCCCTGTCATCGACGAGCCCCGCGCGCATCAAGCGCGCATCCATCCCCTCGTCGTCGCCCTCCTCCTCTTCACCACTCTCCTCCTCCGAGCTCGAGGAGCTCAGCTCGGGGGACCCGTCCCCAGGCTGACGGTTACGACGAGCCTTCGCCAGTCTCTGCTCCCGAGCTAAGCGACGCAAGTTTTTATCTTTCTCTTTCTTCTTTTTGGCATCCTTGCTCTCCTTGTCCTTCTGAGCAGAGAGGCGCCTCACCTGAGAATCCGCGGCGTCCTCCCTCACCGGGGGCCTCGACGCGCGACAAGTAAATGCCCCCTGAAGAAAGAAGAAGCATGATGAGACAAACCACAAGACGGATGCAAACGGATCGAAGGAGGAAGAAGGGGGAGGAGGCTCGAGATAGCTCGACTCGAGGTAGGCTTACCAGGTCAAGACACCCCTCGTCGGGTGCCATCGCAACCAGGTTGGAGAGTTCAGGGACGAACGACCCCTGGATCGTGATCGACACCCGGGAGACGCCCTCGTTCTGGGACAGCCTCTCTTCGGCCATCCTCGAGCGATTGAGCGCCTCGAGCTGAGCCTGCGGGCCCATCTCGTGCATAAGAAGGGGGCGGTCCGCCAGCGGAAGAACTCTTCGCTGGTGGAACGCCCAAATGACCGCTTGCACGGTCAGCTTCTTCTCATCCACCAACGTCTTCATCATCTCCATCAGCGGGGCCAGGTGGTGTTGCCTGTCCGCCGCAACGCCCCAGGTCCACTTCTCCGGGCGTCGAGTAAGGACCCTGCCGGTGTACTGCGGAAGGAGGCCACCTTCGTTCCGCAGATAGAACCAATGGTCGTCCCACCCGGCCTGGTTGGTGGAAAGCTTGTATCGCAGGTACTCGCGGGGGACATTGGCCGACGAGGTCCCCGCCCTCGCGGTGATGGCAAGGGAGCCCATGCGCACGGGCCGCCTCCCGCTGGGCTTTAGGGACTTGATGAAGAGCTCGCCCCGGAAGAGATGGACGAACATCTCCCAGTGCGGCTCCATCTTCAGGTACCCCTCGCACACCGCGGCGAATATGGCGGCGTGCGAGATGGAGTTGGGGGAGAAGTGTTGCAGCTCCACCTCGAAATGGTGGGCCAGCCCTCGCAAGAAGCGGCTCGGCGGGACGCCGAGCCCCATACGGTGGTAGCGCGTGAAGCTCACCACGTACCCCTCCGGCGGGTGCGGCTCCCAGTGCTCCGCCGACGGGATAGCCCACCATGCGGGTCCCTCCTCCGGGTTGGGGCGTAGAAGCCCCTGGGCCACCAGCGAGTCCATTTCGCTCGGCGTCACCTTCGACGGGCTCCAGTCCTCGGCCGGCAGCATCTGTGTCTGGGCGGCCATGACGGTGGCGCGGCGCGGATCCGAGCAGCGGATGGGCGGCCGAAAATCCCCAATCGACTAGCTCGAAGGAGAGGGCGCGTAAAGGCTACAGCGGCGGCGAAGGCAAAGGCAAAGTAAAGGGTTCTTTTTCCCCTCTTTCGATATTTATAGGGAGAAATCCAGACGGGCGGGATCTCCCACGACATAAAAAGGTAACCGAATGCATTCAATGCGCCTACCTAACCACGTCTCGAGCCGGATGCAGGGTACACGCGTTACCTCTCCATTCGCTCCACTACCCGGGCCCGCCACGACCGTCGCTCCGGCTTCGCGCCCGCCGCTCTCCCCAACGATTTCCGCCTAAAAAGGCGTGCCCAACGGGCAGAAGGATTCCCAGACGACGGAGGCTTCTTCATAAAGGTAAAAACGGGCCCCGGCCCTAAGTCTCGAAGCAGCGAAGGCTGGCCCTCGAAAAGGGTTCGACAGCCGGCTTCGAGCACCCGAGTCAGGGACACCAAGGGGCGCCACTCGCGGCATTACTCGAGGGCCAAGCCCTCAAGGCCCCTCACGTGTATCCAAGGCGGGGAGCTCGACGTGCAGTGAGATCCCCTCGGAGGGAGGCATCGAGCCACCGGGTCCTATCGAATGGACCCGGCACTCCTGCAGACTGAGCCCCCATGCTTTATGAGACCGCCTCCGGGCCACAGTCGACCCCTAACGAACGGGGCACGAGCTCTCACTTGGATTCCCCGTTACCAGCTCACCGGGAACCTCGATACTCGCCCACTCGGGGTAGTACGAGGCATCCCCCCTCGCATCCGATCGAAAGGACTCGCGGGATGACAAGCCAGGGTAATCGGCATGCCGGACAGCTCGAGGAGCCGGCCAGTCGGTTCAGCCTGGCACCCCTTGACGAAAGAGGGTCTAAAAACTCGGACAGTTGCGACTAATCTCTTTTCTTTATGTGAGCATGAGATTTTCAGGCCTCGGGTGAAAGCTCGACCCCCATCTCGCCTGAGCCCTCGAGGCCGGACCTCGAACGATCGCTCGTTCTCCGTCTCGCTCAAGGCCTCCGAGCCAAGCCTCGGACGGAGTCTCCCACGACAAAGGAAAGGTAACCGTAAACATTTAATGAGACTACCGAACCACATTTCGAGCCTGTTGACAGGTACACACGGCGCCGCGATCTCCGCTCCCTGACGATATCCGCCTAAAAAGGCGCGCCCGCTGGGCAGAAGGTTCCCAAACGACGGAGGATTCTTCAGGAAGCCCACGAGGGGGCTCTAACCACTCCCCCATGGTCTCGGGGGCTACACCCGTGGGTGTCGCTCGCACGACACCCACGGAATCAAATCGACAAAACCCTCGAGACCCGTTAGCTATCCATCGAGATCCCAATCTGGAGCCCCTGCTCGAATGCAAGCACTCAAACAAGGGCTCGGGGGCTACTGTCGGTGGTAAGAAAAAAGGTACCCCCAATCAACGCAAACACCCGGACGCTCCGTCTCCGTCTCGCCCGAGCCCTCCCAGCCAGGCCTCGGGCGAACGCTCCATCTCCGTCTCGCCCGAGCCCTCCCAGCCAGGCCTCGGGCGAACGCTCTATCGCCGTCTCGCCCGAGCCCTCCCAGCCAGGCCTCGGGCGAACGTTCTGTCTCCGTCTCGCCCGAGCCCTCCCAGCCAGGCCTCGGGCGAACGCTCTGTCTCCGTCTCGCCCGAGCCCTCCCAGCCAGGCCTCGGGCGAACGCTCTGTCTCCGTCTCGCCCGAGCCCTCCCAGCGAGGCCTCGGGCGAACGCTCTGTCTCCGTCTCGCCCGAGCCCTCCCAGCGAGGCCTCGGGCGAGCACGATCGCTCTCCGTCTCGCTCGAGCCCTCCAGACCTCGGGCAAGCGCGCCCCCACACCTCGAGCCTTAACACACGGACCTCGAGCTGCACAGACAGCCGTACCAGCCCATACCACGCATTTAATGCCTTCACCTACTCCGGTCATGTCCACTAGTGCACAGCATGTACCACAGTAACTCGGTGTAAAGGTCAAGTCTCGTTTTCACCACAAGCATGGGCAAAAGGGTACCAGTACAGCACTGTTCGGCCATGCCATGCGCTGTAACACCTCGAGGCCGGCTACGCGCCCCTCGAGCCCTGCGCTGTAACACCTCGAGGCCGGCTACGCGCCCCTCGAGCCCTGCACTGTAACACCTCGAGGCCGGCTCCGCGCCCCTCGAGCCCCCGTGGCACCACCTCGAGGCCGGCTCCGCGCCCTTCGAGCCCTAACTACTTTCATGCTATTGGAGGACAGGTACCCCAAGACCCGGAGGGACCTCGCCGCGTCCTGTACATTCCGGGATGGGTGCTGTACGGCTCCCGCCTTGCCGCGCCCTCACGTCCGCGCCCAGGATGGAAGCCACGACCCAAGGACGCCTCAACAGCAACGATCACATCGGCTCCAGTGGTCCCGACAAGACAGGGTTCCTACCCTTCTCCGTATGGGGCACCGTACGCCCTGACACCTGTAATTCCCTTATGTAACCCTGGCCTCCCCTTGCTCTATAAAAGGGGACACCAGGGCCCTCATTCAGCAAGAGAGACACAACACACGAGTCCACACACAGACACGAGTCCGGACCCCGGTCCACGCTCACTGAGCTTGTATTCTCCCCTGTACAAGCACTTAGGTGCAAGTAATACAAGAACATCTCCCCCGCTGGACGTAGGGCCTTCTTTGCCCGAACCAGGATAAATCCTTGTGTCCCCTTGCATCACCATCCAGGAAGAGAAGCACGCGATCATATTACTCGTTGGTGTGATACCCCCGGGTACGAAACACCGACACTTTGACTGGCACGCAAGAGGGGGAAAAAAACATTGCTGACGAGGCATAAGGCCGGATGCCACAAATTTAATTGCAAGCTGATAAGTACTGTTCCCGGGATAATAAGGCGAGGCCATTATTGCAAAGCTAAAGCTAGACCGTCGTCCATTTCGCTCTTAAACTTATTAATGACTGATTTCACTTGTTTCAATAGTGTTCTGTGAGAGAGAATAAGTCACACTACAGCCGACAAGTTTCAGCGAACAGGACACAAAAACATGCTCAATGTTCAGACAATTATTTGATCATCTTTAATTTGCTCCACCTCAACTCGTGTGGACTTGACTGTTCCTTTGTCTACCCGACACTACGCGTTTAATGATTCATTCATATTGACCGACGTCACTATAATAGACTACAAGTCAATAGCCAGTCGTCCAATCATGCACATATAAGCTGTCTCGTACTTAGAAGCAAATTATGTGAACGTTGTCGCCATCGCCGACATATGTATATTCAGATGGCATGCAGCACTATGACTACTATAAGAATTGAGAAATAATGGCAGTGGGGCAGAAACTACTGCATGTATACATATGGCATACTTTCTCCAACCCAAAATATGTGTCCACCTCTCGTACGTGTTTCAATCAAGGAGTCGATAATCTCAAATGTGACTTGATATATAGAAAATAGTATTAAAATTAAATATATGAGCAGCTTCATCATCAGTGGCCGCGCACACAGGCAGTGCACACTACTAGAGAACAGGCATTTGGACGATCTATCAATTGAGCTTTAGTCTCGGCCAAAAATTATTGTCTCCGGGGCTAAAGACCTTTAGTCCCGGTTGGTAACACCAACCGAGACTAAAGGTGAATCTTTAGCCCCGGTTGGTGTTACCAACCGAGACTAAAGGTGCTTTTAGCCCCGGTTGGTGTTGCCAACCGAGGCTAAAGGTCCTTCCCCGATTGGATTCAAAAGGAAAACGTCCAGAACTACATCACGTGGGTTGTGTAGCTCAGTTAGTAAGCGTGTCTGAGGCGAGAGGTGCTGAGTTTGAATCTCACAAATGCACATTTATTTTTTATCGTGAGAGACTTTAGCCCCGGTGGGAAGCACCTGGGACTAAAGGCTGAGACCTTTAGTCCCGGAGTGCTAGCCCCGGTTTGGGCTAAAGCCCCTTCCCAACCGGGGCTAAAGCCTCTTCCCAATCGGGGCTAAAAAGACCCTTTCTCTAGTAGTGACATGTACTCCCTCTGTTCCAAATTACAAGTCATTCTAAGAATCTTGGAGAGTCAAACTTTTTAAAGTTTGACCGAATTTATATAAAAAATTAATAACATTTATGATACTCGCTTCGCTAAGTACCATTAGATTCTTCATTAGTTATACTTTCTTAGTATACCTATTTGATATCATAAATATTTATGTTTATCTCTATAAATTTTGGTCAAACTTGAGATGCTTTGGCTCTTCAAGATTGTTGGAATGACTTATAATTTGGAACAGATCGGAGGGAGTCCAGTGTGTATGCGTCTCAAGTCAAGTTTCAGTCGGTCACCAGCAGTCGATCAGTATGAACTTTTTGAGTCGTATTTTGTTTCCACACACTTCATCCACCTTACAAACATGCACAACCTAACACAATGACTAGGTTCAGACTTCAGAGTTGACACCTATGTTAGAGTCATATGCATGCTTTGTAACCACTCCATAGAATTATTGACTTGTCGCCTTCAGGTTCCGCCTGTCAGCATCCCAACCTACAGCCACAGAACACAACTGGTGCTCGTTCAATAATATGCTTCAGAGGCCACCTACTGCTGATGACACTCCAAGGTTAATGGTTATGAATATTAGGAGCATACTTGGTTGCATGGAGGTGGAAAAATTGTCCAATATCACGGAAAGGGCAGCGTTCAGGGTCACACAACACTCACTGACTAGATATATGTAGGCTTCACCTTATGTGATGTCACAATTGATAATTTATCTTTATAAGATTTTATTTAAGGCCAGTCGTTTATTTTATTTTGAATAGTTTATTAGTACAAAAAACAACATTTATTATTCAAATTAAATGTGGCATCTTACAGCTGATGTCAGTTTAGACCCTTGTTTGGATCTCCTAAGAAAAACAAAAATGAGAATTATATCCAAACAGTTCATTCTATAATGGGATAGATTCTAGAATACAACTATCTACCCTAACACTACTATTTGGCGTGGGACTGAGATCCAAGCATGGTTTTGTTGTTTTGCTATTATTCATGTGATTATAATGTGTTTATACATTTAATTTTTGTGATTTAATCTTATTGCAAGAGTTTGCCCCACCTAAATATTTTCTCTGGGTCTGGCAATATAAATAGCAAACGGATTCATGACTTCGCAAATGTATGTATAATGGTGTACGTGTTAGGAATTTAAGCATCTTCATATTTAATTTAATCTAATAAAGCCATAGCAAATTTGTGACGATATGTGCACGTGTGTATTATTATTACTAGCAATAGTAGCAAAAACATAGAGAAGATTGGTGTGGTGTTCCTACAGCCATAATAAGCAGTATGGGAGTTCCTATTAACTAGAGTCATAATCATAGGAGTTACTAAATAACTGCAGCCATAATCATTACGGTTACAAGTTTATCCATTAACCATAATCAAATCACCAATAACCAGCTCAAGTGGCACAACCAGCCCGCTCCACACCATGTCATCACAGCGTAGCTCAACATGTGGCTCAGTGCAAGCACATGTGGGACATCCTTGGCCTCTCTCAATTGCTCAATAGAAACACAGGTAGTCCACCTATTTAAGCTGAGTGAGTATATTGTCAAAATCTAATTTGTGAGAAAAACTATATTTCACCATAGCATTAAATATTGGTCTGAGATTTATTTGATTTAATCAAATAAAACTTTTGTCAATGAGGCAAGGAATATTCAGTTTGCACTGAGGACAGATTGCAGGAACCCATTTGAGTAACATTACTAGCTCACATATAGTGTATGTCATGTGCTATTATCTATCTACGACCTTTGACCCTCTATGTAACAAGAGGATATACATGATGATATCAGTTTTGATCTCTGGTCCGTGTCAACAAGGTAATAACATCGATATGCATCTAAGGCCGCTTGTGGATGAGTTGAAAACACTTTGGAAAGAAGATGATGTTAAGGTGTATGATGGGTTGAAGAGAGAGTGTTTCAACTTACGTGCTATGTTGTTCAGCACCATCACCGATATTCCAGTACATTGTAGCTTGTCTAGGCAGTGTAAAGGAGTAAAAGACCGCTTTTAGTGCTAAGATCATACCGACACTATTTGGCTAAATAATTCAAAGAAGATGGTTTATGCATATATCTTTCCTTCCTATGTCCCATCCATACAGGGAAATGAAACGTCTGTTTCATAGGACGAGGGAGATAGCATATGGTCCAAGCCATTTTAGTAGGGAATATGTCTATGAGGAGACCCTAAAGGATACCACACCTATAGTTGACCTGGAAGCACTATCTTTGAAAAGCAAAAGTGCGATGCAAAGAGTGTCGATAAGAAGAGGTGGGAGAAAATGTCAATCCTATGGGAGTTGAGCTACCTTACTGGAAAGACTTAGCAGTCCGCCATAACATTGATGTTAAGCACATGAAAAAGAATGTCTATGGGAGGTAGCTTGGGACACTCATGAATGACAAATGGAAAACCAAGGACCATGCAAAAGAATGAACCGACCTAGAGGGATTGGACATATCGCCCCTGCTCTGTCCTAACGGTACCTATGAGGGGTTGTTCTCATGCTTGCCTAACTAACCCGGGTGTCGTCCTCTCAACCAACCCGACCTAGTCTGGACCGGTGCAGGAGCCCTCAGGAGAGCGACATTTGCACTTCCTCTTTAGGATCTTTCTAATGGTAGAGTTACACACAACAAACCAAATATCAAGCAATTTGTTAAACATGATCATCATAGATGAGTGAGTTTAATTTTTATAGTTGACACATCATTGACCATAATGGAAACTACAATGTAATTCATATTAAAAGATTATCTTCATTTTATCTTATTAACCTTGGGTTCTATCAAGTTTACTCTTGCTTGCTCTCTACTACAATCAGAGTAAAGCTCATCTTGGGGACGCCTGTCCCAAGGTCTACTAAATTTTGACTCTATCGAGCTTGGCAGAATAGTCACCAAGCCAAAGTACCTACAAAACAACTTAACAACAACATCGTACATTGCGTACTCACATGACTTAGCTTAATTCTAGCATATATATTTGGTGGATGCAATGGAATTAGTAGACATCAGTAAATTTGTAGAAAAAACATGTGTTTATTAAAGAGATTACATGCTCATGATTCATATTTAAATTATTAATAGGTTTGGTAGTAAAATTGACAAGTAATATGGAGGCATAGTTAAGTGATCAACATTATAATTCATCTCATAATCAAATTTAATAATTAGCGCTACACTGAGTTTAGAAGAGAGAACAACCAAATGGTTCCATCCCAAAGCACTTTAGGCTTTCAAAGAGTCTCTACAAAGGTGTATGACTATACCCACAATGACACCAAGGATGAACCTTCATACCCCGGGTCCAATCGTAAAGCTTTGCCTCATGGTTCCGATCTTTCCTCAATGTGGCTCTCAAATCAACAAATAGTTTGAACGAGTCCCGATGTATGTAACACCAAGGCATCTACATTGTGCGCCATGCCTCATGTCGAATCGGCCTAATAAGCAAGTCACCACAAAGTAATCAGTTTATCGCCCCCATTTGTGACATGTGGTCTGTACAAGTGGTTACTCAAAATCACTATCCCATGAATGGTCCTTGGCTACTTTAGGAGCTACATCACTTGAGATCCAACATTCATAGTGACCCTACCGCTCGCTTGTGTAGAGATTACCAAGTTGATGATCATTTAGTTAACTCAAATTAAATGTTGGTCCTTAGTCACATTGAGAAAATTAAGTCAAGTGGTCGTTCTTGCAAGTTTTAAGTAATTAATTATCTCAGTGTAGCTCCTACACGCTCGAGAGTGAGTTCCCGTCTCACACTTGACTTCCAACGAAACAAACCAACTAAGCAATTAAGCGATCCAAACCCATTGGTTAAATATATGCCATAATAACTTAGTGAGTAGTTCTAGAATAATGGAACAAGATTATTAATCAATTTCCAATGAAATGTGCAACTCATAATAAAACAAATAAATGTGTATCCAAAATAATGTTGATAGTAGTGGGTTGCATGCCTAACATGATGTCGCGATGACTTCTAAGACTGGAAACAAATCACGATCTATACGCATACCTCATACCCTAGGTTAACCTAAAAGAGAGCATAAGACACATTGGAGACGAGCTCGACGATCGATGAATAGATAAATAGAGATAGATATCATAGGATTTGGAACATGGGAAGAGGTATTTATCATTGTTTTTGTGTTGCACTAATTATCATCTAGGTAGGTGTGAGAGAGGTTGGGCCCTACGTTAAGGTTTCAAACATACCAGCATTTTATAGCACTCGACGAACGCTCTGTCATACTGGACGGACACTCCATAGAGTTGTTTTTAGAGGCTAACCAGTTCTATTTGGGATCTTGTTGTCTTGATGGACACTCCATATTTGCACGGATAATTTCAAACACTCTGTGGAGTTAGGACTTAGGCATTCTCGATGTTCTATGACTGACGAACACTTTATACCATCTAGCGAACGCTCCATCAGGAACTAGGTGCTATCAGGTTCTCTAGAAAATCAAATTTATAAGTTGGCAGACACTCCGCAAGTTGGGTTATAGTGAGGGTTAAGTGATTAGTCATGAGTTTGCTAAGTATTTGGTTTGACAGACTCTTTATCATAGGGGTCAGGCTTTCCATCCTCAGGTCGACAGGACATGAGTTTATGATGCTATGTTTGATTAAAATTCTAGTTTGATGGTGAGGTTAATCATTCATATTGAGGGTACTTCTTCCAAGGTTATGTTGGTAACATGATGGGCTAGTGATAGCTAGGTCTTGGTCTCTAGTTATCAAGTGCAACTATATATTTGTGAATCATTTTATTCATGAGAAAAGAAAGAAATTTCTTAAGATTGGACGATAAAAACTTAGCTCTAAGACTTTGTGTCTTGTAGATCACCAAGAACAAAGATAAGGCCTTGAGCAACCTTGATTCCAAGCTTGGGTGATGATTGGGCCACTCTTAGAAATCATTGGACAATAAGAGTCTCATGGAGGGATTCAACAATGGCTTGACCTTGATCTTACCCTTGTGTATATATAGATATCACCACACTCCATGCCTGATCAATGCATGAAAGATTTGGAGTTAGGGTTTGATAGGTAAAATGAAGAAAAATGGGATGACAACTCTTGAGCTAACCATGGATAGAGATTGAGATGGGTCTTGAGCTTGATAAGGTGATGATCTTGTTGCCCTTGCATTCTTCTTTTCTCCTTCTCTTCTTCATCTTTCTCCTTTTTTCTCTCTAGTTCTTCCTTTGTTAATGGTTCTTGAGAGAGTGAGGCGGTGAAAAATGAGAGAGTGAGTGAGGTGGAGAGCTGATTCTGATGAGGATTATCCCCAATTTGTGCTCATGACATGTGGGTCCCACCAAAGAGTGGAGGACAACTCATTTCGCACTCATCATTGTTGTTCGGAGATCTGGCAGACATTCTATGAAATATGACACAATGTACCATCAATTCTCTAACTTTGGGGAATTCGATATGGAAATTGGGATATTTGGCATTGGGGCCAATCTTAATGTCAAAGAGATAGGTAACCACTTATGAGGTGATTAAGAACATTGATGGGCATACTTTGGAGGTCACTTTCATGGTGTTGAGTCCTAGCGTATCCTCGGTTGACATGAGAGAATAACGAGGTTGATTAGAGAATTTGAAATCCTTATCTTTGTACAAAGCACTAGGGAGCTTCGCAGGAGAATGATAAGGCATTCACGAATGCTTTGTTAAAAGTTTTAGTTGGAAGGACTTCGGGTCATTACAATACCAGTGCCTAGCTACCAGCATTTGCCATAAATCTAACACAAATTGTAGTGTGAAATTTCCATCTTGATACTAAGCCAACATCTTAAAATATGTGGCGGCAAGAGAGGACAAAATGCTACCATGAAGGTTCACAACAATGCTTGCAGTTAGTTTGTGTGCTACCCAGAATAGCCTTTTTCATGGTAGTTAGATGTATCTTTCTGAGATGGTTGTTTCTACTATAAAATTAGTAACACTAATCAACAATGCAAGTGGACTTCCCTATAGTTGATGGATGATGGTTGTGTATGTGTGTCACTGTTTTGTTGCAGCCTTGCTAGGCAGCTATGCAGACGAGCAACAATATGCACCTAGCTAGGTTGTGTATGTGTGTTTACTGATGATGTCTGGATATATGTTGCTGCCATACATATATATAGCTAGGGAACTGTTGTTAATCAACTACATCTTTAGCTATATGTGTGCCTTAATCTCATAGCTACCTGTTGTCATAAAAAAATTTAAAGTGTTGACGGTGCCAATCAACTTGGAGCTAATTAGAGAAAAGATCGCCATGTTCATTATGTCATAGATCATCAACACAAAAGGTGATTTTTATGCTCCAAATCAACCATCATGAACTATATTTGTCAACTTGAAAGCATATTGTGTGAAGTGCATTTTGTCCTAGTGTTCTCATGTTGTTCTATTGCTAGCTCGGTGTGTCCATCATGCCCATGATGAACATAGTATTGTCTATTTATGAGTATTGCTGCAGTTTGTGATGAACAAAGTACTATAATGATCTGTATTGAGTTTGAAGCTACTGAGTTGTGATGAAAAAGTACTGTTTATTTTGAAGTGATTTGTTTCTATGATGAGTTTGAAGCAAAGTGATCACCTATTTTCTAAAGTGAAGTGATCTATCATATTTGCGATTTGTGTACGATATATTTTGTGCTATGTGATGATGGTCATTTGATGATGAACTTGTGTGGTTTGTGAATATGTGTTGGTCGTGTTAGAGTATGTCATATGCCTATTGGGCCTGGGCTGCGGGTATAGCTCGTTAGTGTTAGGGTTAGAATCGTTAGATAAAGATCACTTGCTTAGGAGTAAGTAAATCTTGCTTGGGAGTCAATAAAGCTCTATATAAGGAGAGATGTGTCAATCTAATTAAGCAAAAACTAAGAAGGAAAATTCTTCCCACTTGCCCGGCCGTGGGCAAGGCCTCCGGTCGTCCCTCTGTCTCTCACAACCCTAGCCGCCTCCATCCTTCATGAACACTATGTACCCGTAGGTACTGTAGTGTCGCGGGAACTATAGCACGTCGTCCTTCGTCGCTCGCTCAACTCTCTCTCCCTCTCAATCTTAGCAGCCACATAATAGGCCATGTCTCTGATAAGAGCCAGAAAAACATACGGAGCATTCAAAATATGTCTACAATATGCAATAAATCATAGAAGAATATTAAATTTTAAGTCTGTGAAACTACAATAAAGTTAACGGAGCTGGACATTTTAAATTAATGGAGGTGGGCATCACAACCGCTGAAAGGTCCTAAATGGCTAGAGAGGGGGGTGAATAGCCTAATAAAATTTCTACAAAACACTTAGAGCAACTAGTTAGACATATTACAAAGCGAAGCTTTTTGCTCTAGCTCTACTAAGTGTTGCAAGCCACCTATCCAAACAATTCTAGTAAACTATGATCACTATGGCACACAAAAGCTATGTCACTATTCTCTAAACTAGTGGGCTAGCAAGAAATAATTACTTCTAATTAGAGAGCTAGCTCTAGCAACAATTATCTCTACACAAGAAATAAAGAATGTAATGCAATGATAGAGAGATATACCGACACAGGCAAGAGATGATCAACCACAATATGAATACCAATGAAGTCTGGGAGATAACCAAATAGACAATGGACACAAAGATTTTCTCCCGAGGTTCACGTGCTTGCCGGCACGCTACTCCCTGTCGTGTTGACCAACCACTTGGTGGTTCGGTGGCTAATAGGTGTTCACAAACCTAGCTCAACACTTGAGCGCCACAAGAACCGACCCACAAATGGAGGTAACTCAATGACACGCGCAATTTACTAGAGTTACCTTTTGGCTCTTCGCTGGGGAAGGCACAATACCCCTCACAAATCACCAGGAGATGGCCACGAACAATCACCAACACGTGCCAATGCTCCTCCGCTGCTCCAAGCCGTCTGGGTGGCGGCAACCACCAAGAGTAATGAGAATACCTGCAACAACAACGATCCCCATGTGCCACTAGATGCAAACACACAAGCAAATGCACTTGGAATCACTCAATCTCACTTTGATTCGCGCTATCAAGCAAGGAGATGAGTGGGAGGGAGTATGTTTAGCTCAAAGGTATGTCCAATATGTTAGAGTGCCAAGAGAGACCTCCCAAAGCCGGCCAACTCATATTTATATACCCCTCAAACAAATAGAGCCGTTACCCCTTCGAATGGGCAGATTACGTAGCGACCGGATGTGTTCGGTCATTGTTTCACTAGCGTCCGGTCGTTGTTTCAGTAGTGACCGGACTCTTGTTTCACTCGCGTCCGATCATTGTTTCACTCAGCGTCCGGTCACGAACAAAGAGGTTCTAGAGACGATTTTCATCGATCGGACGCGTCTGGTCAAAGGTGATCGGACTCACTTAGCGTCCGATCATTCTAATGCACATGTTGTCTCTTGTGAACAGTGGTACAGGCGAGTCCGGTCACTTGTTTCAGTAGAGTCCGGTCACTGTTTCAAAAGTGACCGGACGCATGTTTCAACAGCGTCCGGTCGCTGTTTCAGCGTCCGGTCAGGCCTGAAAACCATGTTTTCAACTCCGGTTTCTTCTCCTTTGCAAATGTGCCAACACCACCAAGTGTACATCACCTTGTGCAAGTGTGTTAGCATTTTCCAAACATTTTTCAAAGGATTAGAAGTTAGCACACTAGGTCCTAATGCATATGCATGTATGAATTCACCTATTGGCACTTGACAACCGCAATCACCGAGATAGTCCCCTCTTAATAGTACGGCTATCGATCCTAAAACACACTCACACCCTCTATGGTGTCTTGAGTGCCAAAAACAAAATCCCTATTTATACCTTTGCCTTGATCTCCATAGGGTTTTGCTTTTCTCTTCTTCTCTTTCCAAATGTGAAGCACTTGATCCATCTTTTGGTCATCACCACCAACACCATGGTCATCATCTAGCTCCCACACTTGGTGTGTACCAACCTAGCTCATAAACACTTCATGACAAAGGTTAGTACCCTAGGTGACATCAATTATCCAAAACCAAACAAGGACTTTCAACCGCCTCATCCCCGCCTCGGTTAATTGATTAACGAGGCGGGCGCCTTAAGACAACTGTCTTGGTTAATTGATTAACGGTGGCGAGCACATTAACATATCTGCCTCGCTAATGCTTTCCAGAAAATCCCAAAATCCAAATATCTTGTGATTCTAGAGAGTCAAACTCACGACCTGCCGCTTAACACTACCGAGTCTCTACCACTAAGCCACAAACTCATTCATGTTTATATATAATATGCTATCTTTTTATATTAATATTTTATGCATAGATATGAAATGTGGGAGAGTAATACTATTAAATGATGCTAAGGTGTAAAGAATGGACCTTTGAAGTGTGATACCAATCGAAGTTGCCAATGTATACCATCCTTAGCACCATGGTTAGCTAGACTTTTACAAAAACACTAGATACCTCATGAGATCAACATTATATGAAAGGCTCTAGTACCACTTGTAAGAACTAATTACATCTAGCTACCACCTAGGCATGCTAGTTTGCAAATCATCATTCAAAATCTATTTCTAGCATACACCACACAAGCATGGATATAAAATTAAAAAATTGTGCAATGCAAGCAAGCATATGAATATGCATAATTCAAATGCAATCAACCATGTTCATGAGCTTGCTCCCCCTACTTGTGTGCTCAAAAATCATTTTCAAAGTTTTTTTTTAAAATCCCCTTCATTTTGATCTTTGTGACTTTTTTCTCCCACTTTGTCATCTATTTCCATAAAAGGTTTGCATAAAAAGGTTCAAATTGGTTTAGGAGAGAGTTAGTTCTTTCACATTTTGTTCAATCTAGATCATTTGCATGAGATATCTAACACAGTTTGCTCTAGAGTAAGCTTCTTCACACATCTTGCAATGGTTATCTTACTCACGTTGGTTAAACATTCCATTGCTCATTTTCTAGATTAAACACTAGGATTGCAAGCCCATAAACATGTCATATGTTACCACTATGTCACACCCTGAAATTTGCATTTCTTAAATTAGAGTTAAAATGATTTATTTATGAATTTTTGTGCTCATAAAATATAGGGAAATAAAAATTTTCTCTAAGTTAAAATTTATCCTAGGGTTTAGAAACATGTTTGTGCATTCATGTTGGAGCATTTGAGTTTTTGTGATGTGTGGTTTTGGCTAAAATTCTATTTGAATTCAAAATGATTTGCAAACAATTTGACAATGAATTTTCTAGAAAGGGTTTTGAAAATAAAGACTTTCTGTTTTCAAAAAGTTTGGAAAAGTTTAAAGTTTCAAAAACTTGTTGTTTCGTCTTGTGTTGCGAGTAAGTAAAGTTTTCCAAAACATGTTTAGTAAGTCGTTTATCTTTCTTCGTCTTCTCCATGTCTTTGTTTCCTAGCTCAACCTTTTTGTTCGAATCTTCCAAAAAAATATTTTTCCTCTACTTCCGATCGTTCCTTGGTGCTCATCATTCATCATCATATGTCCAAAATTTTCTCGAGAAGTTTTCCAGCTTTTTCCGACACTTTTTTCTATTTTTCTGGAAATATAATCTAATTTTTAGATGTCCCAAAATATCTTTTCATGAGCTCTAAATATTTTATTTGAGTTCCTCATGTCTCCAGATGTCTCTGAGAATTTTTCCCTGAATTTTCGGAGCCACTGAAGTATTTTTTTCCTGACTTAAATATCAATTCTAGACTTTTCTAGAATTATTTTAATCCAGAAATTAAATAATTTCGAAAATAATAAAATCTGTCTTTTTCCTCCCTCCCACAAAGCCCATGTGCAATAATTCTATTAAATTCCAAATATCAACGTCTTTATTTACTAATGGGCTTTTATATTTATTTAGGCTCATTAGTAAATGTGGAGGTGCAACGTCAATTAGCACCATATCGCTAGTTGACGCGGGGCATAGAGTTTTTCTCCCTATATATGTGTCTCATCCCTTGGCCAAAGCACACAATAACGGAAGCCCCTAGTTTGGGAGTCCAAAAAATTTGTTTGCTCTGCCAACGGCCGCCAAATTCTTCCCCAACTCCGATTATCGATTTTTGGCTCTCGTTCATCCTCCACAAAAGCAACCTGCAGTCAATATTCATCGCCGACGTCCGTCAGCTCAAGTAAAATCTGATTTTTGTTTTTATTTATTTAATTTCGTAATTAAGTTCGCTGTATTTACAGTTTTGCCACTGATTTCAAATGCCTATAACTTCTTCGTTTTAACTCCGATTTAGTCCGTTCAACTTGCGTTAGATTCATTTCGAAAAGATCTTTCAAACTATATAATTTTCAGTACTGTTTTTTATAATTAAAATTTGAGTTAAATCTAATCTAGTAATTAGTGTCTTTAATCTTGTTTAGATCATATCTTTCCCGTTTCAACTCCGATTAGCGTGATCTTCGCGTCTGTGTGATCGTAGCAAATCGTAGATCTGTTTTCAAAACTTTTCATCTTGTTTTATTTACTGTTGGTGTATTGTTCTAATCATAGGCTATATTTGCTTTGCATGATTGCTTTTGGATGTATGTGTGGTGTTCCGTGATCGTATGTCTAGTCGGTGAGTTATACGTTGGTGATCAAGAAGAGGTTCGTGATCAAGAGTTCAAGATCAAGAGTCAACCTCTGGAAATCTACAAGTCAACAGAAGAAGGATCTTGAGTTTAAGGCAAGTATAGCAATCGAGTTTTCTTTTCGCAATCATGATCATGTTACTTAATTAATGTATGCATCGAATGATAAAAATGACTTATTAGCAACTTAAGAAATTATCTGTACGAGCACCTTCGGGATTTACAGTGCAACTGTTGGGGGTTATATGGCTCTGGCTTTAGCTCAGTATGAGGACCTTTTCTAGCTTGTTAGTGGACACCTGTATAGGCGCGTTGGGTCTTGCCGAGCTGGATTTAGGGCGGCTACTTTCACCTTGCCTGCGTTGCCGCAAGGTTGAGAGACCCTTCTTCCCCTTGCCTTAAGACCTAGCGGCCCTAACTTGTTAGCCGAACCTTTGAAAGACTTCATCGTGAACCCTGCCGACTTTCCTTGGAAGTGAGTTAAGAGGCTGATCACCTCGGGCGAAAGGGCAATTCACGTCTCGCAGTGAAAGTGTACACCTTTGCGCAAAGTTTATTGAACTGATATATCAGCCTTGCTCAAGGACACGAGCGGCCTTGAAGACGTAAAGATTATGACTTTTGTTGGTTAACATGTTCATTATTTACCGTTTTATGCTATTCATTATTTATGTTACATTGATCATGAGACTTGGGATCTATATCACTTGTTGCTATACTTGTGGAGTTCGACATGGACTCACTCTTGCTTTTCCCCACACCTCAGAGAGTTAAGCTTTGGAGAAGCTTAGGCTTGTGATCAACCAGTCAGTTGTCCCTGTGAAGTTGGTGCCTCCATCTGAAGATCGGAGTGTCTTTCCGCTGTCTGCTCTTTAAGGTTATGTTCTTTTGTTTTATATACGTTATATAAGAGCATTGTCTTTCGATATTACCCTTTATTTGTTGCTATATGTGAGATTTGACTTCCTGGGCTCACATATGGTGTATACCTGGTTTTGTTCTTAAAACCGGGTGTGACACACTAGTAGATCATGTAAAGCATGGAAACAATAGTGGCATCATACAAGCATCAAAATCATTTTATTTTCATGAATGAGCCTAATGATTGTTAGGAATGAGTAGATGCACTAATCATGTCCTACCAAAGTATGGATGCATATGCCAATCAACTTTTTACCTTGCTTTGTCGAAGGAGAGACATATCATATAAGTGGGGGTGCGTCAACACATATTTGATAAGTCAAGTATGTTTAATTCATTCCTTAGCTTGCAAAATCTCTTCTCATCAAGTGGCTTAGTGAATATGTCAGCAAGTTGATCATCGGTTCCAACACTCTCAATTGAAATATCACCCTTTTGTTGATGGTCTCTTATGAAGTGGTGCCTGATGTCAACATGCTTTGTTCTTGAATGTTGCACTGGGTTGTTTGTGAGCTTCACCGCACTCTCATTGTCACATAGCAATGGCACTTGTTTGAATTTGATTCCAAAGTCATCCAAAGTTGCTTTCATCCAAAGTAACTGAGCACAACAACTACCAGCAGATATGTATTCGGCTTCGGCGGTTGAAAGTGCCACACTATTTTGCTTCTTTGATGACCATGACACAAGTGATCTTCCCAACAATTGACATGTGCCCGATGTGCTCTTCCTATCAACCTTGCAACCCGCATAATCGGAGTCCGAATATCCAATCAACTCAAAGTTTGACCCCTTTGGATACCATAAACCAATATCTTGTGTATGCTTCAAGTACCTCAATATTCTCTTGGTTGCCTTCAAGTGACTCTCTCTTGGTGAGGCTTGAAATCTTGCACACATGCATACACTAAACATGACATCCGGTCTTGATGCGATCACATAGAGTAGGCTTCCAATCATATACCGATACAACTTTTGATCCACCATATTGCCACTTGCATCACTATCCAATTGTCCATTTGTCCCCATAGGTGTGCTAATGGCTTTTGCATCTTGCAATCCAAACTTCTTGATCATGTCTTTTATATACTTGCCTTGACTAACAAATGTACCTTCCTTCAATTGCTTGATTTGTAGACCAAGGAAGTAGCTAAGCTCTCCAATCATGGACATTTCAAACTCATTTGCCATCAATTCACCAAACTCTTCACAAAAATCTTGATTGGTTGAACCGAAAATGATATCATCAACATAGATTTACAACACAAACAAGTCTTTTCGAATCTTCTTGGTGAAGAGAGTAGTATCAACCTTTCCCATCTTGAACCCTTTAGAGAGGAGAAAATCTCTTAATATCTCATACCATGCTCTTGGTGCTTGTTTCAAACCATAAAGTGCCTTCTTGAGCTTGTAAACATGGTTGAGCTTCTTGTCATCTTCAAAACCGGGAGGTTGCTCAACATATACCAACTCATTGATGTATTCATTGAGAAATGCACTCTTGACATCCATTTGATATAGCTTGATATTGTGGGAACAAGCATAAGCTAATAGGATTCTTATTGCTTCTAATTGTTAACACGAAATATTTGCACTATGACAAGTGGGCCAGCACGGCGCAGGTTCGGGAGAAACCACCACCTGAGGGATTCGGTAGACAGCAAGCACGGTCGGCTAATCCAATCGATTCGGCAAGGCTGTGGAGGCGACTGGTCAAACGAGGAGTGGATTCGGCAATATGGCGCTGCGGTCGGCTACCTCAGGCTAAGTCGGTTTGCGACAAATACGGCATGTCAGAATATTTGGCAACAGGAGATCTCGTCATTGTTAGCACGAGCCGATTATTAAGGGAGGCTTGGAGCGGAAGGCATCATATTTTAGATAGTTTCCTGATTTTATCGTTGTAATCGTATCCTTCTAGGACTCGTAGAGCACCAGGGTATAAATATAAACCCCGGAACCACTGTAAACGGGTGAACAATCAATACAACCAACCCGGCCCCGTGCCATCTTCGAGTCCAAGTCGTGTCGTCGTGTTCTTCGAGAGGAGTCATCGATCCGTCGACCTCCGTAAGTCCCGACAACCTTGTTATCATGTCTAGCATCGTGCGGCGGATTTAGATTTGATGCAAGTAGTCTCGTATGTTTGGCTTAGTATCATGCGGTGGATTTAAGCTAATGACGGGAAGTTTTTGCTTATGCCTTGTATCGTGCGGCGGATTAAGACATGGGTAAAAATAGTTATCGGCTCTATTAGATTTGGCAATCTATTAGATTCATTAAGTTACCATGTGTTTGCTCTATGTTTAATGTTTTATGTATATTTGCAACACTCTTTTGCCCAATCTAGATCTCGCTCGGTTCGGCTCTGTCTTTTATAGATCTATCCTGTTCTTTCATATTCATTATTGTAGAGTCTTCCATGCAGTAGATCTATCGTCCGTAATAGCCGATTTGATCGTATCTAGATTGCCACGTAGGTGAGGGTTCATGCACGTTAAGTACGTTTGATCTATGACAAGGCTAGGCGTCGTGCGGCAGGCGCAGGCTTTAGATTAGTTTAATCATGCTTGATTTGCATGTTCAATCCCCATGGACCCCAACTCGGTTGCACAATCGAGATTGGTTAAACTTTAATTCATAGTTAATATACCATGCAAGTACAATTCTCATGCAAACGTATTCGGCAACTTGTTATTCACGTAACTTCGTTCATACTGCCGAATGATCTTTAAACCTGTTGGCAGATAGCTTTCATAGCTATATGTCGTCGTAAGTGGCTTCAGGGCCGTACATCTTGGAACTGTCTGGTCATACCCGGCATGTTCCAGCTTTGTATTTAACAGTTTACCTCCTTTGTTAGTTGCAGGGCAAACTGACTGGCACGCACCGGACTTCTGAGCACCCGGGCCACGTTTGAAGCTAGCTCCTCCGGCTTGCTGTGTGATTGGCACAGTGCGTCACTTTCGGTGTCAACACACTTTTTGGCACGCCCAGTGGGACACTTTTTTCCTGCAGCAATGGTCGAAGTCACTGAAGCCGAGGCCAGCAACAAGGCGGGGCTCGTGCAGGTGCAGCTCGCTGAACTACCCGACGAGTACAAAGAGCAGGTGGATAATGCTTGTGCCGAATTCCAGGCCAAGTGCCTAGAAGCCTTTTCCAAGAACAAGAGCGGAAAGGTTCGCCGTCTGCACGATCTGCCGAAGCCCGTCCAGCTCAACCCGAATGATCCCGGGGAAGCAGAGGCAGTGCTGAAAATGTCTCACATAGTCAACGAAGCTGTCTCTGGTGCCATCGGTCGCATGCATGGGGCGTTTCTCAACACTTTCCGCACCATCATGATCGCCCAATTTGGCCCCAAGGCCGATGAATTCATGAAGGCGGAGTTTGGCCCTATAGCGGGGCCACATCTTTTCAACCTGCCGGATCACCTCAAGGGGGCAGGAGCTGCTAGGTGAGGAGGCCCCGCCTAAGGCTCAATCAAGCGGGATGACCATTCAAGAGAAGCACACGCCAGAGGGCCAATTGCCGACCATGGGTCAGCTCACGTTCGGCACTAAGGGTCAGCCGCCAGAGTCAACACGCAAGATCTCCCCGCAAACCTATAGGCTCATAAAGGACTACTACGGAAATGGGTACCATGAGATGCTTGAGCCTCACAACATAGAGGGCGCCCCACATCCAGGATATGGGAAGCCGACGGCCGAAAAGACCGCCGACTCTAATGTCGATGTCATGCTAGAGAAAATGGCGGATATGATGCAGCGCACTTTCGGCCTGAAGCCTAAGGGCACTTATGCTTACAGGTCTCCGTTCCCCGAATGGTTCCACCGTGTGGCTCTGCCGCCCAGAGTCAAAGTGCCGACTAGACCTGTCCAAGTTCTCCAGCTTAGACGACACCAGCACGGTGGAGCACGTCAGTCGTTATCTGCTCCAGCTTGGGGAGGCCAATACCGAAGATGCCTTCAGGGTTCGGTACTTCCCGTCGTCACTCACTGGACCGGCATTCGCATGGTTCACGTCACTACCGCCGGGCTCTATTCTCTCTTGGGCAGACTTGGAACAAAAGTTCCATACACACTTCTACACGGGCACCAAGGAGAAGAAACTGGTGGACATCATGTACTGTGCGCCAAAGGCCAAATGAGACACCACAGGACTACCTGCGCAGGTTCAGGGAAGTCAAGAGCCAGTGCTTCGGCATGCACCTGCCGGACGATCAGCTTCCACCATTGGCCGTGGCAGGCATGCTCCCGAGCATTAGGGACAAGCTGTTCGGTCAAGAGTTTGAAGACTTGGGTCATCTCTCTCGCCGGCTGAATGAGATGACTATCCAAGCGCAAGGCTTCCGGAGGGAAGGGCGCTTCCAGAAGGACAATGTCGCGGCCCAGATGTATCAGGCTTTCCTGGACGAAGCCGATGACTACACCGACGCTGAAGATGAGGTGGCCGCTGCAGAGCTCAACTGGGACAAGGAGCCGACCCAGGCCAACAAGCAATGGCTGCGCCAGCAGAAGGGGGCATACGACTTCGACGTCACCAAGGCCGACAAGCTCTTCGAGTTCCTGGTCGCCGAAGGGAGAATCAGGCTAACCCCGGATCACCCGATGCTGCATCCTGGAGGGATCAAGGACAAGAAGTACTGCGGTTTCCACAACACTAACACTCATTCTATTAATGATTACCGTGTGTTCAGGACAAGGATCCAGAAGGCCATCCAGGACTGGCCACATCAAGTTCAATGGCAAGATGAAGATCGATGCTAACCCCTTCGCCCAGAACGCCGTGTTCTTCTCAGTGAACATGGTAGCTCCAGAGGACCCCAGGGGCAAGGGCAAAGTCAAAGTCCTCACCTCCGACAAAGCGCGCGAGTCTGGCACAGTGGACCCCGATCGGCAGATAACCAGCGATGAATTCCGGCAGCGTACCCAGACCACGAATAGTCGATATGAGCACGGGGAGTCATCTTCCAGGCGCAGGCCTACCCACAGGGACCTCCTCAACAAGTGGCGCCGGGAAGGAGAGAAAGAGCGGAGGCGTCTCCAACACGAGGAACAGAGATTCGCAGAAGAATATCAGCGTGAAGACGGTCACACGGAGGAGTACCGGTACCGTCTGGAGGAGAGGGCCTACCGCAGAGAACAGGCCTACCACAGGGAGCAGGAACGCCGCCAAGAGCAGGAGCAGGCTCACTGGGAATGCCCGTTCTTCCGCCACTGCTGGAACGAAGGCTTGAAGCTGCCTGCCGTCAATAACTGCCCTGAGTGCAGCGATCAGTACAAGGGGTATAGGCAGGCTCGAGTCAACCGCCGTGCCGTCCACGAAAGATTGGGAGCACGCATCCCAATGGACGATCGGCGCCTAAAAATGGAGAGCCCGGATCGGCAAGCCAAAAGATATGTCGATCAGGAGTGGGCGCACCACCAGGACGACAGCGAGGAGGCACAGCCCCGCCCATATAGGTGGCAGAAGGGGCAGTGGTGCCCGCCAGGGCTCAGAAAGAGCCAGAAAAGGAGGGTGCAGCGCCTCCAGAATAGGGAGTTGGAAGAAGCAGCTGCCGATGGGAAGAAGCAAGAGTGGCGCCCAAAGGAAAAGCCAGACGACACCGACAAAGGCGCTCACGTGGCCATGACTTTCTTCCTTCCCCTGGAATTCATGGCTCCTGCCGGCCGGGGGGCACAGGACGAGGTGTATTCGGACTCTGACGAGGCCGAGCACAACGAGCTCGCGACACAGCTCGTGTTGTCTCAGAAGGCAGCATTTGACAAACCAGCCAAGCATCGGCATTTAAAGCCGTTGTATGTCAAGGGGTACGTCAACGGAAAGCCACTGACCAAGATGTTTGTCGATGGCGGCGCAGCGATCAACATCATGCCTTACGCCACCTTCAGAAAGATGGGCATGAACGGTGAAGATCTGCTCAAAACGGACATGATACTCCGTGACTTTGCCGGCAATCCCTCTGACACTCGGGGTACCGTGCACGTGGAACTGATGATTGGATCCAAGACGCTCATCACGACCTTCTTTGTCATTGATGGCAAGGGGGCATACAGCCTGCTTTTGGGCAGGGATTGGATCCATGCCAACTGCTGCATACCTTCGACCATGCACCAAATACTCATTCAGTGGGTTGGAGATGACATCGAGATTGTCCAAGCTGACGACTCGGTGAGTGTTGCTACCATTGAGCCCACTTACTGGGAATTCGACGGAGTAGATTGCTTCTCCGATCGTGTGTGGGGAGAAGGTCCTGTCAACGTCTACGACAGGGATCAACAGCCGATCCAAGCAATCGGCTCTCAAAGCTTCTTTTAGATGGATAACCCAACCGACAACAGCGAGGGCAAACTGGGACGTGGCTTCACATCGGCCGACAAGCTGGAAGAAGTGGATGTTGGCGACACAAGTAAAAAGAGGCCGATGTTCATAAGTTCTAGTTTAGACCCTGATTTTAGAGTGCAATTAGTAGATCTTTTAAAAGAGTTCAAAGACTGTTTTGCGTGGGACTACACAGAGATGCCCGGATTAGATCGGTCCATTGTTGAGCATAAGTTGCCGATCAAACCTGGATACCGCCCATACAAACAACCTCCGCGCAGGATCTACAAGGAGGAGGTATTGGCCGACGTGAAAAAGGAAGTGGAAAGATTACTAGAAGCTAACTTCATTCGGCCGTGTCGATATGCGGAATGGATCTCCAATATTGTCCCGGTGTACAAGAAGAATGGGAAGATGAGAGTCTGCATCGACTTCAGGAACCTCAACAAAGCCACTCCTATGGACGGTTATCCAATGCCGGTGGCCGATTTGCTAGTAGATGCTTCGGCCGGTTTTGAAATTATAAGCTTTATGGACGGCAATGCAGGTTACAACCAGATCTTCATGGCTGCAGAGGATGTAGCAAAAACCGCCTTCAGGTGCCCCGACCATATAGGTTTGTTTGAATGGATTGTCATGACTTTTGGTTTGAAAAATGCCGGTGCTACTTACCAGCGAGCCATGAATTACATATTCCATGAGCTGATCGGCAAAATCGTAGAGATCTACATTGATGACGTGGTGGTCAAATCCAGAGGCAAAGAAAGACACTTAGCCGATTTAAGGAAGACCTTGGAGTGCACAAGGAAACACGGTTTAAAGATGAATCCAACCAAGTGTGCATTTGGGGTGTCGGCTGGTGAGTTTCTGGGATTCTTGGTCCACAAAAGGGGCATCGAAGTCGGCAAGAAGAGCATGGAAGCAATTGATAAGGTAGTGCCGCCGACCAATCTCAAAGAACTGCAATCACTGCTCGGCAAGATCAACTTTGTCAGAAGGTTCATATCCAACTTGTCCGAGCGCGTGCTGCCATTTTCTCCACTGTTGAAGCTCAAGAAAGATCAGGAGTTCGTGTGGGGTGACGTGCAACAAAAGGCTTTCGATGAAATCAAAGAATACATGAAGGCACCACCAGTATTGGTCCCTCCACAACTCGACAAGCCTTTCAAGTTGTACGTGGCGGCCGACAACCTAACAATAGGGTCGGCCCTCATGCAAGAATTCGAAGGAAAAGAGAGAGTCGTAGCCTATCTTAGCCGAAAGCTACTGGACCCCGAAAAGAGGTATTCGGCTACGGAAAAGTTGTGCTTGTGCGTTTTCTATTCCTGTGCCAAGTTTCGGCACTATCTGTTGAATGCCGAATGCGTGGTAGTATCAGAGTTGATGTAATCAAGCACATGTTATCAATGCCGATTTTAAGTGGAAGGATCGGTAAATGGGTTTTAGCTCTTTCTGAATTTGATTTGCGTTTTGAATCGGCAAAGGCTGTTAAAGGCCAGATTATGGCTGATTTCGTCACTCACCATCGTGATCCTAACGCTAACATAGTAACCATTGCCCCCTGGGCATTGTTTTTTGATGGATCATCGTGTAGCAAAGGTGGTGGAGTCGGGATCATGTTGATTTCTCCCAAGGGGGCACCTTTCAAATACTCTATACCGATCGAGTACCCGGTGACTAATAATCAAGCGGAGTATGAGGCACTGCTTCGAGGATTGCGGTTGCTTGTGGACGTTAAGGCAGATGCCGTGGAGATCTTCGGTGACTCGGAGTTGGTGATCAGGCAGCTGACAGGTGAGTACGAGTGCAAAAACGACACGCTGCAGGAATATCTCGAAGGTTGCCAAGAGCTCCTTAAACAGTTTCGATCAGCAACCTTGCAACATATTCCTAGGGGGCAAACGAAGAAGCAAACCAGTTGGCTCAGGCAGCATCCGGGTATAGGGAGAATCAAAACATTTTTGCACTTGAGGAAGAGCAAACAACCCCAGGAGATGATCAAGTAATCCCAAGTGATAATCAGGCAATTGAAGACTGGAGAGACAACATTGCCGATTACCTCAGGGACCCATCCAGAAAAGTCTCCCGAAAACTCAGGTACAAGGCTCTTAAGTTTACGCTCTTGGACAATCGATTGTACTACAAATCCATAGATGGGGTTTTGCTTAAGTGCCTGAACCAAGACGAGGCTAGGAAACTGATGTATGAGGTGCACGAAGGCGTATGTGGTGCACACCAGTCAGCTCACCGTATGAGATGGATAATCAGGAGGACTGGATTTTTGGCCGACTATGCTCGAAGATTGCTTTGAATACTACAGAGGTTGTCAGGATTGCCAGCGATTCGGCAATGTGCAAAGGGCCCCAGCATCGGCCATGAATCCGATCATTAAGCCTTGGCCTTTCAGAGGGTGGGGCATTGATTTGATCGGCCAGATCCACCCTCCATCTAGCAAGGGACATAAGTTTGTTCTGTTAGCCACGGATTATTTCACTAAGTGGGTTGAAGCCATCCCATTGAAGAAGGTGACGTCAGAGAACATGGTGTCCTTCGTCAGGGAGCATATCATTTACCGATTCGGCATTCCTCAGTCCATCACTACCGATCAGGGAACTCAGTTCACTTCCTCTGAGTTTTGTGACTTTGCCGAAGGGATGGGGATTAAACTCTATAATTCTTCCCCTTATTATGCACAGGCCAATGGGCAGGCAGAAGCTTCTAACAAAATCATGATTAAGATTATTCAGAAGAAGATCGAAGAAAAACCTAAAAGGTGGCACTTGGTACTCAACGAAGCTTTGTGGGCTTACCGAATGGCTTGTCATGGGTCGACTCAAACGTCACCATACGAGTTGGTCTATGGGCATCACGCAGTGCTACCATGGGAGTTGCAATCGGGATCAAGACGAATTACATTGCAGGCGACCTAGCTAAAGAATTATAAAGATTTGATGATGGATGAGCTAGAGGATTTGCATTTGATTCGTCTCAAAGCCTTGGAAAATATTGAAAGGAACAAGATACGCGTTGCCAAGTACTACAACTCGAAAGTGAAAGAAAAAGGATTCGAAGAAGGAGACTTGGTTTGGAAAATTATCTTGCCGATCGGTACCAAAGACAAGGTATTCGGCAAATGGTCCCCTAACTGGGAAGGGCCTTTTCGGGTTCTGAGGTGTGTTCCCGGTAACGCGTACATTCTAAAACCCTCCAAGGAGAAGAGTTTGCTAGGGCGATTAATGGACGTTATCTAAAGAGATTTCATCCTAGCGTGGAGGTCGGTGCATAGTGGAATCAAGATCTTGCGGGCACCGACGGCCGATACGAAGTTATATCGCCCTTAGCACAAAAATGGCCGATAGAGTCTATCGCCCTTAGAGCAAAAAAATAGTCGGCACGACATGTGTCGCCTTTAGCGCAAAAAACGCAGAAATACAGGGCCAAGTGCACGCGGTGCTGTGCAATCGGCTAGATAAATCAAACACTCAACAAGCACAGAACGGGAGAACGGGTTGTACACACGAACGTGGTAGAGTGAAGACATCAGCTAAGTGATTGTCATTATGCCATGGCCGAACACAAAGCATTAAGAGCGTCTGACAAAAATGAGAAGCCGCTATGAGCAATGGTTCATTTTTAGGTTGTCGGCCAGAGACAGTTCCAGAGCATGATGAATGTCTTGGGTTTCCCAGTGAGGACGAATTTCGCCTGGATTCTTCTATACCAGTTCCTCCACCGTGACAGCAGGCAGGGGCCAGTTCTTGAAGGTGTACCGCCACCTGTTCGATGAAATGACCCCGTGCTTGAAGGGGATTCTGTTGGTTTCCATACCGATGATGTTGGTTGGATTGGAGTTCCCCATTGGACCCAAGAAATAAGAATCGGGATCCGCATCGCATGGAATCAGGATTTCGTCCTTTAGAGCCTAGAAGAAGAATGTGTGCGGGGGAAGCTAAATGAGCCGATACCAATGTAAATTGACCGAATGCGTTAAGAGGAAAAGTGAAGTTCACCTCTGGAATCTCGTCATGGGTCGCCATTGCAGAGCTCGGATGGAAGTTGAAGTTGTTGGCAATTTGGGGAAAACGCGGAGCTTGAGGCGGTTCTGACCTAGAATGCGCGGTGGACTTGCGAACAATTTCAGAACAAATACCTTTGTTCGGAAATTGAGGGGGCATGTGTTAACACGGAATATTTGCACTATGACAAGTGGGCCAGCACGGCGCAGGTTCGGGAGAAACCACCACCTGAGGGATTCGGTAGACAGCAAGCACGGTCGGCTAATCCAATCGATTCGGCAAGGCTGTGGAGGCGACTGGTCAAACGAGGAGTGGATTCGGCAATATGGCGCTGCGGTCGGCTACCTCAGGCTAAGTCGGTTTGCGACAAATACGGCATGTCAGAATATTTGGCAACAGGAGATCTCGTCATTGTTAGCACGAGCCGATTATTAAGGGAGGCTTGGAGCGGAAGGCATCATATTTTAGATAGTTTCCTGATTTTATCGTTGTAATCGTATCCTTCTAGGACTCGTAGAGCACCAGGGTATAAATATAAACCCCGGAACCACTGTAAACGGTGAACAATCAATACAACCAACCGGCCCCGTGCCATCTTCGAGTCCAAGTCGTGTCGTCGTGTTCTTCGAGAGGAGTCATCGATCCGTCGACCTCCGTAAGTCCCGACAACCTTGTTATCATGTCTAGCATCGCGCGGCGGATTTAGATTTGATGCAAGTAGTCTCGTATGTTTGGCTTAGTATCATGCGGTGGATTTAAGCTAATGACGGGAAGTTTTTGCTTATGCCTTGTATCGTGCGGCGGATTAAGACATGGGTAAAAATAGTTATCGGCTCTATTAGATTTGGCAATCTATTAGATTCATTAAGTTACCATGTGTTTGCTCTATGTTTAATGTTTTATGTATATTTGCAACACTCTTTTGCCCAATCTAGATCTCGCTCGGTTCGGCTCTGTCTTTTATAGATCTATCCTGTTCTTTCATATTCATTATTGTAGAGTCTTCCATGCAGTAGATCTATCGTCCGTAATAGCCGATTTGATCGTATCTAGATTGCCACGTAGTGAGGGTTCATGCACGTTAAGTACGTTTGATCTATGACAAGGCTAGGCGTCGTGCGGCAGGCGCAGGCTTTAGATTAGTTTAATCATGCTTGATTTGCATGTTCAATCCCCATGGACCCCAACTCGGTTGCACAATCGAGATTGGTTAAACTTTAATTCATAGTTAATATACCATGCAAGTACAATTCTCATGCAAACGTATTCGGCAACTTGTTATTCACGTAACTTCGTTCATACTGCCGAATGATCTTTAAACCTGTTGGCAGATAGCTTTCATAGCTATATGTCGTCGTAAGTGGCTTCAGGCCGTACATCTTGGAACTGTCTGGTCATACCCGGCATGTTCCAGCTTTGTATTTAACAGTTTACCTCCTTTGTTAGTTGCAGGGCAAACTGACTGGCACGCACCGGACTTCTGAGCACCCGGGCCACGTTTGAAGCTAGCTCCTCCGGCTTGCTGTGTGATTGGCACAGTGCGTCACTTTCGGTGTCAACACTAATCTTGCAACCGGTGCATATGTTTCACCAAAGTCAAGACCCTCTACTTGAGTGTAACCTTGTGCTACTAGTCTTGCTTTGTTTCTCACTACAATGACATCTTGATCTTGCTTGTTTCGAAAGACCCATCTAGTGCCAATCACATTGTAGTTCTTAGGCCTCTCTACCAATTCCCATATACTTGATTTATTGTGAAGTTGTTGAGCTCTTCATGCATGGCATTGACCCAATCAACATCTGTGATGCTTCTTCAATCTTGGTTGGCTCGATGGATGATACAAAGGAGTAATGTTCACAAAAAGAAGCCAATCTTGATCTAGTTTGCACACCACTTTGAATTCCACAATGATTTGATCTAATGGATGATCTCTTACAACATTGGTTGGTTGGAGCACTTGGACTTGATTGCTTGTACTTTCTTGATCATTGGTTGAGATGAACTAGCCACTTGTTGATCTTGCAATTGAGAACCACTAGCTTGCACAATTGAAGAAGTGAGCACTTGATCTTTGTCATCTTCAACATCAATCACTTCCCTAGGACGAATATCACCAATATCCATATTCTTCATTGCATTGACCAATTGAGTTCCTCTCACATCATCTAGATTTTCTTCTTTATCTTGAGAGCCATTTGTTTCATCAAATTCAACATCATGCACTTCCTCAAGAGTACCACTAGCCAAATTCCAAACTCTATATGCTTTGCTTGTAGTGGAGTAACCAAGCAAGAAACCTTCATCACATTTCTTCTCAAACTTGCTCAATATAGTGCCTTTCTTCAAGATGTGGCATTTGCAACCAAAGACTCTAAAGTATGCAATGTTGGGCTTTCTTCCATTCAATAGCTCATAAGGTGTCTTCTCCATCATGGGGTGACAATAGAGGCGGTTGCTACAATAGCAAGCCGTGTTGATAGCTTCGGCCAAAATGAATGAATCTCATTGTACTCACTAAGCATAGATCTTGCCATATCAATGAGAGTTCTATTCTTCCTTTCAACAAGACCATTTGATTGTGGAGTGTACTTGGTCGGGAATTGATGTCTAATTCCAAATTCATCACATAACTCATCAACTCTTGTGTTTCTAAATTCACTACCATTGTCACTTCTCACTTTCTTGATGGTTGTTTCAAACTCATTGTGACATCTCTTGACAAAAGATTTGAATGTAGCATATGTATCACTTTGTCACTTAGAAAGAACACCCATGTATATCTTGTGAAATCATCCACTATCACAAAGCCATATTTGTTTCCACCAATGCTAGTGTATGTTGTTGGTCCAAATAGATCCATGTGCAATAACTCAAATGCTTTGCTAGTGCTCATCATGCTCTTTTTAGGGTGAGTGTTTCCAACTTGCTTTCCGGCTTGACAAGAGCTACAAAGTTTATCCTTTTCAAACACCACATCTTTCAAGCCTCTAACTAGATCATGCTTATCAATCTATTCAATTGTTTCATAACAACATGACCAAGTCTTCTATGTCATAGCCAACCCATGCTAGATTTGGTGAACAAACAAGTTGACAATTGAGCTTCACTAGCATTGAAATCAACCAAGTATAGATTTTCATATCTAAAGCCTTTGAAGATCAAGTTTGAGCCATCTACACTTATGATCTCTACATCATCAACCCCAATATGCATTTGAATCCAAGATCACACAATTGAGCCACGGATAGCAAATTGAAGTTCAAGCTCTCTACTAGCAACACATTTGATATGCTCATGTCATTTGATTATAGCAATCTTACCAAGCCCTTTGACCTTGCTTTGTCATTATCACCAAATGTAATACTATCAATCCCATTGTCATCATTCTTGTTGATTGAATTGAACATTCTTGCATCTTCTTCATGTGTTGGTGTGCACCCACTATCAAGCACCCAATGCCTTCCTCCGGCTTTATATTGACCTACAAGAAAAGATCAATTCTTTTTAGGTACCCAATCTTGCTTGGGTCCTCCAAGGTTAGTCACTAAGCTTTTGGGCACCCAAATTGTCTTCTTCTTTGGGCCAACAGTGTGAGCACCAATAAACTTAGCCTTCACACCATTTACACCCTTGGTAAGCAAATAACAAGAATCAAATTGAATTGAGGATACATTAGCATTTTTATTCTTGTTCTTGCAATATTGCTCTATATGTCCAGATTGCTTGCATTTGTTGCAAAACCGACCATTGCTTCTCACAAAACTAGTCTTGTGAGTCACAAAAGCCGCCTTGCCATTCTTGGGGGTATAGCCCAATCCCTCTTTGTTAAGAGAGAACCGTTGGCTACCCAAGCACTTAAGCAAGCGGGCATCTCCACCATAGGCATTGCCTAAGGGACGAGTGATGTAACACCCGGTTTTAAAGAACAAAACCAGGTATGCCATATGTGTGCCCAGGAAGTCCACACATACAACCACAGAGGGGAAAGATATCAAAAACAGTGTTCTATATATCGAAAACATAGTTAAAACTAACACTTACATCAAAGTTAGGCGGAACAGATACTAAACTTTCTCTTCAAGCTCCATTCTTCACAGGGACAGTTGACTGGGGGTAACATATGCCTAGCACTTCCATGAGTCTTCTAGGAAACTCATCTGTGTCTTCTCCACGCTTTCGCTGCGCGACTCTGATGGAAACTGGGGTGTGGGGGAAAAGCAAGAGTGAGTCCATGTCGAACTCCACAACTATAGCAACAAGTGATATAGATCCTGAGTTTCATGATCAATGTAACATAAATAATGAATAGCATAGAACGGTAAATATGAACATGTTACCAATAAAAGTCATAAATGTAAAAGTCTTCAAGGCCGCTCGTGTCCTTGAGCAAGGCTGATATATCAGTTTAATAAACTTTGCGCAAAGGTGTACACTTTCCCTGTGAGACGTGAATTGCCCTTTCGCCCGAGGGAGCCAGCCTCTTAACCCACTTCCAGGAAGGTCGGCAGGGTTCACGATGAAACCTTCAAAGGTTCGTCTAACAATTTAGGGCCGCTAGGTCTTAAGGCAAGGGGAAGAAGGGTCTCTCAACCTTGCGGCAACGCAGGCAAGGAGAAGAAGCCGCCCTAATTCCAGCTCGTCAAGCACCTTATGCGCCTTTCGGGTAACCACTAACAAGCTAGAAAAGGTCCTCATACTGAGCTAAAGCCAGAGCCATATAACCCTCATCAGTTGCACTGTAAATCCGAAGGTGCTCGTACATATAATTTCTTAAGTTGCTAATAAGTCATTTTTATCATTCGATGCATACATTAATTAAGTAACATGATCATGATTGCGAAAAGAAAATCCGATTGCTATACTTGCCTGATACACTCGATCAATTCCCACATCTTCAGTTTTGGGTCATCAACTTCTGATCTTCAGCGCGCACAACCGGTCATCGTCTACTCGCAGCAAGCATCACACATAGACAAACATACAAGCAACAACAAAAGGGAACTAAGAACAACGCAACACGAGACAAAACAACGTACTAAAAGAGAGCTCGTACTACGGTCGCGGGATCGCATGAAACGACTGAAAGACACGTCTACCGGAAATTTATATTATAAAAAAAAGAACTACCAACTTATTTTATTTTAATTAAATAAAATCATGATGAAATATTAATTCAGATTAGACAAAGCATATTTTAATTATAAAGTACTGATCATATTTTATTTATAAATATTGTCATATAATTTAATCAAGTTAAATTTTATCTCAGTAAAAGAAAAGAAACATGTGAGAGTGTCTAAACGTATTTTATATGACAACGGTTAGCCTAATCAAATTATAATTAAAAACATATTTATGGTAATGATTAATCATATTAACATTTTGTATAAAATATCGAAATATAAACATCAATTTAATATTCAACTTTAGATAGAAAAACATGTGAGATGAAAAGTGTTAACACTACTGCATAGATCGCGGCAACACGAAACTAACGCAGGTGAAACGGTCAAAAACGGAGATTAGATGATTAAACGGTAGAGATAAACGCTGAGTGGCAAAACTGTAATTATCATCATCTTGTACCTTGCTTCCTCCTGTTCCTCACGTATGCAGGCAGACATGGAGAGCTCCTGCTGCACCAGCGCCGGAAGGAGGAGGGGATCGGCCTGGGGCTAGACTGGCCGGCCAGAGGCGGCGCGGCGCAGCGCGCCTGGCCCATGGGGCTGTGGCAGGGGCGCCGGGCAGGGCTGTACAGGCTACCAACGAAGGGCTGCCACGACAGTGCTGGTGGCCACGCCTGGCCGCCGGGCTGCGCGCACGGGGCTGGGGAGCCGGGCTCCGAAATAACGACGCGTAGTCCAGAGGCGCGGTAGGAGGATCAGAGCAGCAGCAGCAACCGCAAGAACGTCCGGAAAACAGAAACTTCAAACTCGTTTATGGAGTTCGTCGGATCGGATCCTCGCCGGAAATAGAAGAGATGTTAGCGAACAATCAAACGGTGATGGATTCGTGAAAAGTAAGATACCACGATATAGAGAACGACGAGAGCTACCTCATGGTGGTGACGGTTTTCGCCGGGACGCGACGGTTTGACCGAAAAAGCTCGCCGAAAGTTCACCGGATTTTAGGAGACGCAAAACTTCGGCTTCAGATCTAGAATGGTAGAAATGGCGGCTCGCGAAACGGGCCGTACTTTTGGACTCCTCGCGACGAGATGAACACCGACATGTATATATACATAGGGTTTGGATAAGTTTGAAAACGAAATATTTTATTAATTTCGGATTTAATTAATTTCGGGATTAAAATAAATCCAGAAAAGTCCAGAATTGTTATTTAAGCCACGAAAATACTCCGATGGCTCCGAAAATTCTAGGAAAATTCTCAGAGTCACTTTGAAATATAATGAACCCAATAAAGGATTTGGAGCTCATGAAAAGATATTTTGAAGCATCTAAAAATTAGATTATGCTCGCTGAAATATTGGAAACTCTTCTGGAAAAAGTGAGAAAAATTCCCAGAAGTTTATAGCGATATTATGATGGATGATGAACTCAAGAAGTGATTTGAGACATAAGAAAAGGATTTTGGAAAAATCCAACCAAAAGGATAGAGATGGAAACGATAAATTTAATTTTTGGAAAAGATGGAAACAGACCGCCGGATATAGATAAAAGACCTACCAAACGCGTTTTAAAACTCTACCGACTCACAACACAAGGTCAAACAACAACCAACCATCACATCAAGCAAACCTGTCAATTTAGTTTAGAAATTTTGAAAATTCTTTTGTTACTACAACTAAAAATGACGCTATCTCAACTAAACGTGATCAATTTTATAAAAAAAATATTAAAATTATTTATTTTATTTATGTTTTCTACTCACAACCCAAAATCAGAAATTTGGGGTGTGACAAGTGAGCTCATGGACCTCCTTTTTCAAGGTCTCATTCTTCACCATTAGTGAGGCATCACAAGTGAAACCATCACTCATAGTAGAAGTAGTAGTGGATGAGCTACATGAGGGGTTAGTGGGAGCAACAACGATAGGAGTATAAAATGATTCATCAAGAATATCACAAGTTACTCCTATGTTACATGTTGGAACAATGTCCTCAACCTTGACTTGATCGAGGAGGGAGGAGTGAGCTTTTTCAAGCTTGGTGTGAGTCTTGTCAAGCTTCTCATGGGCTACCTCTAGCCTCTCATGAGTGGACTTGAGCTCATCAAGGGTTTGCCCAAGAGCACTAAGCTGTGACGGAACGACCCTAATCCCATGGTCCACGTGTCCCTGTCAACCTCTGACAGCCGAACTCATGTTCCATGTGATTAAGACCTGTTCGCCACCGGGCTACATCAGTGCCCAATGTCCGCAGGATCATCTCACAATTCGGTTACAGCATTGCATACTTTTACAAATAACATCGGAATAAAGAGCGGAAGACTTAAATAACAATAGTTTTACAAAGCAGGGTTCCAAATAGAAATTAAGGTGCAGTTATTACAAACCAAGTTCTGATAATAGAAATAGACATAGGCAACGTAGTGGAGAACAGCAAAGATACTTATAATCACCCAGCCCGCGGGTGTACAACTATTCTTCGGCCTCATCGGCCTCTTCCTGGACGATGGTCACGCAGCAGGGTGCAAGACACATCGGGGACTCTGTCATACCTGCAGCATGGGTAACAAACCCTGAGTACTGGGGTACTCAACAAGACTTACCCGACTAAAGAAAAGGGAGAAGACTCAGGAATGAGAGGCTTAGGTAGTCAAGGTAAGGCTTAAGCAAGATCAGGTATTTTGCAGAAAAAGATTTTTTAAACCTTATTTTATTTTTTGAAAGATTCAGTATTCCTCAATTCTTCATCGTTCCTGATTCATTTTACATTCAAAACATTCCTAGTTGAGAACCACTCTCCGTTGACAGTCAGTGGACTAAGTCTCCATAACCGAGGAGCAACGTTAATCCGGATAAATAATACTCAGCTGAGGAACCCTATCCACACTGCATATGTAGCACCCAAGCTTGCATATGCCAACTCGTCTACCACGATTCCTCCAAGATTGGGCCCGGTCCTACGCCACCCGGAAGTACAGTACACCACTCCTATCCAGGTACGACGACCATGTCGGTACATGCTACTTCCGCCATCTCTCCACTCCCAGTGCGCGGTTGTCGGTCCAATAAAGGATTCCTCGGAGCCAGAGCTTTCCGAAGTATGTGAATAGTTACAAGTCTTGACCAGCAGGCCCCCATACGGATGGTCCCTAATTTTCCAGCCAGAACTATACCTTGGTTATATCTCACCCAAGCGTAATAGTCCCGTCAGTTTTTCAACCCTGTCCCGGTCGGTGTCAACTGTTGAGTCCCGGACTACAACATGATGGCACCGTACGCTCGGACAACCTCTCCTCGCTATTGACTAGGTACGGATCAGATACCTAGCCAACAGCCGGGGAGTAAGACCAAATTCCCATAAACATTCCTTAAGTGATCACACTTTTGAAATTGGCATTTTATTGCAAAGTCTAATTCAATAAGCATTGCTAAGCATTTTTCAAATACTTTGAAAAGCAGGTCGGGTGTATCAGTGGTCAAGGTGGATAGTGCATCAATTAGGATAGCACACAACTCCTATAAACCTAATGCAATATTTAACTCAAAAGCATTTAAGGAAATCATTTATAAATTCAAGGAAAGGGTTAAATGCACCGGGGCTTGCCTTGAAGAGCAAAGACAGCTGGCTCAGGGTTGGAGGTGTAGAGGTCGAAGCTCGGAGTTACTTCGGGAGCAGGTTCGTCGGCGGCGGCCTCGACTTTGACTTCTCCTTCGGTGACTATACGAATGCAATGATGCATGCACATGAGTATGCTAGCATGAACAATGCAACCAGGGCAACAACATGAACCTTAATCACATTTTCTGTTTTTTCTTAATTATTTTAAAAAAGGTCATTTTATGCAGTTGTTCCAAAAATTACCAAATTAATCACATAAGTTCGTTATGGTGTAGAAAGATGGCAAAACAAATTTCATATTTTTTGGAGGTCATTAAGGTACTCAAATAAAATCAGACATTAATTAACAAAGACACTATTTAACAATTAAAGATAAATGCTCAAAAAAATCAACTTGTTCCAAAAGACTTCAAAATTTCACCAGAGACTAAACATGGCATAGGAAGCTCACAAAAATTTATCTCATGATTTTTGGAGTTATAAATGATTTTCTAAAATCCAAAACCATCCAGTTATTAATTAAAAGAGGGATTTTACATTTTCAATTCTTGCAAGTTTCATATTTTTCTAAAATACTACACAGTGCATGGAGCATACCATAATTTTATCAGGATTTAAGGAACAACAGATTAATTCACACAAAAAAGAGAAACAGAACACTATTCACACTCTTTCAAAAAGGAAAAAGAAAAGAGCGCTGTGCTCCTTCCTCGCAGGGGCTCGGGCGAATCGCGGCGAGGCGGACAGCAGGGCTCAGTGAGGCGGAACAAACGTTTCGTCCGAGGCCTGGCCGGGAGGCTCGGGCGAAGCGGAAACAAGCGTTTCGTCCGAGGCCTGGCCGGTAGGCTCGGGCGAAGCGGAGTGGAAGCAGAGACCGGGGCTTCGAGTGCTTACCACGGGTCGGAGGCAGGCTCGGCTGCTTCGAGGAGCGCGGTTCGCAGGCGTGCTCGAGGGTGTGGCTCGGGAACGTGCTCGAGGGTGAGGCTCGGGAACGTGCTCGAGGGTGAGGCTCGAGGGTGAGGCTCGACACGTTCGAGAGATGTGGCTCGAGGAAGGAGACGACCGCGCGGAACTCCGGCGGTCCGGCGACCCTGTACACTAGCACGACCACCAAGCCTTTAGGAACGCAGAAGGCAAAGAATGAAGATCAGAGGTCAGAGGGAGAAGAGGTGGAGCGACGGCGACGAATTCCGTCGACACCGAGTCGGTCGGCTTCTCACCGGCGCTGAGGAAAAGGGCTCGCACTCGGCGGTGGGAGGCGGTAGCGATGGAATTGAGGAGCTGGGAAGCTGCACGGGCTCAAGGCGGAGCTGCTGGGCTAGTTGGTTAGCGGGGGAGACTCTGGAGTGAGCTGGCCACGGTGGCGGGGTGAGTGCGGAGCTCCGGCCGGCCGGCGGGCCTTTTATAGCCGCGGCCAGGGGCCGTTAGGGGGCGCGCGGAGGTGCGGATGAGGTTGCCCGCGGCGCGTGCTTGCGATCTCATGATGAAGAAGGACGGGCGTGCACCAAGGGACCGGGCGTAGCTCGCCGGACGGCCACGCGGCGGCGCTGTGCAGGGAACAGTGGGGACGGGCGCGGAGGTCAACTGGCGCGCGCGTGCAGATAAGAATGATGGCGCTGTTCTGAGGGCGACGGGGCGGGGTGGTCAGGCGGCTGCCAGACGCGTGGCGCAAGCGGCGCTGGCGCGCGGCCATGGCCGGACCCCCTAGCTGTAGGTTGAAGACGAACAGGCTAGGTCTTATGGTTTGACTATGGGCTGATCTACTGAATTTTGCAAATTACTTCCAAACTTGAACTGAGCAGCAAAAACTCAAATACATAGTTGTGCAGAAAAGGGAGATCTACAACTTTGTCACAAAGAATATTTTCAAATTCCAAACAGTTTTTGAATTAAATACGAAATCAGAAAAGGGGACACTTTTAAGATTTGAATAATTTCAAAATTACTTTTGATTTTATATAGGAACTTGAAAATCTGCAAATACCAAAGTTGTTCCTTTTGACAGGATCTACAACTTTGCTTTTTGGACCAAGTCCAAATTTTGAATAATTTTTAAAGTATTAAAAGAGGGGTAAAAACTAGGGTTTGGAAATTAGGGTTTTTCAAAAGGGATTTGAAATCTGTTTTAGATTTTGGGTTTTGAACAACACAACAAAGCTTCAAGACACAAAACTGAACAAGAAATTACACAAGCAAGTCACAGAGGTGAAATTACCATTTTGCCCTTAAATGAAGATTTGGGCTTTTAGGGTTTGCGAAAAAGAAATCATTACACAGGTATTAAGCAAACTTAAATGCATGACAAGAATGATTAAAGACTAAAGATGATGATGACATGTCAGGTTAATTACATATTAAGCACCAGAGGTGTTACACCCTTCCCCCCTAAAAGAAATCTCGCCCCAAGATTCTGCGTCTTAAGAAGGACAAGGGCAAAACCTTACATCTACAGAGTATCGAGAAAGTCGGGATAGTTCTTTGCTAAGAAGTCTTCGGATTCCCAGGTGGCTTCTTCTTCAGAGTGTTGGTTCCACTGGATCTTGTACCATCTTGTGGTAGTTCTTCGGGTAACACGGTCCTTGGAATCCAACACACGAACTGGATACTCCGAGTACGACAGATCAGGTTCTAACTCAACACCTTCAACTTCCACCATGTGTTCGGGTACTCGGAGGCACTTCTTGAGCTGTGAGACGTGAAACACATTATGAACTGCTGAAAGATGATCGGGCAAACTCAGTTTGTAAGCTACCTTGCCACAACGATCCAGAATTTCAAACGGACCAATGTAGCGGGGTGCTAACTTTCCTTTGACTCCAAAACGAGTGACTCCTTTGGTGGGTGAGACCTTCAGGTACACATAATCCCCGATCTCGAACTGCAGAGGTCGACGTCTCTTGTCAGCATAACTTTTCTGTCGAGACTGTGCAATCTTCATGTTCTCTTGTATTTGCTTGACTTTCTCTTCCATATCTTTTACTAGATCAACCCCAAAGAATTCCCTTTCTCCAGGTTCAGACCAACTGAGAGGTGTACGACAACGGCGACCGTACAGTGCTTCAAAGGGTGCCATCTTGATGCTTTCTTGGTAGCTGTTATTATATGAGAATTCTGCCAAGGGCAAACAGTTATCCCAAGTATCTGCGAAGGTGAGCACACATGCTCTCAACATATCCTCCAACACTTGGTTGACTCGCTCAGTTTGTCCATCTGTTTGTGGATGATATGTTGTACTATGCAAGAGCTTGGTTCCAAGTGAGGCATGGAACGCTTTCCAGAACTTGGCGACAAACTGGGTACCACGATCAGAGATAATGCTCTTGGGTATGCCATGGAGTTTCACTATGTGGTTCTTGTACAAAGTGGCATAAGTGGGGACGGTGTAGCTGGTCTTCACTGGCAGGAAGTGAGCTTGCTTAGTAAGGCGATCCACGATCACCCAGATGGAATCAAAACCTTTTGGTGTCTTTGGTAGCCCATTGATAAAATCCATACTGATATCGTCCCATTTCCAAGCAGGTATAGGTAAAGGTTGCAATTCTCCTCCGGGCTTCATGTGCACGGCTTTGACTTTCTGGCAGGTATCGCACTGAGCGACATACCGGGCGATCTCAATTTTCATCTTTGTCCACCAGACTCTTTGCTTCAAGTCCTGGTACATCTTGTTGCTGCCGGGGTGGATGGAGAATCTAGTCAAGTGTGCTTCATCAAGGATTAACTTTCTTAACTCAGGCACTTTAGGAACTACTAACCGATTCTTAAACCATACTACTCCTTTATCATCAATCCTGAAACAATCAGCCTTTCCGGATTGGACCTTTTCGATGATGTGCTTGATTCCAGGGTTATCTTTCTGTGCAGCGATGATCTGCTCTCTGATAGGGGTTTCTATTCTGATATTATTCAGAGTTCCTTGTGAAATCATTTCAATATTCAACTTTCCCAGCTCATAACACAAAGAAGAATCATAGGGTTTCATCATCAGACAGTTGCAATATGACTTGCGACTGAGCGCATCGGCAACCACATTCGCCTTACCCGGATGGTAATGCACTTCAAGATCATAGTCCTTAATTAACTCAAGCCATCTTCTCTGCCTCATATTCAGTTCCTCTTGAGTGAAGATATACTTCAGGCTTTTGTGATCAGTGTACACATTACAGGTACTGCCCAACAGATAATGACGTCAGATCTTCAAGGCATGCACTACTGCTGCTAACTCGAGATCATGAGTTGGGTAATTCTCTTCATGTCGCTTAACCTGTCGGGAGGCATATGCGATCACTCGACCTTCTTGCATCAAAACACAGCCCAAACCAGTACCAGATGCATCACAGTAGACATCAAAGGGTTTCTCGATGTTCGGCTGGGCTAGCACAGGTGATGTGGTTAACAATTTCTTCAGAGTTTGAAAGGCTTGCTCACAGGCTGGTGACCAGACAAACTTCACAGAATTCTTTACTAACTCAGTGATAGACTTGGCGATTCTTGAGAAATCTGGGATGAATCGACGATAGTATCCTGCCATTCCCATAAAGCTGCGGACTTGATGAACAGTGGTAGGTGGCTTCCAATCCAGAATGTCTGCCACTTTACCAGGGTCAACTGACACACCTTCAGCGGAAAGGACATGACCAAGAAACTGTATCTGATCTAACCAGAACTCACATTTACTGAACTTGGCATACAACTGATGTTCTCTGAGACGGGATAGAACGATACGAAGATGTTCGGCATGATCTTCAGGGGTTTTTGAGTAGACAAGGATGTCGTCAATGAACACGACCACGAATTTATCAAGCTCTGGCATGAACACAGAGTTCATGAGGTACATGAAATGAGCAGGGGCATTGGTCAAACCGAAGGACATGACCAAGTACTCATATAGGCCGTATCTGGTGGTGAAAGCTGTTTTAGGAATATCTTCAGGACGAATCTTTATTTGGTGGTAGCCAGATCTGAGATCGATCTTGGAGAATACTTTGGCTCCAGCTAACTGGTCAAAGAGAAGATCAATACGAGGCAAGGGATATTTATTTTTGATGGTGACCTCATTGAGTGGGCGATAATCAATGCACATTCTGAGAGTCTTGTCTTTCTTCTTTACAAAGATTGCAGGACAGCCCCAAGGAGACGAGCTTGGGCGAATGAAACCCTTGTCCAACAAATCTTGTAATTGGATTTTTAGCTCTGCCAACTCTCTGGGAGGCATTCGATAAGCTCTGCGGGATATAGGAGCAGTCCCGGGCTTTAGCTCTATGGCAAACTCAACATCACGGTCAGGAGGCAGACCAGGCAAATCCTCAGGAAAAACATCAGGGAATTCACAGACCACGGGGATGTCTCTGGTTTCCAGAACATAGGCGGTATTTATTTGAGTGGCTACTGTTTTTTGAGGCATTGGAAGTTGGAGAAGGAGTTTGGAGGTACTGTTAGGAATGTCCACTCTCACAACTCTATTCAGGATGTCGATCATGGCTTTATACTGACACATCCAATTCATGCCTAAAATGACATCTATCTCCTGATCACGTAGCACTATCATGGTGGTAGGAAATACATGTTCCCCCAACATTACTGGTATACTGCGAACCACTTCCTTAGTACTTATACGCCCTCCAGGCGAAAATATGCAGAAACTTTCTTTCAAATCCTCAATTGATATCTCATGCTTGATGACAAAAGTACGACTGATGAAGGAATGCGATGCACCAGAATCAAACAACACAACTGCAGGATGATTGGCAACAGGAAACCTACCGATCATGACGGGCTCTCCTTCTGGGATGTCGCCGACAGCGGTGTAGTAGACTTGTCCGTGCTTCTTGACAATCTTGCCCTTCTGAGCATGCTGCTGCTGTGCACGGTGCTGCTGCTGCTGAGATCCTCCAGGATTCTTCTGAGTATTCTGGGCATACCTCTTGGGCTTTGGGCACTCACGTGACCAGTGACCAAGCTGGCCGCAGTTGTAGCAGGGATGATTGTAGGCTGTTTGTGGAGTGGTGATACGAACACCTGGGGCGTTCGGCTGTGTGGCACTCTGCTGGTTGGCATTGTGGGTGGTGGCCGCGGTACGGACGACCACTTGCTGGTTGGGATAAGGTAGGCGATTTTGGTGGTGACTGGGGTGGTATATGATCCTCTGGCGCTTGTGACCGCCAGAGAAACTGCTGGATCCTGCTTTCTTCTTCTTCTTCTCTTCCTGGTACTGGCGATTGCTTTCTTCAAAAGCAACAGCCCGGTCAACAACATCGTGATAAGACCCAGTCAGGTTATTGGACAAGCTCCTGCGGATCTTTGGGTGCAGTCCTCTGAGGAAACAATCCCTCTTCTTCTCATCTGTGTTGACATACTCTGAGGCATACTGGCTGAGATGATTGAATTGACCCACATACTGCATGACTGTGGAGTCTTTCTGTTGGAGAGCCAGGAACTGATCAAGCTTCATTTTCATCAATCCGGAAGGGATGTGATGAGCACGGAAAGCAGTGCGGAACTCCTCACAGGTCAACTGATGACCCTCTGGCTGGGCAGCCAACAGGTTGGCATACCAAGCGCTTGCTGGACCACGAAGCTGCTGGGAAGCGAACCGGGGCTTCTGGATGTCGGTGCAGCGGAGAAGACCGAACTTCTGCTCCATAGTGCGGAGCCAATCATCAGCTTCCAGGGGTTCATCGGCCTTGGTGAAGACCGGTGGACGGGTTTCCGTGAAATCCACATATGTACTTTCATGGTTGTTGTTGTCGCGGCGACCACGGTGACCATTGTTCTGCTGCCCCTGATTTTGAGCCATCAGGTTAGCAGCGGCTGCCAAGGCTGCAATGGCATCTGCTAGCGTAGCAGGAACAGGTGGAGGGTTTGGAAGGTTGGCATCATCAGAACCTCCAGCTCCAGTGCGAGTGTTCACAGGCATCTGTTAAGCAACTTGGAACTTAGCATTCATAGATAGGGTTCTGAAAACAACAGACTGATAGCTTCTTCTGATACAAAGACTGATAGATTGATAAAGATTTCTGACAGACACAACTGACCGATAAGGGGAAAAAGGTACGAAAAGAAAGATACAGACTGACTTAACAAAAGACAAACTAACGCTCCCAAACCTAGACTAAGGTTTTAGGTAAGCAGGTGGTACAGACACACGGGATCTCCATCTCCTAAAGACGGGTCTAGTCCTCATCGATGATGATCATTTCTTCGTCGTTGTCTTCTTCGAGGATGAGCTCAGGCTCTTCCTCCTCGTCCTCGTCTTCAGCGTGGACGTCCTCAGCAGGTTCAATTTCTTCGTCCACGTCTGGCTCTTGTTCCACATCGGGTTCTTCCACTACTTCGTCCTCAGGGTCTTCCATAACCGGGGGTACCAAGGGGTGGAGTTGATCATACAGCTGATGCACTTCCTCATGAAGCATATCATTGAACTGTTCAATCTGAGCTGTGTACTGCTGCAGTCCATGGAGCTCGGCTCTGGTAACGTCCTCGCGGGTCCAAGCATCATTGCGCTGCTCAATAGCGCGAACCGTGTTCCGGTTGGCCTGCTCCAGGGAAGCTCGTGCCTCATAAAACTCCAGGCGTGAGTGGTAGAAGTCATGCTCCAAGTTTTTCAGCTCAGCCTTCAGATCCTTGATCTCCTCCTTCAGGTTCTTACGGGTGCGGCGGGGAAAGCGACGACTGTTGGAAGATTCTCCAGTCTCCTCCCCAGCGCGTGGTGCCAGCTGGTGGCGTGGCACACCATGCGGTCCAGTTGACTTGCGGGCAGTCAGCTTGATGCGAGCCATGTCTGGATAAGAGAAGATGGATGAGAAAGGCTAGCAAGAACAGGTAAAGGCATACTACCCCAACGAACTTAGAGAGGAAGTTAACTTAAGTGATTATGACATGATGCATGAATCGTTCCTACGGAACAAAGCAATGCAATAAATAAATAAGGTACATAGGGCTTAAAACATGTTGTTCCACTAGCTAGTGTTGCCATATGAGAGACAAGATGAGAGAAGCAATTTGGACTCAAAATAGTCAGGTTTAGTTTGTTTGGGCTCAAAAGGTCTTTTGAAGTTTTCGCAAAAACGAACACTGCAACGTTAAAGTGAGATGCTCCGATACCACTCTGTGACGGAACGACCCTAATCCCATGGCCCATGTGTCCCTGTCAACCTCTGACAGCCGAACTCATGTTCCATGTGATTAAGACCTGTTCGCCACCGGGCTACATCAGTGCCCAATGTCCGCAGGATCATCTCACAATTCGGTTACAGCATTGCATACTTTTACAAATAACATCGGAATAAAGAGCGGAAGACTTAAATAACAATAGTTTTACAAAGCAGGGTTCCAAATAGAAATTAAGGTGCAGTTATTACAAACCAAGTTCTGATAATAGAAATAGACATAGGCAACGTAGTGGAGAACAGCAAAGATACTTATAATCACCCAGCCCGCGGGTGTACAACTATTCTTCGGCCTCATCGGCCTCTTCCTGGACGATGGTCACGCAGCAGGGTGCAAGACACATCGGGGACTCTGTCATACCTGCAGCATGGGTAACAAACCCTGAGTACTGGGGTACTCAACAAGACTTACCCGACTAAAGAAAAGGGAGAAGACTCAGGAATGAGAGGCTTAGGGTAGTCAAGGTAAGGCTTAAGCAAGATCAGGTATTTTGCAGAAAAGCATTTTTTGTAAACCTTATTTTATTTTTGAAAGATTCAGTATTCCTCAATTCTTCATCGTTCCTGATTCATTTTACATTTCAAAACATTCCTAGTTGAGAACCACTCTCCGTTGACAGTCAGTGGACCAAGTCTCCATAACCGAGGAGCAACGTTAATCCGGATAAATAATACTCAGCTGAGGAACCCTATCCACACTGCATATGTAGCACCCAAGCTTGCATATGCCAACTCGTCTACCACGATTCCTCCAAGATTGGGCCCGGTCCTACGCCACCCGGAAGTACAGTACACCACTCCTATCCAGGTACGACGACCACGTCGGTACATGCTACTTCCGCCATCTCTCCACTCCCAGTGCGCGGTTGTCGGTCCAATAAAGGATTCCTCGGAGCCAGAGCTTTCCGAAGTATGTGAATAGTTACAAGTCTTGACCAGCAGGCCCCCATACGGATGGTCCCTAATTTTCCAGCCAGAACTATACCTTGGTTATATCTCACCCAAGCGTAATAGTCCCGTCAGTTTTTCAACCCTGTCCCGGTCGGTGTCAACTGTTGAGTCCCGGACTACAACATGACGGCACCGTACGCTCGGACAACCTCTCCTCGCTATTGACTAGGTACGGATCAGATACCTAGCCAACAGCCGGGGAGTAAGACCAAATTCCCATAAACATTCCTTAAGTGATCACACTTTTGAAATTGGCATTTTATTGCAAAGTCTAATTCAATAAGCATTGCTAAGCATTTTTCAAATACTTTTGAAAAGCAGGTATCGGGTGTATCAGTGGTCAAGGTGGATAGTGCATCAATTAGGATAGCACACAACTCCTATAAACCTAATGCAATAATTTAACTCAAAAGCATTTAAGGAAATCATTTTATAAATTCAAGGAAAGGGTTAAATGCACCGGGGCTTGCCTTGAAGAGCAAAGACAGCTGGCTCAGGGTTGGAGGTGTAGAGGTCGAAGCTCGGAGTTACTTCGGGAGCAGGTTCGTCGGCGGCGGCCTCGACTTTGACTTCTCCTTCGGTGACTATACGAATGCAATGATGCATGCACATGAGTATGCTAGCATGAACAATGCAACACAGGGCAACAACATGAACCTTAATCACCTTTTCTGTTTTTTCTTAATTATTTAAAAAAAGGTCATTTTATGCAGTTGTTCCAAAAATTACCAAATTAATCACATAAGTTCGTTATGGTGTAGAAAGATGGCAAAACAAATTTCATAATTTTTGGAGGTCATTAAGGTACTCAAATAAAATCAGACATTAATTAACAAAGACACTATTTAACAATTAAAGATAAATGCTCAAAAAAATCAACTTGTTCCAAAAGACTTCAAAATTTCACCAGAGACTAAACATGGCATAGGAAGCTCACAAAAATTTATCTCATGATTTTTGGAGTTATAAATGATTTTCTAAAAATCCAAAACCATCCAGTTATTAATTAAAAGAGGGATTTTACATTTTCAAATTCTTGCAAGTTTCATATTTTTCTAAAATACTACACAGTGCATGGAGCATACCATAATTTTATCAGGATTTAAGGAACAACAGATTAATTCACACAAAAAAGAGAAAACAGAACACTATTCACACTCTTTCAAAAAGGAAAAAGAAAAGAGCGCTGTGCTCCTTCCTCGCAGGGGCTCGGGCGAATCGCGGCGAGGCGGACAGCAGGGCTCGGGTGAGGCGGAAACAAACGTTTCGTCCGAGGCCTGGCCGGGAGGCTCGGGCGAAGCGGAAACAAACGTTTCGTCCGAGGCCTGGCCGGTAGGCTCGGGCGAAGCGGAGTGGAAGCAGAGACCGGGGCTTCGAGTGCTTACCACGGGTCGGAGGCAGGGCTCGGCTGCTTCGAGGGAGCGCGGTCCGCAGGCGTGCTCGAGGGTATGGCTCGGGAACGTGCTCAAGGGTGAGGCTCGGGAACGTGCTCGAGGGTGAGGCTCGGGAACGTGCTCGAGGGTGAGGCTCGAGGGTGAGGCTCGACACGTTCGAGAGATGTGGCTCGAGGAAGGAGACGACCGCGGCGGAACTCCGGCGGTCCGGCGACCCTGTACACCAGGCACGGCCACCAGTAGCCGGTTAGGAACGCAAGAAGGCAAGGAATGAAGATCAGAGGTCAGAGGGAGAAGAGGTGGAGCGACGGCGACGAATTCCGTCGACCCGAGTCGGTCGGCTTCTCACCGGCGCTGAGGAAGAAGGGCTCGCACTCGGCGGTGGGAGGCGGTAGCGATGGAATTGAGGAGCTGGGAAGCTGCACGGGCTCAAGGCGGAGCTGCTGGGCTAGTTGGTTGAGCGGGGGAGACTCTGGAGTGAGCTGGCCACGGTGGCGGGGTGAGTGCGGAGCTCCGGCCGGCCGGCGGGCCTTTTATAGCCGCGGCCAGGGGCCGTTAGGGGGCGCGCGGAGGTGCGGATGAGGTTGCCCGCGGCGCGTGCTTGCGATCTCATGATGAAGAAGGACGGGCGTGCACTAAGGGACCGGGCGTGAGCTCGCCGGCGACGGCCACGCGGCGGCGCTATGCAGGGAACAGTGGGGGACGGGCGCGGAGGTCAACTGGCGCGCGCGTGCAGATAAGAATGATGGCGCTGTTCTGAGGGGCAACGGGGCGGGGTGGTCAGGCGACTGCCAGACGCGTGGCGCAAGTGGCGCTGGCGCGCGGCCATGGCCGGGACCCCCTAGCTGTAGGTTGAAGACGAACAGGGCTAGGTCTTAGGGTTTGACTATGGGCTGATTTCTGAATTTTGCAAATTACTTCCAAAACTTGAACTGAGCAGCAAAAACTCAAAATACCAAAGTTGTGCAGAAAAAGAAGATCTACAACTTTGTCAAAAAGAATATTTTCAAATTCCAAACAGTTTTTGAATTAAATACGAAATCAGAAAAGGGGACACTTTTAAGATTTGAATAATTTCAAAATTACTTTTGATTTTATATAGGAACTTGAAAATCTGCAAATACCAAAGTTGTTCCTTTTGACAGGATCTACAACTTTGCTTTTTGGACCAAGTCCAAATTTTGAATAATTTTTAAAGTATTAAAAGAGGGGTAAAAACTAGGGTTTGGAAATTAGGGTTTTTCAAAAGGGATTTGAAATCTGTTTTAGATTTTGGGTTTTGAACAACACAACAAAGCTTCAAGACACAAAACTGAACAAGAAATTACACAAGCAAGTCACAGAGGTGAAATTACCATTTTGCCCTTAAAGGAAGATTTGGGCTTTTAGGGTTTTCGAAAAAGAAATCATTACACAGGTATTAAGCAAACTTAAATGCATGACAAGAATGATTAAAGACTAAAGATGATGATGACATGTCAGCTTAATTACATATTAAGCACCAGAGGTGTTACATAAGCTTCTTGCGCAAATCCTTGCACTCCTTCCTCTTCATCTCAAAGCAAGTGTGAGCTTGCTCCAACATGTCCATGAGGTCCTCCTTTGAGTGCTCCTCATCCTCATCACCCTCACTATCACTCTCATCATCGGATTGTACCTTAGTTGTCTTAGCCATGAAGCATGATGGAGTGTAAAATAGAGAAGGCTTATTGTTGATTGCAATGCTTGCAAATGCCTTCTTCTTGGTGCTCTTCTTGTTATCATCATCACTTGAGTCTTCACTACCGGATGATGCATCACTATCTCATGTGATAACATATGAGCCACCCTTCTTCTTCTTGAAGCTCATTTTCTTCTCTTTCTTCTCCTTCTTATCTTTCTTCTTCTCATCTTTATCATTGTCACTATTGTAGGGACAATCCGCTACAATGTGATCCTTGCTCTTGCACTTGTAGCATCTTCTCACATAGTCTTTGTTCTTGTTGTAATCTCTTCTCTTCCTTGCACCATAGCCCTTCTTCTTCATGAACTTGCCAAATTTTCTCACAAATAGAGCTAAGGCTTCATCATCAATGTCACTAGCTTCTTCATTGTCACTTGATTCTTCCTTCTTGGACTTGCCCTTGCTCTTTGATGAGGTGGCTTTGAATGCCACACTTTTCTTCTTCTTGTCCTATTCCTTGACCACTTCTTCACTATCTTCATTGTATTGATCCTCGGTCATGACATCACCAAGCACCTCATTTGGAGTAACATTCTTCAAGCCTCCTCTAAAGATGATGGTGCGAAGTGTCTTGAATCTCTTGGGCAAGCAACTCAAGAATCGGTGAGTGAAGTCTTCATCTTGCACCTTTTCTCCCAAGGACTTGAGATCATTGATGATGACTGGCAATCTATAGAACATTTCCGAAATTGATTCATCATCCTTCATCTTGAAGTTGGTGAGCTTGTCCTTGAGCATGTACAACTTGGCACTTTTTACAGTTGAAGTGCCCTCATATGTTTCTTCTAATCTTTTCCACACCTCACTTGCATTGTCAAGATCTTTGATTTGCTCGAACACCTTTGGATCAATGGCATTGTATATGGTGTTGAGCGCCATTGTGTTGCATTGCTTGTTGATGGAGTCATTTGGTGTTGGATTGGTAGGATCAAGAATCACAAACTCATTTTCTACCACATCCCACACCTTGTCATTGATTGAACCCAAATACATTCTCATCTTTCTTTTCCAATAATCAAAAGATGTGTCATCAAAGAACGGTGGTTTGCCCCCAACATGGTTGAACACAATTTGAGCCATTTTTAACACCGAAGGTTGTTAATCCTTATGCAAACGGTGACCACTGCTCCGATACCACTTGAAAAGTCCTAAATGGCTAGAGGGGGGGTGAATAGCCTAATAAAATTTCTACAAAACACTTAGAGCAACTAGTTAGACAATTACAAAGCGAAGCTTTTTGCTCTAGCTCTACTAAGTGTTGCAAGCCACCTATCCAAACAATTCTAGTAAACTATGATCACTATGGCACACAAAAGCTATGTCACTATTCTCTAAACTAGTGAGCTAGCAAGAAATAATTGCTTCTAATTAGAGAGCTAGCTCTAGCAAAAATTATCTCTACACAAGAAATAAAGAATGTAATGCAATGATAGAGAGATATACCGACACTGGCAAGATATGATCAACCAAAATATGAATACCAATGAAGTCCGGGAGATAACCAAATAGACAATGGACATAAAGATTTTCTCCCGAGGTTCACATGCTTGCCGGCACGCTACTCCCTGTTGTGTCGACCAAGCACTTGGTGGTTCGGTGGATAATAGGTGTTCACAAACCTAGCTCAACACTTGAGTGCCACAAGAACCGACCCACAAATGGAGGTAACTCAATGACACGCGCAATTTACTAGAGTTACCTTTTGGCTCATCGCTGGGGAAGGCACAATACCCCTCACAAATACGCGTTCGGTCATTGTTTCACTCAGCGTCCGGTCACGAACAGAGAGGTTCCAGAGACGATTTTCATCGATCGGATGCGTCTGGTCAAATGTGACCGGACTCACTTAGCGTCTGATCATTCTAATGCACACGTTGCCTCTTGTGAACAGTGGTACAGGCGAGTCTGGTCACTTGTTTCAGTAGAGTCCGGTCACTGTTTCAATAGTGATCGGACGCATGTTTCAACAGCGTCCGGTCAGGCCTGAAAACCACGTTTTCAACTCCGGTTTCTTCTCCTTTGCAAATGTGCCAACACCACCAAGTGTACATCACATTGTGCAAGTGTGTTAGCATTTTCCAAACATTTTTTCAAAGGATTAGAAGTTAGCACACTAGGTCCTAATGCATATGCATGTATGAATTCACCTATTGGCACTTGACAACCGCAATCACCGAGATAGTCCCCTCTTAATAGTACGGCTATCGATCCTAAAACACACTCACACCCTCTATGGTGTCTTGAGTGCCAAAAACAAAATCCCTATTTATACCTTTGCCTTGATCTCCATAGGGTTTTGCTTTTCTCTTCTTCTCTTTCCAAATGTGAAGCACTTGATCCATCTTTTGGTCATCACCACCAACACCATGGTCATCATCTAGCTCCCACACTTGGTGTGTACCAACCTAGCTCATAAACACTTCATGACAAAGGTTAGTACCCTAGGTGACATCAATTATCCAAAACCAAACAAGGACTTTCAACCGCCTCATCCCCGCCTCGGTTAATTGATTAACGGAGGCGGGCGCCTTAAGACAACTATCTTGGTTAATTGATTAACGGTGGCGAGCGCATTAACATATCTGCCTCGCTAATGCTTTCTAGAAAATCCCAAAATCCAAATATCTTGTGACTCTAGAGAGTCAAACTCACGACCTGCCGCTTTACATTACCGAGTCTCTACCACTAAGCCACAAACTCATTCATGTTTATATATAATATGCTATCTTTTTATATTAATATTTTATAATCTTATTTCGAATATTTTGGCTACTAAATGAACTCAAATGAAAAAAACTTTTAACTATAAAGTTCTAAATCTTAAAGTACTACAACTTTGGTATAAGATGTATTTTTATCGGAGAGAGTTTGAAAAATTCAAAAAAATAAGTCTCAAAATATGTAAATTTAAAACACATATTTGAGACTCTAGATGACTTTACATCGAAAACTTGTCAATATCAAACATGTAACTCAGGTCAACCATTACAACTCCGGTGTTAACTACATAAACATTTAAGACCATTTAGGAATGCTTAATTTTAAATTTCAAAATTTATAATCTTCAAACACATATTTGGAACTCCAAATATCTTTAATTTTAAAACTTTTCACCTATAAAACTATTTAAAACTATAATTGTTGTATTGATCATGTCAACAATCGAGATCATTTGATAATTCTAAATATTAAATTTCAAAAATCTATACACTTACAACAATATTTTGGGACATTAAATTGTTTTAATTGAAAACCCTTTCTACTACAAAGTTGTAGATTTTGTCGAAGTCTACTATTTTAATATAAAGTTTGTATTCATCCTAGTTTATATGAAAAAATAATGAATTATTTTTTTTTACAACCATTAATCAAGACGAACATCTGAAGATATCAATCTTGACCAATTGATTAATAGAGATGGTCGTAATAGATTAATCGAGATGGTTGTCTTAAGATATGACCTCCTCAGTTAGTAATGTTTAACAGAGACGGTTGCTAGGTTGGTTGCCCCGCCACGAATAACCGAGGCGGGCAGCCGGCCCAACCTCCTTTGAGGCTTCTCTCAAAAGATTTTGTGTACCTTCGAGGATTACTGATGCTGCTGCTTATTGAATCAACCAAAACGTTGACATTGGGACGTGGGCCTGTCCACCGGGATCATATATGCATTGTTCAAGTTTGGTTGTTGGATCGCTCAGCCCTGATCAACAGTACCGAGCTTGCTGGATGTACCTTGTGTACACACATTTGGTCCTAAGCGCCGGTGGTGAATCATGTCATCACCACCCGGCATTATCCCGCATTCCTCAGTTCCCGCCGCGCGCGCTCCCACAACACGAGCACGCTACGCGCTGCTGCATGTAGAGCACCATGTGGACCACGTCCCCCCAAGCGTGACTGGCCCCTGCGATATGGTCCTACTCTTCCAAAATAAGTGTCGTTTTGGGTTTTGTGTCATAAGTTTGATTCAATTTATAAAAAATATATACAACATTTATATCTCTAAATAATTTTGTTAAAAAACTAGACTTAAAGATCTTTCCGATGATACTAATCACTTAATATAAATATTAATATATTTTAATATATAATTAACGGTAGCTAGTGTTTTCTCGGTAAGCGAGAACGACACTTATTCTGGAACGGAGGGAGTACACACAATCAAGCACCACAAATTAAAGGATGACATAGTGGATGGTAGGCATAGTACGTGATTGGCAGCGTTCTTCTTCAATCCGCCGTCTTCTCGGTATCGGCGCCAGACACCATCATCAGTGGCTCCATCATAATGTGTACTTGCTTGTTTTCTGACGGACAAGTGTCTGGCAGTATCAGCGTCATTTTGTCCGGAGATTTGTTGTTGTCATCGTCATTAGGAGTAGTGATATCCTGGAGTTCAGTTCCACAGGACTCAGTTCCAATTCCATGGTGTACTACTGTGTTCTTATTGGTTTCTACCGGATCGCGGAGCTTCCTGTGGGCCCAGCGTGGGCGCCAGCCCTTGGTCGGGATGCATGGACGGCATTAGAACTAGGGATATCCTGGAGGAGTTCAGTTACATGGGACTCCATCGTCATGCTAATTATTCCATGGTGTACTGTGGTTCCGTTGCTTTCTACCACCGGAGCACCTAGCCGCTTAATTGGGCTCCCATTTTGTCCGCATGAAGCTCGCGCTCTTGTCCGTCGTCGTCTTGCCGCCGCTCCCAGATTTCTTGTTGCCATTGCCACCGGCGCCGGCAAGGGCAGGCGGAGAGGAAGAGGCGTAGCAGAGCATGATCACCAGAAAGAACGACAGCACGTACCTCGGCGAAGACGGCGGCGGCGAGGCCTGCATCTGATGCATCGATCGACGTGAGCCGGCCAGTGGCCTTGCAGCCTGCTCTATCCGATACCTAGCGGGCTTTCTTGTTGTTGTGAAATCGTGATCGATCGATGGATAGGAGGAAGAATGAAATATATAGGTCGATCAACCGATATGCATGTGATGCATTCATGCCAATAATGCAGCTGTCACGTACAGCCGGCCGTTAGTCGATCGGTTTACTGGCTATACTTACAAGTTACAACGACAAGCATGTGCGTTAGTTGGGAACAAACGACTAAACAAATTAACCACTGTGCTAGCTAGCTAGATACTCCGCGTATGGTGTTGTTGGATTCTGTATTGATTGGAAAATACGAGGAGAGGTGGTACAACTAGCTAGCTAGCTAACACTCCTCTCTACTCAATTGGCCCGCCGTCAAATTCAAATTCCTGTTTCAACGTTGGTGGTTACCATTACAAGCAGTACGTCGTTAGGGTTCCCGGGAGATCACCTGTTTCAAATTGATTTGCTTCGAAGCTTCCGCTGTTCTCGATCTGCAATTCTTTACGCATGCAGTACGTAGCTAGCTAGCTAACTAACTCAGTTGTAAACTTGTAATAATAAGAGAGAACAAATTGCATTATTGCCAAACGCTTCAACCAACGCTGCGTCTGCCCTAGGGCTTGAGCAGCCGCCGCCGCCGCCGTCTTCTTCACCGTTGGCCCCCCTCCCTCTCCTTCGATATCTTGCCGGAGGCCGGAGGGAGTGAAGATCCATCGTTTTAATAAGTTTTCTAGTAGATCGAGTCCTCTAGCTTGGTATTGGGGTCTATTTCCTCGTCCTCCTTCCCAGTTAAAAATGGCAATGGGGTACCCGAAACCCGATGGGTTTTTACCCTATTAGGTTAAGGGTATGGGTCAACTTTTCTACCCATGAGTTTGTTAATGGTTTTTACCCTAATCGATGTCCCCAGGTGTCAGCCACTGCAGCTAGTCCTCCGGTGCTCCGGTTCTTCAATCCAAGCATCACGTCTGTCCTTCACCGCTCTCTGTCCATCGGCACATCTTGTCTCTACTTGACCTTGCTTTTCATCGCTATCGATCACTGTCTCCGAGCCCCACAACTGCGCACCATAAGCCAAGAGATATGTTGCACAACACCAACTCACGTCATGGTTAGTCCAATAACCCAACCCAAAGCACTCAACCCGTTGACAATCACTCATCGTACCAAATAGCATGGGCACATTTCAACCATGTATTCTCACTAGTACACGTTCGACACACTAAACCAAAAAAAGGCCTAATGAAGTCTTTTTTTATAGGCTACAAGTCAAAATTTCCTTTCTCCCTTTCAATCACCACTAAACCAAACAAGACCTATTAATGAGGTCTTTTTCCATGGATAATTGGATGTACATTACTGACTCACTATATTGGGAGAAAAAAGACAAACAATTTTTGACCGTTGACCACACAGAGTCCAAACTCAACATCTCGGCTGTAAACGAACAGGGAGTGGGTTATCAGTATCGATGGTCACTTGGTTCTCAAGAACAAAATTATACAATGATGTCATTGAAGTCTCCAACTCTGGAATTTTGATACTTGCATTGGGTCCTTGAACTTACACATTAGCGTTATCTCTAGTAGCACCCAATACCTCTCTTATATCCCATATAAAACTGTCATATTAGAGGTGTATATGCTTTTTTTTCTTACTCCAAATGCTCCTCAATACCATTACCTTTTATGGTGCTCACCAATATTCACTCATCTTCCCTCAAATAAAGGAGGAGTTGTATCTCCCCAATAATATGACTAGTGAGGGCACCCCCCAACTATCACTTTTTAGCTATCTTTTCTCCTACACACCTGTGGGACCCACCTTTTTTATGGGTATTGGGAGCAACCCCTCAATGATAAAAAAAAAATATTGGGCTACCCAATACAAATATATTAGGGATAGATTATTGAAAAATTGGTGGGGATGCTCTAAGTCTCTCAACTTGTCCCATTACAATAGATTTCGTCCAAACGATCTTTGACGCACTTCATGCGTTGATGTGGCACACTAAATGTGTGTTGACATTGACATGACATGTGAGACTATGTCAGTGTACTTAGCTAACGAGAAAGGCAGAAATGAAACTTAGGGAGTGTTTAGTTTCCACCCAAAAACTTTTCATGTATCACATCGAATGTTTGAGCACATGCATAGAGTATCAAATGTAGACTAAAAAATAACTAATTACATAGATTGCGATAACTTTTCAAGGCGATTTTTTTAAGCCTAATTAGTCCATGATTTGACAATGTTGTGCTACAGTAAATATGTGCTAACTATGAATTAATTAGTCTTAATAAATTCGTCTCACGGTTTTCTGGCGCAATATGTAATTTATTTTTTATTAGACTATTTTTAATAGACTAAATTAGTACTGCAACATTCGATATGACATCCAAAAACTTTTCACCTACCAACTAAACATCCCCTACCAACTAAACATCCTCTTATATCGGATATCTCAAGATCAAGCATCCAGAAGTGAGCCATCATATCCAATTGGGAAAATGTCGATAACGTTTGGAAACCGAGTTTTACATCAGAAACACCAAGCACACATGATGACCACGGCCTCAGCCCTTCAACTCGATCAAAACGATGGGATCGGATCATCAGAACCACAGTAGATAGTACCATGGATCCATACATGAGTGTCTCACTCTTTATTACATTACATGATCGCCCCATGCGTAGGGGTCGCTACTGAAAACGAGAGAATCGGCATGTCCACACACGGACGGACTCGGCTACACTCAAATAAAAGTTCAACGAGAGACAGACCACAAGGTATCATCACTAAGTAATAAGGTAGCAACAGCAACAACAGGTCCTCTACTTCATGCATTGTCGTACGTCCAATAACATCAAGCTCCACTGCCACATGCCAAGTCCTTCAGTTATTGCAAATACTGTCTGCCGATCGACCTTTCATTCTCTCCTCCGATCCGATCGATCCAAGACAGGAACAGGCGGATTATTACCTTTCACGTACTGGTGAATGGTGATGACTGCGTCCACCTTGGGCAGTCGGTGGTTCGCTGTGATGTCTGAATGGGCCGTCGTCTGGTGCCTCCTTAGGTTTCGGGCTGGGGTTTGCAGGTCCCTGCCCCTGCATATTCAAGCTGGCACCGGTGGCCGGCGGCAGAGGAGGAGAGGGAGATGAACGGTGGAGCAGCATGCCCAGGCAAGAGCTGGACAGCACTGTCACCATTGACACCTCCGCCTCTGCTGGTTCCAAGATGGGTGAAGGCACTAACCTGAAGGTCGTGAAATCAGAAGATGAAAAGAGGCTAGAGAGAAGCCGGAGGACCAACCTACGTGTAATTGGGCCGGATTGGGAGGATTAGTTGTTATGGCCCTGCGTGGCCCAATTGGGGAGGCAGCCCATCAGGGTTCCTTCTTGTAAGTGAAGCGTAGAGGAGAAGGACTTGAACTCGGTCATTATTCTGGACGGCACCCGAGGGTGACGGCGGCGGTGAGCGCGGCGGAGCCGGCGTCTCGAGACCTTGTATCCCCTGCTACCTTAATTTCTATTGAGCGCGAAGTAGTCAGGTAACAATCTGGTACCGGCGTCTCGAGACCTTGTATCCCCTGCTACCTTAATTTCTATTGAGCGTGAAGTAGTCAGGTAACAATCTGGTATCGGAGCAGTTCCGATCCACCAAAAAATTTTCTCCTCTTTCTTCTCTGCCTCGATCTGGAGCTGTGATTCCCGACGACAGGCTCTCCTTCGGATCCACTCTCGCAGTGTTGATCTTGAGGATCCATAGGTCCGTGCCGAGGTCAGCTTGATCGGCAGTGACGATCGAGTTAGAAAATCCACACCCTGGCCACCCACCCGTATCTTACGCGCCGTCAGATGGCCATGGCTTCACCGGAGGAACAGATGGGTCAAATTCTAGCCCTGCTGACCGAGAATTCCAAAGGTATCAATGAGTTGAAAACCTCCATGTCGGAGATGAGAAGTATGCAGACGAAGTTTTCCAAATGGAAGCCGGAGGTCGACAACCGCGTTCACGAACTGGAGCATGCGGTTCTGGATCTTGGTGAACGAGTGGATCAAGTGCTGAATTCCATTCTTCCTTCGGTCAAGCCAGTTGAATTACCAGCACCGGAAACTCAAGGGGACGTCACCATCGCCTTCGCTCCACCTCCCTTGATAGCTGCCATTCGGGAGGAACACTTCGCCTCTCCAAGTGACAAGGTGCCAAGTTCCGCGCATCTGGAACTTCACCCGCCAAGGGCGGCATCTGGGTCGATAGACCACGGCAAGGGACCTACTCACCGGGGTGCTGGTTTTGGGGTGGTGTATACCGCCGCCCCAGAAACGGCCCCGGTCACAGATGTTGAATTTCCTAAGTTTGATGGATCAAATCCACGGCTGTGGGTCAAACTATGCGAAACCTATTTTGATGTCTATCAAACAGCTCCTGAGTTATGGGTTCGTCTAGCATCTATGCGTCTTACTGGTGCCGCAGCTTTATGGTTTCAGATGGTGCAAACCACCCTCTCTTCGATGCCTTGGGATTCTTTTGTTCAGGTGGTCTGCAATAGGTTTGATCGAGATGAACATAACCAATTACTTCGCCACTTTTTCCACATCAGACAAACCTCCACTGTATCTGATTATGTTGAACAATTTAGTGACCTTATCAATCACTTACTAGCTCATGACCCATCCTTTCAACCTTCTGTCATTACAAACCGATTCATAGATGGTTTACACAGAGATATTAGAGCAGTGATCTTGATACATCGACCCCAAGATCTAGATATTGTTGTTTCGTTGGCATTTTTGCAGGAAGAAGCCACACAAGACCTCCCTCCTAGAAGATCTGAATCAGGAATCTCTTTCACGAAGCATTCTCAGGAGACTATGAAGCCTTCTCATGTACCTCAAAGAACTTTTACCAGTCCTCCCAAAGTCCCTAAAGAGAAAAGATCTGGTGACTCGGGCAAATCAAGAACTGGGAAAGAGAAAATATCAGCTCTGAAAGCTTACAGAAGAGCTAAAGGTTTATGTTTCAAGTGTGGTGAGAAATGGAGTCCTCAGCGCAAATGTCCATCTACTGTGTCTCTTCATGCAATGGAACAGTTGTGGCAGTGTCTTGAGGATGGTGAAGAATTGGACATTCCCAACCTCACTAATGATAGTGATTCAGGGGAGGACCTTATGGCCATCTCAGTTCAAGCTCTCAGCAGAACAGAAGGTTTCAAAACCCTCAGACTCCGAGGTCATTTACAAGGCAAGGAAATCTTTATGCTGGTTGACTCTGGGAGTTCTCATAGCTTTATCAGTGAGTCCATGGCATCCTTCATTACTCCTTGTCATAAGCTTTTATCACCAGTCCAAGTTCAAGTTGCTAATGGAGCATTATTGTCCTGCACTCATGAATTACCACACCAAATCTGGGGTTGCCAAGGGCACACCTTTTCTACAACACTCAAGATTATACGATTGAAAGGTTATGATGTTGTTCTTGGCATGGACTGGTTGAGTGCTCATAGTCCTATGCAGGTTCATTGGCTCGAGAAGTGGATACAGTTCAGCCATAATCAACAAAGGGTGAAGATTCAAGGCCTTCTGCCTAAAGCTGTTTTGGGCTCTCCAATTTCCCATCACCAACTTCAAGCATTGGATAAAACTGATTCTATACTATATGTGGTTCATTTGCAAGAACAGCAACCTCATACCCCATCTGATGCTGACTTGCCTGCAGAATTACAGGACCTTCTTCAGGAATTTACACCCATTTTCCAACCACCAACAAGTCTGCCACCTCCTAGACCTGGGGACCACAAAATACCACTAATAGAAGGTGCACATCCTTTCTGCCTGAGGCCATACCGTTAGAATCCTGCTCAAAAGACTGAGATTGAGCACCAAATCAAAGAGATGCTGAACAAAGGGTGGATTCAACAAAGCACAAGCCCTTATTCTTCACCTGTCTTATTGGTCCGCAAGAAGATAGGAGATTGGCGCCTCTGTGTTGATTTTCGCCGTCTTAACGCTCTCACAATAAAAAACAAATATCCCTTACCTATCATTGAAGAATTGTTGGAGGAATTACATGGTGCTACATGGTTTTCAACCTTGGATCTCTGCTCTGGGTTTCATCAGATAAGAATGGCTGAGGGTGATGAGTATAAAACAGCTTTTCAGACTCATAGTGGCCACTATGAATATAAGGTAATGTCTTATGGGGTTACAGGGGGCCCTGCTACCTTCCAGACAGTTATGAATCTTCTGCTCGAACCTCTCCTCAGAAAATGTGTCATTGTCTTTATAGATGATATTCTCATATATAGCAAATCATGGCCAGAGCACTTGCAACATTTGAGAGCAGTCCTCATAATCCTCCAGCAAAACCAGTTCCACATCAAGCTCAACAAATGTGCCTTCGCTAAACAACAACTCGGCTATTTGGGTCACATTGTTAGTGCTCAAGGAGTAGCTACTGATCCCACAAAAATCGATACTATTCAGTCCTGGCCTCAACCTACCAATGTCAAGGAACTTAGGAGCTTCCTAGGAATGGCAGGGTATTATCGCAGATTTGTTTCCCAATTTGGCATCATTTCGAAGCCACTCACTAATCTGCTTAAGAAGGGAACACTCTTTGTTTGGTCCTCTGATACAGAGACAGCATTTCAGACGCTAAAAAAGGCATTGATATCAGCCCCTGTCCCGGCCTTACCAAATTTTTCACTCCCTTTTATTGTCGAAACTGATGCATCTGCAAAAGGGATTGGTGCAGTCCTTCAGCAGCAAGGACATCCCGTGGCCTATGTCAGTAAAGCTTTAGGACCTAAAGCTCAAGGGCTCTCCACTTATGAAAAAGAGTGCCTCACAATTTTGATGGTTGTTGATCATTGGTACCACTACTTACAAAGCTCTTAGTTTGTCATTTTGACTGATCAAAAAAATCTTACTCACCTTGATGATCAAAGACTGACCACCCCATGGCAGCACAAAGCCCTTACCAAGTTAATGGGACTGAACTATAAGATCATTTACAAGAAGGGAGTTGACAACAAAGTTGCAGATGCTCTTTCTCGAGTTTCAACATCCCTCACTTATGACATTTCAGCCATTTCCATAATCAAACCCACGTGGTTGCAGGACATCCAATCCTCTTACAATGATCCATAGTCTCTCAGACTGCTATCAGAGTTAACAATATCCTCTCCTCAAGGTCCCTACCATCTCAAGGATGGTCTCATCAGATATAATTCCAGAATTTGGGTTGGTTTTGATGTTCCTCTTCAACACAAAATTCTGTCTTCACTTCATACAAGTGCCATTGGGGGCCATTCTGGTTATGAAGTAACTTACCAACGTGTTAAGCACCTATTTGCTTGGCCTAAACTTAAGCAGTTTGTGAGAGATTTTGTGGCTAGCTGCACCATCTGCCAACAAGTCAAGTCTGAAAGAGTCACCTATACAGGTCTCTTAGCTCCTTTACCTATACCTGAAGGTGCTTGGCAGACTGTACCTCTGGATTTTATAGAAGGACTCCCAAGGTCAGCTAGTTACAATTGTATCCTGGTGGTGGTGGATAAATTTTCTAAATATGGTCATTTCATCCCACTCTCACATCCTTTTACTGCTCTTCAAGTAGTTGTGGTGTATCTGAATAATATCTTTAAACTCCATGGACTGCCATCAACCATGGTCTCAGATAGGGATAAAGTCTTCACGAGTCACATTTGGCAAGAACTGTTCAAAATGTTGGGCACAGACTTAAAGATGAGCAGTGCTTACCACCCCCAGACTGATGGACAAACTGAGAGAGTCAACCAATGTCTGGAAACATATCTCAGGTGTTTTGTTCATGCATGTCCATCTAAATGGTCTAGTTGGCTTGCTCTAGCCGAATACTGGTACAATACTTCCTTCTAGTCCTCACTAGGGAAGAGTCCTTTCTTTGTGTTGTATGGTCATGAGCCAAGACACTTCGGCATTGATATTTCGCAGTCCTGCCAGAATGTAGATCTGCACAATTATCTGGAAGAGCGAGATCTGATGCAACAATTAGTCAGACAACACTTAATCCGAGCTCAAAACAAGATGAAGCTTCAGGCTGACAAACACAGATCTCCAAGAACCTTTCAAGTGGGTGACTCTGTATATCTCAAAGCTCAACCCTATGTGCAAACATCCTTGGCACCACGCTCTTCCAACAAATTGTCATTCAGGTACTTCGGGCCATTCACGGTACTTGATCAGATCGGTCCGGCAGCTTACCGTTTACAGCTGCCTGCACACAGTCTTATTCATCTAGTGTTCCATGTTTCTCAACTCAAGAAGGCCGTCACTCCCAGTACATCTGTAAGTTCTGAACTGCCAGACACTACTGACCAACTGCAGGTACCCCAAATCATCTTGGACCGTCGTCTTCGCCAACATATTGATGCTATGATCCCTCAAGTTCTGGTGCGGTGGTCATATCTTCCTCCCGAGCTGTCCACCTGGGAAGATGAGATTCCACTCCGTCAACAATTCCCGCGTGCACCAGCTTGGGGACAAGCTGGTTCTCGAGGGGGAGGGAGTGTCACCATTGACACCTCTGCCTCTGCTGGTTCCAAGATGGGTGAAGGCACTAACCTGAAGGTCGTGAGATCAGAAGATGAAAAGAGGCCAGAGAGAAGCCGGAGGACCAACCTACGTGTAATTGGGCCAGATTGGGAGAATTAGTTGTTATGGCCCTGTGTGGCCCAATTGGGGAGGCAGCCCATCAGGGTTCCTTCTTGTAAGTGAAGCGTGGAGGAGAAGGACTTGAACTCGGTCATTATTCTGGACGGCACCCGAGGGTGACGGCGGCGGCGAGCGCGGCGGAGCCGGCGTCTCGAGACCTTGTATCCCCTGCTACCTTAATTTCTATTGAGCGTGAAGTAGTCAGGTAACAAGCACGTCCCGCAGAAGCTGGAGCAGGCAGGAGGCCATGGCCGATGCCTACCGTGCGTGGCCTCTCAGCGTCTGCTCGGGGAGCTAGCTTGATCGATCGGTCAAGCAGCTTACTGTGATCGCTTCTTCAGATCCTCAAATTACCAGTGGCGGCCAGGCAGCAGGATGGATGAATGTGGCGATGGGCGCTGCTGCTATACAGCTGCTGGTGATCGATCGGCCACTGCTGTTATATGTAGTTAAGTTGTAGTATATATGTAATCGAGGATCAACGGAAAGAGGGTATCACGTACTGCAAGTGTATATTTATTATTGACCTAGCTCAGACACTCAGTCCAGGCCTGGTTTTAGTCATGATTAGTCGCCCAATGCAATCATGCATGCATACATGTGGACCATCACACTTACAGTTACGTAACTTGTTTAGTTTGTGAGCGAAAAGTTTTTACGTATCACATTGGATGTTCCGACATTAATTTAGTCTATTAAAAATAAATTAATAAAAAAACAAATTACATATTCCATCTGGAAACCATGAGAGACGAATTTATTAAGAACTATTTAATCCGTCGTTAACACATGTTTACTGCAACACAACATTGTCAAATCATAGATAATCATCTCGCAAAGTTATCGCAATTTGTGTAATTAATTAGTTATTTATTTAGTTTATATTTAATACTCTATGCATATGCAAATATTCAATGTGACAAGTGAAAAGTTTTTCGGGTAGGAGTCTCGCCCGGGCCGTCCAATGAACATAAAGGCCAGCACACAATTTGCGACTGCTCGGAGAGAGATGACAATTTAACAACCGTGTGACAAGTTTTATGCTTCTTAATTCGACCAGGAAAAACAGCAACATTTGAACGACTAGCAGCTAGCTAATAGTATTAGAGAGATGACAAATTAACAACCGTGTAACAAGTTTTATGCTTCTTAATTCGACCAGGAAAAACAGCAACATTTGAACGACTAGCTAGCTACTAGTATTAGGTACAAGTATGCACAAAATAATGTCGTTGGGTTGCAGTGAGAGAAGAAATTATATATAGGCTGTTTGGTTTGCCAGATCAAGTTGTTGTCCGGACGAGGTGGTTCCAGTTTTTTCAGGGGATGATGAATTGATTCCATTAAAGTGAACGGCGGCAGCTTTAGGCCCCGTTTAGCAGAGCTCCCAAAGCTGATTCTCTGTTGAATCTAGCAGGAGCTCTGTCAAACAGTTTTTCATCTCTAAAATGTACTAAGTGGCTGGAAGCTGAAAAAAGTAGCTTCCCCCCGATTCTGTAAAATGATTCTTCATGCTGATTTTAAGAGTTTATGCTAAAGAATCAAGGAGAATCATTTATAGCCAGAGAATCACTTCTCTCAAAGAATCAACTTCTATAGAAAATCAGAATCGGATAAAGTCCTACCAAACTGGCCCTTAACTACGTACCTAGTGTCAGATGACATCGTTCCGCTCCTCATCATCAAACCAAATAGGTCGATAGCTTCCGACGTAGTAGGCTCAGAGATGGCTCAAGTGCCATTTGATGACTCAATCCAAACACGCTATTAATGTTGATCCAAGTCTTATTGTATGTGTCGTCATTGTAAAACATGGGAGACGCGCGCGCCCTCTAATTTAGCCTACCAAATTTAAGAATCGGACTTAGTAAGAATCGGGCCGTAATACTATCACTACTAGAGAACAGGTCTTTGGACGATCTATCAATTGAGCTTTAGTCTCGGCCAAAAATTGTGTCCGGGGCTAAAGACCTTTGGTCCCGGTTGGTAACACCAACCGAGAGTAAAGGTGAATCTTTAGCCCCGGTTGGTATTACTAACCCGGACTAAAGGTCCTGGACCTTTAGTCCCGGTTGGTAATACCAACCGAGGCTAAAGGGTGAACCTTTACCCCCAGTTGGTGTTGCCAACCGGGACTAAAGGTCCTTTTGGCCCCGCCAACCGGGGTTAAAGGTCATTCCCGAGTGGATTCAAAAGGAAAACGTCCAGAACTATATCATGTGGGTTGTGTAGCTCAGTTGGTAACTGTGCCTGAGACGAGAGGTGCTGAGTTCGAATCTCACAAATGCACATTTATTTTTTATCGTGAGAAGGCTTTAGCCCCGGTTGAAAGCACCCGGGACTAAAGCCTGGGACCTTTAATCCCAACCGGGGCTAAAGGCTCTTCCTACCTTCCTGTACTAGTGTATATGATTTTGAACTAAAATTAGAAATTGTTAAATTGGATTGTGAAGGAGGTTAATCCCAACCGAGGCTAAAGGCCCTTCCTGTACTAGTGTATATGATTTTGAACTAAAATTAGAAATGGTTAAATTGGATTGTGAAGAAGGGATAAGGATCATGATACATTAACACTCCTATGCGCACTCCATCTCTTTTTAATTGTCGTCTGAAAAACGTATCTGTGAGGGAAACACAGATTTCTAGAGATTTCTAGAGATAGTTATTCAGGTACGGAGGGAGTAGGATTTGTACGTTGCCCTATGTCACTTGTCACTTGTCAGGCATAGGAGGCTTTCGAACAGCACGGCAAAGGCGGCCTGGGCAACTAGTCCAGAGCCTAGGTCGACTCTATGGGCTGATTCTGCTGGCTAGGGGCTTAGAAGCATGGGCCAAACGGTTTAGACTATCCGCACTCACGTTCGTCTATTTTCATCCTCTATCCTGTCTGGTCATCAAGATTCTCTCCTCTATACTCATTTCTCCCGCATCCATCTATTCTCTATATCATCCTCTATCCATTGTGGGCTCACTTGTCACTTTATCTAAATATATTCATGAGAGATCTAGTTTTGAAGAATTAATTACAACGAGTTCAATGGTGCAATCGGAATTTAATTTAGGTTTTCGGTTTGTGAGATATAGCATTTTTTTTGTCGGAGAATAGAGTGGGGCCCACCACTGCAGGGGCTCGCGCTCGCACGCCCTCCCGCGCGCGCTGCGCATGCATGCGCCGGCCCCACTGTCCTCTACGCTAAACAGGCAGTGTTCCGCTTTGTTTCCCGGACGAACGCGAGCCATGTCTCGTTTACCGTCCCGCGCTGCGGGAGAGTTTCTACGCTACACGTGTTAGCGTTTCCTTTCCCGTCTCCCACTGCGGTTCGTCTTAGGAGTTCCTTCCACGTCACAAATATTGGCCAAAAAGGCTCCACCTGCGCCAAGATAGCCTAGATAGAGTCCTGCAAATCATTAACGACTAAATCCTTCGACCACCCTCACCTCCCGCTCCCGATCTCTCTCTTCTTCGAGTTTGGTTTCTTAATAAAAAAAATAAACACAGTATTAAGTCCTTTTGTTCATTCCATGAGCCATAGACAAATGAGATTGCACCACGTTATTAAGTGAGATTGCATATCGTATCAAGCAACATTACACCATGTTACCAAGCAACGACGATTATTCTATATCTGGTGAGATTATTCCCTTCTTCGACCACCCTCCCTGGTCAACATTTCATATCCTATCAAGTGAGATTGCAATTATGAAGGCCTTGTCGTCGCCAGCTGATGATGAAGGTTGTTGTCCTCTGTCATACATTCAGCGCCATCATCGACGAGTTTCCTTTAGATGCACCGGCGGCACTCGGATTTGTTTCGCCATGATACTTCCAAACAGTGTACTCCAGATCCTTGATGAAACCATAACGTATCAAGTGAGATTGCGCGCACCACGTTATCTTCTTGGGCAAGCAGATTCTTGTAGCTTTTGCACGGACAAATGGTGTGCTCTTAGCCCAGACCCAAACGATGCTTTTTCGCAATGACGAGGAACTTTTTCCCCACAAGATCTAGAAATGACGGATATAGCCTCGATGTCTTGTAAATCCATTCTCTGTCCATGACCGACGTGACCTTGCACATGCAGTGAAAAAAGTCATATAAACAGAGTGGTATAAGAAAAATACATCCGAGTAGCTCATCTAGATCTGGTTTTCTCTCTCATCCATTTAAATTTAGATCTAGATCTAGAAAAAAAGCACCTAAATCATGGAAAAGAGAGGATAATGAGGGTTGGAGAATCATAATCAACCTTTTGCGGTGCCCCCCTTCGATAAATTTAAGGGCAAAACTTCTTCCTCTAGAAAATGGCCAATTTGTGGGGTGTTGGAGCTCAAAACTAGCAAAAAAAATGAAGGAGAAACCGTGTGGAAGAAGAGTGGGTGGCGCTGTCTTTATAGCCCGAACTTAACTGAGGTGGGTAGCATAACTAAACTGTCTCGGTTAATCATCTATTAACCGAGATAGTTGCCTTATATCAAACACGCCAGTTAAAGAATTAACTGCGACGAGCAACATAAACAAATCACCTCGGCTAATATACATTAACCGTGACGGTTATGTTAGATTAACCGCCTCAATTAATTTATTAATCGAGGCGGTTTGGTTAAATCAACTGTCCCGGTTAATCGGAATTGACTGAGGTACCGAAGCGGTTGCTGTGCTTGTAGCCCGGCCTCGGCTGGCCTCGAAGGGCTATTTGAAAAGGATAATTAATCTTTTCTGCAGTAGTCTTTTTAAAAAGGCGTTGTGGAGTATGTTTTTTTTAACCTTGTTATATATTTTTATAAGGAAGAAGTCTACTTTTCCTCTCTCAATTTTTACGAAAATCTGATTTTTCTCCCTCAACTCCAAAACCAGATAGAACACATCCCTTAACTTTTGAAACAATGCAACTTACATCCCAGGGTGGTTTTGAATGGTGGTTTTACTACAGTTAAGACGGTTTTGCTACAGTAAAAGTGGTTTTGTCTATTATTTTTATTATTTATTTCCACTAAACCTTTAAAAATCATAGTAAATCACAGAAAAATCATAAAATAGAAAATTCAATTTTGTTGAACTCCACATGAGTAGAACTAAACAATAAACATATAATATGGTATACTTTAGTACAATGTTTTTGTTGTAGCATTAGATAAATGCTTTTTCTTTAATTAAAATAAATTTATACCTATGTTATACATGTTCCAATAAGTATGAAATTTTTAATACAATTTTAGATTATAATAATTAGCCTCCCATAAAAATTCCATCATAATTGGACTATATAAACTACAACTATGAATTATTCTAATTAATTACATAAAAACATATAATTGTATGGAATAAATTGAAATAATTAATTTCTGTAGTTTCTATAGTCCAATTATGGTGAATTTTTTATGGTGGGCTAATTATTGCAGGTTTGAATTGTAGTAAAAAATTCATACTCATTGGATTATGTATAACTTAATTATAAATTTATTTTATTTACACAAAAAGCATAAATCTAAAGCTACAATAAAAACTTTGTACTAAAGCATACCATATTATATGATCGATGTGTAGATCTACTCATGTGCAGTTGAAAAAAAATATATTACATTTTATGATTTTTCTGTGATTTACTATGATTTTTTTTAAATTCAACAAAAATAAATAAAAAAAAGAAAAGGATAAAACCACCGTTACTGTTGCAAAACCGTCTTAACTGTAGCAAAACCACTGTTCAAAACCGTTCAGGGAGGTAAGTTGCATTATTTCAAAAGTTGAGGGAGATATTATGTCTGGTTTTGGAGTTCGAAGAGAAAAATCAGACTTTTGAAAAAAATTAATGAAGGAAAAGTAGACTTTTTTCCCAAGCATGTCGAAAACAGGCCAAAGGATCCGAAGCGCACGCGCAAATGGAAAGAAATGGCCTACTGGACTTAAGGCCGTCCAAGCTAACACAATTTAGGCCCACACTCGCAGCAGCATTCCATGCGATGCGCCCAACCCATAGCCACGAGGTCTGCTTGCTACAAGCCCACACGATCCCACACGAGATAAACGAGACGGAGAACGGAAGAGCCGCGAGATCAGGCAGCGAGCGGGCAGGCACGGCATGGGGAGCACGGCAACCCCCGACAAAGCGTCACCGCCTCGGAGGCAGGGGCTGAGCCGGCAAATGACTATGAGGTGACCAAGTACTAGCTGCTAGTTTATTGGAGGGACAAGTATCAAAAAAATTCTTCAAATATATATAGTAAAATTTTATGTATACAGAGGAATTCACCTAGCATGGGGGGTGTCTGGCCCCCCTCGATCAGCCCCTGCTCGGAGGGCCATCTCAGTTAATCTTTTATGTCGTAGTGTTTCGATCTCCATCCCCTCGATGATGACAGGTACGTAATGATGAAGTCCGTTTATTTGGCATTTTGACACAGTGACCCATACCGTGTGTCGTCCCCGCCTCAATTTTGAGCTACATGCATGCTATGGCTGCTGCTCTCAGTTGGACAAGGGTTACTGCGCTCATACTGAAATTAGGGGAGATTTGTGCGGTTGTAAGCGCGAGATCAACAAGTAATAACGACCTTAATTAACAGCTGAACACTTGCTTTGCCAAACCAGTGGCAGACGACCTAGAAATTTTCTAGAGCCTGAGCAGACATAAAAGTACAGAACAAGTTTTCACATGAACATATCCTGCATGGGATAGAAGGAGAAGGCGTTTTTCTTTTTTCTTTTTTTTTTTTTTGCCCCTAAGGGCACATGCCCTCAACACATCCACCATTAGATATGCATTGAGTTGTGTGCCCGCACACATCTCAATGCACATCCAATGGTGGATGTGTTGAGAGCATGTGTGCCCTTAGGGGTACATTTAACTTTCTCGACAGAAGGAGTATAGATAGATGTACTATAGCATTGGCGGCTGAAAACGATATTATATAGAACGCGCGGCAAGTAGCTAGGCATGTCCAGCGCGCTATGCACACGACCAGACTCACTACACTGAAATATAAAAGTTGGACGGGACAGATCGTCACAACATCAAGCTTCACAGGTCCGGTCATGCTGGTCCTGCAAGTAAATGTCATCCTTCAGTATGTCGTCCCCCGGCCTCTGTGTTGCAAAGACTGACAAGTCAACCTACAGAAAATGTATAGTTAATTACTTGGGCAGAGAGTATATATGATCGACGACGACATTTCATTCTCCTCCTCCAAGACAAGAACAAGATTACCTTTGCTTTCACCAGCGGATGCATGATGGCTGCCACCACCACCTCCCACATCGGATTCCCTGGGTTGTTGTGTTGGTTCCTCCGACTGCGACTGCAACCCGCGGGCCAGGGGCGCCGCCTGCTGCTCCTCCGTAGCTGGGCTCGGCGCTGCACCTCCATGCTCCGGCTCCGGCTGCTGCTGCGCCGTTAACGTTGGAGGAGCAGGCTGAGCTTCTGGTTCTGGCCGGAGCAGGCCGGAAGCCGGATCGGCCATCGTCGTCTGCTCGGGGAGCGTGGTCGCCGGTCAAAAGCTGCCGGGCCGTGGCCTGCTGCCCCGAATTGGTCCCTAGCTAGCAGCTAGTGCTGCTGATGGGTGTGGATGGATGTGTGGCGATGGCCGATGTGCGTGCGCTCATGATATAGGGCACTGCCCTGTAGTGTACGTACGTATATGTAGTCGATCCACGGATCGGAAAGGAGAGGGTGTACCAATTAACGCAAGTATCCTGATCTGCCTCAATGCGATGCACTTGCACTCATGCATGCATGATTGCATGTGGACCACTTTGACAGCTACGCGAACTGGGTGAAATACTCAGTCAAGCAAAGCCGTCGTCCAATGAACATAAAGAAGGCCAGCACACACGATTGTTGGCAACTGCTCGATCGGAGAGACGATGACAACAACCGCGCGCGTGTGATAAGTTTTATATATGCTAGCTGCTTCTTCCACCAGCGAAAACAGCAACATTTGAACGAACGACGACTAGTGGTACGAATTAAGTACAGTAATGTTGGTTGGGCTACGGTTGCAGTACGTACGTGACACAAGAAGAAATCAACGTTGACCAAGTACGTACGTACGACGTACGGCTTATATATTGTATGTTCAAGCCTTCCTTTTGAAATAAAATGACCGGTTGAAGTCGTCATAGTATAGTACACACAAGATGGAGGAGCTTTGGCCTAGAGGCCTGAGAATTAAGTCCCGACTAAGTTTTTTTTTTTAAAAAAAAACGACTAAGTTAGAGCGGATGTCTCCGAAGAGATCGAGAGAGACGTTGCACAAGCTTCGTTGTTCTCTTTTGGCCCATATACTTAGATATTGTTGTAAGCTGGGCTGGGACACAATATCTTAATTTGAGCCCGACACTACTACAGAAATTATTTTGCGTGATATCTTGCATTAGTTAACTGTGACGGGCTTATGACCTGGCCGTCACGGTTATTGGGTGGCTGGCCTGGCCACCTGGTCGCCCAGGCGCCCGTCACGATTAATTGTTTAACCGTGGCGGTCGACCTAAGATGACCGTCACAGTTAATTCTCTATTAACCGTGACGGGCTACTTAAACCATCCGTCACGGTTAATATGTTAACCGTGGCGGGCGACCTTAGTTGCCCATCACGGTTAATAGATATTAACTGTGACGGGCTTCTTAGGATGCCCGCCACGGTTAAGATTTTGCATATAAACAGCAGTCAGCCCCCTCTTCTTCCCCACGAGCTTTCTTCTTCCAACATTTGGGGGAGGAGTCTTTGCCCTAAAATTTGACAAACTTTTTGAATTGAGGTCTAAGGATTGAATTTGGGGGTGGAGGGCAACACAAAAGGTTCCTAATGGCTCTCTCCCACCCTTTATCTCTGTTTTCCCCTCTTTTTGGCTCAAGTGTTCTAGATCTAGATCTAGATGTAGATCTAGATCCATTCTATCTCTCTCTATGCATGAATCTACCATGTTCTATGGTGGATCTCCCTACCCTTCTCTCTTTGGAAGATGTTTTTTTCTATTTTCTAATCATTTTTGTCTATTTCTTTTGCTTATGTGGTGTAGGTATGATGGAGAGGTCCGAATGGATGTACCGGTTCGATAGAGTGGGTGATCCGCGGTACCTGGAGGAAGTGAGGAAGTTTATTACTATTGCAAAAAGGCATCGTGAGAAATTGATGCGGATTGCAACCATATGTCCGTGTAAAAAATGCAAGAACACGAAAGCCCACCAAGATCCCATGGTGCAATCTCATTTGATTAGGTATGGTTTCGTGAAGGATTACACGGTCTGGACTCTTCACGGTGAAAGAGAAGGTGCGAGTGGTGGTCCATCTGGAGTGAGCTCATCGACGTCGATGCCGACATCTATACCAGTTAATCAGGGCAATCCTGTAGGAGCACCTGGATCATCATCTTCAGCAGCCATGTCAGCTGGTTGCAATAATGGTTCTCGAGATTACAGCACGGTGGAGGATGTAATCCAAGACTTGGTGGACGAAGAGCACAACGGTGGTGATGGTCAGGAGGCTGTTGTGAGCGAGCCCGAAGATATGCATCTTGTTGAGGATTTAGTCAAACACATCGATGAAGACGATGTTATGTATGGTAGTCCGAAGTGGTTGGAGAATTTTAGAGAAATGAAGCAGGCGGCAATTGATCCTCTCTATAAGGACGGGGGCGAGTGTCCGAAGGAGTGCACGGCTCTCCGTTTTAACCTCCATATGTTAATGTTGAAGGCTCGACATGGTTGGTCTGACACTAGCTTCAATGAGCTGTTAAGCTACCTTGCCACCACGTTCCCAACGGCCAACAAGGTGCCCGCCAATACTTATCGAGCGAAGAAGCTAATCCGACTAGTGGCGATGAAGCTGAGAAAGTTTGATGCATGCCCTAACCACTGCATCCTGTATCGGGTGAGTACGAGAATTTGACTAGTTGTCCGCACTGCGGCTTTAGTCGGTACAAGAAAAATGCTGGTTGTCGTGTGGATGCGGAAGATGACGGAGGCTTGCGGGGTGGTCTGAAGAAGAAGAAGGGGGCAAAGAAGAGCAGTGTGACCAAGCAGATCTCGGCTCAGCAAGACGAGGAAGAAGAGGGTTACACACACAGGAAAAGTCCAGCACTGTCAGTGTGGTATCTACCCGTGGAAGATCGTCTGCGTGCAATATTCGGGAACCCAGAGGATGCCAAGCTCATGTCCTGGCATGCGTCAGCTGATCGACTGAGAGACGATGGCAAGTTGTGGCACCCGTCCGATGCGAAGCAATGGAAGGATTTCAACATGGCTTACCTAGAGTTTGGCAAGGAGCCTAGGCACGTAAGGTTTGCATTAAGTATTGACAGGATGAACCCATTTGGTGAGCTTAGCAGCTCGCACAGCACTTGGCCTGTCGTCCTCACCATGTACAACCTGCCTCCCCATCTATGTCAGAAGCGCAGGTACCTTATGTTGACTATGCTTATCTCCGGACCAAAGCAGCCCGACAACGACATAGATGTGCTCCTGGAACCACTCATGGAGGAAATGAAGAAACTATTTGATGTTGTAGTCGAGATGGTGGATGCATACCATAAGGAGAAGTTCACCCTAAAAGCAATTATCTTTGTCACCATCACCGATTATCCCGGTCTCTTCTCATTGTCTGGGCAGATCAAAGGGAAGACCGACTGCGTAATTTGCATCAACGGGACCTGCTACACTTACCTTAAATGATCCAATAAGATGGTGTACACGAGGCACAGACGGTTCCTCGTTAGAAATCACAGGTACAGAAGGAGTGTTATGAATAAATATTTTGACAATCAAGACGAGCCGTAACGTGATCAACCAGTGCAAACTAGTTGGGGGGGGAAAGGTGTATGAGATGGTCAAGGACATGGAACAGATTGAGTTCGGAAAGAAGAAGAAGGTACCGGAAGATGGGGCAACAAAACAGAGAAGGAAGAGAAAGCGAGACAAGATGGAGGAAGTCACCGTCGTCGTTCCTTTCAAGAAGAAGTCGATTTTCTTTAAGTACCTTTCATACTGGAAAACGCTGAATACACCCCATGCCATCGACTGCATGCACTTAGAGAAAAATGTCTTTGAAAGCATGATTGGTGTCCTGCTGGACATCAAGGGGAAGACAAAGGATGGTCTCAAGTCACGCATGGATCTTGTCAATCAAGGCATCAAGCCGGACCTTCACCCGGTACCGGCTCAGAACGGTAAAGTTGATATCCCAGGCGCAGCCTGCAACCTGACGCATGATGAAAAGACGGCTTTTCTCAAGTTGCTTAGGGGTATCAAGGTGTTGACTGAGTTTTCTTCCAATATCAAGAGTCTGGTCTCGATGAAAGACCTCACAATGACCGGCTACAACTCACATGACTGCCATGTCATGTTGACTGCCACGTCATGTTGACGGTGTTCCTGCCAATTGCGATCAGGGTTATGCGTCCATAGTTCGTGAAGATGGTCATCACGCGTATGTCATACTTCTTTAACCGCATCACCCAGAAGGTCATTGATGAGGCCGAGCTACCTGCCTTGAAGGAGTTCATCGCAGAGACCCTTTGCCAGCTCGAGATGTGCTTTCCATCAGCATACTTTGATATTATGCCACACTTGATGATGCACATGGTCGATCAGATCCAACAACTGGGCCCCGTGTACCTACATCAGATGTGGACGTACGAGCGGTTCATGTCCACCCTTAACAGATACGTCCATAACCGTGCTTACCCTGAAGGCTCTATGATCGAGGCATACACAACGGAGGAGGCCGTGAACTGGTGTATGAGGTACATAAAAGATGGGAGGATGATTGGGTTGCCTGTCCATCAACACGAAGGCAGAACCTCAGGGATGTGGTGCATCGGACGAAAACTATGCACTGATGTACCAAACGAAACGGTGCAACAAGCTCATTACAACATACTTCATCAGTTAGTTAGCATGGAGACATTTGTCGAAAAGCACCTGAACGAGATCCGTGCAACTCATGATGGGCAGGTCACGGAGCACTAGGTCCAAAACCATCACAAGAACAGCTTCATAGGGTGGCTCAAAGAGCAGGACATACCAATTGAAGAATCAGAGGAAAATCGTGAGGAAATTCAGAAGCTTAAGAAAGGCCCGTCCACCCAAATCACCACTTGGCAAGGTTATGACGTGTTGGGTTATAGGTTCCACATGAAAGAGAAGGACAAGAAGAGTGCGGCACAGAACAACGGTGTTCGATACGAGGGCATCGACGAGGCCACGGGCCAGAGGACGTCATATTTTGGGTAGGTCGAAGAAATATGGGAACTTGACTATGGCCAAAACCTAAGCATAACCGTATTCCGGTGCCAGTGGGTCCATCCAAAGGTGGTTGTAGTTGACGGTTATGGGCTTACAACCGTGGACCTTCATAGTATCGGCTACAAAGATGATGCTTGGGTAGTAGCAACCAATGTCGCACAAGTAGCCTACTATGTATACCCAAAAGACCCTAAAAGGCATGTGGTTGTGTCAGGGAAGCAACGGATCGTGGGAGCTGATGGGGTCCAGAGCCGCGAACAATACAACAACTACGAAGAGCTCCAACTATTTACTGGTCATGCAAAGAAGATCAAGGCTGTCGAAGACCGATTCAACAGGACGAGGATGATGCCCTGGGCCCGCAACGACGGTGAAAAGAGGACAGTGAAAGCGCCTGCACCAAAATGATATGTGTAGGCAAACCATAAGACAAGTTGTAATATTGCAGTGGAACCAAAATTTATTTATTTTGTTCTGTTGTTTTGTTTCTTTTTCATATCTCTATGTTCAAACAAATGAAACAAGCTTGTATATACTCCTCTATAGCTAACAACTTATCCAACTATGACTCTACTACTACTATAGTATTATACCTAATTACCTACTACTACTATACATACTCATCTATAGCTAGTATTAATTATGCCTAATTACCTAAGGGAAAAACAAAAATTGAAACTAGATAAAGGGAAAAGGTCAAAATATTTTACCGTGGCGGGCCCTTTAGAACGCCCGTCGCGGTTAATATTTACCGCGACGGGCGTTTAAAGCCGCCCGCCACGGTAAATGTTAACCGCGATGGGCTTTCTGAAGGGCCCGCCACGGTAAATATTAACCGCGATGGGCGTTCTAAGGTGCCCGCCACGATAAATATTAACCGCGACGGGCTTTCTAAAGGGCCCACCACGGTAAAAGATGGAAAGTACAAAGTCCCCACATGCACCGAGTCAACCAAGTCTGCCCATTCGGTTCTCTGCTCGACCCTGAAGGGCCGACAATTTTTTCCGCCACCCTCGCCGCTGCCGAGGTGCCCTAGCGCCGCCACCGTCACTGCGTGACCGTCCTCTCGCTCCTCTTCTGCACGTGTACGTGGTATCCCTCTCCGCCGCCACCGTGACCCGCCGCCGCCCCTCTCCGCCGCCACCGTGTCCCTCTCTTCCTTGCGTGCCCGCCCCTCTCCGCCGCCCCTCTCCTCTCGCTCCTCTTCTGCACGTGTACGGCGGCGTGGCACGGGTCGTCCTCGCTCGACACCACGGGGCTACGGCTCGCCCTCTTCTCCGCTCCTTCAGCCTCGTCGCAGATCCGTCCCGGATTTTCATCCCGGTAAGCCCGAAACCCTAGCTCTGGGGTCCCACACCGCCTGGATCCCGTCCACCGCCGGCTCGAGCCCGTCCTCCGCCTCTGCCTGGAGCCCGACCTCCGGCGCCACCTGGAGCCCGTCTCTCCACCGTCCTCCGTCCTCCGTCCTCCGTCTCCGTTGAGGTATGTACTCGCCGCTTTGGTAGTTTTAGGTTTTCTTGTTGTTTGTGAAAATGACAAACAAATTAAATATAAAATACGAGTCATTCCCTTATGCCCATATTTATAAATCAGTGGCAATTAAATGAAATGCTAGTTTGTTTTATTTTATTAACTAGTGACAATTTATAAATCACAAATATTAGGAAATGTTGCACGTTCTTATTGTGTGTTTTTTTTCCTTCGGCAGCAAGCTGCACTTGTCCTCAATGCCAAATCACTATGTTTGTTTATAATGGAAGTAGTGAAATGTTGTATATTTATTTGGAAATGTTGTTTAAGTTGAAATGCTGCCTATGATGTACTATTGTTTACACCGTGCAAATGCCGCTACCTATGATGTCCTATGATGGCCTGTGATGTCCTATGATGGCCTGTGATGTCCTATACAACTCCTATTGTCCTACTCTCTCTACTACTGTGCTACTCTCTCTACTACTGTCCTACTACTATTACTGTCGTACTACTCTACTACTCTCTCTACTACTACTCTACTACTCTACTACTCTCTCTGCTACTGTCCTACTCACATGTTGTCCTACTGCTGCTGTCCTACTACTGTTGTCCTACTACTACTCTACTACTCTCTCTACTACTACTTGTAAGCTGAGGTAGCGGCATATGCAATGATGTGACTCCTTCTATGCTGAGGCAGTGGCGATGATGATCGAAATGCCCTCCTGTACTTGTAATTAAGCTGCTAAACTAGGATGGCTTGTATATCATGTACAAGCAACCAGTTTGGAAGCAATGTGATGACCTTGGAGGGCAAATCTGAGCCAACTATACATTCCCATGTTTTTATAGCATAATATATACCATCTTTTACCATGGCACTCTATGGAACTGTTATCACTGTTATCATGAAACATGGTTACCAATTTATTTACAAACTGAATCTATTTCTCTGCTCACTGAATCTATTTCAACTTGATAATGGAAGTACTTATTCATCACCTTGGCCTATGATGCAATCTTAGGGTTTACGGTGTCACCATTCTTTTACACATATGAGTCTTTGTTGTTGTCGTCATGTGTCCTATTTAACCATGGGATACGTCCATTCCCAAGCAACTGGTGTAGGCTTACCTCCCTGATGGCTGGGATGGATGTGTCCCATGGTTACATAGCTCCCATGAAATTGTCTGACACTTCTTCTACTTATTTGCCACCAGTGCTGAGGCCTTTGTTTGCTACTTATATGCCACCAGTGATGCTTACTAAAATTTTTCATGGCCGATGAAGAAACTTGATTTTAGGAGGTGGTTGCCTGTTCTGTGGTTAACTCTGAATTGGTTTTCATGATAATTTGATTTGAGAAGAATTTGATAATTTGTGATAAATTGGGATGAATTTGATCGCTACTACTACTACTACTGCTGCTGGTGGTACTGCTGGTACTGCTACTACTACTCCTACTACTGCTGGTACTGCTACTACTACTCCTACTACTGCTGGTACTGCTACTGGTACTCCTACTACTGCTGGTACTGCTACTGCTGGTACTCCTACTACTGCTGGTACTGCTACTGCTGGTACTACTACTACTGCTGGTACTCCTACTGCTGGTACTACTACTGCTGGTACTACTACTACTACTGGTACTACTACTACTACTGGTACTACTACTACTACTACTACTACTACTGGTACTACTACTACTACTACTACTACTACTACTACTACTACTACAACTACTACTACTACTACTAGTACTACTACTACTACTACTACTACTACTACTACTTGTCGGGGGAACGCCAAAGGGGTACCCCCAATCAATGCAAACACCCAAGCGCCCAATCTCCGTCTCGCCCGAGCCCTCCCAGCCAGGCCTCGGGCGAACGCTCAAATCTCCGTCTCGCCCGAGCCCTCCCAGCCAGGCCTCGGGCGAACGCTCAAATCTCCGTCTCGCTCGAGCCCTCCCAGCCAGGCCTCGGACGAACGCTCAAAACTCTGTCTCGCCCGAGCCCTCCCAGTCAGGCCTCGGGCGAACGCTCTTTCTCCGCCTCGCTCGAGCCCGCTGAGCCAGGCCTCGGGCGAACGCTCTTTCTCCGCCTCGCCCGAGCCCGCTGAGCCAGGCCTCGGGCGAGCGCGATCGCTCTCCGTCTCGCCCGAACCCTACAGACCTCGGGCGAGCACGCTCCTACACCTCGAGCCCTAACGCACGGACCTCGAGTGGTACAGACAGCCGTACCAGCCCCATACCACGCATTTAATGCCTTCACCTACTCCGGTCATGTCCACAGGAGCACAGCACGTACCACAGTGACTCGGTGTAAAGGTCAAGTCTCGTTTTCACCACAAGCATGGGCAAAAGGGCACCAGTACAGCACTATTCGACCATACCATGCACTGTAACCCCTCGAGGCCGGCTACGCGCCCTCGAGCCATGCACTGTAACCCCTCGAGGCCGGCTACGCGCCCCTCGAGCCATGCACTGTAACCCCTCGAGGCCGGCTACGCGCCCCTCGAGCCCTGCACTGTAACACCTCGAGGCCGGCTCCGCGCCCTTCGAGCCCTAACTACTTTCATGCTATTGGAGGACAGGTACCCCAAGACCCGGAGGGACCCCGCCACGTCCTGTGCATTCCGGGATGGTTGCTGTACGGCTCCCACCTTTGCCGCGCCACCACGTCCGCGCTCAGGATGGAAGCCACGACCCAAGGACGCCTCAACAGCGACGATCACATCGGCTCCAGTGGCCCCGATAAGACAGGGTTCCTACCCTTCTCCGTATGGGGCACCATGCGCCCCGACACCTGTAATACCCTTATGTAACCCTGGCCTCCCCTTGCTCTATAAAAGGGGACACCAGGGCCCTCATTCAGGAAGAGGGAGAGAACCTCGAGCGACAATACACGAGTCCACACACATACACGAGACCGGACTCCGGTCCACGCTCATTGAGCTTGTATTCGCCCCTATACAAGCACTTAGGTGCAAGTAATACAAGAACATCCCCCCCCGCTGGACGTAGGGCCTTCTTTGCCCGAACCAGGATAAATCCTTGTGTCCTCTTGCATCACCATCCAGGAAGAGAAGCACGCGATCATATTACTCGTTGGTGTGATACCCCCGGGTACGAAACACCGACAGTTGGCGCGCCAGATAGGGGCCTTCGCGTGTCGAGTCAGTTTCTCGCTGTTTCCTGGATGGCCGCTTCGACTCCTTCGTTCTCTGCCGGTGCCGTCATCTGGTTCGGGAGCCTCGAGTTCCTGGCCACCGACAACGGCAACGAGCCGACCTTGCTCTCCATGGAGGGCCCGGGTGGAGGGCGTGTCACGACACCCCATGCGAGGCGCGTGGCACGTCGCCCACACCACCACGCATCGCCACCTCGTGAGCGGCGCCGTCGTTACCGTCGTCGCCGGTCACAGGCCGTGCCGGCGGCGCACTCCCACTTCCCTGTGGCCGGCGCGGAGTTCCCAAGGAGGAGCCTGCCCGACGCACGGCCGGAGACTTCTAGGGCGCGCCCGCGCCCACCCAGCGACTTCGCGTTCATCGTACGCGCGGACCAGGAGCCAGGCCAGAGGCCTCCGAGCCGTGCACCGTCGACGCCACCCAACCTCCTCCCGCACGGGACGTGCCGCACTCGACGTCGGCAGTTCCCGTTCGGCCCCGTCAGCTCCCCAGCAGCCCACGCCCGTCGGCCCAACGAGCGCCGTCGGGACCAACCGCCAGCAGGCCAGGGAGAGCGCCCGGGCGTGCTACTGCAGGCCATGGCCAACCTAGAGATCGTCCACCCCACGTGTGTCAACCGCGGCTTCTCGCCAGCCATTGAGCCTCCCCGGCGATCCACCGTCGGAGAGTGGTACCGCGAGCTGCGGTCCCAGCATTTGCCAAGACGGCACGCCGTCGACAACTCCGACTCCGACGAATACGACTACCACGACCCCGACCTCTGGGATCCCACCAGGGAGTGCTTTCAACTCGAGGGGGTCGCGTGCGATACCGAGGACGAGGGTGACGACGGCAGACCAGCGCTCGATTAGAAAGGCCCCAGTGACGTGGCCGCGGCAGGCGGGTCACGTGTTCAAAGGAGGGACGAACCTCCGGCACCGGCCGTGCCGCCTCAGCACGACGACGGCCGGGCGGCGCAACTCGCGCAGGTGCAAGAGGCAATCACCAAAGCCGAGGAAGAACGGCGACACCTGCTTGCAGCTCCGGCAAACCCTGATGCAGGAACCACCCCAGCCCCGAGGAGCCGGAGCTCGAGGCCGGGCTCGAGAGGTCCACCGGCGGATCCTCGAGGACGGGGCACCAGCACGCCCCGAGGTATGCTTCCCACGAGCCGGCCAGAACGTGGTGGCGACGGCGATGATGCTCCGTGACCTGCCCGCCGTCTCCAACCCCGACGCCAGGCGCATGCTCGGAGAAATGAAAAACCTCCTCGAGACAGCCACGGTACAGCAGGCCGAGAGCTCGGCGTCGCGCCGACGCGAAGCAGCCTCGGGGAAACCAGCGGACACGCCCCGTGATGCTCGCGAGGCATCCGTCCACCTGCCGGACACCTCTCGAGCCAGGCCAGTCCGCGAACGGATCGTCGACAACCGGCCGCCTCGAGACCCCAACGACGCCCGCAACGACACTAATCGGCGGCGCAAGGACAAGGGGGCCCAAGAGCGTGGCTATAGCGCCCATCGAGGTGGGCGCTACGACAGCGACGAGGACCGGCAGGTCCTCGAGCCCCCGGGCCCCCGAGTCTTCAGCCGGGCCATCCGCAGCTCAACCCTCCCCGACCGCTTCCGACCGCCGACCAACATCGTGAAGTATGACGGGGAGGTCGAGCCCAAGCTCTGGCTCTCGGACTTCCGCCTTGGCTGCCAACTGGGCGGAGCAAAGAACGACGACCGCGTGATCATACATCAACTCCCACTCTACCTCTCGGACACCGCCCGCCGGTGGCTCGAGGGGCTCCCGCCGGATCGGATCCATGACTGGGCCGACCTAGTCAGGGTCTTCGATGGGAATTTCAAGGGGACCTGCATCCGTCCAGGCAACCCCTGGGACCTACGGCGTTGCAGACAGGCGGCGGACGAGCCCCTCCGCGACTTTGCTCGACGGTTCTCGAAGCAGCGTCTCGAGCTCCCCCACGTGCCTGACGAGGACGTCATCTCAGCGTTCCTCGCGGGCACGACATGCCAAGAGCTTGTTCATGAGCTAGGACGCTACCGTCCCGGGACGGTCGAGGACCTGATGGATCGCGTCACCAGCTTTGCTTCGGGCGACGAAGCAGTGGGGGCCTTCTTTGGCCGTTCCACGGACAAAGGCAAGGCGGTGATCGCACCGGAGGGCTCCAACAAGGGCGACGACGCCAAGAACGACAACATTGACGGCAACAAAAGGAAGAAAAACAAACGCAAGGGCCAGAAGGCGAAGCGTGGCGCCGATGACGACGACGACAAAGAGGTGCTCGCGGGCGCCCTCGAGCCTAAGAAGCCCCGAGGCCCCCCCGACGTGGCTGTTTTCGACCAGATGCTCGAGGATCCCTGCACCTTCCACAGGGGTCCCGTAAACCACAAGTTGAAAGACTGCCGACTGTTGAAGGGCTACTACTCCAAGCTCGGCGATAAGAGGGAAGACGCGCCTAAGGGAAAGGATACCGATCGACGCGGCGGCCGGAACGCAGATGGCTGACTTCCCCCCGGTGCGCGACTGCTACATGATCTACGGGGGGCCGACCGTCGGGCTCTCAGCTCGAGAGAGAAAGAAGGAGCGCCGGGAAATCTTTTCGCTTGGCCACGACGCCCCCCGGTATCTTGACTGGTCCGATGCGCCAATCACGTTCGACCGTGACGACCATCCGGACCGCGTCATAAACCCGGGGGCTTACCCCCTCGTCGTCGACCCCGTCATAGTCGACGTTCGGTTCTCCAAGGTGTTGATGGATGGGGGCTCGAGCCTCAACATCATATACCTCGAGACCCTCGACCTCCTGGGGATTTCAGAGGGACAGCTCCGACCCAGCGTCGGGGGGTTCCACGGAGTAGTACCAGGAAAGAAGGCCCACCCCCTCGGGCGCATCGACCTGCCGGTTTGCTTCGGCACGCCGGCAACTTCCGGCAAGAAACGCTCACCTTCGAGGTGGTCGGCTTCCAAGGGACCTACCACACCATCATCGGCCGGCCAGGCTACGCCAAGTTCATGGCGATTCCTAAACTACACGTACTTGAAGCTCAAGATGCCGGGGCCAAAAGGGGTCATCACCGTCGACACATCCTACGAGCACGCATACCACTGCGACGTGGAGTGCGTCGAGCGGGGGGAGGCCAACGTCCACCTCGACTCGCTCGAGGCCCTGGCAGCTCTGGCCACCGAGGAGGCCCCAGAAGCAAAGCGTCACGCCGGCACCTTCGAGCCGGCTGAGCACACCAAGCAAATACCCGTCGACCCGACCTCGGCCAATGGCAAGACGCTGACCATCAGTACCAGCCTCGAGCCCAAATAGGAAGCAGTGCTCGTCGACTTTCTCCGCGCGAACATCGACATGTTTGCGTGGAACCCCTCGGACATGCCGGGCATACCGAGGGAAGTCGCCGAGCACGCCTTGGAGATCCAGGCCGGGTCCAGACCGGTGAAGCAACGCCTGCGCCGCTTCGACGAGGAAAAGCGCAGAATCATCGGCGAGGAGGTGCACAAGCTTTTGGCGGCCGGATTCATCAAGGAGGTATTTCACCCAGAGTGGCTAGCTAACCCTGTACTCGTTAGAAAAAAGAATGGAAAAATGCGGATGTGTGTAGATTACACTGGTCTGAATAAAGCATGTCCAAAAGTTCCATTTCCTTTACCTAGAATTGACCAGATCGTCGATTCCACTGCTGGGTGCGAAGTACTCTCGTTCCTTGATGCGTATTCCGGCTACCACCAAATTAGGATGAGAAAATCCGATGAGCTCGCGACCTCCTTTATCACGCCATTCGGTATGTATTGCTATGTTACGATGCCCTTCGGCCTGCGAAACGCCGGGGCAACGTACCAGCGATGTATGCAACACATCTTTGGCGAGCACATAGGCAAAACCGTCGAGGCCTACAGTCGATGACATCGTGGTTAAAACTAAAAAAGTTGGGAACCTCATCAGCGACCTCGAGACCACGTTCGAGTGCCTCCGGGCCAAGAATGTGAAGCTCAACCCCGAGAAGTGTGTCTTTGGTGTACCTCGAGGCATGCTACTTGGCTACATCGTCTCACAACAGGGGGATCGAGGCAAACCCTGAAAAAATCTCAGCAGTCACGAGGATGGGCCCGATTCGTGACCTCAAGGGTGTGCAGAAAGTGACAGGCTGCCTAGCCGCTCTCAGCAGATTCATCTCGAGGCTGGGGGAGAAAGCACTACCCCTCTACCGCCTGCTAAAAAAGACGGAGCACTTTGCATGGACCACCGAAGCCGAGGAGGCCTTGACCAAGTTGAAGGGATTGCTGACTTCTGCACCAATTCTCGTGCCTCCGCAACCAGCCCAGGACGGCGATTCCCCCGAACCTCTCCTCCTCTATGTGGCCGCAACCACTCAGGTGGTCAGCGCGGTCATAGTCGTCGAGAGGTACGAGGAGGGTCATGCGTTGCCAGTCCAACGGCCAGTATACTTCACCAGTGAGGTGCTCTCCGAGGCCAAGGTCCGGTACCCGCACATCCAGAAGCTGCTCTACGGCATCATCGTCACGAGGCGCAAGCTCCAGCACTACTTCCTCGCTCATCCCGTAACGGTGGTGTCGTCCTTCCCCCTCGGTGAAATCAGCAACAATCGGGAGGCCACGGGGCGCGTCGCCAAGTGGTCCGCCGAACTAATGGGGGAAACCATCACTTACGCCCCCCCGAAAGGCCATCAAATCGCAAGCGTTGGCAGACTTCGTCGCCGAATGGACCGACACTCAACTCCCGCCGGCGCAGATTCAAGCCGAGCTCTGGACCATGTTCTTCGACGGATCCCTCATGAAGACGGGAGCAGGTGCGGGCCTGCTCTTCATCTCGCCCCTCGGAGTACACATGCGCTACCTGCTACGCTTGCACTTCCCCGCCTCCAACAACGTCGCCGAGTACGAGGCCCTCGTCAATGGGCTGCGCATCGCCCTCGAGCTCGGGATCCGACGCCTCGACGCCCGAGGAGACTCGCAGCTCGTCATCAACCTAGGTTATGAAGGCTTCAAGCTGCAGTCGATCCCAAGATGGAGGCATACTGCGGGGAGGTGCGCAAGCTGGAAGACAAGTTCTACGGCCTCGAGCTCAACCACATAGCTCGAAAGTACAACGAGGCCGCAGACGAGCTGGCAAAGTTGGCAGTCCACGCGCGGCACGGTACCGCCAGACGTCTTCTCGAGGGACGTCTTCGAGCCATCCGTCGAAATTGAATCCAAGGGCTGGCCCCTCGACGCCACCCCTCGAGCAAGGCACGGGGGCTCGACGCTCAATGCCACCCCTCGAGAAGGACCCCTCGACATCCGCGGAGGCGATGCAGGTCGACGCACACGCCTCTTCTTCATCATGACCCCTCGACTGGCGGACGCCCTACCTCGACTACCTGACGCGAGGCGAGCTACCAGAAGACAAGACGGAGGCCCGACGCGTCTCTCGGAGAGCCAAGACCTACGTCATCTACGGCGACGAACGGGAGCTGTACCGACGAAGCCCGACCGGGATCCTTCAACGCTGCATCCCACTCGAGGAAGGGCGCAAGCTCCTCGACGATATGCACTCGGGGGCTTGCGGCCACCACGCAACGCCAAGGGCCCTGGTTGGGAACGCTTTCCGTCAAGGCTTCTATTGGCCGACCGCCATTGGGGACGCCAAGCGTTTGGTCCAAGCATGCCATGGATGTCAATTCTACGCCAAGCAAACGCACCAGCCCGCACACGCCCTGCAGATGATCCCAATCACTTGGCCATTTGCCGTGTGGGGGCTCGACCTTGTGGGTCCCCTCAAAAGGACAAGTGGAGGATACACACACATGCTCGTGGCCGTCGACAAGTTCACCAAGTGGATCGAGGCTAAGCCGATAGGAGACCCCACCTCCGAGAGGGCTGTCGAGTTCATCGCCAACATCATGTACCGGTTCGGGGTGCCTAATGTCATCATCACCGACAATGGCACCCAATTCACGGGCAAAAAGTTCACCAACTTCTGCGATGACAATAACATTCGCATAACCTGGGCCTCGGTCGCATACCCCCAATACAACGGGCAGGTCGAGCGCGCCAATGGCATGATACTCCATGGGCTGAAGCCGAGGCTATTCAAAACCCTCAAGAATTTCGGAAAGGGGTGGGCTACAGAACTCCCCTCGGTGCTGTGGGGCCTCAGGACTACGCCGAGTCGAGCCACCGGGTTCACTCCGTTTTTCCTAACCTACGGCGCCGAGGCCGTCTTACCTACGGACCTCGAGTACGGCTCACCTCAACTTCGAGCCTACAACGAGCAAACCAGCGACGAAAGGCTCGCCAACGCCAAGGACCAGCTCGAGGAAGCCCGAGACGTGGCACTCATCAACTCGGCACGCTACCAGCAAACACTTCGATGCTACCACGACAAGCACGTGCGCAAAAGGGACCTAGCGGTGGGGGACCTTGTACTTCGACGGCTGCAAGATAATCGAGGGCGCCATAAGCTCACCCCTCCGTGGGAAGGCCCATACACCGTGGCCAAAGTGCTCAAGCCAGGAACATACAAGCTCTACGACGACCAAGGCAGGATCCTGGCGAACGCGTGGAACATATCTCAGCTACGTCGCTTCTACCCTTAAAGGCCTCGAGGCCTTGTTCATTTTATCACTTTGTACAAACATGTCAAAATGAATGAACAAACTCGTACATTGTCGTTCACGTTGCTTCGCATCTTAAGGTAGCCTTGACCCTGCTTTGCTCAGGGTCAAGCCTCCCTCGGGGGCTGACGGGGGGCCCCCCAGACTCCGGAAAAAATACGCGTTTTCTTTTCAAAAGTTTTGACCCTCGTCTCAACTCGCGCCTCGAGTGAACTAGCGACGTCTAAATCCTAAAGTACCTCGAGCCTCCAAGGTCGGGGGGCGTCGACGTAGACGGCCACCTACGCCCCCGAGCTACGGTGCCCTACCTACGCCTTCCCTCGAGGGGCTCACGACGTGTCGAAGGAACACAGACTAAGTTAGCAGAAGCTCGAGCTTGCAACAAAGAGATATGGTCAAACGCATTTGAAAAGAAAACAACTCTTTTCATAAACAAGGCACATATACATTCGGGTCTCGACGTACCCTCATTTATGTCATAGAATTCTTACAAGGGCCTCGACGCCCAAATTTGGCATGCAGGCCTCAGTCCTCGTCGGTGCAGTACTCCTCCCCGAGGTCCACGATGGCAGGCTCGACCTCGACGCCCGAGCTCGAAGGAGGAGGGCTCCCGACACCGCTGCTGGCGTCAGGAGGCAGCACGTCCTCCTCGAAGATCTTCGCGAGCGACGTCCCCGGCCTCTCCATCTTCTCCAAAATTTTGTCCACACGGCGGTTGTTCCACTCCTCATCCTTCCCCTCGATCTCGATGAAGCCATTTGCCACAACGTGAACCGGGAAGCGGAAACCGGAGCGAACGACCGCAAGTGTCTGCTTGACGCCGTGATGGAGAGCTTGCCGGACACGGTCCCGCGCGGCTGCGTCGAAGAAGCATAAGGCGTCGACCAAGGCGTCGCCTCGAGCCATCGCGCCTTCTGCCGCAGCTACCGGAGGAGCACCCCACATGGGGCCGAGCCGGTCGAGGGAGGTGCGAGCCCGCTCCGCCACCATCGTCTCGTCTTGGAGTTGGTCCAAGAGAGCCTGGTTCGTCTCGCGGAGCTCCTCGACCGTCTTCTCGACCCCTGCGCAACGAACAAGGAAGAGTGAGATTGCGGCGTAACAAAAAACTTCGAAACCCAAACAAGAACAAGGTGTAAGCCTCACCATCGCAGTGCTGCCCCAGTGCGGCGAGGTCGCTGGTCAGGCCCTCAGCACGCTGCTCAAGCCTGCGCTTCTCGGCCAGCATGAGGAGCCTCTCGGACCTAAGGTCCTCGATCAGCCGACCCGCCTCCACCAGGGCCAGATCCTTGCGGATCACCTCCTGCCGCGCCGCCCCCTCGGCAGCTCGGGTGGTGGCGGCACCGCTCTCGGCATCTTCGGCCTCTTTTCTCGCCGCCTCCACTGCGGCTCGGGCAGCGGCGGCCTCGCCACGAGCGTCAGCAGCCTCCTTCTTCGCCGCCTCGGCTTCAGCTCGGGCGGAAGTGGCCTCGCTTCGGGCGTCCGCGGCCTCCTTCCTCGACGCTTCGAGAGCGGCGGCGGCCTCCTCCTTGGATCGAGCAACCTCGCCTCGAGCCACCCGGACCTCCGCCTCCGCCTCGTTGAGCCGGCTCGCCATTTGGGCGTTCTGGCTCAGCTCCGCGCGGAGAACTTGAAGCTCCGCCTCAGCCCGCGCGAGGGCGGCTGACACCTGTGCGGACCGGCCCGCCTCCTCGGAGCAGGACCGCTCCGCCTCCGCCATAAGCCCGGCCACCTCCCGGAGGATGGACTGGACCTCGCGCGGGCCCCCCGCTGGGCCGGCTGCTCGATGGGGACCACGGCAAGGGGCGGGCTCAGTGGGACGGGAAACGGCCATATTGGCCGGTCGAGCTCGATGTCGGGCAGATCCTCCTCCGCCTCGAGCTGACCCGACAGCGGCCCGCCGCCCAACGGCACGGGCCCCGACTCCCTCCGTCCCTCCGCCGGCACCTCCTGTTGCTCCGCCGCCTCCCGAGGCGGCGTCACTACCTCGCGTGGAGGCGAAGGCTCGAATGGCGCTTCCGTCATCGTCGAGCCCCCGGCGGGGGGTGGCCCCTGCTCCAGCTCGTTCAGGAGGTCCTCCACTGTCGGCTCCTTCTCCGCCGACACCCCTCCCCCCTTTCCCTCCTCCGCAGCCCAGCTCGTGTTGCTCGGGGCCACGAGGGGCGCAGTCTCCTCAGCCCCGGACACCGGCGGGGCCGTGCTCGCCCCGGGCACTTCCCCCAAAATAGACGTCGTGGTGGGGGGAAGGGTGCCGCTCCCAGTTGGCGCCGTCGCCGGAGGAGGAGGGGGAGGAGGCAGCGCCTCAGTTGACGCGGTGGAGGCTGGCTCGATGCCGTGAGCGGAGGCCCCTGCAATACGAGATGACAACGGTATCAGAATCAGGAAGGATGCCTCGACCCCTGTGGTCGATGGCGACGGCCTCACCAAAATTCGCGATGACCAGCCGGCCTCCTCGAGCCATGGCAGCTCGAGCCTTCTCCAGCCAAGCGGCTTCTCTAGCGGAGGAAGGAGCCATACCTCGAGGTGCCTGTGCCTCGACGGGGCTCGAGGACTTGGCCCTCTTGGACGAAGCGAGGTCCACCTCCTGATAGGAGCGCTTCCCCCTGAGAAAACAGAGATAGCGTGCGTCATCAAAAAGTAAAAAGGTAAAGCCTCACTACCGACGGGGTCCAAGAAGATTACTCACCCGAAGCGGCGGCTGGGCTTCTTCCCGGAGTCGCCAGACCCACTCGGGGGCTTCGAGCCCACCCCATGGCTCGAGCCCTGTGCCTGGGCCGTCTCTGCAGGGCTGGGATGGGGGGAGGGCTCCCGACGCCTCCCATGGCTCGACCTCGAGGGAGAGCCCTCCTTCCGCCCCACATCGCGGGAGGGCGACCGCACCTCCCTCGTGCTGATGTCGTGGCGCCCGCCCCGGCGCGGACTCCGGGACCTGCTCCGGCGCCCGCGCTGGTGGTCGCGCCCTCCCGCGTCCGCCTCCGTATCCCGACGACGGTGCGGCGATGGACTCCGGGGACGCCCGCGCCCCTGGTCACGAGACGCTCGGGGGCTCCCTCCCCGACGCTCGTGATGGCGCGGGCTCGACGCCTCTTCTTGGCGCCCGCTCCTCCGCGGGCTCAACGGCGCCCTTGACGGCTCGCGGGTGTCGGGCCCGACACCCTTCTCGACCTGTCGACTGCTTCTCGAGGCCCGACCCCTCTCGAGACCCCCCGTCTGGGCGGATGCGGGGGCGGCCTCCATTGGCGCCGTGGCGGAGGCGCTCCGGGTCCGGGGCTTCCTTGCGACCAGGGGTGCATCCGGCGCGGAGCTCGACGGACCTCGGGCCCCCGACGAGGCAGGGATCGGCGCCGCCTTCCGCGGCTGCGTCCCGCGTGACCCTTTCGTCGGCGGGACCTCCAGTGTACCCTCCTGCACAGAGGAGCGGTTAGCCCCGTCATCGACGAGCCCCGCGCGCATCAAGCGCGCATCATCCCCTCATCGTCGCCCTCCTCCTCATCACCACTCTCCCCCTCCGAGCTCGAGGAGCTCAGCTCGGGGGACCCGTCCCCAGGCTGACGGTTACGGCGAGCCTGCGCCAGTCTTTGCTCCCGAGCTAAGCGACGCAGGTTTTTATTTTTCTCCTTCTTCTTTTTGGCATCCTTGCTCTCCTTGTCCTTTTGAGCAGAGAGGCGCCTCACCTGAGAATCCGCGGCGTCCTCCCTCACTGGGGGCCTTGACGCACGACAAGAAAATGCCCCCTAAGAAAAGAAGAAGCGTGATAAGACAAACCACGAGACGGATGCGAAGGGATCGAAGGAGGAAAAAGGGGGAGGAGGCTCGAGATAGCTCGACTCGAGGGAAGCTTACCAGGTCGAGACACCCCTCGTCGGGCGCCATCGCAACCAGGTGGGAGTATTCAGGGATGAACGACCCCTGGATCGTGATTGACACCCGGGAGACGCCCTCGTTCCGGGACAGTCTCCCTTCGGCCATCCTCGAGCGATTGAGCGCCTCGAGCTCAGCCTGCGGGCCCATCTCGTGCATAAGCAGGGGGCGGTCCGCCAGCGGGAGAACTCTTCGCTGGTGGAACGCCCAAATGACCGCTTGCACGGCCAGCTTCTTCTCGTCCACCAGCATCTTCATCAGCTCCATCAGCGGGGCCAGGTGACGTTGCCTGTCCGCCGCAACACCCCAGGTCCACTTCTCCGGGCGTTGAGTGAGGACCCGACCGGTGTACTGCGGAAGGAGGCCGCCTTCGTTCCGCAGATAGAACCAATGGTCGTCCCACCCAGCCTGGTTGGTGGAAAGCTTGTACCGCAGGTACTCGCGGGGGACATTGGCCGACGAGGTCCCCACCCTCGCGGTAATGGCAAGGGAGCCCATGCGCACGGGCCGCCTCCCGCTGGGCTTCAGGGACTTGATGAAGAGCTCGCCCCGGAAGAGATGGACGAACATCTCCCAGTGCGGCTCCATCTTCAGGTACCCCTCGCACACCGCGGCAAATATGGCGGCGTGCGAGATGGAGTTGGGGGAGAAGTGTTGCAGCTCCACCTCGAAATGGTGGGTCAGCCCTCGCAAGAAGCGGCTCGGCGGGACGCCGAGCCCCATACGATGATAACGCGCGAAGCTCACCACGTACCCCTCCGGCGGGTGCGGCTCCCGGTGCTCCGCCGATGGGGATAACCCACCACGCGGGTCCCTCCTCCGGGTTGGGGCGCAGAAGCCCTGGGCCACCAACGAGTCCATTTCGCTCTGCGTCACCTTCGACGGGCTCCAATCCTCAGCCGGCAGCATCTGTGTCGGGGCGGCCATGGCGGTGGCGCGGCGCGGGTCCTAGCAGCGAACGGGCGGCTGGAAATCCCCAGTCGACTGGCTCGAAGGAGAGGGCGCGTGAAGGCTACGGCGGCGGCGAAGGCAAAGCAAAAGTAAAGGGTCCTTTTCCCCTCTTTCGATATTTATAGGGGGCAAACCCAGACGGGCGGGATCTCCCACGACGTAAAAAGGTAACCGAATGCATTCAATGCGCCCCCACATAAACGCGTCTCGAGCCGGATGCAGGGTCAACGCGGCACCTCTCCATTCGCTCCGCTGCCCGGGCCCGCCCGACCATCGCTCCGGCTTCGCGTCCGCCGCTCTCCCCGACGATTCCGCCTAAAAAGGCGCGCCCAACGGGCAGAAGGATTTCCAGACGACGGAGGCCTCTTCACAAAGGTAAAAACGGGCCCGGCCCTAAGTCTCGAAGCAGCGAAGGCTGGCCCTCGAAAAGGGTTCGACAGCCGGCTTTGAGCGCCCGAGTCAGGGACACCAAGGGGCGCCACTCGCGGCATTACTCGAGGGCCGAGTCTCGAGGCCCCTCACGTGTATCCAAGGCGGGGAGCTCGACTGCAGTGAGATCCCCTCGGAGGGAGGCATCGAGCCACCGGGTCCTATCGAATGGACCCGGCACTCCTGCAGACTGAGCACCCATGCTTTATGAGACCGCCTCCGGGCCACAGTCGACCCCTAACGAACGGGGCACGAGCTCTCACTTGGATTCCCGTTACCAGCTCACGGGAAACCTCGATATCGCCCACTCGGGGTAGTACGAGGCATCCCCCCTTGCATCCGATCGAAAGGACCGCGGGGATGACAAGCCAGGGCAATCGACATGCCGGACAGCTCGAGGAGCCGGCCAGTCGGTTCAGCCTGGCACCCCTCGACGAAAGAGGGTCTAAAAACTCGGACAGTTACGACTAATCTCTTTCTTTGTGTGAACATGGGATTTACAGGCCTCGGGGGAACGCTCGACCTCCTTCTCGCCCGAGCCCTCGCGGGCCAGGCCCAGGACGAACGCTTGCTCTCCGTCTCGTCCGAGCCCTCCGAGCCAAGCCTCGGACGGAGTCCCCCACGACAAAGGAAAGGTTGTCTCGAACATTTAAAAATTACTACCAAACCGCATCTCGAGCCTGTTCACAGGTACATACGGCACCACGACCTCCACTCCCTGACGGTTTCCGCCTAAAGAGACGCGCCCACTAGGCAGAAGGTTCCCAAACGACGGAGGATTCTTCGCGAAATCCACGAGGAGTTCTAACCACTCCCCCGTGGCCTCGGGGGCTACACCCACGGAATCAAATCGACAAAACCCTCAAGACCAGTGGCTATCCGTCAAGATCCCAATCTGGAGCCCCTGCTCGAATGCAAGCACTCAACAAGGGCTCGGGGGCTATTGTCGGGGAACGCCAAAGGGGTACCCCCAATCATTGCAAACACCCAAGCGCCCAATCTCCGTCTCGCCCGAGCCCTCCCAGCCAGGCCTCGGCGCGAACGCTCAAATCTCCGTCTCGCCCGAGCCCTCCCAGCCAGGCCTCGGACGAACGCTCAAAACTCTGTCTCGCCCGAGCCCTCCCAGCCAGGCCTCGGGCGAACGCTCTTTCTCCGCCTCGCCCGAGCCCGCTGAGCCAGGGCCTCGGGCGAACGCTCCTTTCTCCGCCTCGCCCGAGCCCCGCTGAGCCAGGCCTCGGGCGAGCGCGATCGCTCCTCGTCTCGCTCGAACCCTACAGACCTCGGGCGAGCACGCTCCTACACCTCGAGCCCCTAACGCACGGACCTCGAGTGGTACAGACAGCCGTACCAGCCCCATACCACGCAATTTAATGCCTTCACCTACTCCGCGTCATGTCCACTGGAGCACAGCACGTACCACAGTAACTCGGTGTAAAGGTCAAGTCTCGTTTTCACCACAAGCATGGGCAAAAGGGCACCAGTACAGCACTATTCGACCATACCATGCACGTAACCCCTCGAGGCGGCTACGAGCCCCTCAAGCCATGCACTGTAACCCCTCGAGGCCGGCTACGCGCCCCTCGAGCCCTGCACTGTAACACCTCGAGGCTGGCTCCGCGCCCTTCGAGCCCTAACTACTTTCATGCTATTGGAGGACAGGTACCCCAAGACCCGGAGGGACCCCGCCGCGTCCTGTGCATTCCGGGATGGTTGCTGTACGGCTCCCACCTTTGCCGCGCCACCACGTCCGCGCCCAGGATGGAAGCCACGACCCAAGGACGCCTCAACAGCGACGATCACATCGGCTCCAGTGGCCCCGATAAGACAGGGTTCCTACCCTTTCCGTATGGGGCACCATGCGCCCCGACACCTGTAATACCCTTATGTAACCCTGGCCTCCCCTTGCTCTATAAAAGGGGACAACCAGGGCCCTCATTCAGGAAGAGGGAGAGAACCTCGAGCGACAATACACGAGTCCACACACATACACGAGACCGGACTCCGGTCCACGCTCATTGAGCTTGTATTCGCCTTGTACAAGCACTTAGGTGCAAGTAATACAAGAACATCCCCCTCCGCTGGACGTAGGGCCTTCTTTGCCCGAACCAGGATAAATCCTTGTGTCCTCTTGCATCACCATCCAGGAAGAGAAGCACGCGATCATATTACTCGTTGGTGTGATACCCCCGGGTACGAAACACCGACACTACTGGTACTACTACTACTACTACTGGTACTACTACTACTACTACTGGTACTACTACTGGTACTACTACTGGTACTACTACTGGTACTACTACTACTACTGGTACTACTACTACTACTGGTACTACTACTACTACTACTACTACTACTACTACACTACTACTACTACTACTACTACTAGTACTACTACTACTACTACTACTACTACTACTACTACTACTACTACTACTACTACTACTACTACTGGTACTACTACTGGTACTACTACTACTACTACTACTACTACTACTACTACTACTACTGGTACTACTACTACTACGGTACTACTACTACTACTACTACTGGTACTACTACTGGTACTACTACTACTACTGGTACTACTACTACTACTACTGGTACTACTACTGGTACTACTACTGGTACTACTACTACTACTACTACTGGTACTACTACTACTACTACTACTACTACTGGTACTACTACTACTACTACTACTACTACTACTACTACTACTACTACTACTACTACTACTATACTGGTACTACTACTACTACTACTACTACTACTACTACTATACTACTACTACTACTGCTGCTGCTTGCTGCTGCTGCTGCTGGTACTGCTGGTACTACTACTGCTGGTACTACTACTACTACTACTACTACTAGTACTACTGGTACTACTGCTGGTACTGCTACTACTACTCCTACTACTGCTGGTACTGCTACTGGTACTCCTACTACTGCTGGTACTGCTACTGGTACTCCTACTACTGCTGGTATTGCTACTGCTGGTACTACTACACTGCTGGTACTGCTACTGCTGGTACTACTACTACTACTGCTGGTACTCCTACTGCTGGTACTACTATGCTGGTACTACTACTACTACTGGTACTACTACTACTACTACTACTACTACTACTACTACTACTACTACTACTACTGGTACTACTTACTACTATACTAGTACTACTACTACTACTACTACTGGTACTACTACTACTACTACTGGTACTACTACTACTACTACTACTACTACTGGTACTACTACTGGTACTACTACTACTGGTACTACTACTACTACTGGTAACTACTACTACTACTACTATACTACTATGGTACTAACTACTACTACTACTACTACTGGTACTACTACTACTAGGTACTACTACTACTACTACTACTACTGGTAACTACTACTACTGGTACTACTACTACTCCTACTACTACTACTCCTGGTACTTACTACTACTCCGGTACTACTACTACTCCTAGTACTACTACTCCTCCTGGTACTACTACTACTCCTGGTACTACTACTACTCCTGGTACTACTTCTTTTCCTGGTACTACTACTATTGGTACTACTACTACTACTACTACTAGTACTACTACTACTGGTACTACTACTACTACTACTGGTACTACTGCTACTACTGGTACTACTACTACTGGTACTACTACTACTACTACTACTACTACTGGTACTACTACTACTACTACTACTACTACTACTACTACTACTACTACTACTACTGGTACTATCCTACTACTGGTACTGTCCTACTACTCTACTACTACTACTATGTAATGTGGCTTTACATATAAAATGTCCATAATATGTACTTTATTGTTCATAGATTCCAATGGCGCAAGAACCACAGCCTGAACTACAATGGCGCGACCCCACCCTGAATGGTTCTTCTGGGTCAACTAGTTATGTGAGCCACGTTAGTGTGACCCCAACGGAAAAGAGGAAACATCGTACAGAGGAAGAGCTAGATCCGAACTTTGACCCGCAGGACGAAGCACAAAGTGATAGGTCCGTGAGTCAGGGAGGTTCGATACCACTAGTGCCTCGAACTTTGGATTTCGACGAAGAACAAGTTTTCGCGGAGCAAGAAGCCCCCGCTCCCTCCACAGCAACTTCTTCAAACAAATCTGCAGGTGACAAGCCTGTTCGAAGAAGGGGGGAAACACGGGAGGCACAAGAAGCACAGTGATATCCATGTGATCCTCACGGTGGGGCCGCAGGGAGGAGAGCCATTGCAGCCAACGACGGTCCTCGGGAAGTTTAGCAACCAGTGTTCGTGTTTTGTGAGGGAGCATGTTAAGATCACTTGTGAGAAATGGCCGGATGTCCCTGCTGACGATAAGGAAGATGTCTAGAAAGAGATGCTGAACCGCTTCACTTATCCTGAGGATGTCGACATGACCAAGTGCAGGGACTGGGTGATGCACGTGGCAGGAAGGGCCCTTCGAAGCTTCAAGTACATGCTGAACAGAGACTATGTGAAGACAGGGAAGTCACCTTTGATCAAATATAATATGATCTTGGCTGAAGACTAGGAAGTTTCGTTAAGCAGAGGCAAAGCGAAGAAGCAATGGCCAAGAGCGAGCGGTTCAAAATGCTCAACAAGATGAACACGCAGCCTCACAATGGGCATGACAGGGTATGCCGGTAAGAGGCCGAAGTGGCGGGTGCAAGAAAGGGCTCAAGCCGATGCTGGGATAAAGAATCCGTTGTTAGATGTCGATGAACGGGGCCATGACTACTTCTACGGCCACAAGCCATCAAAGAAGCGTAAGGCTGATCCGAAGATCGAGGAGCTCGAGAAGGCTTTTATTGAGGCCTCTACATCCAAGGACGAAAGCTTCGAGGTTCGCAGGGGCGTCGACGTGCTGACCAAGGTGCTTGGAAACCCGGAGCACCGCGGTCGCGTTCGTGGCATGTCTCGAGGAAGAGTTGGAAGACGGTGGAGTCATGGCAAACAGACCCTGCAAGGACAAGTCGAGGCAGAGGTACAAAGAAGGCCTCGTAAAACAAGGCTACGATCAAGCTGTGTCCGAAATGATCAACAAGTCCATACAAGACGCGTTCACCAGCAATGACCCCAAGATGGTGGCGCTCAGGAACCAGATGTTTAGCCAAGCCGGCCTGAAGGTGCCTCAAGCTTCACAAGGGCAGCTATTGATCGAAGATCGCCCAAGGCATCCGTTCGATGACATCAAGGAAATCACTTTCTGCCACCTTTGGGTGCCGTTCGGCAGGGGAGGGAAGCGCCTGCACGTGGCAGATGGTTGTATATACCAAAGGATCAAATCTTTGTTTTCACCGAGGAGCATTAAATCCCTAAGGACACTACCATCGTGGCCGTAACATGGTGTGGGCCAGAGTATCGAAGAATATGAATTGACTATCCTCTATGACTGGGGGGTTAGGGTCCTTGGTCAGGCGATCATTTAGAAGTTCCATGGTGTACTGAAGACATCGAGATCTATGGGAACACGCCAACGCCGACTCGACGCCGACATCATAACCTCGTCGGTAGCCGGATCTTGTCCCCCGGATCGGATGGCGGCGGTGATGATGATGACGACGATGATGGCAAGCAAGACAAGGAGAACAATGAAGCCCGAGGCACGGACCCTCCTGCAAGCCCTCCCATTGGACCGACCAATGCCAATGGAGGTAAGGAGGCAGCACCGGAGGAGAGGACAAGGACGCCTCCAAGACATCCCAGCACGGGCGGTCCACAACGACCAAGCTCTCCGCCTCCTGACAATCGACCGCCTACCGCCCCGAGCGAAGGAGCGGAATCTATGGAGGAAGAAACCGAAGGAGAAGACAACGCCGGCCACAAGCGACACATGTGAAATCGAAGTACTGGCCAGAGGTGCGGGGCCGATGACACCACCTGCAAGCCAACCGAGCTCCAGCCAGTGTCCTCGCGTGCCCAAAAAGACTACAGACACCGAGGAGGCTAGACCCGAGCGCGCCGCATTCTATACCCAAATTTGGAAAGGTATATATGCTTCCGTCTTGCGTGTAATCAATCTATTTATAGGTTGAGCTTCTTGAATTTTTTCACACACTAACGTTGCTATCCCATTGTTCTAGGCCGAAATCACCACCTCATAGGGGATTCGTCACAGATGAATGCCCCGGTGATTTTGTGAATGGGAAGTTCATGTTACCTCGGGCCCAACTTGCCTGTGATGAGAAGTGGGAGGTACGGAGGTTCCATTTGTGGTATATGCAAGCGGCCAAAGTCGGCCTTTCAAACATAACGGCCAGGATTCCGCACGAGATCTTTAACTTGGGCACAAATGTTCAACTCGTCTTGGAATTCGGAGACATGCATAGACTACTGCGTAGGAAGGACCTTGACGTCGCTCACCTCACCTTGTTTTCTATGTAAGTGGATTACCACTTTTCACACATCCCCTGCATTCGTATTGGTACCTTGTCAATTTAACTATTGCCATGAGACGACTTGTACTTGCAGGATGATGGCCCATGTAAGCAACAAATGCAACATTGGTGTGCTCTATCTCTCTCCAATGCATGTTGCTGAGAAACAGATCATTGGATACGAGAAACCGGACAACCACCCTGACCTTATTGACTTGACCAATCGTCAGAGAGATAATGAACGCAAAAAGGCCATCGACGCCGAGAAGTTGAAAGTGGGGACATGCATCTTAGGAGTCATGAAGAAGGTCAGGAGAGATGGTTGTATCCTCGCTGCCGTCACTTTGGGTAAGTCAAGAACATGTATGTTTATGGGATAAGTGGCTACCTAAGATCATCCATGCTCATCATAGTCTTTGTTTTGTTCGAATGGTGCAGCGAGGGCCTCCATGGGCACTGGATTGCATTTATCATCTATCCTCAGGAAGGCAGGGCCTGCATATTTGACTCATTGAGGCATTCAAACAAAGCAGGGTACAAGCACTTTGAGATTGCTTGAGATTGTAAGTCAAGTATCTTCAAATTAGTTCATTTTTATCATACGTTTTAAAACTGTGACTAACACTAGTGGAGTACATACAGCGCTTAAGAAAGTACGTAAAGGAGCCAAGTGAATTTGATCGAAGGACAGAGAAGTTCAAGAAGAAGCATGAGAATAAAATCAAAATCAAGCGTCAGTTCCCGGTACGTGTACTTGAAGCTTCACTTATGCTTTTCCCACACCATGCATATATTATCGATCTATACCAAAGTGTTGTAATGCTTGTGTATCATGCAGTGTGTCAAGCAACCACCAGGGACAACTTTTTGGGTACTACGTCTGCGAGTACCTAAGGGCCTGCAGGAAGTACAAACGGTAGCTGGCGGCAGCTCAAGAAAGCAACTAAATGGTGGGAAAGAGAGACAGAGCAATCAACATAACTTCGATCAAATAGTGGCAAACATGTGCAAGTTTGTCACTGACCGTGTAGTAGCGCATGAAGGGCAACCGTTCTTTGATACAGATGCCCCGTTAGCACTGCTTCCCGAGTACGAGAAGCTCAGGATGGATGGACACCATGCTACGTGACGAGAGAAGGATTACAATTTGAACATGGACTTCGTCAATTAGTTTGTTTGCAAATGACATGTAATATAACACTTTAACGATTTCGTCAATGTTCTATGGATGACAATGAGAACAAGTTAATGTATGTATGTATACGTATGTGTCATGTGTTTTGTCTATGTTTGACCTATTATATATGGATTCGATTATGCATTCAAATATGTGCTGCTGTATTTTTTAAACCTGCAAATCTTTAACCGCGACGGGCAAGTTACGCAGCCCGTCAAGGTTAATGTATTAACCGTGACGGCCAAGTTACGCTGCCCGTCAAGGTTAGTGGTATTAACCGTGACGGGCATGTTAAGCAGCCGTCACGGTTAATACTTAACCTTGACGGGCAAGTTACGCTGCCCGTCACGGGTAATTGATTAACCATGACGGGCAAGTTACGCCGCCCGTCACGGTTATTGATATTAACCGTGACGGGCTTCAACTGCCTGCCGCGGTTAGCCTCAATTTTTACTGTGACGAGGCGCGTGCGCGACGGGTCAATTGCCCGTCACGGTTAAATGAAAACGACCGTCACGCAAAAGATTTCTGTAGTAGTGCGATAACGTGGTTTGGTGAGGTTAAGTTGATTCTTCTTCTTTTTTGAATTTTCTCCATATATCATTTATTTATTTAGTTTGTTGACACATTTCATTTCATTAATATAACTGGATTTGTTTTATGAATTTCATAATATTTTATCTTTGTATTATTTCATGGTATATATTAAAGGTTTCCATAGTGAATATGCTCTGCATGTAAAGACATTTTTGCTAGTTTACTTACTTTTTCTTCTGCACCCCCACATGTGATAATATATTATTCGATGTTATAAATAGTTTATATGGACATATATTTTCTTTGTCTTCTTTATTATTTGCTAATATATCCATAATTTTGTTACAGAGGTACTTTTTTATTCCATAAGTATAATAGGTTTCATAACCATGTCAAGTATTCATTCAACCACTAGGCAAGACCGCACATCTTTATCTTAATTGAAAATTTATACGAGAATGAGAATTCAGAAGGTGATATAGAAGAAAAAGTAAAACTAACAAGTAACAAGGATCCCATAAGTTTCTCAATATATTTTACTCTATTGTTTTATACAAATGTCTTTTTATCTATTGTTTCGTAATTTTCCTAATACATTCCTAACTTTTTGTTACTGAAGTAGTACATTTTTTTATTCCATAAGTTTGCATGTTTATTCTAGGTGTTGATTTTTGTTCCTCCCATAAAAATTCTGTTCAACAAATATTTTTTGTTCCACCTGAGTAGTTCTGGTTGAGCATGTATGGGAGGAGCACAATCTTTAGCTCGTATGATTTGTTCCAAGTGTACATTTTTTTGTTTTTTATCGGCTGAACAAACGTCTAAAACAGGCCCAAGGATCCGAAGCGCGCGCACAAAACGAAAGGAACGGTCTGCTGTACCTGAGGCCCGTTCAAGCTCACCTAATTTAGGCCCACGTTCCGCACGAGATAAACAAGATGGAGAATGGAGAGGCCTCATCAGAATGGAAGAGCCGCGAAAGCAGGCAGCGGGGGGCAGGAGGCACGGGGAGCACGGCGACCCGACAAAGCGTAACCGCCCGAAACCGCCGCCACGCCGATCAATCAAGCACGCGCGCGTTTCCCGGCGCAGGGGACGATAACTAACGCCCACCCAGACCCGCACCGCGCCTCGCCCGGCTGCCCATCGCATCGACGACCCACCATTCGTCGTCGTCGGACACCTCGCCGGCCGTCGCGCGCGCGTCTATGGGCGGCTTCGCCATCCACCCCGCCCCTGGACGCCCCAGCGACAGCCTGCCGTCCGCCGGCACCGGGACGACGCCGTCCTCGTCCGCCGCCTCCTCCTCCTCCTCCCTCGACGATGGCGTTCGCGGTGGTGGCGGCACCACCACAGGCCCAGCACGCCGGGGCACACGCTGGAGGAGCCGCCGTCGCGGCGGCCAGGGCGGGGGGGGCCGCCACGTCGCGTCGTACCGGCCCGCCCGGCTTCTCCATAGGCTGCGGCACGCGCTGCCCCTCCTGACGCTGACGCTGACGCCGCGGTGCGGGCGGATGCACCAGGTCGGCACGCCCGCCGAGATCGCGGCCGCGGCGTCCTCCGCCACACTCCTGCTCTTCGTCGTCGTCGTCCGCGCCCGCGCCCAGGGCGTGTCCTTCACGGGCGGCGCGCGCCCTGCCGCCGCGTGACGGGGACGCTCTACGGCCACCGCCGGGGCCGCGTCGTGCTGGCGCTGCAGGAGACGCGCGCTGCTGCCGAGCCGAGCCTCGTCGTCGAGCTGGCGCTCCAGACGCACGCGCTGCTCCGCGAGCTCGCCAACCCGGCCGGCGCGCGCATCGTCCTCGAGACCGAGCGCCGCGCGGCCGCGGACTCCTCCGAGGCCAATAAGCGCCGCCGCGCGCCGCCGCTGCTGGACGAGCCGTCGTGGACCATGTTCTGCAACGGCAAGAAGACCGGGTACGCGGTGCGGCGCGAGGCACGGACGACGACCTCACGGTGATGGAGACGCTGCGGGCGGTCTCCATGGGCGCCGGCGTGCTCCCGGGGAGGGCACCTTCGATGGCGACCGACGCGGCGGCGCGGCGGCGGTGGACGACGAGGTGCCGTACATGCGCGGCTGCTTCGACCACTTCATCGGGTCCCGCGACTCGGAGTCGCTGTACATGATCGCGCCGCAGGGCGGCGGCACGGGCCCCGAGCCGCCGTCTTCTTCGTCAGGCTCTGACCTCCGGCCGATCCGCACCGCGCCTTGCCTCTCTTGCTTCTCGCCGCCATGGCCATGCATGCAAGACGATCGAAGGGCATCCATTCATCGTCAGAATTCATTGGATCGTGCAGCCTCGTAACGACCTAAATGATGACTATAATAAGGAATTAAGAAAACAAAAGAGATAGGAGGAGTCGCCCATTTCGTGATTGGCGTCATGGGACTAACTGAATCTTCTGGTTAATTCTTTGGTTGATTCGTTATTAGGTTGTATGCGAGGTGTTCTTGGATTTGTGCCCTATCTATGCATCATTGCACAATCTATCATCTACTCCCTCCGTCCCTAAAAAAGAGTCATTCCCGCTTCCCGAAAAGTCAGCAGACTTCAACTTGACCAAATATATATAATAAAATATTAACATTTATGGACATAATTAGTATCATTGGATAGATTTTTAATATACTTTTATAATAAACTTATTTGGAGATAAAAAATTGGCACACATTTTGTATAAACTCAGTCAAAGTTGAGAAAGTTTGACTAACACGCATCACATAGCGACACTATTTTTAGGACGGAGTAGTATAGTGGAGTGTGTATACGACAGAAATAGTCACTGAACTGAATGGCGTGGAATTAATTGTGGTCCAAAAAGTTGCTCTTCTGAATGCCTTGTTTGCATCTCGTCTAATTATTTAACTCAGTATTTTCGGACAGTAGGGTGAACTTAGACTATCATTTCGTCTAAAACACGATTGCACACGTATATGATATATCATTAATAAAAGTTATAGAACGGCAAACAAGAATCAGGATGATTGTTTAAGTAAAAGTCGAATAATGCAGAGGAACGTCTCGACATAACACTATTGAAACAGCCGAAATCAGCCGTATAAAAAGACTAGACAAAAACAACATCTCGGTGAAAAATGCAAGAGGACGTCTCGACATATACCCAAAGCACTAAGAACATCAAGGCTACCTGAGAGGTTTAAGTAAGCTAATTTCCGTTCTTTCATGGATTGAAATGTTCTTTTAATTTTCTCAAATAAGTCCTCTAAAAATCTCCTTCTCAATGAAGCACAAAGTCAAGTCCTTAAGCTATTCATCGTTAATTCTATTTCGCAAATTAGTCTAGATTATATTCATAGCTGAGAAGCCTCGTACAACAACCGATGTCGTTGCCACTAGAAGAAGCAATGCTATGTGAATGATGCGATAGACTAATGGAAAAGGCAAGATGTATCTAAGTTTCAACCAACTTTATGGCCAAACTTACAAAATCGATCATGACCATCTCCGAAGTCTGAAATTGATCCCTTGTGGATGAACAATCAATAATTGAAAAATCTTGATCATATAGATCTCCGTTATACGAGCACAATCTTCTCAGTATCAAACAAGTAACTGCGATGGTTCCGACCTCATGGAAGTGATGATCCATCTATGTGATAATAGCATCTTGGCGAGGTGGTTACATTATCGTGCCTAGTAGCAACATCGATGTAGTCAATTGTCTCGTGAGACGACGACGGCTCCGGCCTCCGGCTGGTGCTCCCATGCCGAGTCGCCGGCCGAATGGATTAATGCACGGTCTCTGAATCGTTCAGTCAGGCAGGGATTAATGCATGGATTTGCAAGTGTGCAGATCGAGAAGCACACGATCTCTGTCTGAATGGATTTGCTTGTTCTCATATCATCGATTCAGAAGAGTGTTGGTTTCGTCATGTCATTGCCTAGTATCGATCTGAAAAATCCGTACTAAGTTTAATTTGATTAATAATAGTCACACTTGATCATAGCTGCATACAAGTATTAAATGAAGAGCAGACACTCTTAACATGCAGCTCATTGTACATATTGTCTATTCACCCATCTGTATATCATGTAACATCATGCTACTCGGATTAATATTATGGTCTGTTTCACACACAACTCAGCTTCACTAGTAAATCTGTTTTTCTAGAAAATAGTTTTATGAATAACTTTTTAGATAAAACTGAGTTGTTTTGAAAAAAAGGTGCTAAACAACTTCACCAACAACTTTATACAAGGTTGAGAGATAAATAAGGGTGTGAGCTATGAAAAACTAATTTTTTAGTTCATATCATCTTATCTTTTTGTGTGAGACAATAAAACAGTTTCATGAGTGGAGCTGTTTTGGAACAAGTTGTTTGAAAAAAAAACAGTTGTGAGTTATACTAAACATACCCTAATTCTAATGCTAATACGTGTCAAAGAATTATACCATAAATTTCACTTCAATCCATATAGTTTGAGATAGATACATACACATTCAAATAATACTCACGGTACATGCATGTACTTCGAGTGTTGTTTCTGCTTGTATGTGGACCAGGGTTAAAAAAATACGATGGATGGACTTCTTGCTATATGTCTATGACATGGAGTATTCAACGTGACCTTAGGTATCAGTTTTTCTAGATAAAGAAAATGAATACAAAATTTAGAAAAATCCAAATTTCAAACCTAGGTAATACTAGTAGCTAATTCCACATTGACTACAAAAATAAACGAGCACATTGATCCAAAAAACATCTTTTCTCACCAGAGAGATCATCCTGGATAACTTCAAGGAGCGGAAGAACGCCTGCCGTTTCACCTTTCGCGCACTACTTGTTTCATTCTCACTTCACAATTGATCTTCGCTAGGCTCTTTAAAGGTCCTCTACAATGTATGTGTGTGTATGTAAAGAGCAGATTTTGACATATTGTCCAGGAGCGAATCTAGACGAAAACATCGCCAAGGTCATTGGGGTCATCTCTATTACCAGATATGAGTGGAGCTGTTTTGGAACAAGTTGTTTGAAAAAAAACGGTTGTGAGTTATACTAACATACCCTAATTCTAATGCTAATACATCTCAAAAAATTATACCATAAGTTTCATTTCAATCCATATAGTTTGAGGTAGATACATACACATTCAAATAAGACCTAAGTGAGTATAATACTCATGGCACATGCATGTACTTCGAGTGTTGTTTCTGCTTGTATGTGGACCAGGGTTAAAAAATACGATGGATGGACTTCTTGCTATATGTCTATGACATGGAGTATTCAACGTGACCTTACACTGACTCCAACAATGCTACCCATACCCAAAATAGCTCCTACACAGTTTTTTGCATATCAAAAATGACATCAAACAGGAGACCAAAACAGAGTACCCATTTTGCCTACCGGTCAATATGAGACGCAAAGATGCGTCGGAGGCGGGGCGACGCAAAGCGAAGCTGTGGGCCCGCGTCGAGAGGCCCCCTCCCTCCGCTTCTCCTCCCAACAGATGCGACAGTCAAGTGGACGAGCAGCAACCGCGGTGGGGAGCAGCAGCCGACCACGCGCCGCCGGAGGAGGAGGAGGAGCACCGCCGGTGGGGAGAGAGCGAGGAGGGGCGGCCGGCGGTTGCGGGCCACCAGATCCGACCCTGCGGAGGAGGAGGAGGAGCGCCGCCGGTGGGGAGAGAGCGCCGCCGGAGGAGGAGGAGGAGCGCCGTCGGAAGAGCAGGAGGAGCACCGCTGGTGGGGAGAGAGCGGGGAGGGGCGGCCGGCGGCCGCTAGCCACCAGATCCGACCCCGCGGAGAAGGACCTCGAGGCGATGCGACGGGCCAAGGATGAGGAGCACCGCGAGCAGGAGGAGGCGGAGACGAAGACCCGCTGCCGTCGGGGACGGCCAAGCGCCGCCACGACCGGAGAGCGAGGGGTGTCGCCGGTTCGCCGCGTCCTGGCTATTGCGTCTTGGTTGTTGGAGACAGGAGAGTTTGCGTCCGTGACTTTCCTATGTTCACGGACGCAAATGCTCAAATGGGTATGCGGTTTGCCTCTCATCTGTTGGAGTTAGTCTTAGGTATCAGTTTTTTCTAGATAAAGAAAATGAATACAAAATTTAGAAAAATCCATTGGAGTCCGGCCAACGTGACCTTAGGTATCAGTTTTTCTTATACTTTTATACACATTGAGCAGCTGTTCTACTTTGTCAATGTTTATCTGTATGCTCTATCCTTTTGGGAGTTGACTTTGCAGTCAAAATCCTTTGACAATAGCTATCTCCGAGCCGCACACTTTGGAACTGTCTGGCGTCAAACCGGCAGGTTCCACAATTGACATCGCTTTCTTTTCTTCTTGTCAATTGTAGGTCAAGTTGTCTGGTTCGCCTCAGAGCATTCTCGCCGATTCGGCACTGCCATCGAAGGTTCAGGAGATCAGGACCCTTGCTCCACACGTTCTCTGAGGGGTGTGAGTGTGTTGACGTCTCGAGAGCATCAACTTTTAGCGTCAACAGGTTCATAAGCTGAAAATGACTAATTTGTTGTGAGAGATAAACACTATTCTATAACTGATTTGTATGAGTTAAAGCTGACTTTAGCTCAAACAAACATAGAGAATATCTCTTTCATACAACCTTGTATGAAGATTTTTATATAAACGTTGTAACTCCTCATGGGACCTGCGATTTAGTTTTATATTCTTTAAAGGTATGATGATTTTATATAAGCATTGTAACTCCTAATGATACCTGCAATTTTCTAGTTCTAAGTCACTACTGCAGACGGACACTTTGTCGAGAGTTTTAGAGCCTACAAACACTCGGCAAAGACTTTGTCGAGTGTTTTTAAGCAATGCACTCGGAAAGTTTGCTCGACAACATATTTTACGGCAAAGAGACTTTGCCGAGTGCTTTTTCTCGGGCACTCGGCAAAATAATAATATATTTTGTCGAGTGTTGGGTAAGCCACTCGACAAAATTTTTGCGACCGTTACCCCGCTTGTCGTTAGCCATTATTTGGCGAGTGTCCTAAAACACTCGGCAAAATTTTTTTCTCAAAAAAACTTTGTCGAATGTTTTTTCTCAAGGCACTCGGCAAAGATTATTTTTTTAAAAAAATAAAAAACATATTTTGCCAAGTGTTTTTAATCAAGGCACTTGGCAAAGATTACTTTAAAAAAAGTAAAAAACATACTTTGCCGAGTGCTTTTTTATTAAGGCGCTCGGTAAAGACAATTTTTTTTTTAAAAAAAAAACCTTTGACGCTATCTTAAAACATTAATCTGTTCTATGGACAAAGACTTCATGTGCCTAGCAGGCTTCTGATTATCAAAGTAGCATGTTCATGTTCATGGTAACAATAAAATGACAGCATCAGAGTATTAGCAAGCCTATCGGCACCTCTGTCCCTCATCCGAAGTTGCAGACAGACGCTCATCCTTTTTTAATCTGAAATATGCAGACGATGATATAAAATGAAGCTTGCAAACAATATGCAGAGCAATCGAAATAAAGGCATAACAATTCTTGTTTGCATTTCAGAAACATCATCCCAAGTCCTAGCTCCCAAGTCCTAGGAATACTCACTGCCATGTCCATTTTCCAAACAATCATTCATAATATAGCAAGAAAACAGAAAAAAAAACTAGTTACTTTTCATATTATTTTTCTCCATGGAATTGAATGTAGGAGGGTCCTCAAAACAGGGGTCAGGCCTCAGATTTTGATATAGCAAGGTACCATGAACAGTTGCATAAACTCATCATTATCAAATTAGTAGACTAATGCCTACAGAGAATAACCATAGCATGAAAGGAGAAGAAAATATAGGACAAGGTGCCCAAATTTGAAAGTTGCAGTCTCTTCAATACTTTCAGACTATAAACACTCCATAGCATGAAGTAGCAAAAAAGATTAGTATCATGACCCACCTTGTATGTTTTTGCGATAAGATAGATCGATGCCAGCGCTTAGGGAATACAAAGTGTCATCAAGATCTGAAAATGAAATAGGAAAACATCATTATTTGATTGTACTACAAGATGAAGAATAAACGCAGCAACAAATTTCTTTAGATTTTTAAGAGCAGGGAACACATCAAACAGCAAGCACTAAGACTTTGGTCTTTCAAGAATAGCATCTATTATCAACAGTCAAAATCTACAAAAACATTTTCCCAAACTAATTCTATACCAGAATCGATACTAAAATTTTTTGTAGACCCTAACTAAATGTGACAAATTGTTTTAAAGGAATAGTTCTCATATATTCCAAAGACTGAACTATGATAAGAAAAAAATGTTGTACATTTTAACTGGAAGAACCTGTAGCATAACTATGGCCATTGATTATGCACATTATATTAAAAGCTACCAAAAATTATAGCTTTAACATATTTCAACATAATATCTCAAAAGTTGACCTTAGATTGCAATATAAGTGATGATTCCCTTTGACATATCAACCTTATTATCAAGACAAATTAGGTAGTCTGCAACTCTGCATGTTGGCTTCCAACACTTAGTGTGCAACAAGCAAGAACTCCCATCATCAGCCAATGCTGTAAGATAATTATTCCAAACTCAGTAAACATATATAGCCACGTGCCTGGCTATATACCGAGTGCTTGGCTTTACAGAGTGCCTGCCTTTGCCGAGCGCCTGGCACTCGACAAAGCTTTTTTTGCGAGTGCAAAATTTTGCCGAGTGCTACCCTCGGCAAAATATAGCTTGCCGAGTGCCACGATATTTTGCACTCGGCAAAGTCTGAGGCACTCGGCAAAGTACAGTTTTCCAGTAGTGAGTTATTTAATTTGAGATTATTAACATGCTCGAAAAATAATATAAATTTTCAGCATATACAATATCTCTATTTTACCTTATATATAAAAGATATAATTTTTCTAAGCCAGCAATTCTTTGTACGTGATCAATATAATGATGAAACTTTATATTATTTTTTGAGCATATGAATGATCTCAAATGTAAACCTTAAAACTAACAAACTATAGATCTCATCAAGAGATACAATTTTCATATAAAAACTATCTTCATCTAATGTCATATAAAAAAATATGATTTTCAAAGTACAATCTTGCCATGCCAATCCGGTGGCGTAGCACTACAGTAATGCCACTCACGGCAAAGTTTCCAAGTGAAAATCATTGTCTAGCATGACAGATCGTACCGTGAATGCACGTGGGGTGACAGCGAGATTTTGCCATGCCATATGCGCAGCCAAAATAAGTTAGAAATAAAAATAAAATCCTAGATGGGGTTATTTCAAAATAAGATTTTAAAAAGGATGGGCAAGGCTTGTCCATCAGATGGAATTAACTGGATGATTAGGTTTGACTAAACTAGGAAGAAAAGTGGCTCTGGCTCGGGAAGTTTCAGCTGATAATTGTAAAGGAAAGAAATACCATATACGAGTATATATAAAAATAAAATATACAAACTGCATCCTATTGAAAATGCGTCACTGGGTTGGAAAAATTGTGGCTTGTCAGCCTCCATCCAAGCCCCACCTCCTCCAACACGCACATCCTTAGCTTCTCCTTGATACGAGGGACATTGCGCACTTGGGTTCGTTTGCAGACTGAAACGGTCCCGAACTGTTCTGAATCTAGAACTATTCGACAATTTGTAGTGGCTTTTCTTAGTCTAGAACAATTCAATAATTTGTACTGGCTTGGAAATGATCCTGACCTAAAACAGTCAGAAACGGCTAACCGAATGGCGTCTTAGGTGGAGCCTGCTTTACGTACTGTGAATTGTGATGTAAGAGCATCTCCAAGAGTTTGCTATTTTTTCTTTCCCAAAAGTTATAGTTTAGCAAGTTCTAAAAAGTTTTCTGGGAGAAGAAAATAATGTCATCTCCAAGAGTTTACTATTTTATCACCTAAAAACATAAATCTGTGGGTCCCACTAGTTTTTTTTGGTTGCGGCCATTTTTTTTGTAGTGGGGATTGGGCGGCGACCCCTGTACGTGCATGTGCATGACGTTCCTGCTGCAGCAGCTTTGCAGCAGCCCTCTTCTCGGGCGCGATCAGCAGGCCACGACACCAAGCAACAGCCGGCCACACCTGGCCATGGCCGGCCATACAGAGCTAGATGCCGGCCAGTAGCAGCACCAGGCGGCCAAGGAATCAACTGCGCTGCGGCCATTGCCTTCCAGGACGCAGCTGTGGCCAAATCGATGGCTAGGGAGCGACGGCCATGACCAATTGGATGACATGCGAGATCGAGCGACAACCAAGTTTTGCGGGAAGGGGGCGACGACGCGGGAGGAACAGATGCGCGCGACCAGAACTCTGCGTATTTTTGCGCACAATGACGGTCAGTTTGCCAAGCTCCAAAAGATGGGGAAGAGATATAGGGCACTCTTGGAGATGAGTTTTTCTGTTTTTTCCTAAAAAACTTAGATGGGGAAGAGATATGAGACACTCTTGGAGATGCTCTAAGCATCTCTAATTGTTTGGAAAAATTATTAACTTAGGAAAAGTTGTCATTTAGCAACTTGCTAAAACTTTTGGCAAGTGAATTTTTTATGTATCTCCAATAGTTTGGTAAATTGAGCTTAGTAAACATAGAAAAGTAGGCGCGAGAGAAGTGGCGGCGGCGGCAAAAGGGAAAGAAACGCCGGATAACAAGTGAAGCTGACTTGTAAATATACAAATAGATTGCCTCTGATTCCAACTTGAAAAAAATTAGCAAGTCATATACCAATCTGTTGGAAAACATTTTTTCTTCTTCTTTTCTCAATAAAATAAGGATAGCAAGTCATTTTTCAAAACTATTGGAGATGCTCCAAGATCGGTACACAGAGCATTTTTTTTGGAGGAACACACGTTTGACAGAATTGATACTACAAATGCGCGATAGCTGCTGTTTCCATCATGGATCAACGGACCACGATAATAATAATATTATTATTAATAAGGTAATGGTCAATCAAAACGTTCAAATCGATGCCTTGGGCCCTCGATCGGCACTGCATTATTATGGCTTAGTGAAGGTAGTGATCATGGCACAGGACAAACAAATGGGTGCCAACTTCGCTAAGGTCCCTTTCGAAAATCTTAATCCGTGCTGCTTTACACGCATTAAAGAATGCTCTCTCTCTCTCCTTTTTTTTTTGCGAGGTCGTAATAAAGAATACAATTCTGATGGTCGACCAATGTGGCGTAAGGTACCACTGCATCGCATCACAGATCGTTCTCTCAAGAACATGTTTGAAAGAGGCACCACCGAATTTGTGTACATCCACGCCCAGCACACAAACAAACTCAACCAAATAATCAACTTCGGGGGTGTTTGGTTCCCACCCCCTAGAGTTTAGCCACTAAAGTTTATTTAGTCACTAAAGTTCCAAACACTCCTACTAAAAGTTACTTTTAACACTACAACTCTAGTCACCTCCACTAAACTTTAGTGGCTAAACTTTAGGGGGTGGGAACTAAACACCACTTCGTTTGTCACTAAAACACTAGCCCGGGGGGCGGATCCAGGCCCCAGGCAAAAATTCTTTTAACAATTCATTTGCTCAGTCCAATTTAGCATATGAAAAATATACAATTAGTCCTACAGGATGCAGTCCAAAATTCTTTTACACTATTTCAGTTCATCCCTTAAAATTTTCTAGATCTGCCACTACACACTAGCCCATAATCGATTCGTGTGTTTTATAAGAAACTGGCTAGAATCTTGTATTCTACTAGCAAACAAACCCACTAGCAATAACAAAAACATTTCATATATGATGCCTAAGCCCAATAAAATATGGCCTAAAACTTAGTCGTTTATGCAAATTAAGCATTGTTGCGATACACAATATTATCTACATGCAAATACTTAAAACATGCTCTAAAAATATAAAATCAATACTACTATTGGAGGCAGACGTTTTGGCTCTATGGAGGCAGACACCGATTTAGAGCCACTGTTAATCGTGTTTTTCGGAGACCGACGTCTTGACTATCTTCATTAATCCCATTAACGGAGGAGCACTTCTTAGAGCGACCATCTCCACTAATTCTATTAACAGAGGCAGTGGTCCTGTGATGCCCATCTCCGTTAATACCTTAACAGAGGATAGAGGTGGTACATAGTATTTAATGTGCTCGCCTCTATTAATAACCTCTCTCTACTCAAAAAGTTTTTCATCTTTTCTATCATTGGACATTCTTGATTCATTTCTAGTTAACTTCACGTTCACCATGCATCCCTTGATGAAACCCCTCTTAATCAAGTGATATTTGACATCAACGCTATCTAGCATCGGGACACTGATCTTGTTCTTGCAGTGAGAACATGTATATATGATTCCCTGCTAATTTGCACTCAAGCATGCTTTCGAGCACTATAACAAACTTGTTCAATTGTTCCATGAAAAGGTGTGCTATCCTTAGTATCTTGTTGTAACACCCTAAAATTTGCAAAGTTTGGAAATAGAGAGAAAATGCTTTATTATGTATTTTCGGTGCTCATGGGAATATAGGAGAAATAAAAACTTTTTCTTTAAATTTAAAATTTATCTTAGGGTAACATGTTTGAGCATGCATGCTGGTGCATAGTTTAATTTTGTGATGTGGGTGTGCTCCAAAGTTTGGCAAGATTTCAAATTCATTTTGAAAACGCTTTTGAAATGGTTGAAATAAAAAGAAAGGTTTTTCTTCTCTCTCCCTCACCCCTCTCCCCAATCTGGCCCGAAGGCCTAGCCTGCTCGCCCAAGCATCCGGCCCGCCCGGCCTCCACTTCTCCCGCCTCCCTCCTCCCCTTCCACCCTGCTCGGCCCAGCTCGGAAGCCTGCAAAGCACAGCCGGCGGCCCAACTCCCCTCCTTCCCCCTTTCCTTTCGTGCGGCCCACGGCCGAGCCGGCCCAGCGGCCAAGCCTGCGGGCGCAGAAGCCCGCGTGGACGCTTCCCTCCCTCCATCTTTCGCTGACGAACCGGTCCCAGCTGTCAGTCGGTTCTTCCTCCTCTCGTCAATGGCAAGGACTCCTACCGAGTCCAAGTCGGCTACGCCGAGCACGCCTCGTCCTTGCCCCTTCCGCACGTTGGGCCCTCCTATAAAGATGCCCGCATCCGCCACTCCTCTCTTCTTGCAAAAATCGAGTGCTCTTGTGCCCTAAATCTCTCGCGCCGCTCGGTTTGGATCTCATCGGAGCCGCCGTCCGCCCCGACCAGTAACCAGCTCCCTCCGTCCCCTAATCGTCGATCACGTCGCCTCAGGTGAGTTCGCAAGATCGAGGGCTTCACCCTGGTACCCTCTCCGTGTTTCCCCGTGGCCTGAATCATCAAGACGCCATCTCCGGCGAGCTCGGGCTCGGCAGGCCATGGCGGCCGCCACCTTCTCTTCCCCCTCCGGCCAAAATCGCCGCCCGCTCTCTCTGGAATCTAATCTCGCCCGTTGATCGCAGATCCAACGGCCGAGGAGGCTCCATACCCCTTCGCCCCTGCCTTTTTCTAAAGAGACCCTCGGTTTCTTTAGATTAGAACCCGCCGTCCAAAGCGCAAACGCAGAATACGCCTTCTCCTCGGGAAAACGTAAAGCCAGGTCTGTTCTATCCAAAATACGTATTCTAATAATCACAAGTTTGCCACTGATTTTGTTTTCGCTATAAAATCTCCGTTTTAACTCCGTTTTGACCCGTTCAAGTTGCGTTAGGTTCGTAATTACATAATCTACATGTTTTTACAACTATTAATCATGTTTCCAACTTTTAAATTTCGAGTTTAGTTTTAATCTAATAATTTATTAAAGAAAACCTTGTTTAAATCATAACTTCTCCGTTATAGATCCGTTTTTAGTGGTTTTTGTGTTCACGCGTTCGTCTCGACAAGTAGAACAGTTTTATAAGCGTTTTATCCATGTTTTATGTATTGGTGTACTGTTTTCTAATTTAATGCATGTTTTGCTTGTATGTTTGCTCCTGTGTGCCGATGTTTGTTGCGTATAGACGAAGAGTTGCAAGTGAACCTACAAGAGCTTGACTTTGAAGACTGAGACCAACATCAACTCGAAGAAGGCAAGTGCAGGCACCCTTTGATCATGTTCTTTACCTATTCACCAATAATCACTATATGCATGCATGTGTCTAATTATGTGAACCCTAAGGATTATCCTAGTTTTCCATATCTTCCTTGTTACCTGGGTTTTAGGATGGGTAGTAATGCTATGCTAAGCAACTTTACTTGTTCTAAAATACCACTTGATGATGATACATTAATGATGACTTAGTGGTTTTGGAACTATGTTTTAACGTGGAACTCAGTGACTCGGGCACATGGTATGGTATGGTGGTTATGGTAAGTTTGGCTTGTGGTTTGTGATTTGTGCTCGGGTCCACCTTTTAGGACTGGCTCATGGAGCGACCACCCAGGATAACAGTGCAACCACTAGATGTTATATGGCTCTAACGGGCTAATTAATTAGAGGATTCTAGTGTTGCGTTAACCGGGCGGCGCTACTGAGGGATGGCCCAGAATGTGGCATGGACTTAGGGGTCCTCTGGTTGCTGCGGCTTCCAGTAGGAACTTTAGGTGGTTATCGCTCGCTAGATGAATCTTTGTAAAGGCCCGTGGTGAAACCTTGCCATGCACCTTGGAAGTGTAGTATGGGAGTCATGACCTTGGCATATGGGAATCACTGCTCGTTGGGAAAAGTGTGCAACCTCTGCAGAGTGTAAAACTGATATATCAGCCGTGCTCACGGTTACGAGCGACCTGGACCCTCACATGATTAGTTTTGGACAGTTGGACTTATGGACATAAGATGATGGTTTCTCAGGTGGAGGTGTTTACCTCGGTTGATGGTTATATTTAAAGGTGGTATTCCTCTTAACTAATGGGATGGGTTATCCTACACTCACTTATAGTAATCAGGTGCTTAAAAACTTGACCAACTAAAATGCTTATCGCAGTTGAACAGTGTCAGCCTACCTTTGTTCAAGCCTTGCATGACATTTATTTCCGCCTGTACTTGTTGAGTACGATATGTGCTCACCCTTGCTATTCCCACAACCCCAGACGGTAGCCCAAGTTACCCAGAAGGTTAGTGGAGATGTTATAGAGTTTACCAGAAGACTATCAGTTGTGCTTGGCGTACGGTGCCCCCAGTCAACCGTCCCTGTGAAGATTGGAGCCTCAAGTGAAGATTAGTTTATGATCCGCTTTACTCTGATATACGTAAGTGTTATATAGCTATGTTACGTTATATAATAACATTGTTTCTGATATTCTATACTCTATTGTTGTATGTGTGGACTTCCTGGGCACACATATGGCTATCCTGGTTTTGTTCTTAAAACTGGGTGTTACACTTGTACATTCATTCTGACCTTTCCATGATGACCTTACACCATAGTGCGAAGAAAAATACATTAAGATGCATCCAAATGAGATGGCGTATGCATGCGTAAATTGTGTATATTATGTTCTCTTTCTCCAACACAAAACAAAACAAAAACTCGAATGACATAAATATACAAGATGATGAACTAGATCTAGATTCTCTTTATCTCACATAAACAAAAATATACAAGCATACATATACAACCAACAAGATGATGAACTAGATCTATTTTATCCCTCCTTCACCTACTACATCTAGATCACCAAAAAACCACCAAAAAATTCAGAACAAGCACAAAAAGAATATGAGAATATATGCACATCTCATATGGTCACCTTCCTCAAAGAATCCTAGAGCAAAACATCCCCGAATGAAAAATGATGTTCTTTCAAAGTTTTAGAGTTCTAAACCCATCAAAACTAATGAGGATGCTCTTGGATGAAGAATATGGGGTGGTTGCGTTGTCGTAAGATAGTGAAGGGTCGAGATGGCGGACTAGAGGGGGGGTGAATAGTCCTTTCTAAAATTAATCGCGTCGGCTAACCAAAACAAATGCGGAATTAAAACTATCGGTCTAGCCAAGACTACACCCCTCTACTAATACTCTATGACACCTTACAAAAAGATCCTAAACAATGCAAATAAGGTGTCGGGCTAGCTAGAGCTCACCTAACCAATTCTAGAAGCAAAGCCACACAAACCTATGCAACTAGTACTTCAAACACTGAGGAGCTCCTACACAATCTAGTAAGCAAAGCACAAAGCTCCTAAGCTCACTAGCAATGCTCAATAACAAGGCTACACAAGCCAAATTAGAGAGCTCAACTTACTTAGCTACACAAACTAAGCAATGTGACTAACAAGGCTACTCAAGCCAATTAGTCACGCAAAGCTACTTCTAAGCTACACAAGCAAAGAAGGTAACTAGCAAGCTACACAAGCTAACTAATTACAAGAGCAACTACACAAGCACAATATATATGAAAGTAAATACAAGCTTGTGTATGAGGAATGCAAACCAACGGGATGGACAAGATTGACACGGCGATTTTATCTCGAGGTTCACTTGGTCGCCACCAAGCTAGTCCCCGTTGAGGCAAGCCCAAGGTTGCTGCCGACCCTCTTGCTAGCGGTGACCCTAAGTCACACTCTCCACGATGGAGTGCTCACCAAGATCTCTAGCATCCGATCCGGCCGGACCACATGGCGCTCTTCGTGCCTCTCTCCACTAGAGTTGCTCTTCGCGATCTTCCGTGGGGCGAGCACAATGCCCCTCAAAAAGCCTTCTCCGGAGCCACGCACAATCTTCTTGCGGGCTTCACGACGAGAGACACAAATCACCAAGCCGTCTAGGAGGTGGCAACCTCCAAGAGTAACAAGCACCACCGGCTTGCAACACGAACACCTAGTGCCAACTCTTGCAATCTCTCATGCACCGCACTAGAATTGCTCTCTCACACAATCGGATGATCACTATCAAGTATATTTGAGTTAGAGGGCTCTCAAGCACTCCCAAGCATGGGCACAAAGTCCCTAGGGTGCTCAACAAGCCCCAAAGGCCGGCCACACCTCTATTTATAGAGGGAGCAACCAACTAGCCGTTTTTCCCTTTTTCCCGAGCTCAAACGGCTATCCCGGACTGTCCCGCCCCAAATCCCGGACTGTCCGGCTCTTACCGCGAACTAGCCGTTAGACACAGAATTTTGAACTGCGGACAATCTACCATATGGTCCCGGACTGTCCGCCGTTCAACCCCGATCACCTGGGCAGAACCTGTGCAGAGAAAACTCGTTGTTTCGAAAATAGCCGGCGGACAATCCGCCTATAATTCCCGGACAGTCCGTCAGCCTGTGCTCCACGCTAAAACGGCCATAACTCTTAGCTCCGACCTCGGAATTTGATGATCTTGGACATTTTGGATAGCTTATTCAGAGGACTACACAACCCACATGAACACATGATCCAAAGAACAAAGGATCAATACAGATTTCCAATCTAAAATCAACCACTTCTCTTTTTCAACTCAAGAACAAATGCCATATCGGACGCACTGGGCCCTTTGCATCGGACGCTCGATCCCAGAGTCCGATGACACACCAAAGAGGATCCAGAGAGGGCAGAAACACATCGGACGCGTCCGATGGTTCCTCATCGGACGCAGGCCAGCGTCCGATGCTCCCTACTAAAACAGCTCACGCCACGTCACAGCCATCGGACGCTCGGCCCAGCGTCCGATGTTCATGCCTCCAGCGTCCGATGCTCCTTTTAGAAAATGTGCTAACACCACCAAGTGTATATCACAGGTGCAAGTGCGTTAGCATTTTTACAATCATTTTTCAAAGGATTTTTACTTGCTCTCACCACGCCACTCGATCATAGTAACAACTCAATGTTAGATCGCTCAAGTGGCACTAGATGACCGATATGCAAACAAGTTTGCTCCTCTTGATAGTATGGCCATCTATCCTAAACCCGGTATAAACATTTCTCTACACACCTATGACCGGTGAAATGAAATGCCCTACAAATATACCTTTGCCTTGCACATTCCATTCCATCTCCTTCGGTGTTGATGCAACACATGCACCAACCTATCTCCAAATGATATGATCCACTTTATATCATCACATGGCCTCCATGGTCCATCGATCTTGACCTCACTTGCTCTTCACCATTGCTTCAGTCCTTCGGGGCCAAGTCTTTGCTCAAGCCTCCCGACACTCGGTACCAACGGCTTCAAAGCCTCCAACTTGCCCTTCACCTTCGCAACCGGTCCATCGAGCCAAGTCTTGCCTTGATCTTCACCATCTTCGCCACATGACTCCATGTCATGTCACATATGCAATAAGCTCCTTCATCACATGCATGAGCCTTGCAACATCCTCCAAGCCATTTCACCTCTATGGCTTATGTTGCTCACACATGATCACATGTGGACTAATTACCTGTGTAATTCACTTCAAACACATATTAGTCCACCTAAGTTGTCACTCAATTACCAAAACCAAACTAGGACCTTTCAGATAGCCACCTCTGTTAATGATCTATTAACGAAGATGGTTCTCGTAGGTTAACTGCCTCTATAAACCTTTAATGGAGACAATGATCTTAAGGCAACCACTTCTTTTAATTGTTGAACAGAGACAAGTGTCTTAAAGCGTCTGCGTTTATGAGGGTGGTTGCGCTTATTCCCCATTAATTCTAGCATTATTTAACTTTTTCCGAACGCGTCATACATGAATGGTTCCATTTGACATCTCTAGTAATTAATAATATAGAATTTTTTTACTATGGTTAAAGAAGCGATAGTAAGCAATGGAGAAAAATAGATGTGTGTGTGATTGTGGGTCCATATGAGATGAAGGCAATAGGAGTGAGGCGATGAGAGGCGATAGGTGTGTCTATGGTCGGTGGGCCCATATACGTCATGTCGCCTCCGAAATTGAGGGGATAAGTATCTAAAATAGATGAGTAGTAATTCCTTTTTTATAATTTGTTTTTTTAATGAAGGGTAAAAGGGTAATGCATAATTGCATAAAAGTAGTATAGTTGAGATGAATAATTAAAGTAATATAGTTAGATTAATATTTTATTTCTAGGGTTCATCCAGGCCACCGCATCCTCCTCCGTCGCCGCCGCCACCGCCATTGCCGCCTACCGCCACGCGTTCGTGTGGGAGGCCGGAGCCGTGCAGCGCTGATGGTGCCCCTGGTCACGCCCTTCTCTCCTACGCAGCTGCACCGCATCTCTCCCCCGCAGCTGCATCTCTCGTCCATGTGCGGGGCTCTTCCTCCCTGGCGATAGCTGGTCCCCTCGTCCAGGGCGTGAGGGCTGCTGGCGGCAAGCGCGGAGACCGTGCTGAGATGCGTTGTGTCAGGTGGCTGGTAGCCGAGATGCTGCACGACACGGAGTGGGGCAGGGAGAACATGACAACGACGTTGGTGCTCCTCCACGTGACTGCCTCTTTCCCTTGCCCTATCGTCTCAGGTAAATGAAGATTGAACTGCCAAAGAACCTAATTTCTGGTGAAAATGGCACTGCTCTAGTTTACAAAATACAATTCTACATAACTCGTTGTTTATGATTTTGTACATTGGTCATGCAGTGTCAGTGATATCGATGATTTGAAGGACAAAATTGATAGATTTTAGGTAGTTTGTGTTCTGTGTGTAATGCAGCGTGGCTATGTGATGAATACAAAGGAATGAGTGCAAAGTGTGCATTGGAAGCTATTTAGGAGCATTGCAATGCAGAATGCATTTTGATAAAATTGGGCAATTTTGCGTTTCATCCTGAGTGCAAAAGGTTCAGTAGCCAACGTACTTGTTGAGTGAGTATCGTTTCAGAAGAGTGTGCTATAGTGTATTCTGTTGAGTAAATTTTGAGAAGACAAATAGATAATTATGAGATATTATATTCATGCAGTGTTATATTTACCTGAGTGAAGCTCCATTGTTGATAATTTGTTGCTTACTCATATTATCTCAAGTCTATGCTACTAATCATGCAGTGTGAATGAGGTTGTTGCTCAGTCGTGTTGTTTGCTGCAATGTTACGATCTATCCATGTGTAGAGACACCAGTATACAACAAGGTGATGGAGCATCCACATCCTGGCCGGATGAAAAATTACCGTCAGCCAATAGTAGCCCTGGTCACTGCTCTCTGATCTTTTTATGGGAACTATGAATGTCGACCACAGGTCTTCGTGGGGTTTGGTGATTGTCACAGCTAGGCGGGGAGGCAGGATCAGGGTGTTCTAGAATTTTGGCTTTTCAGTTCAAAATTAAAAGGTAGCATGAGATCATGCAAATAGGGGTTTGTTTAGTTGTTTCCTGTGTTATAGATATCGGTAGGTCTCCCAATTGTCCTGTCTCCTTGAATTCTTCAAGATTGTTCTATGAGAACAACACTATCATATGGTTACCATTGTCACTTGTTCATACAATACAAAACACGAATAAATATAACCGGTTTTGTGTGTAAAAAAGGTGAATGACCCATGTACAAAACGAATGAGGCCGGGTCGGCCGGCTCCTTCGGGCCAAACCCGTGATTAAGAGGATGCACGAGTAAAAAAATGTACAGCCCATGTACATAGAGGGAAAGAGGTCGGGCCCATGTACATAGAGGGAAAGAGGTCGGGTGGGCCGGTTCCTTCGGGCCAAAACCGAGAAGGATAGAGTTTTACCCTTTTTGTTGTTTTCCTTTTTTTTTCAAACCTGTTTGTTGTTTGGATGATAAGGCTGGGTTGAACCCCTATTGTTTGATTTGGAGGATGTGAAGCTATTGTCAGAGAACATATCTAGATTGACAAGAAAATTATACTATAGAAAAAATAGAGATAGGAATACCATCTGCTTTCAGTTTTTGCAATTGTTAGACTGCAATCATAATGTAAAAGCAAAATCCATATCCTCCATCCCTGAAATCTGCCCTGTAACAATGCAATAGTTAATTGATTGCCATCTGTTACCATATGAACTACTACTACATGATCGAACTATCAAGGGGGAGCGATACCCTTGCGCGGATGCTTCAACGAGGACTAGGGGGTATGCCGACACCTCGATACCTTGGGAAAAAGATCACGACGTCTTTCTTCCTCTCTTTACTTTCGAATTTACTTTGAGCATTTCAATTCTTGTATTTACTTCTTGCAATTACATTGTTGAAATGTCATGCTAGAGTAGGATTGGAACTAGATGTAGTATTTTGTGCGGTAGAGGGTAGAGTTAGTGAAAACACACTTGTAGGCATAAAGGAGAGATATTGGGCTATTGTAGGGCTTAATTGTCGCAATAAATTTTAGATTAGACCAATTCACCTCCCCTCTTGGACATTTTGATCCTTTCAATTACCAAAAATAGGTCGAAACACGACATATAAATGGAGGAAAGAAAATAGGAAAAAAATATAAAGGCAAGAGGTCATAAGCAACATTCTCCCATGGTTTCTCTTTACTATCTATATTTACAATAACTGTAGCGATAAAAAATGCTCCTCAAATGTGGAAAGTTAAACTAAGTGAAATTTATTACCTAAGAGCATCTCCAACAACTTCTCAAATCAACTTGCTATCCTTATTAATTTGACAAAATCACAAAATTCCTTCTCCAACAACTCCTCAAACCAACTTGCTATTTATACAAACTTGCTATACTGAGGTCTCGCACTCACATATATACAAACTTGCTATCCAACTTGCTATCCTCAAACGCGGAAGATGATGCGGTGGGCCAAGGCGCGGGACGAGGCGTGCGCGGCCAAGGACAGCCGCGGCTGCGAGGGTTGCGGCGGCACACGGTTCGTGTCGTGCTGGGAGTGCGGCGGCAAATGCAAGGTGACGACGGCGGACGGAGGGATGGAGAGGTGCGGCAAGTGCAATGAGAACGGTCTTATGATATGTCTCATCTGTCACTGATTGCATTGCATGTGCTCGCTCATTTGCATAGATACGCATACATTGACATATACTACAATAATTAGTGTGTATATATGTGATGGGCTCTTTTTCAGTTTGGCAAGTTGAAAATAAGGAATTGTTAGAGAGAGCTTCTTTTAACTTGGTATATTATTTTAGCAACTTAAAAACACAACATTTGGCAAGTTAATTTTACCAAATTGTTGGAGATGCTAAACCTAAAAGCATGTACAATGCACACTTAGTAAGTTTCATTGTTTACTTAGCCAAATGATCAAATTCAGTTGATAAAATAGTAGGATAGAGTAGAGGTAGAATGTAAAAAAAGCTCATGCATACATATGACCTAATAGTGTAATTGTTCAAAGATATAATCTAATGGAGATGTTCCAACTTGTAGCCCCTAATCAAACAATGAATCATCTCACATATTTGATGAAAACATAAAGGACAGCGCAGCAAAACCACAAGTCATATGTTACAAGTGGAGACTAGGGTCCCCTCTTGCCCTTGGAAGAGAAGGACATATGTGGCAGGAAAAAAACAATGCACATTCTTTTTCCCAATAACTTGTATTTACATTTTCAAAAGTAAAGATCAACCTCAAAGAACATAGTAGCTTTTAAGTGGCCAAATTACTAAGAGCAGTAAGTACAATAAAAAAACATTAGTATTCACCACTGTAAAACTAACAGTAAGCATTCCCCACTTAAATCACAGTGAAACATATGTAGCTTCCCTGACTAAAATATGGTTGTCTCAAGTTGGGCTAAACCCCATAGCAGCTTGAAACAATTAGAATCAACATGAATGATCAATTAGACAATTTCTATAGACGTATATAGATATTATCATCACTCCAAACTACTGCTACCAAGTAGCAGAATACTCTTTTTGACATACTACATACATTTAGGGATACGAACAAATTTAGGCAATTGTAGATAACATTCAGATAACTGATAGACTTGCAATCAAATAACATTCAGGCAAATGCAACATTGGTGAGCCCTTCTCGCCGATGAGCATGGATCCAGACCATATAGAATTCAAGGCATGGATCCAGTAAAGGACATACATGTTGAATCCTACTTGTCGGTGACCAGCTGACGGAAGACAACGGTGGTAGCGTCGCGAAGCAGCGGGCGAGGGAACGCCGACTCGTGTCAGCCACGGCCGCCTAAGAGGAGGGCAGAGCGACGGGATCCCAACAACCAGCGTGGGCGACAGTAAGACTACGGCGCGACGCCGCCGCACGATAGGGAGCGCGAGGCCGCGACAAACCAGCGCAGACGAGGGGCGGCGCGGGGCAGGTTTGACCCCTTCGGCGGGGGCAGGATGCAGGATGACGGCGGCGGTGGCGGCACGTGCGAAGGCGAGGGGAGACAACTGACGACATGGTGGGGTGGGGGCACGTGATGGGAGGGGGTGCGTGATGGGGGTTGGGGAGCGGCTGCGGGGCAATGTTTGACCCCTTCGGCGGGGGCAGGATGACGGCGGCGGTGGCGGCACCGTGCGAAGGCGAGGGAGAGACAACTGACGACATGGTGGGGGTTGGGGGCACGTGAGGGGAGGGGGTGCGTGGTGGGGGTGGGGAGTAGAATAGCATGTGCAATGACTATATTGCTCTTCTATGAAATAAATTAACAAAGATAGCTATTTTACGAAGGGCGATGAGAAGCAATATGAAACGATTCCGACCATGTAAAAGGTCTCATATTAAAATAGCAAAACCAGTTTACTTTATTAGCCCTAGCTCTAGACAGCCCCCTTTATATTTGTTAGTGTTAGGTCCCCCGTTTATTTGTTCGTGTTCAAAAAAAACATGAGAAACGTGTGACGTGTTTCATAATTTTATTTGACCATGCATGCCTTTACTAACGTCCTGTTTGGATCTCATTCTTATATGGTGGGATTCTGAATTCTGGATAATAATAATGTAGAATCCGGATTCTGGTATACCAAAAAATAAGGGTGTTTGATCTCTATTTTTCACAGGTGATATATTGTCTTTGAATAGTGAAATTATTCAAATAGTAGCAGGTTTGGACACTATGTCAATAGGGCTCTGTAGGGGCGGTTCTAGATGCTCTGTAGGGGCGGCTGGCCCACCGCCCTATCAAAGGGTACTTGCAGTGCACCCACTGTAGGGCGGTTGGGGCAGCCGCCCCTACAGTGAGATCCACTGTAAGGGCGGTGGTTGTGAACCGGCTCTACAGTGGGTCCACTGTAGGGGCGGTTCAATCACCAGCCGCCCCTACAGTGGATTTTTCAACAAAAAAATAAATATTTATACAATTCTCATTGCATTATAGAAATAAAAAATACGACAAGCCCAACCCGAGCCCATCCAGGCCCGGCGTCGAGCCCGTCTGCACCGCGCGCCGCCATCGGCCGGATCCGGCCACCGCAAGCCGCCACAGGTCAGATCCGGCCACCGCGAGCTTGCCACAGGCTGGATCCGGCCACCGCGAGCCCCCATCAGCCGGATCCGGCGTCCACAGCGCCACCATCGGCCGGATCTGAGCGCACCACCCGCCGTTGAGGGACGAGGCCCTCCTGCCGTTGAAGAGTCGTCGAGGGAGAGGGAGAGAGAGAGTAGGGATCTGGGCGAGGGGAGGGGAGGGGAGGGGAGAGGGGCCCTGCACCGCTGCGGCGCCAGATCCGAGCGCAGCGCCCGCCGTCGAGGAAGGAGGCCCTCTGCCGCTGCAGGGCCGTCGAGGGAGAGGGAGGAGAGCGCCGGATCTGGCCGAGGGGAGGGAGCACTGCCACGGCACCGGATCCGCCACCGCGCCAAACGCCCTCGGGCCCGCCTCCGCCGCACTGCATACCTTAGGGCAGGCGCCGACGAGCCTGCGGGGCCACCGCCGCCGCGCCGCTGCTCTGGCTAGTGGTGCCTCGGGCCTCCGCCATGGCCCTAAAGGGGAACCGAGCGCAGAGCTCGATGGAGCCGCGCGCGGCTCTGCCGCACGCGTGCAACGGCGAGCCGAGCGCACCACTGGGTGTCGATGTCGCCGCAGCGTCTGGCGAGAGCCCCGCGAGGTGTCGCTGCCATCGGCCGGCCGGCTCCCTCTCCCGGCTTCTCTCTTGTGCGGCTGGTGAAGGGGAAAGGAGAAAGTGATGAGGAAATATGGAAAAATAGGGTTTTGATCCTTTATACGCTCCTGATTGTTCCGAACGAATCGCAGCCGTCGATTCAAAATGGATGGCTTAGATCCATCGCGCCATTAGGGTTTCGCGTTGTTGGGCCGCAGTTGGGCCGCGCCAGCCCTGAACAGCGGATGTCCACTATAGGGACGGCTTGTGATTGAGTCGCCCCTACAGGGGAGCACTGTAGGGGCGGCTCAATCACCGGCCGCCCCTACAGTGGAGCACTATAGGTGTTGCTCAATCACGAGCCGCTCCTACAGTGATGTGTCACTCTAAGAGCGGCTGATGATTGAACCGCCCTTACAGTGCACCACTGTAAGGGCGGTTCAATCACCAACCGCCCCTACAGTGTTTTGTAGGGGCGGCTGGTAACGATGGGCACCAATATGTCAGTGTATGAGCGGTTCCAACACCAGCCGCCCCTATAGTGAAAAGGGCCTCGTACTTACAGAGCCTTTTTAACGTAGTGGGAGTAGATATAGTGGAATTCTAGAATTTCATTCTGAAACTTAAGTGTTTGGGTCTCATTCTATTCTTATAGTCAGAATAATAGAATATATATTCAGTTGTTGGTTTTTTACTTTGAGGAACAACTGCTGGAGCGCTAGCTGTTTGCCTGAGCATCCTAGTAGCTATCTGCAGGAACCAAACTCTGAAAGAGCACGCGTTGTGTCGGCAGAGCCTATAGGCTTGGTCCACTGAGCCACTGAGGTAGTGAAAGGGTGCCTTGGCAACCCGCCGTGGCTGCAGTATTTAGATACGAGGTCCGTGGCCAGTGTGAGGCCGGGAGTGGTGGTTAGTGGTGACTCATGCACTGCCAAGAGAACGCAGCCGCTCCCACTACCTAGATTCAGGTGAGCTCATCAGTGCCCCTAACACGGCAGCTAGCTAGCTAGCTTAGCCCTCCCTTGGTGCGGCCAACGGCCATGGCGAAGCTTGCCGCGCAGCTCAAGAACAAGTTCTTTGGCCTCGTCGGCCGCATCACCAGCTGTGGCCGCGCCGGCGGCGCCGCCCACAAGGATGCAGGTAACAGTTGTGCCGCCCATATGCACCTGATCTGACCGTACCTCTCTCTGAACAAAAGGAACATCCAGCTCTGTTGCACACTAGCTTGCAGCTGATTCCCCCACTGTTGTTTTGTTTCTGCATGCAGCTGGTGCGACAGAGGCCAAGTCAGTAGTGACATCTCAGGTCTATCTCTACTCTAATCTCAGCATCTAGCTTATGCATATGGCTCATCTTTTCTGGATAGCTTAAGCTTTTCGATGAACTCAGAGCTCGACATCTGGAAGTATCTAGCAATGGCAAATTTGCCCCATTTAAACTCCAATCCACGTGGATTGAAGTGAATTGGAGTGAAACTCACAAAAGTTCCCAGAACGTAGGAACATGGTATATAAGACGTGAAACGTTTTTTGATAAACGATTTTTTACTGCCGGGACGAAATTGATCCACGTTCCCGGTACGAGACGTATGTTCCCGATACGTGGAACGTGGCACCATACCATGTTCCCAGTGATTGTGAGTGGAATTTAAACTAAATTTCACTCTAATCTCTTCCAATCCACGTGGAATAAAGTGAATTTGTGTGGAGCCAAACAAGATCTAATTTGATTCACGAGACTTGGCGGATCCATAGGAATAACGTTTGTTGTTGTTGTTGCTGGTTTGCAGCCTGTTGAGATCAGGTCAAGGGGAGGTCCCCCGCACGTGGATGGAGGGTCCAAGGGTCACATCAACAGCGATCCCATCTAAGCTTAGCGGAGAGGAGGCTGGAGAAGAGAAGAAGAAGCTCATGAATGAACGAATGGGGCTTGGACATCTATCCTCTGCAGCTTAGTTACCTGCAGTTTGAAGGAAACTGAAGCTGTAAATTTGTAGTCGTTTGCTTGTGTTATTGTTCCTCCATGTTTTACCATCGTTTTAAGCTTTTCGAGTACTTGTGATGCTTGCTATATATGTTTCACAATTCTAGGCTCTGATGCTGTTTCGTTGTATGGTACTAGCTTTAAGTTTTCGTGTTAATCGCGTGGTTTTCGCTTGGTGCGTTGTGTGTGATGCGCACATATATAGATTTTCTGGTGCAGTAAGAGCGAGCTAGTGATGTCCATTTTTCTCTCTCTCCATTTGCTAATGATATACATGAGGAAAATATTACTACCAGGTTCTTCGCACGTATAAGTCATTTTAAGAATCTTGGAGAGTCAAACTTTTTCAAATTATAATTTCAGTTATGTATTTCCCTTTTTTTTGTTGGGCTAACGCCTTTGTGATTTGTACACATATATTTTCTTTAATTAAAAGAAATAGACGACAGGGGGGCTCTCTTGTCGAGACATCCAAAAGATAGATGTACCCAGGGAAATTATCATTGTCTAGCTATGTGTCAATTATTGCTGTGATGTTGCTACAACCAAACCCGCAAAGCTGTCTTCCGGAGAAGAGAAAATGAAGAAGACACCGTAGAAATTATTCCACGATAGCGACATCATCTTCGTCTTGATGTTGTCATCCGGAAACAAAAGCCTCTATGTCGTCATGTCGTTAAGGATGTTGACATCAAAGTTGTCGCCCTTATCTTCAACGGAGGCGTCATGGAGAAGACGATCCCACCCTTTCCCTTCACCGTCACCAGAGGGGAGGAGAAGGAGGATATAAAACTTAAATACCAGGAAATTTGACATGGATAGACACTAACCCTAATAACTCGATCTAATAGGAAAAACTTATCAGAAACAATGGATCCCTACTCCCTCCAGCCCCTAACGAGATGCCGGAGGAGAAGGGAGGGGGAACAACAGTGGTGAACGGGGGAGGATGACAACAGCGGTGGCTCTAGGGCAGGAGCGCTAGGGCGGCGGGAGCTACATCCATTTTGTCCCCCCCAAAAAGTAAATTTTTATACCTGTGTCAATTGTTGTGACAATGCCACAACCAAACCATGTGAAACCGTCCTCTGCAAGATAGGTCAAGTATGTAGCTAATAGATAATTGAGTAAATAACCAGCATAGAAGAAATATAAATTTTCCTTTCCAATATAATGTAAATTTTCTTTTCCAATATAATGTCATTTCTGTCAGGAGCTACCCCTAGTAGAACTAAAGGCTTCAATTCTTTCGCAGGAAGAGAGAGAAGAGAGGTGAAATATCATTTTTTCCCTTTGCACTTTCTTCTTCCCCTCTCCCCTTTTTATTTCTCCTTCCACTTCTATTTACCAAGTAATCCCTATAATTTCTTGATCTTTGGGTTGACAAAATATGCTCCATTTGGCAAGACCATACCTTTTCTTTTGTTCATCTCCTTGGTAACCTAGACGAAAACAATCTAATTTGACGCCTCTGAATATGGCAAAGAAGGACATCACGTACATCAGAAAGCTACTAAGAACTAAATTTATCAAAGTTAAATGCCCTCCTATAGTATGTGTTTTTGCCAAGCTATGTAGCTACTCAATCGCTTATCAAAGAGCTCTTCCACCTCTTCATCCAAATTTCTCGGTTTCCTAGCTACAATGATTAAGAATTTGTAAAATTCCCCAATGTTGCAACCAAATAGCTATATTTACTTTATGTTTTTCATAATGAGAAAGGTGGGTAAGTTTTTAGAAAATAGAATATATTAGTGGCTATTATTCATTATCAAAAATGATTAGAGTCTAATAAACTAACTACCCGATGTCTCTGATTATTATGAAAATTTCTAAGATTTATCTTTTTTCTGTAGCATCTTATGAGTATTAATATGGAGGCTCAACAAAGATCCTCAAATTAGTAATATTAAGATATGAGTTTCCTCCTTTTATATTACCTATGTGACTCTTCAAAGTGACTTAGTTGAGTGTGTAATTTTTTTTAAAAAATATAGGAGTTACTTTTTATAATCTCTTTTTAACAATATAGGTGGGCAATTAGATGCAAGTAGATGCAACTTTAGAGTGTCAATTTAATTTTTCTATAATAACAAAGGTGGCTAATTTAGACATAGATCTATGGCCTTCCTTATGTAAACTAGGTAATTTAGATGTATGATCTGGAGGTTATTCAAAAATAGGTAATATTTTAGAAAATAAATAGAAGTAGTGTCTATCATCAGTGACGATGATTAGAGTCTACATAATTAATAGCTAGATGTTTCTGTTCATTATAAAGATTTATATTATTTATCTGTTTTCCTAAGCGTCTTACGCGAAGGGTTAATTGAGGCCTCCAATTAATAATCTATACCTAATATTCAAGAACCAAAAATTTTGCCTTATTTTTTGGTCTAACCCATCATTCGATCCACCTTATCAATCTGCTCACTTTCAGCCCAAATCGTTCTCATCTCATTTTCATCCCAAATTGTTCATATTTCACTTTCAGCCCAAATATGTTAACCGACCCGACGGGCAAGGCGCACTAATCCGTACCTGCCTGTAAAACAACCAAGGAAAAATAGCCAAAAACACTAACCAAGCTAGCAGTCGTTGGAATATCGATTGCTTACCACCACACTAACCGATGTTTGGTGAACATTTTTGTATTTATTGTTGCTAACTCCTTCAAACCTTTCCTCTGCTTATATAACATTCTACCAATGGTTTAACACCTTATGATTGGGATGACCGAAAAAATAAAACCGTGAAAACACCTTATGCTCGGCACGACAAAAAAAAAATTGTGAAAATATGACATTGTGTATATTAGATAATCTCACAAATATTATATTATATATGTATATAGTATTAAAATATAAATCTAAAAATGAAATAGAACTAATGATGCAATCACAGAGTAGACCGCTAAAAGATCTATGAATGGCTAGAGGGGATGAGTAGCCTAATTAAATTTTCTACAAGCCCCATATACAAAAGCCCCCCATATTCACCAAGATTTTCTCCATGGTCCACCACAAAAACCAAGCTAGCTAGGTGACAACAATCACCAAGAGTAACAAGAGACTCCAATCACAAAGGTTACCTAGTGCCACCTTGAAAGATCCTAGTTTGGTTTTAGTAATTGTCGGTGTTTCGAACCCGGGGGTATGACACCAACGAGTAATGTGATCGCGTGCTCTCTTCCTGGATGGTGATGCAAGATGACACAAGGATTTATCCTGGTTTGGGCAAAGAAGGCCCTACGTCCAGCGGGGGAGGAGGTTCTCGTATTACTTGCACCTAAGTGCTTGTACAGGGGCGAATACAAGCTCAATGAGCGTGGACCGGAGTCCGGACTCGAGTGTGTACGTGTGTGGACTTGTGTGTGGTCTATCGGAGTTGTGTGACCGTGGACTCGCGTCTTCTCCTCCTCGCGCGAAGGGCCCTGGCGTCCCCTTTTATAGAACAAGAGGAGGCCAGGGTTTACACAGGATAGATATGTACAGCGCTCGATATGGCGTAGGGTAGGAATCATGTCTTGTCGGGGCCACTGGAGCCGATGTGAGCGTTGCTGTTGAGGCGTCCTTGGGGCGTGGCCTCCATCCCGGGCGCGGACGTGATGGCGTGACGATGTAGAAGCCGTACAGCACCCATTCCGGACGCACAGGACACGGCGGGGTCCCTCCGGATCTTGGGGTACCTGTCTTCCAATAGCATGAAAGCGGTTAGGGCTCGAGGGGCGCGGAGCCGGCCTCGAGGTGGCGCCTACGGGGGGCTCGAGCCCCCGCGAGTATGGGCAAGTCCCGGGACGCCCGGGCGTATAGCGGGAACCCAGGCTCCGAGATGGGGCTCGAGCGTGCGTCAGTGCAGGGCATGGCCTAACTAGTGCTTGTACTGACGCCTTTTTGCCCATGCTTGTGGTGAAAACGAGACTTGACTCTGCCCTGGTTACTGTGGTACACGTCGGGCTGCAGAGGACATGACTGGCGTAGGTGGAGACATTAAATGCGCGGTATGGGGCTGGCGTCCGATGTCTGCGCCGCTCGAAGGAAGCATAAAAGCGTCTCGAGGGATAGGCTGTCCGTGCCAGAGAGGCTCGAGGTCCCCGCGTGGGGTCTCGAGGTGCGGCGTTCGGCTGTGGGGGGCTCGAGCCCTATATGCCAGGACTCGAGGTTTTAGTGGAGTGCTCGCCCGAGGCCTGGCTTGGCGGGCCAGCGTTGTGGGCCTCGAGGGGTTGGTCTCGTTAGGTTTGTTATTTACCGGTGTTCTAGGTTTAACCTATTTGTTCGCGTTGATTGGGGGTACCCCTTTTGTGGACCCCCGACAGTAGCCCCCGAGCCCTTGTTCGAGTGCTTGCACTCGAGCAGGGGCTCCCGACTGGGAGCTCGAAGGTTAGCTAACTAGTCTCGAGGGTTTGGTCGTTTTGATTCCGTGGGTGTCGTGCGAGCGACACCCGCGGGTGTAGCCCCCGAGGCCACGGGGGAGTGGTTAAAACTCCCTCGTGGGCTTTTTGCGAGTTTTAGTTGCGTTTTTTAGGTCCGGGAGTGTTGAGCCCCCGAGTTTTTTAGACACTCTTTCGTCGAGGGGTGCCAGGCTGAACCGGCCGGCCGGCTCTTTGAGCTGTCCGGCACGCCGGTTGCCCTGGCTTGTCATCCCGCGAGTCCTTTCGATCGGATGCGAGGGGGGATGCCTCGTACTACCACGAGCGGGCGAGTATCGAGGTTCCCGGTGAGCTGGTAACGGGGAATCCAAGTGAGACCTCGTGCCCCGTTCGATAGGGGTCGACTGTAGCCCGGAGGCTGATCTCATAAAGCATGGGTGCTCAGTCTGCAGGAGTGCCGGGTCCATTCGATAGGGCCCGGTGGCTCGATGCCTCCCTCCGAGGGGATCTCACTGCACGTCGTGCTCCCTGCCTTGGATACACGTGAGGGGCCTCTAGGGCTTGGCCCTCGAGTGATGCCGCGAGTGGCGCCCCTTGGTGTCCCTGACTCGGGTGCTCGAAGCCGGCTGTCGAACCCTCTTCGAGGGCCAGCCTTCGCTGCTTCGAGGCTTAGAGCCGGGGCCCGTTTTTACCTTCGTGAAGAAGCCTCCGTCGTCTGGGGATCCTTCTGCCCGTTGGGCGCGCCTTTTTAGGCGGAAACCGTCGGAGAGGGCGGCGGACGCGAAGCCGGAGCGACGGTCATGGCGGGCCCGGGTAGTGGAGCGAATGGAGAGCTGCCGCGTGTACCCTGCATCCGGCTCGAGACGCGGTTAGATGGGCGCATTAAATGCATGCGGTTACCTTTTTACGTCGTGGGAGACCCCGCCCGTCGGGGTTTCCCCTTATAAATATCGAAAGAGGGGAAAAGGAACCCTTTACTTTGCCTTTGCCTTCACCGCCGCCGTAGCCTTCACGCGCCCTCTCCTTCGAGCTAGTCGATTGGGGATTTTCCGGCTGCCCGTCCGCTGCTCGGGTCCGCACCGCGCCACCGCCATGGCCGCCTAGACACAAGTGCTGCCGGTCGAAGACTGGAGCCCGTCGAAGGTGACGCAGAGCGAGATGGACTCGTTGGTGGCCCAGGGGCTTCTGCTCCCCAGCCCGGAGGAGGGACCCGCGTGGTGGGTTATCCCGTCGGCGGAGCACCGGGAGCCGCACCCGCCGGAGGGGTACGTGGTGAGCTTCACGCGCTACCACCGTATGGGGCTCGGCGTCCCGCCGAGCCGCTTCATGCGGGGGCTGGCCCACCACTTCGAGGTGGAGCTGCAGCACTTCTCCCCCAACTCCATCTCGCACGCCGCCATATTCGCCGCGGTGTGCGAGGGGTACCTGAAGATGGAGCCGCACTGGGAGATGTTCGTCCATCTCTTTCGGGGCGAGCTCTTCATCAAGGCCCTAAAGCCCAGCGGGAGGCGGCTCGTGCGCATGGGCTCCCTCGCCATCACTGCGAGGGCTGGGACCTCGTCGGCCAATGTCCCCCGCGAATACCTGCGATACAAGCTTTCCACCAACCAGGCCGGGTGGGACGACCATTGGTTCTATCTGCGGAATGAAGGTGGTCTCTTTCCGCAGTACACCGGCAGGGTCCTCACTCAACGCCCGGAGAAGTGGACCTGGGGCGTCGCGGCGGACAGGCAACGCCACCTGGCCCCGCTGATGAAGATGATGAGGACGCTGGTGGATGAGAAGAAGTTGACCGTGCAAGCGGTCATTTGGGCGTTCCACCAGCGAAGAGTTCTCCCGCTGGCGGACCAGCCCCCTTCTTATGCACGAGATGGGGCCGAAGGCCCAGCTCGAGGCGCTTAATCGATCGAGGATGGCCGAGGAGAGGCTGTCCCGGAACGAGGGCGTCTCCCGGGTGTCAATCACGATCCAGGGGCCGTTCATCCCTGAGTACACCGACCTGGTCGCCATGGCACCCGACGAGGGGTGCCTCGACCTGGTAAGCCTCCCTCGAGCTGAGCTGTCCCGAGCCTTCTCCCCCTTTCTCCTCCTTCGAACCCTTTGCATTCTTCTTGTGGTTTGTCTCGTCACGCTTCTTCTTTTTTTGCAGGGGGCGTTTACTTGTCGCGCGTCGAGGCCCCCGGTGAGGGAGGACTGCCGCGGATACTCAGGTGAGGCGCCTCTCTGCTCAGAAAGACAAGGAGAGCAAGGATGCCAGGAAGAAGAAAGAGAAAAACAAAAACTTGCGTCGCTTGGCTCGGGAGCAGAGGCTGGCGAAGGCTCGTCGCAACCGTCAGCCTGGAGACGGGTCCCCCGAGCTGAGCTCCTCGAGCTCGGAGGAGGAGAGCGATGATGAGGAGGAGAGCGACGACGAGGGGATGGATGCGCGCCTGAGGCGCGCGGGGGTCGTCGATGACAGGGCTGACCGCTCCTCTGTGCAGGAGGGTATACTGGAGGTCCCCCCGGCGAAGGGACCGCGCAGGACGCAGCCGCGGAAGGCGGCGCCGATCCCTGCCTCGTCGGGGGCCCGAGGTCCGTCGAGCTCTGCGCCGGACGTGCCCCCGGTCGTGAGGAAGCCCCGAACCCGGAGCGCCTCTGCCACAGCACCAACGGAGGCCGCCCCCGCGTCAGCCCAGGCGGGAGGTCTCGAGAAGGGCCGAGCCTCGAGGGGCAGTGACCACATCGGGAGGGGCTCCGGGTCCGACCGCCGCGAGCCATCGAGGTCGGGGTCGAGCCCGCGGAGGAGCGGGCGCCAGGAGGAGGTGTCGAGCCCGCGCCATCACGAGCGTCGGGGAGGGAGCCCCCGGGCGTCTCGTGCCCAGGGGCGTGAGCGTCCCCGGAGTCCATCGCCGCACCGCCGCCAGGGACACAGAAGCGGATGCGGGAGGGCGCGACCGCCAGCGCGAGCGCCGGAGCAAGTCCCGGAGCCCGCGCCGGGGCGGGCGCCAAGATGACAGCACGAGGGAGGTGCGGTCGCCCTCCCGCGATGTGGGGCGGAAGGAGGGATCTCCCTCGAGGTCGAGCCACGGGAGGCGTCGGGAGCCCTCCCCCCATCCCAGCCCTGTGGAGACGGCCCAGGCGCAGGGCTCGAGCCGCGGGGTGGGCTCGAAGAACCTGAGTGGGTCCGGCGATTCCGGGAAGAAGCCCAGCCGCCGCTTTGGGTGAGTAATTTTCTTGGACCTCGTCGGTAGCGAGGCTTTACCTCTTTACTTTTGATGACGCATGCCATCTCTGGTATCTCAGGGGGAAGCGCTCCTACCAGGAGGTGGACCTCGCTTCGTCCAAGCGGGCCAAGACCTCGAGCCCCGTCGAGGCACAAGCACCTCGAGGTATGGCACCTTCCTCCGCTAGAGAAGCCGCTTGGCTGGAGAAGGCTCGAGCTGCCATGGCTCGAGGAGGCTAGATGATCGTCGCAAATTTTGGTGAGGCCATCGCCATCGACCGCAGGGGTCGAGGCACTCTTCCTGGTTCTGATATCACTGTCATCTCGTATTGCAGGGGCCACAGCTCACGGCATCGAGCCCGCCACTACCACACCCACTGAAGCGCTGCCTCCTCCCCCTCCTCCTCCTCCCATGATGGCGCCAGTTGGGAGCGCCACCCTTCCCCCCACCACGACGGCTGTTCCGGGGGAAGCGCCTGGGGCGAGCACGGCCCCGCCGGTGTCTGGGGCCGAGGAGACTGCGCCCCTCGAGGCTTCGACCAACACGAGCCAGGCTGCGGAGGAGGGAAAGGGGGGAGAGGCGTTGGCGGAGGAGGAGCCGACGGTGGAGGACCTCCTGAACGAGCTGGAGCAGGGGCCGCTCCTCGCCGCGGGCTCGATGATGGTGGAGGCGCCGAGGCGCCGGCTTAGCGCTGACAAGGCGCCGGAGGGCCCAGCCAGGGAAGAGCCGGGGCTCGTGCCGTCGGGCGGCGGGCCAGCAGTCGGGGCAGCTCGGGGCGGAGGAGGATCTGCCCGACATCGAGCTTGACCGACCAGTATGGCCGTTTCCCGACGCGCCGAGCCCGTCCCTCGCCATGGTCTCCGTCGAGCAACCGGTCCAGCGGGGGGCCCCGCGCGAGGTGCGGTCCATCTTCCGGGAGGTGGCCGAGCTTATGGCGGAGGCGGAGCGGTCCTGCTCCGAGGAGGCGGGCCGGTCCGCACAGGTGTCGGCCGCCCTCGCGAGGGCTGAGGCGGAGCTTCAAGATCTCCGCGCTGAGCTGAGCCGGAACGCCCAAATGGCGAGCCGGCTCAACGAGGCGGAGGCGGAGGTCCGGGCGGCTCGAGGTGAGGCCGCTCGATCCAAGGAGGAGGCCGCCGCCGCTCTCGAGGCGTCGAGGAAAGAGGCCGCGGACGCCCGAAGCGAGGCCATCCTCCGCCCGGGCTGAAGCTGAGGCGGCGAAGCAGGAGGCCGCTGACGCCCGTGGCGAGGCCGCCACCGCCCTGAACCGCAGCGGAGGCGGCGAGAAAAGAGGCCGAGGACGCTCAATGCGATGCCGCCGCCGCTCGGTCCGCATGCGGAGGTGGCGAAGAAGGAGGCCGAAGACGCCGAGAGCGGTGTCGCCACCGCCCGAGCTGCCGAGGGGGCGGCGCGGCAGGAGGTGATCCGAAAGGATCTGGCCCTCGTGGAGGCGGGCAGGCTGATCGAGGAGCTTAGGTCCGAGAAGCTCCTCATGCTGGCCGAGAAGCGCAGGCTCGAGCAGCGCGCTGAGGGCCTTACCAGCGACCTCGCCGCACTGGGGCAACATTGCGATGGTGAGGCTTACACCTTGTCCTTGTTTGGGTCTCGAAGTTTTTTGTTACGCCGCAGTCTCACTCTTCCTCGTTTGTTGCGCAGGAGTCGAGAAGACGGTCGAGGAGCTCCGCGGGACGAACCAGGCTCTCTTGGACCAACTCCAAGACGAGACGATGGTGGCGGAGCGGGCTCGCACTTCCCTCGACCGGCTCGGCCCCATGTGGGGTGCTCCTCCAGTGGCTGCGGCAGAAGGTGCGGTTGCCCGAGGCGACGCCTTGGTCGACGCCTTGTGCTTCCTCGACGCAGCCACGCGGGACCGTGTCCGGCAAGCTCTCCATCATGGCGTAAAGCAGACGCTCGCGGTTGTCCGCTCCGGCTTCCGCTTCCCGGTCCACGTTGTCGCCAACGGCTTCATCGAGATCGAGGGGAAGGACGAGGAGTGGAACAACCGCCGTGTCGACAAAATTTTGGAGAAGATGGAGAGGCCGGGGACGTCGCTCGCGAAGATCTTCGAGGAGGACGTGCTGCCTCCTGACGCCAGCAGCGGTGTTGAGGGCCCTCCTCCCTCTAGCTCGGGTGTCGAGGCTGAGCCCGCCGTGGAAGACCTCGGGGAGGAGTACCACACCGACGAAGATTAGGGCCTGCGTGCCAAATTTGGGCGTCGAGGCCCCTGTAAGAATTTTATGACATGAATGAGGGTCCGTCGAGACCCGTATGTATATATGACTTGTTTGTTTAAAGGAGTTGTTTTCTTTTCAAACTTATTTGACCACTTCTCTTTGTTTGCAAGCTCGAGTTTCTGCTAGCTTAGTCTGTGTTCCTTCGATACGTCGCGAGCCCCTCGAGGGGAGGCGTAGGTAGGGTACCGTAGCCCGGGGGCGTAGGTGGCCGTCTACGTCGACGCCTCCCGACCCTTGGAGGCTCGAGGTATTTTGGGATTTAGACGTCAGCTAGTTCACTCGAGGCACGAGTCGAGACGAGGGTCGAATTTTTGAAAAGAAAACACGTGTTTTTTCCGGAGTCTGGGGGGCGGATTACCCCCTTGTCAGCCCCCGAGGGAGGCTCGACCCTGAGCAAAGCAGGGTCGAGGCTACCTTAAGATGCTAAGCAAAATGAAAGACAATGCACGAGTTTGTTCATTCATTTTGGGCGTGTTTGTACAAAGCAACAAAATGAATGAGGCCTCGAAGCCTTTAAGGGTAGAAGCGACGTAGCTGAGATATGTTCCACGCGTTCGCCAGGATCCTGCCTCGATCGTCGTAGAGCTTGTACGTTCCTGGCTTGAGCACTTCAGCTACGGTGTATGGGCCCTCCCATGGAGGGGTAAGCTTGTGGCGCCCTCGATTATCCTTGCAGCCGTCGAAGCACGAGGTCCCCCACCGCCAGGTCCCTCTTGCGCACGTGCTTGTCGTGGTAGCGTCGAAGCGTTTGCTGGTAGCGCGCGGAGTTGATGAGCGCCACGTCTCGGGCCTCCTCGAGCTGGTCCTTGGCGTTGGCGAGCTTTTCGTCGTTGGTTTGCTCGTTGTAGGCTCGAAGTCGAGGTGAGCCGTACTCGAGGTCGGTAGGCAAGACGGCCTCGGCGCCGTAGGTTAGGAAAAACGGAGTGAACCCGGTGGCTCGACTCGGCGTAGTCCTGAGGCCCCACAGCACCGAGGGGAGCTCTGCGGCCCACCCCTTTCCGAAATTTTTGAGGGTCTTGAACAGCCTCGGCTTCAGCCCATGGAGTATCATGCCGTTGGCGCGCTCGACCTGCCCGTTGCATTGAGGGTATGCGACCGAGGCCCAGGTCACGCGAATGTTGTTGTCGTCGCAGAAGTTGGTGAACTTTTTGCCCGTGAATTGGGTGCCATTGTCGGTGATGATGACGTTAGGCACCCCAAACCGGTACATGATGTTGGCGATGAACTCGACAGCCTTCTCGGAGGTGGGGTCGCCTATCGGCTTAGCCTCGATCCACTTGGTGAACTTGTCGATGGCCACGAGCACGTGTGAGTGCCCTCCACTTGTCTTTTTGAGGGGACCCTACAAGGTCGAGCCCCCAAACGGCGAATGGCCAAGTAATTGGGATCATCTGCAGGGCATGTGCGGGTTGGTGCGTCTGCTTGGCGTAGAATTGACACCCATGGCATGCTCGGACCAAGCGCTTGGCGTCTCCAACGGCGGTCGGCCAATAGAAGCCTTGACGGAAGGCGTTCCCAACCAGGGTCCTTGGCGCTGCGTGGTGGCCGCAAGCCCCCGAGTGCATGTCGTCGAGGAGCTTGCGTCCTTCCTTCGAGTGGGATGCAGCGCTGAAGGATCCCGGTCGGGACTTCGTCGGTACAGCTCCCGTTCGTCGCCGTAGATGACGTAGGTCTTGGCCCTTCGAGCGATGCGTCGGGCCTCCGTCTTGTCTTCTGGTAGCACGCCTTGCGTCAGGTAGTCGAGGAAGGGCGTCCGCCAGTCGAGGGGTCGTGATGAAGAAGAGGCGGGTGCGTCGATCTGCATCGCCTCAGCGGATGTCGAGGGGTCATTCCCGAGGGGTGGCGTTGAAGGTCGAGCCCCCGTGTCTAGCTCGAGGGGTGGCGTCGAGGGGCCAGCCCCGGGCCGATTTTGACGGATGGCTCGAAAACGTCCCTCGAGAAGACGTCTGGTGGGACCGTGCCGCGCGTGGACGCCAACTTTGCCAGCTCGTCTGCGGCCTCGTTGTACTTTCGAGCTATGTGGTTAAGCTCGAGGCCGTAGAACTTATCTTCTAGCTTGCGCACCTCCCCGCAGTACGCTTCCATCCTGGGATCGATGCAGCTCGAGGCCTTCATGACCTGGTTGACGACGAGCTGCGAGTCCCCTCGAACGTCGAGGCGTCGGACCCCGAGCTCGAGGGCGATGCGCAGCCCATTGACGAGGGCCTCGTACTCGGCGACGTTGTTGGAGGCGGGGAAGTGCAAGCGTAGCAGGTAGCGCATGTGGACTCCGAGGGGTGAGATGAAGAGCAGGCCTGCGCCTGCCCCCGTCTTCATGAGGGATCCGTCGAAGTACATGGTCCAGAGCTCGGCTTGAATCTGCGCCGGCGGGAGCTGAGTGTCGGTCCATTCAGCAACGAAGTCTGCCAACGCTTGCGACTTGATGGCTTTTCGCGGGGCGTAGGTGATGGTCTCCCCCATTAGCTCGGCGGACCACTTGGCGATGCGCCCCGTGGCCTCCCGATTGTTGATGATCTCACCGAGGGGAAAGGACGACACCACCGTTACGGGATGAGCGAGGAAGTAGTGCTGGAGCTTGCGCCTTGTGATGATGATGCCGTAGAGCAGTTTCTGGATGTGCGGGTACCGGACCTTGGCCTCGGAGAGCACCTCACTGGTGAAGTACACCGGTCGTTGGACCGGCAACGCATGACCCTCCTCGTTCCTCTCGACGGCTATGACCGCGCTGACCACCTGAGTGGTCGCGGCCACATAGAGGAGGAGGGGCTCGGGGCGATCGTCACCCTCGGCCGGTCGCGGTGGCACGAGAATTGGTGCGGAAGTCAGCAACCCCTTCAACTTGGTTAAGGCCTCCTCGGCTTCGGCAGTCCACGCAAAGTGTTCGTCTTCTTTAGCAGGCGGTAGAGGGGTAGCGCTTTTTCCCCTAGCCTCGAGATGAATCTGCTGAGAGCGGCTAGGCAGCCTGTCACTTTCTGCACACCCTTGAGGTCTCGAATTGGGCCCATCCTCGTGACGGCTGAGATTTTTTCAGGGTTTGCCTCGATCCCCCGTTGTGAGACAATGTAGCCAAGTAGCATGCCTCGAGGCACACCAAAGACACACTTCTCGGGGTTGAGCTTCACATTCTTGGCCCGGAGGCACTCGAACGTGGTCTCGAGATCGCTGATGAGGTTCCCGACTTTCTTGGTTTTAACCACGATGTCATCGACGTAGGCCTCGACGGTTTTGCCTATGTGTCAGCCAAAGATATGCTGCATACATCGTTGGTACGTTGCCCCGGCGTTTCGAAGGCCGAAGGGCATTGTAACGTAGCAATACATACCAAAAGGCGTAATAAAAGAGGTTGCGAGTTCGTCGGATTTTTTCATCTTAATTTGGTGGTAGCCGGAATATGCATCAAGGAACGAAAGCACTTCGCACCCAGCAGTGGAATCGACAATCTGATCAATTCTAGGTAAAGGAAATGGAACTTTTGGACATGCTTTATTCAGACCAGTGTAGTCTACACACATCCGCATTTTTCCATTCTTTTTCCTAACTAGTACAGGGTTAGCTAGCCACTCTGGGTGAAGTACCTCCTTGATGAACTCCGGCCGCCAAAAGCTTGTGCACCTCCTCGCCGATGATCCTGCGCTTCTCCTCGTCGAAGCGGCGCAGGCGTTGCTTCACCGGTCTGGACCCGGCCTGGATTTCCAAGGCGTGCTCGGCGACTTCCCTCGGTATGCCCGGCATGTCCGAGGGGCCCCACGCAAACATGTCGATGTTCGCGCGGAGAAAGTCGACGAGCACTGCTTCCTATTTAGGCTCGAGGCTGGCACTGACGGCCAGCGTCTTGCCATCGGTCGAGGTCGGGTCGACGGGTATCCGCTTCGTGTGCTCCGCCGGCTCGAAGGTGCCAGCGTGGCGCTTCGCTTCAGGGGCCTCCTCGGTGGCCAGGGCGGCTAGGGCCTCGAGCGAGTCGAGCTGGACGTTTGCCTCCCCACGCTCGACGCACTCCACGTCGCAGTGGTACGCGTGCTCGTAGGATGTGTCGACGGTGATGACCCCTTTTGGCCCCGGCATTTTGAGCTTCAAGTACGTGTAGTTGGGAACCGCCATGAACTTGGCGTAGCCTGGCCGGCCGATGATGGCGTGGTAGGTCCCTTGGAATCCAACCACCTCGAAGGTGAGCGTCTCCTGGCGGAAGTTAGCCGGCGTGCCAAAGCAAACCGGCAGGTCGATGCGCCCGAGGGGGTGGGCCTTCTTCCCTGGTACGACTCCGTGGAATCCCCCGACGCTGGGTCGGAGCTGACCCTCTGAAATCCCCAGGAGGTCGAGGGTCTCGAGGTATATGATGTTGAGGCTCGAGCCCCCATCCATCAACACCTTGGAGAACCGTACGTCGACGATGATGGGGTCGACGACGAGGGGGTACGCCCCCGGGTTTATGACACGGTCCGGATGGTCGTCACGGTCGAACGTGATCGGCGCATCAGACCAGTCAAGGTACCGGGGGGCGTCGTGGCCGAGTGCAAAGATCTCCCGGCGCTCCTTCTTTCTTTCTCGAGCTGAGAGCCCGACGGTCGGCCCCCCGTAGATCATGTAGCAGTCGCGCACCGGGGGGAAGTTGTCGTCCGCGTCCCCTCCGCCGCGCCGATTGTTATCCTTGCCCTTGAGCGCGTCTTCTTTCTTATCGCCGAGCTTGGAGTAGTAGCCTTTCAACAGTCGGCAGTCCTTTAACTTGTGATTTACGGGGCCCCTGTGGTAAGTGCAGGGATCCTCGAGCATCTGGTCGAAAACAGCCCCGTCAGGGGGGCCTCGGGGCTTCTTAGGCTCGAGGGCGCCTGCGAGCACCTCTTCGTCGTCGTCGTCATTGGCGTCGCGCTTCGCCTTCTGACCCTTGCGTTTGTTCTTCTTCTTTTTGTTGCCGTTATTGTTGTCGTTCTTGGCGTCGTTGCCCTTGTTCGAGCCCTCCGGCGCGATCACCGCCTTACCTTTGTCCGTGGAACGGCCAAAGAAGGCCCCCACTGCTTCGTCGCCTGAGGCAAAGCTGGTGACGCGATCCATCAGGTCCTCGACCGTCCTGGGACGGTAGCGTCCTAGCTCATGAACTAGCTCTTGGCATGTCGTGCCCGCGAGGAACGCTGAGATGACGTCCTCGTCAGGCACGTGGGGGAGCTCGAGGCGCTGCTTCGAGAACCGCCGAGCAAAGTCGCGGAGGGGCTCGTCCGCCGCCTGCCTGCAACGCCGTAGGTCCCAGGGGTTGCCTGGGCGCACGCAGGTCCCCTTGAAATTCCCGTCGAAGACCCTGACTAGGTCGGCCCAGTCATCGATCCGATCCGGCGGGAGCCCCTCGAGCCACCGGCGGGCGGTGTCCGAGAGGTAAAGTGGGAGTTGGCGTATGATCACACGGTCGTCGTTCTTTCGCTCCGCCCAGTTGGCAGCCTAGGCGGAAGTCCGAGAGCCAGAGCTTGGGCTCGACCTCCCCGTCATACTTCACGATGTTGGTCGGCGGTCGGAAGCGGTCGGGGAGGGTTGAGCTGCGGATGGCCCGGCTGAAGACTCTGGGGCCCGGGGGCTCGAGGACTTGCCGGTCCTCAGTCGCTGTCGTAGCGCCCCCCTCGATGGGCGCTATAGCCACGCTCCTGGGCCCCCTTGTCCTTGCGCCGGCGGTTGATGTCGTTGCGGGCGTCGTTGGGGTCTCGAGGTGGCCGGTTGTCGACGATCCGTTCGCGGACTGGCCTAGCTCGAGAGGCGTCCGGCTGGTGGACGGATGCCTCGCGCTCGTTGCGGGGCGTGTCCGCCGGCTTCCCCGAGGCTGCTCCGCGCCGGCGTGACGCCGAGCTCTCGGCCTGCTGCACAGCGGCTGTCTCGAGGAGGTTCTTCATTTCCCCGAGCATGCGCCTGGCGTCGGGGTTGGAGACGGCGGGCAGGTCACGAAGCATCATCGCCGCCGCCACCACGTTCTGCCCGGCTCGCGGGAAGCATACCTCGGGGCGTGCTGGTGCCCCGTCCTCGAGGATCCGCCGGTGGACCTCTCGAGCCCGACCTCGAGCTCCGGCTCCTCGGGGCTGGGGTGGTTCCTGCATCAGGGTTTGCCGGAGCTGCAGCAGGTGTCGCCGTTCTTCCTCGGCTTTGGTGATTGCCTCCTGCACCTGCGCGAGTTGCGCCGCCCGGCCGTCGTCGTGCTGAGGCGGTGCAGCCGGTGCTGGAGGTTCGTTCCTCCCCTGAACACGTGATCCGCCTGCCGCGGCCACGTCGCTGGGGCCCTCTAGATCGAGCGCTGGCCTGCCGTCGTCGCCCTCGTCCTCGGTATCGCATGCGACCCCCTCGAGTTGGAAGCACTCCCTGGTGGGATCCCAGAGGTCGGGGTCAGTGGTAGTCGTATTCGTCGGAGTCGGAGCTGTCGACGGCGTGCCGTCTTGGCAGATGCTGGGACCGCAGCTCGCGGTACCATTCTCCGACGGTGGATCGCCGGGGAGGCTCGATGGCTCGCGAGAAGCCGCGGTCGACGTACGCGGGGTGGACGATCTCCAGGTTGGCCATGGCCTGCAGTAGCACTGCCCGGGCGCTCCTCCTGGCCTGCTGGCGGTCGGTCCCGACGGCGCTCGTTGAGCTGGCGGGCGTAGGCTGCTGCGGAGCTGTCGAGGCCGAACGGGAACCGCCGGCGTCGAGCGCGGTACACCCCGTGCGGGAGGAGGCTGGGTGGCGTCGACTGGTGCACGGCTCGGAGGCCTCTGGCCTGGCTCCTGGTCCAGTGCGCATGATGAACGCGAAGTCGCTGGGCGGGCGCGGGCGCGCCCTGGAAGTCTCCGGCCGTGCGCCGGGCAGGCTCCTCCTTGGGAACTCCGCGCCGACCACGGGGAAGTGGGTGTACGCCGCCGGCACGGCCTGTGCCTGGCGACGACGGTAACGACGGCGCCGCTCACGGGGTGGTGACGCATGGTGGTGTGGGCGACGTGCCACGCTCCTCGCACGGGGTGGCGTGACACACCCTCCACTCGGGCCCTCCATGGAGAGCAAGGTCGGCTCGTTGTCGTTGTCGGTGGCCAGGAACTCGAGGCTCCCGAACCAGATGACGGCACCGGCAGAGAACGAAGGAGTCGAAGCAGCCATCCAGGAAACAGCGAGAAACCGACTCGACACGCGAAGTCCCCTATCTGGCGCGCCAACTGTCGGTGTTTCGAACCCGGGGGTATGACACCAACGAGTAATGTGATCGCGTGCTCTCTTCCTGGATGGTGATGCAAGATGACACAAGGATTTATCCTGGTTCGGGCAAAGAAGGCCCTACGTCCAGCGGGGGAGGAGGTTCTCGTATTACTTGCACCTAAGTGCTTGTACAGGGGCGAATACAAGCTCAATGAGCGTGGACCGGAGTCCGGACTCGAGTGTGTACGTGTGTGGACTTGTGTGTGGTCTATCGGAGTTGTGTGACCGTGGACTCGCGTCTTCTCCTCCTCGCGCGAAGGGCCCTGGCGTCCCCTTTTATAGAACAAGAGGAGGCCAGGGTTTACACAAGATAGATATGTACAGCGCTCGATATGGCGTAGGGTAGGAATCCTGTCTTGTCGGGGCCACTGGAGCCGATGTGAGCGTTGCTGTTGAGGCATCCTTGGGGCGTGGCCTCCATCCCGGGCGCGGACGTGATGGCATGACGATGTAGAAGCCGTACAGCACCCATTCTGGCACGCACAGGACACGGCGGGGTCCCTCCGGATCTTGGGGTACCTGTCTTCCAATAGCATGAAAGCGGTTAGGGCTCGAGGGGCGCGGAGCCGGCCTCGAGGGGGCGCCTACGGGGGGCTCGAGCCCCCGCGAGTATGGGCAAGTCCCGGGACGCCCGGGCGTATAGCGGGAACCCAGGCTCCGGGATGGGGCTCGAGCGTGCGTCAGTGCAGGGCATGGCCTAACAGTGCTGTACTGACGCCTTTTTGCCCATGCTTGTGGTGAAAACGAGACTTGACTCTGCCCTGGTTACTGTGGTACATGTCGGGCTGTAGAGGACATGACTGGCGTAGGTGGAGACATTAAATGCGCAGTATGGGGCTGGCGTCCGATGTCTGCGCCGCTCGAAGGAAGCATAAAAGCGTCTCGAGGGATAGGCTGCCGTGCCAGAGAGGCTCGAGGTCCCCGCGTGGGGTCTCAAGGTGCGGCGTTCGGCTGTGGGGGGCTCGAGCCCTATATGCCAGGACTCGAGGTTTTAGTGGAGTGCTCGCCCGAGGCCTGGCTTGGCAGGCCAGCGTTGTGGGCCTCGAGGGGTTGGTCTCGTTAGGTTTGTTATTTACCAGTGTTCTAGGTTTAACCTATTTGTTCGCGTTGATTGGGGTACCCCTTTTGTGGACCCCCGACAGTAATTGAGTGATAACTTTAGGTGGACTAATTATGTTTATGTGAGATACACAGGAGATTAGTCCACAGGTACAAGTGTGAAGAAGGAGCTTATTGCATATGTGACATGACATGGAGTCATGTGGCTAAGACGGTGAAGATCAAGGCAAGACTTGATTTGATGGACCGATTGCGAAGGTGAAGGGCAAGTTGGAGGCTTTGAAGTCGTTGGTACCGAGTGTCGGGAGGCTTGAGAAAAGACTTGGCGTCGAAGGACTCAAGCATTGGTGAAGAGCAAGTAAGGTCAAGATCGATGGACCATGGAGGCCATGTGATGATATAAAGTGGATCATATCATTCAGAGATAGGTTGGTGCATGTGTTGCATCAACACCGAAGGAGATGGAATGCAATGCGCAAGGCAAAGATATATTTGTAGGACATTTCATTTCACCGGTCATAGGTGTGTAGAGAAGTTTATGACCGGATTTAGGATAGATGACCGTATTATTAAGAGGAGCAAACTTGTTTGCATATCAGTCATCTAGTGCCACTTGAGAGATCTAACATTGCGATATTGCTAGGATCGAGTGGCATGGTGAGTGCAAGTGAAAATCCTTTGAAAATTGATTGTGAAAATGCTAACACACATGCATAATATGGTGTACACTTGGTGGTATTGGCATATTTGCAAAGAAGAAGTTGTTGGAGTTGAATTGGATCAACTCGGAGAGGAGAAGAAGGCTTTTCGGTGTGTTCCGAACTCTAGGATGGCTCTTGGATTGGAATTCTGTATTAATCCTTTGCAATTTGGATCAGCTCTGTATATGGGTTGTGTAGCCCTCTGAGTTAGCTTTCCAAAATGTCCAAGATAATCAAAATTAAAGTTTGGAGCTAAGAGTTATAGCCGTTTGAGCGTTGAAAGGTCAGTGACCGGACTCTACGACCGGACACGTCCGGTCAGTAGAGTCGAGTCTGGTCACAGAGTCCGGTCAGTGTTAATTTGAGGATTGATTTGAGTTATATTGACAGTACGCTCGCAGAGTCCGGTCAATAATGACCGGACGCGTCCGGTCGCTGAAAAACGCCCCTGAAACCTCTCTGTTTGTGACCAGACTCAAGCATAGGCGTGTCCGGTCATTGGGACCTGACGCGTCTGGTCAGTAGAAGCTTGAGCGTGCGAGAAAACTAGCCGTTGGGGGCGAACGACCGGACACTAGTGACAAGACGCATCCGGTCAGCCCTCAGTGAGTCCAGTCAGTACGAAAAGTGTCAAGTGAAGGGTGTAACGACTAGTTTAGCCCTTGGGGCTATAAAAGGAGTGTGTGGTCGGCCATGGCTGGTGCTCAGCACCCTTGGGACTTGGTGTCCATGCTTGGGGAGCGCTAGGAAGCCCTCTAACTGACTTGTGCTTGCTAGTGTGCGAATCAATTGCGAGTGAGTGATCGTTAGTGCGTTGCATTGAGAGATTGCATCGAGTGGCACTAGGTGTTCGTGTTGCAAGCCGGTGGTGCTTGTTACTCTTGGAGTTTGCCACCTCCTAGACGGCTTGGTGATTGTGTCTCTGTCGTGCAGCCCGCAAGAAGATTGTGTGTGGCTCCGGAGAAGGCTTTGTGAGGGGTGTTGTGCTCACCCCGCGGGTGCGAACACAAGGTTGATATGTGCCCTTGTGGTTCCCTTCCTGAGTGATGAGCGATCGGTCAATAGGCTCACCGGTAGGGGTGAGAGGCAACGTGTGTCTCTTGGCTGTGTTGATGTGTAGGTGTGGAGCTCGGAGACAGTGGTCGAAGGTGAGGTGAAAGTCAAGTAGAGACGTGCCATGCCAACGGACGGGGAGCGGTGAAGGGCAGACGTGAGGCTTGGACCGACGGACCGGGAGACCTGAGGACCAGCTGTGGTAGCTGGCACGTGGCATCGACGAGCGAGAGCACATGGGGATGTGTTGTGCATCGGCCGAGTTGGGAGGAAGGTGATGGCGTCGTGACACTTGGCGGGAGGCCGAGAAGGAAGGCGAATGCATTGTGCCCGGCGTGGAGGCTGGACATGCATCAGCCTCGGTGCCCGGAATTTTCGAGTTTGGGCCTCAAAACTCGGGGTGGCGGGTTTTCGAGTTTGGGTCTCAAAACTCGGCGTGGACGGTTTCCAGGTTTGGGCCTCAAAACCTGGGCTCGCGGGTTTCTGAATTTGGGCCACAAAACTTAGCCAGAGGACAGGTTTCCCGGTTTTAGCCTCAAAATCGAGGGGAGGTCCAAAAAGGATGGTCGACGCGTGGCGGCGTGGAGAGGCTGGCGCGGCAGCGAAGCTATCCACGAGGAAGGCGCGGCGGTCGACAAGACAACACGTGGCGGCATCTTGAGGCTTGCGTCGAGGCGAAGCTAAGGATGAGGAAGGCGCGTGGCCGTCGGATCAAAGACTTCACAGAGTTGGATCGGGATACCCCTAGGGTTGGCCGCTTCGCTCTTGTATGTAGGAGTAGAAGGGTACTATTGTACTTAGGCTATAAATAAGAGAGGCTCCCCTCCTCTCTCTATCATGGCAGCCCTTCATCCTTGCAGTTTTCATTCCCTTAGCCTCTGCTTAGGTTTCCAATCATTCCTCACTGCCTGTGATCCGCAGAGTGTGAGACAATACCTTTGTGTACTCGAGATTTTGAGGAAACGAGACCGTAGTCTCGTTGTCTCCTCGTATGGAGGAGTTTCGGCTGGAATCAAAATCGACTCGTGTCTTTGTGCTGTGTTCTTCGCAGTTTTCCTTTTGCCCTCTCGGTGATTTGCTTCGTTCTCTCTCACCGAGTGTTGGTTTTCAATTCCGCTTGAACCAGTTTGTTCTAGATCGTGAGGCGCTTCTTTTCCCCAAAGGAATTCACCTCTAACCTCACGAGCTAGTAGATTGATCGATTTTCGTTCCGGATCGAGTTTCTTCTCCCTTGCCCCGAATTCTTCTGATTCACCGATTTGAAGTTAGGTCCGAGCCATGATCTCTTAGGAGTAGCTCACTAACTTCCTTTGAACTCCTCATACCAAGTCTAAGCCTTAGAGCTTTTGATTCAGAGGAGATCGGGTTGAATCCGCGGAAGAACAACCCAGTTTTGGGGGCATCGGACGCTGAGCACAGGGGCATCGGATGCTGAGTTTGTCACATCGGACGCACCGGTGCCACGTGTCGAAGAACAACGTTTTTGAGTGGGCATCGAACGCAGGGCATCAGACGCTCCGTTGACCATTTGACGCGCCGAGGCCTGAGCATCGGACGCTGAGCTTTCACTGTAGCAGCGTCTGATGAGTGTCCAGTAAGGTTCCAGAACGGTCCTATTGACATCGGACGCGTTCGCCAGGTTGGCATCGGACGCTGCCAGCGTCCGATGCAGTGACTAGTTCACTGTTTCGTCTACGGTTCGTTCGTCCGACTTTGGATTTGGTTTCCGGCTTTTGTGTTGGACTTTTTGGGTTGTGTAGTATCCCGTTGTGCTTCTAGGAAGCATCCACCCTACATCTAGGGTTGTGGATACTAGCAAGCTTGTGTCTTGCTTTTGGGGTGACTCTCTGGGACAAGGGCCATCTATATCTCGAGAAGAAATTTGAGGCTCTCATTCACCCCCCCTATGGTTGCCAGTTCGGTCCTTCAGCGGGAGATCGCGAAGAGCAACTCTAGTAAAAGAGAGACGTGAAGAGCGTCAAGTGGTCTGGCCGGGTCAAGTGCTAGAGCTTGTGGTAAGCACTCTTTGTGGGAGAGTGTGACTAGTGTAGTCACCACTAGCAAGATGACCGGTGACAACCTTGAGCTTGACTCAACGGGGACTAGCTTGGTGGCAACCAAGTGAACCTCGGGATAAAATCTCCGTGTCAACCTTGTTCATCCCGTTGGTTTGCATTCCCCTTACACAAACTTGTATTTACTTTCATATATATTGTGCTTGTGTAGTTGCTCTTGTAATTAGTTAGCTTATGTAGCTTGCTAGTTACCTTCCTTGCTTGTGTAGCATAGAAGTAACTCTCTTGAGTGACTAGTTGACTTGTAGTTTTGCTAGTCACATTGCTTAGTTTGTGTAGCTAAGTTGAGCTCTCTAATTTGGCCTGTGTAGCCTTTGAGCATTGCTAGTGAGCTTAGACTTTGTGCTTTTGCTTAGTGGCATGTGTAGGAGCTCCCCGGTTGATTGAGTACTAGTTGCTTAGGTTTGTGTAACCTTGCAAGCTAGAACTGTTTAGGTGAGCTCTAGCTAGCCCGACACCTTATTTGCTTTGTTTTGGATCCTTTGTAAGGTGTTATAGAGCATTAGTAGAGGGGTGTAGTCTTGGCTAGACCGATAGTTATAATTCTGCATTTGTTTCGGTTAGCCGATACAATTATTTTTAGAAAGGACTATTCGCCCCCCTCTAGTCTGCCATCTCAACCCTTCACACCTAATGCAATCCTTAAATGCACACACTAAGGTTTTCAATCCCTCACTCAAATGAGCACCAAGCTTAGAGAGGGAGAGGAGAGGGAGGAGGTGTTCCTCAAGCTCTCAAGATCAACACTTAGAGCACTCAATCTCTTACTAGGTTTAGCTCAAAGCATGGGAGAGAGCACCTTAAATTTGACCTTAAAGAGGGTCAGCACCTTGAAAGGCCTGTTCTTCAAATTTGGATCTCAAATTGCAACAATGGGGGAAGAGAGTGATAGAGACAAGGAGGGGTTGTAGGGAAATCCCCTTCAATGGCCAGCCCCTCACACTCGGTCTGCGCAGGCATCCAAGGCCCGCACTAAAATTTTCGTTGTGGCCTAAACCAATTGCCAAGCCAGCCCACGCAGCCCCCAACAGGCGAGAAGCGGACAATGCTCCAATGGACTAAAACGACATCAACGATCTACCCAACCGATCGGCGCATGCTTGGTCAGCACCCACCAACAAACAGGTCGACCCTTCTACACTCACGCACCCCCTCAAAATTACCAGTGAGGAATAAATCAAATTTTGAGGGTGTGACGGGTCCAACCCACGCAAGCACTCCAATGTATTGAGGCCAGCTCAGCCTGCTAGCGCTCCACACGGGCTGGAAATATCGAGGAGGAGCAGATCAAATGCCGGTTTGGGCTGGCACCCTACCAGAGAGGCCTTGCTAGGCAATTCTAGCCAGGTGGGCCAAAAATTCCAGCCCAAGCGCCAAAAGCAGCTCCTTTGGCACTTCTAAATACAAATCTTATAAGGTGTTGAGTTCCCAATTGTACCAAAACAAATTAGGCACAAAAGTTAGCATTTCACAATAAAATTTTCAGGGTTTTCTCATGCACCTCACCATGTCACTGAGCACAATGTATATGCAAAAGAAACTCACACTTAGTGGCACTAGATTGACATTTCAGTTAAGATTTTCTCTGTTTATAGGACAGCCATCTATCCTATGTCTAACTAGACACTCTATTGCACCTTGGTTAGTAAAAGCGAAGCCCTATCAAGTACCTTTCCCTTGGCTCGCTTTTGCTCCATCTTCTCGACCATTTGATGAACCTTTTCATGTAAGTGATCATGATCTCCATCTCCATCACCTCCTATGTCTTGTTTATCACCATCAAGTGGACTTCAGCCAAACATGAAAGCATTAGTCCATATAATTGACACTCAATTATCAAAACCAAACTAGAACACTTTCAACTTAGATTAGCACATGGCCACACACGGTATTAAGCATTGTTGCTACTTGTGTGTATATTTGCTATAATATTAAAGAGCAAAGGGATTTGTCTGTTGTCTTTTTTTATGCCACATAATGCCCTCATGATGCCTTGATGATCATTATTTTTGGTTTATGACCCAAACTCATGATGACATGTGCTTATTTGAGTTAGAACTTAGATCCACACGTGTTTATGCGTCCAACATCGATACAAAGTCTAATTCCAAGACCTAGCTATATAAGAGTAGATAAGGCGATCATTACATATACCTTTGAGCCAAAACGGTATAGAATCTAATTCTAGTATAGATATGTATTAAAATAGATGACATGATCATTGTATAAATCGCTGAGCCGCAAGTTGCAACAACAATATGTATGCTCGGTTGCAAAACATGGCCCGTTTTCTAGTATATATATTAAAATATCAAATCTAGATTCACTTTGTTAGCACTGCACTGCTAGTCAAGCCCTTTATTCGTCAGTGTTAGGTCCCCCGTTTATTTGACCGCATTCAAAAGCATCACAAAGATGTAACGTATTTCATAATTATGAACCTTGTCTCTGCTAAATCACTACGAGAAATGGTACTTTACATGATGTTTATTGGTAACGTTTTAATAAATCATCATAAAAGTTCATTGTCCATGATGGTTCATTGCAAGGGTGGTAAATCTATGACGACTAATTTAGTTTTTGTCAGTTTGTGACGAAAGAATTGATTTGGTAACAGACGAAGCATTCAACATCACTACCGAAGACTCAATAATCTTTTGTCGAGTATCAATTGATTTGCCGAGTGTTTTTTAGCACTCGGCAAATAAGCTCTTTGTCAAGTGCCAAATAAAATACTCAACAAAGAGCTTCTTTGTTGAGTGTCAAAAAACAATTTGACAAACTAAAAATAAATTTGTTCACAAATCTTACATATCTCTCTAGTAGTTTATGAAACTACAAGAGTGACATATATATATATATATATATATATATATATATATATATATATATAAGATTTATGAATAATGTTAGAACCACAATGTCGGATGTATAAATAGTCAAATAACTAAAATAAACTTTGTAGATCTTGAGAAGTTATGAAAGTTTGTAGTTAATAACTTTTTAATTTGAAGTCATCTTGTCATGCAAAACTGCGTCTGAATTTTAAAAATTTAAAATTTAATTTTTTCAAAAGACCTCGGATGGAGAAATGACCAAAATAAAAGTTGTAGACCTTAAAAGGTTATGAAACTTTGTAGTTGATAACTTTTTAATTCGAAATCGTATTATCATGCAAAACTGCATTTGAATTTAAAAATTTTAAAAATCGAATTTTTCAAAATGCTTCGGATGGAAAAACGGCCAAAATAAAAGTTGTAGATCTCCAAATTTGCAATCTATGCAAGGATCTGTAAGAATATAGTCGAGTTGCTTGGTTTTGTACGTACTTTATTTGAGGAACACTGCTAGAGTGCTAGCAGTGGAGCCTGTGGTGCTTGAGCATCCAAAATCCAGCTAGGGAAGTGCCTGCCTAACTGCTGCAGCACGCCTGTGATCCAACGGGCTTGGTCCACTGAGAGATAGTGACATGTGCTTTTGGCACAACGACCGTGCCCGTGGCTGCAGTATTTAGTTGAGGTCCGTGGCCAGTGTGGGGGAGTGGTGACTCATCAGTGCTGCCACTAGATTCAGGTGAGCTCATCAGTGCTCGATCTCACCAAGCCCCGGCCTCTTCACCCAAGCTCCCAGCTTAGCTTAGCCCCCTTGGTGCAGCCAGCGGCAGCCATGGCGAAGCTTGCCGCGCAGCTCAAGAACAAGTTCTTTGGCCTCGTCGGCCGCATCACCAGCTGCGGCCGCGCCGGCGGCGCCGCCCACAAGGATGCAGGTAATAACAAGTCCTGAACAAAAAGAGCATCATCATCATCATCCTCTATCTGTTCCACTTAACTGTTGCAGCTGCTGATTCCAGTGTTGTTTCTGCAGCAGCTGGTGTGACGGAGACCAAGTCAGTGACATCTCAGGTCTATCTTCTATACTCTAATCTCTTCTACAGTTTTACCTACATATATTTCACTACATTCAGTACAAATAACACTAGCTAGCTGTTGTTGCTGCTGCTGGTTTGCAGCCTGTTGAGATCAGATCAAGGGGAGGTCCTCCACGCGTGGATGGAGGGTCCAGCGGTCACATCAACACCGATCCCATCTAGAGGAGGCGCCGCGCCGGAGAAGAGAAGAAGCTCATGGATGGATGATGCTTGGACTTGGACATCCTCTGCAGCTTAGTTACCTGTCTGAATGAACTGAAGCTATAAATCAGTCACCGTTACTTGTGTGTTATTTCTCCATGTTTACCCATCGTTTTATGCTTTTTCTAGCATCTGTGATGCTCGCTGTGTTTCAATCTTTCTGGCTCTGCTGTTTCGTTTTTGTTGTATGGTACTTTAAGTTGTTATTCGTGTTAATGGTGTGGTCTTTGCTTATATATATTTGTTGTGGTGATGCGCACCTATAGATTAATTTTATGGTGTAGTAGAGACGGTGATGTGCATTTTCTTTCTTTCTTTTTGCTAATATACATGAGGAAAATATTATGGCCAGGTTCTTCTGCAGTTCTGCCTGTATCGTTGAGAAAACATACATATTTCTCTGTTCAGAGAGCACCTAGCCTTTTGGTTATCATTATCATCGATCAAAGCCAAGGCAGGTCTGCCCATATCGTTGAGATAACACAAATTTCCTTTTTCTTTGTTGGGTTAAGGCCTTGTAACCTGTACACATATATCTCAATGAAAAAAATTGGTAGTGGGCACCCCTGCCGACTTCCAAAAGAGAAAAAAACATGTGCCTAGGGAAAAAAAAAATCCTTGGCCACCTATGTCAATTGTTTAGATGCCATCACAACCAGACCCTGCGAAGCCGTCTTCAACAGGATAGATCAAGAGTGTAGCCAATAGACAATTGAATAAATAACCTCACAGGGACAATATATTTTTTTTTCTTCAAATACAATATCGCATTCCAACAGGAGGAGCTGCCCCTAACAGAACTAAAGGCTTCAAGTCTTTACTAGCTCCACAAGCTAATTATCAAACATATATTACATTCTATAAGGCTTATTTAAGCTTGAGGGTTGCTGCCTGTATTACTAGCCTAACAGCATGTTGATAAGCTAACTGTATTATCAACATGTTTTGCTACCTTTCCAGTTCCGCTTGGCCAACTTAGAGCATCTCTATCAAGTTGGAAAAAATGACTTGGTATATTATGAGTTTTAGCAACTTGTTAATTCATTTGGCAAGTAAAAAAAAAGACCTTTCTCCAACAATTTGCTATTTCAACTTGCTAAAATAAAAAAACTAGGCTCACCCTAGGACCCAATTTGAAGTCGGCTTTTATTTTTCCGTACCCGGTCCAACTAGGATCCAACTTTCTAATCAGCTGTAGCAGCAGAGAACAACAGCTGCAGCAGCAGTGAACAACCTGGACTCTGATTAGACCGCTGATTAGAATCGAACGAGTGTTGTTGTCTCCCGCTGATTACACCGGCCATGCACAGGCCCGACCCTAGGGGGGCGAGCGGGGCGGCCGCCCCAGGCCCCCAAGCCGTCAGGGCCCCAGTATATATACGGTGTATTGTACTTTATATATTAGTACTAGTATATGTTTGATTTTGGAAACGTGTAGAAGTAGTATGTTGGAGTTTCGGTCGATGTGCAGTGGCCTATCAGTGCACTACTCAGAGGCTACCCAGAAGCAATAACGTGTGTATTTTTTATTTTTTTTTTGCCATGCACCTGTATGCCTTGTAGTTGTAGGGTGTATATGCTTTGTGCTAGTTTTAAATCACTAAATGTATTATAAAAATTCTAGCACATATCTTCTATAAATGATGTCGCTGGTAGTTATTAGAAAATAAAAGGGAGAAAACGAGTTATCACAAAGAGGAAGCATCCAATAATTTTTTTTAAAAAAATAATATGAATACAAGAAAAATATGGGATATACTATATTTCAGGTGCGTGAAATATAACATTCATTCAGACGACGACTAACAACCATCACTCATCAAATCTTTATCCAATGCTCCAAATCTATTAGCACAAATCACAATAAACAAATCATAATTTTTTCTATAAAATGACAAAAACAAAATTGTTTGGGAGCCTGAAACATATAAAATGTGGAAAATATAGATGACTGTAACTATTGTGCGCAGGAGCAAACAAATACTGCTGTTACAATCGATAACAGATGTATATTATATATGTTTAAAGGGCCTCAATTTTTAGTCTTGTCCTGGGCCCCCAAAATCTCAGGGCCAGCCCTGGCCATGCAGTAGCAGATTTTGCCACTGATCGAACGAGTGAACAGTCTGCACTCTTCAGAACGGAGAAGAGGAGAAGGCGAGCGAACGGCGATCTTCAGAACGGAGAAGAGGAGAGGCGGGCGAACGGCTCGCCTGATCTCGCGTCGCGGCTGGAACACGGGCTGGCGATCGGGAGAGGAAAGAAGACCAGCCGGTGGGAAGAGGAGAAAGAATTTTTTTTTTCAAATTAAGGCCGCCAGCTGATCGGTGTTTGTTGCGGGAGAGAAGGATTTCGCGGACGGGAGTGCTTCGCGCGCGCGGGAGGGGAGAGAAAAACGCAGGACGGGAGCCAGGGAGGCCGAAAAAACGCCCATAGCAAGCTTCACCGCGCGCCGATGTTTACGCGTGCGAGGGCTCTAGATTCTAAGTTGGAATAAATAGCAAGTTCATTTAGAGAGTTGTTGGAGAGAGATTTTTGTGTTTTTGCCAAGTTAACAAGAATAACAGCCTCATTTGAGGAGTTGTTGGAGATGCTCTTATATCTTTTCTCGGGATTACTTGTTTCCACAAATACCCTAACGAGCCGTTTAGATTTATTTATTTAGAGAAATTGAAATCTATTTAATACACTAGTTTATTTGGCTTGGAATATGATATTCCACCACTTTCTAAAGTTCACATGTAAACCTATTTAAATTTATAGGGTGAGAGCTGAAATTTAATTCTATAGATCACCATGTTATGTTTCTATTTTACTTCATATAACACGTTCTTCAACTCACTCCATTCAGTAAAAGTACAACACATAAATATCTCTATCGTATAGCCAATAAAAATATACAAATATACTCCATATACAAACATATTAACTTAATTAATATGTGTTTAAATTATGATTATTAAACTTAATTCAATTCTAAGGATCCGAACGAGCCCTAAGAAAATTTTAAGCTTCAAAATCAGGCCTTCATTTTCCATAGACATTTATTAAAATTAGGAGCTCGGTGTTGTTTAAAGCTTTATATTGTGACTTCACTGAGTGATTGTCCATTGAGAGTTATGTTACAATTAAACACACATCTATCTCTTTGATTAAAATGAGTTATTGATCCCTGGTAAGAAATGGTTCCAAGCTGCTAACTTTGGACATGTGGGATCCCTGGGCCAGGAGACATTTGGTGGAGATGATCCATGTTCGATCTTTTGCGATATAGTGACATGTTTAGGTCAGGCTATATTGTAAACACAAGGATACTGGTGATGCAAGGTTGCATATTGTAGCCACTTATCCTTTCAAACATAACTTGCATTGTTATATCCGTTACTATAAATAATCCAAAGCAGTGGACATTCCGGCGTTTATTAATTACCTTTATAAGATTGCACTTAGACAAAAAAAAATGTGAGACATGTGTTTTTCATGTTCAACCACTACTAAAAGTTTGATTCCTATATGTCTATTGTGATTAGCTGTTCACAAGTGCCTTTAATTGTGAGGAGTTTAAACAATTTGCTAAATAGAGCATTATTCTTGACGTTCAAAGTCATGAACTATAATTTCTTGATCTTTGGTCTGACAAAATATGCTAGATTTTCAAGAAGTGACATCTAAAAAGGATAAAGTTTATTTTTCATCCTCAAAATTGCACGTAGATTTTCAACCCTGAACAATGAAACCAGCTATCGAGGGCCCTCCAACTATTAAAGCTGAACAAACTTGGTCTCTAGATGGTTTCAAAGGTAGTTTTATATTTTCTCAAATCATAAAAGCATGTTTTAATCTATATAAATTTTTAACTAATTTATTTTAAATTTAAAATATGTAAGTAGTAATAGTTTTCTTCTAATAATTATTTATATTTGTTGGTGCTTTATTTGGAGTTTTTAGATTTTATTTGTTTTAAACAAATAGTGAGGATGACTCTAAGCAATAAAGCAATAGGAACAAAAAAGGTTTTAAACTTTAAATCGATTTACAATCATATATATAATTTTAAGAAATAAATGGGTACAAGTTTTTATATTTTATGATTTAAAAAATTACTTATGATTTTTAAGATTAAAACATATTTTTGTTATTTAGAAAAATAGAAAAACACTTTTGAAATCTGCTTTAGGACCAAATTTGTCAAATTTTGACAGTTGGAGGACGTCTAATACCTAGTTGTGTAGTTTAAGTTCGAAAATTGGATTGGTGTGCCACTTGGAGGTTGAAAAATGAACTTTACTCTTTTCACAATAAAAAATTGTTGCATCAACATTATACTGGCACATATCAATCATATTACACATTGATACGGTCATCAAAATACTTCTTTCTTTTAGGACCTGTTTGGAACAAAGGAATATAAAACAGAGGAATGGAAAATAACGCAGGAATAGCATGGAGCGAATAGTGGAAAACTATGGGATTTTAAAACACAGGAATAAATACTTTGAGCTGTTTGGAATAAGGGAAGAAAAACTACAGGAAGATGAGCAAGCATAGTAAGAAAGGAAGAGCAAAGATTCTTTCCCTTGAGTTGGAGTGGATGTTTTATTTCCTTTGTTTTATACTACTATGGATCCCTTTCCTTTGGAAAGGAATTCAATATTCGTTCGTTCCAAATAGCCTGAAGTGATTCATTTCCTTTGGAATCTATTCCTCCAAAATTCCTTTGAAAATCCTTTGATCCAAACAGACCCGAACACGGCTAAATCGATTTTTAATTAAGAGAAAAATAAGTACAATACAAAATACATTTGATCTGTTAGGGATATATTATGGTTTGGTATATGATGAGGTACCCAATTTTTTACTGGTGTACAAATTACCGCTGGTTCGTAACCCTCCACTATCAATTTTTGTCATCATTTATGAAAGTGGGTGGTGATAACCAAGATTATCACCGCCGATTCAAAACCAAGCCCTCGAAAATGAAGAAAGATGTGTTCCATCACAATTTAGCTAAAGCTATAAGTTTGGAATTTAAAGGGTTGATAATTAAGCATATTAAAACAAAGAAAGTGATGTGCATCCTTCAAGCATTGAGATTCTCCATGAGCAAATTGGTGGAAAATGGCCCCAACAATGGTGAAAGAAAGGTGGGAGCCGGAGGTAAAAAAAGTGGAAAGTGGAGGGAGCGAAGAAGAAGAGGAGAGAAGTGGGGTTTTGCAGCGGATCATTTTCACCATTGGTTCAATCCCTAAACCGATGGTGAAACTTCTTTTCTCAACCAGTTGCTTATAGGTTAGAACCCCACAATGAAAATTGTTTCATCGCCAGGTCGCCGGATTTCACCGGTTTTTTTGCTCCACTACACGCCATTTTTGCTTTCAAACACTACGGGAAAATCAATCTTTGCCGAGTGTCTGGGGCTTTGCCGAGTGCTAAATTTTGGGCACTGGGCAAAGAGCCTCTTTACCGAGTGTCAGCCACGTGGCACTCGGCAAAGCATGTGGCCCCGAACTGTGTCACGTGGGCGGTTCTTTGCCGAGTGCCACGTGGCTGGCACTTGGCAACCTCTTTGCCGAGTGCCTGCCACGTGGCTGGCACTTGGCAACCTCTTTGCCGAGTGCCAGCCACGTGGTACTCGGCAAAGAATGTGGCCCCGAACTATGCCATGTGGTCAGGTCTTTGCCGAGTGCCACGTGGCTGGCACTCGGCAAAGAGCTCTTTGCCTAGTGTTTTTTTTGACACTCGACAAAGCCAGTTTTTAAATTATATTTTGAAGCAGTAAATTAATCCAAATGAAAAAGTTTTTAACTACAAAATTGGTTAACTTATCAAGATGAACAATTTTTGTTTTGGTGATTTCTTCATTTGACAAACTTAAAATAAATTCGTTCACAAATTTTATATATCTCTCCGGTAGTTTATAAAACTACAAGAGTGATATATAATGTTTGTGAATAATATTAGAACCACAATGTCGGATGCACAAATAGTCAAACAACCAAAATAAACTTTGTAGATCTTGACAAGTGATGAAAGTTTATAGTTGATAACTTTTTAATTTGAAGTCATCTAGTTATGCAAAACTGCGTCGAATTTGAAAATTTTAAAATTCAAAATTTTCAAAATACCTCAGATGGAGAGATTACCAAAATGAAAGTTGTAGATCTCGAAAAGTTATGAAACTTTGGTGTTGACAACTTTTTGATTTGAAATCATCTTGTCAATGAAAACTACGTTTCAAATTGTAAAATTTGAAATTCAAATTTTTATAAACGACCTCGGATGAAAAAACTACCAAAATAAAAGTTGTAGATCTTGAAAAGTTAGAAAACTTTGTAGTTGACAACTTTTTTATTTGAATTCGTTTAGGGCCTCAAATAAGCAAGTTACATACGGTTTAGTATAATATATCGTTAATCGAAACGGAGATGGAATGTATGAGTGTGTAGTGGAGTGGTAGAGGAGGCTTCGTGCGAACAAGAGGTCGTGAGTTCGAATCCTGCTGACTGCGTGAGAGAAAACTATGTGAAAAATAGTAGAACTTGCGATTTCGATGGCGACGAGTGGGCGCTGCCCAGTGGGTCCCTCCCCCAATTTAATAAAAAATTTTCCCTATTTTTTCGGGGTTCGCCGAGTGCCCGATATTTGGCACTCGGGAAAGAACCCTTTGCCGATATTTTCTTCGCTGAGTGTACTTCGCCGAGTGCAAAAGGCTCTTTGCCGAACAAAGAATGATTCTGCTGCACTCAAAACTGTTGTGGAGATCTATCGACACACCGATCTCGACTAAACCAGCGGTGAAAAACTGTGATGCAAAAATGATTTCTGTAGTAGCCGTACCTCTTGCATTATTGGCACCTTTTCTAATAATGTTAGGAGAAACACCTCTAATAAGACGATACACTACCAGTGACAACGCAGCCTAGGGCACATGGCATGGGAGAAAGTGTCGGGTTGATGGTACAAAACTTATTGTATGTGAATGAGTGGGCTCTTGACAAACACCCGGGATCATGAGAGTTCAGTATATACCCCGCATCATTTCCAAACTAAAGTTCCTCATTAAATCATGGTGATCTACAATTTATAGTACTACTATATATTGAGTTTCATCATGTACCATTAAAATATATTAAATGATTAATCAAGCTTACGTGGGAAGACAACTTTTGCAGGCTAAGTGTAGCTCTAAGGCCAGTCTCAATGAGGTTTTATAGGAGTGTCATATACATTAAATAGATTATCACATCAGTAATAAATTTACACTTTTTGCGTGAAACTCTGAGAAGAGACAAGAGATTTGTTTTATCCCCACGACACGACCTGGACGACGTTTCCAATATACCGTGAAACTGGAACGAAACCCGCGTTGAGAGAGATCGATGAGAGTGTGGGACCATAAAAGATTAAAATATTCTATGAAACTGTGTAATGAAACTGAGCATTGAGAGAGATACCATACTTTATATTAAGTTTAATATCTTGAAAACTAAAACATAAAACTTTGCATTGAGACTGACCTAATATATAATCCCCTCTTGTTGCTCGAATTTAATATAGAGCCTAGCTTCAGCATTATTATTGTGTATGCAGACGGCCTACAATATAATAGGTTGTCCACTGAACTACTATTTTGGAGTACTATATATGTATATACATAGACTAATTACAAAACCAATTGCACGGATGGAGACTAATTTGTGAAACGAATCTATTAAGCCTAATTAGTCTATGATTTGATAATATAGTGTTACAGTAGATATATGCTAATGGTGGATTAATTAGTCTTCATAAATTCATCTCACAAATTAGTCTCATATGTGCAATTAGTTTTATAATTAATCTTTACTTAATACTCTAAATTAATATCTAAATATTCGATGTGATATAAACTAAACTTTAGTCCGTGAAACAAAAAAAAAGCTCAAAAGGTTGCTTTGGCCACACATAACTGCAGCCAGGTATATAGATATACGAGGTCTGCGGCCCGGGTAGTCATCCACTAGATTCAGGTGAATTGTGAGGTCAGCCCCCATTTAGAGCGTCCTCAAAGCCGAAGATTGGAAACAATAAAAAACAGAAAAAGCATACAAAGTTTCTACCCAAATCAGTGAGGTTGAGAGAGGGAGCCTTCTAGGAATCCATACGAGACTCGCGAGATGGGAAGCACTAGCGCGGTGTTCTCTCTCTCATATTTGCAGCCAATAAAATTTCAGGAGTAAAATGCATGCAGGGTCCTTAAACTTTTAGGGTGTTCCTATTTAGGTCCTCAAACTAAAAAAGCTCCCATCTGAATCCCTAATCTATTGCTATCACGCACCAAAGGTCCAAAATCTTGCCATGCCAGCACCAGCGTCCGACATGGCAATGCCAGAGTGGCAGCTGGGGCACTGTAGCACCGCGGGGTATGCAAGCTGCTGTGGGAATAGACGTTGCCGCTGCTGCGGACGCATGTGCGGGTTGCGCGCCACAAGGGGGGCCGACGACATGTTGAGCCACACCAGGGTGGAGCCATGCGTGCGAATGCAGAGGTGAAGAACCTGCCATGGCTACTGGGATCGTGCCCAGCACACAGGCGGTCCGTAGTGGCCCAACACCTTCCGTCCTTGCGCAAGGAGAGTCAACGCTTCGGGACATGACCTCGTGCGGATGGTTCGTCGGTGACAAAGGCGTCGCCCTGCCATTGGCCTCCACCGTGGGCGCGTGACCCTGCCAGTGGGTGCCATGCACGTGCACGTCATAGAAGACGACCTGTCGACCTCGCCCTTTGAAAGGTCCTAGTTTAGTTTTGGTAATTGAGTGACAACTTAGGTGGACTAATATGTGTTTGAAGTGAATTACACAGGTGATTAGTCCATAGGTGATCATGTGTGAGCAACATATGCCATAGAGGTGAAATGGCTTGGAAGATGTTGCAAGGCTCACACATGTGAAGAAGGAGCTTAATGCACATGAAACATGACATGTGGTCATGTGGCTAAGATGGTGAAGATCAAGGCAAGACTTGACTTGATGGACCGGTTGCAAAAGTGAAGGACAAGTTGGAGGCTTTGAAGCCGTTGGTACCGAGTGTCGGGAGGCTTAAGCAAGACTTGGCGCCGAAGGACCGAAGCGATGGTGAAGAGCAAGTGATGTCAAGATCGATGGACCATGGAGGTCATGTGATGATATGAATTGGATCATATCATTTGATGAAGAGGTTGGTGCATGTGTTGCATCAACACACAGAGGAGATGGAATGGAATGCGCAAGACAAAGGTATACTTATAGGGCATTTCATTTCACCGGTCATAGGTGTGTAGAGAAGATTATGACCGGGTTTAGGATAGATGGCCGTACTATTAAGAGTAGCAAACTTGTTTGCATATCGGTCATCTAGTGCCACTTGAGCGATCTAACTTTGCGATGTTGTTAGGATCGAGTGGCGTGGTGAGAGCAAGTGAAAATCCTTTGAAAAATAATTGTGAAAATGCTAACACACATGCACATGATGGTGTACACTTGGTGGTGTTGGCACATTTGCAAAGGAGAAGGTGTTGGAGTTGATTTGGATCAACTCGGAGAAGTTTCGGAGAAAGATTTGGTTGAAAAAGAGAAGCGATGGATCTTGGATTGGAATTCTGTACTAATCCTTTGTGATTTGGATCTTGTATTCATGTGGGATGTGTAGCCCTCTGAATAAGCTTTTCAAAATGTCCAAGATCATCGAAATCGGAGTTCGGAGCTAAGAGTTATGGTCGTTTTAGCGCGGAGGTCAGTTTTGGCCTAGAGGTAGTACCGACCCTACTACCGACCCTGATGCCGGTAGTACCGCCATAACCTCGGTACTACCGACCCCTTCGCGAGCAGATCGCAAAACTCTCTGTTCAGGGGAGTTTTTGGCCTACCGGTAGTACCGCCATAACCTCGGTAGTACCGACCATGGCGTCGGTAGTACCGAGGTTCGAAGTGGTTTTTCAGGCTCTCTGTGTAGATCTAGTTTTGGCCTAGAGGTAGTACCGCCATAACCTCGGTAGTACCGACCCTACTACCGACCCTGAGGCCGGTAGTACCGACCCTACTACCGACCCTGAGGCTGGTAGTACCGACCCTACTACCGACCCCTCTACCGCCCGTGTTAGAAAGGCGATTCTAACGGTCCTTTTGACCGCCGGTAGTACCGACCCTTGGGTCGGTAGTACCGACCGAAGGCGTGGAAGCTCGGAAAAAGGGGAAAACGGCTAGTTTGTGGCTCCCCTCTATAAATAGAGGGGTGGCCGGCCCTTGGGAAAAGTTGAGCACCCTAGGGACTTTGTGTCCATGGTTAGAAAGTGCTTAGGAGCCCTCTAACTCACATATGCTTATTAGTGCTTATCCGATTGTGTGAGTGAGCGATTCTAGTGCGGTGCATGAGAGATTGCAAGAGTTGGCACTAGGTGTTCGAGTTGCAAGCCGGTGTGCTTATTACTCTTGGAGGTTGCCACCTCCTAGACGGCTTGGTGCGTGTCTCCGTCGTGAAGCCCGCGTGAAGATTGTGCGTGGCTCCGGAGAAGCTTTGTGAGGGGCATTGTGCTCGCCTCGCGGGAGATCGCGAAGAGCAACTCTAGTGGAAAGAGGCGTGAAGAGCGCCAAGTGGTCCGGCCGGATCAAAAGCTAGAGCTCTTGGTGAGCACTCCATCGTGGAGAGGTTGGCTTAGTGTCACCACTAGCGAGAGGATCGGCGGCAACCTTGGGCTTGCTTCAACACGGACTAGCTTGGTGGCAACCAAGTGAACCTCGGGATAAAATCTTGTGTCCCCGTCCCTTGTTGCTCTTATTATTCTTGTTTCCTTGCATATTACGCTTGTTCTTGTGTTCTTCGTGTTCTTCCTCCCTCTATCACTCTATCTTAGGTTGGGAAGGCTCGATCCACATTTTGGCAAGAAATCAAGACGTGAGGAAGCTACAATCGTCATCTACAACATCTAGGGAAGTGGGGTAATTGCTAGATCTGAGATGGCATCTCACCCCCTTCGATTTCGTAGCTTCCTGCAGGTGCTCGGTAGTACCGGCTTGGAAGCCCGGTAGTACCGGCATCGGTAGTACCGGCCCTACAGCTCGGTAGTACCGACTGCCTGTTGTTTGCACTAGCTTGTATTGCAATATTTATTCTTGTGCTAGTGTTTAGTTGCTTAGTTTGTGTAGCTAAGTTGAGCTCTCTAATTTGGCTTGAGTAGCCTTATTATTGAACATTGCTAGTGAGCTTAGGCTTTGTGCTTTGCTTGCTAGATTGCTTAGGAGCTCCCCCGTGCTTGAAGTACTAGTTGCATAGGCTTGTGTGACCTTGCTTCTAGAATTGGTTAGGTGAGCTCTAGCTAGCCCGACACCTTATTTGCATTAATTAGGATCTTTTGTAAGGTGTCATAGAGTATAGGTAGAGGGGTGTAGTCTTGTCTAGACCGATAGTTTTAATTCCGCATTTGTTTCGGTTAGCCGCTCCAATTAAGTTTAATTTTAAAAGAGACTATTCACCCCCTTTAGTCTGCCATCTCGACCCTTCACCCTTGACGCCATTGTGCTTGCTAGAGACGACCTCGCCCTCGATGTCATCGCACCGTTGCTATGCTCTGCTCAAGTGGCAGCCACAACGCCTTTTCCAGCACAGACATGACCGCGGCGGCGGCGCCTCGCTCTCCTGCTCACTCGTGTGGTTGCAACGGCGCCTATTTGCACGTACGTGTGCCCGCGGCGGTGGCTCCTGTGGCGGAACCGTCCTGATTATAAGAGCTCAAGTATTATCTTAGCCAAATCCGTCTGACTTCGAATGATACTTGAACCCATATAACCCCGGTAGTCCGGAAATGTTGAAGGATTTCTAACACCATACATCATACAGGATCGCATCGTTCAAGGATTACATTCGCAAAGATACATCACAGAGAAACGAAACCGAATTTAAAATATCAGAGTGCGGAATTTAAAACGGAGTTATTACAATACCAGGTTTAAAAGTGCGGAAGCTGAAATAGTTTGAAACACGACCACTACACATGTGGTCCAAATAAAACGTTGTTTGATAAAACCCACTCAACACGACTCACTCCTCCTTTTTAAGATAATGTGCCACCAACAGTCTCAGACCAGCAAAAGAAAAAGGGAAGCTTCTGGACGACCCTGCCCTGGGCCTACTCCTCATCACCTTCCACTGGGTAGAGGCAGTGCTTACAATAGCCGAAGTAGACCTGGCCATCTGCAACAACGGGATAAACCCTGAGTATGGGAATGTACTAACCTAGACTTACCCGTCCAACTGAAAATAAAGACTCCAAGGGTATGCAAGGCTTTTGAGGTGGAGCTGGGATCTTTAGTTGCGAAAAGCTTAATTTTAGATAAGAGGTAATTAATGATAAAGATGAGCTGCCATTCTTTTTAGACCTATTCCTTAACTCTAGGTTTTTCACCTGTACTAGAGCACTCACTTGAATCTATCAATCAATAATATAACCATATCCAGTTGACTTATCCACATTTTAGTTGAACCTTAAATCATCACATGGAGTTGTATCGTGGTGAAGCTCGCCATAGTTTCCCACTAAACGGGGGAGACGGCGACTCGAATCGCATTCCAAACTAGCTGGTGAAAGACCTTTAATACCAGCCCACACTTTCCCCGTCGGGTCCATGCATTGGGCAACCGCTCGACGCTTGTTCGTGGTGGTAATCGTCGCGGCTCACAGCACGGACCGCCCAATTGGAACCTGGCGATGGCCTCATGCGGCAGATCGCAATTTCCATACTAGAGGGCACGACACGGGTTGAGACCGGCCCGAACAGCTTCTAACCGGCTTTGGGCTCGATGATTACGGCACCGACATATCCCTAAGTAAAAGGGCGCGTTCAAAAATGAACGAGGGCCAACATCGATACAAACCTACACGATCCAACGGACGGACTGCCCCAAGTTTCCAAACTTGTGCCTTGCCTTCCAATTGACCGTATTTTGTTACTACTCAGGTTCTTTTCCATGATAGCAAATATAGCCAACTGTGATCCGGTAAATACCCACCCGGGGTATTACGGAAACATCCTTAACTACTACTTTTATTAAGCAGACTAAGCAATTCTACATTATAAATAAAAGTAACAGGATAACAAGGCGGGTAATAATCAATAATCAAGGAACGATAATGCAGCAAGTAGTATTCAATCAACTCCTAACCTAATGCATCACAATATAAAAGGACTCAAGTAATTTAATTGTAAATAATAGGAGACTTAGGATGCTCCGGGGCTTGCCTTGGGTGAAGACCGAGGCCTCGTGGGAGGGGCACTCAGGCAAGTTAGTGTTGCAGGCGGGGTCGGCTTCCTCGGCTTGCTGGAGCTCCGGGATCTGCTGCTCGGCGTTTGTCTCTGGCTCCTGGTCGGGCTCCGGAGGGGTCGATCCTATTGCATGCGACGATTAATAAATAATTCCAATGCGGGTGCAAGATGTGTGGTATGAAAAGAGCATTTCTTGCAAACCAACAAACCCAACTTGTTGAACCACTTTTGACATTGAGGTAAATACTTATTTAATTCATAAAACAAAATCCATTTATTCACCTTTTTCTTATTTAATAATTCAAAAGAAACTTAGATTTGAACTGCAAGTGCACTTTTCTGGACTCAGAAAAATCCACAAAAATTCCAAAAGGCAAGCAACAGTTGCTGGATTCCACTGAACAAATTTCAGCCAAAAATAAAATACAGAACTGCAGATATAAAAATGACAAGCAAACTGCCCAAAAAGGTGCTTTGAACTAGCTCCTCATTCAAAAAGTGTTAAACAGCAGACTTCATAATTTTGCTGGCTTCTTCTACTCATACACATCCTACTGTAGAGAACTTGTGGCCAGAGCATAAACATACAAGCCTACACAAAATAAACAAATCTATCCCAATTTAAACTATTTGAACCACAACCCTTCTGGAAAAGGGTGATAAACTCAACTTCATATTTTTCCCAGATTCTACTTCACATTTTATGCTTATCAAGAAAGTTCCATGAACAGAAACATTATACTATTTCTTACATGAATTTCCAAAGGAAAACACAGAAAAGCACATTTGTAAAGCATCTCCAGATTTCTTCACATAACAGATCATGCTTACATTTTTCTTAGCTTGAACATCATGAACAGAGACTACACAAATTTTCCCAGATTTTATTTTGACATATAAAACACCTTAACCCTATTTCCAAGAAATCAGCTAAACAAGACTTTAAACCATAACAGAAACTTTTTCCACATAAATAGTGCATCACATATTTTTCACAGGTGTAAAACATGATAATAAACTTACACAAAATTTTCCAGGAATTATCTCAACCAGAAAACATATATAACCATTTATCTAAACAAAAGCTCATAAACTGAATTAAATAAAAACAGTAAAATAAACTTCTACCAAAAATACTTTCATATTTTTCCTTGATAGATCTACTCATAAAAAAGCCAACAAAACTGAAAATACTCCATTTGGATTTGTAAAACGTGCTACACAAAAATAACAAACATCTCTGGAAAATAAAAGTAAAAAGAAAAACATTTGAATTCATCCCGGCTCACTGCGTGCATCCGGTCCATGGACCAACGAGAGACTGACGCGCGGGGTCCACGGGTCAATGGGACCCACCCGTCAGAGAGAGGAACAGGGGAGAAAGGTTGACCGACGAAAGCTCGTCGACGGTGAGGTCGCCGGCGGTGAGGCTAGGCTCGATAGATTCGGCTCGACGAGGCGCATCCAGCGGTGGGGTCGGCTTGGCCAGAGGGTGACCGAAGCGTGCCGGCGGCGAGCGGTGGCGGACGACGGAGGCGGCGACGCACGGCTATGCCATTTCCGGCGGTCGCCGGTGAAATCTAGGCAGGCATAGGCTTACTCGAGCCCTAGGGAGGCTATCGAAGGGCTCGGCTTGGTTCGGGAAGCTCCGAGGAAGCTTGGCCACGCGAGCGGCCATGGCGGATGGCGGCGGGGCTCGGCGAGGCCGTGTCCGGCGATCGCCGGTGAAATTGGGAGATGCACTAGCTCGAGTGAACCCTAGGGAGCAAGACTACGGGGTTGGTTTGGCTTGATTGGCTCCCGGGAAGCTTGACCGCGTGCATGGCCGTGGAGGACGGCCATGGCGCTCGGCCGGGGAAGAAGAGGTGGGAGAGAGCGGTAGCGTTAAGGTTTGTTGGCGTTCTCACCTTGCCTTGGCTCGGTGAAGCTCGAGGATGAAGAAGGGGAGTCGGTGGAGCTCGGGTTGGGGAAGAACGGCGTTGTGGCTCGGCGGTGGCGACTGACGGACCGAAGGAGGCGCTACGTCCTCCGGCGGCGTCGGGGCTCGGTCGGGGATGACGACGTGCGCACGGCGTGTGCACGGCGTAGGCGGAGCGGCGTGCGGAAGGAATCGGTCGGCGATGGAGGGTGGTGGTCGGAACGGAGGGGTGGTTGCGGCGGTGGTCGCGGCGAGAGCGAGCAGTGCTCTCGGCTCGCGTTTGTGGGTGAGGAGAGTGTGAGCGAGAGTGGAAGAGTGTGTGCGGTTGGGAGAGAGGGCGAAGGGTGCTCGGGGTCTTGGCCGGGGGCCTTGGCCGGCCAGTGGTGGTGGCGGGGCCGGCAACGGGACGTCGCGGCAGCGCGGCGCGGTCGGCGAGGCGGCGCGACAGGCAAGACCGCGCGGGAGTGGGCGAGCGCGATCGCTTGCGTGATCGGGGAGGCGAGGATCGAGCGGGGAGTGGCGGAGGCGGATTTGGCGCAGGGTTTGGGGCGCCACGCGGCAGAGGCAAGCCGCCACGCGGCGATTTGGCCGGCGTACGACGCGGCCGTGTCAGGCGGCCGACGCGCCGTGCGCGTGCGGGCGCGCGCGCGGGCGAGCGACGAGAGCTGGGCCGGCGCTGCTGGGCCGGCGCGACAGGCGAGCGGGGCGCGCGGGCGAGCGGGAGCGGCGCGGGTTGGGCCGAAAGGCCGGATGGGCCGGAAGGGTTGGCGCCGGGAAAAAAAATCTTTTTCCTTTTTCTTTTTCCAAAATTTTTCCAAGTTTGACCACTCAAAAACAGTTTCAAAAACTCCAAACCAGGCTTTGACCCAAATACAAAAGGGTCTCCAAATAATTTTCTCTACAACTTTCATATAGGACACTTTTTCTGAAAACCATTTTTAAATCCTCCACATAAACAAAGCCAATTTTGAAATATGAACCATTTTGTTTGACCTATTTTTATTTAACAAACTATCTTGAACCATGTCAAAACTCCAACATGAAAAGCACTCTACTCAATGTTCTCTATTTTATAAAATTATCTGCCAAAGCAAAAATCCACTTAGATCATCAAGTCCAATAGAAATCCAAATCCAAATAAATAACAAAAGACAAAAGCACTCTCATGCACATGAAATGATGCAATGCATTGCTTATGCTTTCTTAGTATCTAATTGCAGTGCCTAATGCAGTGCTTGACACTAAGGTGTCACAGCCCTCCCCCCCTTAAAGAAATCTCGTCCCGAGATTTGGGTTACGTACCGGTCTTTATAAAAAGCGGGGTAATTTACGCGTAAGTACTCCTCTGTTTCCCAAGTTGCATCGTTGGGTCCGTGATTGCTCCAGAGAATCTTGTAAGTATTCACCGTTCGGTTACGAGTCTCTCGGGTCTTGGTATCCAAAATCTCCTTGGGCTGCTCGTAGTACTCCAGATCCGATCTGATGGTGACATCTGGAATCCGAACTTCTTCTTGTTCTGGAACTCGAAGACACTTCTTTAACTGTGATACGTGGAACACTGAGAAAACTGTGCTCATTTCTGGGGGTAACTGTACTTCGTATGCCACTTGTCCCTTCTTTGCTATGATCCGGTAAGGTCCCACATATCGAGGTGCTAGCTTCTTCTTAATTCCAAAATGTTGAACTTTTCTCATGGGTGAGACCTTAAGGTACACATAGTCTCCTACTTAAAATTTCAAGGGTCTTCTTCGAGTGTCGGCATAACTCTTTTGTCTGGATTGTGCTACCTTAATGTGTTGCTGTACTGTTTGCACAATCTTTTCCGCATCCTTTACGTAATCTGACCCATAGAATCCTCGATCTCCGGACTCAACCCAATTTACCGGGGTTCTGCACCTTCGTCCGTATAAAACTTCAAACGGTGCCATCTTTATACTCTCCTGATAGCTGTTGTTATATGAAAACTCGGCAAGGGGTAACCATTTTTCCCACGACTCTCCTGAAGATAGAACACAAGCTCTTAGGATATCTTCCAGAATCTGATTTACTCTCTCCGTCTGTCCTGCAGTTTGGGGGTGATAGGCGGAACTTCTTACCAACTTAGTTCCTAGCTCTTTGTGCAACTGTTTCCAAAAACGTGCTATGAACTGGGGTCCTCTATCAGAGACAATCCGCTTCGGAATCCCATGTAGCCTCAAGATATTCTGGATATACAAGTCTGCATACCGATGAGGGCGGTGTGTAGTCTTAACGGGTATGAAGTGAGCCACTTTAGATAACCGATCCACGATAACCCAGATAGAATCATTTCCTTTTTGAGTAGTGGGAAGGCCGGTGATGAAATCCATACTGATTTCTTCCCATTTCCACTCTGGAATTGATAACGGTTGTAACAGTCTGGCAGGTCTCAGGTGTATAGCTTTTATCCTGCAGCAAATATCACACCTTGCAACATAAGCTGCAACTTCTTTCCTCATCTTTGACCACCAATACCTTGTTCTCAAATCCTGGTACATCTTACTGCTTCCGGGGTGAATGGATAACTTTGAATTGTGAGCTTCATTCAGAATTCTTTCTTTCAGCTCTGTGTCCTTAGGAACAACGAACCTCTGGTCATACCACAAGATTCCCTGCTCATCAGTCCTGAAGTTCAAAGAACTACTGGTTTTCATCCTCTTCTTAATCTGACAGATCTCTTCATCGGTCCTTTGTCTCTCGATGATGTCACTTTCCAAGGTGCACTGAAGAGTGATATTGTTCAGCATAACAGGGTGCATAAGGTTAAATCCATCTTCCAACAGTGGTTGTAGGGAGTTGCAATGAGTCTTGCGACTCAAGGCATCGGCTACAACGTTTGCTTTTCCGGGGTGGTAATGCACTTCAAGGTTGTAATCCTTAATTAGCTCTAACCATCTTCTCTGCCTCATATTCAACTCTGGCTGGGTGAAGATATATTTCAGACTTTTATGATCCGTGTACACATGACATAGGTTTCCCATAAGATAATGCCTCCAAATCTTGAGTGCATGCACGACGGCTGCTAGTTCCAAATCATGAGTGGGGTAATTCTCTTTGTGCGGTCTCAATTGGCGAGAAGCATAGGTGATAACTCTTCCATTTTGTATGAGTACACATCCGAGTCCAATCTTAGATGCATCACAAAAAACATCAAAAGGTTCCTCCAAGTTTGGCTGAGCCAGAACAGGCGCGGATGTCAACAACGTTCGCAGAGTGCGAAAAGCTGCTTCACACTCTGTGGTCCATTCGAACTTCTTGTTTTTCTGCGTTAAACGGGTCATAGGCTTGGCTATTCTCGAAAAATCCGGAATAAACCGACGGTAGTATCCTGCCAAACCCAAAAAGCTGCGAACCTCAAAAACACTCGTGGGTGCTTCCCAATCCATAACCTCTTGTACTTTAGAAGGGTCTACAGAGATCTCTTCCTCTGAAAGGACGTGACCAAGGAAAGGTACCTTCTTCAACCAAAACTCACACTTGCTGAACTTAGCATACAACTTATGCTCTCTAAGCCGGGTCAAAACAACTCGTAGATGCTCAGCATGGTCCCTCTCATTCTCAGAGTATACCAAGATATCATCGATGAACACTACAACAAACTTATCCAACTCTGGCATGAAGACCGAATTCATCAGGTACATGAAATGTGCCGGTGCATTGGTCAATCCAAAAGACATAACTAGATACTCATAGAGTCTGTATCTGGTAGAGAAAGCTGTCTTTGGTACATCTTCTCTTCTGATCTTAATCTGATGGTATCCTGACCTTAGGTCGATCTTGGAGAATACTTTCGCCTTTGACAACTGATCAAACAAGACATCGATTCGAGGTAAGGGGTACTTATTCTTTATAGTTACTGCATTAAGCGGTCTGTAGTCCACGCACATCCTTAAAGTTTTATCCTTCTTCTTCACAAAGATAGCGGGACATCCCCAAGGTGACGAACTAGGGCGTATCAAACCCTTATCCAAAAGTTCTTGCAACTGAACCTTAAGCTCTGCTAACTCTTTAGCGTGCATTCTATACGGTCTCCGAGATATGGATGCTGTTCCAGGGATTAACTCTATGGCAAACTCCACATTCCTATCTGGCGGTAGTCCAGGCAACTCATCAGGAAAAACATCTGGAAACTCACATACTATCGGAATCTCGGCTATCTGCTTTGCCGTGATATTGAACAACACTCCGATCTCGTGGGGGTTTTGAGGTAACTTGAACCGAAAGGTAGACCCACTATGAGGGCTAACCATAGAAACTATACGCTCTGCGACATCAAGGTTGACTTTCCAGAGTTTCATCCAACCCATTCCCAAGATTACATCCAGACCTAGACCAGGAATTACGATAGGATCCACTTTGGCCTTCTTATTCCCAAAGGTCATTTCCACTCCTTTAACCATTTTACGCGCGGAGAGAACAGCTCCGGCGGAACTTATCTGATATCCCCGGTCTAACTCTATCAACTCAAGATTACTTCTTAAAACAAAGTTCTCACTTATGAAAGAAGGCGATGCTCCAGAATCAAACAGCACGACTGTGGGGCATTGATTAACAAGAAACATACCAGCGGTGACAGGCTCTCCTTCTGGCACTTCTTCCACGGTGGTGTGATGCACATGACCTGTACGAGGTGGGGGCTGAGTGTATTGCTTCTTTGGGCGAGGGCACTGACGCGACACGTGTCCAGTCTGACCACAGTTATAGCACGGACCAATCACATATGGGGTCTTGGAACCTCCTGCACTTCCGGCTTTGTTCTTGTTCTGCATCATGGGAGCGGTGTAGGGCCTCTGATAACTAGGACGGGGACGGCTGGTGGTGATCTTCCTCTGTGGGGGGCGGTATCTTGCTCCTGTAACAGGCGGGCGATACGGGGCACGTGCTCCGAAAGGGGTCCTCTGTTGAGATGAACCTCCTTCGCTCACACGACGGCGTGTCTCTGTTGCCAGCCGGATGTCATTGGCCTCTTGATTTAGACAGTCGCTAACGAAGTCACTGAAGGTGGTGCGGTGACTGTTGCCCATCTTGGAAAGCATGGCGGCACTCATGCCACGTTTGAAGCTTGCGATCTTCTTGGCCTCAGTATCCACAAAGTCTGGGGCGTAGCGAGCTAGGTTGTTGAAGCTGTGGAGGTACTCGGACATAGATCTGGTTCCCTGAGACAACCTCATGAACTCTGCAACCTTCATTTCCATCAGACCACTAGGGATATAGTGGTTGCGCATAGCGGTAGAGAACTGATCCCAAGTGACACGTGCATTTGCAGGCAAGGATGCACGGTACTGGGCCCACCATAAACCTGCGGGTCCTTCCAACATGTGGGCGGCGTACTCTGCCTTGAGCTCTTCTGTCAGACGGAGCAAACGGAACTTCTGAGTGATGGAGTTGAGCCACTCATCGGCCTCAAGCGGTTCGGTGGCTTCTTTGAACACAAGAGGGCGAGTGTCCAAGAAGTCACGGTAGGAGCTATACTGGTTGGGCTCCGGGCCTTGACGTTGATGATGTTGCTGTGCAGTGTTGTTAGCAATATTGCGGAGGGTGGCCTCCATGTGCCTCTGCATTTCCTCCATATTCCTTTGGCTGCCCAAGAACTGGCCAAAGAACGCTTCCGGCGTCATCGGCGGCGGTGGGGGAGGTGGCAGATTCTCCTCCTGTCCTGCCCCCTGCCCACGCTGGCTGCGAGTGTGTGCCGGCATCTGCATATCCCATTATTAAGCAATCATTAGGTGATGTTACATCGATCATGAATAAATACTGTGTTGTACATAATTCGAAAATTTAGCACACGACCAAGTATAATTACTCATTTCCATACAACATCACAAAACAATCGCTCGAAATTAGACATGCAAACGACGGATTTCCATAAAAGATGCCGGATCGAAGTCCGGACTTTGTCCAAAAGCTTACATGCCATCAACCATTTAAACATAAAACTAGCACATGTTTAGGGTGTTACATCACTTAGCGAGCAAGCTCAAGCTATACAAAAAGAAAACGATCTCTAACAGCTAACGCTCAGGGGTCTCCAGCGGCGGATGCAGCGTCCTCTGCGTCGACGTCGATCATCGGCTCGTCAGCGTGATCCTCCTCTGGTGGGGCGTCGGGACCAAAGACCTCTCCGTCCTGGGGATCCTGGGCCTCGGCGGCGGGAACCTCGGCAGCGGCTGGGGCGGCGGCCTCCTATGCGGCGTGATGCATCTGATGGACGGCCTCGTGGAGCTGGTCGATGTAGGCCTGCTGTCCGTGGATCTGCTGTATCAACAGGTGAGCTCCCTCTCTGAGCTGGTCGAGCGCGGTGCGGGCCTCATCCCTCTGAAGAGCGGTGGTCAGGTACATCTGCTCTGCAACTGTCCTGGCAGTGGACTGTGCTGCTGCTGTGCTGCGGGCGTCGTCATGCTCCAGAGTGACCTGCTGAATCCTCTCCTGCAGACGAGCAACCTCAGCGTTGAAGTCCTCCTGAAGCTTCCTCTTGCTCTGGTAGGTGGCTGTGAGGGTGAAGGACACGCTCCCAAGAGTGCGCTCCAAACTCTCACATACACCTAGCAAAGCTCCAGTGGCGCTCATCGCAGGTGTCTCACAGTAGAACCTCTCCTCTGGGCTCCCTGTCAAAACTGACTCTGAAGTCTGCTTCCAGCGCAATGGAAAAAGTGATCCACGGGGAAACACTCCTGCCATAGCGCTAGCTAGGTCGGCGGGGAAGCGGGCGATGATGTCCTTCAGCACGAGATATGCTGCCCTGTTGGCTCCATCTTTGGCACAGGTGCCTCTGGTGATCTCTGTCCACCCTGTCCAGTGAGGCTTGGCAGGCAAGGCTTTGACCTTGATCTCCACCATGACCAAGGAATCCTGCCCGTAGATCTCCTTCTGCCACGAGTACCTGGGCTCCTGTCCTTCCTCATAGCCCACGGCCTGCAGAATCCTCCAAAGGATGGTCGGCAAGCCGAAGTAGGACAAGAACGTCTTCCGGGTCAGCTTGGTGGCAAAGCGATGACGCGGAACTCCTCTACCTCCGGTGGCCTTGCGAGCGGTAAGCTTAGTCCGGGCCATCTGTAGAAACAAAAGGGGTTTCGAACTCTCGTGAAACGGATATTAAGTTGGCAAATTTTATAGAAAGGAGACAACTTTTAATTTAAGGGGAGGTAATGTACATGCAAGAATATAAACATGATGCATGATCGTACTTACGTTCTCACTCACTAATAACGACTCGTAAGTCCTAACGTTCTAGTCGGTGGCAATAACGATCTCTCATGCGTTATCTACACGTTCTACTCGTTCGCATAGTTAGTGTACCTGCAGAAGATTCATTTCAGCCCAAAGAAATTCCCAATGATAAAACAATTGAGTATTGGCCAATATGCGCAAAATACATAGAAGCCAACACTAAACACCATGCACCAACATAGAAAACACCCTTGAAAACATTGATACCCTCGTACGTGTTCGCGTAGAGCTCGCACATACTTGGTATAAGAACTCTCACCTAGACCGACGGTTGGACGGTCTTGCTCTCATATCTCACAAAATTATTTTATGCATGTTTTCGCGATCGACGCATTCTCTTTTTCCCGAGAATGGACCAGCAAATAAAGATCCAGCATGAAGCAAAACTCTGAACCCTGTTAGCAGTTAAGCCACCTGAATCCTAGTATAGGGCTTAAGGACGAGACTGGGCACACTTAGTAATCAAAAATAATTTTGAAAATAGTTTTGAAATACCCATTTTAGTTCGAAAATAGCTTTGATACCAGCTGTGGCGGAACCGTCCTGATTATAAGAGCTCAAGTATTATCTTAGCCAAATCCGTCTGACTTCGAATGATACTTGAACCCATATAACCCCGGTAGTCCAGAAATCTCGAAGGATTTCTAACACCATACATCATACAGGATCGCATCGTTCAAGGATTACATTCGCAAAGATACATCACAGAGAAACGAAACCGAATTTAAAATATTAGAGTACGGAATTTAAAACGGAGTTATTACAATATCGGGTTTAAAAGTGCGGAAGCTGAAATAGTTTGAAACACGACCACTACACAGGTGGTCCAAATAAAACGTTGTTTGATAAAACCCACTCAACACGACTCACTCCTCCTTTTTAAGATAATGTGCCACCAACAGTCTCAGACCAGCAAAAGAAAAAGGGAAGCTTCTGGACGACCCTGCCCTGGGCCTACTCCTCATCACCTTCCACTGGGTAGAGGCAGTGCTTACAATAGCCGAAGTAGACCTGGCCATCTGCAACAACGGGATAAACCCTGAGTACGGGAATGTACTCAGCTAGACTTACCCGTCCAACTGAAAATAAAGACTCCAAGGGTATGCAAGGCTTTTGAGGTGGAGCTGGGATCTTTAGTTGCGAAAAGCTTAATTTTAGATAAGAGGTAATTAATGATAAAGATGAGCTGCCATTCTTTTTAGACCTATTCCTTAACTCTAGGTTTTTCACCTGTACTAGAGCACTCACTTGAATCTATCAATCAATAATATAACCATATCCAGTTGACTTATCCACATTTTAGTTGAACCTTAAATCATCACATGGAGTTGTATCGTGGTGAAGCTCGCCATAGTTTCCCACTAACCGGGGGAGACGGCGACTCGAATCGAATTCCAAACCAGCTGGTGAAAGACCTTTAATACCAGCCCACACTTTCCCCGTCGGGTCCATGCATTGGGCAACCACTCGACGCTTGTTCGTGGTGGTAATCGTCGCGGCTCACAGCACGGACCGCCCAATTGGAACCTGGCGATGGCCTCACGCGGCAGATCGCAATTTCCATACTAGAGGGCACGACACGGGTTGAGACCGACCCGAACAGCTTCTAACCGGCTTTGGGCTCGATGATTACGGCACCAACATATCCCTAAGTAAAAGGGCGCGTTCAAAAATGAACGAGGGCCAACATCGATACAAACCTACACGATCCAACGGACGGACTGCCCCAAGTTTCCAAACTTGTGCCTTGCCTTCTAATTGACCGTATTTTGTTACTACTCAGGTTCTTTTCCACGATAGCAAATATAGCCAACCGTGATCCGGTAAATACCCACCCGGGGTATTACGGAAACATCCTTAACTACTACTTTTATTAAGCAGACTAAGCAATTCTACATTATAAATAAAAGTAACAGGATAACAAGGCGGGTAATAATCAATAATCAAGGAACGATAATGCAGCAAGTAGTATTCAATCAACTCCTAACCTAATGCATCACAATATAAAAGGACTCAAGTAATTTAATTGTAAATAATAGGAGACTTAGGATGCTCCGGGGCTTGCCTTGGGTGAAGACCGAGGCCTCGTGGGAGGGGCACTCGGGCAAGTTAGTGTTGCAGGCGGGGTCGGCTTCCTCGGCTTGCTGGAGCTCCGGGATCTGCTGCTCGGCGTTTGTCTCTAGCTCCTGGTCGGGCTCCAGAGGGGTCGATCCTATTGCATGCGACGATTAATAAATAATTCCAATGCGGGTGCAAGATGTGTGGTATGAAAAGAGCATTTCTTGCAAACCAACAAACCCAACTTGTTGAACCAATTTTGACATTGAGGTAAATACTTATTTAATTCATAAAACAAAATCCATTTATTCACCTTTTTCTTATTTAATAATTCAAAAGAAACTTAGGTTTGAACTGCAAGTGCACTTTTCTGGACTCAAAAAAATCCACAAAAATTCCAGAAGGCAAAAAACAGTTGCTGGACTCTACTGAACAAATTTCAGCCAAAAATAAAATACAGAACTGCAGATATAAAAATGACAAGCAAACTGCCCAAAAAGGTGCTTTGAACTAGCTCCTCATTCAAAAAGTGTTAAACAGCAGACTTCATAATTTTACTGGCTTCTTCTACTCATACACATCCTACTGTAGAGAACTTGTGGCCAGAGCAAAAACATACAAGCCTACACAAAATAAACAAATCTATCCCAATTTAAACTATTTGAACTACAACCCTTCTGGAAAAGGGTGATAAACTCAACTTCATATTTTTCCCAGATTCTACTTCACATTTTATGCTTATCAAGAAAGCTCCATGAACAGAAACATTATACTATTTCTTACATGAATTTCCAAAGGAAAACACAGAAAAGCACATTTGTAAAGCATCTCCAGATTTCTTCACATAACAGATCATGCTTACATTTTTCTTAGGTTGAACATTATGAACAGAGACTACACAAATTTTCCCAGATTTTATTTTGACATATAAAACACCTTAACCCTATTTCCAAGAAATCAGCTAAACAAGACTTTAAACCATAACAGAAACTTTTTTCACATAAACAGTGCATCACATATTTTTCACAGGTGTAAAACATGATAATAAACTGACACAAAATTTTCCAAAAATTATCTCAACCAGAAAACATATATAACCATTTATCTAAACAAAAGCTTATAAACTGAATTAAATAAAAACAGTAAAATAAACTTCTACCAAAAATACTTTCATATTTTTCCATGATAGAGCTACTCATAAACAAGTCAACAAAACTGAAAATACTCCATTTGGATTTGTAAAACGTGCTACACAAAAATGACAAGCATCTCTGGAAAATAAAAGTAAAAAGAAAAACATTTGAATTCATCCCGGCTCACTGCGTGCATCCGGTCCATGGACCAACGAGAGACTGACGCGTGGGGACCACGGGTCAACGGGACCCACCCGTCAGAGAGAGGAACAGGGGAGAAAGGTTGACCGGCGAAAGCTCGTCGACGGTGAGGTCGCCGGCGGTGAGGCTAGGCTCGATAGATTCGGCTCGACGAGGCGCATCCAGCGGTGGGGTCGGCTTGGCCAGAGGGTGACCGAAGCGTGCCGGCGGCGAGCGGTGGCGGACGACGGAGGCAGCGACGCACGGCTACGCCGTTTCCGACGGTCGCCGATGAAATCGAGGCAGACATAGGCTTACTCGAGCCCTAGGGAGGCTATCGGAGGGCTCGGCTTGGTTCGGGAAGCTCCGAGGAAGCTTGGCCACGCGAGCGGCCATGGCGGATGGTGGCGGGGCTCGGCGAGGCCGTGTCCGGCGGTCGCCGGTGAAATTGGGAGATGCACTAGCTCGAGTGAACCCTAGGGAGCAAGACTACGGGGTTGGTTTGGCTTGATTGGCTCCCGGGAAGCTTGACCGCGTGCATGGTCGTGGCGGACGGCCATGGCGCTCGGCCGGGGAAGAAGAGGTGGGAGAGAGCGGTAACGTTAAGGTTTGTTGGCGTTCTCACCTTGCCTTGGCTCGGTGAAGCTCGAGGATGAAGAAGGGGAGTCGGTGGAGCTCGGGTTTGGGAAGAACGGCGTTGCGGCTCGGCGGTGGCGACTGACGGACCGAAGGAGGCGCTACGTCCTCCGGCGGCGTCGGGGCTCGGTCGGGGATGATGACGTGCGCACGGTGTGTGCACGGCGTAGGCGGAGCGGCGTGCGGAAGGAATCGGTCGACGATGGAGGGTGGTGGTCGGAACGGAGAGGGGTGGTTGCGGCGGTGGTCGCGGCGAGAGCGAGCAGTGCTCTCGGCTCGCGTTTGTGGGTGAGGAGAGTGTGAGCGAGAGTGGAAGAGTGTGTGCGGTTGGGAGAGAGGGCGAAGGGTGCTCGGGGTCTTGGCCGGGGGCCTTGGCCGGCCAGTGGTGGTGGCGGGGCCGGCGACGGGATGTCTCGGCAGCGCGACGCGGTCGGCGAGGCGGCGCGACAGCCAAGACCGCGCGGGAGTGGGCGAGCGCGATCGCTTGTGTGATCGGGGAGGCGAGGATCGAGCGGGGAGTGGCGGAGGCGGATTTGGCGCAGGGTTTGGGGCGCCACGCGGCAGAGGCAAGCCGCCACGCGGCGATTTGGCCGGCGTACGGCGCGGCCGTGTCAGGCGGCCGACGCGCCGTGCGCGGGCGGGCGCGCGCGCGCGGGCGAGAGGCGAGAGCTGGGCCGGTGCTGCTGGGCCGGCGCGACAGGCGAGCGGGGCGCGCGGGCGAGCGGGAGCGGCGCGGGTTGGGCCGAAAGGCCGGATGGGCCGGAAGGGTTGGCGCCGGGAAAAAAAATTCTTTTTCCTTTTTCTTTTTCCAAAAATTTTCTAAGTTTGACCACTCAAAAACAGTTTCAAAAACTCCAAACTAGGCTTTGACCCAAATACAAAAGTTGCTCCAAATAATTTTCTCTACAACTTTCATATAGGACACTTTTTCTAAAAACCATTTTTAAATCCTCCACATAAACAAAGCCAATTTTGAAATATGAACCATTTTGTTTGACCTATTTTTATTTAACAAACTATCTTGAACCAAGTCAAAACTCCAACATGAAAAGCACTCTACTCAATGTTCTCTATTTTATAAAATTATCTGTCAAAGCAAAAATCCACTTAGATCATCAAGTCCAATAGAAATCCAAATCCAAATAAATAACAAAAGACAAAAGCACTCTCATGTACATGAAATGATGCAATGCATTGCTTATGCTTTCTTAGTATCTAATTGCAGTACCTAATGCAGTGCTTGACACTAAGGTGTCACAGCCCCTATTCGCGCGCGGAGCTCGCATGCACGCTATAGTGCCCATCTGCCACTCTGGTATGGCCACGTCAGACGCTGGTGTTGGTGTGGCATGTTTTGGACCTCTGGTCCATGACAACAGTAGATTAGGGACTCAGATGAGAGCTTTTTTAGTTCGAGGACTTGAATGAGAATGTCCTAAAAGTTTAAGGACCTGGGGTGCACTTTACTCAAATTTCAGCTAGGTTGTCCATTTATATACCGTTGGGGCTGCCCTTGTCGGTTTATATACTAGCTACAAAGTTTAGGTGCTTCCACTAGTCCAGAAATAGCTTTCGTTGATGTTAATAAATATTCCACTTATGGTTCATACAAATTAAAATAGACACCAATAGAATCTAAAGTGTGAACTCTTCTAAAGTGTGAACTCTAGCTATGACCGTACCGCTAGTGGACATACATTTTGAAGGACCGGATTGACGACTAGAGGAGATGAATGAGAGTCTCAAATTTTTCTCGAGAAATATATGACCTCTGTCCCAGAAAATCATCCAAAGGCAAAGATTCGAGCGACCGGCTAGTTCACGACATAACGAGTAGGTGGATACCTTAGGACATGTACTAGAGGTACAACGGAACTACCGGAGAAAGCCGAAAACCAAGCACCAAACACACGAGGCAAAACTGCACAAACAGTAGGTTCCCAGACTATCTGAGGTGCTGCTCCCGGACTGTCCGCAGTAGAGTGTCAGACTGTCCGCGCCTGGGTGCCAGACTGTCTGCCGGCAAAAATCCAGAAACCAAACTGTTTTGAAACAGTTCTGGTCAGGTCCCGGACTGTCCAGGGATTGAACCGCGGACTATCCGCCGTTCACTTGACAGTGAATAGTCAGGGGGCTGCGCCTGACTGATCTGGTTGAAACCCGATCCACGGACTATCCGGGGTCAGAGTCCTGGACTGTCCGAGAATGCCCAGACAACACAAAACAGCTCGGGTCAAAACCAAAATCGATTAGATCTCAACCAAATCGAATGGAGCTACAACCAAACTTCAACCAAGTGATCTTCTACGTGTTGGGGAGCTAATCCTAGGAAATCATCGCTCCAAACTAACTCAACCATGAGAAATCCAAAGATCACTAGAAAAGGGGAAGAACAAAGAACAAACGCGAAATCAATCCGATCTATGTGCTCGTGAGGTTTGGGAAGAAATCCTTCGGTAGAAAGATGACACTCACGTCTTAGCACAAAGTGATTCAAACGGAATTGAAGATCATCCCTCAAATTGGAAGAACGAGTCAAGTCTCCGGAGGGGAAAGGAGAGAAACACAAAGAACGAAACAAAAACGCGAATTCAACTCCAATTTCAGAAAGTCTCCAACGAGGAGACAAAGGGATTGCGGTCCCTTTTCCTTGAATCAAAATACACAGAGGAATTGTAGCACTCTACGGATCACAAGCAGCTAGAGGAAGGAAGAGCCTAGCAGATGAATATTGTCTGCGAAATGTAAATTCTGCAAGGATAGAATGAGTGGAGGGGTTGCCTCTCTATTTATAGTCCTAATACATTACTCCCCTTCTACCCCTAGATACAAGAGCGAATAGGCTAACCCTAGGGCTATTCCAGTCCAACTTTGTCAGAGCTCAACTGACGGCCACGCGCCCTGCCATCCTTCGCTTCGCCTCAACGTAAGCTCCAGGATGTCGCCACATGTCATCCCATCAACCGCCGCGCCTCCTCATCGATAGCTTCGATGCAACGCAAGCCTCTCGGTGCCGCCACGCGTCGACCGTTCCGCATAGGACCCTCCACCTAGTTTTGAGAACCAAACCAGCAAACCATCCTCGCTGAGTTTTGTGGACCAAACTCAGAAACCCGCCATCCAGGTTTTGAGGCCCAAACCTGGCAAACCGTCCACCCCGAGTTTTGAGGCTCAAACTCAGAAACCGTCGAGGGTAGCTTTCTGAGGCTCAACTACCAAACCTGCATCGTAAACGGAGTGTGGTTCTCACACCCCGACCACCGACACCAATGTCGATGCATGTCTGGCCTCCATGTCGGGCACAACACCTTCGCCTTCCTTCTTGACTTGGCCGACGACACTTGCGCCGCACGCAAGCCCGTGTCCGATCTCCCGCCAAGTGCCACGACGCCATCGTCTTCCTCTCGACTTGGTCGATGCCATCGCACATCCCCATGTGCTCTTACTTGTCGAACCAAAGTGTCAGCTACCACAGCTGGTCCTCCAGCCCTCCGGTCCGTTGGTCCAAGCCTCACGTCCGCCCTTCACCGCTCTGGGTCCATCGGCATGGCACGTCCGCCGCACGACACGTCCATCCTTCACCGCTCTCAGTCCGTCAGCACGACACGTCTCTACTTGACTTTCACCTCGCCATCGACCACTGTCTCTGAGCACCACACCTGCACATCAACACAGCCAAGAGACACATGACCTCGCTCACCCCTCCCAGTGGGTCTATTGACCAATCGCTCATCACTCAAGGTGGAACCACAAGGACACGTATGAAAGGTCCAAATTGGCTAGAGGGGGTTGAATAGCCTAATTAAAAATCTACAAAATCACTTAGGCAAACACTATTAGTATAAAAAATGGCGAAGCTTTTTATGTTAGCATAATAGTGTGTTACAAGCCACCTATCCAACAATACTACCTAACAAAACTATGTCACACAATCAATCTTGAGCTAGAATCTAATATGGAATAAGTTATCTAGTTCTAGCACTACTATGATCAAGTAGATGTATGAAAGCCAATTGTGTGCAAAAGGTAATTCTAGTGAACTAATCACAACTTGCTACACAAGGTATATATAGCAAGAGAGATGTGCAATAAATGAAAGTAACTACACAAAAGAAATAGCTCATTGTAAATGCACTAAGTAAATAAGCTAGATAGAGGTGGTTTCACCAAGCCTTCGGGGTCGCCTAGAAGAGAGCCAATCACCGGTGAAACCCACTTGTGAAGCCAATCACCAAAGATGTGAATATGAAGATCAATCACCAATTAATATGGAGACACAATCACAATGATCAACCGAGACACGGAGATTTATCCCGAGGTTCACGTGCTTGCCGACACGCTACTCCCCGTTGTGTCCACCAACACTATGTGACCCGGTGGCTAATTGGCACCAAGCCAAGCTCACAAAGAGCGCCACAAGAATCTACCGCTAGTGAGGTAGCTCAATGACACAAGCAATCCACTAAGGATGCCTCTTGTCGCTCTGGCGAGGTGAGGCTCCAAAACCCCTCACAATCACGAACGGTGGTGGCGAAGAACAATCTCCTTTTCTTGCCAACTCCACCTCAACGCCTCCAAGCCATCTAGGCACCGACAAATGCCAAGAGTAACAAGCAACTCAAAGTTGATGCGAAGAACTAGTGCCACTAGAATGAACTCTTTCAAATCTTAGCACTAATCACTCAATCTCACTTAGTTTGATCAAATCAACTCTAGATATGAGTGGGGAGGCTTGGCTATGCTCACAAGAATGCTTAGAGATAAAAATGTGCAAGAGAGAGCCGATGTGAGCCGGCCAAGCTACTTAAATAGGCCACACAAGTCAGCCTAGCCGTTGGGCTAAAAACACGACCATCGGACGCGCCGATGTTGGGGCCATCGGACGCTGCCCCAGCGTCCGATGCTCCGATGAGTACCACGTGTCCCCCTGATACGAATTCAGTTCGTCCGATACCAATGGTCATATTTCTTCGTGCCACGGTTAAAGTGACATCGAACGCGCTGATGCCAGGCATCGGACGCATCGATGCCACTGCTCATTTAAGCACAGATGGATGCCCCTTCGGACGTGCTGAAACCCTCACATCGGACGCTCAACCCCCTGCATCTGATGACCATGCAGAGAGGTTCCAGAACGCATCCAAACACATCGGACGCTGAAAGGATCAAGATGCCCAAGAGGGGGGGGTGAATTGGGCTTTTCTAAAACTTTTTGCGATAATTAAATCCTAACAAGCCCAATTAACCCCCTAGTGCCTAGAAGAGTGTTTCACTAGAATCAACCGCACAAAAGATCAAAGCTATGACATTTCTACTCTACCATGGCAATTCAAATATGGATGAACAAAAAGTAAATTACGAAATTGAATTGCTCAAATGTAAATACGTAAGTAGAGAGAGTAGAGATGACACGACGATCTTTTTCCCGAGGTATCGAGGTGTCGGCACACCCCCTAGTCCTCGTTGGAGCACTCGCGCAAGGGTATCGCTCCCCCTTGATCCGCGCAAGGATCAAGTGCTCACTACGAGCTGATTCTTCGCCACTCCGGCCGGTGAATCGCTCGCTACCGGTCACAACTTGGCTTGGGTCATCCACAATGCCTCCGGATGATCACCAAGCTCTCCGATCGCCACCAAGTCGTCTAGGTGATGCCAATCACCAAGAGTAACAAGCTAGAACTCTCACTTGACCAACACAAGGCTAATGAGATGGGTGGATGCACACTTGCTACTCTCTTTTCACTAATGAGGTGTTTGATCACTCAATTATCAAATCTCTCAACCTCACTAGGCCTCTTGCACTCACTTGCAATCACAATGTGTTTGGCAACCTTTCAAATGAGCAAGAGTAACAACATGAATGAGGGGAGGCATATTTATACCCCCCCCAACTCAAATTATGCACGAAGGGGTAAGTCCAGCCAGTTACACACTGACTGGACACACCTGTCCGGGTGACCGGACACGTCCGGTCAGTGACCAACGGCTAACTGACGTTAGCACTGACACCTGTACGAAGTACTGACCGGACGCACGCATGCGTCCGATCGCCACTAATCGGACGCGTCTGATCACGAGATTTCCCCTCTGGAACCTCTCTGGACACGACCGGACTCACCCCCCTGGTGCGTCCGATCGATTGCTGAGGGAGAGTCCGGTCACAACCAGACCCAAGCCTCAGCCAGCTACACTTACCGGATGCATACCCTAGCGTCCGGTCACATGAGCTCTAGCGTCCGGTCGCAGTTTGAAGTCCAAAACGACTTCGGTTTGCGACGCTCCCTTCACGAACTTTCTTCCTTATTATCTTAGGGACCTTTCTAAGCTACCTAGGGCTTTGGTTAACAAGTGTGCACCACACCTAACTCAAAAGTGTCACCTAGGTGAAGCTACTCATTCAAACCCCTCTTAATAATACGGCCAAAGAGAAAACAAAGACCTATGCTACTCTAAGCGTCCTTCAACACCAAATGACACTTAGAACTAGCCTATCACCGTCTTCGTTGTTCATCCTTTGAAAACCGAACGAATTCCATCAATAAGGGGGCATGAATACCATAGTGCCCTCACGATCATCATTACCATGACCTAACTCAACTGTTTCTGCAAAACACACGTTAGTCATAGTAATTTACCATTGTCATCCAATCACCGAAACCCACTGGGGCCTAGATGCTCACAATCTCCCCCTTTTTGGTGATTGATGACAACCTCAAGTATGTTTGAAAGAGAGGTGAGGTTTTCAATTGCTTGGTTCATATAAGCATGAGTCAATAAGATCAAAAAGGGTTAGGCATGCTTATACAAACCAAGTCCACATAAGTACTCAACATATAAGAATTAACGCAAGTACTTATGAACAAGCTCATTTATCGGAGTATAAGTGCAGAAGCAAAGTAAATGAGCATAACCAAGTGACATGTAATATATAACGAGTGAAGAATAACATGTCACATCCAAAAGACATACACATATCGTACAAGTGCCAAAAGATAAACATGTATGGATATGAGTGCAAGGATCACACAAAAGAACCGAGACCCTCTCACAAGCTCCCCCTAAGTCTAACATACGCTCTCTCCCCCTTTGGCATCAAGAATCAAAGCCTAAGGGTCGGAAGGTGGGACGGGAGTAGACGAGTTGGGCGACGTGGTACGCGGAAGAGCCTCAAACTGAGCAAGGATAGCCTCCTCGTCGGACGACGAACTGTGAGCTGGCTGACCCTCGGACACTGGACGTGTAGGTGAAGCAGTCTGGGTCTGCTCAGCTGACTCGGGAGCGGCCTCTGGCGCTGGAAGATCTGTCTCTGGAGGAGGATCCACTATTTGTGCAGAACTGACAGGCAAAGGCTGACTCTAAGAGACCGGTGGCTCGGAAGACGCTACTGAAGAGGGAAGAGTCTCTGTGGTACCAGTAGCGGGAGCAGGAGCTGGAGCTGAGGTCACTGGCAAGTGAAGCAGTGCCGGAGTAGGCAGGCCGGTGAGCTCACTGAACGAAGCCTCCAAACTCCTCGGGGTCACGAGAACCGACTCCGTCTGAGTAGGAGTGAAGCCCGAGCAGAGCGGCGTGAACTCTGGCTGCTGCCTTGGCGCAGGCGAAGTAAACCACTGAGGGTACTGCGGAAAGGGCGATACCGTCGACGGAGGAACTGACGTGTAGTACGAGGTCGACGGTCCGGGCTGCTGCAGCTGAAACTGAGGCGGCGGTGGAGGAAACTGAGGAATAGCCGCCATCCTCTCCATGAAGGCAAGAGTCTGAGTCTGAAGCTGAATCATCTGCCGCTAGAGAGCGTCCTGGCGCTCCTGAGCCTGTGCTGCTGCTACTGCTTGTGCCTCTGCAAGTCTGACCTGCTCCTGAGCCTGTCGGCGCTGCTCCTCAGCCTGACGCTGAACCTCCTCAGAAAGCCAAGACTGTTGCTGCTCCATCCGAGAAAGAATAGCTAGAAGAGCTGGATCGGAGCCGACCATATGCGACAAAGAGGCCTTTGAGTCGTGAGCTGCTGCTGGACGCATCCTCGGAAGAGGAGCGTAGTCATCGTCGGAGCTATCGGTCGGGACCTCTGGAAGGTCTGGGTCCTCAGCCTCTGCCTCAAGACCGGCTAGCTCAGCCTCTGCTAACTGACGAACAGTCTCGTCCTGCTCTGCCTTTGTCTCGGTGACAACTGGCCGTTGACGCTGACCCCGGGGACGAGTGTCTGGATGAGCCCCGGCAATCTGGTGAGTGTCGTACACTGGGAACTCCGTCGGAGAGTGAGTGAGCTCAGAGAGCAAGCCCGGAATCATCTTCCTCATAAGCACGCAGATCCAGTGAGCGTAGGGAAGCTTCCTGTGACCCTTGAACCCCTCTGCTAGCGTGTCCTCCATCTCAGAAATGATAACATCCCAAATATCAAACTCTAGCTAAGAGACCAAGTGGTGAACAAGCCAGATCTGAATGCGAGTCTGCCCCTCTCTGTATCCTGTTCGAGGTAGAATAGTATGCCGCATGACCTCATTCACAAGACGGGCCGTCGGCGTCAGGTCACGAGGACGCCGGCTGGACCCCTCTCCGAACGGCTCTCGGAAGCAGGCACGAACCATGTTTGCTGGTGGAATCTCGCCTGCATGAGGACGCCGAGGTGGCTCAGTCTCTCCATAGCACAGTGTGTGAATCTTGGTCGCATAAGCGGTCAGACCAAGGTACTCTCTGGCACGGGCACTGTAGAGCCTGTAGGACCTCCCCCTGAAGGCAAAGTGGAGGAACCGGTGATCTGGGGAGATCCATAGGGACGCGTAAAACTGTCGCACCCAATCCTCAACATACTGACCACTCCATCCAAGAAGATCCGCTAACCCTAGCAGGTATGATAGCATGGGAGGAATGGCCTCTCTAGCAACTGCAACTATAGTCTCCAGCGGGCAAACTCTGTGTGGTCGAATGTGGACGCCGCTGTTGACATAAGCTCTGTAGAAATCCTCCTGAAGAACTGTGTAGAAACCCTCGGAGGCCTGAGGGTGCCTGGCGGCTAGGAACCACTCCTCGTATGGAACCAAGCGCAAGGCCTGGACCTGTCGTGCTGTCGCGGTCCGCAGGTCCAAGTGCTCCACAGATGGAGGTCCATGTGGCCTCGGAGGGGGTCGACCACCCCGCCTCTGCCCCTCAGGTCTAGGAGAGACCTGAGTGCGAGTCCGGGTGGACCGGCGGACTTGCTGCTGAGCTGGCGACTCCTCGGGCTGACCCTCTGCCTGGGTCTCTGTAGCTGCGCTGGGCTCTAGAGCTGAACCACCAGCTGAGGCTGAGGCGAGAGCTGAGGCTGCCTCTGACGGAAATCAAAAGTCCGGAGGGAGGACGTCAACTGGGTCGTCTAGAGAGTACTGCACACCGTGAACCCAGACCACTCCCTCTCTCTGAAGTAGAGACTGCACCTGCTGCTCTGTATGCAGATCACGAACCCACTGTCCACTCTGCTGACCACCTAACTGACTGCCCTGAGCTGAAGACTGGTCGTGAATACGAAGGCCGCCTGTCGAACCACCCTGCTCTGCTCTCTCGGCGGCCCGTGCGACTGCTAAAGCCATCTCTGAGTCACGGTCGAGACGCTTGCGCTTCTTGGACACAAGCTTCTGCGGCTTCTTCCCCTTGCCACCAGAAGGAGGGCGTGGGGGAGGAGGATCTGCCCTGGGACCTCCACCGACGTTCTTGCAGCGAACCATCGCTACAAGAAGAGAACCACTGAGACCAACCACGGACAAGACACACTGCCACGGAGAACCGCTGTTACTGACAAGACCTACTGCCACAGGGAACCACTGCCAGTGACAAGAGAGAAGCTAGACTGAACCTTAGAGGCTTGGCCTCATTCCGTATCCGCGAGCTTAGCCCCTGGATTGAACTACCACTGTCACACTGCTCTCTGACAAGGTCCCGACTCGCTGCAATAGATAGATAGGGATATATATAAGCACATATAAACTAGAGAGAAGAAGACCTATCAGAAGCAAAGCATGGAGGATAAGAGATGGAATGGGCTTTGCTACCTGACGAATGATGAACCGACCTAAGAGCGAGGTGAGACACGGACGTTCGGGAACCCACGAGTCATGCCAAGGAGGACTGCATGAAAAAATGGGCGAAAACGGGGTTACAATCAGTGGGAATAGGCTTTGGGACATTCTGTCGAGCACTTGGTGAGCACGGGTATAGACAGGAAGGAGGTGCTCACCGTGGAGATGCCGAGTGTCGGGGAGGAGTTCGTCGGAGGGGAGAAAAGGCACGGGGACGAAAGGGCGAGGTGAGGTGCCAGCGAGAGAGAGCTCCGGCGAGATGCTCGGCGAACGGCGAGCAGAGGCGCGCGCGTGGTGGGAGCGGGCGATGGCGGCTGCGGGCGCGGGGAGGGAGCGAGGGTGGCTGCGGGCGCATTTGGTCGTAGCGGTACGGCGACCGGCGGCGAGGGGGGGATGCCCAGCGAGCGCGAGGCTAGGGTTAGGGGCTCGGGCGGTGGCGGCGGGGAGAACGGCTCGGGCTAGGAGGCGCGGAGAGGACGATGAGGATAATGACAAGTGGGGCTGGTATGTCAATGAGAAGAACCTATTGCGCCCTTTAAGTTGCGACCGGACGCACTCAAGGAAAGACCGGACGCACGAAACTAGCGTCCGATCCAACACAGAGAGCTCCAGAAACGCGCAAATGGCGAACGAACGCGTCCTGTCGCACACGACCGGACGCACCCATGCGTCCGGTCACATCTCATCTTAAACGACCGGACGCATGCCCATCTCCTGACTGGACGCGACGATGACACTGTTCATCAGCTCGTCTGTTGCACTGACCGGACGCTCGAGCAGAGTCCGGTCACAGCGTCCGGTCACAGGTAAGACCCTGTTTCAACTCGATTTTTCGCGCCGACTTCTCCCAACCAAGTTCCAACTCAAAGAAGACACAAATAAACACCGGTTGGAACCTAGAGGAGTTACCTCTCTCAAACCCTCAAATTTTTCAAATATTTTGCCATAGGCTAATTTAGTTTTCTAGATAAAATAGACAATAAAACCCGAGGAGACAACATGTGGCCACCAAAACTAGGGGTCTCAACCATTAGGAGCCTCAAATGCTCCCCCTAGCGGTGGATGAACACAGCGGTTGCTCAAAACTTGACCGAAAAGAAACGACAAAGCAACACACATGCATATGCAATGCAATACAGAATTTGAATCTAGGTTGCTTGTCAAGTTTGCTCATGGGTAAGCTTCTTCACACGCTTTTTAGGGCGGTTATCTTAACCACGTCTGACAAGCCTATGTGCATAGCAAAATTTGAACATGGCATATTATACAATGCAATGCAAAGACAACCCCCGTTCACCTTTTGACAAAGTTACTTAGATCAAGCACATTAAGCTCACTTCACAATCTACAGAGGGTGTTTTCATCTAGGGTTTTGTCAAGATATCCGCCAATTGATCTTCGGTTCTAACTCCCTCTAAGGATATGTCTTTCTTGGAAACATGGTCTCTAAGAAAATGATGGCGAATATCTATGTGCTTGGTGCGAGAGTGTTGAACCGGGTTGTTAGCAAGCTTAACCGCGCTCTCATTGTCACACAACAAAGGTACCCTTTCTAGAACTACACCATAGTCTAAAAGGGTTTGTTTCATGTAAAGGATTTGTGCACAACAAGCACCCGCGGCTATGTATTCCACCTCGGCGGTAGACAAGGCCACACTATTTTGCTTTTTCGAACTCCATGAAACTAGTGATCTCCCAAGCAAATGGCACCCTTCGGATGTGTTTTTTCAATCTACTTTGCAACCCGCGTAATCCGAATTGGAATACCCAACGAGTTGGAAGTTAGCTCCTTTGGGATACCAAAGGCCAATGCTTGGGGTGTGCTTTAGGTACCTAAGGATTCTCTTCACCGCTATGAGATGTGATTCCCTAGGATCGGCTTGAAAGCGAGCACACATGCACACACTAAACATGATGTCGGGCCTAGATGCGGTCAAATATAATAAGCTACCAATCATAGAACGGTAGAGAGTTTGATCAACCGGGTTACCTCCCACATCTAGGTCGAGATGTCCGTTTGTTGGCATTGGAGTCTTGATAGGCTTGCAATCATCCATGTTGAAGCGCTTGAGGAGGTCTTTTGTATACTTCTCTTGAGATATGAAAGTCCCCTCCTTCAATTGCTTGACTTGGAAGCCTAGGAAGAATGTGAGCTCGTCAATCATGGACATTTCGAACTCCTTCGACATCAAGTCACCAAATTCCTTGCAATAGGCTTCATTTGTTGACCCGAAGATGATATCATCAACGTAGACTTGACAAATGAAGATCTCTCCATCAAGCTTCTTGGTGAATAGTGTGGTGTCGACCTTCCCAATGGTGAAGCCCTTCTCAATGAGGAAGTCCCAGAGGCGCTCGTACCATGCTCTTGGAGCTTGCTTGAGCCCATATAGCGCATTGGACAACCTATAAACATGATTAGGATATCTAGGGTCTTCAAAACCGGGAGGTTGATCAACATAGACTAGTTCATTTATAAAGCCCTTTAAAAATGCACTTTTCACATCCATTTGATATAATTTAATGTCATGATGTGATGCATATGCAAGGAGGATACAGATGGCTTTTAGTCTTGCAACCGGTGCAAAGGTCTCTCCAAAATCCAAACCTTCAACTTGAGAGAACCCCTTTGCCACTAGCCTTGCCTTGTTTCTAACAGCCTTGCCTTGGTCATCTTGCTTGTTTCTAAACACCCATTTTGTTCCAATGTCTCTTGCGCCTTTGGGTCGCTCTTCAAGTGTTCAAACTTGGTTGCGGGTGAAGTTGTTTAATTCTTCATGCATAGAATTCACCCAAACTGGATCACCTAGAGCTTCATCTACAGTGGTAGGCTCAACGGAGACACAAAGGAGTGATGTTCAATAAATAAAGCAAGTTTTTGAGATCGAGTCATTACACCCCTTGTTGGACTCCCTATGATGAGATCTTGAGGATGAGCTTGTAGTAGAGGAGTAGTCCTTTGATCAACCACTTGAGGGGCTGCTTGAGGAGCATCAACATCTTGAGCTTGTACCACCATTTGATCATGGGAGACATGAGTATCTTCAAATGGTTCTCTCTCATTTTTGTCATCATCTTGTGGTACATTGGATGAGGATGGCTTGTTAATGACTTGCACATCATCATCATCATCATCATCTTTAGGCTTGATGACTCCAACTGGCATGTTCTTCATGGCTTCCCTCAATGGTTCATCACCTACATCATCAAGATTTTCATGCTCTCCTTGAGAGCCATTAGATTCATCGAATTCCACACCATATGTTTCTTCTACCATCCCGGTGGCATGGTTGAATACTCGAGATGCTTTGGACTTCAATGAGTAACCAACAAGAAAACCAATATCACATCGGCGTTGGAACTTCCCTAGGTGTTGGCGCTTCTTGTAGATGTAGCATTTGCACCCAAACACTCTAAAGAATGATATATCCGGCTTCTTGTTGTTGAGTAGCTCATAGGGGGTCTAGCCAAGGAGACGATGGGGGAACAACCGGTTTGATGCATAGCAAGCGGTGTTGATTGCTTCCACCCAAAATCTTTCTGGTGTAGTGTACTCATCTAACATTGTCCTTGCTAGGGTGATTAGTGTCCGGTTTTTCCTCTCAACTACCCCATTTTGTTGTGGTGTGTAGGCTGCGGAGACTTCATGCTTGATCCCAACTTTATCACAATACTCTTCAATGTGGGTGTTGTCAAACTCCTTTCCATTGTCACTTCTAATTTTCTTGATCTTCAAGTCAAATTCATTTTGGGCTCTCTTGGCAAACTTCTTGAATGAAGGGGTTGCTTCAGATTTGTCATGAAGAAAGAATACCCAAGTGTATCTAGAGTAATCATCAACAATCACTAGGCAATAGAGATTTCCACCCAAGCTAGCATATGTTGTTGGCCAAATAGATCCATGTGAAGTAGCTCTAACTCTCTTGATGTTGATACAAAGGCTTTGGTTGGATGAGTATTTGCAACTTGCTTGCCGACTTGACATGCACTACACAATTTGTCCTTCTCAAATTTGACATCCTTCAAGCCTCTAACCAAATCCTTCTTCAATAGCTTGTTGAGAGTGTTCATTCCCACATGAGCCAATCTTCTATGCCATAGCCAACCAAGTGATTGCTTAGTGAACAAACATGTCTTTAAGTTGACATCTTCGGAGGAAAAATCCACTAGATAGAGATTGTTGTATCTAAAGCCTTTGAATATCACTTGTGTATCATGTTTCTTGGTCACAACCACTTCTTTGTTGGTGAGCAAACATTGAAAGCCAAGATCACATAGTTGCCCAACGGATAGCAAGTTGATGCTCAATGATGCAACAAGAAGCACATTGGAGATGGTATGATCATTTGATATTGCTACTTTGCCCAATCCTTTGACATTGCCCTTTGAGTTGTCACCAAATGTAATCTTTTCTTGGTCATCGACATTCTCTTCTAGTGAGGTGAACATCCGGGGATCACTGGTCATATGTTGAGTGCAACCACTATCAATCACCCAATGAGATCCACCGGTCTTGTAGTTCACCTACACACACAAGAAATCAAGCTTGAGCTTTTGGGACCCAAACTTGTTGAGGTCCCTTAACCTTCTCAACTAGTGACTTTGCAACCCATATTTGCTTTGGCCTATTCTTGTTAGGAGGCCCCATGAACATGACTTTCATCTTGCCACTAGAGTCTTGTCTAAGCATGTAGTGAGCATTGAAAGCAAAGGGCCTAGCATGCTTGGGCAAGGGTGTGGGTTTTGGCTCTTCACAATCATGAGCAAAATGACCTTCTTTTTCACACTCATAGCATCTTCCAATCTTCTTCTTCTTTGGCTTAGTGATGCTCTTGTGTTGCTTCATCTTCTCTTCAAGGAAGCCAATGCCATTTCTATTTGTCTTCATCACGGTGTTCATGAGTAGCTCACTTTGAAGACATTGACCCTTGGTGAATTTCTTCAATCCGGTGGTAAGGTGCTCCTTCTCTTTCTTGAGCTTGTCATTTTCTCGTTGGAGTTCCAATTGTGATGGTGTCATTTTGTAGTCCCTCTCCATATTCAATCTCTTGTTTTCTTCTTTTAGCATGTCTAGCTCAAGTGACATGCTATAGTCATCATCATGAGTCTCAATAGTGACTTGCTTTGTGGTTGCAAGCTTCTCTAGATCACTCTTAGCTTTGCATTCTCATTCTTGATCTTGATGTAGTCATCATAGTGATCGACCACAACCACTTTCTTGCCCTTGCCACTAGCTCTTTGCTCATCATGCTCACTAACCAAGTCCTCACAAGATGTTGCTATGTCACACTTAATAACAAGGTTAGGAGCATCATGTGTTTCATGACAAAGCATATGATAAGCAACACTAAGTGTATCATGATCTACTTTGACTTGAGTGTACTTTTCTTTGAGCGAAGCATAACTAGTGGTAAAATCACTATGCATCTTATCAAGTTTTTCATTTTTAGCTTTGAGCTCCTTGTTAGAGGACTTGAGCTCCTTGATAGATGATGACATAGTAGCAAGTTCATCGTTTAGCTCATCACTAGCATGTATAGCATGATCATACTTCTCAACAAGAGATTCATTTTCATCAACAAGCTTTTCATTTTTAACTCTAGTCTTTCTTATGATTTTAGAGTAGTTGTTTGCAATGTAACAAGCTCATCATAAGAAGGTGCCTCAAATTCACCATCACTATCACTATCACTAGAATCGTCATCGTTTTGTACCTTCCGATCACCCTTAGCCATAAGACATAGATGTGTAGATGATGACGGTGGTGGTGGTGGTGGTGGTGTAGAGGTGCCAATGACTAGAGCGGCCACCTTCTCCTTCTCATCATCACTATCTTCATTTGATGAGCCACCGGAGGAGTCAATGTCGGTGAGCCAATCACCAACAATGTAAGCTTTGCCACCTTTCTTGTGGTATTGCTTCTTCTTCTTGCCATCCTTCTTGTATGGCTTCTCACTCTTCTTCTCATCTTCACTAGATGAGTCATATTTCTTGCCCTTGTGCTTGTTCTTGTAGCTCTCTTTCTTGGGCTTGGTGCATTGATGAGCAAGATGGCCAAGTTCACCACAATTGTAGCAATCCATTTCGGAGATTGGCCTTCTCTTGCTACTTGTGAAGAACTTCTTCTTTCTTGAGTCAAAGTTGACTCCATTCTTGTGAAGCTTCTTCAACATCTTGGTGGTTCTTCTCACCATGAGAGCGATGTTGGAATCATCCTCTTCATCACTTGAGCTTTCATGATGCACCTTAATAGCCTTGGACTTGCCCTTCTTGTCATGGCTTGCTTTGAAGGCCAAGTCCTTCTTCTTGTCGGTGGAAGAGCCACCACTTAGTGTGATGTGCATGCACATCTCATGCGCATTGATCTTTCCCAAGATTTGAGTTGGTGTAGCGGTGGAAAGATCGCCTTGATGTAGCACCGTCACAATGTGTCCATATTTGTCAACTAGGAGGACACAAAGGATCTTCCTCACAACATCGGATGGTTGCATTTGTGTGAGGCCAAGCCCATTGAGTTCTTCTACAAGAACATTCAAACGTGAGTACATTTCATTTGCACTTTCATTAGCATGCATATCAAAAGAATGAAGATTTTGCATAACTAAAAGATAGCGTTCCTCACGCTCACTCTTGGTTCCCTCATGGAGCGCACAAATGTTTTCCCATAGATCATGGGCATTTTTGTGGTTCCGGACGCGGTTAAACACATCCTTGCAAATGCCTCTAAAAACGATGTTTTTGGCTTTTGCATTCCATTTCTCATTTTCCTCCTCATTAGGAGTAAGGCTTGTGCCTTCCTTGGGCTTGGCAAAGCCGGTGATCGTGGCTTCGCGGCATTTAACATCAACCGCTTCTAGGTACGACTCCATACGGATTTTCCAATATGGGAAGTCGTCTCCCTCGAACATGGGAGGTGGTCCATCACCTCCGGACATCTTAACTCTAGGCGGTTAAGCCTAAATCGAGAGCACGAGGCTCCGATACCAATTGAAAGGATCAAGATGCCCAAGAGGGGGGTGAATTAGGCTTTTCTTAAACTTTTTGTGATAATTAAATCCTAACAAGCCCAATTAACCCCCTAGTGCCTAGAAGAGTGTTTCACTAGAATCAACTACACAAAAGATCAAAGCTATGACATTTCTACTCTACCATGGCAATTCAAATATGGATGAACAATAAGTAAATTGCGAAATTGAATTGCTCAAATGTAAATGTGTAAGTAGAGAGAGTAGAGATGACACGACGATCTTTTTCCCGAGGTATCTAGGTGTCAGCACACCCCCCTAGTCCTCGTTGGAGCACCCGCGCAAAGGTATCGCTCCCCCTTGATCCGCACAAGGATCAAGTGCTCACTACGAGCTGATTCTTCGCCACTCCGGTCCGGTGAATCGCTCGCTACCGGTCACAACTTAGCTTGGGTCATCCACAATGCCTCTGGATGATCACCAAGCTCTCCGATCGCCACCAAGCCATCTAGGTGATGCCAATCACCAAGAGTAACAAGCAAGAACTCTCACTTGACCAACACAAGGCTAATGAGATGGGTGGATGCACACTTGCTACTCTCTTTTCACTAATGAGGTGTTTGATCACTCAATTATCAACCTCACTAGGCCTCTTGCACTCACTTACAATCACAATGTGTTTGGCAACCTTTCAAATGAGCAAGAGTAACAGCATGAATGAGGGGGAGGCATATTTATACCCCCCAACTCAAATTATGCACGAAGGGGTAAGTCCAACCAGTTACACACTGACCGGACGCACCTGTCGGGGTGACCGGACGCGTCCGGTCAGTGCCCAACAGCTAACTGATGTTAGCACTGACACATGTACGAAGTACTGACCGGACGCACGCATGCGTCCGATCGCCACTAATCGGACGCGTCCGATCACGAGATTTCCTCTCTGGAGTGATAACAAGTGTGCACCACACCTAACTCAAAAGTCTCACCTAGGTCAAGCTACCCATTCAAACCCCTCTTAATAGTATGGCCAAAGAGAAAACAAAGACCTATGCTACTCTAAGTGTCCTTCAACACCAAATGACACTTAGAACTAGCCTATCACCGTCTTCGTTGTTCATCCTTTGAAAACCGAACGAATTCCATCAATAGGGGGCATGAATACCATAGTGCCCTCACGATCATCATTACCATGACCTAACTCAACTGTTTCTACAAAACACACGTTAGTCCTAGTAATTTACCATTGTCATCCAATCACCGAAACCCACTGGGGGCCTAGATGCTCACAATCTCCCCCTTTTTGGTGATTGATGACAACCTTAATTTACCGTTGTCATCCAATCACCGAAACCAGCGTCTGATGCCCCCTAATAGAAAAGGTCGTGCCATGTGATCCACATCGGACTCTGCAACAGTGTTTCCTCAGTGTCTGTTGCTAGCGTCTGATGCTCCTTCAACATCTAACAACAGCTAGGGTTAGCCATCGGATGCTTGGCCCGGCGTCTCATGCTGCCGCCATCAGCGTTCGATGCTTCTAACTCAGCACCTTTCGCTTTCTAACTTCTACCCTTGCTTTCATGTGCCAACACCAAAGTGTTTCACCACTTGTGCACATGTGTTAGCATTTTGCAAAGCATTTTCCAAGGGTTGTGTTAGTCACTCACTAGGTTTATAGCATCAATATGTTAGAGAACTCCTAGTGGCACTTGAACATCACATAAGCCATGAATTAACTCCTCTTAATAGTACGGCTATGTATCCTAAATGTGATCACACTCGCTAAGTGTCTTGATCACCAAACCAAAGAGACCTATAGGTTATACCTTTGTCTTCGGGCCTCTTTGATTCATCTCTTCCTTTCTCTATTTCACCAACTGTAGAGCACTTGATCTCTTGAGTGCTTGTGGCCATCATCATCCTCTATGGTTGCCACCTTGCAAGCTCCACCACTTGGCTTGGTCTCAATCCTTTCTTATAAGCTACACACATGCTTAGCAAAAAGATTAGACCAAATAGGTTTCATCAATTAACTAAAACGAAACTAGGGCTTTCAACGTATCAACCTTGTGTTCGCATATTTCTATTGGCGGTTTGCTAAGGCTACCACGAGTAAAAACATCTATATTTACACTTGCAGTGCCTTAATCAACTGCTAGTTTGAATCTATCTGGTGGTAGACTTTGAAAAACTGCCAGTGCAGTTTGGTTAAGCTTTTTTTAGACTTGTTTGGTTAAACTTCTGCCAGTACAAATATTTCTATTGGTGTCCCCTTCTTCAACAAGCAATACTGTTTAGCCTAAGCAGCACTCCATTATTGGCGTCCTAGCTTGGAGATTTAAAAATTATAAAATACAAAGAGAAATATTTTGAACTTCATTTTTTGAAGGAAACTACTTAAGAAGGTAATTTAATGCCTATCCTATTTCTTTTTGGATGAATCTTCTATAATTTGTGGCCTAATTAGATATAGATTTTTATGGTTTATATCATATTAACTAAAGTTTATGCCCTAAATTTATTGTGTTAGCTAGGTAGCTTCATATGTTCCTTCTATTATATATCTTCAATTTCATAATTTATGATCCTAGCACCACCATATATGAATGGAGGATAGATCTAGATCTAAAAGATCTCGATGGTGAATTTGTTTACTAAATAGGTTAGTTAGTCATACCTATATGTTATTTTTATTTGTTAGTAATGTCATACCTAGTCATATAGGGTATGTTTGGTTCCATGTACTAACTCTGGTCTGGCTACTATCCAAGCCTGGACAACTTGAGCCTGTCTTCACCAAACCAATACTTAGATGTTTGGTTGCCTGTATCAACTAAGACTGGCTAGTGAATAGTGTGTTTGTTTATGCGGTTTGCTCCGTATAGAATCACCTCTCCTTTAAACCGGTAACCGGTAAGTTCACCTTCTTTGGGACATTTTATCGAACAAGTATTGTGCCCTCTCCCTGCAAACACAGAACATTTGTTCGCACACGCATTCGATCCACATTCAATTAGGCCTTGTTTAGATGCCTTCAAACTATCAACTTTTTTTCACTCTCTCTCCATCACACCACCATCACATCAATGTTTGGACGCATGCATGGAGCATTAAATGTTGGTAAAATAAAGAACTAATTACACAATTAGTTGTAAATCACGAGACGAATTTTTTAAACCTAGTTAGCACATGATTGGACAATATTTATCAAATACAAATCAAAGTGTTACAGTTGAGAAAAAAACTCAACTTTCACATCTAAACAATGCGTGCACTAAGGAAACAAGACCGAGCGTTCAGGAAAGCAAGAACCAGGAATAAGAAAACAAGAACGAACGTTCCATCTTGTTCCTATTGCAGACGTCCTCCAAAATTTCTGAGCAGAAACGAGATCCGTTCGAGACCAATCAAAATCCATTCACCTAAAGGACAGAACCTCTTGGAGCTCGCAAGATCTGCACCTTGCAGCTGCCATGGGGTCGTTGCTTGACCAGGGCTGCTGGTCTTCTTCCCCACGAGACCGCGGCCAAGGCCTCCGGTGAGGAGGGAGCAAGGGACCTCCATTGGGGAAGAGGATAAGTTGGTGGGGAAGGGGAGAAGGGGACCTCCGGTGGGGAAGAGGAGCAGGAGACATCCGACGCTCACTCGGGCGCTGGCCAAGCCAGTGCTTGCTGGAAACGAGCGCTCCCCGTGTTCCCAGCTAGGCCCCTTTGGCAGGGCTCTTCCTCCGCTCCCTGCTGCTCTGCTCCCTGCTTCCCTCTGCTCTAGCTCTGCTTGCTCCCCGTCCACATTCCTTACCGTTTGGCACCGCTTCGCATTGTCTCCTTTGTTGAAACCGGTGGTGACCACCGAGTTCTTGATCTTGGAGTTTGGCTTTAAAGCCGGTCCGGCTCGTTTCGAGCCTGTGCTCCCCACAGGCCCAGGTCCACCAGAGCTCCAACATATCAAGGACTGGGCCTAACTCAACCCAAAAGACTAGCCTGATAGGTGAGGACTGCCACGCTCTATATGTTGTGCTCCTCCACCATCGATACCCGATGTGAGAGTAAACCCCAACAATCTCCCCCTTAGTCACACATCGGGTATCGATGGTGGGGGAGCTGAAAGTCCTTGTTTGGTTTTGGGTAATTGATGTCACCTAGTGTACTAACCATGTCATGAAGTGCTTATGAGCTAGGTTGGTACACACCATATGTGGAAGCTAAATGACGATCATGATATTGGTGGTGATGGCCAAAAGATAGATCAAGTGCCTCACATTTGGAAGACGAAGAAGAGAAAAGCAAAATCCTATGGAGATCAAGGCAAAGGTATAAATAGGAATTTTGTTTTGGCACTCAAGACACCATAGAGGGTGTGAGTGCGTTTAGGATAGATAGCCGTACTATTAAGAGGGGAATATCTCAGTGACCGCGGTTATCAAGTGCCACTAGGTGAATTCATACATGCATATGCATTAGGACCTAGTGTGCTAACTCGAATCCTTTGAAAATGATTGTGAAAATGCTAACACACTTGCACAAGATGATAAACACTTGGTGGTGTTAGCACATTTGCAAAGGAGAAGTTGTTGAAATAGTTTTGGATCAACTCAGAGATGAAAATGGGTTTTTCTGTGTGAAGCCGGTGGTACCGACCAGGAGGGGTCGGTGGTACCGCCCTAGGAGGCAGCGTGCAGACCTCTCTGTGATGGGGCGTTTTTGGCCTAGCGGTGGTACCGCCATTACCTCGGTAGTACCGCGCCCGGTACTACCGACCAAGGTCGGTGGTTGGCGAGTTTTTTGCTGAGCTCTCTGTTGTTTTTGAAAAATGGCTTGCCGGTAGTACCGCCATTACCTCGGTACTACCGCCCACGGTGGTACCGACGCAAGGTCGGTAGTGGCTGGTTTTTCGCGAGGCTCTCTGTTGTTTTCGAAAATGGCTTGCCGGTAGTACCGCCATTACCTCGGTACTACCGCCCACGGTGGTACCGACGCAAGGCGGTAGTGACTGGTTTTTCGCAGAGCTCTCTGGTCGCGGCGCCTTTTGGCCTGGCGGTAGTACCGCCATCACATCGGTACTACCGACCTCGGAGGAACCGACCAGGGGTCGGTGGTTTGCCGAAATCAGCGGGATATGGGAAAACGGCTAGTTTGACTCTGTCGGTGGTACCGCCCAGGAGGGGTCGGTACTACCGACCAAGCGCAGAAAGGTAGGGTTCGGGCCGCCGCCGCCCCTTCCCTATATATTGAACGTGGCCGCCTTTGGGGGGTTTTTTTCTTGACTCTCTGACTTCTTGAACATCCTCTTGAGTAAGATCTAATCCCTCCCTCCGATCTCTTTGCTTGTTAGTGCGAATCCAAGTGAGATCGAGAGATCCAAGTGCATTTGCTTGTGAGTTTGCATCTAGTGGCACTTGGCGATTGTGGTTGCTGCGGATATTCTTATTACTCTTGGTGGTTGCCGCCACCTAGACGGCTTGGAGCAGCGGAGGAGATTAGGCACGAGTGGTGATTGTTCGTGGCCATCTCACGGTGATTTGTAAGGGGTTCTTGTACCTTCCCCGGCGGAGCGCCAAAGGTAACTCTAGTGGATTGCTCGTAGCTTGTGGATCCCCATCTTGTGTTGGTTGTGCGGCACCCTATTGAGGGTTAGGCGTGTGATGCCTATTAGCGCGTGAACCTCCAAGTGGGTGTATCGCTACAACGGGGACGTAGCTTGCCGGCAAGCAAGTGAACCTCGGAGGAAAAATTATTGTGTCAACTTGTCTCCGTGGTATTCATTGATATTCATTTATTAATCTCTTGCCGGATCGGTATACACACTCCTATCTCTTGTACTTATTTTTGTTACATTCTTGCTAGTATTATTTATATGTTGTTGCTATTCTAGTTTTTCTATCTTGTGTAGTGATTCATATTGTGGATAGGTGGCTTGCACTTTTGTAGAGCTAGCGCTATCTTTGCTACGCCATTTAGTTGTATAACAAGTTTGTTTAAGTGTTGTTGTAGAATTTTTTTATAGGCTATTCACCCCCCCCCCTCTAGCCATTTAGGACCTTTCAAGTGGTATCAGAGCGAGGTCACCGTTTATTCAAGGCTTAACAACCTTCGGTGTCAAAATGGCTCATATCAACAACACTAAAAGGCCACCCCAATTTGATGGCACAAATTACAGTTATTGGAAGGCAAAGATGACTACTCACATCAAGTCAATCAATAGAAAAATTTGGAGTGTGGTAGAAACAAAGATTGAGATAGTCGATCCAGAGCATCTCACCAATGCCGAAGAAGAGAAGATGCAAAACAATGATATTGCTCTCAGTGCTATTCATGATGCTATTGATGCAAATGTGTTTGAGCAAATCAAGGGCATGGAACTGGCTAATGAGGCATGGAAGAAACTAGAAGAGTCATATGAGGGCACTCAAGCAGTCAAGGGAGCAAAGGCTTATATTCTCAAGGAGAAGTTTGCAAGCTTCAAGATGAAGGAAGATGAAAGTGTGCCGGAGATGTTCAATAGGCTACAAGTGCTAGTCAATGATCTAAAGGCACTTGGGGAAGAAGTGAAGGACAAGGACTTCTCACACAAGTTCTTGAGATGCCTCCCAAAGAGGTTTGGTATGTTGGTTACTTTGCTAGTAAGAAGTGGTTTGGACACAATGACACCAAACCAAGTACTTGGAGATGTGATGACCGATGACACATATAGAGAAGAAAATGAAGAAGAAGAGAAGAAGGATGAAAAGAAGAAAAGTGTGGCATTCAAAGCCACAACATCATCATCCAAGACCAAGAGCAAGGGAAAAGCAAAGAAGGAAGAATCAAGTGAAGATGATTGCTCAAATGCTAGTGACGATGAAGATGAAGAGATGGCCTTATTTGTTAAAAGATTTGGCAAATTCATGAAGAAGAAGGGCTACCGGGCAAGAAGGAAGAAGACATCATACAAGAATAAGGATGAACCAAGAAGGTGCTTCAAGTGCGGTAGCAAGGACCATCTCATTGCTCAATGTCCATACAACAGTGAAAATGATGACAATGACAACAAGAAGGACAAGAAGAGGGAGAAGAAAGAAAAGAAGAGTTACACGAAGAAGAAGAAGGGGCAATCATACATGGTCACTTGGGATAGTGATGCTTCCACAAGTGATAGTGATGAAGATAGTGATAATGAAGATCACAAGACAAGCAAGAAGAAGGCACTTGCAAGTATTGCTATCAACAACAAGCCTTCAATCTTCGATACTCCATCATGCTTCATGGCTAAGGCCACAAAGGTACTATCTGATGATGATGAGAGTGATAGTGATGATAGTGATGATGATGAACCCACTAAAGATGAATTAATTGAAATGCTTGATGATGCTAGAGAACATTTTGATAAAAAGAGAAAGGAGTGCAAAGAATTGCAAAAGAGACTAAAAGCTCTTGAGCAATCCTTTGAGGAGCTCAATGCTACTCATGAGAGGCTAGTGGAAGCCCATGAGGAGCTTGGCAATGCTCACACTAAGCTTAAGGAAGCTCACTCCTCACTTGTTGATCAAGCTAAAACTGAAAAAGTGGTTAAAACATGTGACATAGGCATAGCTTGTGATATAATTGATGAATCTTTCTATAAGCCTATTATTGTTGCTGCTACTAACCCTTCATGTAGCTCATCATCTACCACTACTACTTCATCTATGGATGATGGCTTCACTTGTGATGCCTCACTCATGGTTGAAAATGAGACATTGAAGAAGGAGGTAAATGAGCTCACTCACGCCTTGGGTAAAGCCTATGGTGGTGAGGCCCGCTTGCTTAAGTGCTTGGGTAGCCAACGCTTTTCTCTCCACAAAGAGGGATTGGGCTATACCCCCAAGAATGGCAAGGCGGCTTTTGCTACTCACAAAACTAGTGTTGTGAAGAGCAATGGTCGGTTTTGCACTAGATGCAAGCAAAGTGGGCATATAGAGCTATATTGCAAAAACAAGAACAAGATTGCTAATGTATCCTCTATTCAGTTTGATTCTTGCTATTTGCTTACCAAAGGTGTTAATGGTGTGAAAGCTAAATTCATTGGTGCACCAATTGTGGGCTCAAAGAAGAAAGCCATTTGGGTACCAAAGAGTTTGGTCACTAATCTTGGAGGACCCAAAAAGGTTTGGGTACCTAAAAAGAATTGATTTGTTCTTGTAGGTCAACTATAAAGCCGGAGGAAGGCATTGGGTGCTTGATAGTGGGTGCACTCAACATATGACAGGAGATTCAAGAATGTTCGATTCAATCAATTCAAGTGGCAATCATGGTTTTGACTCTATCACATTTGGTGACAATGGAAAAGGCAAGGTTAAAGGGCTTGGTAAGATTGCAATATCCAATGACATGAGCATTTCAAATGTGTTGCTAGTTGAGAGCTTGAACTTCAATTTACTGTCAGTTGCTCAGTTGTGTGATCTTGGTTTCAAATGCATTTTTGGAGTTGATGATGTAGAAATCATAAGTGTAGATGGCTCAAATTTGATATTTAAAGGATTTAGATATGAGAACCTTTACTTGGTTGATTTCAATGCTAGTGGAACACAATTGTCAACATGCTTATTCACTAAGTCCAGTTTGGGTTGGTTATGGCATAGAAGGCTTGGTCATGTTGGAATGAAACAGTTGAACAAAATAGTGAAACATGATTTAGTTAGAGGCTTGAAAGATGTCACATTTGAGAAGGATAAACTTTGTAGCTCTTGTCAAGCTGGAAAACAAGTTGGTAACACCCATCCTAAGAAAAGCATGATGAGTACCAGTAAAGCATTTGAGTTATTGCACATGGATTTATTTGGACCAACAACATACACTAGCATCGGTGGAAGTAAATATGGCTTTGTGATAGTGGATGATTACACTAGATACACATGGGTTTTCTTTCTTAGTGATAAAAGTGAAACTTTTGAGATCTTCAAAACTTTTGTCAAGAGATGTCAGAATGAGTTTGAAACAACAATCAAGAAAGTTAGAAGTGACAATGGGAGTGAATTTAAGAATACAAGAATTGATGAGTTGTGTGATGACTTTGGCATTAGACATCAATTCTCACCCAAGTATACTCCTCAATCAAATGGGATTGTTGAAAGGAAGAACAGAACTTTGATTGATATGGCAAGGTCTATGCTCAGTGAATACAATGTCAGTCATTCTTTTTGGGCCGAAGCTATCAATACGGCTTGCTATTGTAGCAACCGTCTCTATTGCCATGGCATGCTAGAGAAGACACCATATGAGCTATTAAATGGAAGAAAGCCAAATATCGCATACTTTAGAGTTTTTGGATGCAAATGTTATATATTGAAGAAAGGTGCAAGATTGAGCAAATTTGAGAAGAAATGTGACGAAGGATTCTTACTTGGATATTCAACAACAAGCAAAGCATATAGAGTTTGGAACTTGGCTAGTGGTATTATTGAAGAAGTGCATGATGTTGAATTTGATGAAACTAAGGGCTCTCAAGAAGGAAATGAAAATCTTAATGATGTGAGAGGCACTCAATTGTCAAATGCAATGAAGAATATGGATATTGGTGATATTAGGCCAAGACAAGTGGATGATAATGAAGATGACCAGATGTTCTCCTCAAATGTGCAAGTTGATGCAAATCAAGCTAGTGGTTCTCATGATCAATCAAGTGCTAGTGAAGATCAACAAGCTAGTTCATCTCAACCAAGCAATCAAGTGCAAATCCTCCAACCAACCAATATTGCAAGAGATCATCCCATAGATCAAATTGTTGGGGATATTAGAAGTGGTGTGCAAACAAGATCGAGATTGGCATCTTTTTGTGAGCATTTTTCTTTTGTGTCATCATTTGAGCCAACCAAGATAGAAGATGCATTGATGGATGTTGATTGGGTAAACGCTATGCATGAAGAGCTAAACAACTTCACCCGCAACCAAGTTTGGGAACTTGTTGAGAGACCAAAGAACTACAATGTAATTGGAACAAAATGGGTATTTCGAAATAAGCAAGATCAAGATGGGATAGTAGTAAGAAACAAAGCAAGATTGGTAGCTCAAGGCTACACTCAAGTTGAAGGTCTTGATTTTGGAGAAACATATGCACCGGTTGCAAGAATGGAAGCAATTAGAATTCTATTGGCTTATGCATGTGCTCATAATTTCAAGTTATATCAAATGGATGTCAAAAGTGCATTTCTCAATGGGTATATCAATGAGTTAGTATTTGTAGAACAACCTCCCGGTTTTGAAGATGACAAGAAGCCCAACCATGTTTACAAGCTCAAGAAGGCGTTGTATGGTTTGAAGCAAGCACCAAGAGCATGGTACGAGAGGTTGAGAGATTTCCTACTCTCTAAAGGGTTCAAGATGGGCAAGGTTGATACTACTCTCTTCACCAAGAAGATTGGCAAAGACTTGTTTGTGTTGCAAATATATGTTGATGATATTATTTTTGGGTCAACCAACCAAGAGTTTTGTGAAGAGTTTGGGAATATGATGGCAAATGAGTTTGAGATGTCTATGATTGGAGAGCTTAGTTACTTCCTTGGTCTTCAAGTCAAGCAAATGAAGAAAGGTACTTTTGTGAGTCAAGGCAAGTACATCAAAGATATGCTTAAGAAGTTTGGTCTAGATGATGCAAAAGCTATTAGCACACCTATGGGAACAAATGGACATTTGGATAGTGATGCTAGTGGCAACATGGTGGATCAAAAGTTGTATCGGTCTATGATTGGAAGCTTACTTTATGTGACCGCTTCTAGGCCGGATGTGATGTTTAGTGTATGCATGTGTGCAAGATTTCAAGCTTCACCAAGAGAGGGTCACCTGAAGGCAACTAAAAGAATATTGAGATATTTGAAGCATACACCAAATGTTGGATTGTGGTATCCCAAGGGGTCAAACTTTGAGTTGATTGGATATTCGGACTCCGACTATGCAGGATGCAAAGTGGATAGAAAAAGCACATCGGGCACATGTCAATTACTTGGAAGATCACTTGTATCATGGTCATCGAAGAAGCAAAACAGTGTTGCACTTTCAACCGCCGAAGCAGAATACATATCCGCAGGAAGTTGTTGTGCTCAATTACTTTGGATGAAAGCAACTTTGGATGACTTTGGAATTAAATTCAAACAAGTACCATTGCTATGTGACAATGAGAGTGCAGTAAAGCTCACCAACAATCCAGTACAACATTCAAGAACAAAGCACATTGACATTCGCCATCACTTCATAAGAGACCATCAACAAAAGGGTGATATTTCAATTGAGAGTGTTGGTACCGATGATCAACTTGCCGATATATTCACCAAGCCACTTGATGAAAAGAGATTTTGCAAGCTAAGGAATGAATTGAATATACTTGATTTCTCAAATATGAGTTGATGCACCCTCCGTTATATGACATGCCTCTCCTTCAACAAAGCAAAGGTAAAATTGTGTGGCATGACATTCATTCTTGCTAAGGATATGTTTAGTGCATTTAGTCATTCCTTGCATCTTATAGGCTCATTCATGAAAATAAAATACTTTGGATGTACATATGGTACCACTATTGCTTCTATGTTTGATATGATCTAGTGGTAGCATATGACATGTTTATGGGCTTGTGAACCTAGTGTTTGATCTTGGAAACAAGCATTCAAGGGTTTAACCGACGTGAGTAAGATAACCATTGAAAGATGTGTGAAGAAGCTTACTCTAGAGCAAACCGTGTTAAATATCTTATGTTTGTTTGCTAGGTTGAACCAAACTTGATCACCTTTTTGTTTAACTTAACTCCTACTAAAATTGGTGTGCCTTTTATGGTACTTAATGACAAAGGGGGAGAAATGGTTAAGATAGATATATATAACAAAGGGAGGATCAATTAAAATTTGAGCACACAAGTAGGGGGAGCAAGCTCATGAACTTATTGTTGCATTTGAATGTGCATATTCATATGAGTGATTGCATTGCAAAAGTTTAAATTCAATACACATGCTTGTGTGATGTATGCTAGAAATAAATTTTGAATGATGATTTGTGCACTAGCATGCATAAGTGGTAGCTAGATGTAAGTTGCTTTTACAAGCGATACTAGATCCTTTCATATAATGTTGATCTCATGAGGTATCTAGTGTTTGTTTTTAAGTCTAGCTAACCATGGTGCTAAGGATGATGAAAATTGGCAACTCCGATTGGTATCACGCTTCAAAGGTCCATTCTTTACACCTTAGCATCATTTGAGAGTATTACTCTCCCACATTTCATATCTATGCATATGTGCCGAACTTGAACCAAACACTATAGCACATATGTAGGGGGAGCTAATACTAGTAGAGGTGTTTCAAATTTTCAAATATATATCTTTGTAAAAGGTTGTCATCAATTACCAAAAAGGGGGAGATTGAAAGTCCTTGTTTGGTTTTGGGTAATTGATGTCACCTAGTGTACTAACCATGTCATGAAGTGCTTATGAGCTAGGTTGGTACACACCATATGTGGAAGCTAAATGACGATCATGATATTGGTGGTGATGGCCAAAAGATAGATCAAGTGCCTCACATTTGGAAGACGAAGAAGAGAAAAGCAAAATCCTATGGAGATCAAGGCAAAGGTATAAATAGGAATTTTGTTTTGGCACTCAAGACACCATAGAGGGTGTGAGTGCGTTTAGGATAGATAGCCGTACTATTAAGAGGGGAATATCTCAGTGACCGCGGTTATCAAGTGCCACTAGGTGAATTCATACATGCATATGCATTAGGACCTAGTGTGCTAACTCGAATCCTTTGAAAATGATTGTGAAAATGCTAACACACTTGCACAAGATGATAAACACTTGGTGGTGTTAGCACATTTGCAAAGGAGAAGTTGTTGAAATAGTTTTGGATCAACTCAGAGATGAAAATGGGTTTTTCTGTGTGAAGCCGGTGGTACCGACCAGGAGGGGTCGGTGGTACCGCCCTAGGAGGCAGCGTGCAGACCTCTCTGTGATGGGGCGTTTTTGGCCTAGCGGTGGTACCGCCATTACCTCGGTAGTACCGCGCCCGGTACTACCGACCAAGGTCGGTGGTTGGCGAGTTTTTTGCTGAGCTCTCTGTTGTTTTTGAAAAATGGCTTGCCGGTAGTACCGCCATTACCTCGGTACTACCGCCCACGGTGGTACCGACGCAAGGTCGGTAGTGGCTGGTTTTTCGCGAGGCTCTCTGTTGTTTTCGAAAATGGCTTGCCGGTAGTACCGCCATTACCTCGGTACTACCGCCCACGGTGGTACCGACGCAAGGCGGTAGTGACTGGTTTTTCGCAGAGCTCTCTGGTCGCGGCGCCTTTTGGCCTGGCGGTAGTACCGCCATCACATCGGTACTACCGACCTCGGAGGAACCGACCAGGGGTCGGTGGTTTGCCGAAATCAGCGGGATATGGGAAAACGGCTAGTTTGACTCTGTCGGTGGTACCGCCCAGGAGGGGTCGGTACTACCGACCAAGCGCAGAAAGGTAGGGTTCGGGCCGCCGCCGCCCCTTCCCTATATATTGAACGTGGCCGCCTTTGGGGGGTTTTTTTCTTGACTCTCTGACTTCTTGAACATCCTCTTGAGTAAGATCTAATCCCTCCCTCCGATCTCTTTGCTTGTTAGTGCGAATCCAAGTGAGATCGAGAGATCCAAGTGCATTTGCTTGTGAGTTTGCATCTAGTGGCACTTGGCGATTGTGGTTGCTGCGGATATTCTTATTACTCTTGGTGGTTGCCGCCACCTAGACGGCTTGGAGCAGCGGAGGAGATTAGGCACGAGTGGTGATTGTTCGTGGCCATCTCACGGTGATTTGTAAGGGGTTCTTGTACCTTCCCCGGCGGAGCGCCAAAGGTAACTCTAGTGGATTGCTCGTAGCTTGTGGATCCCCATCTTGTGTTGGTTGTGCGGCACCCTATTGAGGGTTAGGCGTGTGATGCCTATTAGCGCGTGAACCTCCAAGTGGGTGTATCGCTACAACGGGGACGTAGCTTGCCGGCAAGCAAGTGAACCTCGGAGGAAAAATTATTGTGTCAACTTGTCTCCGTGGTATTCATTGATATTCATTTATTAATCTCTTGCCGGATCGGTATACACACTCCTATCTCTTGTACTTATTTTTGTTACATTCTTGCTAGTATTATTTATATGTTGTTGCTATTCTAGTTTTTCTATCTTGTGTAGTGATTCATATTGTGGATAGGTGGCTTGCACTTTTGTAGAGCTAGCGCTATCTTTGCTACGCCATTTAGTTGTATAACAAGTTTGTTTAAGTGTTGTTGTAGAATTTTTTTATAGGCTATTCACCCCCCCCCCCCCTCTAGCCATTTAGGACCTTTCAGGAGCACAACATATAAGGCGTGGCAGTCCTCACCTATCAGGCTAGTCTTTTGGGTTGAGTTAGGCCCAGTCCTTGATATTTTGCAGCTCCGGTGGACCTGGGCCTGTGGGGAGCGCAGGCTCGTAACGAGCCGGGCCGGCTTTAAAGCCAAGCTCTGAGATCGAGAACTCGGTGGTCACCACCAGTTCCAACAAGTGGTATCGGAGCCGCCCAAGGTCGAAAAAGCTAAACCCGATATAAAAATCTCGGACGTCACGACATGACGGGGGCACCCCGATGTGTGAGTAAGGGGGAGATTGTTGGTGTTTAGTCCCACATCGGGTATCGATGGTGGGGGAGCACAACATATAAGGCGTGGCAGTCCTCACCTATCAGGCTAGTCTTTTGGTTTGAGTTAGGCTCAGTCCTTGATATGTTGCAGCTTCGGTGGACCTGGGCCTGTGGGGAGCGCAGGCTCGTAACGAGTCGGGCCGGCTTTAAAGCCAAGCTGATAGGTGAGGACTGTCATGCCTTATATGTTGTGCTCCCCCACCATCGATACCCGATGTAGGACTAAACCCCAACATCCTTCAGCTCCGGCGGTGCTGACGGCGCAAGTGGAGGAGAGGCAACGACGACCTCGCCTCCTTCACCAGCGGCAGAGAGGCGATAATGGACTGGATCTCAGCGACCTCGGCGACGGTGGACTGGATCTCGGCGACGGCGACAACAGCGGGGTGGATCTTGATGACGACAGCAACGACGGGCTGGATCTCAGCGGCGGTGGGCTAGATCTCGGCGGCATCGGCGCCGACGTGCTGGATATTGATGACCTTGGACGTGAGGAACACGAGGGAGCAGGTGGCGGTTGCGAAGGAGACCGAGGAAGGCGGAGAGGGAGGCGAGGGAGCAGGTGGGAGCGGTGGACAACGGGTTTTTTCCGCTCCCCACCCATCGTGCAAGTTTAGGTGGAGCGGTGGGAGCGCTTTCCCTTGGGAGCAGAGCGAAAACGAGCCTTTTGGCAGCGCTTCACCGATTCCCGTGCGAAGCTGAGCTGCCGGGAGCGCTGCCAAAAGGGCACCTCCAACAATTGGCTTTTAAGCTAGCTCTAAGTATTTTTCTTATATTTTAATAGAGGAGAGAGAAAAGCTAGCTCTTAGTTAAGAGCTAAGCTCTTACACATATCTCAAAGTCATGTGAGATTGTTATGTGGAGTCATCCATGTTAAAAGTCATGTACTAAGAGCTAGCACTGTTGGAGAAGTTAGCTTGGAGCTAGCAGCTGGCTCTAACCATTACGGATGCCCTTAGGGCGTCCGCAACGGTTCTAGATAGCTGCTAGCTAGAAGAATATCCGTGTAATCAAATAGATAGCCCCGTCCAACAGTTCACGTTCTCCAAAGCCATTTTTTCTGACACACACGCAAAGGAGGCACATGCAGTGAGAAAACGCTGCTCAGATAGTGGGGTCAGCGCTTGGGAATCGCGAAATCGTCTAGCGAGTTGCTCATCGCTAGCGAGGATGTTTTTAGGTTCTCTCTATTCTCCATGTCGGCCTGAATGAGAGTCAGCTAGCTCCGAGTTAGCCCATTAAGGCCGCCCTTAGACACCCAACCAAACATGCTCTTATAATATTATTGTGAGGAAATATTTTAATCATCTGAATAATTAATTATTTAGTCATGCCTATATACTAATATTATTTTCTGATGTAAATTAATTAATCATTGTTTTTCTTCTAAGCATGTCCATATGTACATTTTAAATTTATTTACATGTGCATTACATTACTATGTAGATCCTTACAGAATTATTTTGCTGAGTGGATACTTTGTTGTAGTTTAAGATGGGGAGGTCATGGATGTACAATTTATCCAGATTTGATTTGTCGTATCAAATGGAGGTTAACAAATTTATTGATGTCACGAAGAGACATGTGTGCAAAGAGAAGGCCAAGCACGTATATATACTATCCATGCATAGACTGCAAATATCTTGTTGTATTTGCTGACATTGAACAGATTATTTTTTGTTTGGTTTGCCGAGGTTTCATGAAAGGTTACATCATTTGAACCAAATATGGAGAGGGTAGTTCCACGTCTTTTGTAATTGGTAATCAGACAACAGTACATTACTGTCCAGAAATAGATCATGCCAATTATGCATGGCTGCTAAGGAACCAATTATGGTCGTTGAGGGACAACAATATTGCCCTGAAATAGATCATGCCATCTCAAATGACCCTAATGATTTCTTTGGCGGTGAAGGCGTGGTGACGAAGAGGATGGTAAGGATAACAAATAAGCAGAATTCTTTGTGGCGTTGTTGTAGCAATGTCTGTATCCCTCAATTTTACATGCAGAAGGTATGAAAATCTTAGATCGAAGCAGCGAAGGAGCCTTTGTAAGAAGGAAAATACTTTGATAAAACCTATAAATTAGCAACAAAAAAAACAGACTATAAAGACCTTCATGATTGGTCTAGGCTTGATTTGAATAGAAATGACTATTAGTGTTTTTCAAGACTTTGATCCAAGAGTTCAAACGTTTGATGTGTATGTACATGATCGATGACAATGGTAGATGGCTCTCTTTTTTCCTCCTCTATGACGATATCTTCTCCCTTCAACCTTCGTCATTTGCAAGAAGGTGGATGAGCGTCGCGTCATACGGCTAGTACGCGTGCTCGACATAGTAGCAGCTAGCCCGTGTGACCGGTGCGACGACACCACAGCCATGTCGGTGGGCGAGGGCAACGACGGTGGTTCCACCCTAGGAAACCTATGCATCAATGTTAGAAGGAGGGGGAAGTGGATTGAGAAAAATATGTGTCAGATCCCCTCCAATTAAGAGATTGAGGAGAGTTTTTGAGGGATTGAGAAAAAAATATAGGAAAGAGGACTGAGAAAGGAGGTCTGGTGGGGCAGGTTTTGGGTCACTTTGGTAGAGCACTAGAGATTCACTTCTTGATTCTTGAGCTTTACTTCTTGATTCTTCGATGGAGTGATTCTGGTGGGAAACAAGGTAGGGAGCAGTTGAGAATCAATTCTGAATTGATTCCCTACTTTTTAACCATCGTTCTACCAAATAGAAAATATAGATGGGTCCACATTGCATGTTGATATTGCTCTTGGGGTAGTAGCTGGAGTTGCTCACGATGCCATGCCACCTTTTTTGCAACAAATTCTACTTCATTCGTTTTTGTGCAACCAATTCATCATCAAGTTTGCCTGCAAAAATACAATACTTGCTTATATGAGATCAGTGGAGCAATGTTGTCGTACTATGGTACTTGTGTATAGCTTACATATCTTGTGCATTGAACATAGAAATCCTTCGAGTATTGAACTTCTTGTATGTGTGGCTTCATATTAGAAAATGTACTGCACAGAGGCATATACCTGGTTGGTCACTACCATCAATCACACTTATTACACCAACACAACTAGCGCATGCACCAACTCAGCGTTTTCTCTCATGTACTCAATGTCATAATCACTACATGATATTACCTGCTAAATATTAATTGCTCACTCATAGTGAAATAATATACGACATATATTTCTGATGCTAGCACTGGTGCCAAGCCACATGGACATTTGCTCCAGCAATGCCCCTGTTGAAATCACTACGTGAAACATACCAACAAAGAATTACTACCTTGGCTAGGATCTGAGTGCCCTATTGGCCTTTCGTTGGCTTCTATTACAAACCATATGTGTGGAATCAGAAACATCAACACCTACATGCAGTACCTTTTTTGAAATTGAGAACAGAAGAACTTTCAGAAACTGGAATTCATTCATCAATTTTACCAAAGGATGTGGTAGCGAGAAGGCTGCTGATATGACATGGGCCTCTTATGGCAAAGAGCGGCCGCCTCATCCAGATCGAGTCTGTCCTCACGGCAATCCTCATATATACAGTCATAGCGGATGTATTGCTGTTGTGGGCGACAAAGGAGATCGTCGCTATCCTCATATGTTTTGAAAAGGTCCCGCAAATTATTTTTTTGTAGTAGTGAGTATGGATGTGACATTTCAGGAATGTGAACCTTACTATGGGGAGAAGACGGATTTGAGCTCCTTGTTTGAGCTTGGTGAACCAAGCATGAGCCTATATGAACAAGATAGGATGGGGGCATAGATGTAATACAAAATAATGAAGGTCATCAATCAAGGGCAACAAAAGTTATTACAGGAGTGATTCCATTACATGTTGGTGTGTGAATAAGAGACAAGAAAATATAAATGTTAATTATAATAACATGAACACAAAGCAGGAAAATAGGAATATTATGCATGTTTATACTAGAATAAACAAAAATGTCGGAGTGTAGCCAGTGGAGCAAAAAGTTGAGGCACCACAACTGGTGGAACAACATGTTAAGCATTGGCAACGATTGGAGCAACAACAATCTTCAGTTGGTGGTATTGACATTGGTGATAATGAGGTTGAGCAGACCACAAAGACAAGGGGAGAAGTTGACTATTTCATTGATTTTACTATTGCTCTAAGAAAGGAGGCAAGGAGTACATTTGGAAAATCTCCAGTTATGTACGACTTTGAGCATGACATAAGTAATTATGTCACATACGAATCATTATCATAGATAATCTTAGGGCGTGATTGGTTGCGGGAAATGGACCACCTGGCCCGTATCAGCCAGCCAGGCCCCTCTCCACCAGTCTCATCCCATGCAAGAGCCATGTGTTTGGTTGGTCAGCTGAGTTGGGACAGGTTATAACGAGATATTGTTTGGTTGGATGAATGAGTTAGCCCTGTGTTCGGCCATGTAATGCACGGGGCCGAGAAAAGAGCTCGTGGGAGCTCGCACCTTGGCCGCGCGGCACCAGGCTCGCCAGAAACGAAACTGGATTTTGTTTCGTGAGAGCCAGGCTGGGTGGCTGCCTCTGCACCCGTCGGGCCAGGCTGAAGGCCACGTTCAGCCAACCAATCGATGCACACCTGCATCCCATGGGCCAGGTTGGGGTTTCTTCCCGTAACCAATCACGCCCTTATTGCTTCATTACATTCTACACAAATTCCTAAAGATTGGAAAGAAGCAATACATGATCCCAAGTGATGTGAGGCCATGTTGGAAGAGTTGAGAGCGCAAAATAAAACTTGGGCCCTTGTTAAACTACCTCTAGGAAAGAAAGTTGCTAGATTCCCATGAGTATGGATAAGACTAATAGAATGGTTGTCATTAATTTCGTTTGGATCCTCCTTAGGAAGAAAGATAAGTGGGTCTTCATTCAATTGTTAGAATCTCCAATAATAAAGTGCCAAAGTAGGATCCAAAGGAGTCAATCACGCTTGACCTAGTATATAGAAACAATTTTTATATAATTATCTAACTAATTGTTGGCAAAATATTATGAGAATTTAACTTTTCTAAATTACTAATAGAGCCCATATAAACAAATGAGAGAGTTATGATCTTCTAGAGCATTCATGCCAAACGTAATGAGTTGCCGCTTGCATCTTTGCATTCTATGCAAGAGATTTGGTCGTCATAAGAAATCCCTATTAATATGTGCATTAAAGATAATAACTACATGTCAATGCACCAATGTCGTCACTGGCCTGAGCGGTGGTTCAAAGTCTTAATAATTCATAAATACCGGCCTGAGTATAGAGGATAGAAAACCATGAATAATAACGTGAAAGAAAAAGAACCTGTGGCCATGCTAGCCCTAGTCCATCAAAATCAAGACTGCAAGATCAAGTTATCTTCGGTGTGTGCCACGGTTTACTACCCCCCCCCCCCCCCTCCCCCCCCCCCCACCCCTTTTTTTTGCAGGCATGCTTTCTCATGTGCACCTAAAAATAAAGTAAAGAGTAACTAAAGCTCACATGGCCTAGCTCCACACCGTTTTTCACCTCCTCTCAAGTGTCAAGTAGAACCAAAGTCATCTAGCCTTAAGCGAATGGGCTTATAGTCCAGTGGTAGGCCTGTCCAGTGGGACGCTATCAACCAGGGTTCAAACCCTGGTGATTGCACATTTTCTGGATTTTATTTAGAAATTTGCAGGAGTACACGTACGCGTGCGCGTTCGGTGGTACTGCGTGTTTCCCGCGCACTGGAAGCGGCGAGTCTCCCAATCTCTTTCTTTGCGTGTGTACGGACGCGCACGCGTGCGTGTGCGTGTGGTGTGTGTGGGTTGTGTACGTCCAAAGTTGTACCCAGATAAAAAAAAAGTCATCTAGCCTTAATATTTGCAAAACAAGAAAAAAAAGTCATCTAGCCTTAATATTTGCAAAACAAGACGTAGATTGTTATTTGACTGCACTGTGGTCTAGCTTAACCATATAGATTAAGGCATATGCTTTGGCACTCCTCCCTCAAAGATTTGCATGAATTTTAAAGTAGCTAATTAAAGTAATTAATTTTTTACTAATTACTTTCTATCTAGACATGCTTGATCCAGCCCGTCAAAGACTGAGCAAGACCGACGGACGGGCTGGGATAGAAAAATAATTAGCAAAAAATTAATTACCTCAATTAGCTGCTTTAAATTGCATGCAAATATTTGAGGGAGGAGTATCGAAGTAGAAGTCATATATTAATATGAATTGGAGTGCAGCCAAATAACATCTACTTCCTCCGTCCCTAAATATCTATCGTTTTCGCTTCCTGGAAAACATCTTTGATTAAATATCTATTAAAAATATTAATATTTACCATCTATAATTAGTATCATTAGAAAGATTTTTGAATCTAGTTTTTTAATAAATTTATTTGAAGATACAAATATTACATATATTTACTATAAAATGAGTTAAACTTGTGGTACGTACATCAACGACGACAGTTATTTAGGTACAAAGGGAGTAACTATTTTTATTTATATATTAGTCACAACCACATACCATAAGAACCAAAACGGCAAGCCGCGCACAAAATTTTCCACCACCGTCACGTGATCTTCTATGCATCACATCTCATCACACTCCATATCCCTCTTCTTTCCACTACCCTTAGAATGTTCGTCTATAAACGGTAGTTTAGCTAGTTTATGTATTGATAACTTTTGTCTCTATAATCTACGTTGTTTTAGAGGGATTAAAATATAATTTAGTTCAAGTTATACTCTAATCTACTTCAATCCATGTGGATTGAAATGTATTTGTGCGCAGCCAAATAAATCCTTAATAAATATTTAGATCAAATAATGGCTAAACAACAACTGACCAACTGTTTACAGTTTATGACAAAATACTGCCCCTGATCCCCCCAACGCCAAAGCCTTTCGTAAGCCGGATGGCTCCGTCGGATGCAAACCAGACGACGGAGGGCGGCGCCTGCACAGTCCAGACTCCAGAGCGGTGAAAGAGACACTGACCGGTGGGCCCAGCTAAAGGGCAGGCCGAACAGGAGAGAACAGAGCCGCAAAAGCGAGCCCAAGCACAAGCACCAGCTGCCTGTTGCGATTGCGATTGGCGAAACGGAGCCGCCGAGGCCCGGCCACGGCGGAGCAGCGCGCGGGCCTCCCCTCCGTGCTGCCGTCCACTGTTCTGATCCTCCCTCCTCCCTACTTCCGGTTGTTGCCTGCCTGCCTCCTACAGTACCATAAAGCGCAGCAAAAGCACACTCGACTCGCAGTCTCCTCTCCTCTGTCCGCTCCTCGGTCGCAACGCAGCGCGGAAAACCCCAACCGGCGCCGTCGCCTGCGCCGCGCGGGCGCGCCGTAGGGTTTCCCCTCGCCTCGCCGCCGGCGATCGCCGGTGCGCAAGGTACGCCTCTCCGACCTCCGCCCATTTCCGCGCCTCCTTGCCACGGCCATCTCGCGCTCGCCTCGCTCCGCGCCGCCGGCCCGCGTCGCGAAATGCGGCGTTTCCTCTGCTCCTGGGCCTGGACTGCAGCAGGACTGGATCGCTAGCTCGCGGCCTGGACTGTGGTGCGCGCGCGTCTTCTCTCTCGAAATAACAAAAATGCCGCTTTTTTTTTCGCTTCTTTGTTTCGTTCGGCGGCGAGGGCTTTGGAGGCTTGGAGCCCGTGCTTCCTCGCCGCCGGCAGCGCGTGGTTTTGGCTCCTCGTGCATTGACGTGGCCTCGGGTGGGCACCCCGCCCCTGTTCTTGTTGTTGTTTGTGCGCGTCTCATGGCCCGGGTGGGGTTTTGTGCTGCTACTGCTAGTGCGGTGCTGAATTGTGGGGGGTTTTGTGTTGGTGGTGCCCCGTCATCGTTGATCGGGACGCGTGGTGGCAAGCCCTCTTCTGATTTCTAAATCCCAACAAAAAAAATGATATGCAAGGTTGCGAACTTGCCATACGTGATGGTGTGGTGGTCCTGCCTGCCCAAATCGCCATTAGAAAAGGACTAGAGAGGGAGACTGGTGGAGTAAAATGGTGGAATTTGTTGGAAATCTTTTTACTTTGGCGTGATTGGTACTGCTATGCCTGTGACTGTGAGGTGCTCCATTTAGGTAGAATTCAGTGAAATGGATGTCTGATGTGTCAATTTTTTTTTTTATAAAGGCAGAATCTTTGAGCATGCATCTATCTGCCTGGTAAATTATCTGATTGCTGTTTCATTTGTGGAATGCCAGATGGAGCCCCTGGGTGCACATCTATACTGACTTGTCTTTTCGTTAAGAAATTGAAAAGTTGTGTCGTTACACAAATTGTGTATGATTTCAGTGTTTGTTGCTGAATGCCATGTGGATGCAGCTTTCTGATCTTCTGACTTCAAAATTGTGCACTTGCATGATGACTGTGCTGATTATGTTGTTTCCCTGTTCTATTGTAAAGGCAGGGGTTTTGTTGACACCGAGTGCCAGCTGCCTGGTGTTTAGCGATGGGGAAACCACAAACTGATGGTGATCAGTCACCTGTTGCCTCAGATACTGATATGATGGATTGCCTGAATTTGGATGGCTATGGAGATGTTGAAGATCCCCACAAGGAGGGTGCAAAAGGGGAGCGGCAGCCTTCTGGCAAAGTTGATGAACAGCAGTCTACTATGGATGTGGATGTGGTGCATGTGGAAGATGAAGGGAATGAAAAGCAGAATGCTATGGATGTGGATTTGAAAGAAATACTGTCTGAGGAAGATGAAGGGAAAGGAAAGGCTTCTTCTGACCTACCCTCACGTGTACCAGTGGATTTCAATGTTGCAAGCCTCGAGAAGTTTTGCAAAGAAGCATCAAGATCATTTTTCAGTGCAACTGGACTGGTTAGCCATCAGATAAACTCATACAATCATTTTGTCTCCCATGGACTCCAAGAGCTCTTTGATTCTCTTGGGGAAATCACTGTGGAGCCTGATTATGACCCTTCAAAGAAAAATGGTGCTTGGAAACGTGCTACTATCAAATTTGGTAGGGTTGAGCTTAGTGAGCCAGTGTTTATGGTTGACAACCCTATCCCTGAACAGCAAGATCTCAAATTTAAGCCGAGACATGCTCGCCTCCAGAAGATGACATATGCGTCTAGTATGAAAGTAGAAATGACTGTTCAGGTCAGGATACTCCTAATCCATGTTACATATCAAGTAAACAATAGGGGTAAAATATATTGACATATTGTACCTGTTAAGGAAGAACTAAACTATATAATAAATGGAAAATGTGTTTTCAGATATTCCAGGAAAATCTTTCTTCTTCTCATAACTAGTATGGATGTTAATGTGACCATTTCAGTCTTTTCTTATATTTCACAAAGGACAAGGAAGTTAGTGAGATTAAGCTCCTTCTCCAGTTCATTTTTAACTTTGCTTTTGATGGCGCAATAGCCATAATGATGTCCCTTATATTTTTCCCCTTATACTCAGCCTGCAAAACTCATTTAGACTTTGAATGTAGCTATTGCACTGTACCTTGGCATTCTGCTTCTACCATTGCCTTGTCCTTGTATATTGAACAGCAGATGTGATTTAAAATTACTTTGGCATTTGTAATCAAGTTATGACCTTGATCTTTGTATCAATAAGATTTCTATTTTTTTTTAACGCAATAGCAGGAGCTCTGCCTTTCAATTAAGATGATATTTTACCATCTGATCAATTAGTGTTTTGGCTTTATCAGGTTTATATACTTGACAAAAGTGACAAAGCCAAAACTGGTAAGGATGATACATATGTTCATAGAAGGGATATAATGACAGAAACTAAACAAGTCAGCATGGGATTGTTACCTGTGATGGTGAAGTCAAATTTGTGCTGGCTGCATAAACTTCAAGAAAGTGATTGCCAGTTTGATTTTGGTGGCTACTTTTTGATCAAAGGAACAGAAAAGGTACTGCCTGACATGATCCATGCTGCTCATTCAATTCTCAGCAAATATATTTCACAAAGATCATTGCATTATGTATTCTTATAGATTTTGGTGGTGGTGTAAATAACCAAATATATTATGTATCAAGTGGGGCGTGCAATATAAGATATTTAGTCAGATCAAATGAGGTTTTATGGTTCACAATATTTGTGACGACTCTATTTGGCACTGCTATGCAATTGCACTACATGCTTACTATATTGCCCACCTTTCTCAATAGTTTAAACCTTTGGCCTTCTATATGGCACTGCTATGCAATTGCACTACATGCTTACTATATTGCCCACCTTTCTCAATAGTTTTAACCTTTGGCCTTTGAGAACTAATTAGTGCATGAAACTCAATATGTTGTCAGAGATAAAGGTTTTGAGTTGAGACCTGGCTATCGCAAGTTTCACAAAGGGCGACTGCAGCTCACTTCTAGCGCACACCTTAGGCTTGAGGATACCTAGCCATGAGGGAAGTATTACTGTGTTACTTACCTTGCCCAATGCTTAAGGGAGAGAGCTAGATGAGGGAGACAATCCTGGCACTGCCATACATATGTTCTGTGAAATTTCAGGTTAACAATGGAGTTTACAAATTTTAGCTTGGCAAGTGCTGTGATAAGTATTTTATGTATGTGGTCGAAGTTCAAATCAAATATTTATATATTCGATGGTGCTTCATAAATTTGCATGGAAATTGTTCTGTAACGTTGTCAAGAAATTCTGCAGTTAACAAAATATCACTGAAGTTAAGAAAGTTTTACCTTTTTTATATTGAACATGTTTGACACCATGTCTGGGCGAATCACATCTCATTATCATTGCTTTAAATTCTGTAGGTATTCATTGCTGAAGAGCAAAGGTTTTTATCAAGGATTTGGGTCACAGACCGCCCTAGCTGGGATGCAAGTTACACGTCTCAAATCAGACGAGAAAAGATCAATGTAAAACTTGTTCCGTCCAAAAGCAATGAAACCTGCCAAGTCATAAACATTTACTTCATGGGTACGATTATGCCAATTTGGGTAGTATTTTTTGCACTTGGTGTATCGTCAGACAAGGAAGCTTTTGATATGATTGATGTCCTAGACTGTGATGCTTCCATAGTCAACATAATTTCATCAACTATTAAAGAATCTCATGAAGAATTTGAAGGCTTCCGCACTCCAGGTAGAGCCCGTCAATATGTTGATGCGCTGATCAGAAAATCAAAGTTTCCGCCCAAAGAATCCTTTGATGAGTATGTTTGTAGGTATATGTTTCCTAGTGTCAATGGGGTTAGGAGCAAGGCACTTTTCTTGGGTTACATGGTCAAATGTCTGCTGATGGCATACTCTGGCAATCGAAAATGTGATTATAAGGATGATCTCCGTAACAAGAGGCTAGATCTTGCCTGCCAATTGCTTCGGAGAGAACTCTGGACTCATATTAAGAGAGCAGAAAGACGCATGGTTAAGCTCATGCAGAGAGATTTGAGCAATGATGGCAGCTTGCAAGACCTTAGGCGTTATGTGGATGCATCAATTATTACCAATGGATTGAACCGGGCCTTCTCCACTGGTTGTTGGCAGCATCCTTATAAAAAGGAAAGGTGTTCAGGGGTTGTAGCAACCCTTCGGAGAACAAATCCACTTCAAATGATGTCGGATCTGAGGAAGACGCGACAGTGGTTTGCGTATTCTGGAACGGTTGGAGATGCAAGATACCCGTGAGTTCCCTGTTCCTTTCTACCAAAATGATGCATGCATACCCTCTTCCTTTTCCAATATCCATGTGCAAACTGACTTTTCTTTTTGCAGGAATCCATCCTACTGGGGAAAATTATGTTTTTTGTCCACCCCTGATGGTGAAAAATGTGGTTTTGTGAAAAACCTTGCTGTTACTGCTGTGGTTAGCTCTGTAGTGAGGAAACCGTTGATTGATACATTTGTTTCTTGTGGAATGAAGAAACTTAATGATATTTCTCTACAAGATATTTCTGGGAAATTCAGGATCTTCTTGAATGGAAACTTGCTTGGAGTATGTTCAGACCCACATGAATTGACTTTACGTTTAAGAAGCTTGAGGCGTAGCAAGCTAATTGATCCTCAGGTTTGCTCAGTTCCCATATCTGTCAAACTAACACTGCATTGTCTTGAACCTCAGTTTTCAGATCCAGGATAGTATCTTACTCCCATTCGCGGTCTTTGAAAACTCTTATAAACCATTATTCATACTTACAATTTTTTGATATATTTTACCTTGTACCATTATGAGTTCTGATGCCTTCATGATATCGTGATAGATTTCGCTGCTTAATAAGTTCTTGATTACTGAAAGTTGTTTCTTCTTTATAGCTGTGCTCGTGTATCTACTGGTTTAACAATTTTCAGAGCAATTATCAACCAACCTTTAACATCAGACTCACTTTAATTATCTTGTGATGAATCGACACCATTCTAATCTTCTCTTGCTTATTACTAGTTTTCCTTTAATTCGTTAAAAAAAAACTAGTTTTTCTTTACATAATCTCAAAAAGAAAAGAAAACTGGTGGATCTGAAATTTAATGGAATTCTGAACTGAGCTTGCTTTATCTCCTTATGCTTTTGGTGTATGTTTAGGAATATTCAATATATATTTTTGCCACAAGATGGAATATGTGCTTTGTTCTCAGGCAGCTGCTTTGTATCCAGTAGCTAGGTGTGTTCTCAGGCAGGGCTCCTCGCCTTCACGCTTGTAATGCTTTAACTCTCCCTCTTAATGAAATACGGGTGAATGGCCCGATCGTGAAAAAAAAGAATATGGTTTGTTTTGTTACATGTACTATTTCTGCTAAAGTGGAATGCTTAAAAGTACATATGTTTGCAACAAGCTGGTAGTAATACTGTTATTTTTCTTATTTTTAACTTGATTAGGTTGAAATCAAAAGGGACAAGCACCATAAAGAAGTTCGTGTATTTTCTGATCCAGGCAGAATTCTAAGACCTCTTCTTGTAGTTGAAAATCTAAGAAGAATCACAAGACCAAAAGATGGACTATACTCTTTTCAGGAACTTATGGATCAAAACATAGTTGAGTTGATTGGGGTTGAAGAAGAGGAGGACATCCGATGTGCGTATGGAATTAGACATCTATTCGCAGGGGAGAAAGAAGACGGGTCTTCTGGCTATACTCATTGTGAACTTGATCCTTCTTTCTTGCTAGGGCTGAGTTGCAGTCTCATTCCCTTTGCCAATCATGATAACGCTAGGAGGGTTCTGATGCAAGCTGAAAAAACATCACAGCAGGCTATTGGTTACTCCCCCACGAATTCTCATACTAGACTCGACACCCTTTCACATCAAATCTTCTATCCACAAAGACCCTTGTTTAAAACTGTGGTGTCCTATGGTCTTGGAAAGGCAGAGACAGCCTACAGCTTTGGACGAAAAGATGACTTTAATACACCAGAATATTTCAATGGCCAAAATGCAATAGTATCAGTGAACGTTCATCAGGGATTCAACCAAGAAGATTCTCTGGTCCTGAATAGGTCCTCTTTAGAGCGTGGCATGTTTCGTACACTGCATTTCAAGAGCTATAAAGCACAGGTTGAAAACAAAGAGATCACACGGCGTCTCAAACACAGGGAGAATATCAATTTTGGTAAAGTGCAAAGCAAGAGAGGGAAGGTTGACAGTCTAGACAGTGAGGGTTTACCATATGTTGGAGCAAGTCTTCAAAGTGGTGACATTGTCATTGGAAAGGTCTCAGAGTCTGGTGAAGATCATAGTACCAAGCTGATGCATACTGAGAAAGGAATGGTGGACAAAGTAGTTCTTTCAGCGAATGATGATGGGGTGAACTTTGCAACTGTTACTCTAAGACAGGTGTGTAATAAATCTTTGCAAGATTATTCTGCATTGTTTCTTCGTGGCCCATGTTTGCATGCAGTGGCATTCTCCTTACATAGTACAGTAGAGCATGGCATTCTCCTTACATAGTAAAGTAGAGAATGGCATTATTCTCTGCTATTAGGCTGATTTGCTTTCTTGTCTAAGGAATAACTCAGAAAGGTTCTATGTTGTTTTGCTCATCTTGTGCATGTCTGTTCTCCTTATGATTTAGGAAAATGATAGATGATGGTCTACAATTTTGTCTTGATTATTTCGTGGTCTGATATCACCTCAGGTGTCAATGATATATAAAATATTTAGTCTTCTAATTTGCACTATTTCATAACAATGCTTGCGCTCTTACTTGTCTTGCTTGCTACAAGTTCTCTGTATGCCCACTTGTCATCAATCTCCCTACAGTGATTAGTCTAATAACCGTTTCAGTCTCGCTCGCCGTGCGTCGGAGACAAGTTTGCCAGCATGCATGGACAGAAAGGAGTGGTTGGCGTATTGGATTCTCAGGAGAATTTCCCGTTTACTTGCCAAGGGATAGTTCCAGACATGATCATAAACTCACACGGTTTCCCAACTCGTCAGACCCCTAGTCAGTTGCTTGAAGCTGCTCTGGGAAAGGGGATTGCACTAGGTGGGAATGTCAGGTACGCAACACCGTTCACCACTCCAACCGTGGACGTGATCACCGAGCAGCTGCACAAGTAAGTTCTCATGTCAAAGGTTCTTAATTTGTTATGGCTTTATTTAGCAAGTGCTCATTTTTGCCCTCTCATTGCGATGCTATAGAAACATGTTGAATGCATTCTCATGGTGTATTTATCAATGATGAAAATGGCACAGTTTTTTTTTCTCATGTTTCTATATATACATACACACCTTGTCGCTTTGCTTTACCAGGGCCGGGTTCTCAAGGTGGGGTGAGGAGAGCGTCCTGAACGGGCAGACCGGCGAGCGGATGAAGTCGCTGGTGTTCATGGGGCCGACCTTCTACCAGCGGCTGGTGCACATGGCGGAGGACAAGGTGAAGTTCCGGAACACGGGGCCGGTGCACCCGCTGACGCGGCAGCCGGTGGAGGACAAGAAGCGGTTCGGCGGCGTCAAGTTCGGGGAGATGGAGCGCGACTGCATGCTCGCGCACGGCGCCGCCGCCAACCTCCACGAGCGGCTCTTCACGCTCAGTGACTTCTCGCAGATGCACATCTGCCAGGCCTGCGAGCGCGTGGCCAACGTGATCACGAGGCCCGTGGAGGGCGGCGGCAGCAAGAAGCTGCGCGGCGCCTACTGCATGTTCTGCCGCTCCGCGGAGCGCGTCGTCAGCGTCGACGTGCCGTACGGCTCCAAGCTGCTGTACCAGGAGCTCTTCAGCATGGGCATCTGCCTCAAGTTTGACACCGAGGTCCGCTAGATGAAGGCCCGTGCATGTCGTCAGTTCATCAGTGTCTCTATGCATTTGCAACTAAGCTGCGTGCCTAGGATATTGGTGGTTCAAGTCCTAGACTTCGAAACCTGCAATTTTTGGCGGCACGATTTTCTGGGTACTTGGCCCAAATTATAAGTCATTCCAAGAATCTTGGAGAGTCAAAGTTTTTCAACTTTGACCAAATTTATATAATAAGATAATAATATTTATGATACCAACTAAGTACAACTAGATTCTTTATTGGTTATATTTACATAATATACATATTTGATATCGTAAATCTTTGTATTTCTCTCTAAAATTTTGGTCAAAGTTGAAAAACTTTGACTCTCTAAGATTTTTGGAATGACTTATAATTTGGAACGGAGGGAGTAATTAGGTTTAAGTGTCAGGCACTGGTTGACGATGTGATTCAGGGTGGATTTTCTGGGAATTGAGTTAGGTACAAGACTCAGGTACTGTTGATAATGCGATTCAGGGGGAGCATGCATGTTTTCTGGGTTGTGAAATGGCCCGCATTTGGCATTAATTCTTGTTTGTGTTTTGATGTGTGGTGGTGATGTGGCGAGAGGCTGGAATTTCAGTTGCTGCAGCCGCAGCCTGGGAGTGTGTGATTGATCAGAAACTCAACGAGGAGGTTCACATCGACGGAAGGCTCGCCGACGCGGATGTTCGTAGCTGGCGGTGATCTACAAAGAGAGAAGAACTCAGGTGAGCTCAAAACTGAAGGAAAAAACGACGGTGTCGATGTATGCCAACGCAACACGACCTGGCCAAGTTCCTGGACAAGGCACCGACGACGATTGAGCTCCGGTGGCGGGGGATTGCAAGGGCGACGGCGCTGCTAGGGTTTCTGGGAAGGGAAAGGGCAGAGGAACGGCTCGGCGGTTACCATGCTTTCATTAGGGCGACCATAGTGGCCCTTGATGGCCACTACGCCGGCAGGTTCTAGGCGAAGGGAAACGGTGGCGGCGGCGGCGGCGGCCGTTTCAACTCGAGGGAGACGAAGGGCTGCAGACGCTGCTGGGCAGGCCCCATCCGTCAGCCGGAGAGAGCGGGCGTGGCTGCGGGCCGTTGAACGGGCCGAGTGGGAGGGACGAGTTGGGCTCCTGGTTTGCTGAGCTGAAAGGAAGAAAATGAAAGGGTTTTCTTATTCGGAAAACACACACACACAAAACAAAACAAGCACTACACATCAATGATGAAGACGTCATGTGTTGACCACCATGGTTGGCAGGAGTCTCTTTGTCAACTCATAGGTGTAATTAATGGTACAGTTCCTTTGCATATAAATGACTCTCTTTGTCTCCTTTGCATGAAGGAATAATTAATGGTATGATTTCTTTGCATAAAACTTTAACCACAATTGGACTATAGAACTGTAGCTATGAATTATTCCAAATAATTATAGGAAAAACATATTATTGTATGGAATTAATTGTAATAATTCATAGCTGCAGTTTCTATAGTATAAATATGGTCAAATTTTTATGGTGAGCTAATTATTGTATGTTTCAACTGTATTAAAAAATTATACTCATTGGATCATGTATAACTTAGTTATAATTTTTTTTTAGTTACAGAAAAACATAGATCGAAAGTTACAGCAAAAACTTTGTACTAAAGTATACCATATTATATGTTCACTGTATAGATCTACTCATGTGGAGTCCAACAAAATTGGATTTTTGATTTTATGATTTTTCTGTGATTTACTATGATTTTTCAAAGATTCAGCGAAAATAAATAAATAAAAAAAGATAAAACCACAGTTACTGTAGCAAAACCATGGTTACTATAGCAAAACCACCGTTCAAAACCGGTCAGGGAGGTAAAATACACGGTTTTTCAAAAGTTGAGGGAGGAAAAACGGACTTCCTCGAAAGTTGAGGGAGCGAAATTAGACTTTTTCCAAAGGAGAAGGGACGAGTTGGGCTCTTGGTTTGCTGGGCTGAACGGAAGAAAAAGAAAGGGTTTTCTTATTCGAAAAAAAAACAAATTTACCTCCTCAGCTATTGCAATCGTCCGATTTTTTTCACTGAACTACAAGATTAGTTTTTAACCTTCCTCAAATTTTGAAGACCATTCACTTCTGCACCCTGAGTGGTTTGGTGATATGGTGCCACATCAGAAGGCGTAGATCAAACTAAGTTGAAACACAGAGGTAAATCTGACTAGAAATAATTTTATCAAAAACATATAAAAAGTAATAAAAATTCAAAACTTGGTTTACTGTTAGAATTTTCAAAGGAAAATTATTATAGCTCAAAAAAATTATAAAACTAATTTAGTTTTTAATCCTAAAATAATGCTCTATGATAGGGTGTCTAGCTTGAAATATCTAGTTCATGTCACTTGATTCTATCTAGACAAATATCATGGTCCATGTGCTACCATTTAGATTTTTCATGTCAAGTTACGTTATATAATTTATCGCACTAAAAGTTGATTAAATTTTGTACTTTGCAAAACCTAAATAAATATATTAAACAAAGGAACTTATAAAACTAGCCTCATGTGCAAACTATAGAAACTTTAATCAAGACCACAGGAATTTAATCCGATGGTGGATTATTTTAGCACTTAAACTCCTCCACTCATCTCATCCTAATCCAAACAGGCGTGGACACAGTGGGGGGGGTTTAAGTGCTAAAATAACTCACCTTCACCTCTAACCATCGGATTAGATTCTTGTGGTCTTGATTAGAGTTTCTATAGTTTACAGAAGAGTCTAGTTTTCATAGCATACGTTCCCATTAAACAAAGGGTCCATGCATGTATGCATATGTGTGGCAAGGTGTGTGCAACTACGCAGGCTAACAAAGATACTCAAGGGTACATACGGGTAACTTTTAGGGGCACCTCTGACCCTCTTATTTAGTACAAATATTTGAACTAAAAAGAGGATCGGAGGTGCTCCTAAGGGTCACCAATTTGCACCCTTGCAGATACTTTAAAAATTATCTAGGGCAGGAACTGGTGCCCATTTCAATCCTGATGATGCTCCACTAACACTTTTATGTAGTTCAGATGATTGACATCAAGTTATTATAAGATATGAGAGCTTTTACTAGAAAATAAGCAGCGAAATGAGTTCATCAAGATTAAAACACTTTCAAACTTGGCACCATAACATAGAGCATGATTTTAGAAAAATCTAAAACAACTTTTATATTTTTCTGAGCTAAAGTAATTTTTCTATGATTTAAACCTAGTTTTAGGACTTTTAGTTGTGTTATATTTCCATGTAAAAGAATATATTTGAATAAAATTTTGACTTTTTTATTAATTTTCATATATTTTTATAAAAATATTTATAGTCCATTTTACCTCCTTAAACTTTCAACTTAGGATGATTTACTCCCTCTAACGCCACATCAGCAAAACCAACACCATAACCATCAGATTGCAAAAGTGAGCAGTTTTCAAAAGTCGAAGGGGTTAAAAAAATTATTTTTGTAGATTAGAGAGAAAAATCAGAGGAATACAATAGTTGAGGGAGGTAAATTGGACTTCTCTAACCTTTTCAAACTTAGATAAATTCAAATGAAATTTGAATTCAATTGAAACAACTCAGCCCTACAAATAAATATAAAACCAATGCACTAGCATTAATGCAACATACATGTTCTAAAATTATATTTGTTTTTAATTTTGTAAAAAAAAATTCCTAAATAAATTATATTAATGGAGAATTTAACAAATCAAATAAAATTGATTAATAATTAGGACAATCATTCTAGGGTTTTATGTAATTAGTGGACCATCATGTGTTGCTTATATCTACAAAGTTTCATCTAAATATGAGTGTGTTTGGTTGGGAGTGTGGCATTAGGGCACTCGCCCAAGTAGGTCAACCCAGCCGCTAGGCGCTAGAAATCAACAACTTGGGCCATGCACCTTTTGTTAGGTTCACAACCTATATATACGCACTCCATAGCTCATTTTGAGCTATCTCTAATCCAAGGCTTGGAAAGACATCTTGCAAGTTTCGTTGCTATAGGAAAGCATATTTATAGGGAGTGTTTGGATAGAAGAATAAGATTTGCTAGTGTGAGTAGTAGCAAGTGTGCATCATTTGAAGCTCTTGGCTAGGTTCTTGATGAAGTCAAGATCAATGATTGTTACTCTTGGTAATTGCCATCACCTAGAAGGTTTGGTGATTGGGTTCTTTCAGATTTTCCATTGGAGGCAATTGATGGAATGCCTAATATTGCTTTATGCCTAGTTTGTGACGCACCAACCCAGTGATTGGGTACTCTTAATAAATATTGAACCTTTGTGATTCAACGGAGCATTGCCCTTAGTGGGTGCTCCAATGTGTACTAGGGGATGAGGAAATACCTCAACACCATGGAAAATAACAAGTGTCATCCTCTCTATTTACTTTCTTGCAGTTACATTTTTGGAATCTTGTGTCTTTCACTTGAGCTAGAAGTGAATGGTTGGTGTGACTGCATATACACTTATAGTGTGTCCTCATCTAACTTTCATAGATTTCCTTTCTTGCAATTAATGACTCTTTGCTAGTGAATTTTGCATAAGGACATGGCTTAGTGTGTTGGCCCTAAGGACATCACCTTAATGTGTGTGTTTTGCATGTATTAGCTTAGGTTAAGGCTCAAAAGATGGATTAAGTGGAGATTAGGCTAAGGATTTAAGTTGGGATTTAAAAGTTTTAGAGCTGAAAGTCCTTGTTTGGTTTTGGGTAATTGATGTCACCTAGTGTACTAACCATGTCATGAAGTGCTTATGAGCTAGGTTGGTACACACCATATGTGGGAGCTAAATGACGATCATGATATTGGTGGTGATGGCCAAAAGATAGATCAAGTGCCTCACATTTGGAAGACGAAGAAGAGAAAAGCAAAATCCTATGGAGATCAAGGCAAAGGTATAAATAGGAATTTTGGTTTGGCACTCAAGACACCATAGAGGGTGTGAGTGCGTTTAGGATAGATAGCCGTACTATTAAGAGGGGAATATCTCAGTGATCGCGGTTATCAAGTGCCACTAGGTGAATTCATACATGCATATGCATTAGGATCTAGTGTGCTAACTCGAATCCTTTGAAAATGATTGTGAAAATGCTAACACACTTGCACAAGATGATAAACACTTGGTGGTGTTAGCACATTTGCAAAGGAGAAGTTGTTGAAATAGTTTTGGATCAACTCGGAGATGAAAATGGGTTTTTCTGTGTGAAGCCGGTGGTACCGACCAGGAGGGGTCGGTGGTACCGCCCAAGGAGGCAGCGTGCAGACCTCTCTGTGATGGGGCGTTTTTGGCCTAGCGGTGGTACCGCCATTACCTCGGTAGTACCGCGCCCGGTACTACCGACCAAGGTCGGTGGTTGGCGAGTTTTTGCAGAGCTCTCTGTTGTTTTTGAAAAATGGCTTGCCGGTAGTACCGCCATTACCTCGGTACTACCGCCCACGGTGGTACCGACGCAAGGCGGTAGTGACTGGTTTTTTTTCGCAGAGTTCTCTGGTCGCGGCGCCTTTTGGCCTGGCGGTAGTACCGCCATCACATCGGTACTACCGACCTCGGAGGAACCGACCAGGGGTCGGTGGTTTGCCGAAATCAGCGGGATATGGGAAAACGGCTAGTTTGACTCTGTCGGTGGTACCGCCTAGGAGGGGTCGGTACTACCGACCAAGCGCAGAAAGGTAGGGTTCGGGCCGCCGCCGCCCCTTCCCTATATATTGTCCGTGGCCGCCGTTGGGGAATTCTTCTTGACTCTCTGACTTCTTGAACATCCTCTTGAGTAAGATCTAATCCCCTCCTTCGATCTCTTTGCTTGTTAGTGCGAATCCAAGTGAGATCGAGAGATCCAAGTGCATTTGCTTGTGAGTTTGCATCTAGTGGCACTTGGCGATTGTGGTTGCTGCGGATATTCTTATTACTCTTGGTGGTTGCCGCCACCTAGACGGCTTGGAGCAGCGGAGGAGATTAGGCACGAGTGGTGATTGTTCGTGGCCATCTCCCGGTGATTTGTAAGGGGTTCTTGTACCTTCCCCGGCGGAGCGCCAAAGGTAACTCTAGTGGATTGCTCGTAGCTTGTGGATCCCCATCTTGTGTTGGTTGTGCGGCACCCTATTGAGGGTTAGGCGTGTGATGCCTATTAGCGCGTGAACCTCCAAGTGGGTGTATCGCTACAACGGGGACGTAGCTTGCCGGCAAGCAAGTGAACCTCGGAGGAAAAATTATTGTGTCAACTTGTCTCCGTGGTATTCATTGATATTCATTTACTAATCTCTTGCCGGATCGGTATACACACTCCTATCTCTTGTACTTATTTTGTTACATTCTTGCAAGTATTATTTATATGTTGTTGCTATTCTAGTTTTTCTATCTTGTGTAGTGATTCATATTGTGGATAGGTGGCTTGCACTTTTGTAGAGCTAGCGCTATCTTTGCTACGCCATTTAGTTGTATAACAAGTTTGTTTAAGTGTTGTTGTAGAATTTTTTATAGGCTATTCACCCCCCCCTCTAGCCATTTAGGACCTTTCAAGTGGTATCGGAGCAAGGTCACCGTTTATTCAAGGCTTAACAACCTTCGGTGTCAAAATGGCTCATATCAACAACACTAAAAGGCCACCCCAATTTGATGGCACAAATTACAGTTATTGGAAGGCAAAGATGACTACTCACATCAAGTCAATCAATAGAAAAATTTGGAGTGTGGTAGAAACAAAGATTGAGATAGTCGATCCAGAGCATCTCACCAATGCCGAAGAAGAGAAGATGCAAAACAATGATATTGCTCTCAGTGCTATTCATGATGCTATTGATGCAAATGTGTTTGAGCAAATCAAGGGCATGGAACTGGCTAATGAGGCATGGAAGAAACTAGAAGAGTCATATGAGGGCACTCAAGCAGTCAAGGGAGCAAAGGCTTATATTCTCAAGGAGAAGTTTGCAAGCTTCAAGATGAAGGAAGATGAAAGTGTGCCGGAGATGTTCAATAGGCTACAAGTGCTAGTCAATGATCTAAAGGCACTTGGGGAAGAAGTGAAGGACAAGGACTTCTCACACAAGTTCTTGAGATGCCTCCCAAAGAGGTTTGGTATGTTGGTTACTTTGCTAGTAAGAAGTGGTTTGGACACAATGACACCAAACCAAGTACTTGGAGATGTGATGACCGATGACACATATAGAGAAGAAAATGAAGAAGAAGAGAAGAAGGATGAAAAGAAGAAAAGTGTGGCATTCAAAGCCACAACATCATCATCCAAGACCAAGAGCAAGGGAAAAGCAAAGAAGGAAGAATCAAGTGAAGATGATTGCTCCAATGCTAGTGATGATGAAGATGAAGAGATGGCCTTATTTGTTAAAAGATTTGGCAAATTCATGAAGAAGAAGGGCTACCGGGCAAGAAGGAAGAAGACATCATACAAGAACAAGGATGAACCAAGAAGGTGCTTCAAGTGCGGTAGCAAGGACCATTTCATTGCTCAATGTCCATACAACAGTGAAAATGATGACAATGACAACAAGAAGGACAAGAAGAGGGAGAAGAAAGAAAAGAAGAGTTACACGAAGAAGAAGAAGGGGCAATCATACATGGTCACTTGGGATAGTGATGCTTCCACAAGTGATAGTGATGAAGATAGTGATAATGAAGATCACAAGACAAGCAAGAAGAAGGCACTTGCAAGTATTGCTATCAACAACAAGCCTTCAATCTTCGATACTCCATCATGCTTCATGGCTAAGGCCACAAAGGTACTATCTGATGATGATGAGAGTGATAGTGATGATAGTGATGATAATGAACCCACTAAAGATGAATTAATTGAAATGCTTGATGATGCTAGAGAACATTTTGATAAAAAGAGAAAGGAGTGCAAAGAATTGCAAAAGAGACTAAAAGCTCTTGAGCAATCCTTTGAGGAGCTCAATGCTACTCATGAGAGGATAGTGGAAGCCCATGAGGAGCTTGGCAATGCTCACACTAAGCTTAAGGAAGCTCACTCCTCACTTGTTGATCAAGCTAAAACTGAAAAAGTGGTTAAAACATGTGACATAGGCATAGCTTGTGATATAATTGATGAATCTTTCTATAAGCCTATTATTGTTGCTGCTACTAACCCTTCATGTAGCTCATCATCTACCACTACTACTTCATCTATGGATGATGGCTTCACTTGTGATGCCTCACTCATGGTTGAAAATGAGACATTGAAGAAGGAGGTAAATGAGCTCACTCACGCCTTGGGTAAAGCCTATGGTGGTGAGGCCCGCTTGCTTAAGTGCTTGGGTAGCCAACGCTTTTCTCTCCACAAAGAGGGATTGGGCTATACCCCCAAGAATGGCAAGGCGGCTTTTGCTACTCACAAAACTAGTTTTGTGAAGAGCAATGGTCGGTTTTGCACTAGATGCAAGCAAAGTGGGCATATAGAGCTATATTGCAAAAACAAGAACAAGATTGCTAATGTATCCTCTATTCAGTTTGATTCTTGCTATTTGCTTACCAAAGGTGTTAATGGTGTGAAAGCTAAATTCATTGGTGCACCAATTGTGGGCTCAAAGAAGAAAGCCATTTGGGTACCAAAGAGTTTGGTAACTAATCTTGGAGGACCCAAAAAGGTTTGGGTACCTAAAAAGAATTGATTTGTTCTTGTAGGTCAACTATAAAGCCGGAGGAAGGCATTGGGTGCTTGATAGTGGGTGCACTCAACATATGACAGGAGATTCAAGAATGTTCGATTCAATCAATTCAAGTGGCAATCATGGTTTTGACTCTATCACATTTGGTGACAATGGAAAAGGCAAGGTTAAAGGGCTTGGTAAGATTGCAATATCAAATGACATGAGCATTTCCAATGTGTTGCTAGTTGAGAGCTTGAACTTCAATTTACTGTCAGTTGCTCAGTTGTGTGATCTTGGTTTCAAATGCATTTTTGGAGTTGATGATGTAGAAATCATAAGTGTAGATGGCTCAAATCTGATATTTAAAGGATTTAGATATGAGAACCTTTACTTGGTTGATTTCAATGCTAGTGGAACACAATTGTCAACATGCTTATTCACTAAGTCCAGTTTGGGTTGGTTATGGCATAGAAGGCTTGGTCATGTTGGAATGAAACAGTTGAACAAATTAGTGAAACATGATTTAGTTAGAGGCTTGAAAGATGTCACATTTGAGAAGGATAAACTTTGTAGCTCTTGTCAAGCTGGAAAACAAGTTGGTAACACCCATCCTAAGAAAAGCATGATGAGTACCAGTAAAGCATTTGAGTTATTGCACATGGATTTATTTGGACCAACAACATACACTAGCATCGGTGGAAGTAAATATGGCTTTGTGATAGTGGATGATTACACTAGATACACATGGGTCTTCTTTCTTAGTGATAAAAGTGAAACTTTTGAGATCTTCAAAACCTTTGTCAAGAGATGTCAGAATGAGTTTGAAACAACAATCAAGAAAGTTAGAAGTGACAATGGGAGTGAATTTAAGAATACTAGAATTGATGAGTTGTGTGATGACTTTGGCATTAGACATCAATTCTCACCCAAGTATACTCCTCAATCAAATGGGATTGTTGAAAGGAAGAACAGAACTTTGATTGATATGGCAAGGTCTATGCTCAGTGAATACAATGTCAGTCATTCTTTTTGGGCCGAAGCTATCAATACGGCTTGCTATTGTAGCAACCGTCTCTATTGCCATGGCATGCTAGAGAAGACACCATATGAGCTATTGAATGGGAGAAAGCCAAATATCGCATACTTTAGAGTTTTTGGTTGCAAATGTTATATATTGAAGAAAGGTGCAAGATTGAGCAAATTTGAGAAGAAATGTGATGAAGGATTCTTACTTGGATATTCAACAACGAGCAAAGCATATAGAGTTTGGAACTTGGCTAGTGGTATTATGGAAGAAGTGCATGATGTTGAATTTGATGAAACTAAGGGCTCTCAAGAAGGAAATGAAAATCTTAATGATGTGAGAGGCACTCAATTGTCAAATGCAATGAAGAATATGGATATTGGTGATATTAGGCCAAGACAAGTGGATGATAATGAAGATGACCAAATGTTCTCCTCAAGTGTGCAAGTTGATGCAAATCAAGCTAGTGGTTCTCATGATCAATCAAGTGCTAGTGAAGATCAACAAGCTAGTTCATCTCAACCAAGCAATCAAGTGCAAATCCTCCAACCAACCAATATTGCAAGGGATCATCCCATAGATCAAATTGTGGGGGATATTAGAAGTGGTGTGCAAACAAGATCAAGATTGGCATCTTTTTGTGAGCATTTTTCTTTTGTGTCATCATTTGAGCCAACCAAGATAGAAGATGCATTGATGGATGTTGATTGGGTAAACGCTATGCATGAAGAGCTAAACAACTTCACCCGCAACCAAGTTTGGGAACTTGTTGAGAGACCAAAGAATTACAATGTAATTGGAACCAAATGGGTATTTCGAAATAAGCAAGATCAAGATGGGATAGTAGTAAGAAACAAAGCAAGATTGGTAGCTCAAGGCTACACTCAAGTTGAAGGTCTTGATTTTGGAGAAACATATGCACCGGTTGCAAGAATGGAAGCAATTAGAATTCTATTGGCTTATGCATGTGCTCATAATATCAAGTTATATCAAATGGATGTCAAAAGTGCATTTCTCAATGGGTATATCAATGAGTTAGTGTTTGTAGAACAACCTCCCGGTTTTGAAGATGACAAGAAGCCCAACCATGTTTACAAGCTCAAAAAGGCGTTGTATGGTTTGAAGCAAGCACCAAGAGCATGGTACGAGCGGTTGAGAGATTTCCTACTCTCTAAAGGGTTCAAGATGGGCAAGGTTGATACTACTCTCTTCACCAAGAAGATTGGCAAAGACTTGTTTGTGTTGCAAATATATGTTGATGATATTATCTTTGGGTCAACCAACCAAGAGTTTTGTGAAGAGTTTGGGAATATGATGGCAAATGAGTTTGAGATGTCTATGATTGGAGAGCTTAGTTACTTCCTTGGTCTTCAAGTCAAGCAAATGAAGAATGGTACTTTTGTGAGTCAAGGCAAGTACATCAAAGATATGCTCAAGAAGTTTGGCCTAGATGATGCAAAAGCTATTAGTACACCTATGGGAACAAATGGACATTTGGATAGTGATGCTAGTGGCAACATGGTGGATCAAAAGTTGTATCGGTCTATGATTGGAAGCTTACTTTATGTGACCGCTTCTAGGCCGGATGTGATGTTTAGTGTATGCATGTGTGCAAGATTTCAAGCTTCACCAAGAGAGAGTCACTTGAAGGCAACTAAAAGAATATTGAGATATTTGAAGCATACACAAAATGTTGGATTGTGGTATCCCAAGGGGTCAAACTTTGAGTTGATTGGATATTCGGACTCCGACTATGCAAGATGCAAGGTTGATAGAAAAAGCACATCGGGCACATGTCAATTACTTGGAAGATCACTTGTATCATGGTCATCGAAAAAGCAAAACAGTGTTGCACTTTCAACCGCCGAAGCAGAATACATATCCGCAGGAAGTTGTTGTGCTCAATTACTTTGGATGAAAGCAACTTTGGATGACTTTGGAATTAAATTCAAACAAGTACCATTGTTATGTGACAATGAGAGTGCAGTGAAGCTCACCAACAATCCAGTACAACATTCAAGAACAAAGCACATTGACATTCGCCATCACTTCATAAGAGACCATCAACAAAAGGGTGATATTTCAATTGAGAGTGTTGGTACCGATGATCAACTTGCCGATATATTCACCAAGCCACTTGATGAAAAGAGATCTTGCAAGCTAAGGAATGAATTGAATATACTTGATTTCTCAAATATGAGTTGATGCACCCTCCGTTATATGACATGCCTCTCCTTCAACAAAGCAAAGGTAAAATTGTGTGGCATGACATTCATTCTTGCTAAGGATATGTTTAGTGCATTTAGTCATTCCTTGCATCTTATAGGCTCATTCATGAAAATAAAATACTTTGGATGTACATATGGTACCACTATTGCTTCTATGTTTGATATGATCTAGTGGTAGCATATGACATGTTTATGGGCTTGTGAACCTAGTGTTTGATCTTGGAAACAAGCATTCAAGGGTTTAACCGACGTGAGTAAGATAACCATTGAAAGATGTGTGAAGAAGCTTACTCTAGAGCAAACCGTGTTAAATATCTTATGTTTGTTTGCAAGGTTGAACCATTCTATGAACTTGATCACCCTTTTTGATTAATTTAACTCCTACTAAAATTGGTGTGCCTTTTATGGTACTTAATGACAAAGGGGGAGAAATGGTTAAGATAGATATATATAACAAAGGGAGGATCAATTAAAATTTGAGCACACAAGTAGGGGGAGCAAGCTCATGAACTTATTGTTGCATTTGAATGTGCATATTCATATGAGTGATTGCTTTGCAAAAGTTTAAATTCAATACACATGCTTGTGTGATGTATGCTAGAAATAGATTTTGAATGATGATTTGTGCACTAGCATGCATAAGTGGTAGCTAGATGTAAGTTGCTTTTACAAGTGATACCAGATCCTTTCATATAATGTTGATCTCATGAGGTATCTAGTGTTTGTTTTTAAGTCTAGCTAACCATGGTGCTAAGGATGATGAAAATTGGCAACTCCGATTGGTATCACGCTTCAAAGGTCCATTCTTTACACCTTAGCATCATGTGATAGTATCACTCTCCCACATTTCATATCTATGCATATGTGCCGAACTTGAACCAAACACTATAGCACATATGTAGGGGGAGCTAATACTAGTAGAGGTGATTCAAATTTTTCAAATATATATCTTTGTAAAAGGTTGTCATCAATTACCAAAAAGGGGGAGATTGAAAGTCCTTGTTTGGTTTTGGGTAATTGATGTCACCTAGTGTACTAACCATGTCATGAAGTGCTTATGAGCTAGGTTGGTACACACCATATGTGGGAGCTAAATGACGATCATGATATTGGTGGTGATGGCCAAAAGATAGATCAAGTGCCTCACATTTGGAAGACGAAGAAGAGAAAAGCAAAATCCTATGGAGATCAAGGCAAAGGTATAAATAGGAATTTTGGTTTGGCACTCAAGACACCATAGAGGGTGTGAGTGCGTTTAGGATAGATAGCCGTACTATTAAGAGGGGAATATCTCAGTGATCGCGGTTATCAAGTGCCACTAGGTGAATTCATACATGCATATGCATTAGGATCTAGTGTGCTAACTCGAATCCTTTGAAAATGATTGTGAAAATGCTAACACACTTGCACAAGATGATAAACACTTGGTGGTGTTAGCACATTTGCAAAGGAGAAGTTGTTGAAATAGTTTTGGATCAACTCGGAGATGAAAATGGGTTTTTCTGTGTGAAGCCGGTGGTACCGACCAGGAGGGGTCGGTGGTACCGCCCAAGGAGGCAGCGTGCAGACCTCTCTGTGATGGGGCGTTTTTGGCCTAGCGGTGGTACCGCCATTACCTCGGTAGTACCGCGCCCGGTACTACCGACCAAGGTCGGTGGTTGGCGAGTTTTTGCAGAGCTCTCTGTTGTTTTTGAAAAATGGCTTGCCGGTAGTACCGCCATTACCTCGGTACTACCGCCCACGGTGGTACCGACGCAAGGCGGTAGTGACTGGTTTTTTTTCGCAGAGTTCTCTGGTCGCGGCGCCTTTTGGCCTGGCGGTAGTACCGCCATCACATCGGTACTACCGACCTCGGAGGAACCGACCAGGGGTCGGTGGTTTGCCGAAATCAGCGGGATATGGGAAAACGGCTAGTTTGACTCTGTCGGTGGTACCGCCTAGGAGGGGTCGGTACTACCGACCAAGCGCAGAAAGGTAGGGTTCGGGCCGCCGCCGCCCCTTCCCTATATATTGTCCGTGGCCGCCGTTGGGGAATTCTTCTTGACTCTCTGACTTCTTGAACATCCTCTTGAGTAAGATCTAATCCCCTCCTTCGATCTCTTTGCTTGTTAGTGCGAATCCAAGTGAGATCGAGAGATCCAAGTGCATTTGCTTGTGAGTTTGCATCTAGTGGCACTTGGCGATTGTGGTTGCTGCGGATATTCTTATTACTCTTGGTGGTTGCCGCCACCTAGACGGCTTGGAGCAGCGGAGGAGATTAGGCACGAGTGGTGATTGTTCGTGGCCATCTCCCGGTGATTTGTAAGGGGTTCTTGTACCTTCCCCGGCGGAGCGCCAAAGGTAACTCTAGTGGATTGCTCGTAGCTTGTGGATCCCCATCTTGTGTTGGTTGTGCGGCACCCTATTGAGGGTTAGGCGTGTGATGCCTATTAGCGCGTGAACCTCCAAGTGGGTGTATCGCTACAACGGGGACGTAGCTTGCCGGCAAGCAAGTGAACCTCGGAGGAAAAATTATTGTGTCAACTTGTCTCCGTGGTATTCATTGATATTCATTTACTAATCTCTTGCCGGATCGGTATACACACTCCTATCTCTTGTACTTATTTTGTTACATTCTTGCAAGTATTATTTATATGTTGTTGCTATTCTAGTTTTTCTATCTTGTGTAGTGATTCATATTGTGGATAGGTGGCTTGCACTTTTGTAGAGCTAGCGCTATCTTTGCTACGCCATTTAGTTGTATAACAAGTTTGTTTAAGTGTTGTTGTAGAATTTTTTATAGGCTATTCACCCCCCCCCCCCCCTCTAGCCATTTAGGACCTTTCAAGAGCCCAATTCATGTTATGGCCACCCCTAGTCTATTTGTGTTCATTTTAAGATGGAAGGCCTGAATATATTGCAAATGTCCTTAGACAAGAAAATACATTGCATTGTTTGTATGGTCAAATGGTTCTAAAATAGTATTTCCTTCACCTCACATACAAATAAAAGAGTGTTTTGTACGTTGAGTTTACAAATAAGTTTCACATAACCATTATTTATTTATGTTTAAGATGAATTTAGTGATTTTTTCCATAGATTCTCACATGCTCCATACCCCCCCCCCCCTCTTCCACACACACACACACACAACAAGCACTACACATCAATGTTGAAGACGTCATGTTTGACCACCATGGTTGGTAGGAGTCTCTTTACCAACTCATAGGTGTAATTAATGGTACAATTCTTGTGCATATAAATTAATGGTATGGTTCCTTTGCATATAAATGTGAAGGACCAAAAATGGCGACCAGAGGGGATGAGAGCCTCAAATTTCTTTTCAGAAATAGATAGCCTATGTCCCAAATTTAAACCCTAAAAGAAATAGCCACTCAGTATGATGTCCATGACCCAAATGATTGAGTGGATGTTCCCTAGGAACACAACGGGACACCACAAAACTCTCATGCTCTTAGTTCACGCGAGTCAACTAGTGACTAGATAAACTTTGAGTAACCTCAACCTCCCCTAAGCAACACGAAGGGGGATTCAGGCTTTTTGGCAAAGCGAGAAGCCGATTTCTGTAGAGCACGGAAGCCGGGATTCCAGCGCAAAAGCTGGAACGCAAATTGGAAACCAACTAAAGAAACCACGGACGAAAACACGTAGATAGGTCACTGACCGGACTCTGAGTGTGTTCGGTCAGACCTGATTGGACGCTTTCGGTCACAGAAACACTGTTTCTAGACCTCTCTGTTTGTGACCGGACACTGCACAGTGAAGCGTCAGGTCACGTTCACTTGGTGAACAATGACGGCAGCGTGTCCGGTCACAGCACACCAGGCACGTCCGGTCACATGTGGACCTCTCTGGAACTGACCGGACTCTGCAAGAGGTGCATTTGGTCGATTCCTGAGCAGGGTCCGGTCACAGCGGTCTGCAGCTGTTCAATGACCGGACTCTGTGGTCAGCGTCCGGTCCCTCTAGACTGAGCGTTCGGTCACCCCAAAAACACTATTCATTCATCGAATCGACCCGATCTCCCTCAAATCAAAAGCACTAAGGCTCAAACTTGGTGTGTGTCACACCCAAAATTTCTGATTTTGGGTTGTGAGTAGAAAATACTAAATAAAATAAATAATTTTAATATTTTTATAAAATTGACCATGTTTAGCTGGAGCTAGCGCCACTTTAGTCGTAGTAAAACAAGAATTTTCAAAATTTTCCTAAACTAATTTGATGGGTTATGTTTGATGTGATGGTTGGTTGCTGTTTGACCTTGTGTTGTGAGTCGGTATAGTTTTAAAACACGTTTGGTAGGCTGTCTTTCTATATCCAGTCCGTTTTTGTCTTCTTTCGAAATCAAATTTATCGTTTCCATCTCTATCCTCTTGTTGGACCTTTCTAAGATTCTTTTTCTTATATCTCAGATCACTTCTTTAAGTCCATCATCCATCATTATATCGCTACAAACTTCTCGGAAATTTTTCTGACCTTTTTCGGAATAGTTTCCGATCTTTCTGCAAACATAATCTAATTTTTAGATGCTCCAAAATATCTTTTCATGAGCTCCAAATACTTTATTTGAGTTCATTATATTTCAAAGTGTCTCTGAGAATTTTCCTAGAATTTTCGGAGCCATCGGATTATTTTTCGTGGCTTAAACAACAATTCTGGACTTTTCTGGAATTATTTTAATCCCGAAATTAATTAATTCCGAAAATTAATAAATATCTCGTTTTTCCATCTTATCCAAACCCTAACACTATATATATGCCGGTGTTCATCTCGACGCGAGGATTACAGAAGTACAATCCGTTTTCGCAGCCGCCACTCCCATCAACCCAGATCTGAAGCCGAAGTTTCGCATCTGCTCTTCTCCGGCGAACTTCCGGCGAGCTTTTCCGGCCAAACCGTCGCGTTCCGGAGAAAACCGTCACCACCATGAGGTAGCCCTCTTCGTTCTCTACACTGTGGTGTCTTCCTTTTCACGAATCCATCAACGTTTGATCGTTCCCTAATTCATCTCCCTTTTCCGGCGAGGTGTTTCCATGGCTGATGTCCTTTGTTCTCTTCTACTGCACTAGTCGTCCTTGGGCCGCGTCCTTTAGCCGGACACCGCCTCTCGCATGGTCTGGTGCACGGCGCCGCCTGCAAGCCAAGGCCGCGACCCTGCCCCCTCTCCCTGCGTGCGTTCGAGAGGAGCAGATGCTCCCTGCTCTGCTGCCTTTTGGGCACCCACGCAGTCCACGTTGGCCCCCTAGACCAGCAAGCGAAGCCGTCGCCAGCAGGCAGGCCGGACAAGCCCGCTCCGGTCAGCGGTCGAGCCTCTCGTCCCTCCTCGTGGTGCAGTGCAATAGCCCGTGGCAGCCATGGGTTTTCTTCCAACGAAGAAGAAAGAAGATGAAGGTAGAAGATAAATTATTTACAGTTTTGCCACTCAGCGTTAATTTCCATCGTTTAATCAGTTAATCTCCGTCTCATTCCGTTCTAGTTGCGTTAGTTTTGTGTCGCCACGATCTACGCAGCAGTGTTTAATGCTTTTAATGTCACATGTTTTTCCATATAAAGTTAAATATTAAATTGATTAATAAACCTACAACCGATTTATAATTAAAATCAATGTAGGTTTTATATTTCGATATTTTATACACAAATGTTAATATGATTAATCACTAGCGCAAATATGTTTTTAATTTATAATTTGCTTAGACTAAACACTGCTACATAAATTACGTTCAGATGCTCTCACATGTTTACTTTCTTTTACTAAGCTAACGTTTAACATGATTAAATTATATGATAATATTTATGAATAAAATATGATTAGTCTAGCCTGACTTAATAATTAAAATATATTGTTCTCTAATCTGAATTAATATTCTATCATGATCTTATTTAATTAAAATAAAGCAAGCCAGTAGTTCTTACTTTTATAATATAAAATTCTCGGTAGACGTGTCTCTCAGTCGTTTGGTGCGATCCCGCGACCGTAGTGCGAGCTCTCTTTTAGTACGTTGTTTTGTCTCGTGTTATGTTGTTCTTAGTTCTCTGTTGTTTGCTTGTATGTTGCCTATGTGTGATGCTTGCTACGAGTAGACGTCGATCGGTTGTGCGCGCTAAAGATCAGAAGTTGATGACCCAGAGCTGAAGATGTGAGAATTGGTCAAGTTTAACAGGCAAGTATACATGGGATCATCCTTGTTACCTACGCACTTTAATCTACCAATCATGTGCATGTGTCAAAATGATAACCATAGGAATTAACTAGATGTTCGACCTGTTCCTTGCTACCGTGGGATATGTGCATTTGGGTAGATTTGCTAGTGCTGTAAAACCTATAACTAAGGTCTAACGAAATGATTAATGATATGTACAACGTCTGATCTTATCTTGTTCTTGGTAATGTGAACCCCGGGCGTGGGAGCCTTCGTGCTCTTGGCCCTCCTCAAATGATCTTCTGTCGGCAAAAGCTGGGACATACAGTACAACCGTGAGGGCTACATGGCTCTGGTTTTAGTTGGTTCGAGGACCTCTCCTCGCTTGATGGTGGTTACCCGAAAGGGCACAAAAGGGGCTTGCCGAGACGGATATAGGACAACCTCTGGTCTCATGTGTATAGCCGGGAAGGAATGTGCCATCGGAAAGGGGGGTTCCTATAACTGCTTGCCGATTGGAAACCTAGTGGCCACTATCTTGCTAGGGGAACCTCGAAAGACTTCATAGTGTACCCTGCCGCACCTCCTTGGTAGAGGTGATATGGGATTTGCAACCCCTGGCATATGGGGATCACGGCTCACGGGTAAAGTTGTACAAACTCTGCAGAGTAATAAACTGGTATATCAGCCGTGCTCACGGTCAAGAGCGGCCCGGAAAACTCACAGACTAAACACTTTAATGAAATTTACTCTTGTTCACTTTACCATCATATTTGAGATTCTGATGAAGTTGCCATATTATTATTCATGTGGCTTAATTGGGTTTGCAAGCACAACTTGATGATTATCTAAAGCTAAAATATTGACTCAACTAAAAGTGCTAACCGCAGTAAACCAGTGTCAAGCCTTTTGAGCTTCATAACCCCATGTTGTATTTGCTGAGTACGACATGTGCTCACCCTTGCTATTTCCCCCACACCCTCAGTCTCCATCAGAGTTGCGCAGCGGAAGCGTGGTGAAGACACAGATGAGTTTCCAGAATACTGACAGAAGTGCTACGCATATGTTACCCCCAGTCAACTGTCCCTGTGAAGAATGAAGTCTGAAGAGAAGATTAGTATCTGTTCCGCTTAACTTTGATGTAAGTGTTGTTTTCAATATCTAGAACACTGTTTTTGATATCTTTTCCCTCTGTGGTTGTATGTGTGGACTTCCTGGGCACACATATAGCGTACCTGGTTTTGTTCTTTAAAACCGGGTGTTACAGTGTGAGAGATCACAAGCAAGTTAGTGAGCTACACCTACAAGATCATGACTTGAATCTAACTGCAGATCGGTGAATCAAAGAAAATCAGTGAAGAACAAGCAAAACAAGATCCAACTCAAAATCCGCCCAATCTGTGTGCTCGTGAGGAATTAAAGAAAATCCTTTGGTGGAAAGATATCTCTCACTATGCTGCACAAGATGATTCAAACGGATTTTCAATACATCCCTCAAAACAAAAGACCTCGTGAAAGAACAAAAGAGGGGAAACAAAGAACGCGAAGAACAAAACGCGATCACAATGATTTCAGCCAAATCCCCAATGAGGAGACAAGGAGATTACAGTCTCCTTTCCTGAAATCAAAATACACAGAGGAATGATCTTTGTCTCTGCGGATCACAAGTAGCTAGAGAGAGAGGAGCCCTAACAGATGAATATCTGGAGTCTGAAATGAAATGCTGCAAGGATAGGTGGGATGAGGACAATGTCCCACACGAGGAAAAACATCGCGCTCCCTGCGGGCGACTCAGGGGGCGACGGCGCCGCCAACCTCCCCCTCCCTCCCAGCTTCTCCTCTGGCCACCATCGTCGCCCCTCGGTGGGCGGCGGTGGCGGCCTTCCTCCCCTTCTCCTCTCCTCCCCCCTCCCGCTACCCTCCACCCTCTCTTTCTCTGCGCGGCGGCCGGCGTTTCTCCGGCGGCGAGCGGTGGCGGCCGACCGGATCTGGGTTTCCGGGGGCCGGATCTGCCCCGTGCGCCGGCCTCGCGGCCACTGGAGGCATCGTCGGGGCTGTGCAGTGGCCAGTCGGGCCCCTCCTTCTCCAGCGGCTGAAAGGACCTTGATGTCGCCTAGAGGGGGTGTGAATAGGCCTATTAAAAATCATAGCTCAAAACTTTGTTAGAGATGCCCGGCACTACCGCCCTGAGCCCAGAACTGTCGCACCCCGGCACTGCCGGCCTCAGCCCAGTACTACCGCGCCAACAAACTGCCCGAGCCTGCAATTCAAAAACTAGCCATAGAAAACTAGATCTATATGAATAGAAGTGTTGCTCTTGGTTTCCTGAACCTGCAGAACCAACTCAACCAAGCCAAATATGTTGTATGAAGTAGATCAGGGCCAAACCCTAGAATCAATCACAAGCTCACAAGTATGATGAATGAACACAAGTAAATACAAGAGACAAGTGATTTATCCCGTGGTTCAGCTCGCCATCAAGGCTTGCTTACCTCCACGTTGTTGAGGATGACCACTTAGGTCAAGAGCTTTGCAACTCTTCCTCGATCTCAAGTCAAGGAACTAAATCCTTGAAGTGAGGGGTAATAATACTAGCTGCACCAGTGATTACAAACTTCCCGCTGCTCACCACAAGCACGGGAGCTCGCCCGGCGACGCCTAGCCGTCTAGGAGGCTTCACCTCCAAGAGTAAAAGATGCACAACGAAGATCGACGAAGCCCGACAAGTGCTCAAGGTTTGGAATGCTCTAATCTGCTCTCTAGCTCTTAATCACACACCCCCAACACTTAATCATGCACTAAGCATGTCACTCTCACAAGAGAGGGTTGGGGAGAGCTCTCAAATGGCTTGGGAAAGGTTGGGAGTGAACTGAGCATCAGCAGCCTCACACCTGGAGGCGTGGAGTAGGTATATATACCCCCCCCCCCCCCACACACACACACTCAAAACTAGCCGTTAGAGGTCAGAAACTAGTCGTTACTAGCTGTACAGGCCCGGCACTGTCGCACTTAGCCCGGCACTGCCGCTCGACAGAGCGGCACTACCGCAGCTCCTTGAGACAGCACAGGTGACCTCACAAAAAACGCCATAACTTTTTACTCTGAACTCCGATTTTAGTGATCTTGGACATTTCGGAAAGCTTATTTCGAGAGCTATCCAACCCTGCAGACAACAAGCCCAAGATCAACAAGTGCAGGTGCAGTGCTAAGTGTTTTATCTCATGTTAGCACTCGGGTTTGGTTAGTTTGAGCACTTGAGACTTGTCTATGATTCGTATTGCATCCCCCTTGATAGTACGACATAACTATACTCAAGATAAAGAAAATATAACCATTTTAACCACTTGAGTCTTCAATGTCTTCATATGCCATTTCTTATTGATATCACTTCAAAAGGGGTTGCAATCATCTTTGTCTCCTTTCTTTGAGCAAGCACACCTTGAGCATGTGACTTGAACCATTTCCACACATATGAGTTCAATCCATGGCTTCAAGTCACTTCCACTAATGATTTGATCCTTAACATAATATGACTCCTCATAGCTTGATTAGTACCTCGACTCAATGCAAGTGCTCTCTTCTTCACCCTAGCCATAGTACCTCGGTCTTCTTGACCTTCACCTTCGCTTAGTACCTCGAAGCCCTTTCCTTGCTATCTTCACCTTATCAAGCCACACTCAAGTCACATCATATTGAGCATCCATTGAAAACCATTTCTTCAATATTGTGATCCTTGCTTGAATATCTTTTAGATATAAATGTTGAGATCAATTAAGCTTTAGTTTGACTCACATAGAGACATATATGGATCATCATTAATATGGTCAAGCCAATTCATGATTCCTTATATCCTCTCCTTTTTGGCTTGACATTCTACACTCACTTCAATCTCCATCTTCATACTTCTAGCTTGATCAAATCAATGCAAAGTGATTCTCCAAATATTTATCCATACAAGCAAACAAGTGTAGAGATGACATATATCAAATACGAGTTAAGTCCTTGTCATTTGACCTTTGTTTAACATTCACTCACTTATGCATTCTTGATTCATTCGTCAACCTTGATCAAAGCTAGTTCACTATCAAACTCTTCTTGCTCATGAAAAGCAACCCATTGTTGAGACCATTCCAAAATCATCAATCCATGTCTCACTTGCCATTTGCTAAATATGTTTGCTTTCTCATGATGCCATGATATCCCACAACATAGAAGCCATATCATCAACTCTATTTGCATTGTTGTCTTTTGCTTGAACAAGATTGTTTCCATGATCTTCCAATACAACAATACACAATTTTGGCCTTCATTTCAACACTATGTGGAATACCATCAAGTTTGCTTTTCTTGTTGTACCTTTGATACACTTAGCAAACTTGTTAGACCTTTAATTATGTTGTCACTCAATTCACCAAAACCCACTAAGGGCTAGATGCACTTACAGCGGCGGGCGGCTGAAAGGTCCTAGTTTGGTTTTGGTAATTGAGTGACAACTTAGGTGGACTAATATGTGTTTAAAGTGAATTACACAGGTGATTAGTCCACAGGTGATCATGTGTGAGCAACATATGCCATAGAGGTGAAATGGCTTGGAAGATGTTGCAAGGCTCACACATGTGAAGAAGGAGCTTAATGCACATGAAACATAACATGTGATCATGTGGCTAAGATGGTGAAGATCAAGGCAAAACTTGGCTTGATGGACCGGTTGCCAAGGTGAAGGGCAAGTTGGAGGCTTTGAAGCCGTTGGTACCGAGTGTCGGGAGGCTTAAGCAAAGACTTGGCGCCGAAGGACCGAAGCGATGGTGAAGAGCAAGTGATGTCAAGATCGGTGGACCATGGAGGCTATGTGATGATATGAAGTGGATCATATCATTTGATGAAGAGGTTGGTGCATGTGTTGCATCAACACCGGAGGAGATGGAATGGAATGCGCAAGGCAAAGGTATAATTGTAGGGCATTTCATTTCACCGGTCATAGGTGTGTAGAGAAGTTTATGACCGGGTTTAGGATAGATGGCCGTACTATTAAGAGGAGGAAACTTGTTTGCATATCGGTCATCTAGTGCCACTTGAGCGATCTAACTTTGCGATGTTACTAGGATCGAGTGGCGTGGTGAGTGCAAGTGCTAATCCTTTGAAAACTAATTGGGAAAATGCTAACACACATGCACATGTTGATGTACACTTGGTGGTGTTGGCACATTTGCAAAGGAGAAGTTGTTGGAAAAGAAGTCATGTTGAAAGGAGGTGAGGAGAAGTGGGAGAAACTAGTGTATAGTCCCTCTCCCCTCCTGCCGAGCTTGCGAGGCAGGATTCAGCGGTTTTCGGAGGTGAAGTGCTATGCTCGGGGAGCATCGGACGCTGGTCCGAGGGGCATCGGACGCTGGGCCGAGCGTCCGATGGCAAACCCTAGTTTCAGTTTGTTGCAGTGGGAGCATCGGACGCTGCATCGGACGCTGGTCCGAGTGTCCGATGGCAGTGACGTGGCGCGAGCAAGTTTAACTGGGAGCATCGGACGCTGGCCTGCGTTCGATGTGGACCCATCTGACGCGTCCGATGTAGAATGGTGCTATCGGGGAGCTCTCTGCATAGACATCGGACGCTGGCCCTTAGCGTCCAATGCTGGGGGGCTGGCGCGTCCAATGTGAGGCAGTTTTGCGCAGAATCGAGCAGAGGCATCGGAGCATCCGATGTTAGGCATCGGCGCGTCCGATGCCACTTTAACTGGCGCGGGAAGTGATATAGTCGTTGGGATCGCTCGGCCGAAGTTGAACGTGGGGGACACGTGGCGAGCATCCAAGCATCGGACGCTGGCCTCAGTGTCCGATGGTCCCGATCCGGAGCGTCCGGTGGTGGCGCAGTTTGCCTAGTGAAGGGGCAACGGCTAGTTAGCTCTTGGGGCTATAAATAGCGTTGGTAACCGGCCTTGGGCTGGTTGTTGAGCACTCCAAAGCCTTGGTGGCTGGTGTGGATGTGCTTGGGAGCCCTCTAACTCGTTTATGCTTGCTAGTGTGCGAATCGATAGCGAGTGAGTGATCGCTAGTTGTCGGTGTTTCGAAACCGGGGGTATGACACCAACGAGTAATATGATCGCGTGCTCTCTTCCTGGATGGTGATGCAAGTTGACACAAGGATTTGTCCTGGTTCGGGCAAAGAAGGCCCTACGTCCAGCGGGGGAGGAGGTTCTTGTATTACTTGCACCTAAGTGCTTGTACAGGGGCGAATACAAGCTCGGTGAGCGTGGACCGGAGTCCAGACTTGAGTGTGTGGATGTATGTGTGGACTCGTGTGTTGTCCCGAGGAGTTGTGTCCTACTCTCCCCCCAGCCTCTTGTGTGAAGGGCCCTGGCGTCCCCTTTTATAGAACAAGAGGAGGCCAGGGTTACACAGGATTGATATGTACAGCGCTCGGTATGGCGAAGAGTAGGAACTCTGTCTTGTCGAAGTCGCTGTAGCCAACGTGGGCGTCGCTGTTGAAGCGTACTTGAAGCGTGGCCTCCATCCCGGGCGCGAACGTGAAGGCATGGCGATGTGGAAACCGTACAGCGCTCACTCCGGCACGTACAGGACGCTGCGGGATCCCTCCGGGTCTTGGGGTACCTGTCCTCCAATGACAAGAGAGCTGTTAGGGCTCGAGTGGCGCGGAGCCGGCCTCGAGGTGGCGCCCACGGGGGGCTCCAGCCTCCGCAGGTCTGGGCGAGTCCCGGAACGCCTAGGCGTTCAGCGGGATCCCAGGCCTCGAGAGGTGGGTCGAGGGTGCTACAGTGCGGGGTATGGCCGAACAGTGCTGTACTGGCGCCCTTTAGCCCATGCTTATGGTGAAAACGAGGTTTGACTCTGACTCCGGTCACTGTTGCACATGCTGTGTACCAGAGGATGTGACCAGAGTTGGTGAATGCATTGAATGCGTGGTATGGGGCTAGCTGCCGGTGTCCGTGCCGCTCGAGGGAGGCGTGAAGCGTCTCGAGGGATAGGCTGTTGTGCCAGAGGGGCTCGAGGTCCCCGCGTGGGGTCTCGAGGTGTAGTGGAGCGCTTGCCCGAGGCCTGACGCGGAGGGCTCGGGCGAGACGGAGAACGAGCGTTCGCCCGAGGCCTGGCTTGGAGGGCTCGGGCGAGACGGAGAGCGAGCGTTCGCCCGAGGCCTGGCTTGGAGGGCTCGGGCGAGACGGAAGGCGAGCGTTCGCCCGAGGCCTGGCTTGGAGGGCCCGGGCGATACGGAGAACGAGCGTTCGCCCGAGGCCTGGCTTGGAGGGCTCGGGCGAGACGGAAAATGAGCGTTCGCCCGAGGCATGGCTTGGAGGGCTCGGGCGAGACGGAAAACGAGCGTTCGCCCGAGGCCTGGCTTGGAGGGCTCGGGCGAGACGGAGAGCGAGCGTTCGCCCGAGGCCTGGCTTGGAGGGCTCGGGCGAGACGAAAAACGAGCGTTCGCCCGAGGCCTGGCTTGGAGGGCTCGGGCGAGACGGAGAACGAGCGCTCGCCCGAGGCCTGGCTCGGAGGGCTCGGGCGAGATGCCTGGTGGGCCAGGCAGGTCTCTTATTCGTTTTGCATTGATTGGGGGTACCCCTTTGGCGTTCCCCCGACACTAGTGCGTTGCATTGAGAGATTGCATCGAGTGGCACTAGGTGATCGAGTTGCAAGCCTGTGGTGCTTGTTACTCTTGGAGGTTGCCACCTGCTAGACGGCTTGGTGATCGTGTCTCCGTCGTGAAGCCCGCAAGAAGATTGTGCGTGGCTCCGGAGAAGGCTTTGTGAGGGGCATTGTGCTCGCCCCGCGGGGATCACGAAGAGCAACTCTAGTGGATTGCGCGTGTCATTGAGTTACCCTCACTTGTGGGTGAGTTCTTGCGGCGCTCGAGTGTCGAGCTAGGTGTGGTGCCTATTAGCCGCCGAACTACAAAAGTGTGTGGTCGACACAACGGGGACTAGCTTGGTGGCAACCAAGTGAACCTCGGGATAAAATCACCGTGTCAACATTGTCTAAATCTTCTCGGTGGTTTGCTATCTCCATACACAAGCTTGTTTTTACTTTCATATATATTGTGCTTGTGTAGTTGCTCTTGTAATTAGTTAGCTTGTGTAGCTTGCTAGTTATCTTCCTTGCTTGTGTAGCATAGAAGTTGATCCCGTGAGTGACTAGTTGACTTGTAGTCTTGCTAGTCACATTGCTTAGTTTGTGTAGCTAAGTTGAGCTCTCTAATTTGGCTTGTGTAGCCTTGTTATTGAGCATTGCTAGTGAGCTTAGGCTTTGTGCTTTTTGCTTAGTGGCATGTGTAGGAGCTCCCCGGTTGATTGAGTACTAGTTGCTTAGGTTTGTGTAACCTTGCAAGCTAGAATTGTTTAGGTGAGCTCTAGCTAGCTCGACACCTTATTTGCTTTGTTTAGGTTCTTTTGTAAGGTGTCATAGAGTATAAGTAGAGGGGTGTAGTCTTGGCTAGACCGATAGTTTTAAATTCCGCATTTGTTTCGGTTAGCCGCTCTGATTATGTTTAAGTTTTAAAAAGGACTATTCACCCCCCTCTAGTCCGCCATCTCGACCCTTCAGCGGCGGTGGTTAGTCGATCGGGCCCCTTCTTCTCCGACGGCGGGCGGCGGCGGCTAGCCGGATCCGGGTCCCCGGGGGCCGGATCTTCCCCTCGCATCGGCTTCGCACTTCAGTGTGGCTCGGGTGTCCTCGACAGCCGGCCTGCTGGATCCACAGCGGGCTCCTGCGGCCGGTCCGCCCTCCACGGTGGCCGTTATGCATGGGCAGCGGGGGCGCCCACTTGTGGCTGGCTGCTGTCGGTCTCCGAGCGATGCTTTGCCCCGAGATCGCATTTCCGAAGGATGCTTAGCTCGCTCCTACGACACCTGCGTTCTGTAGGGGCTGGCAGTGCGGTCGCGCAGTGGCTTGGGTGGTGCCGCCAGTTGCGTACGCCGTCTCGCACCGTGGTGGTGTGGGCGGCTCCTCGGGTGGTGCATCATCAACGTCATGGTGGCGTGGATGGCGTTGTCTCGCTCGTTTTGCTCATTTGTCGCTTCATGGTGGTGAGGCTGATGACAGTCGTGTGGGCAACCCTGCCCCTCACGGTTCGATGGCGGCGCTCTCCCCCTAGGCGGCGGGCGTGATTTGGATGTATGGAGCTCCGGGCGAAAGCCCAATCCGATGGTGGTCGGGCGAACGATGGTGATGCCTTTGGACGTCACATCCTTCCTGGAGGCGTCGTTCTTCGAGTCTCATGCTCCTGTCACCTGATTCTGGGTGAAAGCCTTGCCTTAATTCTCTAAGGCCAGCGACAATGGTGTCTTCGGCGTCACCTCCTTCATGAAGGCGTTGCTAAAGAATCTCCCCGCTCCTCTCACGTGGTCGGTTGGTCGTCATGTTGCGCCTATTTGTGCTTCATGTTTCTCTTCGCCTAGGTTTGTCCAGTCGGTGGTTGTTGTAGCCTTTCTTGTACTGTGTTCGTTTCCGGTGGATGCTTTGCCACCGAGGTGTAATTCTCCTTGACCGTGGTCCTGAGGGCTTTGGCCTTAGTGACTCAGAGGAGCAATTGGTTTCCGGTGGATGCTTTGCCGCCGAGGTGGTTCCGGTGGATGCTTTGCCACTGAGGGGTTCTAGCGGATGCTTTGCCGCTCCTATCATCTATGGCTCTGGTCACTTCTGGCTACCGAGGTGTTGAGGTTAATCGTTTTATTAGGCTCAGCTGCTGGGGATGTTTGGTGGAGGGTCCTCATGTTCTTGCTTTTGTTTGTGTTGAGGACTTTATTGGTAATCCATGGATTACCAATGAATCCTTTTGTATCTTTTGCGTGTAGGTCTATTGACCATGCATTCCCACTTCTCTTAATGAAGAACGTGCAATGCACGATTTCGAAAAAAATAGGTGGGATGAGGGGTGTTATCCCTTATTTATAGCCTTTTACACAATACCCCTTCTACCCCTAGATACATAGAACAAACTAGCTAGCCCTAGGGCATTCTAGTCCAACTCTGTCAAGATCTCCATCGACGGTCACGCGCCTTCCTCATGAGTCGCTTTGTCACAACGCAAGCTCCCAGATGCTGCCACGTGTCATCCCGACGACCACCGCGCCTTCTCACTGCTAGCTTCGCCTCGACACAAGCCTCGCGGTTCCACCACGTGTCGTCTCGTTCTGTATAGGAACCTTCGCCGGGTTTTGAGACCCAAACCAGCAAACCCGCCATCCTGAGTTTTGAGGCCCAAACTCAGTAACCGGTCACCCCAGATTTTGAGGCCCAAACCTGGAAACCGTCGTCGGTGTTTTTTCGAGGTTCTACCACCAAACCTGTGTTGAAGATGGAGCGTGGGTCTCACGCCCCATTGCCGACACCAATGTCGATGCATGTCCAGCCTCCGCCAAGCACAACGCCTTTGCCTTCCTCCCTGACTCGACTGACGGCACTTGCATCTCTCATGCAAGCCCGTGTCCGGCCTCCGCCAGGTGCCATGACGCCACCGTCTTGACTCGACCGATGTCATCGCACATCCTCATGTACTCTTGCTTGTTGCCGCCAAGTGCCAGCTACCACAACTGGTCCTCCGGCCTCTGGTCCGTCAGTCCAAGCCTCACGTCCGCCCTTTGTCACTCCCGGTCCATCGGCACGACACGTCTCTACTTGACCTTCACCTCACCATCGACCATTGCCTCCGAGCTCCACACCTGCACACCAACACAACCAAGAGACATGTTGCACACTCACGTCGACATGTGAGCCTATTGATCAATCACTCATCACAAAGGGCCGACCCATAAGGGCACATATCAACCTTGTGTTCACAAAATGACTCTCTTTGTCTCCTTTGCATGAAGGAATAATTAATGGTACAATTTCTTTGCATATAAATTAATTGGTTTATTTCTTGAATGATTTATTTTTATATCAGGTTAGAGGTCCTAAATTGAATCATTTTTATGCCTTCAAGTAAAGTATCAATGATTCAATTAGTAGATAGTTAACCCACATAAAATAGTATTTTGTAAAAAGAGTCATGAATATGATGTGAAACCTTGTTTATTTCTCTTATAAGAGTCCTAAAAACTAGATCAATTTGGTTTCAAATGTGCTCTAGTTTTGTATGTCTTTCGTATTGCATCTGCAAGTAGTAGAAGTCATGTCTTATCAAATAAACTAGGATCTTGCTTATCTTTCAAATGTGACATTTATTTCATGGGCATTGCAATGGTTGTGTCAAAAATAGATTAGTTGGGCTTTTTCATTCCAAGGATTATGCATGTGAAACACACATAGCCACACACATAAGAGAGCATCAGACAAACAAAATTGTTGAAAGCACTATTGTGTGATTGAGCAGCTTTGCTATGAAGATGAATGGATGCATTTGTTATCAACTTCATCCCATAAACTAGCCACTAGCAAGTATGATTTATCACTTTTAGGTATTATTATGGTCTCAGCAATTAACTTATATCAATATTTTACTCATTTTTTGTGAAGCTTATTACAATTTTAATATTTATAGAATTATTTCTCTAGGGCATCATTGTTCACTGTTTGCATATATCCAACCTAAATATTTATAGACAATTCATAGCCAATATTTCAAAATTTTAACTGCATGTTGTTCCAAAACTTCACTCCACTTCTACTACATAGAGAATATAATTTTGGTGTTGAACGGATGAATGTAAACTTAAATATTGAATGCCCCAGCTACATTCTTGAATGCGTGAATGAAGACCTAAAAATTGGTTGAAAAAATTGGTTACACTAGTCTCTACCTCCTCCCAAATAATATGTAGAAATTTTTTCCAAACCCATTCCACATGAACTTAGTGAAATTTTGCTTACATCAGTCTCAACCTCCTCCCAAATAATATGTAGAAAAAATTGGTTGTGGATATCTCTTATAAAGATTCTACTAAGGTTGATATTATTTTGTTGGATCTTACATCCGATATAAGAGGTGAATCTAAGGTATGATTCATTTCCATAAGAATCAACATGTTTGTAAGAATCGTTGGGTTCATGGTTAACAGAGATGCATGTACTCCCTACCCACTAGGGATCAAACCTCAAGTTTAATCTTGTACATATCTCACTATTATGACTATTTATTTTAGTATTATAATTGTATAAGGATGTGCTAGCGAACAACGAGGTGTTTGTGGTGTCATTATCAGTATCAAGATTTGTTGGTCCAATCTCACATAGGTGTTTCACATCGTGGTATGGTGTGCATTTCTTCATCAATCCCAAGATTTATTGGACCAATTTCCCTAGGTGCTCATAGGTTAGGGATTTACATGTGTGTCTAGGCATTTGCATATGTACATGTTTCATGAAAAAAGAATAAACATATTTCCTAATTCAAGCTTTGCATAGGAATCAGTTGAAACTACTAAATTTGATAGTTTGCTATGATTTCAACTAGCTTGTTCTTATCATATATCTGAATCAGAAGTATGATAAATACAATCATAAAATGACTCTTTTGCTCTACACCACAAATACCATAAAATGAATCTTTTGATCTATAGCATGGAATGAACATAAATGTTGTTTTTGACTAATTTAGGAGTCATAGAATTGAATCTTTCATTAAACTCTAGGGATATCAAGGATAGTTAAGTATCTAGATCTAGAGGGGAGGTTAGTTTTGAAATTTTTATCATAGCTCATAAGTGACTCCATGGTCTTCGTTTGTGGCAGACACTCATTGTGAAGATTTAGTGCATATGGTCAAAGGATGTACATGATATTAGTGAGACTAAAGTAGCAAATCTCAACTCGTGACGAAATTTTACATCTCTATTTTACCTTTTACATGTGAGGTTTAAGTTATATATGTGAAATTTTAGCTTTAAGGTTTTAGAGTTTGGTAAGTCCTATTTTTATGAACACCTATTATGCAGATTTGACTATGGTGTTTGTGCTATATTGGATATGGTATCCAATATTTATGATGGATCCAAGGTATGTTCCCTTTGCATATGATGAATCAATAGGTTTCTAATTTGAAGATTTGCGTGTGAACAATTGTTTTCAATCAGTAAATTGAAGGTTCTAAATTTGAAGATTTATTAGGATTCAACTGAGGCATCATAGATTTCAACTTGAAGTTTGTTATGTATATAACATATAATGAATCTTTTCCTCTACCAATACTTGAACTAAAAGCTTGTTTTTCATTTATGAGTCTATAATACAAATTTTTCTATGAAATTTTGGCGAAGTCAAGAATATGTGGTATCTTCATCTAGAGGGATGATTATTTTTTGAAAGGTGATGTCACTCTTTTATTTCTGGTGAGTAGCATGGACGGTCTTTGTTTGCGGCGGACACTTATTGAGGATTTATTATTCTCCAATCTAACCAACATGTGGTCGGGGAACCTATAAGTGATTGATTTGAGTCGCTAATTCTCAACTCAATGCCAAACACATTTTCTTGTTGAATACATTTTGCACAACTTTTTGTTGCTTTTTCACACCCTAGCCGGTTAAAAAGGTAAATCTATTATACATGGTTATTTTTCTTATTGAACTGGCATAGCTGTCTTCTGATTTTTGTGGATTAGCTGCAGAATAAAGACTTGCCTTACATAACCTGACTACAGTTGATGTGTGTTTGGTGTCAACAAATAAACTAACTTTCAGCAGTGTTTATAATTCTACGAAGCAATGCCATCAAAACCAAGTGAATTTCCTTTTCTCGAATTGAAATTAGCCACCAATATTCTACTAAGTTCTATGCTCCTTTCTAAAAAAAAGGTTCTCCTATGCTCCAAAAAGGTAAGAATCTAAATACATACACCTAATCACAGCTCTATACTTACATTTCTCATAAAAATATGTACCACTTAAAAAGTAGTTAATTAAATACTGCAGGCAAATCCTTATCATAATCCATCATTCACCGGCTCGATGACCTCCTATTTGCCTGCCCTACCATAGTCCCATACTCCCATTCCATCAAACCAAATTAACCCCTGCACGTGTGGGTGAGTACCGAGTACACGTCCGGCGATGGGGTGCTCCAGCTCGAGGGAGGAGGGCGGCGGCGTAGTTCCCCCGTTCGCGGCGCCGGTGGAGCGGCGGCAGGTCCTACGTTCGCGCTCCCTCGGCATGTGCCGCGGCGGGCACGACAGCGTGCACGCGTACACCGCGCTGCCGTTCGAGGAACCGGTGAAGGGTGCCCGTGGCCCGGCCGCGGCTGACGAGGCGCTCCACGGAGAGGATGCGGCGGCGGTCATGGCCAGCCTCGACGATGCCGCATCGTCGTGGACAGCGCGTTGGAGCGCACAACCTGCGCCGTCGCCGTCGCTGCCTACGGAACAGCTGCCTGCGCTTGACCTTGACCCGGAGGTCTTGCATGGCTTCCGGCAGCCCGTGCAGGTGCCTTCGCCGTCGCACCCGGCGCTGCTCTACCCGGAGCAGGAGAGCCCGGCGCCGCAGGAGGCCTGCGACGACGACGTTGACATGGGGACGCCGGCCGCCCGCGACATACCGGAGGTCACCGACTTCGTCCGCGCGCGCGTCGTCGACGAGTTCCATGAAAAGCTAGAGAAGAAGGCGGCGGCCGAGGAAGAAGCCCCTGACGTCGTCGACGGCGACGACGCGACGGCGCCGAGGCGCCGGCTGCCGCGCGCCGGGAAGCCCGTGGTGCTGTACCTGACGAGCCTCCGCAGCGTGCGGCGGACGTTCGAGGACTGCCGCGCCGTGCGCGCCATCCTGCGGTGCTACCGCGTGCGCCTGGACGAGCGCGACGTGTCCATGCACGCCGCCTTCAGGTCGGAGCTGCGCGGCCTCCTCGGCGACGGCTTCGAGGGTGCCGCGCTCCCGCGAGTGTTCGTCGACGGCGGCCGCCGCGACCTCGGCGGCGCCGAGGACGTGCGCGCGCTGCACGAGGCCGGCGAGCTCGCGCGAGCGCTGGCCGGGTGCGAGGCGGCGCCGGCGCGGCCCGCCGGCGCGTGCGCGGCGTGCGGCGAGGCGCGGTTCCTGCCCTGCGACACGTGCCACGGCAGCTGCAAGGTCTTCATCGACGACGAAGGGTGCCGCCTGGCCGGCTTCTTCCGTCAGTGCCCGGACTGCAACGAGAACGGGCTCATCCGATGCCCCGTGTGTTGTTACTGACGATGACTGTTGGATCTACTTAGATTGCAGTGTTGTAATCTGAAATGGGAGTGGTAGATTGCAGATTTTTGCAGTGTTTGTCAGGTTGCTTGTTCGTAGCTGGTCATCAGAATCTTAGGCCCTGTTTAGACCCCCTAAAAGTGTCCACTAAAATTTAGTACTCCCTAATGTTTAGTGAGCATGTACCATGTTTGGTTATATAGTGACTAAAGACCACTAAAGTTTAGTCATTTTTAGCTATTTCTTCATGTCTAAAGACCCTTAAATTTTAGTGGCTCTTAAACTTTAGTGGGGTGTTTGATACTTTAGGGACTAATTTTAGTGGTTAAACTCTAGGGGGCTCTAACCAAACAGGCTTTTAGTTGGGTGTAAAACTAGAGCTATTGTAAGAAGGTATTCTAGATGTGAAATGACAGGTTCTGTTTAGCCTTCTTTTATTTATTTTTTGAAAATAAAAAAGATCCGGTTATCCAGTTTTGATTGATAATAATGAGTTAGCGTACAACAGACGATTACATGAGCAAGAGGTCGGTACTCTCTACTAGAGGAACCTAGGTTGCAGAGGTTTAAAACTTTTAGGAGTTCAAAGACTAATTACTCACTACCGGCTTGGACGACTATTAGGGCCTTTTGAGTTGTCCCCCTGCTAAGACTATCTCCAACAAAGAACCCATATGAAGACCCAAACCCAAAATGGGTTACAGAGAACTAAAATCAGCCTCCAACAGAATACCTATATGCAAGACCTATTTTCAGCCTCCAACAGAATACCTATATGCAAGACCTATTTTGGGTTGTTTGATATGCATAACCCAAATATAAGTATCCTCTCTCCTGAAAACCCATTTGCAGAAATGATTCTCTTTTGAGTCTCGTTGTTGGAGAAGATGTCAAATAGGTATTGAACTATTTGTCTGTAGCAATACCCATATGTTAAATAGGTCTTGTATTTTGGGTATTATTGTTGGAGACAGGTTCACGTCATGGCCCCAGGCAATCAGAACCCCGCCCTTTGTTTCATCTGCCTATATGTATTCGAAATTGTCGCTGAAATATTGGCTCTGATTGCGGGCCAATATGTATCAGACTAATCACTCTAAAGTTTTTTCAGTCTGTTTAATTAACCTCTGTCGTGGTTTTTAAACCAGTTTTCTCTACGTGGCCCTGCAACTTGCAAAGAGAGTACACACTGGCGGCGGGCCGTTGACGTCAGACCCTTGGCCGTTGCCAGCAGCCGCAGAGAATAGGTAGAGCTCATGGGCCAAAGCAGGCCTTATACATCCAGGCCATATGAAAGCCCGATACGAATCAGGCCCACTAAGAAACGCGAAACAAGCAAAGACCACCGAGTGAGTGATCCGGACCTGACCAAGCAGCCGCCTCCAGTCGGGTCGCTCCCGTGCCCGTGCCCGTGCCCGTGCTCCGCGCTGAGCTCTCGTCCCGACCTCTCCACTCCACTCCAGACTCCACCTCTGCTAGGGACCAGACCAGAGCTAGGGTTGGTGAAATCGTGACGCGAGCACTTGAAGATTCGCGAAGGCCAGCGCGGCCGACCCCGCGACGATGGCCACCGTCCACCCCCAGTCGCCGGCGGGCCCCGCCCCTCTTCCGCAGGAGGAGGAGCGGCACGGGGACGCCCCGGGCCCGCCCGCCGTCTCCGGCGAACCCGCCGCGGCCGGAGCGGAGGCAGGCGGCGGGGGCGGCGAGATCGCCGCCCTCGACAAGCAGCTCGCCGTCGGCGGCGGCGAGGAGAGGAGGCTGGGCGCGGCCGGGGCCGGGGCCGGGGCCGGGGCCGGGGCCGCCAGCGGCAGCGCAGGCGGGGGAGGGAAGCTGGTGGCGGAGGCCATGCGCAAGTACGCCGCCCCGCGGTCGTCGCGGTTCCACGGCGTCACCAGGTATGAGTGAGCACGGCGGTGTGCCGCGCCCGCCTCTCCGCGGCGTGGAGGCTGTGCTCTGGTTTGGTTTGATTTGGGTGGTTCCTTTCTGATGATCCGGGGCAGGCTCAAGTGGAGCGGCAAGTACGAGGCGCACCTATGGGACAACACCAGCCAGGTCGAGGGCCGCAAGCGCAAGGGCAAGCACGGTATGCGCTCTACCAACCTCGAATCCGAGCTCTATCTCGCTGTAAAATCATCTGAATATTCCGGCTGCAACATGGCTGCGGTTTAGCTAGGAATGCCAGTGCAATGTGTACACGATTACCTTTGGTAATCGGTGACACGAGTGTACTTTTCTAATACCAAACTGCAAGATGAGTTGTCCAGAATTACGCACGTGTTTAGTTGGCATAAGGAAGCGCAAACTCAAAGTAATGAGACAAACAGCGCTAACGTAAACATGGTAAGGAATCACTTGATTTGTTCGATTAGCCTTGGTAACGGTAACTGCAGTTGATTCACTTGATCGGAACCTTGCATCTTGTCGTTTTGTTTTCCCTTCACTCCACTCGATGACACGTGAGCAAACAAGGTTGGCCACGGTGCCCAGGCTAGCGGAGATGGCATCATCCAGTACCACGGATAGTGTCGTGGAGGCAGCGTTATCGCTTTTGTCAAGTCTGATATCCAATAATGGCGCAATTCGATTACAGGAGGCTTTAAACAAACACCATGCAAAAATATTTATTACCCTCTGTAAACAAGTCATGTTACAATCATCCTAACCAAACACTCCATAGCTTTCTTTTTTGCAGCAGACTAGATATTCAGTGAAATATAACTACAATCCTATTCCTGGCCTGTTTTCAGGGTGTCTTAATTGCCTCTTCATGACTTCAATACACAAACCAATGGTCAGCAAGTCACCTTGTATTCCATATAGGAGTAATACTTGTAGTTGAATAGATGGGGATAGATCATGGGACTAGGGTAGTACTAATATTGGGTTAACAAAGTTAGTACCTATGGATGCATCAGGTACCCACCAATCTTGTAATATAGAATTGATGATGAAGACGAGTGTTATGCTTAAAAATGCATTATGGTCCATGATTTTATCTGATGTTCATGTAAATATTTGGATCAACACCTGAAAGCTTACTTGTCAAGTAGTCCTCAAATTTCCTGTCTTCTTTAGCTGATCCTTCGTTTGATGTTGTGCATTGAACCTGGCTTCTATTCTTGCTGCTATGTGGTCTTCAGTGTACTTAGGTGAGTGTTACTATTCATCGAAGGGGCTCCTTTGGAACACAAAAACTCAAGTTTTAACTTCTTTTCTTGCATTACAGGCAGCTATGTTAATGAAGAGCAGGCCGCAAAGGCACATGATTTGGCTGCCCTGAAATATTGGGGCACAGGACCAAACACCAAACTGAACTTTAATGTAAGAATCGCATGTCGCTTAGCACATACTCCCTCCATATTGAAAAAGTTGACGTTTTGGACAAGGTTTGGGTCAAACATTGGGAATATAAATCATAAATAACTTTTAAATTATTGAGTTTAGAGATGTTAAAATCATATAAATAAATTTGTCTTAAAAAGTACTTTCATAAAAATATACATATACCACTTTCCAATAAATATTTTTAAAAAAACAAGTGGTCAAAGTGATGTTTTGGAGACCGTGTCGCTGTCTGAAACGTCAAGTTTTACAATATGGAGAGAGTACTGATAGATATGCTAGGAACTGGCATTTCTTGTTCAAGAACTGAAAAGGAAATTGCATTAATAGCTATTATGTGTTACCAGATTTCTGATTATGAGAGAGAAATTGAGGTTATGAAGACCATGTCTCAAGATGAATTTGTGGCCTACATAAGGAGGTCAGTGGTGCAGTCAAGAAAATTATATTGTAGTAGTTATGTGTTGATTATTTTTTTTATTGTTATGGTTTATTATTATAGGCAAAGCAGTTGTTTCTCAAGAGGTACTTCATCATACCGGGGTGTAACCAGGTGCTATTCCTGCTCTGCTAAATGAACAAATAATCATTTGGTTTCCTTTGAATGGAGCAGTTTTTTTTTGTGTTGTGCTTAACTAGGGAAGTTTTAGTTGTCTGCTGCAAGTTTGCAAGTCTCTAATCAATTTTTCTTTTTACCAACAGACGGAAGGATGGTAAATGGCAAGCAAGAATTGGTAGGATTGGTGAGAGTAGAGACACCAAAGACATTTACCTTGGGACGTTTGGTGAGTAAAGTTTTGTAATTTATAACTTTTACCTTGTGGAACTTCCAAAGGTTTTCTATTAACTCGAAAGCTACCGTCAACTGTTGCAATTACCCTTAATTGGACTGACTATGGTTTGCAGAAACTGAAGAAGAGGCAGCAGAAGCTTATGACATAGCAGCAATCGAGCTTCGTGGTGTTCATGCCGTTACTAACTTTGACATTAGTAACTACTGTGAAGATGGTTTGAGAAAACTAGATGGCCCGTCAGAGGTGGCGAAACTGGAAGGTCCATCAGAAGTTATGAAGCTCGCTGGACTATAGATACTAGAATAGCAACATGTAAATTAGTTTCTGTTTCATTTCTGTTGTTGTCATATTTTTCTCTCCTTTTGGTATTCCTGGTACCTTTTTCCCCCTTTTTGTGAGCTCGCTCCTTGCCTTCCTGTCAAGCGAGTATTTATCGGGCTCGAAAGGGCAATGTGATGTTGCATTTTAGCCTCACAGACGGGTCTTGCTAACCTTTGAGGTCACTGCAGAAGTCACATTGTCGTCGCTGGTTGGGGGCGGTGTTTTTTTTGTGCTCTGTTGTTCAAGGACAAACATTCAGAGTTTGAAATGTTGTACTGCAAATACCAAATAACATGATAGCTCCATTTTAGCCTACACGTCTGGATGCTTTAGTTTAGGGACTTGTTTGTTTCCCCCTAAAAAAATTAGCTTGTCACATTAGATTGATTTTGCGGCTCTAATTTAGTCTATTAAAAATAGAGTAATTAAAAAACTAATTTGTCAGCCAAAAGCTAATTCGCGAAACAAATCTATTAAACTTAATTAGTTCATAATTTGATAATATGGTGCTATAGTAAGCATTTGTTAATGATAGATTAATTTAGCTATACATAAATACACTTTAATTCACGTAGGTTAGAAGTAGTTAGGACACCCAGGACTGAGGACATATTCTTCTACACACTCGTCCCAAATAATTGAAGGGGGCAGCTTATCTCTCTTCAACAGCAGTTTGAGCATTTTATCATTACGGCTCGTTTGGTACAGCTCAACTTAACTAGTGAAGCTGTTTTTTTAGAAAATAACTTCATGAGCAACTTCATAGATAAAGCTGAGTTGTTTTAGAAAAAGTGTTTAACAAAACAAATTCACCAACAATTTCATGCATGATTGAGAGAGAGATGAAGGTGTAAACTGTGAAAAACTTCTTTTTTCAGCTTATGGTTTTATGAGAGAGAAAATAAAACAACTTAATTGGTAAAGCTATTTTGAAAAAAAATGTTTGATAAAAAAAAATAACTCACAACTCATGAAGTTGTTGTGAATTGTACCAAACAGACCTATAGTGTGCAAAAACATTGTTGTTTTCATGCTCAAATAATTACATCACATGCACGACTAAAACTTTAGACCTTATTTAGATCTTTTCTAACTTCCAATTTTTTCCACTCTCTTCATCACATCAATGTTTGGACGCATACATGGAACATTAAATGTTGATAAATAAATAACTAACTACACAGATTAGTTGTAAATAACGAGACGTCTTTTAAGCCTAGTTAGCACATGATTGAACAATATTTGTCAAATACAAACGAAAAAGCACATGATTAAATAATATTTGTTAAATACAAACGAAAGTACTACAGTACCAAAGTTGAAAAAATTTCAACATCTAAGCAGGCTCTTAGTCAATATAGCTTGTCAGTTCTTGGTACGTCCGGTTTCAGACTGTAGAGCATCTCTTTCCTCTCGGAGAACCAAAGGTTGAGGTGGGCCCTTTAGGCGAGACATGCAATCAAAAAAATCTACTTGGTGGCTGTGCATCTCCTAACTACAACTATAACTTTAATTGCCCTGACGATTGGAGCCAAGGTGGAGCCTCCGCACTTTCATCTTTCCATTAAGTGCCAGTGCAAGAACATCATACTCTTCGACATACCATAGCTCTGATATTGTCGCCTGAAAACAGTGATGATAAATAGGTAACCATAAACCATGCATGCTATGTTTGCAGTCAACTAACTCATGGATATGAGCAAAAAAAAAGAGTCTACCTGGAAGCCACGAATCTTCTCATTAATTTGAACAACCAGCTCATGAAAGAACTTGACATGATTAAAAGATGATGCACTTTGCTACAAGAGGGTATAGAAAATGGAGTCTCAGTCTCACATGAGATTAAATAATACAATTAAAGGATGTACCAAAGCAAACATTCAAAAGACTATGACTGCATTATCTGCTCAGGGATTACTGTACTTCCATGCACTATCATGTACTCCCTCCGTCCATAAAAACATACAATTATAGAATCTGTATCAGTTAAATTGATTCAAGTTTGATCAAGATTATAATAAAAGGTATTAGTATTTATGTCGTTAAATAAAATTATTATGAAAATATATTCTATTACTAATCTAATGGTATTTTTTTGTATCAAGAATGTTAGTACTTTTTTATATAATTTCGGTCAAAGTTCAAAATGTTTGACTCTTCGATAAACGAGAATTGCATGTTTTGTTGGACGGAGGAAGTAGATAAAATTAGATGAAGAAAGCTGCCCTAAAAAAAGGTGAAGAAAGCATTTAAAGTTTTTGTTTGGTTACTCATCCTTAGTAGCAAAATAAAGAGGATACGGGTGTACTCTGAACACTAGTCTATAAACCACAGGAATTCCGAACAGACTCATATCCCCTGCAGTACTGCAGAAGCATTAAGAATCAGTGGCATGTACACCAGAGCCCAGAAGGGAGAGCAGGCCCACATATCAGTAACTCATTGCCTCTGCAATACTGCAGAGGATATGAGTGTATTCTGAACACTAGTCTGTGGGTTTATTATATGGTTTTACTTAGAACCTAGCTGCCCAGTAGTTCGAATGTAAACATCTTTTAAGGACCAAAATGGAATCAAATAATGTCATCAGTGTAAAGCATATTTTGGAAGGTGGGAATGTTTAGAAGTATATTTGCACCTCTATTTTCTCTTAAATAACAATATATTGTCAATTGCTGCAAAATCAACACAATCCTAAAAATATTTTCAAGTTTTGATGCAATTTTTGTACCATTAACATATACAATATAGTTTAACAGATTCTTGGTCAAAGCTTGCAGGTTTAACTATCCAATATTAAAACACGCCTTGCATTGTGCAAACTGCAAAGTGAAACTCAAACTATAAGTGGGATACCTCTTCTGGGAGCTTGGGATGTCCGAGAATTCGTGCAAAGGAGGTGTGAAGCAGAACAGGGTCATACTGTCAAATCCAAAAATCAGGTCACGTGACAAATTAAACTGAAATATGCAAGATATTATGTAAATAGCCATCTATACCAATAACTACATACTGCACCGCTATATTTAAACATTAAATTTAGCCAGGTACCAAAATCAACTTGTTAGGCAAATGTAGTTCTTTTGTTGATGTTTCTTTATCAAGATTCAAGATAATGCTATCTCTTGGCAATGGAATAAAAATCAGTTACAGTTCTACCAAAACTTGAGCTGGTCATACCAGTTGCTTTTGAGGTGCTAGAGGAAGAGCTTCTCTCAATCTTGAACGGATTTCTGCAGGATCAGTACCAGATTCAACCTAAACACACCAAATATAATTACCTATATTTCAGTTTGAATACTTCTCAGGAACTCAGGATAGAGGATTGCATGCTAAGGTTACATGAGCTTAATATCAATCCGAAAAAATCAGATACCAAACCTGCCACAGGCCAAGAAGCACACCGGTTGAGGTCAAAACCACTCTATCCAATACAATTTTAAGCGGACAAAAATTCTTGGAGACTCTTTTTACTGCCTCCACTTCAGCTTCAATCTCAAGGATATCACATATAGATACGTCAATGAAAACTTCAACTGCCATGCTCAAAGAAATTAGTCAGAGAGTGTGCTCACCTCATCCTCGGTTGCTACAATGGGTTCCAAGTGATGGGAGGCATGAAACATGCTGAAGTGGTACATGCTCGTATTTTGGAACCAGATAGCTGCAAAACAAATCAACCAAGCAGAGTGTTCAAGATCAAATGCTTAAACAAAGTTGTCGGTTTCTGTGACACTAACCAAGCAATCAGCAGGCAGCTGAACCAATAACTATTTAGCAGCATTCAAAAGTCAGGGTAATTGAATTCAGCAGATGAAACTCTACAGTTCTACACGTATGTGATGCCATACCATAACAGAAGCTGTACCTTGATCAAAATAAGGAAGGAACACGTCCTTGACAGCCTTCCTGCAAGCACAAAACATACTGAATAAAGCACTGCCCTGACCTCCCAAAGGAACAGTCACACAGCACAGCTGACCAACTACAGGCTAACCAATTTAGTTCTTCTCTCTTGCAGGGAGAGAGAGCATCATATTTCAGGGACAATTAACAGAGTTGCAAGTTGCCTGTGGATTTGAGCAAAGCACATCACTCACGAGATCACGGCGGCGAACTTGGGGTCCATATAGAGCACATTCGCGCGCACTGGCGGGTCAGCGGCCTGCCAAGCACATTTCAGTTCAGCGACACCACCCAGCCAACGTGAGCAGCCCCCGCGGAGGACGGGGTTGGTGAAGAAAGCCCGCACCTTGAGCCTGGGCACGACGGTGCCGTCGCCTGCGGTGTCGAAGAGGTCCGAGAGCGTGAGCGACTGCGACGTCTCGCCGACCACCAGGAACGCCGCGCCGCGCTCGTCGAGGTCACGCGCCATCTTCGAGTAAAGCTCGGCGCGCCGGGCCGGGACCGAGCCGGAGCCGCCTGACGCAAAAACCACAAAGGGTCAGGGGGGGGTGAGATTTCACGACTGGAGCAAATTATTGGTGGAAATCAAGAAACTGCAAACGAATGGATGGGTTAAGGGGGTGGATTGGTACGAGGGGAGACGGGAGGGTAGGAGCCCATGGGCGACCAGCGGAGGAGGAGAACGAGGAGGAGGAGGAGGGCGGCGGCCGGTAGGAACAAGACGGCGGTGGCCGGAGATCTGGGACGCGCGTAGAAGCTGCTCAGGGTCCTCGTGGCCATCAAATGTGGTTTGGTGACTACCGCTTGATCCGTGTGGCCGTCAGTAAGCTTTATCAATTCTACTACTCTTGTTCAATAGCCAATTACAGATGCTTTTAGAGGCTTAACACATCTCTGCCGCTCTTTAGCTCGTGAGAGGTTAGCACAATGATTCTGATGAGAGGTTAGCAGACTAAATAGAATTCCACGTCAACTCAGTTGGAGGCGGAGAAGCGAGAATACAAGAGAGAGAACAGAGTGGGCGACTAGTGAAACGTTGAGCTGCACGCACAAAACGAGAAGGTATTCACCTGCTTCCAGCCATCAGCGAGCGCAGAGCCAACGTTTTTCATGACTCTATGCGTACAACTGAAGACCTCTACATGCAACCATTAAATACTTAGAATTATTATTATAATCTACCTCTTTACCGATCTACTCCCTCCGTCCAACAAAACATGCAATTCTCACTTATCGAGGAGTCAAACAATTCAAACTTTGACCAAAGTTATATAAAAAAGTACTAACATTCTTGATACAAAAAATATACCATTAGATTAGTAATAGAATATATTTTCATAATAATTTTATTTAACGATATAAATACTAATACTTTTTATTATATCCTTGGTCAAAGTTGAATTGGCTTAACCGGCACAGACCCCATAATTGCATGTTTTTATGGACGGAGAGAGTATTATATGAGTCGACTACGCCTGATGGATGGAAGTGACATACTGACATGACACTTGATTTAGCCGTCAACGACATATTATCTACTACTCTGTTCCTTATTGTTAGTCGCTCGAAAACCGTGCTCGTCTCACAATCATATCTCCCGAGCGACACTGATAAAGAGACGAAGGGAGTATGCTCTAAGGCGCCTTGGCGATGTCGATGTGCTAGGATGACGAGGAGGTAGATGTGGGGGTGTTGTTGGTTTAGGAGAATAGTAAGCTAGGACAAAACAACCGAGCCAGATCCAACGGTGAGGATAATGTCGAGACAGATCAAATAGGTGCGGAGACTGCAGAGAGGTTGAGACGTTGCTGCCTTATTAGAGCCTAAAAGTGAGGAGAAATTGACATTGACGTAGTGAGGAAGGAATAAAGCGATAAGATCAAATAATATTAACGAGGTGCAGAGTGGTATGGAAAAAAATGGCTCAACGGATAACGATATAGACAGTATAAAACTACTGTATGTCAATATTAGACCCCGCTAAGATATAATTAATACAAACGAAACAAACAGAATCATACGTAATCTACTATAACGGAATCAAACGTAATCTACTATCTATGCACTCGGACGACGTTACAAGCAGGTGAACACCTACATATAAATTTCTACCGGTACAATGTAAGAAAAATCATAGCCTACATCCTAATAATCAGCTCAAACATAAACATAAGTTAGGCCCTGACAGCCTGTTGGACCCAGAGGCGAAAGGAAACCAGAATGCCAGACGCCAAAAATAGATTAGGATCGGCGAGGCCCAAACTCTATAGAGCTTAAAAAGGTCGATTAAAACAACCGATTACAAAATCCCAACGAGAACATCGTTTCTGATCTCTTTCGAGCACCTCCCTTCGCATCCACGCGACGACGAAACCCTAGCCTCCTCCTCCCTCCCCCACCAGACAACCACCGCCTCGTCGGAACCCCGGCGCCTCGCCGGAGCACGGGGTCATCGGCCCCCGTCGGCCGCGGCTGCGGAGGAGCGGAGGAATAGGATGAACGGCGGCGGCGGCGGGGGCGGCGCCCCGAAGAAGCGGGGCACGAGGATCGAGCCCTTCCGGCACCGCGTAGAGACCGACCCCAAGTTCTTCGACAAGTCGTGGCGGAAGCTCCATGACGCCATCCGCGAGATCTACAACCACAACGCCAGCGGCCTCTCCTTCGAGGAGCTCTACAGGTTAACATTGCGCGCCCGCACCCAGTCCCCCGAATTTTTGGTTGCCCCCCCCTGTTCCGTCAGATTCTGTTCCACGCGATTACGTCGGGCTGTATGATCGCGGATGATTCGGTTAGATAGCGGCCATGAATGGATTGATTGCTGTGCTGATTGGCGATCTGTATTTTTGTTTTCATATTTTGTAGTCGATCCTTCTGTGGGCTTGTATGCATGTGAGATGATGATATGCGAATGTTTATGAATAGGCTGATCTTGATTCATATATGTCTTATTATTAGTGTAGTAGGGTTTGTCCTGTAACAATAATTTGTCAACATGATATTAGGATCTTTTATTTATTGGTTCATGCTTGCTCATGGCCTTACTTTTGTGTACTATTAATTTGTGGTAGTTGCTTGAAGCCTTCAGGCCATTTGCGGCGTCGTTTTCTAGGTCCTGGGGGCATTAAATGCTTAAAATGTTGGAATTCTTGTTTGATTTCCTTGCTATGCAAGTAAGGAAATCCGGGTTCGGACCGTTATCGAAATAGAACTGGATGCCTGCACCAGACCTGAACCGATGAAAACTGCCATCTAGACTAGCATAAATATTATCTATTAATTATCTAGAGAACCCCCTTAACAATCTTGTGCTCGTGTTACTGTACTTCCTAATTTGTTACCTTAGTTATAGTTATTATATATACACTTGATATGTCACGCCAGCATCGGTACCCCCGCATAATTGGCACCTAGCAGTCCACGTGGACGTGTTGCACCGTTACCTTGTTTACTGAACCGAGAGATGCCACTATCGTGCTCGACCACTCTCCACACATGGCTTGGTACGATTGTCTGAATTAATTTTTAATGTTCATCTCTTAATTTCCTACCTTTTAAGGTATTACTTGTCGTTTTGTTTCCAGTTCCTATAACCATCTAATACCTAGGTGCATAGGAGTCATGATGCGTTGCAACTAGGCTTCATGACTTTGTATGCATAGTGACCAAGGTCAAACTAATACGTATTGGCAATAGCAAGCCCACAAACGGATCTGGATGTCATTTACTTTACAGAACAGAACCAGATATCTGCCACACCCTGAATCATACAGAACAGAACCAGATCTTGTTGACAAAGAGCTAACTTTTCAGTCGACATTGAAGCATACATTTTTGTTAGTTCCAACACAGAAGTTAGTCATTTATTTCAGTTTAGGACCATGTAGACCTTGATCTAAGTTGACATGCTAAGAAACATGAAGTTTGATGGAAATAAAATAAGCCATCAAACTTGTTGACTAATATTAGGATAATGTAGCAGAATGTGCACACATATGAAAACTTTGCAGTTTGTGAGGACTTGTGGAGGTCTATCAAGAGCTAATTTCCCAGCATCAGATCAGGCAACTATGAATGTTCTTAGGAAACCTGAAAACACAAGAGGAACTTGTTTAGTTAAATTTTGGCAACTTCTGTTTAGTTTGGAAAGTTGTTGCTTTTGGATAATCGACATTCATTTCTCAGATCCTCTCTCCGGTAATTCTTTCTTCTTTTGGCAAATAGTTGTAAGCTGTTGTACTGTACTACCATATCTATAATTCATTTTACCATTTATAAAGGCATACTTTTCAGCATGCCTTTAATTTCCAAAATGTATGTGAATACATCAGTGTTGCAATAGATAAGTATGTGCATACATCAAGATTATGATACAACTCAATTGTACTTGTACTTCACCTTTCACTTCCCATGATTGATTCTTGTTCTCTGTTATATTTGTCTCTTTGTTGCTCATGTTATCAAACTAAGTTAGGCAATTAAATAAACAGTATTTAAATTCTTCTGTAAGTTTGCTGTCTAAAAAGAGAAGTGATTTTCCTGTCTGTTTGATCTGTAGAAACTTATTCTCTTCAGGACATTATTACTGTTATGTTAAAAACAATAGTTGCCTCAGCATACAACAGGAAGCAGCTTTCTCTGTGAATGACCTGCTTGTAATACTGAAAACATACTCCCTCTATATTGAAAAAATGACGTTTTGGACAAGGTTTGGGTCAAACATTGGGAATATAAATTATAAATAACTTTTAAATTATTGAGTTTAAAGATGTAAAAATAATATAAATAAATTTGTCTTGAAAAGTACTTTCATAAAAATATGCATATACCACTTTCCAATAAATATTTTTAAAGAAACAAATGGTCAAAGTGTTGTTTTGGAGACCGTGTCGCTGTCTGAAACGTCAAGTTTTACAATATGGAGGGAGTACATAACAACTGTATGTATGAAAGAAACAATGATCGACAACTCTGGGCCTGCTCAGTCTTCTCCCAAAAAAGTATATGTTTAACATAACAATGCATGTGTGTATGTGTGTGTGTTTGACATAACATACCAATTTTATGTGTGTGTATTTAAAATGCCCTTGAATATATTGGTGAATATAATTTTTTTTCTTATATTATGGCAGGACTGCTTATAACATGGTATTGAACAAGTTTGCTCCTCAGCTCTATGAGAAACTCACAGAAAACATGAAAGAGCATCTTGAAGAGATGCGCATATGTATAGACGCTGCTCAAGGTGGTTTGTTCCTGGAAGAGATGCAGCGAAAATGGAATGACCATAACAAGGCATTGACAATGATTAGAGACATCTTAATGTATATGGACAGGACATATATTCCCACTAATAAAAAGACACCTGTCTTTGATCATGGATTAGAGCTTTGGAGGGATACCATAGTTCGGTCTAATACTATTCAGGGGAGGTTGTGTGACACGCTTCTCGAACTCATACATATAGAAAGGACCGGTGACGTGATAAACAGAGGCTTGATGAGGACTACAACTAAAATGTTGATGGATCTTGGGTTGTCTGTTTACCAGGAGGATTTTGAAAGGCCATTTCTTGAGGTCTCTGCTAGTTTCTATAGTGGCGAGTCACAGCAATTCATTGAGTGCTGTGCTTGTGGTGAGTATCTGAAGCAGGCTGAGAGGCGCCTCTCTGAAGAATCAGAGCGTGTTTCACAGTACTTGGATGTTAAAACCAATGAGAAAATTACTGCTGTTGTGGTGAAAGAGATGCTAGCAAATCACATGCAGAGGTTGATTCTTATGGAGAACTCAGGGCTTGTGAATATGCTTGTCGAAGACAGGTATGAAGACCTGACCAGGATGTACACTTTGTTTAATCATGTTCCTGATGGGCTCACAACAATTAGATCTGTGATGGCGTCTCATATTAAGGATACCGGCAAAAGTTTGGTAACAGATCCAGAGAGACTAAAGGACCCGGTTGATTTTGTTCAGCGGCTTCTTAACATGAAGGATAAGTATGACAATATCATCAATGTGTCATTTGGCAATGACAAGAGTTTCCTGAATGCTCTCAATTCCTCATTTGAGCACTTTATAAACCTAAACAACAGATCTCCTGAGTTCATATCACTGTTTGTTGATGACAAACTGCGGAAGGGGGTGAAAGAGGCCAATGAAGAGGATCTTGAAACTGTCCTGGACAAGGTGATGATGCTGTTTAGGTATTTGCAAGAAAAAGATCTATTTGAGAAATATTACAAGCAACACTTGGCAAAGCGACTTCTTTCTGGGAAGGCTGCTTCTGATGATTCTGAGAGAAGCATGCTTGTTAAACTGAAGACAGAATGTGGCTACCAGTTTACTTCGAAGTTGGAGGGCATGTTCACTGATTTGAAGACCTCTCAGGATACTACACAAGGGTTTTATTCATCTACTCCCTCGGAGCTCCTGGCAGATGCCCCCACAATATCTGTCCAGATACTCACCACTGGGTCATGGCCAACACAAACCTGCAATACCTGCAACCTTCCCCCTGAAATTGTGTCTGTCTCAGAGAAGTTCCGGGCTTATTACCTGGGCACGCATAATGGCAGGAGACTGACATGGCAAACAAACATGGGAAATGCTGACATCAAAGTAACATTCGGAAATGGCAGCAGGCATGAACTGAACGTCTCAACATACCAGATGTGTGTTCTGATGCTGTTTAACTCATCAGATGTCTTGACTTACCGTGAAATTGAGCAGTCTACAGCAATACCAGCTGCTGACCTGAAACGATGCCTCCAGTCGCTAGCTCTTGTGAAGGGTAAGCAGGTCCTGCGAAAAGAGCCCATGAGCAGGGACATTGCTGATGATGACAGCTTCTGCGTGAATGATAAGTTCACCAGCAAGCTCTTCAAGGTGAAGATTGGCACAGTGGTGGCGCAGAAGGAGACCGACCCTGAGAAGCTAGAGACACGGCAGCGGGTTGAGGAGGATAGGAAGCCACAGATCGAGGCGGCCATTGTGCGGATCATGAAGTCGAGGAGGGTTCTAGATCACAACAGCATAATGACGGAGGTGACGAAGCAGTTGCAGCCCCGTTTCATGCCAAACCCTGTGGTGATCAAGAAGCGGATTGAGTCGCTCATCGAGCGTGAGTTCCTGGAGCGGGACAAGACGGACAGGAAGATGTACCGCTATCTCGCCTAAAACAACCCCCCTTGTCTTTGGAATTTAATTTCATTATATATGCTACCCGTATCATATAAACAGACCTTGATCCATGTACTTATGCATAGAAGGAAATGGGTCTCTGCATCCCGTGATACTCTTAGTTGAAACTGTTTTTTTGCTGGGTTTGTCCAGTTGTTAGCTTAGCTTCTATAACATCCTACGCTGGGTTACATGTTAATGCTCTTATAGATCGATTTTGCTGGCTGCGAAGCAATGCTCTCTTTTGGTTGCTGCTTCAGAAAGATGATCTGATCGCTGTCAAGGTTGACCTTTTGTGGCTTGATGGATGACCGGATGTCATTGAAATGGTGCTCGGATGATATATTCTAAATTTCTACATCCAGTTTGCAATGCTATGAGGTGCGTGGCTTCCAGAAGTGTGCTGCATGTCTCGTATCGTATATGGTGGCATCCCTAAGACATTTTGGTTTGGTTTGCCCTAGATTGTGATTTATGACCAAAGTTGACGATGCTTCAGCGTAAAGTCTCCTTACACTTTTGTTGATTGTATACTTGATCCATGATTTGTCAAAATTTGTGAAGAGATTATGGTCGGGTACTTGGGGATTTAGGGTTTGATGAGGTAATGGTTTCAAATTTCAGTTGGGGTGCCAGGTGAGGTGGACATGGGCGCCGTAGGTTGTGAAGGTGCTGGCCGACGCGTGCAAACTTCGATGGACAGATAAGGATTTTTTTTTTGTTCGCTTATATGGAGGCAGATCTGTTTTGTGATGAAGAAGTTTGTGTTTTTTTTTTGACAAGAGAAGTTTGTGTTGATTAGTTTGTTTGATTATATGGGCAGGTGAGTATGCTGTAGACAGCTCAGTATTTTTAAAGTCCCAGTGCATGCGCAGATGTTGCCATCGCTTTCAGTCTCTCCTGAACCATCGACACCACGCGTCCACGCCCATCGTTGCCAACCCAATCATGCTGTTACAATACTACTAATGGTGTTTAATCTCCTCCTTAATAGACCACCATCATGACCCTATTTACAATAGGATTTACCCCCTCTCATTAACATGTTTATGAGGCTTTATGGGGTATTATTCCCTTGTGTAACCTCCATGGAGGACCTTGTATATATACCCATGGTGGATCAATGGAAAAGAAGATGACACTACATATTCTTATCTCAATTGTCATTTACATTGTCATTCCAATTACAACACGTTATCAGCACCGTTCTACCAACTGAGCTACGATCGCAGAGGTAACGATGGCGACTCACCGCGATCTTCCCTCTGCCTCCTTCGTTCTTCAGCTTGTGATGATGACATACCAACGTGCCATCACACTTGGCGTAAGCTTCGCCAACCACCGCGTCCAAGCGACGCTCTTCGACGACCTCCGGGAGATCCTTGGCGAACGCCTTGGCAACCGCCGTCGAGGCGCACGCAGGGGCTTCCCCCAGCGGGCTTCTCGCAATCGCGGACTCCCTCGAGGACGACGGGCTGACCGCCGTCGTGCCATCGACGACGTAGTGGTCCCTGCACCACCATCGGAACCGCCGGTTGCGCCGGCAGCGGCTCCACTGCAGCCGCCGTCACCACCGCGGGCTCCCACTCCGGAGCATCCAGCTCCGGCGGCACCTCTGGCGGCACCACCGGCGTCACCGCCGGCATCACCGATTGGACCGGCGTCACCGCTGCCCGCACCGTACTTCTGCCCGCTGCACGGCTTCGGCCCATGCCCGGCGTACAGTGCGGTGGCGTACAGCGCGAGCGAGCCATCCTGCACGGAGTACGTCGTCGGCAGTCCATCCGCTAGCTTCGACGTGATCGCCGACTCGTCGCTGGCACCACCAGCGGCTTCCCCGGTGGCTTTACCACCACCAGCAGCGCCTCCTTCTCCACCTCGCCCACGCTTTATCCCGACGTGGATTAGCGTGCCCCATGGGCCTTCTGCACGAAGGTCCCTCAACTTGGCCTGAGCGCCTCGGGGGGGGGGGGGGGGGCGGCCACAGATTGGCCGGTGCCGAGGAGACGCGCCGGAGGCAGCACCTATCGGCACGCGGATCCAGCGGAGGAGAGGCCGAGCACCTCTCTCGGCTCTCTGATGGCGCACGCGCGGTGCGGCCTCGCGCCCCGCCGCCGAGTGCCCGCTGGGCCTCTCTGCGCCCAGCCTCGGCCTCCGCGCGTCTTCGGGCCGCGTGCCTATGGGGCCCACGCGGGTGGACCACCGCTGGTGGCGCCCCCTCCACCCCCCTGTTGGGCCGAATGGCCGGCCCAGGCCCAGGTTGGGGCCTGCGAGCTTTCAGCCTGGGTCTGGTGGACTCAAAATAGCGTTTTTGGGCTCAATTACCTCAGTTTTTGGCCCAAAACGTAGTTATCTTTATATTTCCCTTTTACAGAATAATTTGTATTTACTTTGAAACATTTTTACTACTTTATTTACATCAGAATTATTAGTCTATTTACCTTCAGTTTTAGACATCTGATGTACTGCTTTAAAGTATTTACATACTTTGCATTATGAATACAATTTTCGTACTTGTTCAATGCGTTTTGTTTATTTCAATTCCCTATAACAAGTACTTATGCAAATATTTTGGTTGAATTTTTCTCTCATTTGGAATATGTTTTTCACTCGATGTCACCTTTGTTTCGACTATGAACATACAAGGATTACATCTAGACGTGAAATAATAAAATTATGGTATACACCCTCATGGTGATTACCTTTTTTTTTGTTCCACTAATCGAGAAAAATTCCCGTTATTTCAATTCAAGTTTACCTTGATTATTTGCATTTGTATTCAATTATTACAACCATGTCTTGGATTTTAATTAAATCTATGCATACTCACATGTAGGCATCATGGCTACCAAACTAGCCGCCAAAGAGTTCGAGTCCCTCGCTCTTGATGGCAACAACTTCCCCACATGGGCGATGGATCTCAAAGTGAGTCTATCGCTGCGCGGATTATACTCGGCGATCACACCGCCTGAGATGGGTGGAGACCCCTTGTCTGATACCCACAAGTACAGTGCCTTATTTGTAATAAGGAACCACATCCATCCTGATCTCAAAGCTGAGTATCTGATGGAAGAGGACCCACGCGCTCTCTGGCTTGCTCTACAGACACGGTATGAACAGCAAAAGGCAGTTGTCCTTCCAGAGGCTGTCAATGAGTGGAACCACCTCCGCATACAGGATTTCAAAACTGTTGGAGAGTTCAACCATGCTGTGCACAAAATCAGTTCCAAGCTGAGATTTTGTGAGAAGGAACCAAGTGATGAGGACAAAATTGAGAAGACTCTGTCTACCATGCGTCCTGCACACATAATCCTTCAACAACAATACCGTCAAAGGGGGTTTACAGCTTATTCTGAGCTGATTAAGACATTGCTTCAGGCAGAAAAGCATGATGAGCTCCTCATCTGGAACACCAACCAAGGACCGGTTGGTGCTAAACCTTTGCCTGAAGTGCATGCTAACACTCAGAAACAAACACAGCAGGATGTCACTCATAATGGCAATCCTGGAACCTCCAAGTCTAAGAACAAGCGCAAGAGACAGCGCAAGTCCCGTGGTGCTAAGAGGAATGATAATTCTAAGTCGATTAACAAGTCCAACACTTGTGCAAAGTGTGGTTGCTACAACCACCCGACTAAGAAATGTCGCACCCCTAAGCACTTAGTGGAATTGTACTTCAAATCCGTTGGACGTGGGCGCTCTGATCAAGGACGTACCAACCAAGGTGGAAAGAAATTTGAAGCACACTTCAACTCTCATCTTGATGCCGCAGCACAAGACGCCCCAGGATGCTCCAAGTCCGCCGCAGCGGATGCAAGCAACATCATGGCACTCCTCCCACCTGAAGGGGAAGATGAAGACTTAGACAACATGCTCCTAGAATATGGTTCTGGAGATATGTTTGGAGACTATGAATAGACTCCCTAGTCTTCTTAGATTGCCTAAATATTATGCCCATGAGTTGTAATAAATTACTGTCTTTTATTTACCTTAATTATGGTACATTTGATGTTTCATTGTAATAAGCACATTTAAATATCCATATGTTGATTAATCTATATTTCTATGTTGAGAATTTTTATTTTTATTCTCCATTTTATATAGATTGTACGGGAGTCAATCCGATGGATGAGGAAATGTGTCTTGTTGATAGTGCTACCACTAACTCTATACTTAGAGAAATAAAATATTTCCAAAATCTCACAAAGAATAAAGGAAATATTTTAACAATCGCTGGACGCGATGCTGTAATAGTCGGTTCTGGACGAGCCACTATTATGCTCCCTATGGGTACAACGATAACAATTGAGGATGCACTCTTGTATCCCGATTCAACTCGTACCCTGCTAAGTTATAGAGATATCCGCAAAAATGGGTCTCATATTGAAACTCACAATGACTATAATGAGGAATCCCTTCTCATTACAAAGGACAACGGATATGGCAATCAGACACTAGAAAAATTTCCCTCACTCCCGTCTGGATTGTACTATACATATATCAAACCCGTACGACATGTTGCGTACAAAGTAATTTTTCAGAATGTCAATGCATTCCAAACTTGGCATGATCGCCTTGGTCACCCCGGCATAGGGATGATGAGAAAAATTATGAAAAATTCTGTTGGTCACAATCTAAGTGATGCAAGATTTTCCCAATCCTCGGATTTTATTTGCACCGCATGTGCAACTGGGAAATTAATTTTGAGACCCTCTTATCTCAAAATTCAAGCCGAACCGCTCAAGTTCCTTGAACGCATTCAAGGAGACATATGTGGTCCCATTCAACCTTTGTCTGGACCGTTCAGGTACTTCATGGTTCTAATAGACGCATCTACACGATGGTCTCATGTGTGCCTCCTTTCCACACGGAACCATGCATTCGCTAAGATCATTGCTCAAGTTATCAAACTTAGAGCAAATCATCCTAAACATCAAATCCAGTCCATTAGAATGGATAATGCCGCTGAATTTTCCTCACGTGCCTTCAATGATTATTGTATGGCCTTAGGAATTCAAGTTCAGCATTCGGTCCCATATGTGCATACTCAAAATGGTTTGGCTGAGTCTCTCATCAAGAGAATCAAACTTATTGCACGACCATTACTACAGAATAGCAATCTCCCAACCTCATGTTGGGGTCATGCAGTCTTACACGCTGCTGACTTAATACAATTGCGTCCAACTGCTTATCATGCAACCTCCCCGTTGCAACTAGTACGTGGAAATATTCCAAACATTTCCCATCTGCGTAAGTTCGGTTGCGCTACATACGTACCGATCTCACCACCGCAGCGTACATCTATGGGCCCTCACAGGAAACTGGGGATCTATGTGGGATATCAATCTCCGTCGATCATAAAATACCTGGAGCCCCTCACAGGGGATCTATTCACGGCCCGGTATGCTGATTCTATCTTTGATGAAGATCATTTCCCGGCATTAGGGGGAGAACAAACAAACCACAAAGAATGCCAGGAAATCAATTGGGATGCCACAGCTATCTCCAATGACGATCCACGTACATCTGAGACTGAACTACAAGTTCAGAAAATCATCAATTTGCAACACATTGCAAATAATATGCCAGATGCATTTACTGATTATAAGGGTGTTACAAAATCCTACAATCCTGCGAGAAATGTGCCGGCAAGAGTAGAGGTACCAAATAAAACTACTCCACTCCCAAGTAAGAGGGGGAGAAGTACGGCCATTTCCAAGGATGCAGCTCCTAGCAAGCAAAGGAAAAAGAAGAATTCTTCCAACCAAGTAAATGCAACTCAACCTCATGTTGAGCGACACCCTGTGGAGGTCCAACCTTCACATCTCACATCAACAGTGCACTCAATTACTGATGTTGGGACATCGGAATGCCCTGATGCAACCATTTTGGGAAATGATGATGCATCTCAAAGGGTACACGAAATTTCCATCAACTATCTCGAGTCTGGAGAATCATATGACCGAAAGACTACATTTGTCGACATGCATTTCTCCGCAATGGTTGCTGAACTCCTCCAAAATGATCCAGATCCTAAATCCATGGCAGAGTGCAAAAAGCGCTCGGACTGGAATCTGTGGAAGGAAGCAATTCAAGCAGAAATAGCCTCGCTTACTAAAAGAAAGGTATTCTCTCATGCAATGCCTACACCTTCAAAAGTATTCCCTGTGGGATACAAATGGGTTTTCATCCGAAAACAGAACGAGAACAATGAGGTGGTGAGATACAAAGCAAGACTTGTAGCACAAGGGTTCACGCAGAGACCCGACATTGATTTCAATGACACATACTCTCCAGTTATGGATGGAATAACATTCCGATATTTAATATCTCTGGCTGTACAAAATCATCTATCTATGCAGTTGATGGATGTAGTGACTGCATATCTCTATGGGTCACTCGATTCGGACATATATATGAAGGTCCCTGACGGGATCCCTATACCGAATCAAAACGCAAACCGCAACATGTATTGTGTAAAGCTTCAAAAGTCACTTTATGGCTTAAAGCAGTCGGGAAGAATGTGGTACAACCGACTCAGCGAGTACCTTCTGCAGAAGGGATACTCCAACAGTAATGATTGCCCATGCGTCTTCATCAGGAAGTCCCAAACGGGATTCTGCATTATATCTGTATATGTCGATGATTTAAATATCATCGGCCACCAACAAGATATTGATGAAGCCCGCAATCATCTAAAGACGGAGTTCGAGTTGAAGGATTTGGGACACACCAAATTTTGCTTAGGCCTACAGCTTGAGCACCTTCCAACTGGAATTTTTATACATCAGTCTGCCTATATCCAGAAAGTATTGGAGAGATTCAATATGGATAAATCTCATCCTTCTAAAACTCCTATGGTTGTTCGGTCTTTAGAAATGGAGACTGACCCATTTAGACCACGGGATGAAGGAGAAGATGTTTTGGGCCCTCATGTTCCATATCTTAGTGCCATTGGAGCGCTCATGTACCTTGCAAATTGCACCAGGCCTGATATTGCATTTGCAGTGAATTTACTAGCTAGATACAGCGCTGCTCCCACCAAACGTCACTGGACTGGAGTAAAGCATATCCTCAGATATGTGAATGGCACAAGGGATCTTGGACTATTTTTTAAAAGAGGCCCAAATTCAGATATCGTTGGTTACGCTGACGCTGGATATCGATCTGATCCCCATCATGGCAGATCTCAAACAGGCTTCGTCTTCCTACACAACGAAACAGCCATCTCGTGGAAGTCATCGAAACAAACCTTGGTGACTACTTCCACCAATCATTCTGAGATAGTAGCACTATACGAGACCTCACGTGAATGCGTTTGGCTTCGCAGGATGATTAACCACATACAACAATCTTGTGGTCTAGGTGTAATTAACTCACCAACCATTATCTATGAAGATAATGCAGCTTGTGTTACACAGATGGAGACAGGTTATATCAAAAGCAATATCAATAAGCATATTTCTCCTAAGTTGTTCTATCCTCATGAGCTGCAACAACAAGGAGAAATTGATATCTTGCAAATTAAATCTTGCGATAATCTCGCTGATTTATTTACTAAGTCACTACCAGCCTCCACATTTGAAAAATGTGTTAAAGGGATTGGTATGCGACGTCTTAGAGATTTGCAAGGTTCAGGGGGAGAAATCTCCTAAATATTGACTTGTCACAACATCATATTGTACTCTTTTCTTTTTATGAGTTTTTTCTCACAAGGTTTCTCATAGAAAGTTTTTAATGAGGCAATATTTACATAAGCTCATGTCATATTTCTTATTTTCCCCATAGGGGTTTTTTAAAAGGAATATCAAAGACATGTATTGCTATCTAAAACTATACATGAGTTTTCTCCTGAAAAGGTTTTTCTCATGCAAGTTCACAAAGAGGCAATAATCATAATGTGCTATACTTTTTCCTTTTTCTCCCACTAGGGTTTTAAGGAGTTTTAATAGCATATCTACCAATATATTTCCTCTTTTTTGTCCTACAGGAATTTTTGGAGGAACAATACTTTTTCATTGATCTCAAAGAGGATTCGATTAAGGGGGAGTGTTACAATACTACTAATGGTGTTTAATCTCCTCCTTAATAGACCACCATCATGACCCTATTTACAATAGGATTTACCCCCTCTCATTAACATATTTATGAGGCTTTATGGGGTATTATTCCCTTGTGTAACCTCCATGGAGGACCTTGTATATATACCCATGGTGGATCAATGGAAAAGAAGATGACACTACATATTCTTGTCTCAATTGTCATTTACATTGTCATTCCAATTACAACACATGCAATCCTGCTGCTGCTCACGCAGGCGGCAGGCCTTGTGTTTGTGTATACATAACATATATACATAACACGATGGTGGACAGCTGAGCTTCAAGAAAAGCGTTGGATCATCTTCGGCGAGCCCAGGTGTGGCGGCGGCGCGTGATGGCGGGGCAGGGGCAGCGCCTGAACGTGGTGCCGACGGTGACGACGCTGGGAATGGTGAAGGCGCGGCTGGCCGGCGCCACCCGCGGGCACGCGCTGCTCAAGAAGAAGTCGGACGCGCTCGCGGTGCAGTTCCACGCCATCCTCAAGCGCATCGTGTCCGCCAAGGACGCCATGGGCGACGCCATGCGCGCCGCGTCGCTCTCGCTCGCCCAGGCGCTCTACGTGGCGGGCGCGCAGCTCCGCCACGTCGTGCAGCAGTCCGTGTCCGGCTCCGGCCCCGCGAGGCTCCGCGTGCGCGCGCACCAGGACAACATCGCCGGCGTCCGCCTCCCGCGCTTCGAGAGCTGCTACTGCTACCTAGCCGATGAGGGTGCCGCTGCAGCTACCGCCGGCTCGTCGCCCTCGTCGCTCGTCGCGGGGCTCGCCGGCGGCGGGCAGCAGGTGGCGGCGTGCCGCGCGGCGCACGCGCGCGCCCTCCAGGTGCTGGTGGAGCTGGCGTCGCTGCAGACGTCGTTCCTCACGCTGGACGCGGCCGTCAAGACCACCAACCGCCGCGTGAACGCGCTGGAGAGCGTGGTGAAGCCGCGCCTGGAGAACACCATCGCCTACATCAGGGGCGAGCTGGACGAGCACGAGCGGGAGGACTTCTTCCGCCTCAAGAAGATCCAGGGGGTACAAGCAGCGGGAGCTCGAGCGCCAGAAGGAGGCCGCTAGCCGCTACGCCGAGGAGAAGGCCGCCGGCGAGGTCGCGCTCAAGGGCGGCGTCTCCGTCGCCACTGCGGAGAGCATGCTGGAGAACGGAGCAAGGGACGAGGATATCATCTTCTGAGTTCTGATCCTCCTCCGTGCCCATTGCCAGAGCCTGTCCAGTCGAATATGATGATAATAGTAGAGCTTTGCTGTCGCTGTGCCGGCAGCCAAACAGCAACCTTCTGTACATACAGCACACAGCAGAATAAGCTCGTAGCTGCAGTCGGAGGCTACGTGTACATTCCATCTCTACATTAATCCATGTATGTGTATGTACTCAGGTCTCAGGGGGCAGCAGCAGTTTTCAACATCCTCACATGTGTGTGTTTTCTCAGTTAGACACTTGTACTTGGGATAATGTTTACAGGCAAATTACATAGCAAGCAAAATCACTCATGACTCATCTGGCAAATTACGTGTGTGTGTTCAAGTTCTGCACTGCTGCCAGTGACGAATAAAAGGTTCTTAATCACAGAATGCAAGAAGAATGTGAATGGTCAGTAGTACTTCCTAGCCATGGCATGAGCTTATTTCATGAAAGCAAATGGACATGCCAGCAAAAGAGAAGAAAAGGAACGAATTAAGAGAAAAGTAAGAAATAAAGAGTCATGGTGGTCTTGCAACATGCCAAATCCACACTCATTGAGGATCATCTGCTGTCAGAACCCGCCCTTGTACTTCCGAAAATGTCTTCACATCCTCACCCCATAGCCTAAAACAGTCACATCAGATAAAAAGACAAAGTAATCAGCGATCCAATCACATTTTAACAAACCAAAGACTTTAACATGGTCCGAATATGCAAACACAAAAGGAAAATACTCCACATACCAACACTCAAGTCCTATAGCATTGGCCCCCGCCTTGTCTGCAGTTTCATCATCTCCTACATGCACTGCCTTGCTGGCTTCCACACCAATTTGATCTAACAAACAGAAAACAACAACATTTATTAGTTCTATATAGAAAAATCCCATGACCTTTCAGACTTTCACAAATGACTTCTGATTGTATACCTAATGCTATCTTGAATATCTCCGGAGCAGGTTTCTCATATCCGACCTCTGATGATACCACAATGGCATCAAACCTGGAGAGCTCAAGGTTTGTTAACATATAGCCATTACTCAAAAAAAAATATATGTATATGTAAAAACATATCATACTGAAGTACGACTGAAGTAGTTAATTAGATAGACCAATTTATAGGTACTTACATATCAGAGACATTAAGGTCCTTAAGTAATTTCCGTAGCCTTGTATCAAAGTTTGATACGACAGCTAGCTTAACTGAAATTGAGACAAATTAATATCAACCATTTGTACTGATCGTGTAAGATAAGGGACTGAATGTGGAAAACCAGATATTAATTACAGTACACAACTGAGAACTGAAAATCAAGAACCAATAACAGAGGATGTAGCTTCTAACCTCCAGCATCCTTCAGCTCACGCAGAGTTGTGTTTGCTCCAATAGGCAAACGCCAAGCATCTCCATGTGCATAATACTGCAAGAAACAATAATCAATCCATTAGCCACATGGTATGGGTTTGAACATTCGACATACCAATAAATTGGAATCCTTCCTTCAGCTTAGAAAAAAACTGGAATCCTTATATTTGAGAGTGGTGAACTTTATCGCCTGAGCTTCTGTTCACTAACAGCATAGTCAGAACATTAGTTCTTGCTCAATTTCGTCATAGTAGAACTAGTAAGGTAACAAAAGCTAGCATGTGAGATCACAAGTTTCTTTAATCAGACACAAGCACAAGCACTTGAATACATACTCAAATACTCCAATCAACCCACATTCATTCACAAAAAAAGTAATTCACACAAAAAAACATTCACAAAAAAAGTATTCATCTGAACAACCTTAGCTACAAATTACACATTCCCAGAAGGCCAAAGCATGAGGTATACCTGATACACTTCTTCGAAGTAATCATCATTGGTGCAATCGGTAGCTTCTGCCACGACAATTCTCCAGAATGGCCTCCCATCTCCCTGCAATTACAGTCCAAACCCAACACGTCGTCACCTCGAGAGCAACCACGACACAATTTCAAGCCTTGCGAATGCAATTCCTGTGCGTCTCATGTCCATTACCTGATACCTGAGTGTCTTCGGCCATGGTGCCGAGAATGCCCGCTTGAACCCCTCCATGATTCTCTTCTCAGGCTTCGTCACACCTGGAGAGCGACCAAAGTCAGGAACACCACGAGACCACACGCCAAACGTTTGACGAAATGCAGAGCACGAGAGACATCCAAGGGGAGGAAAGTGCGAGGTCGTGGATTCTTCGGGTTGGAGGCGTACGGACCGTAGCGTCGGCCGATGGAAGCGTACGTCTCGGCGACCGGCCGCGCAACCTGCAGCAGCGTGCCGCCGGCGTCGAGCAGCAGCCCGCCGTACGCCGGCGCCCGCCCGCCGGCCCCAGCGCTCGTTGTCACCAGACGCCGCGCCATGCCTGAGCGGGAAACGGCGGTACGGGGGGCCGCGAATGGGACCGCCGGAGCCCACCGGAGGAGTGTCGCCGCGGCGGGCGGCATCTCCGAGAGGCGTTCGCCGGCGAGTCCGTGTTTCCCACGAGGTAGAAGGCGACAGGCGCGAATCTCAAAGCACAGGTGGAGTGCGCGAAGGCGTAGGGGTATTTTTGTCAGGTCGATGCAGAAAACACTCTAGCGAGGGGGGAAGAGAGAGAATCGCAGGACCAAACCCTAAACCCCCGCTCCCGCCTCCTCTCGCTGCAGCAGCTTGCCGGGAGCTCGCGCGGCCTTTGCCTCTTGCTGCCTTCGCTGGCCGCCTGATCCCGGTTGCTCTCCGCCGTGCTCCCGAGCCTCGCGAGGTGCCGCCGGCTGCCAGGAGGAGCGGCACGGCTGTCTACAGGATTAAAGGTTATTTGTGTGTGCCGATAATCGCCGCCTATGAAACCTCTGATTGCTTGTTCATGCTATCTGTAGTAGAAGGCGTGTTCTAATTCAGCCCAAGTAGTTCGTTGTTGTCTTCGCACTGGTGAAAATCTACTGAACGAGCTTTGTGTGATTTGTTAGGGAAGGAAGCTCTGTGGTAGGCAACCTGTAAAGTTTATTTCAAATTCCCGGAGGAAGACTTCTGGCGAACCTGTACTGACTTCAGGTGAATCAATCAGCTTCTGCTTCTTATGTATGCCTGTTTAAGAGTACAATGTGGTTTTGCTGGAAGTTTCAGTTTTGTTTGTTCATTGTTATCCTTCAGATTGAAGTCAAGGAGCTAATTTTGGGGGAAGAATGTCTGCAAAGTGGCGATCACTGCAGCATCGGCACCGGTACACCTACACCTCGATTGTGTTCCCAAAACACTACCATGATGCCCTAGCTGTCGTGCCGGCTGAGCTCTCCTCATCCAATTTCTTTGTCCGATTGAACAACTTGATTTCCCTGACCTCCACTTACTCGCAAGTTGTTGCGGTCAGGGACCTTGCCTCGGCATATGTGCAGTTTCTGTCCACTACAGGGACTCCTGATGATGCAGTGCTCGCTGCCACAAAGCTTTATTTGGAGATCCTCTTTCTTGAGAACTCCCTCCCTCTCCACCGGACGCTCATATCAGTGCTTGCCAAGTGCAAAAAATTCTCCACAGTGATCAGTGGGTGTTTTGCCTTGCTTTGTGAGGAGTATGGTGGCTCTGGTATCAAGGCAAAGAAGAGATTTATGGTATCTCGGGCAGCCTTGTCACTTATTGGGTACCCAAAGTTGGGGTTTTTGGATGAGGCAGTAGAGAGGTGTGCAGAGATTATGGCACTGGATGTTGTTGATGGGCTTGATGGAGTGGCTAAAGACATTGATGAAGGGTCACGACCTTCTCCAGTCGTGATGGAGCAGTGCCAGGAGGCCATGTCTTGCATGTACTACTTGCTGCAGCGGTACCCGTCTAAGTTTACAGGCCTTGACAAGGCACCAAGTGTCTTCAAGAGTGCTGTCAGGACAATACTATCTGTTCTTAAGTCATCTGCTTTTTCAAGGGATTGCCTGGTCGCCTCTGGAGTGAGCTTCTGTGCTGCAATTCAGGTTTTCATGAGCGCAGAGGAGATTTCCTTGTTTATTTCTCAAGGTCTATTTGGCATTTGTGCAAATCATGAAGATAGAAAAAAACAATCTGTGCACAATGTATTTTCTGACTTTGATCTGTGTGTACAAATCAGAGATCTTTCAGTTTTGAGTAGACTTTGTTTGCTAAGAGGGATTTTGACATCTATTCCAAGGACAGTACTCAACATGCGCCAACTTCATTCCAGTGGACCTTTATGGACTGTTTTGTATGATGGGATTTTACCTGAGCTTTGCAAGCATTGTGAGAACCCACTTGATAGCCACTTCAATTTCCATGCTCTTACAGTGACACAAATATGTTTGCAGCAGATAAAAACATCGGTTTCATCTGATTGCACTGACTTCTCTGGGGACTATAAGCCTTTTTCGAGAGATGTTGTCAACCGTATATTGGGAATCATATGGCGCAACCTGGAAGATCCTTTGAGTCAGACAGTAAAACAGGTGCATTTGATTTTTGATCTCCTATTAGATATTGAATCGTGTATTGCATCAGAAGACCATGAACATAACAACAAATTGTTCCTCTGCAATATTGCAAATGATTTACTTCGCCTAGGTCCGCGATGCAAAGGGAGATACGTCCCTTTAGCTTCTTTGACAAAGCGATTGGGTGCCAAATCTCTTCTAACATTGAAACCAAATCTGCTTTCAGAAACAGCTTATGCGTACATAGATGATGATGTCTGTTGTGCTGCCACCACATTTTTAAAATCCTTCCTGGAGACTTTAAGAGGTGAATGTTGGAATGATGATGGTGTTGAGCTAGGATATGATGCCTTCAGAGCTTTGTGCTTGCCTCCTTTCATGCGGGGACTTGTATCTGGAAATTCAAAACTACGTTCTAACTTAAATACTTATGCTTTACCTGCTCTGATTGAAGTTGATGCAGAGAGCATATTCACAATGCTTGGATTCATCTCCATTGGCCCTAGCACAAAGGAAACTAAACTAGATGTTATTTTGAAAAATGACCAGTGTATAGCTGCACTGGTTTCTCTGCTTAAGGTCTCACGAAATCTGGCTCTTGTTGAAGGGGACATTGATTTGGATCCTGATGAATTGTCACAGCCTCAGGGTGCTGCAGTTATATCTGTTAAAGGGATTAAGGTTACAGTTCCTGTTAATTGGTTTGCTTTGGCACTGACACACAGTGATGAACGTCTCCGTATAGATGCAGCTGAATCTCTCTTTCTAAATCCAAAGACATCAAGTCTTCCATCCTCCTTGGAACTTAGCTTGCTCAAAGAAGCTGTTCCATTGAATATGCGTTGTAGCTCAACGGCATTTCAAATGAAGTGGACAAGTTTATTTCGGAAGTTTTTTGCTAGGGTGCGAACTGCACTTGACAGACAGGTAAAGCAGGGGTCATGGATTCCGTCATTAATGTCTAGTGTCAAAGGAGCTGACTCTATTGATACTTCTAAGGCCACTGTTGTCAAGAGGGCTGAAGATCTCTTCCAATTCATGAAGTGGCTGAGTTCCTTTCTGTTTAATTCTTGTTACCCCTCTGGCCCTTATGAAAGGAAAACAATTGCAATGGAGCTTATTCTTACACTACTAGATGTATGGCCTATTTGCCACTCTGAAGGGAAAATCGATCTTTATCCTTACAATGACAGCATAATATTGCCAGATTCAACAATTTCATTTGTAGGGTCTATAATTGATAGTTGGGACAAATTAAGGGAAAACTCTTTTCGCATTTTACTGCAGTTCCCAACACCACTTCCTGGGATTTCCTTGAGTACATCCATAAATGATGTTATCAGATGGGCAAAAAAACTTGTTCTAAGCCCACGAGTCCGGGAAAGTGATGCTGGTGCTTTAACCTTCCGCCTTATATTTAGGAAGTATGTTTTGGAGCTTGGATCTATTCTTGTATTTTCTAAAGAAAGTGATTGCCTTGAATGTTACACACAGTCTATGAATGGAGATACAGAAGTTGTTACTAGTCAAAACCCAGTTGCACAGTATATATCTTCACTCATTCAATGGCTCTCTATTGTTGTTGAAGAGGGTGAGAGGGATCTTTCTGAAGCATGTAAAAAGAGCTTTGTTCATGGAGTTCTTCTTACTCTGCGCTACACATTTGATGAGATGGATTGGAACTCTGAGGTAGTACAATCATGTATTTTTGAAATGAGGTGTCTGGTAGAAAAGCTGCTTCAACTCATAATGCGTGTAACTTCGGTCGCCCTGTGGGTGGTTTCTTCAGACGCATTGTGTCTGCCATATGACATGGATGACATGATTGATGATGATTCCTTCCTCTCAGATATATATGAGGAGGATCAACCTACTACCACTTCAGAAAGAGAGGAGAAGAACGCAAAAACAGGGAGTAATGGCAAACCAGCCGAACAAGTTGTTATGGTTGGTTGCTGGCTTGCTATGAAGGAGGTAATGAGTTGATTCTTACCACTTATTAGACCCTCTTTGGAGTGCAGGGATTTTTCCCGTTTCTTGCATTTTTCCTGTGAAAATGAACCAATTCCTAGGGAACTTATGTACGATTCCTATGAAATTCCTGCGTTCCAAAGGGGCCCTTAGCCTTCTTTTTTTTTTGTTAGTAACAACTACGTTTCAGCAGATTCATACTTATTTTTCCATGATGAGCTAAATAACTGCACAAATTCCACAACCTGTGGTATGCTACCATCATACTGTTATCATATTATATGCATGATGCCCTCCCCTATGATTGACTTATCCTAGATGGGTTGACAACTGTCAATTACAATAAAAAAAGGTAAAAAAAAAGCTTTTTCATGGCATCCGTCCGATCACACCAATCATCGCCAAGATAAAGAAAGAAAACACACACCCCAATACCCCATTAATCATCGCCAAGATAAAGAAAGAAAAGCGCACCCCATTAATTGATCCTCTTTAGGGTAGTATAAGTACATCCTTGACTATAGCACAAAGCCGTTTGCTATAGTAACTTGCCACTGATAAGCTGTGTTTAGTTTATGTCAGTTTCACACTATTGTAGCATTGCATGTATGTTTAAATGTCTTTTTAAGTTTTTATGATGTAACTTCTCCATTTTACTTTTCAGGTCAGTTTACTTTTTGGAACCATCATCAGGAAGATACCATTGCCTGGCTGTTCTCATTCAGCTTCATCTCAGAATGGCTTGCCTGACAGTACCGAGGAGAGCATGTCTGAAGAAATTCTTGATGTGGGGCAGTTAAAGATGATGGGTGACCATTTTTTACAGGTTCTTCTTAAAATGAAGCATAACGGTGCAATAGATAAAACAAGGGCTGGGTTTACTGCGCTTTGCAACCGTCTTCTTTGCTCAAATGATTCAAGGTATGTTCAATTCTTACAGAGGCCAGTTCCTGAACCCCATCAACCAATATGGGATTCATATGCATAAAATCTTATGTTACAGTTTCTATTTATATTCAGAATGTTTACATAACAAATGAAATTGAAGCCCTGAGTTTGTGAGGCAACACTTAACAAACTTCTCATCTGTTCCATATACATAAACATATTGAATCAACTGCTGGTGCATATGTATGCATTTACTCTGCACACCAATAATTTTGCTATATTCTGAAGGTTGAAATTCATAACTGTCAAAGTAAAACAGTCAGACATCTGAATCATTTATAAATGCCTTATTGTAGTAATGGAATCATGGTATAATAGGTGTCATTACTTTATTGTGGTGTTTATTGAACCTGATTCCATGTATGTGTAATACTGGAGTTGAAACTGGGAAAATGTGTGGTGGAAAGGTGGAAACATGGAAACATGGAAACCAATTAAAAAACGTATTTTGTTCGTTTAAAAAAATCTGAAATTTGGCACATAGTGCATACAAATATATACTCACATGGAAAAGTTGAGATGCAAACTCACTTTTGAAAAACTCATATGAAAATGGCAAATTTCAGGTGCATGGCACTATAAAAGACAAAATCCCTTGGTTTTTGTTTTGTAGTGCACATGCATCTAAAAATTGTCATTTTCGTATGAATTTTTCTAGTTTGAGTATGAATCACAACTTTTCCATGTGAGTAGATCTTTGTATTCACTATGGATATACCAAATTTCAAAAAATTTGAACGAACAAAATATTTTTTAAAAAATTGGTTTCCATGTTTCCACCACATATTTTTCCATCTGAACCAGTGTACATATCATGTGTAAGTTGGTTTGCATATCATGTGTAAATATAAACTTTTGATAGCTTGTATGCTTACTGTGAGGAACTGAGCCTAGCTCAGTTGGTGGGAGCTGTGGGTGTACAACCTCCACAACTCGGGTTTGAGGCCTAATCAACACAAATTTGAGTCCTAGGTTGGTCAAGTTATTTTTGTACACAGTTATGAGGATCTTTCTTTGTTGTTTACAGGCTGTGCAAAATGACAGAATCGTGGATGGTGCTACTAATGGATAGGACAATTGCTAAAGGGCAAACTGTGGATGATTTGATAAGGAGGAGTGCAGGAATTCCTGCTGCATTTATCGCCCTGTTCCTGGCAGAGCCAGAAGGAACACCAAAAAAACTACTTCCAAAGGCATTAGAATGGCTGATAGAGTTTGCTAAGAACTCTTTAGCTAATTTCCAGAAAGACTCCAACCAGAGGTCTGGAGTAATGAAAGATGGTCTTGGAGAGCTATTGGAATCACAATCAGAAACTACAATAAGTGTACATTCTAATGGTAACCTATCTAAAAGCCGAGATGAGGGTGTTGTTCCCACCGTGCATGTGTTCAATGTGCTTAGAGCTGTTTTCAACGATGCAAATCTGGCAACTGACACTTCAGGTTTCAGTGCTGATGCAACAATAGTTGCTATACATGCATTTTCATCTCCCTACTGGGAAGTGCGCAATGCTGCTTGCCTTGCGTATACTGCACTAGTCCGTCGCATGGTTGGGTTTCTGAATGTGCAGAAGCGTGAATCAGCACGACGATCTTTAACTGGCCTTGAATTCTTCCACAGGCAAGTCCGTAATGTTTATACATAGTTTGCAATATGATAATTGTGGTCATGTGAAGTTATATTGCATCACTTCTCTTTGTGAAAGACAGAAACCTAATGTGTTGCAAATATAAAGTTTGTAACCTTTTTTTCTGGTTGAACGTTTAGCATCATTGTTGTTTTGAGGTCAGATAGTTGTTTTTTTTTTCTTTTCGATACAAAGATATACAGCTCTCCTGTGTGTTTGAAAAAAACTTTCTATTATTTCTTGTGTTTGTGGTGAAACAAGAATATCCTAAGTGCTCATACCAATTTGTATGTAAGTAGATGAAGTCAGCTTTTCAATTGAGATTTATTCCTTGTTTTCTTATGTAGGTACCCAGCCCTTCATCCTTTCCTTTGTAGTGAACTGCGAACTGCAACTGAACAGCTAGCTGATGGAGTGTCCAGCAATTTGGAGTCACACATTACAAAAGCAATACACCCTAGCCTGTGTCCGATTCTTATTCTTTTATCAAGACTTAAGCCTTCACCTATAAGCTGTGGAACTGATGATTCTTTAGACCCTTTTTTGCTTTTGCATTTCATCCAAAGATGTGCTACCCAGAGTAACTACCGGGTCCGTATCCTTGCATCAAGGGCATTGACTGGTTTGGTATCTAACGAGAGACTGCAGTACGTTGTTAGTGATATACTGGATAATTTACCTCGTGGAAATCACAAAGCAATGGCTCACAGTGTTCAGCATTCTGATCCTGCCGTATCAGCTAATATGGGAAATGGAAATGTACTACTGCTTTCTAAGTCATTCAATTCAATCCATGGCCTTTTGCTGCAGCTGGCTTCTCTTCTGGATAACAACTTTAGAGGTTTAACAGATGGTAGCATGAAGGATCAGGTTATTGGCCTACTACTGGAAGTTCTCTCAAGATGTTCTTGGCTTGGCTTTATGAAATTATGCTCATGCCCTGTCGTAATTACATCTTACTTGCGGGTAGTGGATCTTATGCTTGATGTTGCAAGGACAGGGAAAAGCAGACATACTGAAGCCATTCAGGCATTGCTGCTAGAGTTAAGTTCCCAGTGCTTGAGCAACACAGCATCAACCCAGTACGCATTCCATGATCCAACCCATATTGAACTAAAACAACAAGCAGCTGAATCATTTTTGAGCTGTGTTGGTCTTTCTAAGAAAAACTATGAAACTAACGATGAAGATGTGCAGTTGAAAATACTTGGTGAACCAACTTCAGAGATGCCTAGAGAGAACTACTCCCTTCATGAAGTACACAAGGAGATTATGTCATGTCTCACTGATCCTTCATATGATGTTAGAATTACAGTGCTGAAGAGGATTCTTTGGCTCACAAAATCATTCAGACATGGTGATGTAAAAAACATTTTGCACCAGTGGGCAGGAGTTAATCTGCAGCCTGCTTTAATGGAACGGTTATTTGTGGAAGAACACCCTAAGTGCCTTTATTATAATCTGAAGATCATTTTTTCATGGAACATGGAATTTCCATTCAACAATGGAGAAGATTCTAGCACACTTCTGTCCTTGTGGGACAGGTTAGTTCATTTAAACAGCACCATGTCACATGCAAAAACCAGAGAAATAGTTCTATGCTGCATGGGTATGTGCATGAAACTGTTCACTAAACTATCTAGGGGTGGTGTTTCAACAGATTGTCTTAACACCAGTGAGATCTCTGCATCCTTTGTCAGAATCAATGAAGGGAATGGATTATCTGATGCCATGCTTAGAGTAAACTTGTTTGTGACTCTTGTCAAGAACCAAAGTCAACCATCGGAAAGTGTGAATGCTCGACGGGCTGCTGCTGAGGCAATTGTTGCTTCTGGTCTTCTTGAAGAAGCAAACTACGTTTCTTCATCTGTGTCCAATACATACTCTCCTTCAGAATTTGATGAAGGCCATATCAAAGAGAAATGCATGGAAGCTAGCATTTTTGAATTTATCAGTCTTTATACATGCAAGATACTTGACTTATGGTTTGTATGTATTCAGTTGCTGGAGGATGAGGATGCCTATCTGAGACAAAAACTTGCGAAGGATATTCAGAAAATAATCGCTAAAGGTTCAGCTAATACCTTCTGTGATGATTCCACACCACTACAAGTTGATAGAGTCATTGAATTAAGCTTGATCTATTTAACTTCTTTATTTGGCCACTGGCTGAAATACATTGAATTCTTGTTAAGGATAGTCTTGGACACTGGAAACACTCTGAACTCCTGTGGCGATTTGGTCCGTCAGATATTTGATAAAGAAATAGATAACCACCATGAGGAGAAGCTATTGATATGTCAAATCTGCTGTTCAAATATTCAGAAACTTTTGCATTCAAAATGTCAGATGGAAGCAGGACCAAAAACTATACTGTTCCTGCAGAATTGGAGGGAGACCTTTTTAAACCAGCTCACATCACTGACTGGTGGCTATATTGAGAAAGAGGGGAAGAACAATTGGATTGGCGGCATAGGTAACCACAAGGACGTGTTCATATCGGTGTATGCAGTTCTGCTAGGCTTATATGCGCTCACGCAATCTGGCTCTCTGGAAGAATTGGAGGACAACTGTGCAATTTATTTGCAAGAATTTTCAAACCTTGAAGGGTTTATCACACCTTTCCTCAAGAACCCTTTGATTTCTAATCTTTACGCTCTGGTAAAATTATCACATGAGAGGTTCAGATCATCAGATAAGCCAGAGGGCCAAGTGGGTAATGCAGGATCAAGTTTTGACCCATATTTTCTTACCAGATGATTTTTGCTAATGTAATAGTAATTCTTCATTGTTATTCCTCTGTTGTAAGACTCAATATTAATTGCTTTTTTATACAAATTACCATTCTACAGATTCGTTACTTGGTGCCCCTTGTTTCTGTGTACCATTGCATTTTACATTTTTGAATTATTTAGCCACTCAAAAATGTCATTTGCTTCAGTTCAGGAGATTGTATTTGATGTGAAAAACTGAGGATAATGTTTGTGCCTCTCTCTCTCTCTCTCTCTCTCTCTCTCTCTCTCTCTCTCTCTCCTATTGATAAATTCATGAACCATTTGTCTGCTAGAGAAACCAAGAAACAAGCCCTTTTTCTTTAATACAAGAAATTGTTTGTTACAAACAAGTCGTCTAGTCGAACTGTCACCATGGGACCGACTAGAACGATTAATCGGAGAACTTACAGGTTGACGATGGTACCCTGATCGATCACCGACTAGGATAATTAATCGGGTGACCGTAAAACATTGGTTGCAAATACTGATAATGCCCTTATATGTTACAATTGGGACGTCTCTCCTTCGTAAAAAAAAAATTGAGTAACAGCTCGTACAAAAGGAGGTGCTTTCTCTAGAGGACACATGAGCTCTGGAATTGAACTTCCGATGTCGTAGCAGACCATTTTCTAGAATTTAGGCCCGCTGTTCTGAATTTGCCTGTTTGCACCCATCGGTCTTTGAATTTGCCTGTTTGCACCCATCGGTCTTTGAATTTGCATGTTTGCACCCATCTGTCTTTGAATTTGCATGTTTGCACCCATCGGTTTCTGAATTTGCCTGTTTGCACTCATCTGTTTCTGAATTTGCCTGTTTGCATCCATCGGTTTATGAATTTGGCTGTTTGCATCCATTGGTTTGTGGATTTGCCTGTTTGCACCCATGGGTTTGGTGCTGGTGATGGTTGAATTGGGTCTATGAATGGTAGTTGTTCTCGCTGTCTGTCCATTAAAAGAGGTCGTCCTTATCGGCTGGGATGACCTGCAACATGAGTGGTTGAAATTACAAATTTTCACGATTGAAAGTGCATTTTTCTGAAACCATTCATGTCGGTGTGGACTGATGTGGGATATTAATGGGGCAAACCTTGCAGAAATGTTCTTTTGGATAGCAGATTGCAATCTTGCTCGACTGCAAAACAGAATTAGACAGTTTCAGAAATAGCAATTTCTATTTATGACCATAGTACCAAGAGTAACCACTACCTGTTAGTCTCCATCCTAGCCTTTTTCATCATAGGGCTCTTGTAGCTGCAATTGGATACACTGCTAGGTCCACTTCCTGCAAGAATATATCCTAGATTAGTACGGGAAATAACAGAATACTCCCTCTGTCCCTTTTTAATTGTCGTCCGGAAAGCGTGTCTGTGACGGAAACACGGATTTCTAGAGACAGTTATTTAGGGACGGAGGGAGTATATCCTAGAAGCAGAAACAGGAAATCACCTCCAAAGAAACTTCTTTTGCTGCTTGGAGGCACCTTTGTACAAAGTTTAATTTGTTTGCTTTGTTTCTCTGCATAGGATTTAGAGGAAGAAAGTATTAATTTAACTCTGAAAAGCTCTGAAAAGTCAAGGACGCCATATGTAATGTGTATTCTCCCATTGGAACTGGGCACTACTAATTTAACTCCACAACAAAGTTAAGACTTGCCAGCTTTCTCTGCCTGAAACTTCTTTGTGAATTTCTCAAGCATCTTATCTTCAGCCTCCTTCACTCTGTCTTTTCTCGCCTACAAAAAAGTCAGTACAGGGCGAAGATAATTTATTGCAAACACAAAAAAAACCCCAGCAACCAATTATGGAAGCATATCAGAAGTACTGGCAAATGAAGAAAGGAACAGAATTTTACCATGAAGAGGCGCCACCATGTGAATTTCTCATCCGTCTTGCCTTCAGCGCCCTTCAGTTTTTCGACAACTTTGTCGAAATGTTCCTGACCGAATTCTTGCAGATAGAATCGCTTCCACAGCGGATCAGTTGCCGGGCTAAGGTCCATCTGTCCCAACAAGGGCAGCGAGCCACGCCACACAGATAAGCACGCATTGCAGTCACAGAAAACAAACCAATCTCCAAGAAAGAGTTTGGGAGCAATGCAGGGGCTAGTAAGTAGCAAGAGAAGCAGAAGCAGTCGCAGCTACGGAAATCGGCTGACCTCGGTGGATTGCTCGATCTTGGTGAGCTGCTCCAGCGTGCAGTGCGGCAGGATGCGCTTGAGCAGATCCATCTCGACGCCGTCGACGTTGCGCATGTAGCGGACGTTGTCGATGGCCTTCCGGACGCAGAGCTCCAGAAGGCTCAAGGGCTTCCTCCCGAACTCCATCCTTTCCTTTCACTGGCAAAGCAACCAACATCTACTCGATAATTCATTCGAGACGGATGTCTTAATCCGCCGAACCAGGGCCACGGGTAGACGTGCGGATTGGGTTCGTAGCAACCCACCGTGAAGCAATCGGATCCGACGCGATCTGATGGAGGGCGCAAAGAAAGGTTTCGCTCGCGGCAGCGGGGAAAGGTTAATAAGAGATTCTATATCCTATGGAACGGAATTTCTCGTTGAGTAGAAGAGGAAAAAAAAAGGTAATCCACATCTGCCGAAGTGAGGTCGGGCATCTTACCGAGGAGAGAGGCCGAATCCTAGCTAGCTGGATGGGCGTCCTCCTCTCCGCTCCGATCGGAGTCCGAGCAGGTTGGGGAGAGAGGAGGACGGCGACGGGGAAGAGGAAGAAGAAGCTGTTCTGTTCGTCGATGTGGTTGGCTGGCATGACGTCAGATGCGGCCGTGTCGGGCGGACCATGGGCCGGTCCGTCCAAAAGGAGATTGGCCGGCCCATTAATCTCTCAAACCAGTCAGGCCGTCCACAGGGACTGATTCATTAATAGTTTTTTTTTTGAATCCTGCGTTTCTCATGTGAAAACGAATGAAGTTTTACGAAATATCTGCATATTTTTAATATAAAATTGGAAATAATTTGCGCATGTTAATAATAGTCCTCCACAAGCTGATCTCCTTTTATTAGTAGCAAAAATGTTAATAGTAATCTTGTTACTAGTAAAAATGTTCTTGCGTTGCTAGGATGAAGCTACTCCCTTCGTTCCCAAATAATTAGATTTCTAGAGTTGTCTTAAGTGAAACTTTAAACTTTGATAAAATTTTTAGAAAAACAACATCAAGATTTATGCTATCAAATTAAATATTATTAGATATACCATAGAATATATTTTTAAAATACTTATATTTTATATCATAGACATCATTGCTCTTTTCTATAACGTTAGTTAAACTTAAGAAAGTTTGACTGGCATGAATTCTAAGAATTGATTTATTCAAAGATGAAGGGACTATTGAGTATTGTTTTTTAACGACAAAGAAACTATTCACTCCCTCCGTTGGTTTTGACTTTTCTAGTCTATATATATGCATAACAAAAACTACGTACATAGTAAAGCCAAAACATCTTATAATTTGGGATAGAGAGAGTAATATTTATTTTTTGAGTGCCATATAACACATTTTATTTGGAGAATTGCTCACATAGCTTTTGGTTTACAACTACCAATAGATATGACTGGGTTTTTTCCACACCATTTAAACTCAAAATCTTTTGCTCTATATGGTCCACCAGAAATAATGTAATATTTGACAAAAATATTTGGGGCTTAAGCGTTTCTACCCTTGCTTTTAAGTGAAATGGTGATTTTACCCTTATTTTTTTAACTTTGTGATTTTACCACTACGATTTCAAAACGAAGAGAGACTCTACCCCTGGTCTATAAAGTCCCTCTAACGGTGTTTACTTTTAGACAAAAAGACAACTTTACCTATACGTTTTTACCCCTGTTATATGAAGATATTTGTGTTTTTACCCTATTTTAGATCAAGTTGACATTTTGTATACATATTTTTTTAGAAAAATTCGACAACATTTCAGCTAAAAAATCGTATAAACAGAATTTAATACGACACAACATGTTAATTTTACACATATTGCATTAAACGACAATAAACCAGATCCATATTACATTTCATCATAGCACCATATTAGATGCCAACATAGAGGTTCAAATAACATGTCAAACACCAACATACAGGTCTAAATGACAAGTCAAACAAAAGTAGAAACTAGTAGTGAGTTTCCTAGGCAACTACCAGTAGTGAGCTACATGTCAAGTATTGAAACCAAAGTAGCAAGCCTCCTAGAAGTTGCGCCTCTTCCCCTCCTTCCTGTTCCCCATCCTGATGCACTTGCACTTTATTATATGAAAAAAAGCAGAATTATGTTGGTAAAGTTACTAAAATTTATAGCAAAGGAAAGCAATTGTGGCTTGTCTTAATTTGTTTCATTGTTGGCATGTCCTGATCCCCTTCATGTACATGTATGACATGTACCTGTACCACTTGCACTTCACAAGAAGAGAGTAAAAGCAAGTTAATATAGGTTGGCAAAGTTCTAATTTACCACCATGATTTTGGACCATTGTCAGCCAAGCTGGAAAAAGAACGCACTCTAACAACAAGATTCAGTTCTCTGTGATTTAGCCTACATTCACAACACTCTAAAAACATATGGATCACACAATAAGATAACAATATTGTGAAATTAAATATTGACGTTAAAGTGACTGTCAATGTATAACAAGGACATAAGGAAGCTAAGTCACAAAAGTGGTTCTGCTTTTCCTAGCTTAGGTTAAGATTGACAAAAAAAATACGATGAGCTGGACAAGAATATGGTGAGCCGGTCTAAGAATGAATGAAGTACATAAAACACAACAGCTAGTTTCTATATCATAGAATTACTAAAATTCGAAGTAAAACACAACGGTCCTGGTTATTATCACCACCTCTCTCCTAATCCTCCAAAAAAAACAAGTAATTAAACATTGCCAGGGTATTTTTATTCTAGACCTGGTTGAAAGAAAAAAAAAATCAGATACTCAGTTCTCATTCTCTCTCTCATCTATTGGACCATAGGTAATTATTTCTCTCTCTAGGTTCACATTTTTTTTTTTCTTTTTCTAGTTTGGAAGCAACATCTGTGACGCAGCTATATAAATCAAAAGCTTTGCCCTCTTGTCCATGTAAATAAAAATTACTAAGTTAGGAGTCATTCATCTCAATGACTCGTAATAAGCATAGATGGTAATCACTGCAATACAACATACAAATCATGTATATGTTCACAAAGAAAAAATCAACTAATCATGTGCGTGTATTATTTTTTTTTCTAATCGGTACTATTTTCTACTGTATTGAAGCACACATCAAAAAAGGCATGAATATACCTTGGCTCTACCATAGGGGTCAATTGGAGTTGTCCCGGAGGTGGCCGACTGGAGCTATTGGTGCTGCGGGCGCGAGCCTGGGGGCTGGGGACAGGGCGGCGGGCGAGGGCCCCAGCCGTGCCGCTGCGGGCACAAGCCAGGAGGAGGTGTTGGGGCGGAGCCCGCCTCAAGTCGCGCCCCAAATGATGCAGGCGTGAGCCGTGGTGGGAGGGAGCCGGGCGGAGAGAGGAGCAGGCCGACGGGAGCCGCGTCGCCGCCGCCGCCTCAGGCCGTGCCCCAAGCGCTGCAACCGTGAACCGGTGTGGGGGAGCGCGCGCCAAACCCTAACGCAAGTCGCGACTCTGATTTGCAAGTCCGGACGAAACGAGATGGAGCGAGCGTGCGTGCAAGGAGAAAAGGTTATGAGGGGTATAATTGTCTTTGGTCCAGGTTTTTTTTTCTTTTTTTCTTTTTTTTTTCTTGCCATTTAATCCAATCATTTTTGACGGTGTTAGAAAGGAAGGGTAGACGGGAGCTTCGTTTAGAAATAATGAGGGTAAAATCGCAAAGTTAAAAAAAGGGGGCAAAATCACCATTGGACTATGAAATAAGGGTAGAAACACCAAATTCCCAAAATATTTTACTTTTATTTACAAGTTATTTTCAAGGCGATCCACTAGATGTGGTTTTGGTTGATAGTTCAAAATGAGACCGATCCTAACAAATTTAAGTCATGACGAGTGATGGAGACGGTAGCAATGGAGATTTTTGCTAGGGATGGATGGTTGTTTTCTAAAAGGCTTAGAGCTTAATTTGCTTACATTGTTTCCCATACTTTTGGTGCTTTTTGAGAGTTTTTCTCAATCAGCTAGTGGTTGAAACTATGTAATGATAAATATTTAAGTGTAATTGCTTTTTTTCTCAGATTATGGAGGTCAATATAGTCCTCGTCTGTTTCTCTAATTTTCTGAAATTTCTACATAATTTTCTAAAATTTCTATATGGTTAAGTTCACCTCTAACATTGCCTCTAGGATGCCTTTATCTTTCGTTTGCAAGGATAATGACAAAGAATTTGCATGTCCTAACCAAACATTAAGTGTAACTAGAACAAAAAGTCCAGAAGACCACGAGCTTGTCATCTCTTCGCATCATTTAGACATTCTTTCTGAAGATACTGGAGCACTTTAATAATTTCATAAACAATTCCCTTAGGCTCTTAATAGCCAGGGGTTGGAAAATTGCTTATTGAGGCCACGTTCAGATTCCAAAATCTTCCCAAATATTTTCAAGGCGATCCACTAGATGTGGTTTTGGTTGATAGTTCAAAATGAGACCGATCCTAACAAATTTAAGTCATGACGAGTGATGGAGACGGTAGCAATGGAGATTTTTGCTAGGGATGGATGGTTGTTTTCTAAAAGGCTTAGAGCTTAATTTGCTTACATTGTTTCCCATACTTTTGGTGCTTTTTGAGAGTTTTTCTCAATCGGCTAGTGGTTGAAACTATGTAATGATAAATATTTAAGTGTAATTGCTTTTTTTTCTCAGATTATGGAGGTCAATATAGTCCTCGTCTGTTTCTCTAATTTTCTGAAATTTCTACATAATTTTCTAAAATTTCTATATGGTTAAGTTCACCTCTAACATTGCCTCTAGGATGCCTTTATCTTTCGTTTGCAAGGATAATGACAAAGAATTTGCATGTCCTAACCAAACATTAAGTGTAACTAGAACAAAAAGTCCAGAAGACCACGAGCTTGTCATCTCTTCGCATCATTTAGACATTCTTTCTGAAGATACTGGAGCACTTTAATAATTTCATAAACAATTCCCTTAGGCTCTTAATAGCCAGGGGTTGGAAAATTGCTTATTGAGGCCACGTTCAGATTCCAAAATCTCCCCAAATATTTTTGCGCAGTACCCGTTTTAGACGCATGCATGGAGCATTAAATATAGGTAAAAGAAATAACTAATTGTACTTTTAGTCTGCTCATGTCGAGACGAATCTTTTGAGTCTAGTTAGGTCATGTTTGGACAAAGTTTGTCAAATAACAACGAAAGTGATACAGTAACATTTCGCTACATTTTTCGCGAACTGAACAAGGTCTGACTCTTTAAGAGCCAGGGGGTGGAAATCTGTAAATGTTTCTTACATCAGGACACAGACTGTTAACTAGTGTTAACCCCACCTGATCTTGCAAAAGGTGATGTTAGAGAATCTGGTTCTTCTGTATACTAGGTCAGAGAGAGCTGGGCTGATGAAAAAACAAAAAAAAAACATGTTTTTTAAAAAACGAAAAATAAGAAAAAAAACATTCCATTGCCGGGATTTGAACCCGGGTCGCCTGGGTGAAAGCCAGGTATCCTAACCGGACTAGACGACAATGGATTTGTGCCATCTGAACTTCCTATGTTCTACAACATCAGTAGTTTTGGAGTTCAAAATTACACCCCAGTGCCCAGCTTTAGTAGTCCATGTACTAGAACCGGCTTTGTTAGTAGTCCATGTGCTAGCACCGTACCAGTCCCCAGTGCCCATATACTAATTTAGTCCATGTACTGATGTTCTAGGACATGGGGAGTGCTACTGATTTGGCCAAAGCTGCTAACTTTAGTTCATATAAATTAGTTGTGAAAAAATGTTTTTCTTTTATAAAAAAAATCAGCCGAACTGAATTATAGCGACCACATTGGGGATTTATCTTCATTCTTAGCGTGAAACAACAATAGTAAAGATTGCTTTTATCATGATTTTTTAAAAATACCATTACTAAAATTTGCTTTCCCAAATCACGCTGTCAAAAAACTAAACAAAAAACTATGAGCAGACCCATATCAAATCAAGGATTTAAACAAAAAATATACAAATTCCACAACGAAAGTAACCATCTTGCGCTTAACATTTGGGATACTCCCTCTGATTTATGGATGATTGACTTTTCGGACAAGGTATATATATTTCAAACTTCTATAAACTCCACAATATCATCATGTAAGTATTTATTATATAGTTAAAAAGGTTGAAGATCACACCGTAGATTTCTCTAGATAAACCGACCGATAAATTCAAAGTTTGTTTTATTTAGTAATTATCAGTACATGGAATTAATTTGGGCCTAAAAATTCACTTGATGACTTCATCTGAATAAACCCTTGGATTACAAGGAGTTGAGCGAGCTGACGCGGAGCGCTTCCACCACGGCCAGCAGGTTCTCATGCGACGACCCGCCGGCGCCAGCTGCTTGCTCCGCCTCCGCCTTCCACCTCGCCGCGCTCCTCCGGATCTCCGCGCTCTCCATCACCTCGCCGACACGCGCAGCGACCTGCTCCCTCCTCACGTCGGCGTCCAGGCGGCGGCCCACGCCCCACACCTCGCACGCGTACTTGCAGATGGTGAACTGGTCCGCGAACACCGGCCAGCACACCATCGGCACGCCGGCGGCGAGGCACTCGCACGTGGAGTTCCACCCGTTGTGCGTCAGGAAGCAGCCCACGGCGCGGTGCCGCAGCACCCGCTCCTGCGGGCACCACGCGGCCACGCGGCCGCGCGCCGCCGTCTCCGCCGCGAACGCCGGCGGCAGCGCGTCCGCCGCGAGCGCCGGCCCGCCGGCGACGAGGTCCTCCCTGATGACCCACAGGAACGGGCGGCCCGTCGCCGCGAGGCCCCACGCGAACTCCGCCAGCTGCGCGGCGGTGACCACCGTGAGGCTGCCGAAGCTGGCGTACACGACGGAGCCCGGCGCCTGCGCGTCCAGCCAGGCCAGGCACTCGGCGTCGTGCTTCCACAGGCTCAGGTCAAGCGAGCCGCCGCCGGCGTCCTCGTCTTCGTCGTGGTGGTGGTGGTGCTGCCGGCGGAGAAGGGAGCCCAGCGGCCCGACGGTGTTCGGTGTAGATGCGCGGGTACTCCGCACGGAGGGCGGCGAGGACGTCCGGCTCCAGGGCGTCGAACGTGTTGATGATGAGGGCGCCGGCCTTGGTATTATGCATCCGTGCTAGTTAAATTGATTCGAGTTTGATCAAGGTTATAGCAAAAGATATTATTATTTATGTTGTTAAATAAAATTATTATGAAAATATATTCTATTACTAATCTAATGGTATATTTTTTGTATCAAGAATGTTTTTATTTTTTTTATATAATTCTAGTCAAAGTTGAAATTGTTTGACTCCTCGGTAAGCGAGAATTGCATGTTTTGTTGAACAGAGGGAGTACTACTTTATAACAAGCTACTTGCAATGAGAGACAACTGGCCAATATATAATTTATATTAATATAAAAGCAACTTAATCTTTGGGTTGATGCCACGTCCTTTCCACCGCGTGGCTTGCGCCAGGTATTTACGGAATGAAATGCAGGTGGAGATCAGTTTGATCCCCTCGAAGTTGCCCTAAAAAAACAACTTGATCCATGAAAAAGTCTTTTTTTTGTCACTGGCACTAGATCGAACGAAGAATAGTTATGCAATGAAGGAGTCAGAAAAAAATATAGCTAGGACGAGTTGTAACGAGGAAATGAACTAAAAGGCATGCCGCACTGCATCCATATGTTTCAATAATCACCCAGATCATTAGCAAAATGTTGCAATCATAGATATCATGACAAAAATATGGTTGAAAAAACAGAAGATTTACCTCAAATTCAGAAGCGCTGTTGTCAAATTGGCATGCTCTACTATTGAAGAATGTAAAAATTGTTAAATTGGAAAAATCGAGATGCTCGTGAACAATACAAGGCCGACCCCAATGCCGGATAGCTCTCCTCATCTCCTCCCTCCATCACAGAATTTACAGCACAGGGCACTACTGGCACACTGCAGTCGGCACGCGGCAGCAGAGTGCTGCACTAGCGATGGGCAGCGACGTCCTCGTCTTCGTCTCCTTGACTAGGGATTCGGCAATTGGCAATTTGGGAATTTACTGGTTGGGCTGAGATGGAGTGTGTGACATGGGCTTTTAATGGACCTTGGACCTCTGCTAGTCTGAACAAATTGTAGAGAAGGCTCATTCTTCCTCCAAATTCTAGCGTCATAGCATTTTTCCTGCTCGTGCTCACTGCTCCAGGGCTCCTCACTGTTGGTGTCGAGAAAGAACGAGGCATCTGGGAAACTCCAGGGTATGGGGTGAGTTCGCCGGTAGCTGGGGTGGCCGTCCCATCCTGCCCCTAGGGTGGCTTCGCCAGTGGGTCACTAGTACAAACTAGTATCGTGTCCGTGCTAACGCTACGGTTGCATTTTAGAGATGTACTTAAAAACAACCAAACGATTTTTTTTTGATAGTTCAAACTTTGCTTGTAGAAATTGGTCTTCCATTCAGTTTCAGCCGCTTGCACACGTCCAATATCAATCCTACACCAAGAAAGTACTATATTAATTGCTACAAATCATATTCACAAAGAGTCACAAGAAAGTACTATATTTTGCCAGCACCATAAAGAGTGCAGTGGCATATGTAAGCTCACAGATTTGACAATTTAATTAGTTGCCAATTGACCTAGTAGAACTTAAAAAAGGCAAAGAAAATCACTTGATATTGGCCTTTAGACCATCATGAGCATAGCATTGCCCATGGTATAAACATTTGCATCTTCTGAAAGCAGCAAAAAAAAGAAAGGGCTGAAATCAATTTCCATATTTCACTGTAGCCATATGAAAAAATAACCAATTATATTCTATGAAATCCAATAGCCAGTCCTAAACACTAAAATCTAACAACAAAATATTAAACACAACTGGAACCGAACTGTAGGTGTTTTTCATTCAATGGATCTAAACATACCGGTGGAACACTCGCATGACCGGAGTGCGGTAGCAGCAGCCATCACCGCAGTCAAACCTGGAAAGCAAGCAACTATGAACTTAGCCATTTGATCAGGCGGCACCGGCAAGGGCAGCAAGGTGGTCGTGACAACGGCGATGGATGCGTCCTCGACCGCGTGCTTCCGCCGGTGGAAGATGTTGCCGGACCTGAGGCTGACCAAGGCTCTTCTTGCCTTTATTGCTCTCCGGCACCGTGGCCAGTGTTGTCGTTGCCTTGAGAGGCGAGCATATGAGTGAGTAAGGAGAGAGAAGATTAAAAAGCAATCTGGATGGTTGATTTCTATGGAGTTATTTTTTTTCATACATTTTCTGGGGTGCATGGAGAGATGCTAACTCAGCGGGCGCTGAGCATATACCATACAATCAATTCTGGTCGTCAGATATGAGTGAGTAAGGAGAGAGAATATTAAAAAGCAATCTGGATAGTTGATTTCTATGGAGTTTTTTTTTGGTACATTTTCTGGGGTGCATGGAGAGATGCTAACTCAGCGGGCGCTGAGCATATACCATACAATCAATTCTGGTCGTCAAATACGAGTGAGTAAGGAGAGAGAAGATTAAAAAGCAATCTGGATGGTTGATTTCTATGGAGTTATTTTTTTGGGTACATTTTCTGGGGTGCATGGAGAGATGGTAACTCAACGGGCGCTGAGCATATACCATACAATCAATTCTGGTCGTCAGATATGAGTGAGTAAGGAGAGAGAAGATTAAAAAGCAATCTGGATGGTTGATTTTTTTGGAGTTATTTTTTTGGGTACATTTTCTGGGGTGCATGGAGAGATGCTAACTCAGCGGGCGCTGAGCATATACCATACAATCAATTCTGGTCGTCAGATATGAGTGAGTAAGGAGAGAGAAGATTAAAAAGCAATCTGGATGGTTGATTTTTTTGGAGTTATTTTTTTGGTACATTTTCTGGGGTGCATGGAGAGATGCTAACTCAGCGGGCGCTGAGCATATACCATACAATCAATTCTGGTAGTCAGATATGAGTGAGTAAGAAGAGAGAAGATTAAAAAGCAATATGGATGGTTGATTTCTATGGAGTTATTTTTTTCGTATATTTTTTGGGGTGCATGGAGAGATGCTAACTCAGCGGGCGCTGAGCATATGCCATACAATTAATTCTGGTCGTCGGATATGAGTGAGTAAGGAGAGAGAAGATTAAAAAGCAATCTGGATGGTTGATTTCTATGGAGTTATTTTTTTGGGTACATTTTCTGGGGTGCATGGAGAGATGCTAACTCAGCGGGCGCTGAGCATATACCATACAATCAATTCTGGTCGTCAGATATGAGTGAGTAAGGAGAGAGAATATTAAAAAGCAATCTGGATGGTTGATTTCTATGGAGTTATTTTTTTGGGTATATTTTCTGGGGTGCATGGAGAGATGCTAACTTAGCGGGCGCTGAGCATATACCATACAATCAATTCTGGTCGTCAGATATGAGTGAGTAAGGAGAGAGAAGATTAAAAAGCAATCTGGATGGTTGATTTCTATGGAGTTGTTTTTTTGGTATATTTTCTGGCGTGCATGGAGAGATGCTAACTCAGCGGGCGCTGAGCATATACGATACAATCAATTCTGGTCGTCAGATATGAGTGAGTAAGGAGAGAGAAGATTAAAAAGCAATCTGGATGGTTGATGTTTATGGAGTTATTTTTTTGGGTACATTTTCTGGGGTGCATGGAGAGATGCTAACTCAGCGGGCGCTGAGCATATACCATACAATCAATTCTGGTCGTCAGATATGAGTGAGTAAGGAGAGAGAAGATTAAAAAGCAATCTGGATGGTTGATTTTTTTGGAGTTATTTTTTTGGTACATTTTCTGGGGTGCATGGAGAGATGCTAACTCAGCGGGCGCTGAGCATATACCATACAATCAATTCTGGTCGTCAGATATGAGTGAGTAAGGAGAGAGAAGATTAAAAAGCAATCTGGATGGTTGATTTCGTATGGAGTTATTTTTTTGGGTATATTTTCTGGGGTGCATGGAGAGATGCTAACTCAGCGGGCGCTGAGCATATACCATACAATCAATTCTGGTCGTCAGATATGAGTGAGTAAGGAGAGAGAAGATTAAAAAAGCAATCTGGATGGTTGATTTCTATGGAGTTTTTTTGGGTACATTTTCTGGGGTGCATGGAGAGATGCTAACTCAGCGGGCGCTGAGCATATACCATACAATCAATTATGGTCGTCAGATATGAGTGAGTAAGGAGAGAGAAGATTAAAAAGCAATCTGGATGGTTGATTTCTATGGTGTTATTTTTTTGGGTACATTTTCTGAGGTGCATGGAGAGATGCTAACTCAGCGGGCGCTGAGCATATACCATACAATTAATTCTGGTCGTCAAATATGAGTAAGGAGAGAGAAGATTGAAAAGCAATCTGGATGGTTAATTTCTATGAAGTTATTTTTTTGGGTACATTGTCTGGGGTGCATGGAGAGACGCTAACTCAGCGGGGAGGTTTTCTTTGGTACACCAAGCAAAGAAAAGAGATGGTGCATTAGTAGGGTAGATATGCCTTCTAGTCCCTGTTGGGCTAGCTCTTTAGTCCCGGTTTTAGATTACGGGTTGGGCTAACCGGGACTAAAGCCCATGTTCAGTGAAAAAATAAATAAAATTCTTGCGATGTGTGAGATTTGAACTCAGTACCTCTCACCTCGTATATAAACTCCTAACCAACCGAGCTATACACCACATGCGTTAGAGTTTTGTACACTCTTTTGAATTGACCCATGAGGGACTTTTAGTCCCGGGTGAAAGACCTTTAGTCCGGGTTGGTAACACCAACCGGGACGAGCGAGGGTGAAGGAGCTTGAGTTTGTCAAGTCCACCGTAGTTGTCTCTGAGGAGGGTGAGTGCGAGATGTGCACCAAGCACATGACTGACCTTCTCACTTTGAGAGGTAAGTATGCTGCTTTGGTTGGAGAGGTGGATGAGCTTCGGGCTAGACCCGTGTTGCTGGGTGCGTGCAAGTCTTGTGCAGGCTTGCAATCCGAGTTGGCAGAGAAGAATGCCAAGATTGTGTCTCTTGAGAAGGCCAGCTCGGGTAGCACTTGTGTGTCTAGGTGCGTTTTGTGTGAGGGTTTGGAGATGGAGATTGCGAATGTGAAGCATGACAAGATGCAAACCGAGGAAGAAAACACATACCTTCGGACCATCTTGTCAAGGGTGTCTTGTGGTGAGCCGCAGCTTGGGATGATGATAGCCCAGTTCAAGCGTGTTGCTGGAGGTCCAGGTGTTGGTTTTGCTCAGGGTGTTGAGTGTGCTTCGTCTTTTGGTAAGATTGAAGAGTCGAGTGGTCTTAATCCGAGTGAGAAGCCCAACTCCACCACTACTCCCAATCTAACTAAGATTCCACCCAAAGAGCCTTTTAAGCCTAACACCAAGGATGAGGTGTTTGTCGAACCTCCGAGAGCTCCACCCAAGAAACAGACATGGACTCCAAAACCAAACCACCTCAAGAACAAGCTGGACACTATGCCACCTATCCAGGAGGAGCTTATGCCACAGACGGGCAAAGTGATCCACCAACCGGGGCTAAAGATGGACTTTTAGTCCCGGTTTGTAATGTCAACCGGGACTAAAGGCCACCTGCCAATAAAGCCTGACACACTAGCTGTTGGGCCATGAGCTTTAGTCCTAGTTGGAGTCATCCACCGGGACTAAAGACCTCTTTGGTCCCGGACCCAGATTTATCCGGGACTAAAGCCAAATTTAGCCATCGGGCAAAAGGTCTGTTCTCTACTAATGGGTGGACGGCGACAAGGGCTAGGATGAGAAGGAGTACAAAGTCAGGGGCTGGTGAGGGAGGTGGACAGGGGTGGGGAGGCAAACACTACCAGAATCCTGAATTGCCTTGAGTGCCCAAAACCGCCAAGGAAAGGGGTTAAACCGTCAAGGAAATGATCCTTGACCACAAACCGTCGAGCAAATTCACTCAAGGATAGGAGATAAGGGAAATTAGTCTCCTTGACGGTTCTGGCACTCAAGGATAATTTCCTTGGAGGCTAACCGCCAAGAAAATTAGAACCATACTTAACTTGCCAAAGAGCCAAGAAAATATTACGACCGCCAAGAAAAAGTAATTTTCTTGAGGGTCGTTAACCGCCAAGGAAATACTCCAAACCGCCAGTCAACAACCTCCAAGGAAACATAGAGCCATAGCAAAAAAATATAAATCAACTAAACTTGCTAATGCTAGGATTCAAACCTTGGACCTCTTACTTCACAATGACAACTCTTACCACTACACCTCAAAGCAACTTACGAGTAATTGAATCACCATTTTCTTTTGTATTCACTTTGTTGAATTTTGTAATGAATATTTGAGATCCAAAATGATTTCAAATGTCAAAAGTTTGAACTAAAAAGTTTTAGATCTCATCGAATACTATAACTTTGGTTTAAGTTATATCTCCATTTGAGGTTATTTGTAAAATTTAAAAAATTTGAAATTCAAAGTTACGTGAATTTCCTTAGCTGTTTCAAGTTACACCCAAGGAAATTCGAATTACCTTGGCGGTTTCAAATGGCACTCAAGAAAATACAAATTACCTTGGCGGTTTCAAGGAGCACTCAAGGAAATATCAATTACCTTGGCGGTTTCATGTAACACCCAAGGAAATGAGCCTTTACCTTGACGGTTTGATTCAACACTCAAGAATATCTATTTCCTTGGAGATCTATGTCTGCAGTCAAGAAAATTATAATTTCCTTGGCGGTTTTGTTTCGGCCCTCAAGGAAATGTTGAGCACTCAAGGTAAATCAGGATTGTGGTAGTGAAAGGAGGAAAGGTCCGGTCGCGGCATAACGTTGCCCCACTCAAAACTTGTTTTTGCCTATCTCTATTTACCTATGCTATATAATTGCCATGTTCTTCTGACATGCATATTGCATGGTAAACAAAATATATATTTGACCATGCATTTTACTGTAAAATAAGCATGCATCATATCATAACCTGAATATATATACATCATTTTCATATATGTGCCTATATAAAGTCTAAATACTTATAAAAAATGGTAAATGAATTAAGTATCAAAAGTTTAGATGAGCGTAGCCCAAATGATCGTTTATTTCTAGGCGAGTAGAAGTTCGGGCGGAGCATCAACCACGGTGGCTTCTACAAGGAATGGGCTAGTTTGGTTATTGCCCTCGTAAACTTTGTCTGGCGCAGGGAGCTTCCTCAGGTGCCTGATTTTAGACGCCTAGGGTGGAGATAGAGTAATTAATCCAAACAGGCCTATAATCTTGTGATCTAAAAACTCGGACCTTGGAGCATCTATGCGTTGGGCTTCGCAGAATTTCAAAACTAGTGCAGCCAACTGTATACGTATAGTAGTGTGCACGCCAGCCAGGACTCATACTTTATAACAAGCTACTACTTGCAATAAGACACAACTGGCCAATATATAATTTATATAATATAAAAGCAACTTAATTAATCTTTGAGTTGACGCCACGTCCTTCCACCGCGTGGCTTGCCCGGTATTTACGGAATGAAATGCAGGTGGAGATCAGTTCATTACCAGAGAACAGGCCTTTGGACGATTTGCAAAATCAACTTTAGTCACGGAAAAATTTGCATCCGGGACTAGAAAGGTCTTTAGCCCGATTGGTAACATCAACCGGGACTAAAGTCCCCCTACGCAACGGCACATTTGTGAGAGGGACCTTTAGTCCCGGTTGGTGTTACCAACCGCGGCTAAAGGTCAATCTTTAGCCCCAGTTGGTGACACCAACCGGGACTAAAGGTTTTGCCCTCGTTGGTGACTAAAGGTGTTACCAACCGCCAATTACTCTATCTTTAGCCCCAGTTGGTGACACCAACCTGAAAATGCAAAATCAATTACTGCTTATGAAAAACCTGGACAAGTTTTACAACAAAAAAGACATCTCATGGGTTAATTTAGTACGGGAAAAGCACTACAAAAATGGTAGACTGCCTGGTACAGTCAAGAAAGGATCATTTTGGTGGAGAGATGTGATGAAATTGATAGACAAATTCAAAGAAATGGCAACAGTGATCATCAAGGATGGTACCACTTGTTTTTTCTAGGATGACAATTGGGAAAAACCAATTATAAAAGAACAGTTGCCTCAGCTCTTATCGTTCACCAAAAACAAACACCTTACAGTAAAAAGTGCCCTGAATACCAGCCCCATCACCAACCTTTTCAACTTACCCCTCTCACAAGTGGCTTTTGATCAAATGAATATCATTCAGCAAATGAAAGACAATATGATCCTAGAGGAGGAGCTAAATGACAGGTGGACATATGCAGTAGGAAACATCTTTAGACCTGTGGCAGCTTACAAAAGATTAATGGGACATCAACAAATTGACCCAGCTCTCAAATGGATGTGGAAATCAAGTTGTCAACCAAAGCACAAAGTTTTCTTTTGGCTATTATTGAATGACAGACTCAGCACAAGAGACATTCTAAGAAGGAAAAATATGCAACTAGATTCATACAATTGTGAGTTTTGCTACACACCACATCTAGAAACTGTGGAACACTTATTTTGGCAATGTCCATTTGCATTGCAATGCTGGGGCCTGATTAACTTACAAACAATACAACTGGGAGACTCTTTTCAAAATGTTCAAGCTATGAAAGACCAAATACAGAGCCAATTCTTCATGATTGCAGTCATGCTCATGTCATGGACGATATGGAAGGCAAGAAATGAGCTAATCTTCAACAGTAATCAGCTTTCCATTCAGGAATGTAGAGAAGCCTTTATTAAGGAAGTCAAGTTGGTATCCCTAAGGGTTAAAACCGCTCATCAAAACCTCTTTGAACAATGGATACAAAATTTACTTTAGATTGTGTAACTGAGGAAATCTTCTTCATTTCCTTCTTTGTATCTTGAACTTTGCTTTTGTTGTAACTGCCTTTTCTTTTTTTTTAATATAATTCCTGCAGGGGCCACGGCCCCTCAGTTTCCTCAAAAAAAAAAAAACTAAAGGTTTTGCCCCGGTTGCTGTACCCAGCCGAGGCTAAATGTTGGCATTTAGCCCCGGCTGGGTACAACAACCGGGGCTAAATGTTCCTCCCTATATTTGAACTGTTCTTCCACCTTCAGCCGTGCCCGCGAGCTCTTCTCTTGCTTGCTTGCTGTGTCTTCTCCGGTGATTTGTGTTCATCTCCAGTGATTGATCTATTTCATCACATCTACGTCGTCATCGACTCGTTCAAAGGTTATTAGCTTCATTTTCTCATATTTTTAGTTGTCACATATATATGTGGTTTTTAAGCTATTTTGAGTTCATTCACTTGGTAGTTTAAATTAGTACCCTATAAACAAAATGTGACCAGTTTAATTAGTTTATTTTAATTTTTTGGGAGAAATAGAGATCATTTAAATTATTTGTTTTAAAACATTAGAAATATATAATACTTTAGTTTACAAAATGTGACCGGTTTAATTAGTTTATTTTATTTTTTTTGGGAGAAATAGAGATCATTTAAATCATTTGTTTAAAGAAAATTAGAAATATATAATATTTTAGTTTACAAAATGTGACCAGTTTAATTAGTTTATTTTAATTTTTTTTGGAGAAATAGAGATCATTTAAATCATTTGTTTTAAAACATTAGAAATATATAATACTTACTTTACAAAATGTGTCCGGTTTAATTAGTTTTTTTTGGGAGAATAGAGATCATTTAAATCATTTGTTTAAAGAAAATTAAAAATATATAATACTTTAGTTTATAAAATGTGACCAGTTTAATTAGTTTATTTTAATTTTTGAGAGAAATAGAGATCATTTAAATCATTTGTTTTAAAAAATTAGAAATATATAATAATTTAGTTTACAAAATGTGACCGGTTTAATTAGTTTATTTTTTTTTGGAGAAATAGAGATCATTTAAATTATTTCTTTAAAAAAATTAGAAATATATAATACTTTAGTTTACAAAATGTGACCAGTTTAATTAGTTTATTTTATTTTTTAGAGAAATAGAGATCATTTAAATCATTTGTTTATAAGAATGAGAGATATAATTATGTTATATGTCATTTTATAATTTCATTTGTTTATAAGAATGAGAGATATAATTATGTGATATGTCATATAATGCAGATGATGACACGTCACTAGATGTACAATGCCGATCGTCGCTCAAAAGAGTTCATTGATGGCGTGCATTATTTCTTAAGAGTGGCCGAGGCAAACAAGCGAGATGGTTTTATGTGCTGCCCATGTGCCCTGTGTAATAATTCGAAGGAATATTCTAGGTCAAGTAGTCTTCACTCACACTTGTTAAAGTCGGATTTCATGCCAAATTATATTTGTTGGACGAAGCATGGAGAAACTGGGGTTATGATGGAAGAAGGTGAAGAAGAACAATTGGACCCTGACGAAACATTATTGTCGGTATTTCGAACCCGGGGGTATGACACCAACGAGTAATATGATCGCGTGCTCTCTTCCTGGATGGTGATGCAAGATGACACAAGGATTTATCCTGGTTCGGGCAAAGAAGGCCCTACGTCCAGCGGGGGAGGAGGTTCTTGTATTACTTGCACCTAAGTGCTTGTACAGGGGTGAATACAAGCTCCTCCCCCGCTGGACGTAGGGCCTTCTTTGCTCGAACCAGGATAAATCCTTGTGTCATCTTGCACCACCATCCAGGAAGAGAGCACGCGATCATATTACTCGTTGGTGTCATACCCCCGGGTTCGAAACACCGACAGTTGGCGCGCCAGGTAGGGGCCTTCGCGTGTCGAGTCGGTTTCTCGCTGTTTCCTGGATGGCTGCTTCGACTCCTTTGTTCTCTGCCGGTGCCGTCATCTGGTTGGGGAGCCTCGAGTTCCTGGCCACCGACAACGGCAACGAGCTGACCTTGCTCTCAACGGAGGGCCCAAGTGGAGGGCGTGTCACGCCACCCCATGCGAGGAGCGTGGCACGTCTCCCACACCACCACGCGTCGCCACCCCGTGAGCGGCGCCGTCGTCACCATCGTCGCCAGGCACAGGCGGTGCCAGCGGCGTACACCCACTCCCCCGTGGCCGGCGCGGAGTTCCCGAGGAGGAGCCTGCCCGGCGCACGGCCGGAGACTTCCAGGGCGCGCTCGCGCCCACCCAGCGACTTCGCGTTCATCATGCGCACGGACCGGGAGCCAGGCCAGAGGCCTCCGAGCCGCGCACCGTCGACGCCACCCAGCCTCCTCCCGCACGGGGTGTACCGCGCTCGACGCCGGCGGTTCCCGTTCGGCCTCGACAACTCCGCAGCAGCCTACGCCCGCCAGCTCAACGAGCGCCGTCGGGACCGACCGCCGGCAGAGCAGGAGGAGCGCCCGGGCGTGCTACTGCAGGCCATGGCCAACCTGGAGATCGTTCACCCCGCGCACGTCGACCGCGGCTTATCGCGAGCCATCGAGCCACCCCGGCGAGCCACCGTCGGAGAATGGTACCGCGAGCTGCGGTCCCAGCATCTGCCAAGGCGGCACGTCGTCAACAGCTCCGACTCCGACGAGTACGACTACCACGACCCTGACCTCTGGGACCCCACCAGGGAGTGTTTCCAGCTCGAGGAGGTCGTGGACGATGCCGAGGACGACGACGACGACGACGCCAGGCCGGCGCTCAACCTCGAAGAGCCCGGAGACGTGGCTGCGGCAGGCGGATCACGCGTCTAGGGGAGGAACGAACCCCCGGCACCGGCTGCACCATCTCAGCACAGCGATGACCGAGCGGCGCAGCTCGCGCAGCTGCGGGAAGCCATCGCCAAGGCTGAGGAGGACTGACAACGCCTACTGCAGCTCGAGAAAACCCTAGCACAAGAACCAGCCTAGCCTCGAGGCGCTGGTGTTTGTGGCCGAGCTCGAGAGGTCCACCGGCAGATCCTCGAGGACGGGGCGCCAACACGCCCCGAGGTGCGTTTCCCGCGAGCCGGGCAGAACGTGGTGGCGGCGGCAATGCTGCTCCGTGATCTACCCGCCGTCTCCAACCTCGACGCCAGGCGTATGCTTGGGGAAATGAAGAACCTCCTCGAGACAGCCGCTGTACAGCAGGCGAAGAGCTCAGCCTCGCGGCGGCGCGGGGCGGCCTCGGAGAAACCGGTAGACACGCCCCGCGACGAGCGCGAGGCATCCGTCCACCAGCCGGACGTCTCTCGAGCTAGGCCAGTCAGCGAACGGATCGTCGACAACTGGCCACCTCGAGACCCCAATGACGCCCGCAACAACATCAACCGTCGGCGCAAGGACAAGGGGGCCCAAGAGCGTGGCTATAGCGCCCATCGAGGTGGGGCGCTACGACAGCGACGAGGACCGGCAAGTCCTCGAGCCTCCGGGCCCCAGAGTCTTCAGCCGGGCCATCCGCAGCTCAACCCTCCCCGACCGCTTCCGCCCACCGACCAACATCGTGAAGTATGACGGGGAGGTCGAGCCCAAGCTCTGGCTCTCGGACTTCCGCCTAGGCTGCCAACTGGGCGGAGTGAAGAACGACGACCGTGTGATCATACGCCAACTCCCACTTTACCTCTCGGACACCGCCCGCTGGTGGCTCGAGGGGCTCCCGCCGGACCGGATCGACGACTGGGCCAACCTAGTCAGGGTCTTCGACGGGAATTTCAAGGGGACTTGCGTGCGCCCAGGCAACCCCTGGGATCTATGGCGTTGCAGGCAGGCAGCGGACGAGCCCCTCCGCGACGTTGCTCGACGATTCTCGAAGCAGCGCCTCGAGCTCCCCCACGTGCCTGATGAGGACGTCATTTCAGCGTTCCTCGCGGGCACGACATGCCAAGAGCTAGTTCATGAGCTAGGGCGCTACCGTCCCAGGACGGTCGAGGACCTGATGGATCGTGTCACCAGCTTTGCCTCAGGCGACGAGACAGTGGGGGCCTTCTTTGGCTGCTCCACGGACAAAGGTAAGGCAGTGACCGCGCCGGAGGGCTCGAACAAGGGCAACGACGCCAAGAGCGACAACAATAACGACAACAAAAAGAAGAAGAACAAACGCAAAGGTCAGAAGGCGAAGCGCAACGCCAATGACGACGACGACGAAGAGGTGCTCGTAGGCGCCCTCGAGCCTAAGAAGCCCCGAGGCCCCCCTGACGGGGCTGTTTTCGACCAGATGCTCGAGGACCCCTGCACTTATCACAAGGGCCCCGTAAATCACAAGTTAAAGGACTGCCGACTGTTGAAAGGCTACTACTCCAAGCTCGGTGATAAGAAAGAAGACGTGCCTAAGGGCAAGGATGACAATCGGCGCGGCGGTGGGGACGCGGACGGCAACTTCCCCCCGGTGCGCGACTGCTACATGATCTACGGGGGGCCGACCGTTGGGCTCTCAGCTCGAGAAAGAAAGAAGGAGCGCCAGGAGATCTTTGCACTCTGCCACGACGCCCCCCGGTATCTTGACTGGTCTGATGCGCCGATCACGTTCGACCGTGACGACCATCCGGACCGCGTCATAAACCCGGGGGCGTACCCCCTCGTCGTCGACCCCGTCATCGTCGACGTACGGTTCTCCAAGGTATTGATGGACGGGGGCTCGAGCCTCAACATCATATACCTCGAGACCCTCGACCTCCTGGGGATTTCAGAGGGTCAGCTCCGACCTAGCGTCGGGGGGTTCCACGGAGTAGTACCAGGGAAGAAGACCCACCCCCTCGGGCGCATCGACCTGCCGGTTTGCTTTGGCACGCCGGCTAACTTCCGCCGGGAGACGCTCACCTTCGAGGTGGTTGGATTCCAAGGGACCTACCACGCCATCATCGGCCGGCCAGGCTACGCCAAGTTCATGGCGGTTCCCAACTACACGTACTTGAAGCTCAAGATGCCGGGGCCAAAAGGGGTCATCACCGTCGACACCTCCTACGAGCACGCGTACCACTGCGACATGGAGTGCGTCGAGCGTGGGGAGGCCAACGTCCACCTCGACTCGCTCGAGGCCTTGGCAGCCCTGGCCACCGAGGAGGCCCCAGAAGCGAAGCGCCACGCCGGCACCTTCGAGCCGACAGAACACACTAAGCAGATACCCGTCGACCCGACCTCGACTGGCGGCAAGACGCTGGTCATCAGTGCCAGCCTCGAGCCTAAATAGGAAGCAGTGCTCGTCGACTTTCTCCGCGCGAACATCGACATGTTTGCGTGGGGCCCCTCGGACATGCCGGGCATACCGAGGGAAGTCGCCGAGCACGCCTTGGAAATCCAAGCCAGGTCCAGACCGGTAAAGCAACGCCTGCGCTGCTTCGACGAGGAAAAGCGCAGGATCATCGGCGAGGAGGTGCACAAGCTTTTTGCGGCCGGGTTCATCAAGGAGGTATTTCACCCAGAGTGGTTAGCTAACCCTGTACTAGTTAGGAAAAAGAATGGAAAAATGCGGATGTGTGTAGACTACACTGGTCTGAATAAAGCATGTCCAAAAGTTCCATTTCCTTTACCTAGAATTGATCAGATTGTCGATTCCACTGCGGGGTGTGAAGTACTTTCGTTTCTCGATGCGTATTCCGGCTACCACCAGATTAGGATGAAAGAATCCGACGAACTCGCTACCTCTTTTGTTACGCCTTTTGGTATGTATTTCTACGTTACAATGCCCTTCGGCCTTCGAAACGCCGGGGCAACGTACCAACGTTGCATGCAGCATATCTTTGGCGAACACATAGGCAAAACCGTCGAGGCCTACGTCGATGACATCGTGGTTAAAACCAAGAAAGTCGGGAACCTCATCTGCGATCTCGAGACCACGTTCGAGTGCCTCCAGGCCAAGAATGTGAAGCTTAACCCGAGAAATGTGTCTTTGGTGTGCCTCGGGGCATGCTACTAGGCTACATTGTCTCACAACGGGGGATCGAGGCCAACCCCGAAAAGATCTCAGCAGTCACGAGGATGGGCCCAATTCGAGACCTCAAGGGTGTGCAGAAAGTGACAGGCTGCCTGGCCGCTCTCAGCAGATTCATCTCGAGGCTAGGGGAAAAGGCACTACCCCTCTACCGCCTGCTGAAGAAGACGGAACGCTTTGCGTGGACTGTCGAAGCCGAGGAAGCCTTAACCAAGTTGAAGGGGTTGCTGACTTCCGCGCCAATTCTCGTGCCACCACAACCAGCCCAGGATGGCGATTCCCCCGAGCCTCTCCTCCTCTATGTGGCCGCAACCACTCAGGTGGTCAGCACGGTCATAGTCGTCGAGAGGCACGAGGAGGGTCATGCGTTGCCGGTCCAACGACCGATGTACTTCACCAGTGAGGTGCTCTCCGAGGCCAAAGTCCGATACCCGCACATCCAGAAGCTACTCTACGGCATCATCCTCACGAGGCGCAAGCTCCAGCACTACTTCCTTGCTCATCCCGTAATGGTGGTGTCGTCCTTCCCCCTCGGTGAGATCATCAACAATCGAGAGGCCACGGGGCGCATCGCCTAGTGGTCCGCCGAGCTAATGGGGGAGGCCATCACCTACGCCCCGCGAAAAGCCATCAAGTCGCAAGCGCTGGCGGACTTCGTTGTAGAGTGGACCGACACCCAGCTCCCGCCGGCGCAAGTCCAAGCCGAGCTCTGGACCATGTACTTCGACGGGTCCCTCATGAAGACGGGGGCAGGCGCGGGCCTGCTCTTCATCTCACCCCTCGGAGTCCACATGCGCTACCTGCTACGCTTGCACTTCCCCGCCTCCAACAACACCGCCGAGTACGAGGCCCTCGTCAACGGATTGCGCATCGCCCTCGAGCTCGGGGTCCGACACCTCGACGCTCGAGGGGACTCGCAGCTCGTCATCAACCAAGTCATGAAGGCCTCGAGCTGCGTCGACCCCAAGATGGAAGCATACTGCGGAGAAGTGCGCAAGCTGGAAGACAAGTTCTACGGCCTCGAACTCAATCACATCGCTCGAAAGTACAACGAGGCTGCAGACGAGCTGGCCAAGCTGGCATCCACGCGTGGCACGGTCCCACCAGACGTCTTCTCAAGGGACGTTTTCGAGCCATCCATCAAGATCAGCCCAGGAGCTGACCCTTCGACACCACCCCTCGAGCCGGACGCAGGGTCTCGGCCTTCGAAACCACGCCTCGAGGACGATGCCTCGACATCCGCAGAGGCGATGCAAATTGATGCACCTACCCCTTCGTCATCACGACCCCTCGACTGGCGGACGCCCTTCCTCGACTACCTGACGCAAGGCGTGCTACCAGAAGACAAGACGGAGGCCCGACGCATCGCTCGAAGGGCCAAGACCTACGTCATCTACGGCGACGAACGGGAGCTGTACCGTCGAAGCCCATCGGGAATCCTTCAACGCTGCATCCCCCTCGAGGTGGGACGCAGGCTCCTCGACGACATGCACTCGGGGGCTTGCGGCCATCACGCAGCGCCAAGGACCCTGGTAGGGAACGCCTTTCGACAGGGCTTCTACTGGCCAACCGCCATCGGAGACGCCAAGCGCTTGGTCCAAGCTTGCCAAGGGTGTCAGTTCTACGCCAAGCGAACGCACCAGCCCGCGCACGCCCTGCAGATGATCCCCATTACTTGGCCGTTTGCCGTCTGGGGGCTCGACCTCGTGGGTCCCCTCAAGATGACAACCGAAAAATACACGCATGTGCTCGTGGCCATCGACAAATTCACCAAGTGGATCGAGGCCAAGCCCATAGGCGACCCTACCTCCGAGAAAGCCGTCGAGTTCATCGCAGACATCATGTACCGATTTGGGGTGCCTAACGTCATCATCACCAACAATGGCACCCAATTCACGGGCAAAAAGTTCACCAACTTCTGCGACGACAACAGCATTCGCGTGACCTGGGCCTCGGTCGCGTACCCTCAATGCAACGGGCAGGTCGAGCGCGCCAACGGCATGATACTCCATGGGCTGAAGCCGAGGCTGTTCAAGACCCTTAAAAATTTCGGAAAGGGGTGGGCTGCAGAGCTCCCCTCGGTGCTGTGGGGCCTCAGGACTACGCCGAGTCGAGCCACCGGGTTCACTCCGTTCTTCCTAACCTACGGCGCCGAGGCCGTCTTGCCTACGGACCTCGAGTACGGCTCGCCTCGACTTCGAGCCTACAACGAGCAAACCAACGACGAAAAGCTCGCCAACGCCAAGGACCAGCTCGAGGAGGCCTGAGATGTGGCGCTCATCAACTTCGCGCGCTACCAGCAAACGCTTCGACGCTATCACGACAAGCACGTACGCAAGAGGGATTTGGCGGTGGGGGACCTCGTGCTTCGACGGCTGCAAGACAATCGAGGGCGCCACAAGCTCACTCCTCCATGGGAAGGCCCATACACTGTGGCTAAAGTGCTCAAGCCAGGAACATACAAGCTCTATGACGATCAAGGCAGAATCCTGGCGAACGCGTGGAACATATCTCAGCTACGTCGCTTCTACCCCTAAAGGCCTCGAGGCCTCATTCATTTTGTTGCTTTGTACAAACACGCCCAAAATGAATGAACAAACTCGTGCATTGTCTTTCATTTTGCTTAGCAACTTAAGGTAGCCTCGACCCTGCCATGCTCAGGGTCGAGCCTCCCTCGGGGGCTGACAGGGGGGTAACCCTCCCAGACTCCGAAAAAAGCGCATTTTCTTTTCAAAAAAAATTCGACCCTCATCTCGACTCGTGCCTCGAGCGAACTAGTGGCGTCTAAATCCTAAAATACCTCGAGCCTCCAAGGGTCGGGAGGCGTCGACGTAGACGGCCACCTACGCCCCCGGGCTACGGTACCCTACCTACGCCTCCCCTCGAGGGGCTTGCGACGTATCGAAGGAACACAGACTAAGCTAGCAGAAACTCGAGCTTGCAACAAAGAGAAGTGGTCAAACGCATTTGAGAAGAAAACAACTCCTTTAAACAAACAAGTCATATATACATACGGGTCTCGACGGACCCTCATTCATGTCATAAAATTCTTACAGGGGCCTCGACGCCCAAATTTGGCACGCAGGCCCTAATCTTCGTCGGTATGATACTCCTCCCCGAGGTCCTCCACGGCGGGCTCAGCCTCGACACCCGAGCTAGAGGGAGGAGGGCCCTCGACACCGCTGCTGGCGTCAGGAGGCAGCACGTCCTCCTCGAAGATCTTCGCGAGCGACGTCCCCGGCCTCTCCATCTTCTCCAAGATTTTGTCGACACGGCGGTTGTTCCACTCCTCATCCTTCCCCTCGATCTCGATGAAGCCATTGGCGACAACGTGGACCGGGAAGCGGAAGCCGGAGCGGACAACCGCGAGCGTCTGCTTGACGCCATGATGGAGAGCTTGCCGGACACGGTCCCGCGCCGCTACGTCGAGGAAGCACAAGGCGTCGACCAAGGCGTCGCCTCGCGCCACCGCACCTTCTACCGCAGCCACCGGAGGAACACCCCACATGGAGCCGAGCCGGTCGAGGGAAGTGCGAGCCCGCTCTGCCACCATCGTCTCGTCTTGGAGTTGGTCCAAGAGAGCCTGGTTCGTCCCACGGAGCTCCTCGACCGTCTTCTCGACCCCTGCGCAACGAACGAGGAAGAGTGAGACTGCGGCATAACAAAAAACTTCGAGGCCCAAGCAAGGACAAGGTGTAAGCCTCACCATCGCAATGTTGCCCCAGTTCGGCGAGGTCGCTGGTAAGGCCCTCAGCGCGCTGCTCGAGCCTGCGCTTCTCGGCCAGCAGGAGGAGCTTCTCGGACCTAAGCTCCTCGATCAGCTTGCCCGCCTCCAGGAGGGCCAGATCCTTTCGGATCACCTCCTGCCGCGCCGCCCCCTCGGCAGCTCGGGCGGTGGCGACACCGTTCTCGGCGTCTTTGGCCTCCTTCTTCGCCGCCTCCGCTGCGGACCGAGCGGCGGCGGCATCGCGTTGAGCATCCTCAGCCTCTTTTCTCGCCGCCTCCGCTGCGGATCGGGCGGTGGCAGCCTCGCCTCGGGAGTCAGAGGCCTCCTTCTTCGCCGCCTCAGCTTCAGCCCGGGCGGAGGTGGCCTCGCTTCGGGCGTCCGCGGCCTCCTTCCTCGACGCCTCGAGAGCGGCGGCGGCCTCCTCCTTGGATCGAGCGACCTCACCTCAAGCCGCCCGGACCTCCGCCTCCGCCTCGTTGAGCCGGCTCGCCATTTGGGCGTTCCGGCTCAGCTCAGCGCGGAGATCTTGAAGCTCCGCCTCAGCCCTCGCAAGGGCGGCCGACACCTGTGCGGACCGGCCCGCCTCCTCAGAGCAGGACCGCTCCGCCTCCGCCATGAGCTCGGCCACCTCCCGGAAGATGGACCGCACCTTGCGCGGGGCCCCCCGCCGGGCCGGTTGCTCGACGGGGACCATGGCAAGGGACGGGCTCGGCGCGTCAGGAAACGGCCATACTGGTCGGTGCAGCTCGATGTCGGGCAGATCCTCCTCCGCCCCGAGCTGCCCCAGCTGCGGCCCGCCGCCCGACGGCACGGGCCCCGGCTCCCTCCGTCCCTCCGCCGGCACCTCCTGTCGCTCCGCCGCCTCCCGAGGCGGCGTCACAACCTCGCGTGGGGACGAAGAATCGAGCGGCGGCGAGTCGATCGAAAGAAGGCTCGACCCCGGGCCCTCTTCCCTGGCCGGGTCCTCCGGCGTCTTGTCAGCGCTAGCCGGCGCCTCGGGCGGCTCCACCATCGTCAAGCCCGTGGCGAGGAGCGGCCCCTGCTCCAGCTCGTTCAGGAGGTCCTCCACCGTCGGCTCCTTCTCCGCCAACGCCTCTCCCCCCTTTCCCTCCTCCACAGCCCGGCTCGTGTCGGTCGGGGCCTCGAGGGGCGCGGTCTCCTCGGCCCCAGACACCGGCGGGGCCGTGCTCGCCCCAAGCGCTTCCCCCGGAACAGCCGTCGTGGTGGGGGGAAGGGTGGCGCTCCTAACTGGCGCCATCGCAGGAGGAGGAGGAGGGGGAGGAGGTAGCGCCTCAGTGGACGTGGTAGTGGCGGGCTCGATGCCGTGAGCTGAGGCCCCTGCAATACGAGATGACAGTGATATCAGAACCGGGAAGGATGCCTCGACCCCTGTGGTCGATGGCGACGGCCTCACCAAAATTCGCGACGATCATCTGGCCTCCTCGAGCCATGGCAGCTCGAGCCTTCTCCAGCCAAGCGGCTTCTCTAGCGGAGGAAGGTGCCATACCTCGAGGTGCTTGTGCCTCGACGGAGCTCGAGGTCTTGGCCCGCTTGGACGCAGCGAGGTCCACCTCCTGGTAGGAGCGCTTCCCCCTGAGAAACCAGAGATGACATGCATCATCAAAAGTAAAGAGGTAAAGCCTCACTACCGACGAGATCCAAGAAAATTACTCACCCAAAGCGGCGGCTGGGCTTCTTCCCGGAATCGCCGGACCCACTCGGGGGCTTCGAGCCCACCCCACGGCTCGAGCCCTGCGCCTGGGCCGTCTCCGCAGGGCTGGGATGGGGGGAGGGCTCCCGACGCCTCCCATGGCTCGACCTCGAGGGAGAGCCCTCCTTCTGCCCCACATCGCGGGAGGGCGACCGTACCTCCCTCGTGCCGTCGTCGTGGCGCCTGCCCCGGCGCGGGCTCCGGGACCTGCTCCGGCGCTCGCGCCCTCCCACGTCCGCTTCTGTGTCCCGGCGGCGGTGCGGCGATGGACTCCGGGGACGCTCACGCCCCTGGTCACGAGACGCCCGGGGGCTCCCTCCCCGACGCTCGTGATGGTGCGGGCTCGACGCCTCCTCCTGACGCCCGCTCCTCCGCGGGCTCGACCCCGACCTCGATGGCTCGCGGCGGTCGGACCCGGAGCCCCTCCCGATGCGGTCACTGTCCCTCGAGGCTTGGCCCTTCTCGAGACCTCCCGCCTGGGCTGACGCGGGGGCGGCTTCCGTTGGTGCTGTGGCGGAGGCGCTTCGGGTTCGGGGCTTCCTCACGACAGGGGGCGCGTCCAGCCGGGAGCTTGACGTGCCCTGGGCCTCCGACGAGGCGGAGCTGGGCGTGGCCTTCTGCTGCTTCACCCCGCGCGGTACCTTAGCCGGTGGGACCTCGTAGATGTCCTCCTGCACAGGGGAGCGGTCAGCCCAGATGTCGCCAAACCCCGCGCGTCCCAGGCGCGCGTCCATCCCCTCGTCGTCGCTCTCATCATCATCATCATCATCATCCTCCTCCGAGCTCGAGGAGCTGAGCTCGGGGGACTCTTCCCCAGGCTGCCGATTGCGGCGAGCCTTCGCCAACCTTTGCTCGCGAGCCGACCGGCGCAAGTTTTTGTTTTTCTCTTTCTTCTTTCTGGAATCCTTGTTCTCTTTTTCCTTTTGAGAAGAGAGGCGCCTCACCTGTGTCCCCGCGGCGTCCTCCCTCACCGGGGGCCTCGAGGCACGACACGTGAACGCCCCCTGCGAAAAAAGGAAACGTGATGAGGAAAAAACACGAAAAGAAGGCGCAAGGTTCGAAGAAGAAAGAAGGAGGGGAGGCTCGAGACGGGCTAACTCGATGGGGACCTACCAGATCGAGGCACCCCTTGTCGGGCGCCATAGGGATCAGCTTGGAACTCTCCGAGGCAAACGATCCCTGGATCGTGATCGCCACCCGAGAGATGCCGTCGCTACAAGTCAGCCCCTCCTTGGCCATCCTCGACCCGTTCAGCGCCTCGGGCTCGGCCTTCGGCCCCATCTCGAACAAGAAAAGGGGGCGGTCCGCCAGCGGAAGAACCCATCGCTGGTGGAACGCCCAGATTACCGCCTGGACGGTCAGCCCCTCCTCGTCCACCAGCGTCTTCATCATCTCCATCAGGGGCAGCAGATGGCGCTGCTTATCCGCCACGACGCCCCAGTTCCACTTTTCTGGGCGCTGGTCAAGGACCCCGCCGGTGTACTGCGGAAGGAGCCCCCCCTCGTTCCGCAGATAGAACCAGTGGTCGTCCCATCCTGCTTGGTTGGTCGAGAGCTTGTAACGGAGGTACTCGCGGGGGACGCCGGCCGACGAGGTCCCAGTCCGCATGGTGATGGCGAGGGAGCCAGCGCGCACGAGCCGCTTCCCGCTGGACTTTGACGTCTTGGTGAAGAGCTCGCCCCGAAAAATGTGAACGAACATCTCCCAGTGCGGCTCGACCTTCAGGTACCCCTCGCACACCGCGGCGAAAATGGCGGCGTGCGAGATCGAGTTGGGGGAGAAATGCTGCAGCTCCACCCCGTAGTGGTGGGTCAACGCACGCATGAAGCGGCTCAGCGGGACACCGAGCCCATGCGGTGGTAACGGGTGAAGCTCACCACGTACCCCTCCGGCGGCTGCGGCTCCCGGTGATCCGCCGATGGGACAATCCACCACGCGGGTCCCCCCTTCGGGTTGGGGCGGAGAAGTCCCTGCGCCACCAGCGAGTCCAACTCGCGATGCGTCGTCTTCGATCGGCTCCAGTCTTCGGCCGGTTGCGGCGGAGTCTTGTCAGCCATGGCAACGACGGCGTGGACTTGGGCGGCGGATGGACAGCAGAGGAGGATACGGATGGCGGGCTCAGGAAGGAGATGCACGGGAGCTGCGGCGGCTATGAAGGCAAAGGCAAAGAGAAGAGCCCTCTCCCCCTCTCTCGGTATTTATACGAAAGAACCCCAACAGACGAGGCGTCCCACGGCGACGAAAAAGGTAACCGCATAGCATTTAATGCGCCCACCTAACCACGTCTCGAGCCGGATGCAGGGTACACGCGGCAGCTCTCCATTCGCTCCACTACCCGGGCCCGCCACGACCGTCGCCCCGGCTTCGCGTCCGCCGCCCTCCCCGACAGATTTCGCCTAAAAAGGCGCGCCCAACGGGCAGAAGGATTCCCAGACGACGGAGGCTTCTTCACGAAGGTAAAAACGGGCCCCGGCCCTAAGCCTCGAAGCAGCGAAGGCTGACCCTCGAAGAGGGTTCGACAGCCGGCTTCGAGCACCCGAGTCAGGGACACCAAGGGGCGCCACTCGCAGCATCGCTCGAGGGCCAAGCCCTCGAGGCCCCTCACGTGTATCCAAGGCGGGGAGCTCGACGTGCAGTGAGATCCCCTCGGAGGGAGGCATCGAGCCACCGGGTCCTATCGAATGGACCCGGCACTCCTGCAGACTGAGCACCCATGCTTTATGAGATCGCCTCCGGGCTACAGTCGACCCCTATCGAACGGGGCACGAGGTCTCACTTGGATTCCCCGTTACCAGCTCACCGGGAACCTCGATACTCGCCCGCTCGTGGTAGTACGAGGCATCCCCCCTCGCATCTGATCGAAAGGACTCACGGGATGACAAGCTAGGGCAACCGGCGTGCCGGACAGCTCGAGGAGCCGGCCGGCCGGTTCAGCCTGGCACCCCTCGACGAAAGAGGGTCTAAAAAACTCGGGGGCTCGACACTCCCGAACCTAAAAAACGTAATTAACGCTCACACTCAAAACCCACGAGGGAGTCCTAACCACTCCCCCGTGGCCTCGGGGGCTACACCCGCGGGTGTCGCTCGCACGACACCCGCAGAATCAACACAGCCGAACCCTCGAGATCCAGTTAGCCAAAATCCTCGAAATCCAAAGTCGAGAGCCCCTGCTCAAGTGCAAGCACTCAAACAAGGGCTCGGGGGCTACTGCCGGGGGAACGCCAAAGGGGTACCCCCAATCAACGCAAAACACACGGGTTAAAACCTAGAACACCAATTAATAGCAAGCCCAGCTGGACTTAACCACCCGAATACCAACCTGTCAAAACCCACAACACCGGCCCACCACGGGGAAGCCTAGGCCCGCCAAATGCCTCCCAAACCACCTCGTGGTAGCCTGCCTCTCGAGCCCTGCCTCAAGGGTTTCGAGCCCGCCACCGCCATACACCACCCCTCGAGACCCGGCACAGGGACCTCGAGCCTCGCTGGCCCGGCTGCCTACCCCTCGAGGGCACATCACGCCCCTCGAGCAGCGCCAAGCACCGGGTGCCAACCCCACACCAAACATTTAATGCACTCACCTACCCCCGTCACGTCCTCTGAGACGCAACATGCGCCACAGTGAACCGGAGTCTGAGTCAAACCTCCTTTTCACCATAAGTATGGGTGAAAAGGCACCAGTACAGTACTGTTCGACCATACCCTGCACTGTGGCACGTCCCGATCACATCTCGAGACCCGAATTTCCGCTGTACGACCAGGTTCCCCGGAATTCGCCCATAACTGCGGGGACTCGAGCCCCCCGTAGGCGCCACCTCGAGGCCGGCTCTGAGCCCCTCGAGCCCTGACTGCTTTCATGCTATTGGAGGACAGGTACCCCAAGACCCGGAGGGACCTCGCCGTGTCCTGTACGTGCCGGGATGGGTGTTGTACGGCTTCCACATCGCCACGCCTTCACGTCCGCGCCCGGGATGGAGGTCACGCTTCAAGGACGCCCCAACAGCAACCCCCACGTCGGCTACAATGTCTTCGACAAGACAGGGTTCCTATCCTTCTCCGTATTGGGCACCGTACGCCCCGACACCAGTAATACCCTTGTGTAACCCTGACCTCCCCTTGCTCTATAAAAGGGGACACCAGGGCCCTCATTCCGCGGTTACAGACACGTTAGAATGCACAAACACACCAGTCCACACACACGCATTCGAGTCCGGACTCCGGTCCACGCTCACTGAGCTTGTATTCGCCCCTGTACAAGCACTTAGGTGCAAGTAATACAAGAACCTCCTCCCCCGCTGGACGTAGGGCCTTCTTTGCCCGAACCAGGATAAATCCTCGTGTCATCTTGCATCACCATCCAGGAAGAGAGCACGCGATCATATTACTCGTTGGTGTTATACCCCCGGGTTCGAAACACCGACAATTATGTATATGTATAAGTAAATATCCTCACACTAGCAAGCGTTTCTAAACATATGTAGAAACATGATGAGACAACTCAGACGTAAAAATGATAAGGAGATTGGTTTCATCGATCCATATATCGTATTCAAGGACCCAAGTACTCCCTCAGATACATGGAAAACTCAAACAACGAGGAATTTCTGGAGGTTCTTCATAAACCAAAGGGACAAAAGATATATACTATTCCCCTACAACTTTGGGTGAGTGTTGTTATCATATGCATATTTTATTATAGATTGACATAAAGATATATGTGCTGACTATATAAATAAATACAGGTTTCACTGGATATTAATTATGATCGATCTCCACGAGAGTCGTTTGCTAATCTATGACTCTCTGAGAAAACCACAAGAAGATTACCAAGATATGATAGACATTATCCGAGGGTAAATTTGATTTTTAAATATTGATTCCTGCTCTTTAACTCCGCAATAGTTAATTAACGATCCAATTATATATATTGTGCAGGGTTTGGGCTTGGTTTGTTGAGAAACACCGTCCGGATCTGAAAGCGCAACTTCCTGATCCTCTACGACTAAATGTAAGTTGTACTACCTCCCCGTCTCTTTACCTTAATTAGCATCACTCAGCAGACGCACGCTCAGCCGAGAGTAATCTTTTTATATCTTGTACAATGGGTTCTACAGTAGTCACCGAGAAACAATTTATCTGCGTACTATGTTTGCGAGTTCCTGACGGTGTATGAAAAAAGAACTCCTCTACAGAGTCAGCAAGTACGCAACATGTAAATAAATTCATTTCATTTTTTTGTTGCTACTACATAAATATTATGTATGTTAATACTTTCTTTTTCTTTTAATCAAAATTGAAGGAGACATGGTTGAAGAATCAGGTGATGCATAAGGTCCGCCTCAAAGCAATTCAAGAGACCATCGCTGGCTTCCTTAATGACCATATCCTTAAGTCCGGCATCGAGTATTGGTTTAACAAAGACGAACCAATGAAGCTAAACTAAGACGGACACTTATATGACCTCTATCGGACACTTATATGACCTCTAAGTCAGGAACAATATTTGTGTTGTAAATATCAAGTTAAGGATACATGATGGATAATATTGTATATTTTATGTACATATGTATAGCTAGCTCTATAATATATATATATAGTTTCATATTTCATTTTTGTGTAATTATAAATTTTATGTATATATATATTTATTAGCAGCGAAGAATACGTATTTGAAACCCTAATGGAATATATTAGCAGCGAAGAATACGTATTAGAAAATCTAATGTAACTGTAAAACCGAAAACAATAACCAAATGAAAAAAAAGAAAAAGAAAAAAGAAAAAAAAGAGACAACCTCCGGTCTCTTTAGTCCCGGTTGGTATTACCAACCGGGGCTAAAGATCCCCTTTAGCCCCGGGCCAGGGAACCGAGACTAAAGGTCGGGCCTTTATTCCCGATTCCTGAGCCCCGACTCTATTTCCAGGGCTAAAGGTCAGAATGGACCAGGGCTAAAGGCCCGTTCTCCGGTAGTGGTTTGATCCCCTCGAAGTTGCCCTAAAAAAACAACTTGATCCATGAAAAATACTTTTTTTTTTGTCACTGGCACTAGATCGAACGAAGAATAGTTATACAAGTATCATCTTGGATCTAGCGCAGTTGCACACATAACGACAGATCTGTGAAGGAGTATATAGTAAGCTGTTGTTTCATCAACTACTATAAGAGCATCTCCAATAATTAAAAAAAAGAATGGGTAAATCAATAAGTTTTTCAAGTCTTAAAAAAATTGGTCGCACATTTGTTAGAATCTTGAATTATTTTCAAAATCTTGTTTAAGCAAATAAAAAATCGGTGCCACGTGAAGGTCATTGTTTGTGGTAACTCGGTCTTCTCGCACAAATGCTTATAGATCATGCCCCGCCGCCTGCAGCCAGGCCACCACCCGCCCCAGCGCCACATCATATCTTTTAAGCACGTCCCAGCCGCAGCTAGCGTACCGTACCGCTTGGCAGGCTATATGGCCGTCGCCGACCCAAGTGGTGGCTAGCTAGGGGTGGCGAGAGGCGTCTAAAGCGTGGCTAGGTCATGTCAAAAAGAGGCTGGGGCAAGAGGGGAGAGACTGATAATAAGCTAAAGCAACTGATTTATTATGAGAAAAAAATAATATTTCACGACTGATTTATATAGCAGATTAAAGCCGACTTCGGGCTCAAGCGAACAAACAGAACAAAGATTGGTTTTACCTGTTTCCTAGTAATATAAGCATTTGTTCATTTCTTAGTTTTGACATAGTATGCAGTAAGATTCTACTCCCTCCATTCTAAATTATATGGCTTTTCTAGTTTTATAGTTTTTCCCTGGCCCATATGGCCATATATCTAGAAGTTATGTATAACTAGATACATAGTAAAAGCTATAAGTCTACTAGAAAAGTCAAATCAACTTAATTACAATTTGAGATGGAGAGAGTACTTTAGTTAGTATTTTTTTAACTAGTTAGGTTACATTCCACGTCAAGATCTATAGCACACCAATAGCAAAATTGCATGAACATGAATTTTGTTTTGAAGTTTGAGTTTGAACATATATATTGGATAAACGAGGCCCGGATCATAAATCTGTCAGGCTAGTGTTTATGCCATTGCATTGGTTTGTCATAAAAAATTCAAGCGAAATGTTTCCCTCGCCTTCTAATTTTCATTTCGAGCCTATTAGATTAGATCATTAGAAGATGTGATTAGACTGCGGTAACATATATTACTTTCTGTTTGTAGTATATATAGCGTTGATGAGAGTTCCCTCTGTACAAGGAAAATGAAAGTCGTCGTTTTAGATAAGATTTTGGTCAAACATAGGGAATATAAATCATAGATAACTTTTAAGTTATTGGGTTTTAAAATTTAAAAGTTATCATAGATTTATATTGACAAATATTTTTATAAAAATATACATATATCATTTTTCAATAAATATTTTTTATGAAAATAAGGAGTCAAAGATATACTTTGGAGACCGTATCATTGTCTAAAACGACCTTCTTTTCTTATACGGAGAGTACGTACCTTTGAGTGGTAGGTAGCCTCTTTCCCTGAGCTCCCGGAGCCTCATGTGGCCCAAGAGCGCCGCCGCGCTGCCGCCCCAGAGCACCATGCTGGGGACGCCAAGCTCCCGCGCCACCTCCAGCGCGAAGCTCATGAGCGCCGTGGGCAGCACATGTTGGAAATAATAGCAATTTAGTGATGCATAAATTAATTCCGACAATTAGGAAAAGATAAACAGCATATATCGTAGATATATAATCTACCACTAGCAGTGTGATCCGAGGTATATCCAGGCTATGCATCGCGAGGAACATGAAGAACATGAAATAGAAGAGATTGAAGGCATCCTTACAGTGGGGTTGTCGGCACTAGAAACTAGCGCAAGAGAAGACGAAGCAGACCGGTGATGAAGATCGGCGTAGAAGGAAGAAGACGTCCAGCGAGCAGTCGCGACGGAGCTTCCCAAAAACCTTATACGTCCCCTACCCCGTGCAGGGACACGAGAGGACGCGGGCTTCGGAGATCCTGCTCTCCCGGCACCGATGGCACGTCGGCGGCGCGATGGGGTTGACAGCAGCAGCACAGCACTCGGGCAAAGGAGGAGAAGAATGTGTTGTGCTGAGGACGACGTCTCGTCCCTCTTTTATACACACGCCGCAGTTGTATCTTTGAAAAGAGACAACCGCGTAATCACAATATTAATGTGATTGAACCTACCATTAGTGGACGAATCAATCACCATTAATACGAGAATAATTGCTTGCTAAAACAGGCCAGCGCAATTTTCTCCATGCATGCAAAAATATCGAGTGATAAAAGGAAGCCGCGCACCCGCAAGGCCTCGGTCGGACCATTCACGCGCATGTCGTGCGCCCCCGCGCGAGTCGCCTCGCCTCGCCTCGCCACGCCACGCCACGCGAGGCGAGCGAGCGCGCGCGTGTGTTTCTTCTTTTGCCTCTCCTCAATAGCTTCAACCAATTAGAGATAGCTCAACTATATAAGTTGGTCTCACTCCTTCTGGAGTACCAATATGGGACTAAAGTCCCCCACCATACCATGCATGTGTGAGTGGGCCTTTGGGATTTATTTGGGTCAAGCCCAAATCTTCTAACAATCCCCCACCAGATCCCAGAGGCACTCTTCATCCTCCTTATACCAAAGTACTGTTAATATACCAGCTATTCAGTGGAGACCGGTTAAGGTTGAACAACCACCTAGAGCGACAAGCTCGGCTCATCCACAAATGCACAATGGACTAGGCCTTGAATTGACAGTTTAGTGCGAACAAGCTTCACTTGACGTCTTGACTGATACTAGGCTGCCATTTGCCTACCCCGCGAGTGGAGCGTATAAGTCATACTCCTATCTCACTTCATGAGCTTCTTAGAGAGTTCCCAAGTCTCACAAACTGCGACTAATAGTTAAGCTCACATAGGTGCGTTCTTACATAGATACTCTGTAGGACAGTATCTTGCTATAAAGCCTCAGAACACATTAAGACAAAGTCAACCTGCCTTACAGAAATGAGAGTACTGCATCTCCAACGGAGTGGGTTAAGTAAAAATGTACTCTCCCGTCAACCAACAGCTTGTTTTTCCCAGGTCCTAATTCACGGGATCTCCGATCACATAGGCTGGGTTACTACTGAGGTTAACTCACATGGGTCTCAGTCCTATCTCCTTCGATGCATTATCAATCACAGTACGTGATAGTCCCTTAGTAAAGGGATCTGCCAGGTTTTTAGCTGTCTGGATGTAGTCCACAGCTATTACTCCGGAGTTTCTCAATTTCCTGACAGACTTCAGTCTACGTTTCACATGTTTGTTAGACTTCGCATTATCCTGTCTATTTTTCACCTTCGTAATAACCAGTTTATGAGAATAGCAGGAATTGGTTTTTCAACCACAGGTAAGTCCATCAACAGTTCTCTCAACCATTCAGCTTCAGTAGAAGCTGTGTCCAGAGCTGCGAGCTCTGCCTCCATTGTTGATTTTGTAAGTATTGTCTGCTTACAAGATCTCCAAGAGACGGCACCACCTCCTAAAGTGAATATATATCCACTAGTGGCCTTTAGCTCATCAGCATCTGTAATCCAATTTGAATCACTATAACCTTCAAGTACACCTGGGTACCCTGAATAGTGAATCGCATAGCTCATTGTACCCTTTAGATAGCGCATTACTCGATCAATACCGCGCCAATGATCATCTCCTGGACTAGATGTGAATCTACTCAACTTGCTTACAGCAAATGAGATGTCAGGGCGGGTTGCGCTAGCTAAATACATCAACGAGCCAATAATCTGGGAGTATCTCAGTTGATCCTTTCCTAGCCTCCGATTCTTTCGAAGAATTAGACTAGGATCATAGGGTGTTAGAGAAGGTTTGCTATCCATATAGCCAAAGCGGCTCAAAACCTTTTCCACATAATGAGACTGCAAAAGAGTAATCCCATTCTCACCCTTATTAAGTTTAATATTAAGGATCACATCAGCTTCCCCCAAATCCTTCATGTCAAAGTTTTGGGATAAGAATGATTTTACATCATTAATTTCATCAATGCTTGTCCCAAAGATCAGTATGTCGTCAACATACAAGCACAAGATTACTCCTTTGCCCCCACCATAACGGTAGTACACACAGTTATCAGCCTCATTTACAGCAAACCCAGCAGAGGTTAAAGTATTATCAAACTTCTCATGCCACTGTTTGGGTGCCTGCTTTAGACCATACAAGGATTTGAGTAACCTGCACACCTTGCCCTCTTGTCCTTGTGTTATAAATCCATCAGGCTGCTCCATATAAATTTCTTCCTCCAGCTCTCCATTAAGAAAAGTTGTCTTCACATCCATTTGATGGACAAGAAGACCATGGGAAGCAGCCACAGATAATAACACTTGGATTGTAGTTAATCTAGCAACAGGCGAGTAGGTATCAAAGAAATCCTCGTCTTGTTTTTGTGTGTAACCTTTAGCCACAAGCCTCGCTTTGTACTTTTCAATAGTACCATCAGGCCTAAGCTTCTTCTTAAATACTCATTTGTAGCCAACTGACTTACAACCCACTGGTCTATCTGTCACTTCCCAAGTACCATTTGCCATGATGGAGTCCATCTCGCTACGGACTACATCCTTCCAATATTCTGCATCGGGTGATGCATATGCCTCTACAATGGTCGTGGGAGTATCATCCACGAGGTAGACAATGAAGTCTTCACCAAAGGATTTTGCAACCCTTTGTCTCTTACTCCTTCGAGGAGCTACAACACTGTCATCATCTTCATTACCAAGTGGGTTTACAATTGGTTCAATTATGGGTATGGGTTCCGGGGTAAATTCAGATGACGAACTAGGCAAGGAATAAGCACCTTTCATTGGGAATGTATTCTCAAAGAAAGTAACATCACGTGACTCTATAAGTGTATCAACTAAAATATCAGGCGTCTCTGATTTTATCACTAAAAACTTATACGTCGTGCTGTGGTACGCATATCCCAAAAGAACACAATCAGCAATCTTAGGTCCGAGCTTGCGCTTCTTATTAATTGGTACGCTAACCATTGCCAAATAGCCCCACGTACGCAAGTAATGTAGTGAATGTTTTCTTCCTTTCCATCCCTCATACGGAGTCACATTACTATTTTTAGTGGGAACTCTGTTCAGAACATGACATGTTGTCAAAATAGCCTCCCCCACCATGCCTTTGTCATACCGGACGTTCCTAACATGGCATTTACCAAGTCCATTAGCGTCCGGTTCTTTCTTTCGGCAACCCCATTAGATTGAGGTGAATATGGAGGTGTCCGTTCATGAATTATTTCATTCTCCAAACAGAAGAGATCGAACTCATTAGAAAAATATTCACCACCACGATCAGACCTAACACATTTTATTTTCTTTTCCAATTGATTTTCCACCTCAACTTTATAAGTCTTAAAACATTCTAACGCCTCATCTTTCGTTTTTAGCAGAAACACATAACAATATTTTGTTGCATCATCAATTAAAGTCATAAAATATCTTTTTCCTCCCTTCGTCAACACACCATTCATCTCACAAAGATCAGAATGTATGAGCTCTAATAATGTCATGCGCCTCTCGTCTACAGCCTTGTGTGGCTTACGAGGTTGCTTCGCTTGCACACACGCTTGACATTTAGAGCCTTTGACCGTTGAAAAATTCAGAATTAAATTCATGCTGGATAAACGCAACATACAACCAAAATTAATGTGACACAAACATGAATGCCATACATCAGCCACTGAATTGTTCGAATCACAAATATGATTCACCACTTTATTACAAAAATCGGAGAGAGAAAAGCGGAACAAGCCTCCGCTATCATAGCCTTTTCCAATGAATTGGCCATACCTCGAAATGACTACTTTATAAGACTCAAATACCAGTTTGAATCCATCTCGACACAAGAGGGATCCACTAACGAGGTTCTTCTTTATTGAGGGGGCATGCTGCACGTTCTTGAGCCGCACGATCTTTCCCGAAGTGAACTTCAGATCGACCGAACCAACACCAAGAACAGTAGCATGCAAGCCGTTCCCCATCATGACGGTTGAACCTCGTGCGTCCTGGTAAGATGAAAACATAGAGATATCAGTACAAACATGAATATTGGCCCCTGTATCTATCCACCAATCATTAGATTGACATACAGAAAACACGTTTGGTAAATAATTACCGTACCCAGATCCGCTAGGATCGCCAATAGTCACGTTGGCAGATTTCTGCCCTTGTTGATTCTTCTTTCCTTTGCGGTTCTTGCACTTTTTGGCGAAGTGCCCAGTCTCACCGCAAACAAAGCACACAACCTCGTCCATGTTCATCTTCTTCTTCTTGAACTGAGTAGTCTGATTAGGCCTTTGCTTGTTCTTACCAGCGTCCTGCATCACGTTGGTGCTGGACTGCCCTTCAGGTGCTCTTGGTGGAGCATCCTTTGCCCGAGCCTTCTCTTCAACATCAAGACCAGCCAACAAATCTTCAACGGAGATTTTTTGTCTTTTATGTTTCAGAGCTATGGCAAAGTTCCTCCATGAAGAAGGCAACTTGGCAATAATGCCACCCGCCACAAATTTATCAGACAAGACATGCCCGAGCTGTTCGAGTTCCCTCACAATAAGTTGGAACTCATGAGCCTGTTCCACGACCGAACGGTTATCAACCATTTTGAAGTCGTGGTACTGCTCCATCACGTACAGCTCGCGCCCAGCGTCTGAGGCTGAGAACTTATGTTCAAGTGCCTCCCACAGTTCAACAACACTTTTGATGTTCATATAAACATCACACAGCTGGTCAGAGAGAACGCTAAGAACGCATCCGACGAAAATCGTCGTAGCCGCAGTGAAATCTTGCACCTCTTTCTCAAATCCGAGAGGTAGTATGGGAGGATCACTAACGACCCAAAATACGCCCATAGCCGTGAGCCACAACTGGGCTCTCGTCTGCCATCTCTTAAAATTCACACCAGTGAATTTCTCCGGTTTCATCGCATCAGTATATCCAGCCATCACTAAATGCCTGTAAGGTTTTTGGATTGTTGGAAATAATAGCAATTTAGTGATGCATAAATTAATTCCGACAATTAGGAAAAGATAAACAGCATGTATCGTAGATATATAATCTACCACTAGCAGTGTGATCCGAGGTATATCCAGGCTATACATCGCGAGGAACATGAAGAACATAAAATAGAAGAATAGAGAGATTGAAGGCATCCATACAGTGGGGTTGTCGGCACTAGAAACTAGCGCAAGAGAAGACGAAGCAGACCGGTGATGAAGATCGGCGTAGAAGGAAGAAGACGTCCAGCGAGCAGTCGCGACGGCGCTTCCAAAAACCTTATACGTCCCCTGACCCGTGCAGGGACATGAGGACGCGGGCTTCGGAGATCCTGCTCTCCCGGCACCAATGACACGTCGGCGGCGGGATGAGGTCGACAGCAGCAGCACAGCACTCGGCAGAGGAGGAGAAGAATGTGTTGTGCTGAGGACGACGTCTCGTCCCTCTTTCATACACACGCCGCAGTTGTATCTTTGGAAAAAGACAACCGCGTAATCACAATATTAATGTGATTGAACCTACCATTAGTGGACGAATCAATCACCATTAATACGAGAATAATTGCTTGCTAAAACAGGCCAGCGTAATTTTCTCCATGCATGCAAAAATATCGAGTGACAAAAGGAAGCCGCGCACCTGCAAGGCCTCGGTCGGACCATTCACGCGCATGTCGTGCGCCCCCGCGCGAGTCGCCACGCCACGCCCCGCTCGGCGAGGCGAGTGAGCGCGCGCGTGTGTTTCTTCCTTTGCCTCTCCTCAATAGCTTCAACCAGTTGGAGATAGCTCAACTATATAAGTTGGCCTCACTCCTTCTGGAGTAGCAATGTGGGACTAAAGTCCCCCACCATATCATGCATGTGTGAGTGGGCCTTTGAGATTTATTTGGAATATTTATTCGGGCCAAGCCCAAATCTTCTAAGAGCACACACATGACGGGCGGCGCGTCGGGAGTGGCGCCGCCGCCGCCACGGAGCCGCGCGACGAGCTCCTTCAGCGGCGCCGCGCACCGGTGGGTGGTGGCCTTGGACAGGCCGAGGTCGTAGTCCTGCTGGTCCCCGTCGGCCTCCACCAGCCCGTCCGGGATGGTCTCGATCCGGAACCCCTCGCGGCCGTCGCGGCCGCTCACGGCGCCCTGATCGGTGGTGGCCGCGGCCTCGGCGCGCCGGAGGTTGTGCTCGGTGACGACGAAGGTGACGAAGACGCCGTGGTGGCGCAGAGCCTGGGCCAGCTGCAGCGCCGGGTTGATGTTGCCGGAGCCCGGGTAGGGCACCACCACGACGTGCGGCTGCGGCTGCGGCATCGCCGTTCCTGTTGCTGCGTGCTACTGCACGCTTAGTGGTGAGTGGTGACTACTGGTGACTAGCAGCAACTTGGCTTGGCTTCGATCTCTGCCTGACTGCCACCGTGCATGTTAGTCGCTTTTATTAGTCATCATATAATTAATTAAAATGGACGGCAATCTAAGCAATGGCAAAGCTTGAGGACAATTATAGAAGGGGCCAGCAAGAAAATATACATGGTTTAAAGAGCGTTGAGTGGCTATTATAAAAAATAATTAGCAATATATATATAAAAAATATCTATCACATTCTATGTAAAATTGCAAAAATTAAGGGAGGATATGGCCCACCATGGCCCCAATGAGGCTCCGCCTATGAAGCTAAGGTCGATGCAAATCAAGCGACGCCCGACGCTAGAAAGAAAAAAAAAACAGTTTCCACTAACGTTGCACAAAATATATACTCCCTCCGTTCCAAATTATAAGTCATTCCAAGAATCTTGGAGAGTCAAAGTTTTTTAACTTTGACCAAAATTATATAACAAGATAATAATATCTATAATACCAACTAAGTATCATTAGATTCTTCATTAGTTATATTTTCATAATATACATATTTGATGTCATAAATCTTTATGTTTTTCTCTATATATAACTTTGGTCAAAGTTGGAAAACTTTGACTCTTCAAGATTCTTGGAATGACTTATAATTTGGAACGGAGGGAGTAGATGCAGATCTGATTGTTAAGCAGGTCGTGGCGATCCATCTAATCCTCGATTCCATTTTTCTGGTTTCTATTGATATATGCGGTGGCACTGTTTTCCCAGCCTCTCGGACGACGAACCAGCTTGCTGGCTGCCGGCCGCCACTAAGACAAGGTATTATATTATTAATTATATAGATTTAGGCCCATGAGATTTAATAGACTAATCCGATGTGCCGGAACATCTGATTTAACTGACTAAGGCCTTGTTTAGTTCCAGCTGTAAAATTTTTAGATATCAAATCAGATGTTACATAAAGTGTTGTATAAGATGTTCAGATACTAACAAAAAAAATACAAAATATCCATCCATAAACCGTGAAATAATTTTTTAAGCCTAATTAATCCGTCATTAGCACATGTGTTACTCTAGCACTTTAGTATTAAATCATGGACTAATTAGGTTTAAAAGATCCGTATTGTAAATTATAAGCAAATTGTGTAATTAGTTATTTTTTAATCTATATTTAGTACTTCAAACATATGTCTAAAGATCCGATAGGGCGTAAATTTTTTGGATAGGAACTACTGGGCTGTAAAATTTTTCGATGTCACATCAGATGTTACATAGGGTATTGCATGAGGTATTCAGATACTAAAAAAATAAATTACAGAATCCGTCTGTAAATCGTGAGACGAATTTGTTTAATCCTAATTAATCCGTCATTAACACATGTGTTATTGTTACACTTTAGTATCAAATCATGGACTAATTAGTCTTAAAAGATTCGTCTCGCAGATTACACGCAAACTGTTAGTTATTTTTAGTTTATATTTAATATTCTATACATGTGTTTAAAAATCCGATATGACAGTACGTAAATTTTTTGGGTGGGAACTAAATAAAACATAAATTACTTGGTTTGTTAAAAGTTTTTAGGTGTCACATTGGAGGTTACAGTACTAATTTAGTCTATTAAAAATAGACTAATAAAAAAATAAATTACATATTCCGTCTGAAAACCGTGAGATGAATTTATTTGAGCTAATTAATCCATCATTAGTACATGTTTGCTATAACACAATACTATCAAACTATGGACTAGTTAGGTTTAAATGAGAATTATCTCACAAAGTTATCGCAATCTATATAACTAGATGATACCTCGTGTGTTGCTGCGACAACTTTGCATATTGCTATTGCGATGGATCATTGAACAAATTTTAAATATTCTAGCTGAAAATAGAAAATAATGAATAAAGAAAAATATGGAAAATGCATGATTGAACTACCATGGTTCCAAATGTCCTTTCAGCTGAGAACTACAGTACTATGGAGTACACCGATGCTCAAGTCCATTTTTCACATTCGCTACATGGACATCGTCACATATTGACGGCCGGACCAACGTGAGACCTATTCTTGAGTAGTAAAATACAACAGCCATGACCCCTTCCTCTCCGAGGCTCCTACTTTCTTTTGCACGTGACGGTGTGAGAAAAATCGCACACCTCTCTCTTCCTCCTACGACTTTATTTGGATGTGCATATATTTACCTTAAACCTTATAGATTGAAGTAGAACTTAGTTTAAATATACTCTAACACATGTGAATTTGGCTAAATACATATACATCCAAACAAGCCTAGACGAATTCACATAAAAATAGGTCACGTGTGTGGATCCGCTGCTATGAGCTCCATGGCTGGCAGACCACGGAGTGGGAAGCTGCGAGCCGAGGCATGGCGTGTCGTGCATCCATGGATGACAGCAGAGGATAGTGTGGTGAAGGAGCGGCGCGATCACGGATATGATGGCGGAGGTGTGGAGGGAGGTGCTAGCGTCCCTGCCCATGTCGCAAGAGGATGATCGGTGCCAGAAAACATGTGAGCACTGATCGTTAGGGTACATACAACCTACAGACAGCTTGCAGTTTGTTTGATGATGTCATATATATATATAAAGACAGCTAAATAGACAACATATACAACTCATTATCTGTTTCGCTGTCTTTTAATTCTTTAATGCCTGCATATAACTTCGATCAATCGTAAATAAGATCTGTGTATATCATTGTGTGTTAATTCTTTAATGTTTCTTAATTTCTTCGCTATTGTTCACAACCGCAAGGAAGCAAAAAGGTTCGCACATGTTAATACTAGAGGTAGTAGCTTACAGAGTTAGGTGGAAACTTGACAGTAGAATTAGGATCCTACTTTTGGGCAAGAAGGAAATCAAACCAGTTTTGGCATCCAAAACATTGAACAACTTTTACTTTCTGAGTTAGTAGCTGCTCCTGCCGCCGTGCTGCAGGCTGTTGTCAACAAGCCGATGGATCTCCATGACCACCTTTCGTTGAGCACCTTGTTTACATCAGAAACGCTGACTAAGCCAAACCAAAAAAAAAATAAAAAAATCAGGAGTTCGGCCTTCGCTTACCACTGAGGAGAGTTGAGGATGCTGTCCGCGTTGTGCCGCCGGTGCGCTCCCATGAGTTGAGACGCTGGCCGCGTTATGCTGCCGATGCGCTCCCATGCCGCTACTGCCGTGACCGGTGCCGACGGTGATGAGAGCTACCGCTGCGTCCAATTTGTGAATAACTGGGCGGACCACCATTGTTGCTCCAGCTGCCGACCTGATTCCGTGACCAAGGGTGTGGGCCGCCATCGCCGCCTCCGTTGCCGCTGATCGGTGGAGATGGGATGGTTTTTTGGTGTGCAGCAACCATCTTACGCACGTGGAAATCTGCATCCGAGCACACCCACAGTAGGATCCGCGTTGCCGACTTAAGAACGTCGACTTGAGATGACGACCCTCTACAACGGTCCTCTTGCTGGCGATTTGGCCTGGCATCAGGTTTCCAGGCAGGTATTAGTAATCAAAGGAGTAATAAGATTTCAACTCACAAGTAGGACTGCAACTCGAATTGAAGATTGAAAGCCTGGCATGAGTTTTTCGTATCTGTAGTTTTACCTGGAGTATTCGTAGCTGTTATAAGCTTGAAAGCAGGAAAGAAGAATGAGAGTTTGGTATCCAGAGTAGTAGGCAGGCTTGGCTCGTTTAGATTTATTTCTTGCTCGCTCCCTGTCTCATGAGACGACAAGGGGCGCCGTCTCCTTGCCATATGAGGGTATTTTGTGAAAAAAAGTACAGGACGGAGACAGCACTCGGCCACGCGTTCTACGTGGCTAAAAGGCTGGTAGCTTGTGGTTGTGGCTGGGGAAGTAGAATAGGTCGAGAAAGTGCATCGGACAGAAATGACTCTTCAATTCGCGTACCATCACTCATCAATTCGCGTTTCAATACCAGGTTTGGGAATGGAGAGGGGGCACTTCACAGTGACTTTTAAGGCTAATGTCAATGGTGAGTTTCATTTTATTGTTTTCAAGACTGTCATATCATATGAAATAAAATAAAATTTGAATTAAACTCTCCATTGAGAATGAGAGTTTTATTCTAAAGTTTTATAAGCGTTAAATTTCATGACTTATAGAGAGTTGCTATTCGTGCTAAAAGAGTTTCATCTAGATGAAACTTATTTCTTCTCTCTCTTTTTAAATACAAAGTCATGTCATCAAAAAACGCTTATGTGATAACATATATATTTAATACAAATGAAACTCCCATTGAGATTGGCCTAATTGAGGGTTCTATGATGACGTGGCTTTACGAAATCGCAGACTAGTGGAGATTTCCTATTTAAGTACAGTAGATTAGTTATTTTTTAAGTTTACAGTTAATACTTGTGTCCGAATATTTAGGGGTGTTTATTTCCTGGGGAAAAAATTAGCCTGTCACACTGGATGTTTGTCGGTGTTTCTACCCCGAGGGTATAGCACCAACTAGTAATATGATCGCGTGCTCTCTTCCTGGATGGTGATGCAAGATGACACAAGGATTTATCCTGGTTCGGGCAAAGAAGGCCTTACGTCCAGCGGGGGGAGAGGTTCTTGTATTACTTGACCTAAGTGCTTGTACAGGGGCAATACAAGCTCGGTGAGCGTGGACCGGGGTCCGGACTTGTGTGCGAGTGTGTGTCAGCGTACGTGTGTTCGAACGTGCGCGTGAAGGGCCCCGGGGTCCCCTTTTATAGAGCAAGGGGAGGCCAGGGTTACACAAGGGTGTTACAGGAGTCGGGGCGTACATTGCCCAATACGACAAAGGGGGTAGGAATTCTATCCCGTCGGGGCCACTGGAGCTGACGCGGATGTTGCTGTTGAGGCGTCGTGGCTTCCATCCCAGGCGTGGTCGTGGAGGCGTGGCGACGTGGAGGCCGTGCGCCGCCCATCCCGGCACGTACAATACGTGGCGTAGTCCCTCCGGGTCTTAGGGGTACCTGTCCTCCAATCATATGACAGCAATTAGGGGTCGAGGGACGCAGAGCCGGCCTCGAGGTGGCGCCTGCGGGAGGCTCGAGCTCCGCAGGTATGGGCGAGTTTCGGGGAACCTGGTCGTACAGCGGGAATCCGGGTCTCGAGATGTGACCGGAGTGTGCCACAGTGCAGGGTATGGTCGAACAGTGCTGTACTTGTGCCTTTTTACCCATGCTTATGGTAAAAAGGAGGTTTGACTCCGACTCCGGTCCACTGTGGCGCGTGCTGTGTACCAGAGGACGTGACCGGAGTAGGTGAGTGCATTAAATGCTCAGTGTGGGATTGGCATCCGATGCCCGGCGTTGCTCGAGGGGGCGTGATGTGTCTTCGAGGGATAGGCAGCCGGGTTAGTGAGGCTCGAGGTCCCCGTACAGGGTCTCGAGGGGCGGTGTACGGTTGTGGCGGACTCGAACCCCCTGTGCCAGGGCTCGAGGAGCAGGCTACCACGGGGCGGTTAGAGAGGCTTTGGCGGGTTGGTTAGAATGGTTAGGCCCCTTATTAATTGGTGTTTTAGGCTCGGCCTATTTGTTTTGCGTTGATTGGGGGTACCCCTTCGGCGTTCCCCCGACAGTAGCCCCCGAGCCCTTGTTCGAGTGCTGGCACTCGGGCAGGGGCTCCTAACCGGGATCCTGAGGGTTAACTATTGGTTCTCGAGGGTTTGGTTGCGTTGATTCCGTGGGTGTCGCGCGAGCGACACCCGCGGGTGTAGCCCCCGAGGCCACGGGGGAGTGGTTAGGACTCCCTCGTGGGCTTTTTGCGAGCGTGAGTGTTAGTTGCATTTTTTAGGTTCGGGAGTGTCGAGCCCCCGAGTTATTTGGCCCTCTTTCGTCGAGGGTTGCCAGGCTGAACCGACCGGCCGGCTCTTCGAGCTGTCCGGCACGCCAGTTGCCCTGGCTTGTCATCCCGCGAGTCCTTTCGATCGGATGCGAGGGGGGATGCCTCGTACTACCACGAGCGGGCGAGTATCGAGGTTCCCGGTGAGCTGGTAACGGGGGAATCCAAGTGAGACCTCGTGCCCCGTTCGATAGGGTCGACTGTAGCCCGGAGGCGATCTCATAAAGCATGGGCGCTCGGTCTGCAGGAGTGCCGGGTCCATTCGATAGGACCCGGTGGCTCGACGCCTCCCTCCGAGGGGATCTCGCTGCATGTCATGCGCCCTGCCTTGGATACACGTGAGGGGCCTCGAGGGCTTGGCCCTCGAGCGATGCTGCGTGTGGCGCCCCTTGGTGTCCCTGACTTGGGTGCTCGAGGCCGGCTGTCGAACCCTCTTCGAGGGCCAGCCTTCGCTGCCTCGAGGCTTAGGGTCGGGACCCGTTTTTACCTTCTTGAAGAAGTCTCCGCCGTTTGGAATCTTTCTGCCCGTTGGGCGCACCTTTTTAGGCGAATATTGTCAGGGAGGGCGACGGGCGTGAAGTCGGAGCGACGGTCGTGGCGGGCCCAAGTAGTGGAGCGAATCGGGAGCTGCCGCGTGTACCTGTCAACCGGCTCGAGACGTAGTTAGGCAGGCACATTAAATGCTATGCGGTTACCTTTTTCCTGTCGTGGGAAACCCCGCCCGCTGGGGTTTTCTCTTATAAATACCGAGAGAGGGGGTGAAGGATCCTTTACTTTGCCTTTGCCTTCATAGCCGCCATAGCTCTCGTGCGTTTTCTCCCTGAGTCCGGATTGGGAACCTTCCCGGCCGTCCATCCGCCGCTCAAATCCACGCCGTCGCCGCCATGGCCGATAAGACCCCACAGCAGCCGGCCGAAGACTGGAGCCCGTCGAAGACGACGCAACGCAAGCTGGACTCGCTGGTGGCCCAGGGGCTTCTCCGCCCCAACCCGCAGGAGGGTCCCATGTGGTGGATTGTCCCGTCGGCGGATCACCGGGAGCCGCACCCGCCGGAGGGGTACGTGGTGAGCTTCACGCGCTACCACCGCATGGGGCTCGGCGTCCCACCGAGCCGCTTCATGCGGGCGCTGACGCATCACTACGAGGTGGAGCTGCAACATTTCTCCCCCAACTCGATCTCGCACGCCGCCATCTTCGCCGCAGTGTGCGAGGGATACCTGAAGATCGAGCCGCACTGGGAGATGTTCATTCACATCTTCCGGGGCGAGCTCTTCCTCAAGGCCTTGAAGCCCAGCGGGAGGCGGCTCGTGCGCGCGGGCTCCCTCACCATCACCGCGAGGACTGGGGCCTCGTCGACCAATGTCCCCCGCGAATACCTCCATTACAGGCTTTCAACCAACCAGGCGGGGTGGGACGACCACTGGTTCTATCTGCGGAACGAGGGGGGGGCTCCTTCCGCAATACACCGGTAGCGTCCTCACCCAGCGCCCGGACAAGTGGATCTGGGGCGTCGCGGCGGACAGGCAGCGCCATCTGATGCCGCTGATGAAGATGATGAAGACGCTGGTGGATGAGAAGAGGTTGACCGTCCCGGCGGTCATCTGGGCGTTCCACCAGTGGAGGGTCCTTCCTCTGGCGCACCGCCCCCTTCTCATGCACGAGATGGGGCCAAAGGCCCCGCTCAAGGTGCTGAACGAGTCGAGGATGGCTGAGGGGAGGCTACCTCGGAGCGAGGGCGTCTCCCGGGTGTCGATCACGATCCACGGACCGTTCGTCCTCGAGGACACCAACCTGATCGCCATGGCCCTCGACGCGGGGTGTCTCGACTTGGTATGTCCTTCTCGAGCTAGTCTGTCTCGAGCCTCCCCTCCTTTCTCTTTCTCCGACCCTTGTACATTCTTCTTGCGGCTCTTCTCATTGAATTTCTGTTTGCAGGGGGCGTTCACATGTCGCGCGTCGAGGCCCCCGGTGAGGGAGGACGCCGCGGAAACACAGGTGAGGCGCCTCTCTTCTCAAAAGTAAAAAGAGAGCAAGGATGCCAAGAAGAGAAAGGAGAAAGAGAAGAATTTGCGACGAGCGGATCGAGAGCAGAGGCTCGCGAGGGCTCGCCGTAACCGGCAGCCTGGGGAGGAGTCCCCCGAGCTCAGCTCCTTGAGCTCGGAGGAGGAGGATGATGATGATGACGATGAGAGTGACGACGAAGGGATGGATGCGCGTTTGAGGCGCGCGGGGTTCGGCGACATCTGGGTTGACCGCTCGTCTGTGCAGGAGAACATCCTGAAGATCCCCCCGGTGAAGGCACCGCGTGGGACGAAGCAGCGGAAGTCCACGCCTAGCCCCGCCTCGTCGGAGGTTCAGGGCACGTCGAGCTCCAGGCCGGACGCGCCCCCCGTCATGAAGAAACCCCGAACTCGGAGTGCTGCCGCCACGGCGCCGAAGGAGGCCGCACCCGCGTTGACCCAGGCGCCCGCGTCGACCCAGGCGAGGGGTCTCGAGAGGGGCCGGTCCTCGAGGGGCGGTCCTCACGCCGAGAGGGACTCCGGATCCGACCGCCGCGAGCCATCGAGGTCGACGTTGAGCCCGCGAGGAGCGGGCAGCACGAGGGGGTGTCGAGCCCCCGCCACCATGACCGTCGGGGAGGGTGCCCCCGGTCGTCTCGTGGCTAGAGTCGCGAGCGGCCCCAGAGCCCGTCGCCGCCCCACCGCCGGGAGAGGGAGGCGGACGTGGGGGGGCGTGACCGTCAGCACGAGCGCCGGAGTAGGTCCCGGAGCCCGCGCCGGGAAAGGCGCCAAGATGACCGCTCGAAGGAGACGCGGTCGCCCCCTCGCGACAAGGGGCAGAGGGAGGGCTCCCCGTCGAGGTCGAGCCATGGGAGGCACCGGGAGGCTTCCCCCCACCCGAGCCACGCGGAAACGGCTCAGGGGCACGACTCGAGCCATAGGGCGGGCTCGAGGCCCCCGAGCGGGTCCGGCGACTCGGGGAAGAAGTCCCGTCGTCGCTTTGGGTAAGTAACGCTTCTCGATCCCGCTGGTAGCGAAGCCTTACTCTTTTACTTTTGGTGATGTGTGCCATCTCTGGTTTCTCAGGGGAAAACGCTCCTGGCAGGAGGTGGACCTCGCAGCGTCCAAGCGGACTAAGACCTCGAGCTCTGCTGTGGAACAAGCACCTCGAGGTATGGCTCCTTCCTCTGCTGGAGAGGCCGCTTGGCTGGCGAAGGCCCGAGCGGCCATGGCTCGGGGAAGTCAGATGACCGCCGCAGATCTTGGTGAGGCCGCCGCCATCGACCACGGAGGTCGAGGCATCTTCCTGATTCTGACAACGTCGTTATCCTTTTCAGCAGGGACCGCAGCTCCCGGCGTCGAGCCTGCCATCACCGCGTCCACCGCAGTATCGCCACCTCCTCCTCCTCCTCCTCCTCCTCCTCTGGTGGCGCCTACCGAAAGTGCCACCCTTCCCCCTGTCGCAGCGGCCGTTTCGGGGGGAGTACCGGAGGCAAGCACGGCCCCGCCGGCGTCTGGGGCTGAGGAGACTGCGACCCTCGAGGCCCCAATCGACGCGAGCCGGCCCGTGGAGGAGGGGAAGGCGGGAGAGGCGTCGGTGGTGGAGGCGCCGACGGTGGAGGAGCTCCTGAATGAGTTGGAGCAGGGGCCGTCTCGGGCCGAGTGCTCGACGCTGGAGGAAGCGCCCGAGGTACCGGCCAGGGCCGACGAGACGCCGGAGGACCCGGCGAGGGAAGAGGGCCCGGGGACGAGCCACCCCTCGGGCGACCTGCTACCGCTCGAGTCCCCGCCCCTACACGAGGCCGCACCTTCGCCTCGGGAGGTTATGGAGCAGCAGGAGGAGACAGCGGAGGGGCGGAGAGAGCCGCAACTTGTGCCGCCGGTCGGTGGGCCGCAGCTGGCGCTGCTCGAGACGGAGGAGGGGGACTCGCCTGTCGTCGAGATTGATCGACCGGTGTGGCCGTTTCCTGACGCGCCGAGCCCGCCCCGAGCCATGGTTCCCGTCGAGCGATCGGCCCAACAGGGGGCCCCGCGGGAGGCGCGGTCCATCTTCAGGGAGGTGGTCGAGCTCATGGCGGAGGCGGAGCGGTCCTTCACGGAGGAGGCGGACAGGTCCGCGCGAGCGGCGGCTGCCCTCGCGAGGGCGGAGGCGGAGCTCCAGGATCTCCGCGTTGAGTTGAGCCGGAACGCCCAAATGGCGAGCCGGCTCAATGAAGCGCAGGCGGAGGCCCAGGCGGCTCGAGGCGAGGCCACCCGAGCTAAGAGGGAGGCCGCCACCGCTCTGGAAGCGTCGAGGAAGGAGGCCGCCGACGCCCGAAGCGAGGCCACCACCGCCCGGTCTGAAGCGGAGGCGGCGAAGAAGGAGGCCGCTGACGCCCAAAGCGAAGCCGCCACCGCCCGATCCGCAGCGGAGGCGGCGAAGAAAGAGGTCGAGGAGGCCCAAAGCGAAGCCGCCACCGCCCGATCCGCAGCGGAGGCGGCGAAGAAAGAGGCCGAGGAGGCCAAGAGCGGAGTCGCCACCGCCCAAGCTGCAGAGGAGGCGGCGCGGCAAGAGGTGATCCGGAAGGATCTGGCCCTCGTGGAGACGGGCAAGCTGGTCGAGGACCTCAGGGCCGAAAAGCTCGAAGTGTCGTCCCAGAAGCGCACGCTCGAGCAGCGCGTCGAGGTCCTTGCCAGTGACTTCGCCGCTCTGGGCGTGCAGTGCGAAGGTAATCTTCATGCCTTGTCTTGTTTTGATCTCGAGGTTTTTGTCACGCCGCGGTCTCCCTCTTTCTTACTTGTTGTGCAGAGGTCGAGAAGACCGCCGAGGAGCTTCGCGGGACGAACCAGGCTCTCCTGGGGCAACTCCAGGACGAGACCATGGTGGCGGAACGAGCGCGCGCCACCCTCGACAGGCTCGGCTCTATGTGGGGCATCGCTTCGGTGGCCGCGGCAGAGAGCACGGTGGCTCGGGGCGATGCCCTGGTCGACGCCTTGTGCTACTTTGACGCGGCCACGCGGGACCGCGTCCGGAGCACACTCCACCATGGTGTCAAGCAGGCGCTCGCGGCCGTCCGTTTCGGCTTCCGCTTCCCGGTCAATGTTGTCGCCAAGGGCTTCATTGAGATCGAGGGGAGGGACGAGGAATGGAACGATCGCCGCGTCGACAAGATCCTCGAGAAGGTGGACAAGCCGGGGGCGGCACTCGCGAAGCTCTTCGAGGAGGACGTGCTGCCTCCGGATGCGGACAGCGGTGTAGGTGGCCCCCATCCTCCTGGCCCGGACGTCGAGGCCGAGCCCGCCGCGGAAGATCTCAGGGAGGAGTACCAGACCAACGAGGATTGAGGCCTGCGTGCCAAATTTGGGCGTCGAGGCCCTTTGTAAAAATTCATGTCATGACTCATGGCTCGTCGAGGCCCGTATGTGTATATGACTTGTTCGTTTAAAGAAGTTGTTTTCTTTTCAAGTTCGTTTGACCATTTCTCTTTGTCGCTAGCTCGAGTTTCTGCTGGCTTAGTCTGTGTTCCTTCGATACGTCACGAGCCCCTCGAGGGGAGGCGTAGGTAGGGTACCGTAGCCCGGGGGCGTAGGTGGCCGTCTACGTCGATGCCCCCCGACTCTTGGAGGCTCGAGGTACTTTCGGATTTAGACGTCGCTAGTTCGCTCGAGGTACGAATCGAGATGGGGGTCGAATTTTTTGAAAAGAAAAACGCGCTTTTTCCGGAGTCTGGGGGGGTCCCCCCTGTCAGCCCCCGAGGGAGGCTCGACCCTGAGCAGGGCAGGGTCGAGGCTACCTTAAGTTGCTAAGTAAAACGAAAGACAATGCACGAGATTGTTCATTCATATTTAACGTGTTTGTACAAAGCAACAGAATGAACAAGGCCTCGAGGCCTTTAAGGGTAGAAGCGACGTAGCTGAGAAATGTTCCATGCATTCGCCAGGATTCTGCCTTGATCGTCGTAGAGCTTGTATGTTCGTGGCTTGAGCACTTCAGCTACGGTGTATGGGCCTTCCCATGGAGGGGTGAGCTTGTGGCGCCCTCGATTATCTTGCAGCCGTCGAAGCACGAGGTCCCCTACCGCCAAGTCCCTTTTGCGTACGTGCTTGTCGTGGTAGCGTCGAAGTGTTTGCTGGTAGCGTGCGGAGTTGATGAGCGCCACATCTTGAGCTTCCTCGAGCTGGTCCTTGGTGTTGGCGAGCCTCTCGTCGTTGGTCTCCTCATTGTAGGCTCGAAGTCGAGGGGAGCCGTACTCGAGGTCTGTGGGCAAGATAGCCTCGGCGCCGTAGGTTAGGAAGAACGGAGTGAACCCTGTGGCTCGACTCGGCGTAGTCCTGAGGCCCCACAGCACCGAGGGAAGCTCGGCAGCCCACCCCTTTCCGAAGTTCTTGAGGGTTTTGAATAGTCTTGGCTTCAGCCCGTGAAGTATCATGCCGTTAGCACGCTCGACCTGTCCGTTGCATTGCGGGTATGCGACCGAGGCCCAGTTCACGCGGATGTTGTTGTCGTCGCAGAAGCTGATGAACTTTTTGCCCGTGAATTGCGTGCCATTGTCGGTGATGATGACGTTAGGCACCCCAAACCTATACATGATGTTGGCGATGAACTCGACGGCCTTCTCGAAGGTGGGGTCGCCTATAGGCTTAGCCTCGATCCATTTGTTGAACTTGTCGATTGCCACGAGCACATGCGTGTACCCTCCACTTGTCCTTTTGAGGGGACCCACGAGGTCGAGCCCCCAGACGGCAAACGGCCAAGTGATAGGGATCATCTGCAGGGCGTGCGTGGGCTGGTGCGTTTGCTTGGCATAGAACTGACACCCATGGCAGGCTCGAACCAGGCGCTTGGCGTCTCCAATGGCGGTTGGCCAATAGAAGCCTTGACGGAAGGCGTTCCCCACCAGGGTTCTTGGCGCTGCGTGATGGCCGCAAGCCCCCGAGTGCATGTCGTCGAGGAGCCAGCGTCCTTCCTCGAGGGGGATGCAGCGCTGAAGGATTCCTGATGGGCTTCGTCGGTACAGCTCTCGTTCGTCGCCGTAGATGACGTAGGTCTTGTCCCTTCGAGCGATGCGTCGGGCCTCTGTCTTGTCTTCCGGTAGCACGCCTTGCGTTAGGTAGTCGAGGAAGGGCGTTCGCCAGTCGAGGGGTCGCGTTGAAGAAGAGGTGGGTGCGTCGATCTGCATTGCCTCAGCAGATGTCGAGGTATCGTCCTCGAGGTGTGGCGTCGAAGGCCGAGCCCCCGCGTCTGGCTCGGGGGGTGGCGTCAAAGATCGAGCCCCCGTGTCCGGCTCGAGGGGTGGCGTCGAAGGGCCAGCCCCCGAGCCGATCTTGACGGATGGCTCGAAAACGTCCCTCGAGAAGACATCTGGTGGGACTGTGCCGCGCATGGATGCCAACTTAGCCAGCTCGTCTGCGGCCTCGTTGTACTTTCGAGCCATGTGGTTGAGCTCGAGGCCGTATAACTTGTCTTCTAGCTTGCGCACTTCTCCGCAGTACGCTTCCATCTTGGGGTCGATGCAGCTCGAGACCTTCATGACCTGGTTGATGACGAGCTGCGAGTCCCCTCGAACGTCGAGGCGTCAGACCCCGAGCTCGAGAGCGATACACAACCCGTTGACGAGGGCCTCGTACTCAGCGACGTTGTTGGAGGCGGGGAAGTGCAAGCGCAGCAGGTAGCGCATGTGGACTCCGAGGGGCGAGATGAAGAGTAGGCCTTCGCCTGCCCCCGTCTTCATGAGGGACCCGTCGAAGTACATAGTCCAGAGCTCGGCTTGGATTTGCGCCGGCGGGAGCTAGGTGTCGGTCCATTCAGCGACGAAGTCCGCCAGCGCTTGCGACTTGATGGCTTTTCGTGGGACGTAGGCGATGGCCTCCCCCATCAGCTCGGCAGACCACTTGGCGATGCGTCCCGTGGCCTCCCGATTGTTGATGATCTCCCCGAGGGGGAAGGATGATACCACCGTTACGGGATGAGCGAGGAAGTAGTGCTGGAGCTTGCGCCTCGTGATGATGATGCCATAGAGCAGCTTCTGGATGTGTGGGTACCGGACCTTAGCCTCGGAGAGTACCTCACTGATGAAGTATACCGGCCGCTGGACCGGTAGCGCATGACCCTCCTCGTGTCTCTCGACGACCACGACCGCGCTGACCACCTGGGTGGTTGCGGCTACATAGAGGAGGAGAGGCTCGGGGGGATCGTTACCCTGGGCTGGTCGTGGCGGCACGAAGATTGGCGCGGAAGTCAGCAACCCCTTCAACTTGGTTAGTGCCTCCTTGGCCTCGACGGTCCACGCAAAGCATTCCGTTTTCTTCAGCAGGCGGTAGAGGGGTAGCGCCTTTCCCCTAGCCTCGAGATGAACCTGCTGAGAGCGGCTAGACAGCCCGTCACCTTCTGTACGCCCTTGAGGTCTCGAATCGGGCCCATCCTCGTGACTGCTGAGATCTTTTCGGGTTGGCCTCGATCCCCCGTTGCGAGACGATGTAGCCAAGTAGCATGCCTCGAGGCACGCCAAAGACACATTTCTCGGGGTTGAGCTTCACATTCTTGGCCCGGAGGCACTCGAACGTGGTCTCGAGATCGCTGATGAGGTCCCCGACTTTCTTGGTCTTTATCACGATGTCATCGACGTAGGCCTCGACGGTTTTGCCTATGTGCTCGCCAAAGATATGCTGCATGCAGCGTTGATACGTTGCCACGGCGTTTCGAAGGCCGAAGGGCATTGTAACATAGCAATACATACCAAAAGGCGTGATGAAAGAGGTAGCGAGCTCGTCGGATTTTTTCATCTTCATTTGGTGGTAGCCGGAATACGCATCAAGGAATGAGAGTACTTCACACCCAGCAGTGGAATCGACAATCTGATCAATTCTAGGTAAGGGAAATGGAACTTTTGGACATGCTTTATTCAGACCAGTGTAGTCTACACACATCCGCATTTTTCCATTCTTTTTCCTAACTAGTACAGGGTTAGCTAGCCACTCAGGGTGAAACACTTCCTTGATGAATCCAGCCGCCAAAAGCTTGTGCACCTCCTCGCCGATGATCCTACGCTTCTCCTCGTCGAAGCGGCGCAGGTGTTGCTTCACCGGTCTGGACCCGGCCTGGATCTCCAAGGCGTGCTCGGCGACTCCCCTCGGTATGCCCGGCATGTCCGAGGGGCTCCATGCAAACATGTCGATGTTCGCACGGAGAAAGTCGACGAGCACTGCTTCCTATTTGGGGTCGAGGCTGGCACTGATGGCCAGCGTCCTGCCGTCAGTGGTCGAGGTCGGGTCGACGGGTATCAGCTTGGTGTGCTCCGCCGGCTCGAAGGTGCCAGCGTGGCGCTTTGCTTCAGGGGCCTCCTCGGTGGCCAGGGCAGCTAGGGCCTCGAGTGAGTCGACTTGAACGTAGGCCTCTCCGCGCTCGACGCAGTCCACGTCGCAGTGGTACGCGTGCTCGTAGGAGGTGTCGACGGTGATTACTCCTTTCGGCCCCGACATCTTAAGCTTCAAGTACGTGTAGTTGGGGACCGCCATGAACTTGGCGTAGCCAGGCCTGCCGATGATTGCGTGGTAGGTCCCTTGAAACCCGACCACCTCGAAGGTGAGCGTCTCCCGGCGGAAGTTGTTCGGCGTGCCGAAGCAGACAGGTAGGTCGATGCGCCCGAGGGGGTGTGCCTTCTTTCCTGGTACGACTCCGTGGAACCCCCCGACGCTGGGCCGGAGCTGGTCCCTCGAGATCCCCAGGAGGTCGAGGGTCTCGAGGTATATGATGTTGAGGCTCGATCCCCCATCCATCAGCACCTTGGAGAACCGTACGTCGACGATGACGGGGTCGACAACGAGGGGATATGCCCCCGGATTCACGACGTGGTCCAGATGGTCGTCACGGCGGAATGTGATTGACGCATCGGACCAGTCGAGATATCGGGGGGCGTCGAGGCGGAGTGCAAAGACCTCCCAGCGCTCCTTCTTTCTTTCTCGAGCCGAGAGCCCGACGGTTGGGCCCCCGTAGATCATGAAGCAGTCGCGCACCGGTGGGAAGTCCGTGTTCCCGTCGTCGCGTTGATTGTTGTCCTTGCCTTTAGGCGGGTCTTCCTTCTTGTCGCCGTGCTTGGAGTAGAAACCCTTCAACAGTCGGCAGTCTTTCAACTTGTGATTCACGGGACCCTGGTGATAAGGGCAGAGATCCTCGAGCATTTTGTCGAAGACGGCCCCGTCAGGGGGGCCTCGAGGCTTCTTACGCTCGAGGGCGCCCACGAGCGTTTCTTCATCGTCGTCGTCATCGGCGTCGCGCTTCGCCTTCTGACCTTTGCCTTTGTTCTTCTTCTTTTTGTTGCAGTTCTTGGCATTGTCGCCCTTGCTCGAGCCCTCCGGTGCGGCCACCGCCTTGCCTTTGTCCGTGGGGCGGCCAAAGAAGGCCCCCACTGCCTCGTCGCCTGAGGCGAAGCTGCTGATGCGATCCATCAATTCCTCGACCGTTTTGGGACGGTAGCGCCCTAGCTTGTGGACTAGCTCTTGGCATGTCGTGCCTGCGAGGAACGCTGAAATGACATCCTCATCAGGCACGTGGGGGAGCTCGAGACGCTGTTTTGAGAATCGTCGAGCAAAGTCGCGGAGGGGCTCGTCCGCCGTCTGCATGCAACGTCGCAGATCCCAGGGGTTGCCTGGGCGCGCGCAAGTCCCCTTGAAATTCCCATCGAAGACCCTGACTAGGTCGGCCCAGTCGTGGATCTGATGCGGTGGGAGCCCCTCGAGCCACCGACGGGCGGTGTCCGAGAGGTAGAGTGGGAGCTGGCGTATAATCACGCGGTCGTCGTTCTTGGCCCCGCCCAATTGGCAGCCTAGGCGGAAGTCAGAGAGCCACAGCTTGGGCTCGACCCCCCGTCATACTTCGTGATGTTGGTAGGAGGTCGAAAGCGGTCAGGGAGGCTCGAGGTACGGATGGCTCGGCTGAAAACCCTGGGGCCCGGGGGCTCGAGGGTTTGCCGGTCTTCGTCGCTGTCGTAGCGCCCTCCTCGATGGACACTATAGCCTCGCTCCTCGCCCCCTTTGTGCTTGCATCGGGGGTTACGCTGGTATTGTAGCGCGTCCTCCTCTGCCCTGGCATTCGCCTCCCGCAGCCGCGTGAGCTCGTTGCGGGCGTCATTGGGGTCTCGAGGTGGTCGGTTGTCGACGATCCGCTCCTGGACTGGCTTGGCTTGGGAGGCGTCCGGCTGGTGGACGGACATCTCCCGCTCGTTGCGGGGCAGGTCTGCTGGCCTCCCCGAGGCCGCTCCGCGTCGATGCGAGGCTGAGCTCTCGGCCTGCTGAACGGCGGCCGTCTCGAGGAGGTTCTTCATTTCTCCGAGCATGCGCCTGGCGTCAGGGTTGGAGACGGTGGGTAGATCGCGGAGCAGCATTGCGGCTGCCACCATGTTTTGCCCGGCTTGAGGGAAGCACACCCCGGGGCATGCTGGTGCCTCATCCTCGACGATCTGCCGGTGAACTTCTCGAGCGCGACCGCGAGCGCCGGCGCCTCGAGGCTGGGCTTGCTCCTGCGCAAGGGTCTTCTCGAGCTGCAGCAGGCGCTGTCGGTCTTCTTCGGCCGTGGTGATCGCCTCCCGCAGCTGTGCGAGTTGCGCCGCCCGGCCGTCGTCGTGGTGAGGTGGCGCAGCTGGTGCCGGGGGTTCGTTCCTCCGCTGAATACGCGATCCGCCCGCCGCGGCCACGTCACTGGGGTCTTCGAGGTTGAGCGCCGGCCTGCCGTCGTCGCCCTCGTCCTCGGTATCGCTCACGGCTACCTCGAGCTGAAAGCACTCCCTGGTGGGATCCCAGAGGTCAGGGTCGTGGTAGTCGTACTCGTCGGAGTCAGAGCTGTTGACGTTGCGCCGGCCTGGCTCGTGCTGGGACCGCAGCTCGCGGTACCACTCCCTGATGGTGGCACGTCGGGGCGGCTCGACGACCCGTGAGAAGCCGCGGTCGACGTGCGCGGGGTAGACGAACTCCAGGTTGGTGGCGGCTCGTAGGAGCACGCCCGGACCTTCCTCCTGTTCTGTCGCCGCCTGATCCCGACGGCGCTCGTCGAGGTGGTGGGCGTAGACAGCTGCGGAGTTGTCGAGGCCGAACGGGAACCGCCGGCGTCGGGTGCGGCACACCCCGTGCGGGAGGAAGCCGGGTGGTGTCGATGGTGCACGGCTCGGGGGCCTCTGGCCTGGCTCCTGATCCGTGCGCATGACGAACGCGAACTCGCCGGGGGAGCGCGCACGCGCCCTCGAAGTTGCCGACCGCGCGCCGAGCAGGTTTCCCCTCGGGGACCCTACGCCGGCCACGGGGAAGTGGGTGTACGCCGCCGGCACCACCTGTGCCTGGCGACGGTGGTGACGACGGCGCCGCTCACGAGGTGGTGACGCTGTGGCGGTGCGGGCGACGCGCCACATTCCCTGCGCGGGGTGGCGTGACACGCCCTCCGCTCGGGCCCTCCGTGGAGAGCAGGGTCAGCTCGTTGCCGTTGTCGGTGGCTAGGAACTCGAGGCTCCCGAACCAGACGACAACACCGGCAGAGAACGAAGGAGTGGAGGAAGCCATCCAGGAAACAACGAGAAATCGACTCAGACACGCGAAGCCCCCTACCTGGCGCGCCAACTGTCGGTGTTTCTACCCCGAGGGTATAGCACCAACTAGTAATATGATCGCGTGCTCTCTTCCTGGATGGTGATGCAAGATGACACAAGATTTATCCTGGTTCGGGCAAAGAAGGCCCTACATCCAGCGGGGGGAGGAGATTCTTGTATTACTTGCACCGAAGTGCTTGTACAGGGTCGATTACAAGCTCAAGGAGCGTGGACTGGAGTCCGGACTCGTGTGCGAGTATGTGCGGCGTACGTGTGCTCGAACGTGTGCGAGAAGGGCCCCGGTATCCTCTTTTATAGAGCAAGAGGAGGCCAGGGTTACATAGGGGATGATACAGGTGTCTGGGCGTACGGTGCCTAATGCGACGGAGGGTAGGAACTCTGTCTTGTCCGGGCCACTGGAGCTGACGTGGAGGAACTGTTGGAGTGTCCTTGAGGCGTGGCCTCCATCCCGTGTGTAGACGTGGAGACGTGGCGACGTGGAGGTTGTGCAGCGCCCATTCCGGCTCGTACAGGACGGGGCAGTGTCCTTCCGGGTCTTAGGGGTACCTGCCCTCCAATCATATGACAGCAATTAGGGGCCGAGGGACGTAGAGCCGGCCTCGAGGTGGTGCCTCCGGGAGGCTCGAGCTCCGCAGGTATGGGCGAGTTTCGGGGAACCTGGTCGTACAGCGGGAATCCGGGTCTCGAGATGTGACCGGAGTGTGCCACAGTGCAGGGTATGATCGAACAGTGGTGTACTTGTGCCTTTTTACCCATGCTTATGGTAAAAAGGAGGTTTGACTCCGACTCCGGTCCACTGTGGCGCGTGCTGTGTACCAGAGGACGTGACCGGAGTAGGTGAGTGCATTAAATGCTCAGTGTGGGATTGGCATCCGATGCCCGACGTTGCTCGAGGGGGCGTGATGTGTCTTCGAGGGATAGGCAGCCGGGTTAGTGAGGCTCGAGGTCCCCGTACAGGGTCTCGAGGGGCGGTGTACGGCTGTGGCGGACTCGAACCCCCTGTGCCAGGGCTCGAGGAGCAGGCTACCACGAGGCGGTTAGAGAGGCTTTGGCGGGTTGGTTAGAATGGTTAGGCCCCTTATTAATTGGTGTTTTAGGCTCGACCCATTTGTTTTGCGTTTATTGGGGGTACCCCTTCGGCGTTCCCCCGACAATGTTGCGGCCCTAATTTAGTCTATTAATTAAAAATAAACTAACTACAAAATTAATTTGTCAGCCGGATGCTAATTCACTAGACGAATCTATTAAGCTTAATTAGTTCATGATAATATAGTGCTACAGTAAACATTCATTAATGTTGGATTAATTTACCTTAATAGATTTGCCTTGTTAATTAGCATATGACGATGTAATTAGTTTTATAATTAGTTTATTTTTAATAAAGTAAATTAGTACCACAACATCTGATATGACATGGCTAAATTTTTTTTGCCAGGAAATGAACAGCCCCTTAATCCCCTTAATCCTGTGTGTGTGCGCGCGCTGCGTGGCTGCGGCTGCTGCTCATGTTGCTTGGATGCTGTTGCGTGCAGTTTTGCTCACATGCTGCTGCATGCCTCCGCGGCTGTGCCCGCTGCTCGTATGCTCTGCTCACGTACTGCTGCGTGCATGCCCTTGCTACACGTGGACACCTGGTTGACTCGGTCTGTCCTTGCTTTTCTCATTTTTTAATAAATACATTACATGAGGTAAAAACAATATTATACTAATGTAAGTATGAACCTAAATGATAAGAGTAAATCATGGGACAACCATCACCATGCAGTGCAAGAGATGTGGTAATTGACACGATCTTTAATATCATCTTGGGGACTAAATTTGGTTCCACAAAAAGGATCTGCAAAACAAATAGTAGTACAACGCGAGTTGTCGGAGAGGGAGCAAAAGTGGAAGAGGTATTGAAGGATTCTGTCACATGTGAGCCATATGTTGCTATTTGATAAACTTTATCTAAACATGCACTAACTAGGATCAAAAGATTCGTCTCGATATGAACAGACTAAAAGTATAATTAGTTATTTTTTATTTATATTTAATGCTTTATGTATGCGTCTAAAAATTCGATGTGACGAGTACTATGTAAAATTTTTTAGGAGAATTTGCGGAACTGAATATGGCCTTAGCGTGGTTCTGCCCGGGCTGCTTCGTCGCTAGAGCCGAAGCCGAAGCAACGGAGCGACAAATCATTGCTCTGCCTGTACGCCAAAAGGGCTCCACCTCCTCTTTCCATGGCGCAGAAGCGCTCCTCCCGTATCGTTTGGTGCGGCTCCGCTGTCAGAGCTGTCACGGAGCTAGAACGGAGCGTGGCCAAGCATGCCCTTAGGAAGATCATCTTTGCACTATTTTCCATCTGCGGTCACGAAAGGGATATTAACGTATCATTAGGTACAATCAAATTTAAATATGGAAACATTATTATTAATATAGACACTGGCACCACTCTTTGATATCTGCACCAAGGCACCAAACAAAATATGACTGTAGTAACATAGCCAAACCAGAAAATAGCAAGACTACCAAAGTTACCAACCAATATGCATATAGTTGTTTGCAATCCCTTCAGATAAAGGTGAAGCATTGACTAATGGTTACTCAATTGCTCCAAGATATAATAGTATGAAATTATAGAGACGGCCTGCATATATATTGTGATTTTAGAGAAGTTGGAAGTAAACGGATGATTATATATCAGTGCATTATTTTTACTGAAATACTCATGGAGACCTATATTGTTAATAAGAAATCAGTTTACTTCTTATACTAGTTACCCAAAAAAGGTACTGCACTTGTAACAGTAACAATCTTTGGTCAACTAAGACGGCCTTTTGGTATAAATTTCGTTGTACTTGTCTGTTGTTTCACTTTCATATAGTAATTAAATTATTCGAATTTGTTGTGAGTAAATTCTATGATTGTATATTCAACATTTCCATGGTAAAAATAAGGCCTTACCGGATGATACGTGATAACCATGTTTCCGTAGAAGATAAAATCGCAGAGAGACTAAATTCAGATCTTTATCATTGTAATCACAATTGAAAACAAAGCTCAACAGCTCGTCAATTAGGGATGCAAGTTTAAAATATTTTGGGTCATTGGATCGACCCAAAAAATTGATCAAATGAACTAGAATGACGGTTTCGTAGTTTGATGAAAGTGAAAAAAAAAACTAGAATGACATTTGACCGTAATTAGTTAGCTGACCCAAAAAAACGCCATTGGGTATCCATTTGCATCCCTATCGTCAATCTCATTCCCATAATACATATCCAGTCCAAGCCGCTGTACTAGTGTGATTACAAGATCTAATATATTTGGTATTTCACTTAAGTATTGCAAGCTTGCACCCTTCAGCATCTTCCTAACTTCTTCTTTTAACACTCCAGCCCTTTCTGACATGTATGCACGCTGCACAGGACAGGCAAGTAGGATTCAGTTTTGTTGATCAAAATGTCAATGCACCTCCGTTCTAAGAGTTACCTTAGTTGCAGTTGGTGGCTCGTAAGTCAGGAAAAAAAATCACCCCACAGACTCGGGTGGAAGCAGGATGGAGGATCCTTTGGCAGACCCTGGACATCGCTGATGGCGCAAACTGCAGGCATAAGCGCCATCTTCTAGACGTCAGTCTTAGATGCCTTCCCTCGTTGAGATCTTTGGCCAACAGAGCTAGATTTCTTGGTGTTCTTTCAGTGCTGCATTGCACCGGTACTTATAGGCACTTTAGACTAGCAAAATAGGTATAGTATATATACGTTGCCTAAGGAATCTACAGCCCCAGCATGCTCATAAAAAGCACACAAGTTAAATGATGCTTGCATGCAAGGAGATATAGTGATGGCTCAACTATTTGGGCATGTTTGGATCTCACACACTAAACTTTAGTCATTTTTAATGGCTAAAATACCAAACACCCCTATTAAAAGGGACTAAAAAGTCTTTTTAGTTCTTTTTAGTAAATATGTTGCTACTAAAAGTGAATAAAGTTTAGTGACTAGAGTTTAGTGAGTGGGATCCAAACAGGCCCTAAGTCTACAGATCCCACTTATATGTTGCTAATTTTGCATGATAAATGTGGATGTAAGGGTCTGTTTGGATTCCACTCACTAAACTTTAGTCAGATTCCACTCACTAAACTTTAGTCACTTTTAGTACCAACACCCTTACTAAAAAGATTAAAAAGAACTAAAGATGCTTTTTAGTCCTTTTTAGTGGGAGTGTTTGACATTTTAGCCACTAAAAGTGACTAAAGCTTAGTGACTAAAATTTAGCGGGTGAGATCCAAACAGCCCCTAAGATGAGAGACACTCACCCAAACAACCCCTAAGATGAGAGACATGCATGTGCATGCTGTAGGTGAGACAGTTTCCAATCCCAACCCTTGTTTTTTTTGTTCCATTAGAACGTGTCCTTGCAAAGTTAATAGACTGATCAGAATGGTGTGGAGCTTATTTTTAGGTTCTAGTAAGTTGCTTGTGGCTGTTGCAAATGTAATGAAACATATCTTTGCAAGGAAAGGATAGTAGTGTTATATATTTATCTATCCATGCTATAGCTCCTATATTATTTGTTGTCCATCAATCATAGTGTTGACGTCAGAAGTAATCCGAATCACACACCAGCAGGGCTAGAAGACCCAAAGAGGTTGCAGATCAACCTGAGACAGCAAGGACCCTGGCTAGATCAACGAAAACCGATCTGGAAACTGGTCTAGATCGATCTAGGGTTTTAGGCCCTTGTGTTGATAACTCTAGAACTCCTCCCGGGAAGACCCGTCGGGGAGAAGTACGTAGAGGTTGCTCTAGGACCAGCAAGGCCGCCTAGAACGCCGTCGAGTCTCACCGGGAGACGCGCCGAACAGCAAGGTAGAGGGAAAAAAGGGTAAAAGGGATAGTAGATTGATTTGATCGATTGGTGTTGGATGCCTCAATCGGCCAAGATCCTCTCGTATATATAGAGGGGGCTGGTCTTATCCCAATAGGAAACATCTCCAGATACGATCTCCAAGTTTCCTATCCGGACTCAAATATAGAATCCAATCCGGGCGTAATAAGGTAACCCTGATCTCGCCAATCTTTAGATCGATCAGATCGGTTTAATGGGCTTTATCAACCCATACTGATCAACAAATCGTCCTCAACACCGGATTCAACAAATATAAGGCCTCCGACCAGGGCCACCTGGTCGGATATAGTATGAGTGATCGACAACTCCAAATGATCAGGCCCATTTAACTTAAAACATCCGATCTCTTTAAAAAGACAAATTCGGCCCTAATATCACAGACCAAATACTTCTCCTAAATTCATCTTTTACCCGTAACACTTTTGAGTGTCAACATATGCCCCCTTGTTTTTAGGTGACCTTTGATAGAACCTAAAAGCAAACCGAATAACAACGATGTCCAACTCATCGATTATTCGATAATTGAGGATAAATACTCTAACTATTTTATTCTAACGGCGATACATGTATCAGCCATTGCTTGGAAGGCACTTAGGCTTCTTGCCAAACACTTGGAAAGTACTTTTTCAAATACCTCCCGTTTATTGCTCTTGGGAGACCTTCACCTTGTAACGTCTCTAGCATATATGCATTCCCAAATATCACTTTGATCACTTTATAAGGACCTTCCCAACTCGGTGACCACTTTCCAAACTTGTTGCTTCTCGATCCAAGTGGTAGTATAGTCTTCCATACCAATTCTCCCACTTGGAACGATTTGCTTTTCACCCTTTTGTTGTAAGCTCTGGCAATCCGGGCTTTGTCTTTCTCCATCTCCTTAAGAGCCTTTAATCTTTTATCAGTCACCTCATCAATGTTGTCCATCATGGCATCATGATACATAACAATAGATAAATCATTCTGTTTAGCTAGCCTATATGCATCCAGATTTACTTCGACGGGTAGCACTGCTTCTTGTCTATATACCAGCTCGAAAGGAGTAACTTTTGTAGCACCATGTCTTGACACACGATGAGCCCATAAAGCTTCGGACAAAATCTCGTGCCACCTCCTTGGGCTATCCTCAATCTTCTTTTTGATAAGCTTGATCAAAGTCTTGTTACTAGACTCAGCTTGACCATTAGCTTGAGCATAGTATGGAGATGAATTGAGCATCTTTATTTTATATAATTCGGCAAAATCCCGTACCTCTTTAGAGATAAAAGATGTTCCTTGATCTGTAGTTAATGTCTGTGGTATGCCGAATCTATGTATAATATGCTCAGTAATAAACTCAATTACCTCCTTATGTGTCATATTCTTCAAAGGCACCGCTTCAGTCCACTTAGTGAAGTAATCTGTAGCGACCAGAACAAAACGATGTCCCTTTGAAGACGGGGGATGAATTTGGCCAATGAAGTCTAGCCCCCAACCATGAAAAGGCCACGGTTTGATAATAGGATAAAGCATAGCAGCAGGTGCAAGTTGTATGTTTCCAAACCGTTGACATTCTTCGCATCCTTTGTAATAACGAAAACAATCAACCATCATTGTGGGCCAATAAAACCCAGCTCTACGCAATAGCCATTTCATCTTAGGCGCCGATTGATGTGTACCACAAATACCTTCATGAACCTCTCCCATAGCCACCTTTGCTTGATCAGATCTCAAACACTTAAGTAGCAAGTCTTCGGCAGTCCTTCGGTAAAGCTCATCATTATGCAATACATATTTAAATACACTCCACCGAACACTTTGATCACCATTTGTACTTGGATCATTGAGATATTTTAGCAAGGGAATCCTCCAATCTTCTAAATTGGCCCCACTTTCATTAGAACTTGATTCGGACCGGTCAATCGGACTTGATTCACAAATAAACTGGTCGGCCATAGCGTCTACCCAAGCATGCTTAACATGTACCTGGTCGCCGGGGCAAGGTGGTCGAACTAGCTTCAAAACACATTGGTCGGCCAGAGAAGCCGACAATACTTCTGCACGCTGTTGCATCGGCTTTATGTGAAAATTATGTCTACTGATGCTATAGCCAGATGCTTGTTGAGCTAACATGTTAGCTTTGTGATTTTCGTGCCTTGGTATATGCCGAATCTGGAATTCGGTAAAATGAGTAATGATATCCAGGCACATATCAAGATAGACATTTAACGATCCTTCTAGGCATTGAAACTCACCAGCAACCTGTTGTACTGCTAGCAAGGAATCACCATAAGCCTCAACATATTTAACCTCCATGGAACATAAAATTTCTAAATCGAATAACAGAGCTTCATATTCGGCCTGATTATTGGTGCAAGAATAATCTAATCGGCTTAGCATTTCAAATTCAGCGCCACTAGGAGAAATAATGACCACACCAACACCTTGGCCCTCCTTACAAGCCGATCCTTCAAAATAAAGTTTCCATGGAGTAAAAGTAAAATAACCGATTTCATCCTCTAAACTAATACCATGCTCAACAATGAAATCGGCAAGAACTTGACCCTTCAAAGCTTTCAATGGTTCATAGGTCAAGTCAAACTCAATCAATGCATACGCCCATTTGTCAACCCTTCCTCTAAGGATAGGCTGATATAACATGTGCTTAATTACATCAGCCTGGTATGCAACAACACATGTACTAGATAGCAAATAGTGTCTCATTTTAGCACAAGCATAGTACAAGGATAAGCATAATTTCTCAATATGGGCGTACCTTGTCTCAGGATCAAGAAGACGACGACCAATATAAGCAATTACGTACTCTTTACCTCCATCTTTTTGTGTCAAAACAGCTCCAATAACCTTCTCTTCGGCGGCGACATATAATCTGAAGGGGATTCCTCTCTTAGGCGCTCGAAGAACTGGTGGAGATGATAAATATTCCTTTATCTTTTCAAATGCTTCTTGTTGCTCTGCCCCCCAAGTGAACTCAGTCTCGTTCTTCAGCTTCAATATAGGGGTACAAGGAATGATTTTCCCGGACAAGTTTGCAATAAATCTCCTCAAGTAGTTCACTTTTCCTAAGAACTTCTGCAAGTCCTTTTTGCACGTAGGCGCTTGAACTTTCTTGATATTTTCTATCCTTTTAGGATCAATTTCTATGCCTTTGTCGTGAATGATAAACCCTAAAAACTTCCCAGCCGACACACCAAAAGCACATTTCAATGGGTTCATCTTCAAACCATAGCGACGCATTCTCTCAAACGCTAATCGTAAATCGGCTAGATGAGACATATGGGCAGCCGATTTAATCACAATGTCATCAATATACACTTCCATGATTATCCCAATCAAATCATGAAAGATCAGATTCATGGCGCGTTGATAAGTAGCACCTGCGTTCTTCAAACCGAACGTCATCACGACCCATTCAAAGAGACCAACAAACCCAGGACAAATAAAGGTTGTTTTGGACATATCCTCTTTGGCTATAAATATCTGATTATAACCAGCGTTGCCGTCAAGAAAACTGACAACCTGGTGTCCTGAAGCATCATTGATTAACATATCGGCTATAGGCATAGGATATTCGTCTTTAGGAGTGGCTCTATTTAAATCTCTAAAATCAATGCAGACCCTGATTTTCCCAGTGTCTTTCTTCTCCACAGGCACGATATTATAGACCCACTCCGCATATCTGCATGGTTGGATAAACCCCGCTTGCAACAACCGATTAATTTCCTCTTTAATCCGGTCATATATGTAGAATTAAAGCGGCGAGGATGTTGCTTGAATGGTCGGAACCCCAGCTTGATAGGAAGCCGATGCTCGACAAGTTCTCGACTTAATCCAGGCATCTCCGTATAATTCCATGCCCAAGATTTTAAAAGCGCGATTAATCTTAGCTTATAATCGGCCTCAAGATTTTGATTTACAAAGGTCGGCCTAGGTACAAAACCATCCCCAATATCCACCTGTTCTAAAGGGTCGGCCGACGTAAAACCCTGGCCCAACTTATTGAGCTCATCAATAACCTCACAAGTATCGGTCTTATGAGCCCGATATTGTTCGACACGATGTTTTAACCAATCAACATTAGCATCCATTAAATTACATGATAATGTTGAACTGATTGTCAATCGGCTTTAAAGACACTGGTACAAAACCTTCCTTAGTAACACTAACAAATTGAAAATCAGAAAGGTCTCGACCAGATAAACAAGCAATAGTATCATGCCCCCGAGCAAAGGAGCATCGGCCGTAGCTACATAGGCCGATGAATCTGAGTGCACTACCTCAACATCGTCTCCCACCCATTGGATAAGAAACTGATGTAGGCTAGAAGGTATGCACCGATTAGCATGAATCCAGTCACGCCCAAGTATAAGGTTGTAACTACCTTGTATGTCAGCGACGAAGAAAGCAGTGGCCAAAGTTTTGCTCCCGACGGTCAGCTCCATGGACGCAACTCCTTTGGCTGGAATAGGATCTCCCCCTCTGACTCCAGTGATAGTCATGTTGGTCTTGATCAGTTCTTCATCAGTGCCACCAAGGTTCTGGTAAAGCGAGTATGGCATCAAATTTACGATTGCCCCACTGTCGACCAGCATCTTGTGGACTGGTGTACCATTGATGTGACCTTTTATATGCAACGACTTAAGATGATTGACGGATTCCTCCGGCTTCTAGAACACGACAGTCTGTGTAGCGAAGTTGAACTCCGTTGCTGTCGAATCATCCCCGACCACATAGTAGTCGGCCGACAAGTACACCACATTGACCTCCGCCCTTTCTGGTGAAGGTTCGTAGTCCACCATCTCCTCATCTTGTTCTTCAGGTAATTCATCACTGGTCGCAGCAACACCAGTGGAGGAAACAGGGCTACTAAGAAGCGAGCCTAATCCCATCGGCACACCAGGAACCGATTTGATCCTGGACTCTGATCGGGTCGGCTCAATTCCTGGCTCAGTAGTAGTTGGTTCAACCTGCTCGACCGCTAAACTGGTCGGCACCTGTCCTGAGGTGGTCGGATCGGTGTCCGACCTGATTGGTTCTGAAGCCTCTTTAGCAGATTCGGTATCCAGACTGGTTGGCTCAGGATCCGACCTGTTTAGCCCTACTATCGTCAAGGTCGGCTTTTGATTGCAAGCCGGCTCTTCACCTCCTCGCTTGCCTTGAGGGAAAATAGGATGTGTTGAGTTAAATATGTCTTCCCTCATTTTGTCGAGCCGTTCTTTCCTCTGTATGTTGCAGCGGGCCCTCTGCAGCTTCCTTCACTGAGTTTTAGTCAAACCGGGAGGACACCACCTGGGCTGCATGTACTTAGGGTCACGCTCAACAGGCTTTTCTACCTCTGCCCCGGCTAGAATATCTTGAGCTTCTGGGACCTTTTCTGCAGCTGGCCCCTCAACCGCCATCGGCTCAGGCTCACTGGCAAGAGGAACCTCCATAGACCCGATTGTAATAGTGGGCACTGGGTCGGGTCTGGTCGGAGAGGCAATAGGGACACTTTGTACCTTCTTGGGTACATAGATCTGTCGTATCTGTGTCTTCCCCGTCTCCTGAGAGGTTAAAGTCCTTGACGCGACCGGCCGATTCTGATTTAAGTTACTAGAGCTCGGCCGATCACCCAAGCGTTCGAACACTGAAACCCTTGCGGGCTGATTAGTTGGCATTCCCCATTCTGGTTGGTAATACATATGCACCGGCATAGGGTAAGGTACCCATACTCCTTGAGGACCCCACTGTGGTGGTGGCAAAATAGGAGGAGCCCACTGATGGTGATAAGGGCCAGTCCTCGGTATTGGAGACACCGCCTGAGACACCATTATCTACTTGGATTTCTCCTCCTCACGCTTCAGAGGAGTAGATTCTCTCTTTTTTAAGGGCCGATTCTGGGAATCAGCCTTTTGCTGTTTGTATTTGGCCATGAGCTTATCAAAGGTGCATGGCTCCTTAGCAACTTTCCCCTTAATTATGTCCGCATTAGTCTTCCAAGTACCAACCTCAGGCTTCTATGAGATGAACGTGCGAATGACACGCACCTCGGAAGAGGCAGGGTTTTTAGAAGCAGCTAAACCGACTGTATCAGTCGATTTATTGATCCCACTGGAATTAGTAGAGATCGGCTTGACCTGGTCGGCCCTCTATTCCGGTAGCTTTGAAGATGAACCAGACTGGTCGGCTTGAGAGCCCGACCTGGTCGGTCTTTGTTGTGCTGCCCTAGTCTCAAAGTACCTCTGTCTATGCAGGTGTTGTGTTGACCCCGTAGTGATTGTGAGCTTGCTCTTGCCATCATCACCCTTCTCGAGCACCACCTTGCGCCCCAAATCACTTTCAGTGTTCGGTGCCACCCGTGGTTCGCCGATGACAACATTCTTCCCTTTGGTCGTATCGGCTTGCTCCGGACGAATCAGAATAGCAGGATTCCCTGCTTCCACCATATGAACTGGAAAAGGGGATGTATTAATCTGCATTTCAGTGAGACTCAATCGTCCTTCATTAAGGGCCGATTGAACCTTATCAGTAGCGTCTTCAGCGTTTGTAGTGGACGTAGTGGGGATGATCTCGCTGAAGTCCGGCTCTTTGTCTCGAGTGACCCTACCGCGCCAATCCTTAGAGCAGCTTTCCAGGAAAGCCTTCAGGACGACGTTGAGCTTGGCCTGCGCTTGTTGCTTCAACTCGTCGGGGAGCTCGTCAATGCCCGCAGGATGGACGATGTTATCCTTATCAGTAGCACCGTCTTTGCCGCCCATGTTGGTAGTAGATGAGATTTCAATCGTCCCGAGTCGCCAAAAAGTATGTTGACGTTGGAAGTAATCTGAATCACACACCAGCAGGGCTAGAACACCCGAAGAGGTTGCAGATCAACCTGAGACAGCAAGGACCCTGGCTAGATCGACGAAAACCGATCTGGAAACCGGTCTAGATCGATCTAGGGTTTTAGGCCCTTGTGTTGATAACTCTAGAACTCCCCCCGGGAAGACCCGTTGTTGGCGCAAAATGTGGTGCACCGCGCCTCACACACAGCAAGCCGAAAAAGGCGTGGCTTCAATTGGGTGCCCGGACGGTTTGAAATCTGGAGACGTGTGAAAGGTCCAAATTGGCTAGAGGGGGGTGAATAGCCTAATTAAAAATCTACAAAATCACTTAGGCAAACACTATTAGTATAACAAACGGCGAAGCTTTTTGCGCTAGCCTAAGAGTGTGTTGCAAGCCACCTATCCAACAATTCTACCTAATATTTCTATGTCACACAAACAACTAGAGCTAATATCAAATGCGGAATAAAGAACAATCTAGCTCTAGCACAAGTATGATATACAAGAATGTATAGGAGATAAATATGTGCAATATATAACTTAAGCAAGCTAATCACAACTAGCTACACAAGATATATGTCAAAAGATATACGACAAGAAAAGATATCTACACAAATGAAGTAGCTCAAAGTAAATACACAAAATAAATGAGCTAGATAGAGGGGATTTCACCGAGCCTTCAGGATCGCCACGTAGAGAGCCAATCACCGGTGAAATCTACTTGAGAGCCAATCACCACGAATGTGTAGATGAAGACCAATCACCAAATGGGACACAATCGCAATAAGCACTCGGGAGACAAAGATTTATCCCGAGGTTCACGTGCTTGCCGGCACGCTACTCCCCGTTGTGTCGACCAACACTAGGTGACCCGGTGGCTAATCGGCGCAAAGCCAAGCTCACAAAGAGCGCCACAAGAATCTACCACTAGTGAGGTAGCTCAATGACACGAGCAATCCACTAAGGATGCCTCTTGCCGCTCCGGCGAGGTGAGGCTCCAAAACCTCTCACAATCTCGAACGGTGGTGGCCAAGAACAATCACCAATCTTGTCAACAACCACCTCAACGCCTCCAAGCCGTCTAGGCACCGGCAAATGCCAAGAGTAACAAGAAAACTCAATGCCGATGCGAAGAACTAGTGCCACTAGATTGAACTCTTTCAAATCACGCACTAGATCACTCAATCTCACTTGGTTTGATCAAATCAACTTGGGAGATGAGTTGGGAGGCTTGCCAATGCTCACTAGTATGCTTAGGAATCAAAATGTGCAAGAGAGAAACCTAGCAAGCCGGCCAAGCCCCTTAAATAGGCCACACAAGTCGGCCTAGCCGTTGGGCTCAAGTCGGGGTCATCGGACGCGCCGATGCTCTACCATCGGACGCTGCCCCAGCGTCCGATGCTACGATGAGCACCACGTGTCCCCCTGCTATGAATTCAGCCCGTCAGATCCCAACGGTCACAAACTTTCCCGCGCTGGTTAAAGTGGCATCGGACGCGCCGATGCCTAGCATCGGACGCTCCGATGCCTCTGCTCAATTCAGCCCTTATCTGTGCCACATCGGACGCGCCGGCACTGCCACATCGGACGCTCAACCCCAGCGTCCGATGACCATGCAGAGAGGTTCCAGAGAGGGCCAAAACGCATCGGACGCGTCCGATGGTTTGGCATCCGACGCAGCCCAGCGTCCGATGCTCCCTGGAAAGCACGCACGCGCCACGTCATAGCCATCGGACACTGCAACAGTGATTTTCCAGCGTCCGTTGCCAGCGTCCGATGCTACCACGACATCTGTCAGAAGTTAGGGTTTGCCATCGGACGCTCGGCCAGCGTCCGATGCTGCCGACGCCAGCGTCCGATGCCCCTAACTTGGCATCTTTTCACTTTCTAACTTCTACCCTTGCTCCCATGTGCCAACACAAAAGTGTTTCACCACTTGTGCACGAGTGTTAGCATTTTGCAAAGCATTTTCAAAGGGTTTTGTTAGTCACTCACTAGGTCTATAGCATCGATATGTTAGAGAACACCTAGTGGCACTTGAACACCGCATAAGCCGTGAATAATCTCCTCTTAATAGTACGGCTATCTATCCTAAATGTGATCACACTCGCTAAGTGTCTTGATCACTAAAACAAAGAGCCCTATAGGTTATACCTTTGCCTTCGGGCCTCTTTGCACCATCTCTTCTCTTCTTCTCTTAATTTCACCAAAGGTAGAGCACTTGATCACTTGAGTGCTTGTGGCCAACACCATCATCCATGGTTCCCACCTTGCTCGCTCCACCACTTGGCTTGGTCTTAATCCTTTCTTATAAGCTACACACATGCTTAGCAATAGGATTAGACCAAATAGGTTTCATCAATTAGCCAAAACCAAACTAGGGCTTTCAATCTCCCCCTTTTTGGTAATTGATGACAACCTATACAAAGATATGTGATTTAAATTTGAGTAATCACATTGATAGTATTAGCTCCCCCTACATATGTGTTATAAAGTTTGGTTCTAAATTTAGCACATATGTATGGATATGAAATGTGGGTGAGCAATACTACCAATGATGATGCTAAGGCATAAGAATGGACCTTTGAAGCGTGATACCAATCGGAGTGCACATGTTAAACCATCCTTAGCATCATTTGTCACTAGACATACATCAAAACTCAAGAACCCCGTGAGATCAATCATTATAATAAGGCTCTTGAACCACTTGAAAAACAAATATGTCTAGTTGTAGATCCATACATGCTAGTAAGTCATATCATCAATCATGTTCTTAACACTAGCATTCATCACATAATCATGGATATCAAAATGAAAAGCTTATGCAATGCAGTCAATCATATGAATATGCACATTTCAAATGCAACAATCATGTTTATGAGCTTGCTCCCCCTATTTGTATGCTCCGATCCCACTTGAACACTTGTTATTTTTTATCTCCCCTTTCTAGCATATCTTTAGTGGCATCATTTTTCTCCCCCTTTGTCAACAATTATCATAAAGGTGGGGCAAATTGTAATGAAAAGAGACAAACATCATATGTGGGGATCAAATTAAGTCAAGTTATGGCTTAATCTAGCTCATGAGCATAGGATATCTAACACGGTTTGCTCTAGAGTAAGCTTCTTCACACGTTGGTTAAACACCCATTGCTCACTTACTAGACCAAACACTAGAGTTACAAGCGCACAAACGAGTTATATGCTACCACTAGATCAAGTCAAACAGAGAAGCAATAGTGGTATCATATATACTTCAAATTCATTTGATTTATCATGAATGAGCCTAAATATGATGGCTATATGAACTAGATCACAACCTAATAAGAATGAATGCACATGCCAAACAATTTCACCTTTGCTTTCTTAGAGGAGAGGCATGTCATAAGTAGGGGTGCATTCAATTCATGTTGGAGAAGTCTAGGATATTCAATTCATTCCTTAGTTTGCAAAACCTTCTCTCATCTAGTGGCTTGGTGAAGATATCGGCAAGTTGATCATCGGTGCCCACATTCTCAATAGATATGTCTTTCTTTGCTTGATGATCTCTTATGAAGTGATGCCTTATATCAATGTGCTTTGTTCTTGAATGTTGAACCGGGTTGACGGCGCTCTCATTATCACATAGCAATGGGACTTGTCCAAACTTGACTCCATAATCTTGCAATGTTGCTTTCATCCATAGCAATTGTGCACAACAACTACCCGCGGATATGTATTCGGCTTCGGCGGTAGAGAGTGCAACACTATTCTGCTTCTTTGATGACCATGAGACAAGTGATCTTCCAAGCAATTGACAAGTGCCCGATCTGCTCTTCCTATTCACCTTGCATCCCGCATAATCGGAATCTGAGTATCCAATCAATTCAAATTGAGAGCCCTTGGGATACCATAGTCCAACATTTGGAGTGTGCTTCAAATATCTCAATATTCTTTTGGTTGCCTTCAAATGACTTTCCCTTGGGGAAGCTTGGAACCTTGCACACATGCACACACTAAACATCACATCCGGCCTTGATGCGGTCACATAGAGTAGGCTTCCAATCATTGACCGATATAGCTTTTGATCTATCATGTCACCGCTAGAGTCACTATCCAAATGTCCATTTGTGCCCATTGGAGTGGTTATTGCTTTAGCTTCATCTAACCCAAACTTCTTGAGCATGTCCTTGATGTACTTGCTTTGACTAACGAATGTGCCTTTCTTCATTTGCTTGATTTGTAGACCAAGGAAGTAACTAAGTTCTCCAATCATAGACATCTCAAACTCCTTAGCCATCATCTCTCCAAACTCTTCACAGAAGTCTTGGTTGGTTGATCCAAAGATAATGTCATCCACATAGATTTGCAACACAAACAAGTCACTTCCAATCTTCTTGGTGAAGAGAGTGGTGTCAACCTTCCCCATCTTGAAACCTTTTGATAACAAGAAATCCCTCAATCTTTCATACCATGCTCTAGGTGCTTGCTTCAACCCATATAATGCCTTCTTGAGTTTGTACACATGGTTGGGCTTCTTCAAATCTTCAAATCCGGGAGGTTGCTCAACATACACTAGCTCATTGATGAATCCATTGAGAAATGCACTCTTGACATCCATTTGATAGAGCTTTATGTTGTGAGAACAAGCATATGCAAGTAGGATTCTAATTGCTTCCAATCTAGCAACCGGTGCATAGGTTTCTCCAAAGTCAATACCTTCCAATTGAGTGTACCCTTGTGCAACCAATCTTGCTTTGTTTCTAACAACAATGCCATCTTCATCTTGCTTGTTCCGGAAGACCCATCTTGTACCAATCACATTTGTGTTCTTTGGTCTTTCCACTAACTCCCAAACATCATTGCGGGTAAAGTTGTTCAACTCTTCATGCATTGCATTTACCCAATCAACATCCATCAAAGCTTCATCAATTTTGGTTGGCTCAATAGATGATACGAATGAGTAGTGTTCACAAAATGAAGCCAATCTTGATCTTGTTTGCACACCTCTTCTTATGTCGCCAACAATTTGATCCAAAGGATGATCTCTTGCAATATGTGTTGGTTGGAGCACTTGTTGCGGTTGAGCACTTGCACTAGCACTTGGATGAGCCACTTGAGAGTTACTAGCATCTTGTTGATCATGAGAACCACTAGAGCTTGCAACATCATTGTCATGCACGGTTGGAGGAGAAAGCACTTGATCTTTGTCATCTTCTATGTCAATCACTTGCTTTGGCCTTATATCACCAATGTCCATGTTCTTCATAGCTTCCACCAATTGTGTTCCTCTCACATCATCTAGATTACCTTGTTCTTCATGAGAGCCATTGGTTTCATCAAACTCAACATCATGGACTTCTTCAACTATTCTTGTTGTGTCATTCCACACTCTATATGCTTTGCTTGTAGTGGAGTAGCCAAGTAGAAACCCTTCATCACATTTCTTCTCAAACTTGCCAAGTCTTGTGCCCTTCTTCAATATGTAGCACTTGCATCCAAAGACCCGGAAATAAGCAATGTTGGGCTTTCTATCATTGAGGAGCTCATATGGTGTCTTCTTCAAAAGAGGGTGACAATAGAGCCGGTGGCTATAATAGCATGCCGTGTTGATTGCTTCGGCCCAAAAGGAATCACTCACATTGTATTCACTAAGCATGGATCTTGACATATCAATGAGTGTCCTATTCTTCCTTTCAACTATCCCATTGGATTGGGGTGTATACTTGGCCGAGAATTGATGTTTGATTCCAAACTCATCACATAGCTCATCAACTCTTGTATTTCTAAACTCACTTCTATTGTCACTTCTCACTTTCTTGATTCTTCTATCAAACTCATTTTGACTTCTCTTGACAAAGGTTTTGAATATGCCAAAAACTTCACTCTTGTCAACGAGAAAGAAGACCCATGTGTATCTTGTATAGTCATCCACTATCACAAAGCCATACTTGTTTCCCCCAATACTTGCATATGTAGTTGGTCCAAACAAGTCAATGTGCAACAACTCAAGTGCATGTGTAGTGCTCATCATTCCCTTGTTGGGATGAGTGTTTCCAACTTGCTTTCCCATTTGACATGCACTACAAAGCTTGTCCTTCTCAAAATGAACATCTTTTAGTCCTTTAACCATGTCATGCTTCACTAGCCTCTTTAGTTGCTTCATTCCAACATGTCCCAAGCGCCTATGCCATAGCCAACCCATACTTGATTTGGTGAATAAGCATGTTGTCAATTGAGCTTCACTTGCATCAAAGTCCACCAAATAAAGATTCTCATATCTAAATCCTTTGAACACCAAGTCACTTCCATCAACACTCACTATCTCCACGTCATCAACCCCAAATATGCATTTGAAACCCAAGTCACACAATTGTGCCACGAACAATAAGTTGAAATTGAGAGATTCCACTAATAGCACATTGGAGATGCTCAAGTCATTTGATATTGCAATCTTGCCCAAGCCTTTGACCTTGCCTTTCTTGTTGTCACCAAATGTGATAGCATCCGCATGATCATTGCCACTAGTGTTGATTGATTTGAACATTCTTCCATTTCCGGTCATGTGTTGAGTGCACCCACTATCAAGCACCCAATGCCTTCCTCCCGCTTTATAGTTTACCTACAAAAGAGATCAATTCCTTTTAGGTACCCAAACCTTTTTGGGTCCTCCAAGGTTAGTCACCAAGCTCTTGGGCACCCAAATTGCCTTCTTCTTTGGGCCAACCATGGGTGCACCAATGTACTTAGCCTTCACACCATTAGTGCCCTTTGTAAGCATATAACAAGAATCAAGTCTAATAGATGAAACATGAGCATTGTTCTTGTTCTTGTTTTTGTTAAAGCAATTTTGCTCTATATGCCCGGATTGCTTGCAATTATGGCAATACCGACCATTGCTCTTCACAAAACTAGTCTTGTGAGTAGCAAAAGCGGCCTTGCCCTTCTTGGGGGTATAGCCAAGTCCCTCCTTGTTGAGTGGACACCTTTGGCTACCCAAGCACTTAAGCAAGCGGGCATCTCCACCATAGGCATTGCCTAAAGCATGAGTGAGCTCAACAACCTTGTTCTTAAGGTTCTCATTTTCTACTACTAATGATGAATCACAAGAAGTAGAAGTAGGCATTTTAGTTGAGCTAGATGATGATGATGCATTTGTGGGAGCAACAATAATAGGAGCATAAAATGATTCATCAAGTATATCACAAGTAACTCCTACATTGCAAGTTTCTACAACATCCTCAATCTTACTTTGATCAAGGAGGGAGGAGTGGGCTTCCTTAAGCCTAGTGTGAGCTTGATCAAGCTTCTCATGGGCTTCCTCTAGCCTCTCATGAGTTGACTTGAGCTCATCAAAGGATTGCTCAAGAGCCTTGTTGGCCTTGCGCAATTCTTTGCACTCCTTCCTCTTAGTCTCAATGTAAGAGTGAGCATCTTGTAGCATGCTCATGAGGTCCTCCTTTGAGTACTCCTCATCATCATCACTCTCACTCTCACTATCACTCTCATCGGATGATACCTTAGTGGCCTTAGCCATGAAGCATGTCGATGGAGTGTTGAATATAGAAGGCTTGCTTGATATAGCAAGACTAGCCATAGCCTTCTTCTTGGTGGTCTTCCTCTCATCATCACTAGAATCATCATCATCACTTGAGGAAGCATCACTATCCCATGTCACAACATAGGAACCACCCTTCTTCTTTTCCTTCTTCTTCTCTTTCTTTTCTTTTCTTTCTTTCTTGTCTTTCCTCTTCTTGTTCTTCTTGTCATCATCATCTTCATCACTAGAATATGGACAATCCGCAATGAAGTGATCCTTGCTCTTGCATCTATAGCACCTTTTAGTTGTGCTCTTGGTTGCATCTCTTCTCTTTCTTGCTCCATAGCCCTTCTTCTTCATGAATTTGCCAAATCTTTTGACAAATAGAGCCATCTCTTCATCATCCATTTCACTCAAGCTTGTGTTTGCTTCATCATCACTTTCCTCTTTCTTTGCTTTGCCCTTGCTTTTGCTCTTGGAGGATGAAGCCTTGAATGCCACGGTCTTCTTCTTCTTTTCTTCCTCTTGGGCTCCCCCATCCCGTTCCACACGGTATGAGTCTTGTGTGACCACATCACCTAGTACTTGGTTTGGGGTTACCGTATCCAATCCTTCCCTCACAAGAATGGTCACCAAGGTATCAAACCTCGGTGGTAAGCATCTCAAGAACTTGTGGGAAAAGTCCTTGTCCTCCACCTTCTCTCCCAAAGCCTTCAAGTCATTGATAATAACTTGCAACCGGTGAAACATCTCCGGTATGCTCTCATCATCTTGCATCTTGAAGGTAGCAAGCTTGTCCTTGAGGATATATAGCTTGGCACTCTTGACCGCCTTGGTGCCCTCATAGGTCTCCTCCAATCTCTCCCAAATCTCACTTGCTCTCTCAAGGTTCTTGATTTGCTCAAATACTTTGGTGTCAAAAGCTTCATAGAACAAGTTAATGGCCACATCATTCCATTGTAGCTTCTCTTCTTCTCTTGGAGTAGGACTCGCGGGATCAACAACCGCAAAGTCATTCTCAATCACTTCCCATATCTTTCTATTCATGCCTCTTGTGTATGCGCACATCTTCCTCTTCCAACAATCAAAGTTGGTGCCGTCAAAATGTGGTGGCTTCCCCATATAATTGTTTTGAGCCATTTTAACACCGGAGGATGTTAAGCCTCAAACGAACGGTGACCACGGCTCCGATACCACTTGAAAGGTCCAAATTGGCTAGAGGGGGGGTGAATAGCCTAATTAAAAATCTACAAAATCACTTAGGCAAACACTATTAGTATAACAAACGGCGAAGCTTTTTGCGCTAGCCTAAGAGTGTGTTGCAAGCCACCTATCCAACAATTCTACCTAATATTTCTATGTCACACAAACAACTAGAGCTAATATCAAATGCGGAATAAAGAACAATCTAGCTCTAGCACAAGTATGATATACAAGAATGTATAGGAGATAAATATGTGCAATATATAACTTAAGCAAGCTAATCACAACTAGCTACACAAGATATATGTCAAAAGATATACGACAAGAAAAGATATCTACACAAATGAAGTAGCTCAAAGTAAATACACAAATAAATGAGCTAGATAGAGGGGATTTCACCGAGCCTTCGGGATCGCCACGTAGAGAGCCAATCACCGGTGAAATCCACTTGAGAGCCAATCACCAAGAATGTGTAGATGAAGACCAATCACCAAATGGGACACAATCGCAATAAGCACTCGGGAGACAAAGATTTATCCCGAGGTTCACGTGCTTGCCGGCACGCTACTCCCCGTTGTGTCGACCAACACTAGGTGACCCGGTGGCTAATCGGCGCAAAGCCAAGCTCACAAAGAGCGCCACAAGAATCTACCACTAGTGAGGTAGCTCAATGACACGAGCAATCCACTAAGGATGCCTCTTGCCGCTCCGGTGAGGTGAGGCTCCAAAACCTCTCACAATCTCGAACGGTGGTGGCCAAGAACAATCACCAATCTTGCCAACAACCACCTCAACGCCTCCAAGCCATCTAGGCACCGGCAAATGCCAAGAGTAACAAGAAAACTCAATGCCGATGCGAAGAACTAGTGCCACTAGATTGAACTCTTTCAAATCACGCACTAGATCACTCAATCTCACTTGGTTTGATCAAATCAACTTGGGAGATGAGTTGGGAGGCTTGCCAATGCTCACTAGTATGCTTAGGAATCAAAATGTGCAAGAGAGAAACCTAGCAAGCCGGCCAAGCCCCTTAAATAGGCCACACAAGTCGGCCTAGCCGTTGGGCTCAAGTCGGGGTCATCGGACGTGTGGCGGAACCATCCTGATTATAAGAGCTCAAGTACTGTCTTAGTCAAATCCGTCTGACTTCGACTCATACTTGATCCCATATAACCCCGGTAGTCCAGAAATCTCGAAGGATTTCTATCACCGTACATCATACAGGATCGCATCGTTCAAGGATTACATTCGTAAAGATACATCACAGCGAAAACGAAACGAATTTAACACCAGAGTGCGGAATTTAATACAGAGTTATTACAATACTGAATTTTGAAAATGCGGAAGCTGAAGTAGTTTGAAACACGACCACTACACATGTGGTCCAAATAAAACATTGTTTGATAAACCAACTCACACAACTCACTCTTCCCTTTTTAGATAATGTGCCACTAGAAGTCTCAGACCAGCAAAAGAAAAAGGGAAGCTTCTGGACGACCCTGCCCTGGGCCTACTCCTCATCACCTTCCACTGGGTAGAGGCAGTGCTTACAATAGCCGAAGTAGACCTGGCCATCTGCAACAACGGGATAAACCCTGAGTACGGGAATGTACTCAGCTAGACTTACCCGTCCAACAGAAAATAAAGACTCCAAGGGTATGCAAGGTCTTTTGGGTGGAGCTGGGATCTTTTAGTTGCGAAAAGCTCAGATTCAGATAAGAGGTAATTAATGATAAAGATGAGCTGCCATTTTTGGACCTATTCCTTAATTCTAGGTTTTTCACCTGTACTAGAGCACTCACTTGAATCTATCAATCAATAATATAACCATATCCAGTTGACTTGTCCACATTTTAGTTGAACCTTAAATCATCACATGGAGTTGTATCGTGGTGAAGCTCGCCATAGTTTCCCACTAACCGGGGGAGACGGCGACTCGAATCGAATTCCAAACCAGCTGGTGAAAGACCTTTAATACCAGCCCACACTTTCCCCGTCGGGTCCATGCATTGGGCAACCGCTCGATGCTTGTTCGTGGTGGTAATCGTCGCGGCTCACAGCACGGACCGCCCAATTGGAACCTGGCGATGGCCTCACGCGGCAGATCGCAATTTCCATACTAGAGGGCACGACACGGGTTGAGACCGGCCCGAACAGCTTCTAACCGGCTTTGGGGTCGATGATTACGGCACCGACATATCCCTAAGTAAAAGGGCGCGTTCAAAAATGAACGAGGGCCAACATCGATACAAACCTACACGATTCAACGGACGGACTGCCCCAAGTTTCCAAACTTGTGCCTTGCCTTCCAGTTGACCGTATTTCGTTACTACTCAGGTTCTTTTCCACGATAGCAAATATAGCCAACCGTGATCCGGTAAATACCCACCAGGGGTATTACGGAAACATCCTTAACTACTACTTTTATTAAGCAGACTAAGCAATTCTACATTATAAATAAGGAACAAGATAACAAGGTAGATATTAATCAATAACCAAGGAATGGTAATGCAGCAAGTAGGATTCATTCCAACTCCTAACCTAATGCATCACAATATAAAAGGACTCAAGTAATTTAATTTGCAAAAGATAGGAGGCTTAATATGCTCCGGGGCTTGCCTTGGGTGAAGACCGAGGCCTCGTGGGAGGGGCACTCGGGCAAGTTAGTGTCGCTGGCGGGGTCGACCTCCTCGGCTTGCTGAAGCTCCGGAATCTGCTGCTCGGCGTTTGCTTCTGGCTCCTGCTCGGGCTCCGGAGGGGTCGATCCTATTGCATGCGACGAATAATAAATATTTGCAATGCGGGTGCAAGATGTGTGGTATGAGAAGAGCATTTCTTGCAAATCAACAAAACCAACTTGTTGAACCACTTTTGAAATTGAGGTAAATACTTATTTAATTCATGAAACAAAATCCATTTATCCACCTTTTTCTTATTTAAAAAAAAAATCAAAAGAAACTTGGGTTTGAACTGCAAGTGCACTTTTCTGGACTCAGAAAAATCCACGAAAATTCCAGAAGGCAAACAACAGTTGCTGGACTCCACTGAACAAATTTCAGCCAAAAATAAAATACAGAACTGCAGATATAAAAATGACAAGCAAACTGCCCAAAAAGGTGCTTTGAACTAGCTCCTCATTCAAAAAGTGTCAAACAGCAGATTTCAAAATTTTTCTGGCTTCTTCTACTCATACACATTCTACTGTAGAGAACTTGTGGCCAGAGCATAAACATACAAGCCTACACAAAATAAACAAATTTATTCCAATTTAAACCATTTGAACTACAACCCTACTGGAAAAGGGTGCTAAACTCAATTTCATATTTTTCCCAGATTCTACTCCATAATTCGTGTTTATCAAGAAAGTTTCATGAACAGAAACATTATATTATTTCTTACATGAATTTCCAAAGGAAAACACAGAAAAGTACATTTGTAAAGCAACTTCAGATTTATCCATACAACACCTCATGCTTACATTTTTCTTAGCTTGAACATCATGAACAGAGACTTCACAAATTTTCTCACATTTTATTTCGACATATAAAACACCTTAATATTTATTCTAAGAAATCAGCCAAAAAGGACTTTTAATCATAACAGAAACTTTTTCTACATAAACAGTGCATCATATATTTTTCACAGGTGTAAAACATGATAATAAACTTACACAAAATTTTCCAGGAATTATCTCAACCATAAAACACTTATTTCCATTTATCACAACAAAAGCATATAAACTGAAATAAATAGAAACAGTAAAATAAACTTCTACCAAAAATACTTTCATATTTTACCATGATAGATCTACTCACAAACAAGCTAACAAAACTGAAAGCACTCCATTTGGATTTGTAAAACGTGCTACACAAAAATAACAAGCATATAGTGGAAAAAAAGGAAAACATTTAAAGAAAAAATCCTTTTGAAAACACCCGGCGCTCGGCTTCGGTGGACGCGGTCCATGGACCAAGCAGAGGCTGACGCGCGGGGTCCACGGGTCAACGGAACCCACCTGTCAGTGAAAGCCGAACAGGGGAGAGGTTTGACCGGTGAGAGCTTGTCGACGGCGAGGTCGCCGGCGGCGAGGCTAGGCTAGATCGACTCGCCTCGGCGAGGCGCATCCGATGGTGGGGTTGGTTCGGCCAGCGCATGACCGGAGCGTACCGGCGACGAGCGGCGGCATACGGCGGCGGCGGCGACTCACGGCTTCGCCGTTTCCGACGGTCGCCGGAGAAGGTGGGGGAAGCATAGGCTTCCACGAACCCTAGGGAGGCTACTACGGGGGTTGGTTTGGCTCGGATGGCTCCAGAGGAGCTTGGCCACGAGCGAGGGCCGCGGCGGCGGCCATGGCGCTCGGCCGGAGAGAAGCGGGAGGTAGAAGATGGTAGCGTTGAGACTGGTCAGTGTTCTCACCTTGCCTTGGCTTGGTGAAGCTCGAGGATGAAGGAAGGAAGCAGTGGAGCTCAGGTCGGGGAGGAACGGCGTCGCGGGCTCAGCGGTGGCGATGGCGTCCGCGACGGCGCTCTTCGAGCTCCGACGTCAGCGAGGCTCGGCCGGTGGTGCGGAGGCGCGCACCGTGCGTCCGAGGTGAAGGCGAGGCTCGGTGCGGGAGGAATCCGACGGAGACGCTCCGGTGAGGCCGGAACGGTGAGGGGGTGGTTGCGGCGGTGGTCGCGGCGAGCGGGGAGTGCTCGGCTCGTGTTCGTGCGTGGGTGAGAGTGCGAGCGAGAAAGGGAGAGTGTGTGCGGGTGAGTGAGGAAGCGGTGAGAGCGCTTGGGGTCTTGGCCGGCCGGCGGTGGTGGCGGGGGCCACGGTCGGCGTGCGACGCGCGCGGCAGCAGGACTCGGCAGGCGAGGCGAGCAGCGACTGGCGAGCGGAGATAGCTGGCGTGCTCCGGTAGGAGAAGATCGGAAGGGGAGTGGCCAGCGAGGATTTGGCGCAGAGATCGCCGGCCACGCGGCGCTTGCGGCCGACGTACGGCGCGGGCGTCAGGCGGGCGGGGGTGCGCGGCGCGCGCGGCGCGCGGGCGAGGGCGCTGGGCCGGCTGCGGCGCGGGCGCGCGGGGCTGGGCCGGCGCGGGAGCAGGCCGGCGCGGGCGAGCTGGAGCGGGCGCGGGTTGGGCCGAAAGGCCAGATGGGCCGGAAGTGGGGCGCGGGAAAAAAATTCTTTTCCTTTTTCTTTTTCCAAAAATTTTCCAAGGTTTCACCACTCAAAAACAGTTTCAAAAACTCCAAACTAGGTTTTGACCCAAATACAAAAGTTGCTCAAATAATTTTCTCTACAACTTTCATATAGGACACTTTTTCTGAAAACCATTTTGAAATCCTCCACATAAATAAAGCCAATTTTAAATATAAACCATTTTGTTTGACTTATTTTTATTTAACAAACTATTTTGAACTAGGTCAAAACTCCAACATGAAAAGCACTCTACTCCATGTGCTCTATTTTATAAAACTCTTTGCCAAAACAGAAATCCACGTAGATCATCAAGTCCAAAAGAAATCCAAATCCAAATAAATAAACAAAAGACAAAAGCACTCTCATGCACATGAAATGATGCAATGCATTGCTTATGCTTTCTTAGTATCTAATTGCAGTGCCTAATGCAGTGCTTGACACTAGGGTGTCACAGGACGCGCCGATGCTCTACCATCGGACGCTGCCCCAGCGTCCGATGCTCCGATGAGCACCACGTGTCCCCCTGCTATGAATTCAGCCCGTCAGATCCCAACGGTCACAAACTTTCCCGCGCTGGTTAAAGTGGCATCGGACGCGCCGATGCCTAGCATCGGACGCTCCGATGCCTCTGCTCAATTCAGCCCTTATCTGTGCCACATCGGACGCGCCGGCACTGCCACATCGGACGCTCAACCCCAGCGTCCGATGACCATGCAGAGAGGTTCCAGAGAGGGCCAAAACGCATCGGACGCGTCCGATGGTTTGGCATCCGACGCAGCCCAGCGTCCGATGCTCCCTGGAAAGCACGCACGCGCCACGTCATAGCCATCGGACACTGCAACAGTGATTTTCCAGCGTCCGTTGCCAGCGTCCGATGCTACCACGACATCTGTCAGAAGTTAGGGTTTGCCATCGGACGCTCGGCCAGCGTCCGATGCTGCCGACGCCAGCGTCCGATGCCCCTAACTTGGCATCTTTTCACTTTCTAACTTCTACCCTTGCTCCCATGTGCCAACACAAAAGTGTTTCACCACTTGTGCACGAGTGTTAGCATTTTGCAAAGCATTTTCAAAGGGTTTTGTTAGTCACTCACTAGGTCTATAGCATCGATATGTTAGAGAACACCTAGTGGCACTTGAACACCGCATAAGCCGTGAATAATCTCCTCTTAATAGTACGGCTATCTATCCTAAATGTGATCACACTCGCTAAGTGTCTTGATCACTAAAACAAAGAGCCCTATAGGTTATACCTTTGCCTTCGGGCCTCTTTGCACCATCTCTTCTCTTCTTCTCTTAATTTCACCAAAGGTAGAGCACTTGATCACTTGAGTGCTTGTGGCCAACACCATCATCCATGGTTCCCACCTTGCTAGCTCCACCACTTGGCTTGGTCTTAATCCTTTCTTATAAGCTACACACATGCTTAGCAATAGGATTAGACCAAATAGGTTTCATCAATTAGCCAAAACCAAACTAGGGCTTTCAATCTCCCTCTTTTTGGTAATTGATGACAACCTATACAAAGATATGTGATTTAAATTTGAGTAATCACATTGATAGTATTAGCTCCCCCTACATATGTGTTATAAAGTTTGGTTCTAAATTTAGCACATATGAATGGATATGAAATGTGGGTGAGCAATACTACCAATGATGATGCTAAGGCATAAGAATGGACCTTTGAAGCGTGATACCAATCGGAGTGCACATGTTAAACCATCCTTAGCATCATTTGTCACTAGACATACATCAAAACTCAAGAACCCCGTGAGATCAATCATTATAATAAGGCTCTTGAACCACTTGAAAAACAAATATGTCTAGTTGTAGATCTATACATGCTAGTAAGTCATATCATCAATCATGTTCTTAACACTAGCATTCATCACATAATCATGGATATCAAAATGAAAAGCTTATGCAATGCAGTCAATCATATGAATATGCACATTTCAAATGCAACAATCATGTTTATGAGCTTGCTCCCCCTATTTGTATGCTCCGATCCCACTTGAACACTTGTTATTTTTTATCTCCCCTTTCTAGCATATCTTTAGTGGCATCATTTTTCTCCCCCTTTGTCAACAATTATCATAAAGGTGGGGCAAATTGTAATGAAAAGAGACAAACATCATATGTGGGGATCAAATTAAGTCAAGTTATGGCTTAATCTAGCTCATGAGCATAGGATATCTAACACGGTTTGCTCTAGAGTAAGCTTCTTCACACGTTGGTTAAACACCCATTGCTCACTTACTAGACCAAACACTAGAGTTACAAGCGCACAAACGAGTTATATGCTACCACTAGATCAAGTCAAACAGAGAAGCAATAGTGGTATCATATATACTTCAAATTCATTTGATTTATCATGAATGAGCCTAAATATGATGGCTATATGAACTAGATCACAACCTAATAAGAATGAATGCACATGCCAAACAATTTCACCTTTGCTTTCTTAGAGGAGAGGCATGTCATAAGTAGGGGTGCATTCAATTCATGTTGGAGAAGTCTAGGATATTCAATTCATTCCTTAGTTTGCAAAACCTTCTCTCATCTAGTGGCTTGGTGAAGATATCGGCAAGTTGATCATCGGTGCCCACATTCTCAATAGATATGTCTTTCTTTGCTTGATGATCTCTTATGAAGTGATGCCTTATATCAATGTGCTTTGTTCTTGAATGTTGAACCGGGTTGACGGCGCTCTCATTATCACATAGCAATGGGACTTGTCCAAACTTGACTCCATAATCTTGCAATGTTGCTTTCATCCATAGCAATTGTGCACAACAACTACCCGCGGATATGTATTCGGCTTCGGCGGTAGAGAGTGCAACACTATTCTGCTTCTTTGATGACCATGAGACAAGTGATCTTCCAAGCAATTGACAAGTGCCCGATCTGCTCTTCCTATTCACCTTGCATCCCGCATAATCGGAATCTGAGTATCCAATCAATTCAAATTGAGAGCCCTTGGGATACCATAGTCCAACATTTGGAGTGTGCTTCAAATATCTCAATATTCTTTTGGTTGCCTTCAAATGACTTTCCCTTGGGGAAGCTTGGAACCTTGCACACATGCACACACTAAACATCACATCCGGCCTTGATGCGGTCACATAGAGTAGGCTTCCAATCATTGACCGATATAGCTTTTGATCTATCATGTCACCGCTAGAGTCACTATCCAAATGTCCATTTGTGCCCATTGGAGTGGTTATTGCTTTAGCTTCATCTAACCCAAACTTCTTGAGCATGTCCTTGATGTACTTGCTTTGACTAACGAATGTGCCTTTCTTCATTTGCTTGATTTGTAGACCAAGGAAGTAACTAAGTTCTCCAATCATAGACATCTCAAACTCCTTAGCCATCATCTCTCCAAACTCTTCACAGAAGTCTTGGTTGGTTGATCCAAAGATAATGTCATCCACATAGATTTGCAACACAAACAAGTCACTTCCAATCTTCTTGGTGAAGAGAGTGGTGTCAACCTTCCCCATCTTGAAACCTTTTGATAACAAGAAATCCCTCAATCTTTCATACCATGCTCTAGGTGCTTGCTTCAACCCATATAATGCCTTCTTGAGTTTGTACACATGGTTGGGCTTCTTCAAATCTTCAAATCCGGGAGGTTGCTCAACATACACTAGCTCATTGATGAATCCATTGAGAAATGCACTCTTGACATCCATTTGATAGAGCTTTATGTTGTGAGAACAAGCATATGCAAGTAGGATTCTAATTGCTTCCAATCTAGCAACCGGTGCATAGGTTTCTCCAAAGTCAATACCTTCCAATTGAGTGTACCCTTGTGCAACCAATCTTGCTTTGTTTCTAACAACAATGCCATCTTCATCTTGCTTGTTCCGGAAGACCCATCTTGTACCAATCACATTTGTGTTCTTTGGTCTTTCCACTAACTCCCAAACATCATTGCGGGTAAAGTTGTTCAACTCTTCATGCATTGCATTTACCCAATCAACATCCATCAAAGCTTCATCAATTTTGGTTGGCTCAATAGATGATACGAATGAGTAGTGTTCACAAAATGAAGCCAATCTTGATCTTGTTTGCACACCTCTTCTTATGTCGCCAACAATTTGATCCAAAGGATGATCTCTTGCAATATGTGTTGGTTGGAGCACTTGTTGCGGTTGAGCACTTGCACTAGCACTTGGATGAGCCACTTGAGAGTTACTAGCATCTTGTTGATCATGAGAACCACTAGAGCTTGCAACATCATTGTCATGCACGGTTGGAGGAGAAAGCACTTGATCTTTGTCATCTTCTATGTCAATCACTTGCTTTGGCCTTATATCACCAATGTCCATGTTCTTCATAGCTTCCACCAATTGTGTTCCTCTCACATCATCTAGATTACCTTGTTCTTCATGAGAGCCATTGGTTTCATCAAACTCAACATCATGGACTTCTTCAACTATTCTTGTTGTGTCATTCCACACTCTATATGCTTTGCTTGTAGTGGAGTAGCCAAGTAGAAACCCTTCATCACATTTCTTCTCAAACTTGCCAAGTCTTGTGCCCTTCTTCAATATGTAGCACTTGCATCCAAAGACCCGGAAATAAGCAATGTTGGGCTTTCTATCATTGAGGAGCTCATATGGTGTCTTCTTCAAAAGAGGGTGACAATAGAGCCGGTGGCTATAATAGCATGCCGTGTTGATTGCTTCGGCCCAAAAGGAATCACTCACATTGTATTCACTAAGCATGGATCTTGACATATCAATGAGTGTCCTATTCTTCCTTTCAACTATCCCATTGGATTGGGGTGTATACTTGGCCGAGAATTGATGTTTGATTCCAAACTCATCACATAGCTCATCAACTCTTGTATTTCTAAACTCACTTCCATTGTCACTTCTCACTTTCTTGATTCTTCTATCAAACTCATTTTGACTTCTCTTGACAAAGGTTTTGAATATGCCAAAAACTTCACTCTTGTCAACGAGAAAGAAGACCCATGTGTATCTTGTATAGTCATCCACTATCACAAAGCCATACTTGTTTCCCCCAATACTTGCATATGTAGTTGGTCCAAACAAGTCCATGTGCAACAACTCAAGTGCATGTGTAGTGCTCATCATTCCCTTGTTGGGATGAGTGTTTCCAACTTGCTTTCCCATTTGACATGCACTACAAAGCTTGTCCTTCTCAAAATGAACATCTTTTAGTCCTTTAACCATGTCATGCTTCACTAGCCTCTTTAGTTGCTTCATTCCAACATGTCCCAAGCGCCTATGCCATAGCCAACCCATACTTGATTTGGTGAATAAGCATGTTGTCAATTGAGCTTCACTTGCATCAAAGTCCACCAAATAAAGATTCTCATATCTAAATCCTTTGAACACCAAGTCACTTCCATCAACACTCACTATCTCCACGTCATCAACCCCAAATATGCATTTGAAACCCAAGTCACACAATTGTGCCACGGACAATAAGTTGAAATTGAGAGATTCCACTAATAGCACATTGGAGATGCTCAAGTCATTTGATATTGCAATCTTGCCCAAGCCTTTGACCTTGCCTTTCTTGTTGTCACCAAATGTGATAAGCATCCGCATGATCATTGCCACTAGTGTTGATTGATTTGAACATTCTTCCATTCTCTGGTCATGTGTTGAGTGCACCCACTATCAAGCACCCAATGCCTTCCTCCCGCTTTATAGTTTACCTACAAAAGAGATCAATTCCTTTTAGGTACCCAAACCTTTTTGGGTCCTCCAAGGTTAGTCACCAAGCTCTTGGGCACCCAAATTGCCTTCTTCTTTGGGCCAACCATGGGTGCACCAATGTACTTAGCCTTCACACCATTAGTGCCCTTTGTAAGCATATAACAAGAATCAAGTCTAATAGATGAAACATGAGCATTGTTCTTGTTCTTGTTTTTGTTAAAGCAATTTTGCTCTATATGCCCGGATTGCTTGCAATTATGGCAATACCGACCATTGCTCTTCACAAAACTAGTCTTGTGAGTAGCAAAAGCGGCCTTGCCCTTCTTGGGGGTATAGCCAAGTCCCTCCTTGTTGAGTGGACACCTTTGGCTACCCAAGCACTTAAGCAAGCGGGCATCTCCACCATAGGCATTGCCTAAAGCATGAGTGAGCTCAACAACCTTGTTCTTAAGGTTCTCATTTTCTACTACTAATGATGAATCACAAGAAGTAGAAGTAGGCATTTTAGTTGAGCTAGATGATGATGATGCATTTGTGGGAGCAACAATAATAGGAGCATAAAATGATTCATCAAGTATATCACAAGTAACTCCTACATTGCAAGTTTCTACAACATCCTCAATCTTACTTTGATCAAGGAGGGAGGAGTGGGCTTCCTTAAGCCTAGTGTGAGCTTGATCAAGCTTCTCATGGGCTTCCTCTAGCCTCTCATGAGTTGACTTGAGCTCATCAAAGGATTGCTCAAGAGCCTTGTTGGCCTTGCGCAATTCTTTGCACTCCTTCCTCTTAGTCTCAATGTAAGAGTGAGCATCTTGTAGCATGCTCATGAGGTCCTCCTTTGAGTACTCCTCATCATCATCACTCTCACTCTCACTATCACTCTCATCGGATGATACCTTAGTGGCCTTAGCCATGAAGCATGTCGATGGAGTGTTGAATATAGAAGGCTTGCTTGATATAGCAAGACTAGCCATAGCCTTCTTCTTGGTGGTCTTCCTCTCATCATCACTAGAATCATCATCATCACTTGAGGAAGCATCACTATCCCATGTCACAACATAGGAACCACCCTTCTTCTTTTCCTTCTTCTTCTCTTTCTTTTCTTTTCTTTCTTTCTTGTCTTTCCTCTTCTTGTTCTTCTTGTCATCATCATCTTCATCACTAGAATATGGACAATCCGCAATGAAGTGATCCTTGCTCTTGCATCTATAGCACCTTTTAGTTGTGCTCTTGGTTGCATCTCTTCTCTTTCTTGCTCCATAGCCCTTCTTCTTCATGAATTTGCCAAATCTTTTGACAAATAGAGCCATCTCTTCATCATCCATTTCACTCAAGCTTGTGTTTGCTTCATCATCACTTTCCTCTTTCTTTGCTTTGCCCTTGCTTTTGCTCTTGGAGGATGAAGCCTTGAATGCCACGGTCTTCTTCTTCTTTTCTTCCTCTTGGGCTCCCCCATCCCGTTCCACACGGTATGAGTCTTGTGTGACCACATCACCTAGTACTTGGTTTGGGGTTACCGTATCCAATCCTTCCCTCACAAGAATGGTCACCAAGGTATCAAACCTCGGTGGTAAGCATCTCAAGAACTTGTGGGAAAAGTCCTTGTCCTCCACCTTCTCTCCCAAAGCCTTCAAGTCATTGATAATAACTTGCAACCGGTGAAACATCTCCGGTATGCTCTCATCATCTTGCATCTTGAAGGTAGCAAGCTTGTCCTTGAGGATATATAGCTTGGCACTCTTGACCGCCTTGGTGCCCTCATAGGTCTCCTCCAATCTCTCCCAAATCTCACTTGCTCTCTCAAGGTTCTTGATTTGCTCAAATACTTTGGTGTCAAAAGCTTCATAGAACAAGTTAATGGCCACATCATTCCATTGTAGCTTCTCTTCTTCTCTTGGAGTAGGACTCGCGGGATCAACAACCGCAAAGTCATTCTCAATCACTTCCCATATCTTTCTATTCATGCCTCTTGTGTATGCGCACATCTTCCTCTTCCAACAATCAAAGTTGGTGCCGTCAAATGTGGTGGCTTCCCCATATAATTGTTTTGAGCCATTTTAACACCGGAGGATGTTAAGCCTCAAACGAACGGTGACCACGGCTCCGATACCACTTGAAAGGTCCAAATTGGCTAGAGGGGGGGGTGAATAGCCTAATTAAAAATCTACAAAATCACTTAGGCAAACACTATTAGTATAACAAACGGCGAAGCTTTTTGCGCTAGCCTAAGAGTGTGTTGCAAGCCACCTATCCAACAATTCTACCTAATATTTCTATGTCACACAAACAACTAGAGCTAATATCAAATGCGGAATAAAGAACAATCTAGCTCTAGCACAAGTATGATATACAAGAATGTATAGGAGATAAATATGTGCAATATATAACTTAAGCAAGCTAATCACAACTAGCTACACAAGATATATGTCAAAAGATATACGACAAGAAAAGATATCTACACAAATGAAGTAGCTCAAAGTAAATACACAAAATAAATGAGCTAGATAGAGGGGATTTCACCGAGCCTTCGGGATCGCCACGTAGAGAGCCAATCACCGGTGAAATCCACTTGAGAGCCAATCACCAAGAATGTGTAGATGAAGACCAATCACCAAATGGGACACAATCGCAATAAGCACTCGGGAGACAAAGATTTATCCCGAGGTTCACGTGCTTGCCGGCACGCTACTCCCCGTTGTGTCGACCAACACTAGGTGACCCGGTGGCTAATCGGCGCAAAGCCAAGCTCACAAAGAGCGCCACAAGAATCTACCACTAGTGAGGTAGCTCAATGACACGAGCAATCCACTAAGGATGCCTCTTGCCGCTCCGGTGAGGTGAGGCTCCAAAACCTCTCACAATCTCGAACGGTGGTGGCCAAGAACAATCACCAATCTTGCCAACAACCACCTCCACGCCTCCAGCCATCTAGGCACCGGCAAATGCCAAGAGTAACAAGAAAACTCAATGCCGATGCGAAGAACTAGTGCCACTAGATTGAACTCTTTCAAATCACGCACTAGATCACTCAATCTCACTTGGTTTGATCAAATCAACTTGGGAGATGAGTTGGGAGGCTTGCCAATGCTCACTAGTATGCTTAGGAATCAAAATGTGCAAGAGAGAAACCTAGCAAGCCGGCCAAGCCCCTTAAATAGGCCACACAAGTCGGCCTAGCCGTTGGGCTCAAGTCGGGGTCATCGGACGTGTGGCGGAACCATCCTGATTATAAGAGCTCAAGTACTGTCTTAGTCAAATCCGTCTGACTTCGACTCATACTTGATCCCATATAACCCCGGTAGTCCAGAAATCTCGAAGGATTTCTATCACCGTACATCATACAGGATCGCATCGTTCAAGGATTACATTCGTAAAGATACATCACAGCGAAAACGAAAACGAATTTAACACCAGAGTGCGGAATTTAATACAGAGTTATTACAATACTGAATTTTGAAAATGCGGAAGCTGAAGTAGTTGAAACACGACCACTACACATGTGGTCCAAATAAAACATTGTTTGATAAACCAACTCACACAACTCACTCTTCCCTTTTTAGATAATGTGCCACTAGAAGTCTCAGACCAGCAAAAGAAAAAGGGAAGCTTCTGGACGACCCTGCCCTGGGCCTACTCCTCATCACCTTCCACTGGGTAGAGGCAGTGCTTACAATAGCCGAAGTAGACCTGGCCATCTGCAACAACGGGATAAACCCTGAGTACGGGAATGTACTCAGCTAGACTTACCCGTCCAACAGAAAATAAAGACTCCAAGGGTATGCAAGGTCTTTTGGGTGGAGCTGGGATCTTTTAGTTGCGAAAAGCTCAGATTCAGATAAGAGGTAATTAATGATAAAGATGAGCTGCCATTTTTGGACCTATTCCTTAATTCTAGGTTTTTCACCTGTACTAGAGCACTCACTTGAATCTATCAATCAATAATATAACCATATCCAGTTGACTTGTCCACATTTTAGTTGAACCTTAAATCATCACATGGAGTTGTATCGTGGTGAAGCTCGCCATAGTTTCCCACTAACCGGGGGAGACGGCGACTCGAATCGAATTCCAAACCAGCTGGTGAAAGACCTTTAATACCAGCCCACACTTTCCCCGTCGGGTCCATGCATTGGGCAACCGCTCGATGCTTGTTCGTGGTGGTAATCGTCGCGGCTCACAGCACGGACCGCCCAATTGGAACCTGGCGATGGCCTCACGCGGCAGATCGCAATTTCCATACTAGAGGGCACGACACGGGTTGAGACCGGCCCGAACAGCTTCTAACCGGCTTTGGGGTCGATGATTACGGCACCGACATATCCCTAAGTAAAAGGGCGCGTTCAAAAATGAACGAGGGCCAACATCGATACAAACCTACACGATTCAACGGACGGACTGCCCCAAGTTTCCAAACTTGTGCCTTGCCTTCCAGTTGACCGTATTTCGTTACTACTCAGGTTCTTTTCCACGATAGCAAATATAGCCAACCGTGATCCGGTAAATACCCACCAGGGGTATTACGGAAACATCCTTAACTACTACTTTTATTAAGCAGACTAAGCAATTCTACATTATAAATAAGGAACAAGATAACAAGGTAGATATTAATCAATAACCAAGGAATGGTAATGCAGCAAGTAGGATTCATTCCAACTCCTAACCTAATGCATCACAATATAAAAGGACTCAAGTAATTTAATTTGCAAAAGATAGGAGGCTTAATATGCTCCGGGGCTTGCCTTGGGTGAAGACCGAGGCCTCGTGGGAGGGGCACTCGGGCAAGTTAGTGTCGCTGGCGGGGGTCGACCTCCTCGGCTTGCTGAAGCTCCGGAATCTGCTGCTCGGCGTTTGCTTCTGGCTCCTGCTCGGGCTCCGGAGGGGTCGATCCTATTGCATGCGACGAATAATAAATATTTGCAATGCGGGTGCAAGATGTGTGGTATGAGAAGAGCATTTCTTGCAAATCAACAAAACCAACTTGTTGAACCACTTTTGAAATTGAGGTAAATACTTATTTAATTCATGAAACAAAATCCATTTATCCACCTTTTTCTTATTTAAAAAAAAAAATCAAAAGAAACTTGGGTTTGAACTGCAAGTGCACTTTTCTGGACTCAGAAAAATCCACGAAAATTCCAGAAGGCAAACAACAGTTGCTGGACTCCACTGAACAAATTTCAGCCAAAAATAAAATACAGAACTGCAGATATAAAAATGACAAGCAAACTGCCCAAAAAGGTGCTTTGAACTAGCTCCTCATTCAAAAAGTGTCAAACAGCAGATTTCAAAATTTTTCTGGCTTCTTCTACTCATACACATTCTACTGTAGAGAACTTGTGGCCAGAGCATAAACATACAAGCCTACACAAAATAAACAAATTTATTCCAATTTAAACCATTTGAACTACAACCCTACTGGAAAAGGGTGCTAAACTCAATTTCATATTTTTCCCAGATTCTACTCCATAATTCGTGTTTATCAAGAAAGTTTCATGAACAGAAACATTATATTATTTCTTACATGAATTTCCAAAGGAAAACACAGAAAAGTACATTTGTAAAGCAACTTCAGATTTATCCATACAACACCTCATGCTTACATTTTTCTTAGCTTGAACATCATGAACAGAGACTTCACAAATTTTCTCACATTTTATTTCGACATATAAAACACCTTAATATTTATTCTAAGAAATCAGCCAAAAAGGACTTTTAATCATAACAGAAACTTTTTCTACATAAACAGTGCATCATATATTTTTCACAGGTGTAAAACATGATAATAAACTTACACAAAATTTTCCAGGAATTATCTCAACCATAAAACACTTATTTCCATTTATCACAACAAAAGCATATAAACTGAAATAAATAGAAACAGTAAAATAAACTTCTACCAAAAATACTTTCATATTTTACCATGATAGATCTACTCACAAACAAGCTAACAAAACTGAAAGCACTCCATTTGGATTTGTAAAACGTGCTACACAAAAATAACAAGCATATAGTGGAAAAAAAGGAAAAACATTTAAAGAAAAAATCCTTTTGAAAACACCCGGCGCTCGGCTTCGGTGGACGCGGTCCATGGACCAAGCAGAGGCTGACGCGCGGGGTCCACGGGTCAACGGAACCCACCTGTCAGTGAAAGCCGAACAGGGGAGAGGTTTGACCGGTGAGAGCTTGTCGACGGCGAGGTCGCCGGCGGCGAGGCTAGGCTAGATCGACTCGCCTCGGCGAGGCGCATCCGATGGTGGGGTTGGTTCGGCCAGCGCATGACCGGAGCGTACCGGCGACGAGCGGCGGCATACGGCGGCGGCGGCGACTCACGGCTTCGCCGTTTCCGACGGTCGCCGGAGAAGGTGGGGGAAGCATAGGCTTCCACGAACCCTAGGGAGGCTACTACGGGGGTTGGTTTGGCTCGGATGGCTCCAGAGGAGCTTGGCCACGAGCGAGGGCCGCGGCGGCGGCCATGGCGCTCGGCCGGAGAGAAGCGGGAGGTAGAAGATGGTAGCGTTGAGACTGGTCAGTGTTCTCACCTTGCCTTGGCTTGGTGAAGCTCGAGGATGAAGGAAGGAAGCAGTGGAGCTCAGGTCGGGGAGGAACGGCGTCGCGGGCTCAGCGGTGGCGATGGCGTCCGCGACGGCGCTCTTCGAGCTCCGACGTCAGCGAGGCTCGGCCGGTGGTGCGGAGGCGCGCACCGTGCGTCCGAGGTGAAGGCGAGGCTCGGTGCGGGAGGAATCCGACGGAGACGCTCCGGTGAGGCCGGAACGGTGAGGGGGGTGGTTGCGGCGGTGGGTCGCGGCGAGCGGGGAGTGCTCGGCTCGTGTTCGTGCGTGGGTGAGAGTGCGAGCGAGAAAGGGAGAGTGTGTGCGGGTGAGTGAGGAAGCGGTGAGAGCGCTTGGGGTCTTGGCCGGCCGGCGGTGGTGGCGGGGCCACGGTCGGCGTGCGACGCGCGCGGCAGCAGGACTCGGCAGGCGAGGCGAGCAGCGACTGGCGAGCGGAGATAGCTGGCGTGCTCCGGTAGGAGAAGATCGGAAGGGGAGTGGCCAGCGAGGATTTGGCGCAGAGATCGCCGGCCACGCGGCGCTTGCGGCCGACGTACGGCGCGGGCGTCAGGCGGGCGGGGGTGCGCGGCGCGCGCGGCGCGCGGGCGAGGGCGCTGGGCCGGCTGCGGCGCGGGCGCGCGGGGCTGGGCCGGCGCGGGAGCAGGCCGGCGCGGGCGAGCTGGAGCGGGCGCGGGTTGGGCCGAAAGGCCAGATGGGCCGGAAGTGGGGCGCGGGAAAAAAATTCTTTTCCTTTTTCTTTTTCCAAAAATTTTCCAAGGTTTCACCACTCAAAAACAGTTTCAAAAACTCCAAACTAGGTTTTGACCCAAATACAAAAGTTGCTCAAAATAATTTTCTCTACAACTTTCATATAGGACACTTTTTCTGAAAACCATTTTGAAATCCTCCACATAAATAAAGCCAATTTTAAAATATAAACCATTTTGTTTGACTTATTTTTATTTAACAAACTATTTTGAACTAGGTCAAAACTCCAACATGAAAAGCACTCTACTCCATGTGCTCTATTTTATAAAACTCTTTGCCAAAACAGAAATCCACGTAGATCATCAAGTCCAAAAGAAATCCAAATCCAAATAAATAAACAAAAGACAAAAGCACTCTCATGCACATGAAATGATGCAATGCATTGCTTATGCTTTCTTAGTATCTAATTGCAGTGCCTAATGCAGTGCTTGACACTAGGGTGTCACAGGACGCGCCGATGCTCTACCATCGGACGCTGCCCCAGCGTCCGATGCTCCGATGAGCACCACGTGTCCCCCTGCTATGAATTCAGCCCGTCAGATCCCAACGGTCACAAACTTTCCCGCGCTGGTTAAAGTGGCATCGGACGCGCCGATGCCTAGCATCGGACGCTCCGATGCCTCTGCTCAATTCAGCCCTTATCTGTGCCACATCGGACGCGCCGGCACTGCCACATCGGACGCTCAACCCCAGCGTCCGATGACCATGCAGAGAGGTTCCAGAGAGGGCCAAAACGCATCGGACGCGTCCGATGGTTTGGCATCCGACGCAGCCCAGCGTCCGATGCTCCCTGGAAAGCACGCACGCGCCACGTCATAGCCATCGGACACTGCAACAGTGATTTTCCAGCGTCCGTTGCCAGCGTCCGATGCTACCACGACATCTGTCAGAAGTTAGGGTTTGCCATCGGACGCTCGGCCAGCGTCCGATGCTGCCGACGCCAGCGTCCGATGCCCCTAACTTGGCATCTTTTCACTTTCTAACTTCTACCCTTGCTCCCATGTGCCAACACAAAAGTGTTTCACCACTTGTGCACGAGTGTTAGCATTTTGCAAAGCATTTTCAAAGGGTTTTGTTAGTCACTCACTAGGTCTATAGCATCGATATGTTAGAGAACACCTAGTGGCACTTGAACACCGCATAAGCCGTGAATAATCTCCTCTTAATAGTACGGCTATCTATCCTAAATGTGATCACACTCGCTAAGTGTCTTGATCACTAAAACAAAGAGCCCTATAGGTTATACCTTTGCCTTCGGGCCTCTTTGCACCATCTCTTCTCTTCTTCTCTTAATTTCACCAAAGGTAGAGCACTTGATCACTTGAGTGCTTGTGGCCAACACCATCATCCATGGTTCCCACCTTGCTAGCTCCACCACTTGGCTTGGTCTTAATCCTTTCTTATAAGCTACACACATGCTTAGCAATAGGATTAGACCAAATAGGTTTCATCAATTAGCCAAAACCAAACTAGGGCTTTCAATCTCCCTCTTTTTGGTAATTGATGACAACCTATACAAAGATATGTGATTTAAATTTGAGTAATCACATTGATAGTATTAGCTCCCCCTACATATGTGTTATAAAGTTTGGTTCTAAATTTAGCACATATGAATGGATATGAAATGTGGGTGAGCAATACTACCAATGATGATGCTAAGGCATAAGAATGGACCTTTGAAGCGTGATACCAATCGGAGTGCACATGTTAAACCATCCTTAGCATCATTTGTCACTAGACATACATCAAAACTCAAGAACCCCGTGAGATCAATCATTATAATAAGGCTCTTGAACCACTTGAAAAACAAATATGTCTAGTTGTAGATCTATACATGCTAGTAAGTCATATCATCAATCATGTTCTTAACACTAGCATTCATCACATAATCATGGATATCAAAATGAAAAGCTTATGCAATGCAGTCAATCATATGAATATGCACATTTCAAATGCAACAATCATGTTTATGAGCTTGCTCCCCCTATTTGTATGCTCCGATCCCACTTGAACACTTGTTATTTTTTATCTCCCCTTTCTAGCATATCTTTAGTGGCATCATTTTTCTCCCCCTTTGTCAACAATTATCATAAAGGTGGGGCAAATTGTAATGAAAAGAGACAAACATCATATGTGGGGATCAAATTAAGTCAAGTTATGGCTTAATCTAGCTCATGAGCATAGGATATCTAACACGGTTTGCTCTAGAGTAAGCTTCTTCACACGTTGGTTAAACACCCATTGCTCACTTACTAGACCAAACACTAGAGTTACAAGCGCACAAACGAGTTATATGCTACCACTAGATCAAGTCAAACAGAGAAGCAATAGTGGTATCATATATACTTCAAATTCATTTGATTTATCATGAATGAGCCTAAATATGATGGCTATATGAACTAGATCACAACCTAATAAGAATGAATGCACATGCCAAACAATTTCACCTTTGCTTTCTTAGAGGAGAGGCATGTCATAAGTAGGGGTGCATTCAATTCATGTTGGAGAAGTCTAGGATATTCAATTCATTCCTTAGTTTGCAAAACCTTCTCTCATCTAGTGGCTTGGTGAAGATATCGGCAAGTTGATCATCGGTGCCCACATTCTCAATAGATATGTCTTTCTTTGCTTGATGATCTCTTATGAAGTGATGCCTTATATCAATGTGCTTTGTTCTTGAATGTTGAACCGGGTTGACGGCGCTCTCATTATCACATAGCAATGGGACTTGTCCAAACTTGACTCCATAATCTTGCAATGTTGCTTTCATCCATAGCAATTGTGCACAACAACTACCCGCGGATATGTATTCGGCTTCGGCGGTAGAGAGTGCAACACTATTCTGCTTCTTTGATGACCATGAGACAAGTGATCTTCCAAGCAATTGACAAGTGCCCGATCTGCTCTTCCTATTCACCTTGCATCCCGCATAATCGGAATCTGAGTATCCAATCAATTCAAATTGAGAGCCCTTGGGATACCATAGTCCAACATTTGGAGTGTGCTTCAAATATCTCAATATTCTTTTGGTTGCCTTCAAATGACTTTCCCTTGGGGAAGCTTGGAACCTTGCACACATGCACACACTAAACATCACATCCGGCCTTGATGCGGTCACATAGAGTAGGCTTCCAATCATTGACCGATATAGCTTTTGATCTATCATGTCACCGCTAGAGTCACTATCCAAATGTCCATTTGTGCCCATTGGAGTGGTTATTGCTTTAGCTTCATCTAACCCAAACTTCTTGAGCATGTCCTTGATGTACTTGCTTTGACTAACGAATGTGCCTTTCTTCATTTGCTTGATTTGTAGACCAAGGAAGTAACTAAGTTCTCCAATCATAGACATCTCAAACTCCTTAGCCATCATCTCTCCAAACTCTTCACAGAAGTCTTGGTTGGTTGATCCAAAGATAATGTCATCCACATAGATTTGCAACACAAACAAGTCACTTCCAATCTTCTTGGTGAAGAGAGTGGTGTCAACCTTCCCCATCTTGAAACCTTTTGATAACAAGAAATCCCTCAATCTTTCATACCATGCTCTAGGTGCTTGCTTCAACCCATATAATGCCTTCTTGAGTTTGTACACATGGTTGGGCTTCTTCAAATCTTCAAATCCGGGAGGTTGCTCAACATACACTAGCTCATTGATGAATCCATTGAGAAATGCACTCTTGACATCCATTTGATAGAGCTTTATGTTGTGAGAACAAGCATATGCAAGTAGGATTCTAATTGCTTCCAATCTAGCAACCGGTGCATAGGTTTCTCCAAAGTCAATACCTTCCAATTGAGTGTACCCTTGTGCAACCAATCTTGCTTTGTTTCTAACAACAATGCCATCTTCATCTTGCTTGTTCCGGAAGACCCATCTTGTACCAATCACATTTGTGTTCTTTGGTCTTTCCACTAACTCCCAAACATCATTGCGGGTAAAGTTGTTCAACTCTTCATGCATTGCATTTACCCAATCAACATCCATCAAAGCTTCATCAATTTTGGTTGGCTCAATAGATGATACGAATGAGTAGTGTTCACAAAATGAAGCCAATCTTGATCTTGTTTGCACACCTCTTCTTATGTCGCCAACAATTTGATCCAAAGGATGATCTCTTGCAATATGTGTTGGTTGGAGCACTTGTTGCGGTTGAGCACTTGCACTAGCACTTGGATGAGCCACTTGAGAGTTACTAGCATCTTGTTGATCATGAGAACCACTAGAGCTTGCAACATCATTGTCATGCACGGTTGGAGGAGAAAGCACTTGATCTTTGTCATCTTCTATGTCAATCACTTGCTTTGGCCTTATATCACCAATGTCCATGTTCTTCATAGCTTCCACCAATTGTGTTCCTCTCACATCATCTAGATTACCTTGTTCTTCATGAGAGCCATTGGTTTCATCAAACTCAACATCATGGACTTCTTCAACTATTCTTGTTGTGTCATTCCACACTCTATATGCTTTGCTTGTAGTGGAGTAGCCAAGTAGAAACCCTTCATCACATTTCTTCTCAAACTTGCCAAGTCTTGTGCCCTTCTTCAATATGTAGCACTTGCATCCAAAGACCCGGAAATAAGCAATGTTGGGCTTTCTATCATTGAGGAGCTCATATGGTGTCTTCTTCAAAAGAGGGTGACAATAGAGCCGGTGGCTATAATAGCATGCCGTGTTGATTGCTTCGGCCCAAAAGGAATCACTCACATTGTATTCACTAAGCATGGATCTTGACATATCAATGAGTGTCCTATTCTTCCTTTCAACTATCCCATTGGATTGGGGTGTATACTTGGCCGAGAATTGATGTTTGATTCCAAACTCATCACATAGCTCATCAACTCTTGTATTTCTAAACTCACTTCCATTGTCACTTCTCACTTTCTTGATTCTTCTATCAAACTCATTTTGACTTCTCTTGACAAAGGTTTTGAATATGCCAAAAACTTCACTCTTGTCAACGAGAAAGAAGACCCATGTGTATCTTGTATAGTCATCCACTATCACAAAGCCATACTTGTTTCCCCCAATACTTGCATATGTAGTTGGTCCAAACAAGTCCATGTGCAACAACTCAAGTGCATGTGTAGTGCTCATCATTCCCTTGTTGGGATGAGTGTTTCCAACTTGCTTTCCCATTTGACATGCACTACAAAGCTTGTCCTTCTCAAAATGAACATCTTTTAGTCCTTTAACCATGTCATGCTTCACTAGCCTCTTTAGTTGCTTCATTCCAACATGTCCCAAGCGCCTATGCCATAGCCAACCCATACTTGATTTGGTGAATAAGCATGTTGTCAATTGAGCTTCACTTGCATCAAAGTCCACCAAATAAAGATTCTCATATCTAAATCCTTTGAACACCAAGTCACTTCCATCAACACTCACTATCTCCACGTCATCAACCCCAAATATGCATTTGAAACCCAAGTCACACAATTGTGCCACGGACAATAAGTTGAAATTGAGAGATTCCACTAATAGCACATTGGAGATGCTCAAGTCATTTGATATTGCAATCTTGCCCAAGCCTTTGACCTTGCCTTTCTTGTTGTCACCAAATGTGAAAGCATCCGCATGATCATTGCCACTAGTGTTGATTGATTTGAACATTCTTCCATCTCTGGTCATGTGTTGAGTGCACCCACTATCAAGCACCCAATGCCTTCCTCCCGCTTTATAGTTTACCTACAAAAGAGATCAATTCCTTTTAGGTACCCAAACCTTTTTGGGTCCTCCAAGGTTAGTCACCAAGCTCTTGGGCACCCAAATTGCCTTCTTCTTTGGGCCAACCATGGGTGCACCAATGTACTTAGCCTTCACACCATTAGTGCCCTTTGTAAGCATATAACAAGAATCAAGTCTAATAGATGAAACATGAGCATTGTTCTTGTTCTTGTTTTTGTTAAAGCAATTTTGCTCTATATGCCCGGATTGCTTGCAATTATGGCAATACCGACCATTGCTCTTCACAAAACTAGTCTTGTGAGTAGCAAAAGCGGCCTTGCCCTTCTTGGGGGTATAGCCAAGTCCCTCCTTGTTGAGTGGACACCTTTGGCTACCCAAGCACTTAAGCAAGCGGGCATCTCCACCATAGGCATTGCCTAAAGCATGAGTGAGCTCAACAACCTTGTTCTTAAGGTTCTCATTTTCTACTACTAATGATGAATCACAAGAAGTAGAAGTAGGCATTTTAGTTGAGCTAGATGATGATGATGCATTTGTGGGAGCAACAATAATAGGAGCATAAAATGATTCATCAAGTATATCACAAGTAACTCCTACATTGCAAGTTTCTACAACATCCTCAATCTTACTTTGATCAAGGAGGGAGGAGTGGGCTTCCTTAAGCCTAGTGTGAGCTTGATCAAGCTTCTCATGGGCTTCCTCTAGCCTCTCATGAGTTGACTTGAGCTCATCAAAGGATTGCTCAAGAGCCTTGTTGGCCTTGCGCAATTCTTTGCACTCCTTCCTCTTAGTCTCAATGTAAGAGTGAGCATCTTGTAGCATGCTCATGAGGTCCTCCTTTGAGTACTCCTCATCATCATCACTCTCACTCTCACTATCACTCTCATCGGATGATACCTTAGTGGCCTTAGCCATGAAGCATGTCGATGGAGTGTTGAATATAGAAGGCTTGCTTGATATAGCAAGACTAGCCATAGCCTTCTTCTTGGTGGTCTTCCTCTCATCATCACTAGAATCATCATCATCACTTGAGGAAGCATCACTATCCCATGTCACAACATAGGAACCACCCTTCTTCTTTTCCTTCTTCTTCTCTTTCTTTTCTTTTCTTTCTTTCTTGTCTTTCCTCTTCTTGTTCTTCTTGTCATCATCATCTTCATCACTAGAATATGGACAATCCGCAATGAAGTGATCCTTGCTCTTGCATCTATAGCACCTTTTAGTTGTGCTCTTGGTTGCATCTCTTCTCTTTCTTGCTCCATAGCCCTTCTTCTTCATGAATTTGCCAAATCTTTTGACAAATAGAGCCATCTCTTCATCATCCATTTCACTCAAGCTTGTGTTTGCTTCATCATCACTTTCCTCTTTCTTTGCTTTGCCCTTGCTTTTGCTCTTGGAGGATGAAGCCTTGAATGCCACGGTCTTCTTCTTCTTTTCTTCCTCTTGGGCTCCCCCATCCCGTTCCACACGGTATGAGTCTTGTGTGACCACATCACCTAGTACTTGGTTTGGGGTTACCGTATCCAATCCTTCCCTCACAAGAATGGTCACCAAGGTATCAAACCTCGGTGGTAAGCATCTCAAGAACTTGTGGGAAAAGTCCTTGTCCTCCACCTTCTCTCCCAAAGCCTTCAAGTCATTGATAATAACTTGCAACCGGTGAAACATCTCCGGTATGCTCTCATCATCTTGCATCTTGAAGGTAGCAAGCTTGTCCTTGAGGATATATAGCTTGGCACTCTTGACCGCCTTGGTGCCCTCATAGGTCTCCTCCAATCTCTCCCAAATCTCACTTGCTCTCTCAAGGTTCTTGATTTGCTCAAATACTTTGGTGTCAAAAGCTTCATAGAACAAGTTAATGGCCACATCATTCCATTGTAGCTTCTCTTCTTCTCTTGGAGTAGGACTCGCGGGATCAACAACCGCAAAGTCATTCTCAATCACTTCCCATATCTTTCTATTCATGCCTCTTGTGTATGCGCACATCTTCCTCTTCCAACAATCAAAGTTGGTGCCGTCAAAATGTGGTGGCTTCCCCATATAATTGTTTTGAGCCATTTTAACACCGGAGGATGTTAAGCCTCAAACGAACGGTGACCACGGCTCCGATACCACTTGAAAGGTCCAAATTGGCTAGAGGGGGGGTGAATAGCCTAATTAAAAATCTACAAAATCACTTAGGCAAACACTATTAGTATAACAAACGGCGAAGCTTTTTGCGCTAGCCTAAGAGTGTGTTGCAAGCCACCTATCCAACAATTCTACCTAATATTTCTATGTCACACAAACAACTAGAGCTAATATCAAATGCGGAATAAAGAACAATCTAGCTCTAGCACAAGTATGATATACAAGAATGTATAGGAGATAAATATGTGCAATATATAACTTAAGCAAGCTAATCACAACTAGCTACACAAGATATATGTCAAAAGATATACGACAAGAAAAGATATCTACACAAATGAAGTAGCTCAAAGTAAATACACAAAATAAATGAGCTAGATAGAGGGGATTTCACCGAGCCTTCAGGATCGCCACGTAGAGAGCCAATCACCGGTGAAATCCACTTGAGAGCCAATCACCACGAATGTGTAGATGAAGACCAATCACCAAATGGGACACAATCGCAATAAGCACTCGGGAGACAAAGATTTATCCCGAGGTTCACGTGCTTGCCGGCACGCTACTTCCCGTTGTGTCGACCAACACTAGGTGACCCGGTGGCTAATCGGCGCAAAGCCAAGCTCACAAAGAGCGCCACAAGAATCTACCACTAGTGAGGTAGCTCAATGACACGAGCAATCCACTAAGGATGCCTCTTGCCGCTCCGGCGAGGTGAGGCTCCAAAACCTCTCACAATCTCGAACGGTGGTGGCCAAGAACAATCACCAATCTTGTCAACAACCACCTCAACGCCTCCAAGCCGTCTAGGCACCGGCAAATGCCAAGAGTAACAAGAAAACTCAATGCCGATGCGAAGAACTAGTGCCACTAGATTGAACTCTTTCAAATCACGCACTAGATCACTCAATCTCACTTGGTTTGATCAAATCAACTTGGGAGATGAGTTGGGAGGCTTGCCAATGCTCACTAGTATGCTTAGGAATCAAAATGTGCAAGAGAGAAACCTAGCAAGCCGGCCAAGCCCCTTAAATAGGCCACACAAGTCGGCCTAGCCGTTGGGCTCAAGTCGGGGTCATCGGACGCGCCGATGCTCTACCATCGGACGCTGCCCCAGCGTCCGATGCTACGATGAGCACCACGTGTCCCCCTGCTATGAATTCAGCCCGTCAGATCCCAACGGTCACAAACTTTCCCGCGCTGGTTAAAGTGGCATCGGACGCGCCGATGCCTAGCATCGGACGCTCCGATGCCTCTGCTCAATTCAGCCCTTATCTGTGCCACATCGGACGCGCCGGCACTGCCACATCGGACGCTCAACCCCAGCGTCCGATGACCATGCAGAGAGGTTCCAGAGAGGGCCAAAACGCATCGGACGCGTCCGATGGTTTGGCATCCGACGCAGCCCAGCGTCCGATGCTCCCTGGAAAGCACGCACGCGCCACGTCATAGCCATCGGACACTGCAACAGTGATTTTCCAGCGTCCGTTGCCAGCGTCCGATGCTACCACGACATCTGTCAGAAGTTAGGGTTTGCCATCGGACGCTCGGCCAGCGTCCGATGCTGCCGACGCCAGCGTCCGATGCCCCTAACTTGGCATCTTTTCACTTTCTAACTTCTACCCTTGCTCCCATGTGCCAACACAAAAGTGTTTCACCACTTGTGCACGAGTGTTAGCATTTTGCAAAGCATTTTCAAAGGGTTTTGTTAGTCACTCACTAGGTCTATAGCATCGATATGTTAGAGAACACCTAGTGGCACTTGAACACCGCATAAGCCGTGAATAATCTCCTCTTAATAGTACGGCTATCTATCCTAAATGTGATCACACTCGCTAAGTGTCTTGATCACTAAAACAAAGAGCCCTATAGGTTATACCTTTGCCTTTGGGCCTCTTTGCACCATCTCTTCTCTTCTTCTCTTAATTTCACCAAAGGTAGAGCACTTGATCACTTGAGTGCTTGTGGCCAACACCATCATCCATGGTTCCCACCTTGCTCGCTCCACCACTTGGCTTGGTCTTAATCCTTTCTTATAAGCTACACACATGCTTAGCAATAGGATTAGACCAAATAGGTTTCATCAATTAGCCAAAACCAAACTAGGGCTTTCAACGTGTCAGTCGGTTTGACCTGAAAACCAACAAGGGATAAAACTGTGAGAATAAAACTGGAACATGCCGGGTGAGACCAGACAGTTCCATATTTATGGCCTTAAAGCCACTGATAACGGCATACAGCTATAGAAGCTATCTGCCAAGCATGTTTATATAGTCATTCGGCTAATATATAAAAGAAAGCATGTAAACTTATTGATTGCCGAATACACATGCAAGAAAAGATATGCTTGAATAAATGAAAAGTTGGTCATCAATTCTAGACCAAAGACATCATCAAGACATAATGAATTATGAACAGGTAACTTGTAAATATAAATCTACTCAAACAACACATGCATAGGTTAATCCAACTAGTCTGCCGCACGTCTAGTCTTCATAAACCCATCAAGCGTAAACCCAAGCGAGGCTAATAGTCGTTATAAGTCTACACCACTCCCTACAATCAGATCAATCCACCGCACGATACAATCTAATGATAAGAAGCTAAAAGCATGCATATATCTGAACAGATCTATAAATACTCATTACTCGTGTAAGCTTAACCAAGCTCGGCAAGCTAGCCGAGTTGGGGTCCATGAAGAAGGAACATACAAACAAGCATGATCAAACCAATCTAAAACCTGCATCTGCCGCACGACACCTAGTTTTATCAAAGCTCAAACGTGATTGACATGCATGAACCCACAACATGTAACAATCTAGATTGGAAATTAATTCGGCCATCATGATCATGCAGTTATTGAACACAAGTAATCTTGTAAAGCAAGACCAAATAAGGATCAATCTAGATTGGGCAAAAGAGTGTTACAAAATTAATTAAAACATGCAACACATGATAACTTAATGAATCTACTAGATCTTGCCAAATCTAATAGAGCCGATAACTATCCCGCTTTTTGCTAAACATATGAATAAACGCCTGCCGCACGGTATCTACTCATAAGCAAAGCATAAGCAAAGACTTCTTGATCGTTAACAAAGGTCCGTCGCACGACCATTGAAAACAAACAAGACTACTTGCATCATATCTAAATCCACCGCATGATACTAGACATGATAACAAGGTTGTCGGGACTTATGGAGGTCGACGGATCGATGATTCCTCTCGAAGAACTCGACGACACGACTAAGGACTCGAAGATGGCACGGGGCCGGATTGTATTGATACGGTTGTGAACAATTTTACAATGGCCGGGGGTTTATATTTATACCCTGGGCGAAACACGAGTCCTAGACGACTACGATTTACATAATGAAAACTAGGAAAAAACGAGTCCTATCCCTATTTCCCTCTTGGCGTCCTCCAATGTCCTGCGTCTTCTCGTGCAAGCTGGCCTCACTTGCCATATTCGCTTCCCGAATGAAGTTACCGCTTTGCAAAATATCCGACCGCACAGGCATTTGCTGAAACTCTGAGGACTAACCGACCGCTTGGTTATTTGCCGAATGCCTTTCTTACTGCCAGCTGGGCCCTCTTGTCATCTTCTTGAAGGACCGAGAATGCAATAGCAAGGCGACCAGAGGGGGGGGGGTGAATGGGAGCCAACAAAATTTCTCTCGAAACTTTGGCCAAGTGTCCCAAAATCAACCCCCAAAAGCGATGTCTGAAACCGTGATGCTCACGACCCTTGGAAGAGGGTGGATGATCCCTAGGATCACAGCGGAGCACCACAAAGCGATAGCTATCCAAACGCCAAAAGCACCAGCACAAGTTTGCCCCCAAAAACCAAGTCCCGAACGTAGATAGACGGCTACGTCGAGAAATCCCCAAATACCTATGCTAACAAGTAGCAAAGATACCTAGAGAGGTTTCTTGGTTAACTACAAGGTCAAACGAGAAGTCCGAAAACGAAGCGGAAAAGCCGGGAGAGCAAATGCACTAAACCGGAGCACTCAGCAGGTTCCCGGACTGTCCGGCCCTGGGGTCCCGGACTGTCCGCCCCTACTGCGGACTGTCCGCGACTTGGTGGCGGACTGTCCGCCGGCCAAATGGACCAAACAGCAAGGTTGCTGAAAGTCCCCTGGTCGGCTCTCGGACTGTCCGCGAGTTAGACCGGCGGACTGTCCGCAGGTCATCCCGGACCAATGCGCCCGAGCCGCGCAGCCACTGACCAGGCTAAAGCTCGACGCGTGGACTGTCCGCGCCCCCAACGGCGGACTGTCCGCGGGTGTCCAGAAAGGGCGATTTTGGTCGCCCAAAACTCAAATCTTCTCCAATTCGATCCAAATCAAAATCCCTTGATCCCAAACTTGGAGAGGATGATCACGAGGTAGTTAGGAGACTATCCCCAAGAAATCATCCGCTCAAATCGACTCAATCAACGGGAAATCGAAGGGGAAGGTGTATGAACCGAAAAAGCGCCACGAAAACGAAATCAACCCGATCTACTTGTTCATGAGGAGTTAGATGAATTCCTTTGGTCAAGATGACCTCCTCAATGAAACGAACAAGATGATTCAAACGGATTTCGCAAAGACGCAGTGTAGAGAGAGATCGAGCGACGGGAAAAACGCGGAGAAACGAAGAACGCGAAGAACACGAACCAAAACGTGAATCAACACATCGATCTGCAACCGTGTGGCTACCACACGCTACAATAGTGAGGTTACGGCCTCACTTCCTCAAAATCTCCAGTACACAGAGGCAAGGTTCTCTGCGGATCTCAGCTAGCTACAGCAGGGGATTGGGAGAGCAGGAAACCCTAGAAGCAAAGAGCAAATGACTGAGATAGATGGGGAGGTGGGTGTCTCCCCCTACTTATCCTAATTCTAACTAATCCTAATTCCCACTCTACCCCTAACTAATTACAGAGCGAACCAGCTAAACCCTAGGGTTATTCTGGACCAACTCGAAGATAGTTGTGATCCGACGGCCACGTCTGCACAACTCGTAGCGTTGCCTCGACGCAACCTCCCGATTGCCGCCACGTGCCGCCCTCGCTCTGCACCTGTAACACCCCTGGTGTTAAGCAATAATTAAAAATCCTAATTAATATGTTTAGTATGCATAATCAACATGTATCATGGCATAAAAGCATTTCATGTTTTAAGCATAGTTGTGATGCTTCATATGTTTGGCTTGAGTGTTGCATGATCCTGTGTGATGCTTTTATAAAGTGATGTGGTTAGGTGTCACATGAAGTGATAAGTGTGAGTAAAATCCTAGTTTTAAATGTTTTTTTATCCCCTTTTCAATAAGTCAAAAATTATGTCAAATTTCAAAATGATTTCAAAAGCAAAGTTGTAGCTCTTGTTGAGATGTACAACTTTGGTATTCAAAGTTTTCAAAGTTTCTGTACAAACGTTTGAATAAATTTGAAATCCTTTAAACCCTAAATTTGACCTCTAAACTAGATTTCAAAATGTAAAAAGAATTAGACTTTGGTCGTTTAGTCAAAGTTGTAGAGAGGATTAAAAGCAACAACTTTTATTAAGATAGATTTTCAAGTTACTAAAGAAAATCTGAAGTAATTTGGAAAACAAGTTTGATTTGGTTTCAAATTGAAAATCAATTCCCAAAATCAGTTTTATCCCCTTTTGTGTAGTCTCAAAATTGAGCACAATTTGGATATATGACCAAAAACAAAGTTGTAGATAATTTTATAAGGAACAACTTTTATTTTGGTGAAATTTGAAGTTGTTCAGAAAATTCAAAAGTAATTTTGAAATTCAGTTTGGTCCAAATTTGAATTTGAACTCCATTTCAAAATCTTGGTAGAATTTGACTTTGGTTCTTAAAGCAAACTTGTAGAACACAAAATTTGGAGCAACTTTTGTTTTAGGAGTTTTTGTCGTGCAGTACAAAAATCGGTAGTAATTAGAAAGGGGGAAATATCTGCCCTGCTACAGTAACCGGGAGCAGGGGGAAGAACAGGGCGGAGCCTGTTGCCGTGGCCGCCGTGTTCCGCCGGCTCGCCTTTGCCGCGCGCCACGACCATCTCCAAGCAGCTGCTTGCTTGTCGTGTTGTCCGCAACGTGGAGAGCAACCCTGCGCTTGCAACACCAGAGCTAGCCACGCAGCAGCCGCTGCTCTGCTCCTCGCTCTCGCCTGCTCTGTTTCCCGGCGAGACCGAGCCACGTCCGCCGGTTGAATTCGCCGCCGTCGCTGCGTCTCAGTCCTCTCCGTCTCTCAAACAAGTCCGCCTCAATCCTACGCTCCTTCTGAACCACTCAGCGCAAGCTCTAGCGCCCTACATCACCCTCACCATGGTTGTCCTCCTCGGGTCCGGTTTAGCGCCGCCGAGCTCGGCTTTGCTCTCGTCCGGTGAGCTCCGCGCCGCTCCGGCCGAGCTAACCTCAGCGCTAGCTCCGCCTTGCGTTGCTGATCACGGTCGGCCCATTAGTTAGGTCGCTACCGCCTTGGTTTGGTTAGTCCGCGCGACTTGCCTTTGGCACGAGCTCTGTTTTCGGCGCCGCCATGGTCGACCTTGGTCGGGTGCTCCTCTTGCCAAGCTAGCGCGCGCATCGTGGTTGCAGTAAGTGCCTGAGTGTGTTGCGCACCTTGGATAGGTCTCTACTGTGTTGCCTGGGCCGGTCCAAGGAGCTTGCCATTGGCGCGGGCGTCCGCCATGGCCGCCATCGTGGTCCATGTCGTTCGGAGTCATCTCCGAGTGAGTTTGGGTGCGCATCATGGTCGCAGAAAGTGTTTAAGTGCAGTACCGCTCTTGTTTTGGTCTCTACCGAGCCCTTCTGGCCGGAACGTCGCGTCGCCGCCGTGCTCGGCGTGGCCGAGCCGCCATGGCTGCTGCCAGCTCGATGTCGAGTGGGTGTTAGGTCTAAAGAGGAGTGGAAACGGAGCGCGAGGTCAGGATGGAGAGGTGGGAGTCCTCGCCGTCGCCGGAGACCTCGCCGGTGAAGAGATCGGCGGCCGGTCAACCCGGTCGGGTGGCCGGTCAAGGCCCATCGGCCTCTGGTCGTAGCTTGAGCGTGAGGGAGAAGGCCTGACGCCTGGGGCCCCCTGTCAGAGAGAGAGAAGAGTTTTTCCTTTTTCTAGATTAAGGGAATAGTGTGGTGTTTTGTCTTTTTGATATGTTTTTCTAGGAAGCTCCAAAATTTGTAAAATTTTTTGTGTAGCTTTCTCAAGCTGTCTAGTATTTAAGAAAAATATGAAACTTGAGTTTTGAACAAAGTTTGAAAGTGATTTAAATAGGTCTTTTTATTAATAAATGGACTTTGATGATTTTTGTAGGCTTATTTAAATGTCAAAAAATCATGAAACTATTTTTGTCACTGTTTCTAGTTGAAAATGTATCTTCACAAAAATTTTGAGCTCTGTTGGAGAAAATAAATTTTATTCTTATTTCTATGTCTTATTTAATTATTTAAATGTTTATAGTTTGATTTAATTCTGCAGGTTTATATGCTTGTCCAAAAATTGTGATAATTGTTTTGCCACTGTTATTTTATATAATGAATCATCTCAAAAAGTTTGAGCTCAACTTGACAAAATTAAATTTATGTCCTTTTCCTATGTTTAATTGATAAAGAAATAATTAAAAGAGTTTTGTTTGAATAATTAGGTAATTAACTGTTCATAAGAAGTTATGGTTAATCTTTATATCTTCAGTAATCTTTTAGCTGATGGTTATGTTTCATGCATTTAGTTAATCAAGGTTGACTTGTTATAGATCAAGTGATGCCTTTAATTTTTTATGCATATGTTGGTATAGTTTCTGAACCAGTCCTCTTTAATGGACTGTTTTCATGATTAAGTTTATGTTTGCTGTAAATGAGTTGTATACAAAAGTTGTAGTTAACTTCTGTATCTAGCTTGTCCTAAAATTTCATGATTTTAGGCCTGCTAGATTAGGAGATATAGTTTTTGTAAGTCAACAGGTCAGATCTGCCCTACCTTTTGGACAGATCTGAGATTTTGTGCTGTTTGAGCCTTTTAAGTTGTAAATCACCTGTTGGAGACAATAGGAAAGTTTTAGAGTTTTTCATAAGATTTCTAGATTATCAAGGATCACCCTTTTTGGTGACCCAGAGCTCCAGTTATAGCTGTTGGAAGTTGGAGCAGCAAATCTGTCCTAGTTCTGGACAGAAATGTTTATCCAAGTTAGTTGACCTAGTTTCCTAGATAACCAACCTTGGGTGATATTAGGAAGTTTGTAGACAATTTGATAAGCTTTCCAAATTGTCTAAGATCACCCATTTTGGATGTCGGGAGCTCTGGTTATGGCTTGATTAGTATAGAAGGTGTGATCTGTCCAAAGTTTGGGCAGCAGTTTTTACTTGGGTGACTTTTGGTTATTGTTTGAAGACCATGGGACACCTCTCATCTTGTGCTCCTATGGCTTGAGTGATGTTTTAATGAACCTTAGTCATCCTTAGTTGTCTTCCTAAAGGTGCTTGGTGGAAGTTGTACTTGTAGCTAGGAATCTTAGTTGGTAAGTTGCAAGTTGGTTTTGTTGGTTTGCAACTTTACCGCGACGGAAAGTTGTACTCGACTTTCCTTGTTGTTTAACTTCTATTATGCAATTGAATTGTCCTGCACCTTAGCATGCATCCCATAGCATCATTCTAAGCATACATCATTTATCTACGTGTAGTATCCGAGAGTGTTGGAGTCGTGTTGATCAAGCTTTGGTGATCACCCTTGTCGAACAAGCCTCAGAAGGAGATTCTTGTTGGACAAGCTTCGTCGAGAAGACTTAACTTCTAGATAAAGGAACTAACCTTTGTGGATCATTCTTGGATCCTATCTTCCCTGCAACGAAGGCAAGCCCCGGTTCATTTAACCATTTCCTTGGATTTACAATTACACTTACTTCCGATAACCTGATGCATTAGATGTTTATCAAATAAATGCTTTAAACCCGTTGATGCATGATCAACCTTGTTATCGATATATCATTCCTTGATACCTGCTTTATGCAAATGATAGAAATGCTTAGCCTTGCTTTATGAAGCTTTTGATAAATGTTTTCAATACTTATCGTTTTGGAATGATAATGAGAAAGAATGATGGTTAAGACCAGACGGGCACATGCATCGAACCTTGGGTTGGTGTAGGGTGACCCGGATGTGTCGGATTAGGGTTAACCGTTGTTGGCCTGCTAGATTGAGAAACTGTGAAGTACCGATCATATGCTACGGTAAGCCCTACCTTGGTGGTTCTTAAATGAGAACAGCTAATCGCGCACTGGGAGTGGAGAGATGGCGGGTGTACTAGCTACCCTCGTGGGTTAAAGTCCCGGATTGGAGGTGTACAAGTACTCTCGGGTGGCGCGGACCCGGTCTTGTTTGGAGGATCCGAGGTTGGGGTTGATATATGTGTGATCAAGGGTCTACATATATCGTATGATCGTGGAAAACTCCCAGATCTGGTTGAATCGGTTCGAATCGTCGTGCTCCTCGGTTAAGTGGACTCAATCTTTCGACCCGCATCGTAGAATAAAATGGAACTTGTTTAGGAAAGAATGATAATGACCTTTCACTAGTGTTCACTTTCAGTTCTTACCATGTACTTAAGTGATTAAGTAAAATTTGGATCTAGGATTACTTTAGTAAGCTTTTATGCAAATAAAAAGTACTGTTGAGCCTACCCAAACCAGCATATCCTTCCCTTCTCCTTTCTTGTAGGGTAAGTCTTGTTGAGTACCTTTGTACTCAGGGTTTGTTAATCCCCTGTTGCAGGTTTCTAATAGGTGATGTTGATCATGATCATGTCAGTGGGCTTGACGTGATCTGGTTGTTCTTCTTCTCCAACTTAGGTGCTCCACCTAAGTGTGGCTCCATAGTACTTCTCTACTTCCGCAATACAAGTTATGTTTGGGTAAAAAGTAACTTATTCATGTTTTGCAAAGATTATCCATCTTACTTCCGCACTCCGATGGTATTTTGTAACCAATGTTGTAATGTTGTGATTATTCCACCCTTCATGATGATGATCCTGTGGTTCGTGGATAATTCGGGGTTCTCTCGGGGACACCCGACAGATCTTTCCAGTAATGTGCTTCATTTGCACTATCATTGGGCTCCTTATGACGATGACGTGTGCAGGTGGGCCACATTAATGGGAAGTTCTGCCACAGAAATGGTATCGGAGCAGGATTGTCATCAAGGGAAGACTGGTTGCAACATTACTTTTGAAAAACTTCAAAATGTTTTCTTATTCTAAAAAGTTTTTTTTGGAAGTAACAAGTTAAAACTGATCTTCCCTCCAATTTCTTTCTTGCTGGAAGGCTTCGTGAAGACTATACCAGTGACTCCAACGGAAGATGTTGAGAAGTTTCCAACTCTTCTACGGAAGGTTAATGGAGAATCAACCTCCCCGTCAAACCGTGACGGAAGAGCTATTCAACACCTGTACCAAGTCTGTGACGCTAAAGTGTAAAGTATAGCCCTATGCCTAACTAACAGCATGTTGGAGAAAGAAAGCTCCTGCCAGTGAGAGGTCGTATAGGATGAGCATATATCGTATCATGCATAATGGTAAAATATGCTTTTTCTCTAAATTCTAAAAGCAGCTGTGATCCCCGATAGCTGATCGTCCCTATAATCTGCTACCCTTGATACTTATGTTCCATAAGTTCCTAATCCTGGGGAATTTTTGGATATCTTTCATACACTCTACCACATAAAGTCAGAATCAGGGTAAATCTTTGGTTCTTCCTAGATGTGTGTGTCATGCCTTGAATTGGCACATACCATTTGCTTGATGTCGTGTAAACGACGAATGGTGGTTGAAAGTTACTGAAATTGTGTTCTTTGAAAGGACCATGATCTGTGGACCGGATAAAAGCGTGGGAACCTGGGGTCACCTATGGACGGCCACCATAGGGTGTTACTGCCAGGCGCTCGCTAATATCCAGGCCTATAGTCATGATTCTTTCTAGTCCATCGTGAAAGTGCTTTCATTTCTGGACGCCCGAAAGGGAGTTCAAAGCCACTTTCCTTGTAATTATAACCAATCCTTGCTTTTGGTTATAATTTCCCTTTTTATGAGATGAGAGATATAGAAGTTGTGCTCTATTGTGGTGCCATGATTGGTGACCACGGTGCCGCGTCGGAACCTAGGGAATCTCGTGTGTCCGGATCACACTAGTTTCCGCTGGGTGCGCGCAGGTATCGAGGTCTACAATTATGATCCATTATAGCCCGCAACCAATGTACTCTCTCTCTCTTGACTCTTGATAATCTTTCTTGCTCCACTCCAATGTCTTCTACCTTGCTACTTGCAACCGTGTTCTGATCCCGGTTGTAATCCTAAACCCAATCCCAGTTGTCTTGTGAACTCCTTGCGAGTAAACAAGTGTGACGCATTTCCTTTTCCATTACTCAACCCCAGCCTTTAAGTGCTTCTTAAATCTCAGGACGACATTTCCTTAAGGGGGGGGAGCTATAACACCCCTGGTGTTAAGCAATAATTAAAAATCCTAATTAATATGTTTAGTATGCATAATCAACATGTATCATGGCATAAAAGCATTTCATGTTTTAAGCATAGTTGTGATGCTTCATATGTTTGGCTTGAGTGTTGCATGATCTTGTGTGATGCTTTTATAAAGTGATGTGGTTAGGTGTCACCTGAAGTGATAAGTGTGAGTAAAATCCTAGTTTTAAATGTTTTTTTATCCCCTTTTCAATAAGTCAAAAATTATGTCAAATTTCAAAATGATTTCAAAAGCAAAGTTGTAGCTCTTGTTGAGATGTACAACTTTGGTATTCAAAGTTTTCAAAGTTTCTGTACAAACGTTTGAATAAATTTGAAATCCTTTAAACCCTAAATTTGACCTCTAAACTAGATTTCAAAAAGTAAAAAGAATTAGACTTTGGTCCTTTAGTAAAAGTTGTAGAGAGGATTAAAAGCAACAACTTTTATTAAGATAGATTTTCAAGTTACTAAAGAAAATCTGAAGTAATTTGGAAAACAAGTTTGATTTGGTTTCAAATTGAAAATCAATTCCCAAAATCAGTTTTATCCCCTTTTGTGTAGTTTCAAAATTAAGCAAAATTTGGATATATGACCAAAAACAAAGTTGTAGATAATTTTATAAGGAACAACTTTTATTTTGGTGAAATTTGAAGTTGTTCAGAAAATTCAAAAGTAATTTTGAAATTCAGTTTGGCCCAAATTTGAATTTGAACTCCATTTCAAAATCTTGGCAGAATTTGACTTTGGTTCTTAAAGCAAACTTGTAGAACACAAAATTTGGAGCAACTTTTGTTTTAGGAGTTTTTGTCGTGCAGTACAAAAATCGGGAGTAATTAGAAAGGGGGAAATATCTGCCCTGCTATAGTAACCGGGAGCAGGGGGAAGAACAGGGCGGAGCCTGTTGCCGTGGCCGCCGTGTTCCGCCGGCTCGCCTTTGCCGCGCGCCACGACCATCTCCACGCAGCTGCTTGCTTGTTGTGTTGTCCGCAACGTGGAGAGCAACCCTGCGCTTGCAACACCAGAGCCAGCCACGCAGCAGCCGCTGCTCTGCTCCTCGCTCTCGCCTGCTCTGTTTCCCGGCGAGACCGAGCCACGTCCGCCGGTTGAATTCGCCGCCGTCGCTGCGTCTCAGTCCTCTCCGTCTCTCAAACAAGTCCGCCTCAATCCTACGCTCCTTCTGAACCAATCAGCGCAAGCTCTAGCGCCCTACATCACCCTCACCATGGTTGTCCTCCTCGGGTCCGGTTTAGCGCCGCCGAGCTCGACTTTGCTCTCGTCCGGTGAGCTCCGCGCCGCTCCGGCCGAGCTAACCTCAGCGCTAGCTCCGCCTTGCGTTGCTGATCACGGTCGGCCCATTAGTTAGGTCGCTACCGCCTTGGTTTGGTTAGTCCGCGCGACTTGCCTTTGGCACGAGCTCTGTTTTCGGCGCCGCCATGGTCGACCTTGGTCGGGTGCTCCTCTTGCCAACCTAGCGCGCGCATCGTGGTTGCAGTAAGTGCCTGAGTGTGTTGCGCACCTTGGATAGGTCTCTATTGTGTTGCCTGGGCCGGTCCAAGGAGCTTGCCATTGGCGCGGGCGTCCGCCATGGCTGCCATCGTGGTCCATGTCGTTCGGAGTCATCTCCGAGTGAGTTTGGGTGCGCATCATGGTCGCAGAAAGTGTTTAAGTGCAGTACCGCTCTTGTTTTGGTCTCTACCGAGCCCTTCTGGCCGGAACGTCGCGTCGCCGCCGTGCTCGGCATGGCCGAGCCGCCATGGCTGCTGCCAGCTCGATGTCGAGTGGGTGTTAGGTCTAAAGAGGAGTGGAAACGGAACGCGAGGTCAGGATGGAGAGGTGGGAGTCCTCGCCGTCGCCGGAGACCTCGCCGGTGAAGAGATCGGCGGCCGGTCAACCCGGTCGGGTGGCCGGTCAAGGCCCATCGGCCTCTGGTCGTAGCTTGAGCGTGAGGGAGAAGGCCTGACGCCTGGGGCCCCCTGTCAGAGAGAGAGAAGAGTTTTTCCTTTTTCTAGATTAAGGGAATAGTGTGGTGTTTTGTCTTTTTGATATGTTTTTCTAGGAAGCTCCAAAATTTGTAAAATTTTTTGTGTAGCTTTCTCAAGCTGTCTAGTATTTAAGAAAAATATGAAACTTGAGTTTTGAACAAAGTTTGAATGTGATTTAAATAGGTCTTTTTATTAATAAATGGACTTTGATGATTTTTGTAGGCTTATTTAAATGTCAAAAAATCATGAAACTATTTTTGTCACTGTTTCTAGTTGAAAATGTATCTTCACAAAAATTTTGAGCTCTGTTGGAGAAAATAAATTTTATTCTTATTTCTATGTCTTATTTAATTATTTAAATGTTTATAGTTTGATTTAATTCTGCAGGTTTATATGCTTGTCCAAAAATTGTGATAATTGTTTTGCCACTGTTATTTTATATAATGAATCATCTCAAAAAGTTTGAGCTCAACTTGACAAAATTAAATTTATGTCCTTTTCCTATGTTTAATTGATAAAGAAATAATTAAAAGAGTTTTGTTTGAATAATTAGGTAATTAACTGTTCATAAGAAGTTATGGTTAATCTTTATATCTTCAGTAATCTTTTAGCTGATGGTTATGTTTCATGCATTTAGTTAATCAAGGTTGACTTGTTATAGATCAAGTGATGCCTTTAATTTTTTATGCATATGTTGGTATAGTTTCTGAACCAGTCCTCTTTAATGGACTGTTTTCATGATTAAGTTTATGTTTGCTGTAAATGAGTTGTATACAAAAGTTGTAGTTAACTTCTGTATCTAGCTTGTCCTAAAATTTCATGATTTTAGGCCTGCTAGATTAGGAGATATAGTTTTTGTAAGTCAACAGGTCAGATCTGCCCTACCTTTTGGACAGATCTGAGATTTTGTGCTGTTTGAGCCTTTTAAGTTGTAAATCACCTGTTGGAGACAATAGGAAAGTTTTAGAGTTTTTCATAAGATTTCTAGATTATCAAGGATCACCCTTTTTGGTGACCCAGAGCTCCAGTTATAGCTGTTGGAAGTTGGAGCAGCAAATCTGTCCTAGTTCTGGACAGAAATGTTTATCCAAGTTAGTTGACCTAGTTTCCTAGAGAACCAACCTTGGGTGATATTAGGAAGTTTGTAGACAATTTGATAAGCTTTCCAAATTGTCTAAGATCACCCATTTTGGATGTCGGAAGCTCTGGTTATGGCTTGATTAGTATAGAAGGTGTGATCTGTCCAAAGTTTGGGCAGCAGTTTTTACTTGGGTGACTTTTGGTTATTGTTTGAAGACCATGGGACACCTCTCATCTTGTGCTCCTATGGCTTGAGTGATGTTTTAATGAACCTTAGTCATCCTTAGTTGTCTTCCTAAAGGTGCTTGGTGGAAGTTGTACTTGTAGCTAGGAATCTTAGTTGGTAAGTTGCAAGTTGGTTTTGTTGGTTTGCAACTTTACCGCGACGGAAAGTTGTACTCGACTTTCCTTGTTGTTTAACTTCTATTATGCAATTGAATTGTCCTGCACCTTAGCATGCATCCCATAGCATCATTCTAAGCATACATCATTTATCTACGTGTAGTATCCGAGAGTGTTGGAGTCGTGTTGATCAAGCTTTGGTGATCACCCTTGTCGAACAAGCCTGAGAAGGAGATTCTTGTTGGACAAGCTTCGTCGAGAAGACTTAACTTCTAGATAAAGGAACTAACCTTTGTGGATCATTCTTGGATCCTATCTTCCCTGCAACGAAGGCAAGCCCCGGTTCATTTAACCATTTCCTTGGATTTACAATTACACTTACTTCCGATAACCTGATGCATTAGATGTTTATCAAATAAATGCTTTAAACCCGTTGATGCATGATCAACCTTGTTATCGATATATCATTCCTTGATACCTGCTTTATGCAAATGATAGAAATGCTTAGCCTTGCTTTATGAAGCTTTTGATAAATGTTTTCAATACTTATCATTTTGGAATGATAATGAGAAAGAATGATGGTTAAGACCAGACGGGCACATGCATCGAACCTTGGGTTGGTGTAGGGTGACCCGGATGTGTCGGATTAGGGTTAACCGTTGTTGGCCTGCTAGATTGAGAAACTGTGAAGTACCGATCATATGCTACGGTAAGCCCTACCTTGGTGGTTCTTAAATGAGAACAGCTAATCGCGCACTGGGAGTGGAGAGATGGCGGGTGTACTAGCTACCCTCGTGGGTTAAAGTCCCGGATTGGAGGTGTACAAGTACTCTCGGGTGGCGCGGACCCGGTCTTGTTTGGAGGATCCGAGGTTGGGGTTGATATATGTGTGATCAAGGGTCTACATATATCGTATGATCGTGGAAAACTCCCAGATCTGGTTGAATCGGTTCGAATCGTCGTGCTCCTCGGTTAAGTGGACTCAATCTTTCGACCCGCATCATAGAATAAAATGGAACTTGTTTAGGAAAGAATGATAATGACCTTTCACTAGTGTTCACTTTCAGTTCTTACCATGTACTTAAGTGATTAAGTAAAATTTGGATCTAGGATTACTTTAGTAAGCTTTTATGCAAATAAAAAGTACTGTTGAGCCTACCCAAACCAGCATATCCGTCCCTTCTCCTTTCTTGTCGGGTAAGTCTTGTTGAGTACCTTTGTACTCAGGGTTTGTTAATCCCCTGTTGCAGGTTTCTAATAGGTGATGTTGATCATGATCATGTCAGTGGGCTTGACGTGATCTGGTTGTTCTTCTTCTCCAACTTAGGTGCTCCACCTAAGTGTGGCTCCATAGTACTTCTCTACTTCCGCAATACAAGTTATGTTTGGGTAAAAAGTAACTTATTCATGTTTTGCAAAGATTATCCATCTTACTTCCGCACTCCGATGGTATTTTGTAACCAATGTAGTAATGTTGTGATTATTCCACCCTTCATGATGATGATCCTGTGGTTCGTGGATAATTCGGGGTTCTCTCGGGGACACCCGACAGATCTTTCCAGTAATGTGCTTCATTTGCACTGTCATTGGGCTCCTTATGACGATGACGTGTGCAGGTGGGCCACATTAATGGGAGGTTCTGCCACAGCACCCCCGGTTTTGTGGCCGAAACCGGGAAACTAGGCTTTTCACGCCATCCCCCGGTTTTGAGGCCCAAACCGGGAAACCAGCCTCCAAGTCCATCCCCTGGTTTTGTGGCCGAAACCAGGAAACCCGCCAGCGCCCAGGTTTTGAGGCCCAAACCTGGAAATCGTCCTCAGCCCGAGTTTTGTGGCCCAATCTCGGAAACCCACCGCACGCCCAGGTTTTGTGGCCCAAACCTGGAAACCGTCCACCCGAGTTTTGTGGCCCAAACTCGGAAACCGTCCACCCGATGGTTTTTCTGTGGCTCAACCACCAAACCGGAGCTATAGAGGGGATGCACCGCCCGTGCACCCCATCCACCGACACGTGTCCCCAGGTCCTCGACCCAGGCAACACCATGCCCCGCAAGTCTCTGCTCGTCGCTGTCCTAGGCTGTCAGCCACGACAGCTGATACTCAGGCCACCGGTCCCTCAGTCCAAGCCTCATGTCCGCCCTTCACCGCTCCCGGTCCATCGGCACGGCACGTCTCTACTTGACCTTAACCTTGCCCTCGATCACTGTCTCCGTGCTCGACACCTGCACAACACAAGCCAAAGAACCTGCGATCAAACCCGTTGACAATCACTCATCACTCCGAGACTCGGCATACACCCATGTATCCGCAATCTCCCCCTTGATGAGTGCATTGTCAACTACTCACACAAATCATAATAGAAAGAAGAAAGAAGGAAGAAGGAGAAGAGAGAACTCGACCAACTGACCCAAAAGCATAGCAAAGCCGAAGAAGGTCAAGTGGAAGAAGCGAAACAACTTGGTCCCCAAAGACATGGGCAACGGCTCGACGCAACCAAGCAAAGCAAAGCTAGCCCTCAAGAAGAGGTAGAACAGGCTCAACACCGCTAGCAAGAGAAGGTTCGAAACCAACTGAAGAAGCGCAAAAAGGTTCGATACCAATCGAAAAACTCCAGAAAAAGAGCTCGACACCAAATGAACCAATTTAGAAATCGAAGCAAATGCTAGTCCCTCAAGATAGAGGCACAGAGGCTCAACACAACTAGCAAAGAAGATCACTCCGAACCAATCACGCTCCGAACCAATCGAAATCAAACGCACCAAAAAGTGTTTGCTAGTCCCTCAAGAAAGAGGCGAAGGCTCAACACAACTAGCAAACTCCCCCTCGAAAAGTGCATGCAACTAGGAAAACTCCCCCTAGGTTCAACTTGGAAGGCACAAGATTTGAAAATCTCCCCCAAACTCCCCCTCAGTTGAACACTCGGGTATGATTTGTAAGATTTCTCCCCCTTAGTTGAAAATGCACTAATCAAGTAAAAGACTCTCTCCTTCGGAAAATGCACCAACAAAAGTGCCAACAAGGGAGGTTCTCCCCCTTCCAAAATGCATATGAGTCAAAATGCAAGTTAGCAGCTTCAGGAATATAGTCAGGAGAATGCAAAGATGCTCTACACAGTTCTGATCCGATGACTCAACAACATCCAAACATGCTAGCAAAGGCTCAAACTGATCACCGAATACGAAATATGAACATATGAGCAAGTGAGCAGTTTTTAGCCAAAAGATAGTCACCATCAAGATAGCACTACTCATGTATAGACAGGAATCCGAACAAGTGCTAAGCATGTATACCAGGTGAACTACTCCTAGCAAAGTTCAATCATCATGCTATATAATGAAACATGCACTTGTGATTTCAATTTTAAATCGGAGTTGCAGCGGTGAAATTTCACAAGTTCAAATATTAGCATGTGATTGCGAGAGGTTGAAAGCTTGTCATTGCCTAACTTTTCAACCGAGCGAAGCCTATGCCGAAGCAATCAGAAGCTTAAGGCGTCGGTTTCGGTCATACACTACACGGCTCAAGTTTAACTCAAAGTGCAATGAGAAACAGTCTCGATACCGTGATGTGTTGACAAGCAATCCCATCTCGATCTTTTCAATTCACTTAAAAACTTGGTTCAAATTTTATACAGAATATGAACAGACCAAGCAAGTGAATGACTCAGAACTAGTGTAACAACCCACAAATTCCTACACCGAAAATTACAACCACAAAATTTTTCTTTCCTTTTTAACTTTGCATGATGAGTGAGACAACTTACTTGTGCATCAATCTCTAAACGTGAGCATTAACATTCATACCTAGCCATTAGGTAAGTTGCATAGTAAGTAACTAATAATCTATTAATAAGCATATGTGATTTGGCTCTTCTTGGATTTCTTGTGTGAAATGCATCAATACATATATATAAACTTTGCAAAGCATGTTACGTGACAAACCCATAACCTAAGATCAATATTTGGATTAAGGAGCAACACTAGCATTGAGTTAATTAGAAAGGAAATGGAGAGACGGTAAACGAACTGACTGGGCCGAAACCCTCTGCGCAGCCCAGCTAACCGCCAGAGGGAAATCACTGCACGGCCATTGCGGCCCGGCGTCACCACGCGTGCACAGCACGGCCCAACCGAGCAACGCGCGCGCATGCACGGCCCTACGCGTCAGCGAGCACCACCTCTGTTCTTCTTCTTGCGCAAGCCGGAAGGCAGAGCACGGCAACGACGGCGGCCCCCACCGTGCCACCTCGGCCGACCGCGGCTAACAAACCCCTAACAAACTAGGGAATCTTGTCCCCTGCGATTTGAATTGGAGACGTGTGGAATCGGAGTGTCTCGTAACCCTTTGATCAAGGTTGCGCGGCCAATCCGCCATCCGCCGTGACACGCACCCGTGCCTATATAAACCGAGCCCTCGCCGGAACCCCTGGGTTCCCAGCAAGCGTCGCCACACCGTGGCGCACTCACCACACCACACAGCCGAGAGAAGAGAGTAGCGAAGGAGCGGAGCCGTGGAGGATCGGGCGCCGCCGCGAAATTCGTCGGCGCCGTGGAAGAAGACCGCGAGCGGAGCACGGGGTGAACCAGGAGCTGCACGGCACTGCAACCGGAGCTACACGGCCTCGAATCGCCCTGCACCGCTATCCTATCTTCACCGCCACCACGGTAAACCTCATGCCACCTTCGCCATCTTCGTCCTCTACATCGGCCATGGCGCCCGTACCGGAGCGCGCAGGCCAGAGCCTCTACCGGCTCGGAGCGAACTCACGCCACCGCGCTCACGTTGATGCCTCATGAACCGCACTCCGAACTAGGTAGGGAGACCGAGCCCACGGCGATGAAACGCATGCATGTCGCCGCGGACTGACGCGCCGCGGCGAACCGGTGTCCCAAACGCTATAGCCCACAAGAGACGATGCTGGATAGCCGATGGTGATTACCACTCGAAGTAGAATCCCGTGCACACTTTAGTTGAAGCCATAGACCAAGGAGCACTCTAGCCGAGAGGACGAGACGCCGTGACCATGCGCGACGTCGCGGCTGGGCATGCCGTGGCGAACCTGTACTCCAGTTGCCACAGGCCACGAGTTGGGAAACTAACTGGCCGAATAGCATCACCGTGTGATGGAGAACACCGTGCGCGCCGTAGAATTAACTGGTGCCCGTTAATGGGCTTGTTCCGATGTCGCATGGTCGCGCCGTTGTGTGCCGCCGTGCGAGATCATACGCGTGGAGTTGCTGCCGGGATTACCGATGTCAGCAGCATGATCTGGAGGCAGTAGAGGGGATGGGAAGGAGACCGTATGATTGAATTTGGTTGGGGAGGAGCGGAACTAGCCAAACGGCATAACACCGCCGCGGTTCCGCCGCCAAATCTCCTACGCCGGCCGCTAGGAGCACTAGATTAGGCAATTGGTGGTTTGGATCGAATCGCCGTAGAAGCACGATCACGCTGGGGCTCAGAATCGAGTCCGAAGAGGCGAAGTCGAGCACCGGCGCGAGCTCGTCGCTGGCGGGGCGCCGCCGTAACAAAACAGAGGAGAAAGGGGAGAGAACTCCGAGGCTCGAGGCTGAAGGAGGCCTCGGAGCAAAAGTCCGTTTCGCCCGAGGCTCGAGGCTGAAGGAGGCCTCGGAGCAAAAGTCCGTTTCGCCCGAGGCTCGAGGCTGAGGGAGGCCTCGAAGCAAAGATCCGCCTCGCCCGAGGCGCAAGGCTCGAGAGAAGCCTCAGAGCAAAACACCGATTCGCCCGAGGCTCGAGGGTAGCGTCCTCGGCATCACCGTCCGAAGGAGGCCTCGACTTACTCGAGGGTAGCGTCCTCGGCATCACCGTCCGAGGGAGGCCTCGACTCACTTGAGGAACGCGAACAGAAGCGTCCGAGATGACGTAACGCTGACGTCATGCTGACATCAGCATCTGTTGACCGAGTCAACGCTGACCGCGGACCCACCTGTCATACTGTACAGACGCACCAGCCAATTAGATTTGGACACGTGTCATCACCTGGTTAAATCGGCCTTTTGTTTTTCAGAAAATAGAATAAACTTCGGAAATTCATAACTAATTCATATGGACTCCAAAAATAGTGGTTCAAATTGCTAAATTCATCTAAAATCGAGATCTACCTAATGGTACCATGTTTGAGTGCATTTGGATCTTTTGAATTTTCATTCGTTCTTTGTGCTATTCTATAGATGTCGCTAATGCGACCGTTTTCGTACGTTTTCAGAGCCGGAAGGGACGCCTGACAACGAGGATCACGACTACAAGGAGGAACAAGACAACGATCAATCTCAAGGTGCCACAGCCCATCCAACCTCGTAGATCCCATTACGCATGCTAAATTATTTTTCTAATTTAATGATGCTCAGTATAGGACTTGCATGATAGATTTGCTTCTAAGCCCATACCTTGACGCAACCTATCCCCTGCTACCCAGCTGATAGGATAGACACACGCGCTATAAATACTATCTTGATCATATTTATTTATGCTACGGTGAAAACCGGTACATATTGTAATACGGTGTATAACGGGGAGTGTGCTGCGTGTGTTTTGGGTGAGTATGGTGGTGAGGGTTGTGTCGACCGAGCCGGAATATACGACGAGCCTGGTGCGAGTCTTGTCGTGGGGCATATCCGGATGCCCCTGTGGTGTGAAACCTGTGGCGGGTTAAATGGTGACATGAGGTGGATCTGGGTGTGAGCCGCTGGTGGAGCCCAGATCAGGAGCGTGCTGTGGTGGCACATATAATGAAAACCTTTGAGAAGACATTCCGGCTTAGTCACCCTAGATTGGTGCGGGATCTGGACCACGGGGAAATACCTTTACAAGCCACTCGCTCCTTATGGACGGGGACGGTCGGACTACCTGGTAGGGTAATGCCATTACTGCTAGGCGAGAGAGTGCGAGGAAGGTACGGGTATCAGAGTCCCACACCCTTCCGAGACGATCACGGCTCCCCCTTCGGGAGAGGGATCGTGACTTCACAGACTTAGCCACCCAGACATACTTGAGGTGAATCCAGGGCTGAGTGGTAGGGTGGCATTACTCTAGGCTGGCAAGCGGCCGGTATCCGCCTAGGCACATCCGGGGTGCTGATGATGGCGATCTTGTGGATATTGTAGAACCTCTGCAGAGTGTATGGTTGATCGATCGATACGTTGGCCAATTCGTTGGCCGCGGACCTTTTTCCCTGACCTGTTTCCGACTAGTAAGAGCTTTTCTTTTCTCCCTCTGGTAAGAGTGTGCCGGCCGTGAGTCAGGTGAGACTGCGGGCCGTTGAGACAAAGGCTGGGAGGGAGCTGGCCTCTGTCGACTGAGCGAGAGTATGTGTGTGTGTGGGAATGGTGAATTGGTGATGGATACGGTGATAAGTTAAAATGGTGAAACATGATAAACATACATAATTATTATACTGTTATGCATAGGAAAAACCCAGCCTGCTAGGTCTGAATTTCATTTACCTGTTGCATCCACTACCACATATAAATCATATAGGATGGGAAAGTGTGGCCAGTACAAATCGTACTGAAGATTGAGGTTTCAGGTTCCGAGGAGGAGTACCACTCCGAGGAGTTCGAGGAGTAGGGGGTTTTCGCTTCTACGCTCAAGTTTGGAGTTTGATCACGCTTCTTCGTCTACTTCAAGCTGTTTCGGATGCTGTTTATCTAAATTTTCGCCTGTTGGCGATGTAATAAATGTATTATCGTATTAAGTACTTTTATTATTCGAAGTATGGATTATGATATATGACTGGATTATCGGGTAATTTGACTCGAAAGAGTTTTATTACACTTGACTCTGTGGATTTTCCCCTCGTGGAAAATCAGGTCATTTCAACTAGAGACATAGCAACCTAGCATATATGAAAAGCACGAGTGAACTCAACACATCCTACACATGCTAGTTGCATATCTCAATGGTGAACATTTTCAGATTTAAGTTTATTAGCAAGTTCACAATTAAAAAATAGCTCAGCCCACAACATGTATCAGTGATCAGAAAGAGCATAAGCTACAAGCATCATCATAAGCATCGGAGCATACTAAACAGAGCATAGTTACATTCTAATGATTATATACATGAAGCTCAGAATGTAAATGCGTATGCTAAAATGCAAAAGAAAAGAAAGACAAACGAAAAAGAGTCAGTCTATAGTACAAGAACCAAAATGTTTCCCTCATCTAAAAGGGGAAACACACACCAAGCTCACCCCTCAACCGATTAAAGGTTGATTCGTCTAAAGGCTTGGTGAAAATATCAGCCAGTTGATGATGAGTATCGACATGGCGAAGGTCGATATCACCCTTCTCCTGGTGGTCTCGCAAAAAATGAAAGCGCACATCAATGTGTTTGGTCTTCGAGTGAAGCACGGGGTTCTTAGCAACGCTAATAGCACTCGTGCTGTCACAAAGCAAAGGCACACGAGTAAAGCTCAGACCAAAATCACGCAAAGTGGCCATCATCCAAAGCAACTGAGAACAGCAGCTAGCCGCAGCAACATATTCAGCCTCTGTGGTAGACTGAGTGACACTAGACTGCTTGCGAGAAGACCACGATACAAGAGAAGAACCAATAAACTGGCAAGTCCCAGAAGTGGACTTGCGCTCAATACGGCAACCAGCAAAATCGGCATCGGAATAACCGCAAAGGGAGAGGGTGGAGGAAGCAGAATACCAAAGCCCGAACTCAGGTGTGAAACGAAGGTACCTGAAAATGCGCTTCACCGCCTGACGGTGAGAAGTGTGCGGCGACGCCTGAAAGCGCGCGCACAGACACACCGCGAACTGGATGTCCGGGCGTGTCACCGTCAGGTAGAGCAGCGACCCGATCATGCTTCGGTACTCCCTCTGGTCCACTGCTTCTCCATCCTTGTCCGCATCCAGGGCCGTCATCATCGACATGGGTGTTGGAAGAGGCTTGACCTCACCCATATCGAACCGCTTCAGCAAGTCCTTGGTGTACTTGCCCTGGTGCACAAACGTCCCCTCTCGGGATTGCTTAATTTGCAACCCGAGAAAGAATGTCAACTCGCCCATCATGCTCATCTCGAACTCCCTGCTCATAGTATCTGCAAACTTGGCAACCAAAGTGTGAGAAGAACCACCGAAAATGATATCATCCACGTAAATCTGGACCAAGAGAGTGTCTTTGCCTTGCTTGAGGAGAAAGAGCATTTTATCTACACATCCCATTTTAAAACTCTTAGCAAGCAAAAAGGTTTTCAACCTATCATACCAGGCTCTAGGGGCTTGTTTCAAACCATATAAAGCTTTGTGGAGTTTGAAAATATGGTTTGGAAACTTGGGATTTTCAAAACTGGGGGGTTGCTCAACATACACTTCCTCTTCTATGTAGCCATTTAAGAAGGCACTCTTGACATCCATTTGAAAAAGTTTGAAACCTTTGGATGCAGCAAAAGCCAAGAGTATCCTAATAGCTTCCAAACGAGCTACAGGAGCAAAAGTCTCCTCATAGTCTATCCCCTCCTTCTGACTATAACCCTTGGCCACAAGTCTCGCTTTGTTCCTCACAATGTGGTCATCCTCTCCTTGTTTGTTTTTAAAGACCCATTTTGTCCCAATAGGATTATAGTCTGGAGGAGGTGGAACTAGAACCCAAACCCGATTTCGCTCAAAATTTTCTAACTCCCCATGCATGGCATTGACCCAATCCGGATCCGTCAAAGCGTGTCCAACATCTCGGGGTTCAAAATCAGCAACAAATGCAGAATGAGCAAAGTGAGAAATATGCTGTGACCTGGACCGAGTGACACGTTCGTCGATGCTGCTGATCATCTGCTGAGGGGGGTGCTGGCGCTGGATGTGTCGTGGCGCCTCCCGAGCAGACCTTATCTCCCCCTCAACAGCAGCTGGTGCCTCCACGGGTACAAAAGGTACCGCTCGGGGTGGCGGATCCCACGGCCCCCAGGAAGAAGAGGTATCGGGGCCGTGAGTCGTTGTAGAAGTCGCTCTTTGTGGCACAGCAGGTGGAGGCGATGCTGGGTCACCCATGCCTTCAGCATCCTCGTCCTCATCATCGAAAAGAGGCTCACCAACCTCATGATCACCTGCACGCTCAAAACGAGAAGAAGGACAAACCATGGTCTCGTCGAAGGTGACATCGAATGTCTCCATGACTCGGTTAGTATCAAGGTTAAGTACACGATATGCGCGAGTGTGAGTGCCATAACCCAAAAATACACCGTCAGAAGAACGAGACTCAAATTTGTCCAGGTTGCCTTTCTTCAATATAAAACAATGGCAACCGAAGACTCTAAAGTAACTCACCTTGGGCTGTCTACCAAAACGCAACTCATAAGAAGTCTTTTTCAAAAAGGCTCTCAGAAAAATGCGATTTGAAATGTAGCATGCAGTGTTCATAGCTTTGGCCCAATATCGCCTAGGAGTCCTATACTCATCGAGCATCGTCCTGGCCATCTCAACAAGGGTCCGATTCTTCCTCTCTACAACACCATTTTGGGGCGGTGTGTAGGGGAAGAAAACTGATGCTCCAAACCCAAAGAGTTACAAAACTTCTCAAAATCCAAATTCTTGAATTCGGAACCATTATCACTTCTAATAGCTCGCATCGAGTTCAAAGGGAACTCGTTCTGAAGACGCAAAATCAGATTGCGAGCAAAAGAGAAAGTCTCAGTCAAAAAGAAGACCCACGAATATCTCGAAAAATCATCAACAACGACCAAAACATACCACTTCCCCCCAACTGAGCTCACCCGAGCCGGACCAACAAGGTCCATGTGTAAAAGCTCTCAAGGGTGCGAAGTCATGACCTTAGTCACTGGATGGTGGGGAGCGGCAACCATCTTCCCATGTCTACAAGAATGGCAAACAAGGTCCTTCTCCATCGACAACTTGGGCAATCCTAGGATTTGGCTAAGTGAGCTAAGTCTTGCAAGCAAGTCAAAGCTTAAGTGACCGAGCCTCCTATGCCACTTCCAAAGATCAGAGGAGGAAGGACTAGCCAAAAGACAGCGGGAAACACCGAACGACTCCGATAAATTCACGCGAAAGACTTTCCCAAAGGGCGAAATCAAACATACAAGATTGCCCTGGGGATCTAAAATGCGACTGAGATTTGGTTTAAAACGAATCTCATAGTCATCATCAAAAAGTTGCGAAACAGAGAGAAGATTAAAATGCAGGTTAGAAACAAGAGCAACATCGCGCAACACAAAGTGCTCATTAACCCGCACCGACCCACGAGACAACACCCTACCTTTGCTATTGTCGCCGAAGGTGATAAACTCCTTTCCGGCAACAGGGCAAAGACTGGTGAACCACTTGGCGTTTCTGGTCATGTGTCTCCAGCAACCGGAATCCACCAACCAAATGTCCTCCAATCGTTTTACCTACATCAATAAAAAGACATAGGGTGAGCATACGGTCCAACACTGGGGTTAGTGAAGTAAGGAGAATACCAGTGTTGGGTCGGCTGCTCAAAAGAACGGTCAGTGTAAAAACCATTCCTAGCCTGTCTACGGGGGTAGCGATCACCACGTACAGAAAAACGTGGTCCGCTAAGGAAAGAGCGTCCATCGCGATAGTCAAAACGCGGTGGAGGGAAACGCTCAACAAAGCCTCCGCCACGGGGTCCGTATCCTGCAAAGTCAGGACCCTGTCGGGCAACTCCTCCCTGACGCCTAGGACCTTGAGGTGCTGCACCTCTAGGCCTAGCAGCTCTCCTCGGAGCTCTCCTCTGAACATTCGGCACATGTACATCATAGAAAGGATGGTACATGTCCGGATTGTTCATCTCCCTAGAACAGCGCTCCTCTCGCTTGCGCCTAAAGCAAAACTCCCTCAAGTGTCCATCTCTCCCACAGTGCTCACAATGGTACCTCACCGCTCTCATAGGGGGTTGTTGGTACTCACAGTTGTGGGTTTGGATCACTTTGCCCTTCTGTGGCATAAGTGTAACACCTCCGGTATTTAATATGTAATTAACCTGACATGTCATCATCTTTAGTCTTTAATCATTCTTGCCATGCATTTATGTTTGACTAATGCTTGTTTTGTATTTACCATTTTCTGAGGTGACTTGTGTAGTGATCTCTTTTTCAAAAACCCTAAAGGCCCAAATCTTCCTATAAGGGCAAAATGGTAATTTCATCTCTGTGTCTAGCTTTGTGTGAATCTTGTTCAGTTGAGTGTCTTGATGTTTTGTTGTGTTGGTCAAGTTCAAAATCAGAAATAGAATTTAAATTCCTTTTGAAAAACCCTAAATTTCCAAACTCTAGTTTCACCCCTCTTTTTCTAATTCAAAAACTATTCAAAATTTGAAGTTGGCCCAATAAGAAAAGTTGTAGATCTTGCAATAAGGAACAACTTTGGTGTTTACAGATTTTCAAGTTTCAATACAAAATCAGAAGTAATTTCAAATTCTTTCAAACTTCAATTTTGTCCCCTTTTCAGTTTTCAAAATTATCTCAAAAACTATTGAGTTTTAGAAAAAGTTTATATTGGCAAAGTTGTAGATCTCAAAATTTTAAGCAACTTTGGTATTTTGCGTTTTCTTTGTGTAGTTCAAATTTTGGGAGTAATTTTGAAAATTCAGAAAAGAAGGAAGGTGACGTCACTGTGCACGATTCTTAAAGCAGGGGGGCCCGGCCACCGGCGGCGGAGCACCGGCCACGCCAGGCCGGCTGACCCGCGCTCGTGCCGCGCGCGGTCAGCGCAGGCGCTCGACCTCCCCAGTCCCCTACCACCGCCTCGCCCGTCCCCTACCCTCCTCCTTTTCCCCTACGGCCGCGGACAGCGGGCGGATGCCGGCCGCCGGCAAGCCGCCGCGCCGCGCGCGAGCTCCCTGCCCACGTCGCGCCGCCCTACCCTGCCCCTACCTCCATTAGTGCCGCGCGAACGCTCCTCACCCCTCGTCCGGACCCCCAGCGCCGTCCCGCGGCTATAAAAGCCGCCGAGCGACCCGCCATTGCCGCCACCGGCGCCACCTCCACCAACCCGAGCCACCGGACCGCCCCGGAGCCCGCTGAGCACCCCATCGCCTTCGCCTTGAGCTTCTCCACCTTCCCGAGCAACCAATTTCACCCCTCCGCCCCTCCTTTCGCCGGCGCAAGCAATTCTTCTTCAACTCCGGCGAACGGCCCCGCCTCGGTAAGGAGCGAAATTCGTCGCCGTGAGTGTTCCTCCCATCCCTCCGACCCCCGTCCTCTTTTCCTCACCTCGGTGCGCTCCTAACTGCACATCCGTGATGCCTTTTAATGGACAGAGCCGCCGGAACGCTTGCTCGCCGCCAAAGAGCTCCGCCGAGGCGCCGCCACCGTCGAACTCCCTCCTCCGACCCTTGCACCGCCTCGCCGTTCCTCGTTCCCGACCCCCGGTGAGCCCGCGAAGCTTCCCCCACCCTCTGCTTTCCCAGCGCGAGGCCCGAGCGGCCGGTCCGCCGCGCGCTCCTCGCCGGCGAACGCGCCGAGCCCGCGGGGAAGAAGCACAGTGCTCCTTTTCCTTTTTTTTGAAAATGTGAATAGTGTTCTGTTTTCTCTTTTTTGTGAGAATTAATCTGTTGCTTCTTAAATCCTGAGAAAAATATGGTATGCTCCTTGCACTGTGTAGTATTTTAGAAAAATAAGAAACCCTACTTTTCTGCAAAAATTGGAAAATGAAAAATCCTTCTTTTAATTAAGAAATGGATGGTTTTAGATTTTTTAGAAAATCATGTGTAGCTCCAAAGATCATGAGATAAATTTTTATGTGCTAGTTATGTCATGTTTAGTCTCTGGTAAAATTTTGAGGCCTTTTGGAGCAAGTTGATTTTTGGGCATTTATTTTAATTGCTAAATAGTGTCTTTTGTTAATTAAATGCTTGATTTTTGTTAAGCACCTTAATGATCTCCAAAAATTATGAAATTTGTTTTGCCATCTATTTATACCTTAATGAACCCATGGGATTTATTTGGTAAATTTTGGAGCAACTGCATAAAATGACCTTTTTAAATAATTAGGAAAAATAGAAAAGCAATTAGGTTTCATGTTGTATGCCCTATGATGTGACTTTTGGGTTTGTTGCTGTTCATAGACCCCCACCCAGCTGGTCTATGATGTTTGTGATGCCATGCATGACTTATGCTTAGGTTTACTAGATGATGCTTAATAGGTTTGATTAATCTTGCTAGGGGAAGAGATAGGTAACTTTATGTCCACTCTAGAAGTTACTTTCACGTTGGAAAGTTGTATTCTAGAATCAGTGGAATTGTCCTGCGCCTTAGCAAGTCTCTTATTCTTGTCAGCATCCTCATAAGCATACATCATTGCATACGTGTAGTGTCTGAAGGAGAAGGTATCAAAGTCGAGGCAGCCGCTGACGAACCTACCCCCGAGGCGACCCCGAGCTCCGACACCTGCACTGCCGACCCCGAGCCTGTCCTCTTTGCTCTTCAAGGCAAGCCCCGGTGCATTTTAACCCTTCCTTGTTTTTATAAAATTTTACCTAAAATGCCTTTGAGTTAAACTACTGCATTAGGTTATAGGAGTTGTGTGATGACCTATTGCCTGCACTATTTACCTCCACCGGCAAATACCCCGCCCTGTTTAAAATTTATTTGCGAAATGCTTAGTAACGCTATTCAATAGATTTGCAATAAAATGTCAATTTCAAAAGTGTGATCACTTAAAGAATTTTTATGGGAATTTGGCTTTACTCCCCGACTGTTGGCTAAGTATCTGATCCGTACCTAGTCAACAGCGAGGAGAGGTTGTCCAAGCGTACGGTGCCGTCATGTTGAAGTCCGGGACTCAACAGTTGACACCGACCGGTATAGGGTTGAAAAACTGACAGGACTATTACGCTTGGGTGAGATATAACCGAGGTATAGTTCTGGCAGAAAAATTAGGGACCATCCGTATGGCGGCCTGCTGGTCAAGACTTGCAACTATTCACATACTTCGGAAAGCTCTGGCTCCGAGGACTCCTTAATTGGGACTGACAACCGCGCACTGGGAGTGGCGAGATGGCGGAAGTAGCTTGTACCCACGTGGTCGTCGTGCCTGGATATGAGTGGTGTACTGTACTTCCGGGTGGCGTAGGACCGGTCCAATCTTGGAGGAATCGTGGTAGACGAGTTGGCATATGCAAGCTTTGGTGCTACATATGCAGTGTGAATAGGGATCCTCAGCTGAGTATTATTTATCCGGATTAACGTTGCTCCTCGGTTAGGGAGACTTGGTCACTGACTGTCAACGGAGAGTGGTTCTCAACTAGGTATGTTTTCGAAAGGTAAAATGAATCATGAACAATGAAGAATTGAGAAATGCTTGAATCTTTCCAAAAATAGAACAAGGTTTACAAAATGCTTTTCTGCAAAATACTTGATCTTGCTTAAGCCTTACCTTGACTACCCTAAGCCTCTCATCCCTGAGTCTTCTTCCTTTTTCTTTAGTCGGGTAAGTCTTGTTGAGTACTCCAGTACTCAGGGTTTGTTACCCATGCTGCAGGTATGACTGAGTCCCCGATGTGTCTTGCGCCCTGCTGCATGACCATCGTCCAGGAAGAGGCCGATGAGGCCAAAGAATAAAGTGTACACCCTCGGGCTGGGTGATCATGAGTATCTTTATTTTGTTGTACTCCGCTACGTTGCCTATTTCTATTACCCGAACTTGGTTTGTAATAACTGCACCTTTAATTTTATTTGGAACCTCGGTTTGTAAAACTAATGTTATTTAAGTCTTCCGCTCTGTATTCCGATGTTATTTGTAAAAGTATCCAGTGCTGTAACCGAAAGGTGAGATGATCCTGCGGACGATGGGCGCTGATGCAGCCCGGTGACAAACTGTCTTAGTCACGTGGAACATAGGTTCGGTTGTCAGAGGCTGACGGGGACCTGTGGGCCATGGGATTAGGACCGTTACGCCACAATAAGCTCCTCCTGGATAGGTGGCATTGTATCCAGCTTGTTCTTGAGGTGGTTGGGTTTGGGATGCCACACTTGGTTCTTGGGTGGAGCTCTCGGGGGTTCTTCAAACACCCCATCCTTGGTGTTAGGCTTGAGAGGCTCTTTGGGTGGAAGCTTGGTAAGTTTGGGAGTAGTGGTGGAGTTGGGCTTCTCACATGGGTTCAGACCACTCGACTCTCCAATCTTCCCAAAAGCAGAAAGATCAACACCCGGAGCAAAACCTACACCAGGACCTCCAGCAGCTCGCTTAAATTGGGAGATCATCATCCCGAGCTGCGGCTCACTACAAGAGACCCATGACAAGATGGTCCGAAGGTATGTGTTTTCCTCCTCGGTTTGCATCTTGCCATGCTTCACATTGGCAATCTCCATCTCCAAACCCTCACACAAAGCACACCTAGTCACACAGGTGCTACCCGAGCTGGCCTTCTCAAGAGACTCAATCTTGGCATTCTTCTTTGCCAACTCGGTTTGCAAGCCAGGACAAGCCTTGCACGCACCTAACAACTGGGGCCTAGCCCGGAGCACATCCACCTCTCCAACCAAAGCAGCATACTTACCTCTCAAAGTGAGAAGGTCAGTCATGTGCTTGGTGCACGACTCACACTCAGCCTCCTCAGAAACGACCACGGTGGACCTAGCAAACTCAAGCTCCTTCACCGTGTCCTCCCACTTTTGCCTAAACTCCTTGCGCTCTCTAGCAGCACGCCTAAGCAGCTTATCTTGACTAAGAAGCGCGGCAGTAAGTTTCTCGACCTCAGCAGAAAGCTCATCGGGGGTCTGAGATACCTGGGAGGTGTCGTCGTCGTCGTCCCGAGGGGTGTCCTCCAGCTGGCTGTCGACCTCCTTGCCGAGGGCCATGGTGCAAAAGCCCTCGTCATCGGCGAAGAAGTAAATACCGTTCAACTTGTCCTCAATCTTCTTCATCTTCTCGAACTCGTCGTCGCTTGAGCAAGCGGAGTCGTCATCCGAGCCGTCGACGTCACTGAGCGTGGCGAAGAAAGCACGCTGCTCAGCCTGGGCCTTCTCCAAGTACTTCTTCTTGATGTACTCCTTGTCGAAGCCGCCCTTTCGCTTGCGCCTTGCGGGGACGTGCTTCTCCTTGCGCTTGCCAGAGTCATACTTGTGCCCGTGATCGCCCTTCCCCGAATGCTTGTTCTTCTTGGGGCAGTTGGTGATGAAGTGGTCGGGGTCGCCGCACTCGAAACAACCCGAGCGTCCTCCTCCGCGGCGACGGTTCATGCAGTTGTTGTGGAACCGCGAGAACCGGTTGGCAAGCAAAGCCAACTCATCATCCCCCAAAGACTCAAGCTGCTCCTCTGTGACAGAAAAGAGAGAAGAAAGTGCAAATCCTCCAGAGGGGTTAGCAGAAGAGCCAGAAACCAAAGCCATAGTCGGGCCAGAAGGATTCTCATAAGAAGCCCTCGACATGGCGTCAATCTCACTATACTTGAGCTTACTAAAGAGCTCATCGCAAGTGAGGGTCTCATAGTTAGACGATTCGATGATCGCCTGGACCTTTGAGTCCCACACCGACCGATCGAGAGTATACAAAAGCTTCAAAGCCCTCTCATGACCATCGAAAGGCAACAGCTCCTTGTTAGCTCGCATCTTGTTGACAATGACCTGAAAGCGAGCGAATAAACTTTCTATGCTCTCGCCAGTCATATGTCGAAAGTTCTCATACTCCCGCTTGTGCGACTCGTAGAGACGGGATTTGACTTGAGTGGTTCCCTCATGGAAGCGCATGAGGGTCGCCCAAATCTCACGAGCCGTGGGGAGGTGAGAAACGCGATCAAACTCAGACATGCTCAGACAGGAGAACAAGGCGTTACGCGCTCGGCTATTGGCTTCGTGCTCATCCATCTGAAGCTGAGTAACACGAGCAGCCAAGACAACGTAATCGGCCTTGTTGCAAATCTCCCAAACAGAAGAGCCCATGCTCTGGAGATAGGCCGACATGCGTATCTTCCAATACACATAGTTCGTCCCATCGAAAACGGCGGTTTGCCCACGCCGCGATCCATGTCGCCTTCGGTGGATCTGGAACCGGCTAAGGTGGAAGATCCTTAACCCGCTCCGATACCAATTGAAGGACCGAGAATGCAATAGCAAGGCGACCAGAGGGGGGGTGAATGGGAGCCAACAAAATTTCTCTCGAAACTTTGGCCAAGTGTCCCAAAATCAACCCCCAAAAGCGATGTCCGAAACCGTGATGCTCACGACCCTTGGAAGAGGGTGGATGATCCCTAGGATCACAGCGGAGCACCACAAAGCGATAGCTATCCAAACGCCAAAAGCACCGGCACAAGTTTGCCCCCAAAAACCATGTCCCGAACGTAGATAGACGGCTACGTCGAGAAATCCCCAAATACCTATGCTAACAAGTAGCAAAGATACCTAGAGAGGTTTCTTGGTTAACTACAAGGTCAAACGAGAAGTCCGAAAATGAAGCGGAAAAGCCGGGAGAGCAAACACACTAAACCGGAGCACTCAGCAGGTTCCCGGACTGTGCGGCCCTGGGGTCCCGGACTGTCCGCCCCTACTGCGGACTGTCCGCGACTTGGTGGCGGACTGTCCGTCGGCCAAATGGACCAAACAGCAAGGTTGCTGAAAGTCCCCTGGTCGGCTCCCGGACTGTCCGCGAGTTAGACCAGCGGACTGTCCGCAGGTCACTCCGGACCAATGCGCCCGAGCCGCGCAGCCACTGACCAGGCTGAAGCCCGACGCGCGGACTGTCCGCGCCCCCAACGGCGGACTGTCCGCGGGTGTCCAGAAAGGGCGATTTTGGTCGCCCAAAACTCAAATCTTCTCCAATTCGATCCAAATCAAAATCCCTTGATCCCAAACTTGGAGAGGATGATCACGAGGTAGTTAGGAGACTATCCCCAAGAAATCATCCGCTCAAATCGACTCAATCAACGGGAAATCGAAGGGGAAGGTGTATGAACCGAAAAAGCACCACGAAAATGAAATCAACCCGATCTACTTGTTCATGAGGAGTTAGATGAATTCCTTTGGTCAAGATGACCTCCTCAATGAAACGAACAAGATGATTCAAACGGATTTCGCAAAGACGCAGTGTAGAGAGAGATCGAGCGACGGGAAAAACGCGGAGAAACGAAGAACGCGAAGAACACGAACCAAAACGTGAATCAACACATCGATCTGCAACCGTGTGGCTACCACACGCTACAATAGTGAGGTTACGGCCTCACTTCCTCAAAATCTCCAGTACACAGAGGCAAGGTTCTCTGCGGATCTCAGCTAGCTACAGCAGGGGATTGGGAGAGCAGGAAACCCTAGAAGCAAAGAGCAAATGACTGAGATAGATGGGGAGGTGGGTGTCTCCCCCTACTTATCCTAATTCTAACTAATCCTAATTCCCACTCTACCCCTAACTAATTACAGAGCAAACTAGCTAAACCCTAGGGTTATTCTGGACCAACTCGAAGATAGTTGTGATCCGACGGCCATGCCCGCACAACTCGTAGCGTTGCCTCGACGCAACCTCCCGATTGCCGCCACGTGCCGCCCTCGCTCTGCACCCCCGGTTTTGTGGCCGAAACCGGGAAACCAGGCTTTTCACGCCATCCCCCGGTTTTGAGGCCCAAACCGAGAAACCAGCCTCCAAGTCCATCCCCTGGTTTTGTGGCTGAAACCAGGAAACCCGCCAGCGCCCAGGTTTTGAGGCCCAAACCTGGAAACCGTCCTCAGCCCGAGTTTTGTGGCCCAAACTCGGAAACCCACCGCACGCCCAGGTTTTGTGGCCCAAACCTGGAAACCGTCCACCCGAGTTTTGTGGCCCAAACTCGGAAACCGTCCACCCGGTGGTTTTTCTGTGGCTCAACCACCGAACCGGAGCTGTAGAGGGGATGCACCGCCCGTGCACCCCGTCCACCGACACGTGTCCCCAGGTCCTCGACCCAGGCAACACCATGCCCCGCAAGTCTCCGCTCGTCGCTGTCCCAGGCTGTCAGCCACCACAGCTGATACTCAGGCCATCGGTCCCTCAGTCCAAGCCTCACGTCCGCCCTTCACCGCTCCCGGTCCATCGGCACGGCACGTCTCTACTTGACCTTCACCTTGCCCTCGATCACTGTCTCTGTGCTCGACACCTGCACAACACAAGCCAAAGAACCTGCGATCAAACCCGTTGACAATCACTCATCACTCTGAGACTCGGCATACACCCATGTATCCGCACTTCTTATGCGTGCGAAATTCTGGTGTTAACACATGCCCCCTCAATTTCAGGATAAAAGTCAATTTTATTTCGAAATTGCCTGCAAGCTTCTTCCCTTTTCTAGGTTTACACTTTTTGACACTGTAGTCGCCGCTCAAGAAATTCAAATCTCAGTGCAACTTTGACTTCACTTCGAATCTCTAATGGCGACTCCGGACAAGATCCCAGAGGTAAACGTCATTTATCCTCATATATTTAGTAATTCCCTGCTAGTTTCGTTCTTCTTTTGGTTCATTCTCTTCCCCAATTCGCTATTTTTTTGAAGGAATATAAAAACCAGATTCTGATCCCTTATGCTGCCAATCCTGACTCCTATCTTCTTGGCCCAATGGGAAATCCCGACCCAACGGAGATTATTGAGAAGGAAACCCAAAGAATTCCCTTCAAATCTAGAATTACTTCACCGAACCAATGGCTGAACACCTTAAAGAACTGGCCGTTCCCCCCAATTGCTGGATGGCAAAATTGGTACCGGAGGATGCTTGAAAAAAGCAGCAGTCACTGGGAAAATCAAGACATCGGCCACTGTCTGGAATTATCTTTATCAGAAACACCCAGAAATGACTCTCTTCTGATAGCAGCTCCCCACTTTTGGTCCGACGCCATCAATGCTTTCATCTTCGGCCATGGTATGATGATATTACCTTAGCCGATGTCTTTATGATGACTGGTCTGAATGTGACACTACCAGTGTACCCTTACAAATACAAGAATAAAAGTAATCAAAGAGTTGTCAGTTCTGGATGTGGATGGGCCATATACATTCAGACTTATATGGAGTCATCCGGCACCGTTTCTGATAAAGAGCTGAAAGCCTTCATGAACATGTGGCTATGTAGATTCATTTTCTGTGGAAAATCCAACGAACCCACCTTGAACCATATGGTGATGGCTGAAGACTTATCTGCAGGTACTCAAATCCCACTAGGCAAATATCTCTTGAGGTCTGCCTATCACATGATGCATCAGATCACCCTCCAGATGCACATGGGTAGAGAAATTTCCTGCGTGAATGGTCCCTGGTGGTTGGTTCAGATGTGGCTTCAACTATATATGCACCAGATAGTTTCTGTGAGCCTTCTCAATCTGAGTTTCCCTTCAATTAATTATGCTGAAGGCAACACAGCAAAGGTCAAAGCCTGTCAGACTTATGGAGAAGCAGCATCATCTATCAGTATCAACATGGACATTAGTCACCTCTTTAAGTTGTTCTTCAAAGGTTTTGACAATGTACTTTGGCTTCCTTACAGAGAGAATGAAAATCTGACTTTTCCTTGTAAGTTTAACTATGAATCCGGCTGTGCAGACAAAACATCCATTGATATCTTCAATTCTTTCATCAAACCCTACATTTTGCCAGCCGAATTTCACCATGGAAGATTAGTGCAGTCCACCTATGAATTCTATTATCCAAACATGGCAGCTAGACAATTAGGGTGTGGTCAATTGCCTTCAAGACCTTTCTTCTCAACAACAATAAGGCCCAGAGAAGTAATCACAGAGGGGATAGTGGCCAAAAAAGTCTTTGAATTAGGATGGGAGCTGCCAACATATGAACCGTCTCCATTTGGGATAGTAGACACTGCTCATCCTTTCTTTACTTCCTGGTGGGAAGAATGGCATGCTCATCTCTTCAATGTACCAGTTCACCCCTTATGTCAAAACTTGCAACCTGACTTTGCTTCTGACAGTGAGGTAATTTCATTACACTTATCATTTTCCATTCTTGAATTCACTCCTCTCTTTAACATTCGGCTATACATAGGATCCTGAGCTTACACCCCCTGTCAAGGTGATCTAATATTATCTGGCTGGACCCAATTCTGCCCTGGGTTTTAATGCTCCAAGCTTGGGTACTTTCATGAAGATCCCTGCAACTTCAACTACTGCACCTTCAGGAGGAGAGAGCAAAAGAAAGACACTTGAGAATGTCTCTTTATCTAAGAAACCAAGGACCAAAAGGGCTAAACTATTTCCCAAGGTATGAATCTCTCATTCTGTGTTAAGTAACTTTATTTGGCAATAGATCTGACCAATCCCATATTCCATCACCTCTATTGCAGCCACAAGTCAAAATCCCAAAATCAGGCAGTACTTCAGCAACTGCAAAACCATCTCTTGAAGCTTCCACAAAAGAGATTCAAGATGAAGCTGAAGATCCAAAGACTCCTGAAGGTTCACAAAATGAAGAAACCGATGAAACTATAGGTGATACATTCGGCTATCCTCCTTTCTGTTGCCACATACTCATATTACCATTTGAAACAGATGAAATTTTAAAGAAGCTGGAAGAAGAGCCATCTCCTGATCATACCCCAAGTCCATCTCCTCTGAACACTCGATAAAGTCCTTGAGCAAGCCAGGACACAGCGCACCCTGATGACCAATCAACTCAGCAGGCAAAGTTTTGTTTTCGAACTATATTGCTTTTACCAAATTTATTCAGTCGGCTAACGCTCCTTCCCCCTTTTTAGAAAAATACCAACGAGCCGACCACGAGTTATTCTTTCCCTGCCGAAGATTACATCACTGAGAAGGGTGAAAAAAATACTTCTCGACGTACTCTATCAATAGAAAACCAAGCTCGGCTGAGGGAAGTGATCATTCTGCTGAACAAAGACATCGTCAATTTGGTTCAGGACGCAGATCAGATAAGAGATATTCTTGAGCTTATTGATGAAGATATTCCCCCTGCTCTCTTGACCCACTTAGAGTCTGCAGCTTGCCTTGACAACTTAGTTGGAATGGTGAGGAGGGCGACTAAAAACATATCATCCAGGGCTGTCTTGCAGAATGATAGGTCTTCAAAGAAGCTAGAGCTTAAAGATTTGCATTCCCACATTCAAACTGCAAAAAATTCCCTGGCAACCCTGGAGCCTGAATTGAAAACCATGGAGGAGGAAAAAGGCAAGTTAGAAGTCCAGCTAGCTGATCTGAATGCCAAACTTCAGTCTCACAAGGCTCATATAGCTGATCTGCCGAAGAACATAGAAGCAGCCTCATTAAAGATAACTTCGGCCCTTAAAGAAGATCAGCAAATCAAAGCCAAACTATCCAAAATCTAGAGCTCTGAAGGTGAAGACCAAAAAGTGCTAGATAATGTTAGCCGAATCAGAGCCGAGGCTATAAAGGCGATTAATCAGCTTTTGAATGAGTAAACATTGATCTTGTAACAAACCAAGTGTAATATACTTTGTCTTCGTAAAACTATCTTTGTGCTTTCATGCTTTCATTTGTCTGAGAATGCAATCGGTCCTTTTCCCTTAAATCTTCCGTATTGAGATATAGCCGACTGTCTTCATTTTCTGATAGCCGAACGAACCTTGACTTAAAGAACTAAGAAGATAACCGAGCGGCGTTTGTCTTAACCGAGCCTAGCCCAGTCCAATAACGGCCCAGTCGAGAGGGAAAAACCCTACTTCGTCGCTTGGCATTCTTGCCCCACTACTCCGTGGAACTCGCCACGACTACTTTTCCGACTTATAAATAAATCCTCTCTGCAACCTCGATTGGCACTTGCAGTTACGCATCCTTTCCTCCGCCTCTTCACTTCCTCTTGTCGATTCAACTCAGAAGAAAAACCCTAGCTCTTGCAGTAATGGCGAACGGTGACGACCGCGGCAAGCGATCCGCTGAAGGAGAAGCAGAGGGCAGCAGAGCACCGCAGCGTCGGCGCCATGGGTAAGAATCGGTTACTTTGCCCCCTTGCAACTTCTATTTCCCTGTTCATCCATTATTTTGACTTCGATTTTCTTCTTACTTTCTAGGATAAGGTTCATCTCCACCAGCCAAAGCCATCTTCTTCCCCAGCCAGGAACCCCATCATCCGGGTCTTCTAGCTCCTCTGACCCCTCGGACTCCTCCTCGGATTCCTACTACTCCGACCGGTGGAACCACCGCGACGCCTGCCGCTTCAAGGAGGAAAGGGACAAGGCCCGAGAGGAGCTGAGCGAGGTCTCCAAACAGTACGGCATCGACCAGCTCGACTGGGAGGATCAGCGGAAACAACTCTACGATGCAATCACAGGTCAGTGAAATTCTCTCCCGATTCCCCTTCTTCTAATTGAACTTGTTTGCCTGATGTATGCTTTTTCCCTATCCAGCATTGTCTGCAGAGGTCGACCGCCTGAAGATCGCGGCAACCAGGGTGGCCGACAAGGTGAACGCCCAGGGGGAAACCGTGGAGGCGCGCCTTGACGATGCGAACGGTCGTGTCGATCAAGTCGCCATTCACGGCGTACACCATGGCGTCGCCTTAGGGCTGGCGGCGATGGCCACCCAGACACGCGAGGACTTCTCCGCCATGCTGACTGGCTTCCGTGGTGGCGAGCTTCCGGAGGATGTCGAGGATCTCCTAGAAAGTTATGAAGATCATGCGACCGTACTCGCCCAGGCTTCTGACACTCAATCTGTTTTGAACAGATTGTTTGATGAATAGTTTGTACTCAGGAATTCCCTGTAATAAAACTGCTCCCTTTTGTGAAACATCTGCATCTGTGAAATGCTTTGTTTGTGATTCCTGTTCCTTCTTCTCTGAATTTCCGAAAGCAGAATTCTCGTATGATATTGTCCCTAATCGGTTAGATTAAAATTTTGCTCTAAAGGCGACATATGTCATGTCGGCTGTTCTCCAAACTCCTGTAGCATTTTTTCTGCTACAGGCGATGCTTTGCATCGGCTAATTTATTGCGTACAATTCTTAAATCTACTCATGTACCAACTTCCATGCTGGGATGAAACTTCTTAAGAAATCTCCCATTAATAGCTCTAGAAAACTCTTCCCCCAACAAAGTCTTCAAAATATATGCATTGCCAGGCACATGTCTTACTATCCGAAAAGGACCTTCCCAATTTGGAGACCATTTACCGAATGCTTTGTCTTTCATCCCAATCGGCAATACAACATTCCAAACTAAATCTCCTTCTTCAAAGTATTTTTCCTTGACCCTTTTATTGTAATACTTGGCAACACGCAATTTGTTCTTCTCTATATTCTCTAATGCCTTAAGACGAATCAAGTGCAAATCTTCTAGTTCGCCCATCATTAAACTTTTATAATCTTCTTTCTTTAACTCATTCTGCAATGTAACTCGTCGTGAACCCGATTGTAACTCCCATGGCAACACAACACAATGTCCATAAACCAACTCGTAGGGAGATACTTGAGTAGACCCATGACATGCCATTCGGTAAGCCCATAATGCCTCATTAAGAACTAAATTCCACTTCTTCGGCTTTTCATCAATCTTTTTCTGGATAATCTTAATCATAATCTTATTTGATGCTTCGGCCTGACCATTGGCTTGTGCATAATAAGGAGAAGAATTATATAACTTGATCCCCATTTCTTCAGCGAAATCACAAAATTCGGATGATGTAAACTGGGTCCCTTGGTCCGTTGTTATAGTTTGAGGGATCCCGAATCTGTGAACTATATGTTCCTTAACAAAATTGATCATGTTTTATGATGTAACCTTCTTCAAAGGTATAGCCTCAACCCATTTGGTAAAGTAATCTGTAGCCAATAGTATGAATTTATGTCCTTTGCTAGAAGGAGGATGAATTTGACCAATCAAATCTATGGCCCATCCTCTAAACGGCCACGGCTTGACAATTGGATTCATAGCCATTGCTGGAACTCTTTGAACAATTTCCAAATCTCTGACAATCTTGACATCCTTTATAATATTTAAAACAATCCTCGAGCATAGTTGGCCAAAAATAACCAGTCCTTCTTATTATCCATTTCATTCGGTAAGCCGATTGATGTGCACCACACAATCCTTCATGCACTTCATACATCAGCTTCTTGGCTTCTTCTTGACTTAACACTTCAGGAGCACTCCATCTATAGATTTATAGTACAACTGATCATCAAGAAGTGTAAACTTGATAGCTTTATACCTGAGCTTTCGGGAAACCTTTTGTGATGGATTTTTCAAGTAATCGGTAATATCTCTCCTCCAATCATCAACCATACGATCTTCGTCCAAAGCAAGAACTTCTTGATCTTCCCGATATCCTGAAGCGGCCTGAGCTAATTTATTTGCTTCTTCATTATGCCCCCTAGGGATATGATGTAAAGTTGCCATCTGGAAATATTTCAAAAGCTCTCGACATTCTTCATAATATTCTCTCAATATGTCACTTTTGCATTCATATTGACCAGTTAATTGGTTGATGACTAACTCAGAATCCCCAAAGATCTTGACAGCGACAGCTTTTATTTCCATAAGAAGCTGAAGTCCTCTGAGCAAGGCTTCATACTCTGCTTGGTTGTTAGTAACATAAAATTCAATGGGGATAGCATATTTGAAAGTTAATCCTCATGGAGAAATCAAGAAAATACCGACACCACCACCTTTACTACAAGATGAGCCATCGAAAAAAAATGTCCAAGGTGCAATATTTACCATATTAGCAGAAGGATCACGATGATGAGTAACAAAATCGGCAATAACTTGACCTTTTACTGCCTTTGCCGATTCGTACCTTAAATCAAATTCTGACAATGCTAAAATCCACTTGCCGATCCTTCCGTTTAGAATAGGCATTGACAGCATATGCTTTATTACGTCAAATTCAGAAACTATTACGCATTCGGCATTTAACAAGTAATGCCGAAACTTGATACACGAGTAGTACACACATAAACAAAGTTTCTCCGTGGCCGAATATCTCGTCTCTGGGTCTAAAAGTTTTCGGCTAAGGTAAGCTATTACTCTTTCTTTCTCTTCAAATTCTTGTATAAGAGCCGATCCTATTGTCAGGCTATCAGCCGCCACGTACAACTTAAAAGGTTTACCAAGCTGTAGAGGTATCAATACTGGTGGTGCCTTCATGTATTCTTTAATCTCATCAAAAGCTTTCTGTTGTACGTCACCCCATATGAACTTTTGATCTTTATTAAGCTTCAGCAACGAAGAAAAAGGCAGAACTCTCTCCGATAAGTTAGATATAAACCTCCTTACAAAATTAATCTTGCCAAGCAGCGATTGCAACTCCGTGAGGTTGGTTGGAGGGACAACTTTATCTATTGCCTCCATACTTTTCTTTCCAACCTCAATCCCTCCTTTATGGATCAGAAACCCCAAAAATTCACATGCCGAAACTCCAAAAGCACATTTGTTTGGATTCCTTCTCAAACCATGCTTCCTTGTGCATTCCAAAGTCTTCCTCAAATCAGCCAAATGTTCTTCATGATTCCTAGACTTCACGACCACATCATCAATATATATTTCTACAATTTTACCAATCAACTCATGGAAGATGTAATTCATAGCTCTTTGATAAGTTGCGCCGGCATTCTTTAATCCGAACGTCATAACAACTCATTCAAACAAACCAATATGACCAGGACATCTAAAAGCTGTCTTTGAGATATCTTCCACTGCCATAAAGATTTGATTGTATCCAGCATTACCATCCATAAAGCTGATGACTTCGTAACCAGCCGTTGCGTCAACAAGCAATTCGGCAACCGGCATCGGGTAACTATCCATTAGAGTAGCTTTATTGAGATCTCTAAAATCAATGCAAACCCTCATCTTTCCATTCTTTTTATATACTGGAACTATACTCGAAATCCAATCTGCATATCTACATGGCCGAATGAAATTTGCTTTCAATAATCTCTCAATTTCTTTTTTCACGTCGGCTAGTACTTCTTCTTTAAAAATCTTCCGAGGAGGTTGCTTGTAGGGGCGATACCCAGGTTTGATCGGTAGTCGATGTTCAACAATGGAGCGGTCTAGTCCGGGCATCTCTGTGTAATCCCAGGCAAAACAATTTTTGAACTCCTTTAAAAGATTTATCAATTTCAACCTATACTCTGGATCCAAATTTGTACTGACGTATATTAGCCTTGTTTCAGCTTCATTACCAATATTTACTTCTTCTAACTTATCAGCCAACATGAATCCTTGTCCCAACTTTCCTTCGTTTCTATCAATTGGATTATCCATTCAAGAATTGCTTTGAGAGCCAACTACTTGGATCGGCTGTTCTGTCCCACCGGGGGTGCCAAAAAGTGTGTTGGCGCAAAATGTGGTGCACCGCGCCTCACACACAGCAAGCCAGAAAAAGCGTGGCTTCAATTGGGTGCCCGGACGGTTTGAAATCCAGAGACGTGCCAGTTTGACCTGAAAACCAACAAGGGATAAAACTGTGAGAATAAAACTGGAACATGCCGGGTGAGACCAGACAGTTCCATATTTACGGCCTTAAAGCCACTGACAACGGCATACAGCTATAGAAGCTATCTGCCAAGCATGTTTATATAGTCATTCGGCTAATATATAAAAGAAAGCATGTAAACATATTGATTGCCGAATACACATGCAAGAAAAGATATGCTTGAATAAATGAAAAGTTGGTCATCAATTCTAGACCAAAGACATCATCAAGACATAATGAATTATGAACAGGTAACTTGTAAATATAAATTTACTCAAACAACACATGCATAGGTTAATCCAACTCGTCTGCCGCACGTCTAGTCTTCATAAACCCGTCAAGCGTAAACCCAAGCGAGGCTAATACTCGTTATAAGTCTACACCACTCCCTACGATCAGATCAATCCACTGCATGATACAATCTAATGATAAGAAGCTAAAAGCATGCATATATCTGAACAGATCTATAAATACTCATTACTCGTGTAAGCTTAACCAAGCTCGGCAAGCTAGCCGAGTTGGGGTCCATGAAGAAGGAACATACAAACAAGCATGATCAAACCAATCTAAAACCTGCATCTGCCGCACGACACCTAGTTTTATCAAAGCTCAAACGTGATTGACATGCATGAACCCACAACATGTAACAATCTAGATTGGAAATTAATTCGGCCATCATGATCATGCAGTTATTGAACACAAGTAATCTTGTAAAGCAAGGCCGAATAACGATCAATCTAAATTGGGCAAAAGAGTGTTACAAAATTAATTAAAACATGCAACACATGATAACTTAATGAATCTACTAGATCTTGCCAAATCTAATAGAGCCGATAACTATCCCGCTTTTTGCTAAACATATGAATAAACGCCTGCCGCACGGTATCTACTCATAAGCAAAGCATAAGCAAAGACTTCTTGATCGTTAACAAAGGTCCGCCGCACGACCATTGAAAACAAACAAGACTACTTGCATCATATCTAAATCCACCGCATGATACTAGACATGATAACAAGGTTGTCGGGACTTACGGAGGTCGACGGATCGATGATTCCTCTCGAAGAACTCGACGACACGACTAAGGACTCAAAGATGGCACAGGGCCGGATTGTATTGATATGGTTGTGAACAATTTTACAATGGCCGGGGGTTTATATTTATTCCCTCGGCAAAACACGAGTCCTAGACGACTACGATTTACATAATGAAAACTAGGAAAAAACGAGTCCTATCCATATTTCCCTCTTGGCGTCCTCCAATGTCCTGCGTCTTCTCGTGCAAGCTGGCCTCACTTGCCATATTCGCTTCCCGAATGAAGTTACCGCTTTGCAAAATATCCGACCGCACAGGTATTTGCTGAAACTCTGAGGACTAACCGACCGCTTGGTTATTTGCCGAATGCCTTTCTTACTGCCATTTGGGCCCTCTTGTCATCTCCTTATGCGTGCAAAATTCTGGTGTTAACACCTGTCGGGGAGAAGCACGTAGAGGTTGCTCTAGGACCAGCAAGGCCGCCTAGAACGCCGTCGAGTCTCGCCGGGAGACGCGCCGAACAGCAAGGTAGAGGGAAAAAAAGGGTAAAAGGGATAGTAGATTGATTTGATCGATTGGTGTTGGATGCCTCAATCGGCCATGATCCTCTCATATATATAGAGGGGGCTGGTCTTATCCCAATAGGAAACATCTCCAGATACGATCTCTAAGTTTCTATCCGGACTCTATCAAAATATAGAATCCAATCCGGACGTAATAAGGTAACCCTGGTCTCGCCAATCTTTAGATCGATCAGATCGGTTTAATGGGCTTTATCAACCCATACTGATCAACAAATCGTCCTCAACACCGGATTCAACAAATATAAGGCCTCCGACCAGGGCAACCTGGTCGGATATAGTATGAGTGATCGGCAACTCCAAATGATCAGGCCCATTTAACTTAAAACATCCGATCTCTTTAAAAAGACAAATTCGGCCCTAATATCACAGACCGAATACTTCTCCTAAATTCATCTTTTACCCGTAACACTTTTGAGTGTCAACACATAGTATTGTACTAAGGGCCCCTCTAGAGACTAGAATTCAATTTTGATTTACCTAATTCGTGAGAATTTCTATTTTTTCTATTGAATGTTTTGTCACACACTACTACAGTCATTTTTATCACTGTCGGTTCCAAACCTCCATCACTGCCGGTTGAGAGAACCGACAGTGAAGAGAGAACTGACAATGAAGATTGAGTTACACTGTTGGTTCATTTTTTCAACCAACAGTGTTCTCCGTAATAACACTGCCGAGTGTGTTTGCGACCCGACAATGTAACTCGATCAGTACTGTCGGGTTCTTCAGGAGTTAGTCAGTTAGCCTAGGACTGGTTCCTTCAATTGTAACTTGTTCGACTAGTGCTGACGCCTTAGTCTATAACTGATCCAAGCCTTTAGGAGAGCATATAGGAGTTTGTTAGTGCTCCCTGGCTAGGATTGATTAGCACCGTGTATATGTACCTGTACTCTGGACACTGAATGAATTGAGCGTTCATTTCACTTACAATTGTAACCCGACAGTGTTATCGTTAAGAACCCCAACACTAACATGATATTTAAGAAGAACCTCAACACTATCATGATATTTAATATTACAATTGAATTGTACAATTCATCATAAGTATAACAATAATAAACAATTAACACATCAACAATCATTCACAACAACCATTCATAAGTTATTATCATAGTATCTTCCAACAAACTTCATAACTTCATAACTTATCAGTGTAGGACTGTTGTCGCCCTACACTGGATCAGGAACACATTACATTTATTTGTGTCAAGTCTCCTATGTAACTGCTGACTTTATATATTTTGGGTAATATAATACCATCATGTTCTCGAACATGACTATCATTATTATTTCAAAAGCACACAATATAGCTAATAATTACTTATACTGTTGTACCACCACCGCTTGACACGTACGCTTCAATTCATTCAAGTATTGGCTCCACAAATAGTAGTCGTATCATTTCTTTTAGTGCTTTTGAAGAAGTGAATGCATCACAGTTCTTGTACATGTTATCTGTGGTTCTTAAAAAGGCAAACACTGTTTGTGGCACAACCTTTGGTAGTTCTGTCAGTGCACGACATTGTTCCAACATATCCTTCCACGAATCTTCAGTAAGTTCTTTTATCTTTTCGCATGCATCATTCATTGTTGTTCCATGCTCCTTCATGTAAGAATGGACAGTGGAGGCACTATGGTCTTTTGTTTGCTCACGCTGTGAAACATTTGTAGTAACAAAAAATAATGTCATGTGTGTTATAATAACAACTAGTTTAATCCTCCTAACTTTGTGATTGTGTATGAAAGTAGAGCTATATCCAGCTTCATTGTAAATGTAAAATTGTTATGAATGTTCTAAACAATATGTACCCAAATCGTTAGATAACCGTATATTAGAAGGAATTCAATTTACGGTTATTGCATTAAAGTTTGTTTTGATCTGTTGCATTAAGTTATACTCGTTGAGGATAGAGAAATACCTTGGTTGATACGACATCATTGGAGAGCCGTACAAATATACCATAAGACGTTAGAAATTGAGGATAACTCAAAACCCATTCAAGGATCTCCTTTGTTATTATGTGGCCCATTCCAACATAAACAGCACATGCTAGAGCGACAGATCCAATGCTTTCCATTGAAACTTGAAGGTGTTCACTCATTGTTTTTGGCACATAGTCTTCGTCACGCCATTTTATTTCTTTGTAGTATTGCTGAACTAAACGCTCCATCTGTATGAAATATGGTAATGTGTGGAAGTTATTTCTGATTCAAATATTTCTGCCAAATAAAATATGCTCTTTGGAATAAGCTTAACTGGACTAAAGATATACTCCGTCCGTATCGCAAATAGAAGATGTTTTGGAAAAGGTTTCGGTCAAACATTGGGAATATAAATCATGAATAACTTTTAAATTATTGAGTTTAAAAATGTAAAAATCATATGAATAAATTTATCTTGAAAAGTATTTTCATAAAAGTATATACATACCACTTTACAACAAATATTTTTAAAGAAATAAATGGTCAAAGTTATGCTTTGGAGACCGTGTCGCTGTCTTAAACGTCTTCTATTTGTGATACGGAGGGAGTATTGCTTAAGTTGCATTGTTTAGAAAAAAACTCTATTGATTGTCATGTTTACAGGCAATATATACAGTTCCCAATAAATGTTACTAGCAAATAAGGCATTTCATGCATAGCTTAACACCACATGTATTCATCTAAGTCACTGAACAAATTTATGACGAATCAAATTCGTCTATGGATTGTGCTTGACTTAATTATGAGTGTAGTGACCAAGTCTGTTTGCTGGCTGGGCTCAGACATGTGCTGCTTTTAATGTTTATGGTCATAGTTATTGGGATCGGACCGGACCGGCGGTTCGGTGGTCTGGTCGATAAAAGACCGAACCAAAGACTCTAACGGTTCAGTTCACCTAAAAGACCATCTATGTAATTGAACCGGAAAAAACCGGACGAACCAGACTGGTTTTCTATGGAACCGGTGAATCGGCCGGTTCCATTTAAACTGTCTCGGTCTGGTGTGCAGTGGTGCACTGGTGCTGGCGCGTGTACAGCATGCTCGTGGCTGGGCGTGCGTATGTGATGGGCCTGTGCTTGTGATGCTATGCAACTACCGTGGTGGGCCATGCAGGGGGCCCACCTAGCTCCTGCTACCACTACATGTTGATGCCTTGGTCACAGTTGAACACTGCTTGTGCGTGTGTTGACTTTTGGCGACGATAACGTGAGCTGAGAGCACCTTTTTAATTTAATTTTTTTTATAACTTTCTCATTCTAATTCCAAATTAGGAAAATAATATATCCATTTTAATTGTCAGAACTAGCACTTTACATTAATGAACTCAATTTCAACATTTGAGACTACTTTGCAGCAGTGAATATTTAAATTGCTATTTTAGTTATTTTTGCACGGATTTATATCCACACATTGTAAACATGACTTATAAAAACAACACTAGAGCATTAAACTTATAGAACTTGTTAAATTAGACTTACCTAATTATATTTTTATATTATTATATTGCACTGGTTTAAAGTATTTGTAAGTGGTTCAATTCATTCGGTCCAAAACTATCAAACCGACGGTTCAACCGGTTTTTAACGGTTGGATCAGTGAACCAATAAACCAATGACCTTTTGGTTCTGGTTATGTGCTCATTATAATTTGGTCATATGAATTAGAAGATCCTTTTTTTCTTAAAAAACGCAGGAGAGCCGCTTTATGTTAAGAAGAAAAAATAGAAAAGAGCCCAAACAACACACCCTCCTAGGCCAGCCAAAAAGGCAAGCCCCCACACTCACATCAACTCATGCCAAACTCCACCAAACTGACAAACTAGAAGATCCTATAGTAGCGTTCTTTGTAGTTCTTATAGAGAACAGGGAATATCACAACCTAGGTTGACAGTTCATTATCTATAATTTAAATTCTTTGTAAAATATGCTTCTGTTTATTCTTCATGTCAGTAACATAACTCAATTTAATAGAGCATAGTATTTCTAGCTAGCTGATTCACTAGTACAGAACAGGCCTATTGCCCCGGGCCATTTTGGCCTTTAGCCCCGGACATGGAGCCGGGGCTAAGGAATCGGGACTAAAGCCCCGACCTTTAGCCCCGGTTCCATGGCCCGGGGCTAATGGAGGGACCTTTAGCCCCGGTTGGTAACACCAACCGGGACTAAAGAGGCCAGCCACGGGGGCCCGGCTGGAGGCCCCTTTAGCCCCGGTTGGTGTTACCAACCGGGACTAAAGGGGCCTCCAGCCGGGCCACCGTGGCTGGCCTCTTTAGTCCCGGTTGGTGTTACCAACCGGGGCTAAAGATCCATCTGCTTTTTTCTTTTTTCTTTTTCTGTTCTTTTCAATTGGTTATTGTTTTTGGTTTTACAATTACATTAGGTTTTCTAATACGTATTCTTCGCTGCTAATATATTCTATTATATTAGGCCAGTTTCAAATACACGTATTATTCTTCGCTGCTAATAAATATATATAAACACATAAAATTTACAATTACACACAAATGAAATATGAAACTATACATATATATATAATATAGAGCTAGCTATACACACATATGTACATAAAATATACAACATTATCCATCATGCATGCTTAACTTGATATTTACACACAAATATAATACCGTTCCTAACTTAGAGGTCATACAAGTGTTCATCTTGGTTTGGCTTCATTGGTTCGTCTTTATTAAACCAATACTCGGTGCCAGACTTAAGGACATGGTCATTAAGGAAGCCCGCGATGGTCTCTTGAATTGCTTTGAGGCGGACCTTATCCATCACCTGGTTCTTCAACCATGTCTCCTTCAATTTGGATTAAAATAAAAAGAAAGTATTAACATACATAATATTTATGTAATAGCAACAAAAAATAAAATAAATTTATTTACATGTTACGTACTTGCTGACTCTGTAAAGGAGTTCTTTTTTCATACACCGTCAGGAACTCGCAAACATAGTACCCACATAAATTGTTTCCCGGTGACTGCCGTAGAACCCACTGTACAATATGTAAAAAGAGTACTCTCGGTTGAGCGTGCGTCTGCTGAGTGATGCTAATTAAGGTAAAGAGGCAGGGAGGTACTCTACAACTTACATTTAGGACTAGAGGATCAGGAAGTTGCGCTTTCAGATCCGGACGGTGTTTCTGAACAAACCAAGTCCAAACCCTTCACAATAATTGGAACGTTAATTAACTATTGCAGAGTTAAAGAGCTATAGCAAGAATCAATATTTAAAGATCACATTACCCTCGGATAATATTAATCATATCTTGGTAATCTTCTTGTGGTTTTCTCAGAGAGTCATAGATTAGCAAACGACTCTCGTGGAGATCGATCACCATTAGAATCCAGTGAAAACTGCATTTATGTTTATATAGTCAACACATATATATATCTTTATGTCAACCTATAATAAAATGTGCATATGATAACAAAACTCACCTAAAGTTGTAGGGGAATAGTATATATCTTTTGTCCCTTTGGTTTACCAAGAACCTCCGCAAATTACTCTCTGTTTGAGTTTTCCATGCATCCGAGTGAGTATTGCTTGGGTGCTTGAAGACGATATATGGATCGATGAAACCAATCTCCTTGTCATTTTTATGCCTTAGTTGTCTCATCATGTTTCTGCACATGTTTACAAACGCTTGCTAGCAGTGTGAGGATAATTACTTATACATATACATAAGCTAAAGTGAGATTATTAAAGGAAACAATCACTTACAGGCAAAAGCAGCTGACGAGAGATTTGTCGAGAGCGTCCATGTGGCAGAGCTGATGTAACTCATTAAACTGAACATATATGATGTCATCACCACGGAAGTAATCATGGTCTCTAATTCTGACGCAAATGTAGTCATCAGCTTTTCTGCCACACGCCGTAAGGTACCACTGATTTAGCAAGTGCATCTGTGTACCAAGATCCCTCAGGGCCGCTGGGTTGTATAGACTTTGGCCATATACATATGCCCTCTTCCATTTATCAACTTCTGGAGCACTTTTGATGCCTGCTTCTCCGAGTATGTTTTCCACATTCAAACCAGTTTCCTCAAAAAATGCGAGCAGTTGCGCAGGATCAACGTCTCCATATGCTCGTTGTATGATTTCCATGTTTGTACCGTATTCATTATCAACAACTAGATCTGGCACTGATTGCTTCTCTTGTTCCCCGAGCTGTGGGACACCCTTTCCTGCTCTCTTCTTTGCCTTCTTGGCCTCCTCAAGTGATTTGCTAAGTGTGCGATCATAGTCTGATTTTGGCGAAGCCTTACGGGCAACACGTACCTTTTTTTGGTGAGCGTCCACAGTTTGCCTTAGTTTTTCAGGACGAACAAAAAGGTACGGCTTCTCCGGGTTTCGCTTTGCTCGACCACTAGCAATGGCAGCTTCGAAGAACTTGTTACAGTCTTTTTGCACTGCAGCGTCAGTCTCCTCCTCGGTCATGTCATATGCAAGTTTTGTCATCTTGGGAGCTGATTTTCTCACAGGTGCTTTCTTCTTCGGAGGTGGTGGGGCTGACGCCTTTGTTTGTGTGACAGGCCTCTTCTTTGTTGGCGGTGGAGGTGTTGGAACCCGCCGTGGAGATGGGGCAGGTGGCGGTGTCGGAGCCCGCTTTGGAGGAGATGGTTGGGTCGGTGGCGGTGTTGGATCTCGTCGTGGAGGAGATGGGGCCGGTGGCGGCGTTGGATCACGCCGTGGGGGAGATGGGGCCGGTGGCGGTGTTGGATCCCGTCGTGGAGGAGATGGGGCCGGTGGCGGTGATGGATCCCGTCGTATTTGATCTTGATCATCATCGTCCGCAACACTGTGATCATGTGGTGAATGTAGAATTGGACTTAGGTTGGGGGATGTCCTGCTGCGAAAACAACATGGTATGAGTATCCATTTATACTATTAGCTCACCAATACTATTAAGTTTCATTCACTAATTTCATACACACCTAGGGATAGGTTGTTGAGGAGGAGGAGGTGATACGCCAGGAATTATGATATAGCGCTTGCGCCAACATATGAATGTCTTCTCCGCTTCTCCTAATGTATTCTCGCCATCACCTCCTTTAATGTCAAGTTCGACATTCTCGTAACCTTTTACCACCCTGTCCACCGAGACGCTAGCATATCCAGGAGGTATTATTGCTCCATGACTTCTTGGTGTCTTCGTAGGATCGATAGGAGATACAACACCTATAGCCACCATGACTGTGGTATTCCCCTGTGGAATGTGCAGTTCACATGTCGTGAGAGGCTCGGTGATGTCGTCCACAGGAAAGCGCAGTGCTGCGTCTGAGACCTCTGTGGAAGCGCAACTGCTTTTCATTTGCTCAGGGGGGCTGATATTGACTCCCGGCTCTGATGCAGATTGCCTTTGCATTGCTAACTGCACTTGCCTTTTTATTTCCTCGTTCATTCTGCCTTCAAGTGCTTTTTCTCGCTCAACTGCTTCAAGAGCCGCGGCCTGTGACTGAATAACCATTTCTTCTAACCGGCGCATGCGCTGTGCCTCCTCCTCCTTCTTTCTCGCGCGGCTTCTATAGGTCTCTTTGTCCTGAGGGAAGGCATGTACCCATGACAGCTCCCCATAGCCTCTGGTTCTCCCACCATGTTCAAGATTCTCCAGGGCGTATGTCAGCTCGTCCTTGTCTCTGTTCGGCTGCCACCTGCCACTGGCAGCCATTTCTCTAGCATAAACAAATCTTTCTGCTGCTCTTTGGAGTTTTTCGCCATAGTGTACCCTTCCTGTTTGTTGGTCCAGGCTTCCTCCATGACCAAAAAACCAATACTTGGCGCGCTCAGGCCAGTTTATCGATTCTGGTTCAATGCCCTTGGCTTGCAACTCTCGTTCCATTCTTTCCCATTTAGGAATGGCACTCTTATAGCCACCTGATCCCAAGTGATGGTGGTATTGTTTTTGTCGGGCATTCTGCTGGTTCCTTCTGATCCGTGCCTCACTCTCTTCTGATTTCTTGAATTCTACAAACTCATCCCAAAATGGCCTCAACTTGACGTAGGCCTTAGTGTTGAAATCCGGAGTTTGGTCCTTCTTGATAAATTTGTTGTATAAGTTCTTCTTCCAGCCCTGGAATAGTGTTGCCATTTTCTTCATAGCCCAGTCCCGAACTCCGGCCTTCAAATTTATATCTTCTGTTTCAAGTGTGAAATGTGCAAGGACCTCTTGCCAAACCAGTTCCTTATCAAGATCAGAGACAAAACTTATATCAGGAGCACTTGCCTTTTTCTTCCATTCACGAGCACTGATCGGGATCTTATCCCTTACAAGGCACCCACAGTGGGCAACAAATCTTTGTGCATGTTCTCCAAGTACTTGGCCTGTTTCCTCGTTGAATTCTGAGATAATGTACCGGCCCTCCAACGGCTTCTTCGGACCTCGTACGGTCCTACTCTTCCCGGTAGTCGTTGTCGATCCGGAGGGCTACATATGTAGGAACAGTAGATTATAAATACATTTATAAATAATTTAGAATTTCATGTGCACATAGAGATTATTGTAGGTATATACCTCGCCAGTATTTTCTTGCATTATTTCTTCATAATCGGCAAAGTATTGACTGCCGTCATCTACTTCTTGATTATTGTTATCATCACCTGCTAAATTTTGATTAGCGCCGCTGTTGATTAATTCGTACATTTCCTCCTCCATGTTGTCAACTGGGTCGGCCATTTCTGCGAATGACATGGAGGATAATAAACACCATATTTTTGCAACTAACGTGCATAGGGTTTCGGGTTTTGGGTTTCGGGTTTAGGGTTTACGGTTTGGGGTTTGGGGTTTAGGGTTTGGGGTTTGGGGTTTAGTGTTTGGGGTTTCGGGTTTGGGGTTTAGGGTTAGGGGTTTGGGGTTTCGGGTTTAGGGTTTAGGGTTTGGGGTTTGGGGTTTAGTGTTTGGGGTTTAGTGTTTAGGGTTTCGTGTTTGGGGTTTCGGGTTTGGTGTTTAGGGTTAGGGGTTTGGGGTTGAGGGTTTGGGGTTTGGGGTTTAGTGTTTGGGGTTTAGGGTTAGGGGTTTGGGGTTTCGGGTTTAGGGTTTAGGGTTTGGGGTTTAGGGTTTGGGGTTTAGTGTTTGGGGTTTCGTGTTTTGGGTTTCGGGTTTGGTGTTTAGGGTTAGGGGTTTGGGGTTGAGGGTTTAGTGTTTAGGGTTTCGTGTTTGGGGTTTCGGGATTGGTGTTTAGGGTTAGGGGTTTGGGGTTTAGGGTTTGGGGTTTAGGGTTTGGGGTTTCGTGTTTGGGGTTTCGGGGTTGGTGTTTAGGGTTAGGGGTTTGGGGTTTAGGGTTTGGGGTTTAGGGTTTAGGGTTTTAGGGTTTAGGGTTTAGGGTTTAGTGTTTAGGGTTTAGGGTTTGGGGTTTGGGGTGTAGGTTTTGACAACATTAAAAATAACATATATCCATGAAGACTATATTCGTAAAAATAACACTACCGACATGATCGAAAAGTCATATCCAAGTGATTATTCTATAAACATATCCAAGTGATTATTCCATAAACATATCCAAGTGATTATTTCATAAACATATATATGACCGATATAAATAAATGTTTACATATCTAAACCAAATTATCTAAGTGATTATTCCTCCTCCATCTAACACATGCAAAGGACACACCGTTGATGAGAGGACGACGACGGACGACGGCGAGGATGATGTCGCGGTGAGGACGACAACAGACGACGCCGAAGATCACGTTGCGGTGAGGATCACACGGTGAGGATGACGGCGGACGGCGCGGTCAACGCGACCAATCTCTTTTATCTACATGTGTGTAAACATAATATTTTGTTAGGGTAAAAACTATTTTCTATTTTCAATTCATATGGATTTCTATTTTCCTTTTCCTATTACACACACAGTGCACACACACTTTAATTACACACTACACACGCACACGCACAAACACTTCACACACACACGCACGCGCGGTGGCACTCCTCACCGGCAGCGCGAGGACGGAGGCACACGGCCGGAGCGGCCGCGAGACGACGGCGAGGACGAGACACGACGGCACAAGGGGAGCAACGGCCGGCGGCGAATGGCGAGGATGTCACGACGGGGCACCTTTAGTCGCGGTGAGGATGGCGGCGACGGACTACATGTGTAAAAACATACTATTTTGTTAGGGTAAAAAACATTTTCTATACATATTTTCTATAAATATATATTCATTTTTCTATGAACATATATAATTGTCCAAAGGAACACATGATTCATTCTTTTTTCTTTTTCTTTTTCTTTTTCTATACACTGCACACACACACACACGGCGAGCAGACCGGCCGGCGAGCACCACCACGGCGAGCAGACCGGCCGGCGAGCACACGCACACACAACACACGCACACACCGGCGAGCATCACCACGGCGAGGACGACGGCGCGCGGCGAACGGCGAGCACCACGACGAGGACGACGGCGCCGGCGAGCACCACGGCGAGCAGACCGGCCGGCGAGCACACGCACACACAACACACGCACACTCCGGCGAGCACCACCACGGCGAGGACGACGGCGCGCGGCGAACGGCGAGCACCACGACGAGGACGACGGCGCCGGCGAGCACCACGGCGAGGACGGCAGCGGCGCGCGCGCGGCGAACGGCGAGGACGAGTCGCGCGGCGGCGCGCCCGCGCGAGAGGAGACGCGGCGAGGGCCGAAGATCGACGGAGGGAGGAGGGCGGCGCGGGAGAGGACGACGGGGAGGCGGACGTCGGCGAGAGAGCTCGAGGAGGACGACGGAGGGAGGAGGCGGCGGCTCGGGCGTCTGACGTCGATCTGAGGAAGGAGGGCACTGTGTCCTATATAGGCGGGGAGGCTTTAGTCCCGGGCCGTGGCACCGCCCGGGACTAAAACACCTTTAGTCCCGGGGCGTAATCCCACCCGGGACTAAAGGGGGTGACTTTTAGTCCCGGGTGGTATTACGGCCCGGGACTAACACCTTTAGTCCCGGGGCGTAAGCCCACCCGGGACTAAAGGGGGTGACTTTTAGTCCCGGGTGGTGTTACGGCCCGGGACTAAAGGTTCCTTCAGTCCCGGGTGGTGCTACGGCCCGGGACTAAAGGGTCTTCTCCCGCCTTTATTTTTGGGTTTTCTGTGTTTTGGGTTTTGAATTAGGTTTTGGGTATATTAATATGTTGTAATACTTGTTATTTGCATAGTAAATTCAATATTTGGCATAAAATTACTTAAAAATAACATTTGTGTTTCCTTTTACCTTATTGTATAGTAGAAAATTTTGTAACATAAATTCTTTTCTTTTCTTATAATAACAAATATAAATGTAAAGAAAAATTTATATTTTGTTAATGCAAAAATAAAATGTTAAATTTAAATATCTGAAACAACCGGTGCTCGATAGGAAAATATTTTTTGTATTATATGAACGTTAAATTTTGGGTTGTTTATCTTTTATTGTCCAAATAAGTTGGCACGGGTGAGGAAACCAATAAGTTTGTGTTTTTTCGGAGATGGTTTGCTACTTTTTCCGGTTTAACTGAATTACCGCACACTTGCACCCAATAATTATAGGTTCAATTGGGCCTACCAACAAAATAATCCAGAATTGAGCCAAACTTTTACCAACTTTTATCTCATTCGACATAGAAAAAATGTAATAATTAAAATAATGATCAGAAAAATCTAACACCACTTGTGGGGCATCAAGTTGGGCTCATATGCTTGCCAAAAATAAATCAAGTCATTTCGACAACGACATCAACGAACCATGACTATGCATAATCATTATTAGCTGTAATATATAATATTAGTTAAAACATCACTATATATATATCAAGCGGGTACACTGGTGATCTTTTTCTTGACGTATGTTCCTTGGTCATGATCATGTCGTAACCATGGAGTCTCCTCAGCATTTAGCAGGATGCTTGGGTCTTTGGTAACACTGAAGGGCGGTATTCGGTCATCCCTTTCATAATCTTCTGACATGTCTGACTTGTCCTCAATTCCCACGATGTTTCTTTTTCCTGAAAGAACTATGTGGCGTTTTGGCTCTTTGGTTAATTTATCATCATTTTTCCCTCTCTTGGGTTTTGTAGACATGTCTTTCACGTAGAACACTTGAGTCACATCAGCAGCAAGGACGAATGGTTCACCTTTGTATCCAATATTGTTGAGATCCACTGTTGTCATTCCATACTCCTTGTCAACTGTTACTCCGGCTCCGGTCGCCTTGACCCATTGGCATCGGAACAAAGGGACTTTAAAATCAGGTGCGTAGTCTAGTTCCCAAATCTCCTCTATGCGGCCATAATATGTTTGCCTCTTCCCAGATGGGTCTGTGGCATCTACGCGAACACCACTGTTTTGGTTCGTGCTCCTTTGATCTTGGGCCATGGTGTAAAATGTGTTTCCATTGATCTCATACCCTTTGTACGTGAGGATGTGCCATGACGGTTGCCTAGCCAACAAATATAGTTGCTCATCAATATTGTTATTACCCAGACATTCCTTTCGCAACCAAGTGCTAAAAGTATTCATGTGCTCACGTGTTATCCAAACTTCATTCTTCTCTGGAAATTGGGATCGTAGGAACTCCTTGTGTACATCGATATATGGATCCACCACGGCTGAGTTTTGAAGAACTGTGTAGTGCGCTTTATTGAAATAATCATTCCCCGTACCGATATATGTTTTCTTCCCTAGTGTCCCCTTTCCACATAGCCTCCCCTCGTGCCGCGATTCAGGAACACCAATCGGGTCAAGGTCAGGAATGAAGTCAACACAGAACTCAATGACCTCCTCTGTCCCGTAGCCCTTGGCGATGCTTCCTTCTGGCCGAGCACGTTGGCGAACATATTTTTTCAGTACTCCCATGAACCTCTCAAAGGGGAACATGTTGTGTAGGAACACAGGACCGAGAATATGAATCTCCTTGACCAGGTGAACTAGGAGGTGTGTCATGATATTAAAGAAGGATGGAGGAAACACCAACTCAAAGCTCACAAGACATTGAACCACATCATTCTGTAGAGTAGCCAGTTCTAGTGGATTAATTGCCTTCTGAGAAATTGCATTGAGGAATGCACAGAGCTTCACAGTGGCAAGACGTACATGTGGAGGTAGAATTCCTCTTAAAGCAACCGGAAGCAATTGCGTCATAAGCACGTGGCAGTCATGCGACTTTAAGTTTAGGAATTTCTTCTCTTGCATATTTATTATTCCCTTTATATTGGAGGAGAATCCAGATGGGACCTTGATGCTGTTTAGGCATTCAAACATGATTTCCTTCTCTTCATTGCTAAGAGTGTAGCTAGCAGGTCTTAAGTAATGGCGTCCATCATCTGTCTTCTCTGGATGTAGGTTGTCTCGTTCTTTCATGCGCTGCAACTCTTGTCGTGCTTCAAGTGTATCCTTAGACTTCCCGTACACACCCATGAATCCTAGAAGGTTGACACAAAGATTCTTTGTCAGGTGCATCACGTCGATCGCGTGGCGGACCTCTAGTACATGCCAATAGGGTAGCTCCCAAAATATTGACTTCTTCTTCCACATGGGTGCGTGTCCCATAGCGTCTTTCGGAACAGGTTCACTGCCCGTCCCCTTTCCAAAGACTACTTTCACATCCTTAATCATCTCAAGTACATCTTCCCCAGTTCTGTTGCGAGGCTTGCTCCGGTGGTCTGTCTCACCTTTAAAATGCTTGCCTTTCTTTCTAACCTGGTGATTCATCGAAAGAAATCGACGATGCCCAAGATACACTACCTTTCTACATTTTTTCAAATATACACTATCCATGTCATCAAAACAATGTGTGCATGCATTATATCCCTTGTTTGACTGTCCTGAAAGATTACTTAGAGCAGGCCAATCATTGATTGTTACGAACAACAATGCTCGCAGGTCAAAGTGTTCCTGTTTGTAATCATCCCACACACGTACACCTGATTTACTCCATAAAAGTAGGAGTTCCTCAACTAATGGCCTCAGGTAGACATCGATATCGTTGCCAGGCTGCCTCGGGCCTTGGATGAGCACGGGCATCATAATGAACTTCCGCTTCAAGCATAACCACGGAGGAAGGTTGTACATACATAGAGTAACAGGCCACGTGCTATGACTACTGCTCTGTTCCCCAAAAGGATTCATCCCGTCCGTACTTAAACCAAACCTTAAGTTTCTAGCATCTTTTGCTAATTCTGGGAATTCTCTGTCTATTGCTCTCCACTGGGACCCATCTGCAGGGTGTCTCAACATGTTGTCTACCTTACGGTCTTCTTTGTGCCATCGCACCAACTTTGCATGGTCCTTGTTTCTGAACAGACGTTTCAGGCGTGGTATTATAGGAGCGTACCACATAACCTTGGCCGGGATTTTCTTCCGGGGACGTTCTTCACCCTCAACATCGCCAGGGTCATCTCGCCTGATCTTATATCGTGACGCGTTACATACAGGGCATTCGTCCAAATTCTCGTATTCCTTGCCACGGTACAGGATGCAGTCATTAGGACATGCATGTATCTTCTGGATTTCTAAACCCAAAGGACAGACCACTTGTTTTGCTTCGTACGTAGTGGCGGGTAATTCGTTAGGCTTCGGAAGCATCTTTTGTTTTATAATCTTCAATAATTGTCCAAATGCCTTATCAGATACACCATTCTGTGCCTTCCATTGTAGCAACTCAAGTGTTGTGCCTAACTTTTTTTGTCCATCTGCAGCAGACGGATATAGTAATTTCCTGTGATCCTCTAGCATACATTCAAACTTAGCCTTCTCCTTATCACTTTCGAAATCTCTTTGTGCATCACGAATGACATCACCAAGAGCATCATCTTCAGCGACTGTGTCTCCTGCACTTGCCTCTTCTTCACCTTCCTCCATTGCAGTATCACCAAAGTCACCGTATTGAGCAATAATGTCATCGTCAGGGTCCAATTGTTCTTCTTCACCTTCTTCCATCATAACCCCAGTTTCTCCATGCTTCGTCCAACAACTATAGTTTGGCATGAAACCCGACTTGAACAAGTGTGAGTGAAGACTCCTTGAGCTAGAATATTCCTTCGAATTATTACAAAGGGCACATGGGCAGCACATAAAACCATTCCGCTTGTTTGCCTCGGCCACTCTTAAAAAATAATGCACGCCATCAATGAACTCTTTTGAGCGACGATCGACATTGTACATCCAGTGACGTGTCATCGTCTGCATTATATGACATATCACATAATTATATCGATCTCTCATTCTTATAAACAAATAAAATTATAAAATGTCTGACATAAAATTTAGTAAGAATCACTGGTGGCATAAAAGTAGTAGCAGTTGAACTTGTCTAATTAATTAATTATTACATCAAGATAACAGTGCAGCCTAATCCACTTGGCCACAACCAAAGCAACTAACAACACATGCACATTTCTCCCACATCACAGTCCAACAAGATGTACTGTCTGCCACTCCAACCGGATAGGAAGGTAAGGTAGGGGTAGGTGCAGTAGGAATTGAGTTGATTCTTGAGTTAAAAGCATCTAGAGCTGCAGAAGCTTCCTCAAAAGACTTGTACTTTTTATGCACAGCTCCCTTAACTTTGAGGACATACTGACTGCACTCGGCCCAGCTGGTGTAAATACCTGGTTTGGTGCCCTCGAAAACAACATACCAACCAGGCATCCTTCTGCGTTTTGTAAACTAAAGTATTATATATTTCTAATTTCTGTAAACAACTAATTTAACTGATCTCTATTTCTCCAAAATAATAAAATATACTAATTAAACCGGTCACATTTTGTAAACTAAAGTATTATATATTTCTAATTTCTGTAAACAACTAATTTAACTGATCTCTATTTCTCCAAAATAATAAAATATACTAATTAAAACGGTCACATTTTGTAAACTAAATTATTATATATTTCTAATTTCTGTAAACAAATGATTTAAATGATCTCTATTCCTCAAAAAAACTAATTAAACTGTCACATTTTCTAAACTAAAGTATTATATATTTCTAATTTTTATGTAAACAAATGATTTAAATGATCTCTATTTCAAAAAAAACTAATTAAACCGGTCACATTTTCTAAACTAAAGTATTATATATTTTGTTTTCTAAACCGGTCACATTTCTCTAAAAGACTAAAATAAACTAATTAAACGGTCATATTTTGTTTTTAGATTAATAATTTGAACTATCAAGTCAATGAACTCAAAATAGCTACAAAAATGAATAACTTAAGCTAGTAACCTTTCAACGAGTCGATGGCGGTGTAGATGTGATGAAATAAATCAATCGCCGGAGATGTGTTAACAAACAAAAATCACCGGAGGAGAAGAGAGCAAACAAGCAAGCAAGAGCAAGCAGTGACTGAATGAAGAAAAATGAAGACAGGAGCTCGGGCACGGCTGGAGGTAGAAGAACATTTCAAATATAGGGAGGGACATTTAGCCCCGGTCCTTATTCCCAGCCGGGGCTAAATGTTGGCATTTAGCCCCGGCTGGGTACACCAACCGGAACAAAACCTTTTAGTCCCGGTTGGTGTTACCAACCGGGGCTAAAGATGCCAACATTTAGCCCCGGCTGCATACACCAACCGGGGCAAAACCTTTAGTCCCGGTTGGTGTTACGGCCCGGGGCTAAAGATGCCAACATTTAGCCCCGGCTGCATACACCAACCGGGGCAAAACCTTTACTCCCGGTTGGTGTTACGGCCCGGGGCTAAAGGCCGGTCTTTAGCCCCGGTTGGTAACACCAACCGGGACTAAAGGCCCCTCTGACAATTGAGCCGTTGGGCTGGGGAGCTTTAGTCCCGGTTGGTGTTACCAACCGGGGCTAAAGGCCTTTCTAGTCCCGGGCGCAAATTTTTCCGTGGCTAATGCTGATTTTGCAAATCGTCCAAAGGCCTGTTCTCTAGTAGTGATTGCATTGACTCTTGCCAATGCTAGCTCAAGCATATATAAGGCGCACAAAAGAAGGCATGTCGAATACTTGCCGCCTGTTTTAGGTAGAGCACACGATAGCTCTTCTCAGGCCCTAGCTCATCCTCAAATGAATGAAATGTCTCCAACTGAAATAAGTAGAAACCCTTCATATAATCTGGAAGGAGAGGTACAGCGCTTTCATCCCATCTGCATTTTCCAAAGTTAGGATTTGGTTTCTGCAGTATTAAATCTGTCAAAAGAGAAGCATTTCTAAAAGCACCAAGTATATTTTTCTAAAAATAATGGTATCATTGTATCAATAATTCAAATATTATTATTATTATGGATAAGCTATTTATCGTTTTCCTATAATGGCATTATTTTTGCTTGTTTAAGATGTTTGATGTTCTCCCTCACTTCTTGCACTGTACATAATATACAAATGATTTCTACGACGATGCCAATATATTCTAGACATTACATCTTGATATACCTTTTCTCATCTGTCCATTTAACTTAAAATTTTTGTTATGATGCAAAGCACATGACATGCCATGCCTAGCTGTACGTACATCAACACCAAAACAGCTGCATGTTGTGGTTTCTTTCTTTTCATGTTTATGTAAATCAATCACATGCCTTCCAATATGCATTTATTAGTTAATACATATGTAATATTTTTAAGATAAAAATTATCTCACATGCATGTGTTTTGGAAGTTTGTTACCTGCCAATTGCTTCAAGGAATTTTGTGCACTCTTCAGTAGTACCATATGTGTCGAACATATCATCAATTATTGTTATAAGAGATGTGATCTTTGTTAGTATAATTCGGGAATGCGAGTATGGAGGATCATAGCATACCCCGTTCATCCAGAAATACACTTCCACTATTCTATCCCTGACAAAAGTCATCTTTGATTTGGCTAGGAACTCCTTCCACCACCTACCACCACATGCATATATGATGAACGAGATAAGCCAACTAAAACTTAGGACTGAATAAATGCAGGGCACCATCAATTCGAAGTGAGATGAAAATAATCTTACACTGTGCAATGCTTTAATTCTTCACAATGAACAAGCTGTTGAAGGTTAAAATTCAATTTTGCAAACTCTGATATGGCTTCATTTCGCGTCGCCTCTTTTTCATAAATGGGTATGTAATTTCTCGCTTCTAATATTCCAACCCTTCTAAAAAGTGGGGTACGAAGGGAAGAAGACACCTCCTTTCTAAATGGTGATTCGGGAAGTTCATCAAGGATGATATCTTGAAGGCAACGTCTAGTGAAAGAAATTGCTTCGTCCAGTACCTTCTCTCCATGTGTCCTCAAATATGCTGCATTATACAAGCTTAACAAGCTTGTCGTGTCAGCATAGACAAAGTCCCCTTCTTCTGTTTTGAAGTTTAGAAATACATCTGCAAAATTGACTCAGTGAATAACAGTCCCTGTCACATTTGGTCGTGAATTCATTGTTGATGAAGGGTTACCCGGAACTCTATAGAGAAAAAACTCAATTTGAATGGAAGAGATCTTACCTGATGACACATCGTAACCATTCTTCCGAAGAAGATAAAACCGCAGTGAAACTAAATTTAGGTCTTCATCATTGTAATAATCACAGTTATAAATATGGCGCAGTAACTTGTCTATCTCATCCTCATAGTAGTAATCAAGTCCAAGTCGTTGCAATGCCAATATAAGATTCAATGTTTCTGGTAATTCAGTTGAGTCCTTCAATATCTTCCTGACATCTTCTTTTAATACCTCAGCTCGCTCTTTCATGTATTCTTGCTGTGGACGACAAGTACACTATAATAGGTTAATTTCGTTCATCAACCTACATATGTATGCATAGGCCAAAAAAAAGTTGAATCAAATTATTACCAGAGGTGCAGTTGGTGGCTGGTAAGTCAGGAAGAAATCGCCCCACAGGCTTGGGTGGAAGGTAGTAGCCTTCCGCAGCTCCACTGCCTTGACGGAATGATGCGCTGGAGGAGGTGCCATGTTCTCCATTCCAAGTCTAGTTAATATTTTCTTGCGGATTTTTTTGCGAGATTCTTGCTGATATTTCTGATGGATTTGTTGGCGCCTATATGTGTAGCATTGATAAAGAGGTATTTATAGGCAATGCCGGCATCATGCCGCCCAGCAATATTGGATTGACCCACCAATCATGGGCCTTAAACCAGGGATCCAATTATCTTGCCAAATGTCCACATCCCCCGGACCAATCCTCATAATTAAACCTTTCTTTAACACATCTCTCCCATGTAAGATAGATCTCCAAGTCAGTTTAAAAAAAAAAAGAAAGATAGATCTCCAAGTCTGAGCTGCGCCGTTTTTTTAGTTGATGTGAGGAAATCGCCGTTTGTCACTAACGGAAAATCCATCTTTGCCGGGTGTCAAGCGCTTTGCTAAGTGTTTTTTTTTCACTCAACAAAGAAGCTATTTACCGAGTGTCAAGTAAAAAACATTCTGGCAAAAAAAATACTTGGTAAAGAAATTCTTTGCCGAGTGTCAAAAAAAAACACTCGGCAAAGAGCTCTTTGCCGAGTGTTTTTTTGGCACTTGGCAAAAAGGCTTCTTTACCAAGTGTTTATTTTTTTGCACTCGACAAAGAGCTCTTTGCCGAATGTTTTTTGACACTCAGCAAAGTCAATTTTCAGTTTATATTTTAAAACAGTAAATTAATCCAAATAAAAAAAATCAACTACAAAGTTGTGTAACATATCAAGATGAACAATTTTTGTTATGGTGATTTCTTCATTTGACAAACTAAAAATAAATTTGTTCACAAATCTTACATATCTCTCTAGTAGTCTATGAAAATACAAGAGTGATATATAAGATTTGTGAATAATATTAGAATCACAATGTCAGATGTACAAATGGTCAAATAACCAAAATAATCTTTGTAGATCTTGAGAAGTTATGAAAGTTTGTACTTGACAACTTTTTAATTTAAAGTTATCTTGTCATGCAAAACTACGTCCGAATTTAAAAATTTTAAAAATTGAATTTTTCAAAAGACCTCAGACAGAGACAGGTGGGCGCTCCCGGAGGGCTCCTCCCCTGATTTAAATAAAAAGTTTTACTATTTTTTTGGGTTTTTATTATTTTAATTTGCCGAGTGTAATCTTGGCACTCGACAAAGATGCCTTTCCCGATTTGTTCTTGGTCGAGGTGCTATTTGCCGAGTGTGGCACTCGACAAAGTCATTGCCAAGTGCATTTAGTGGCACTCGGCAAAGAGCTGAAATCCGGTAGTGATTTGGATAGTATATCACTCGCAGAACCCTGGCATACAGTGAGCTCGGTCTCATGATCAACCTCCACCCTTGCTTCTCAAGCATGGCTTGGTTGAAAAGGGTGAAATCTCTAAAACCCATACCTCTCTGGCATCAGTTTCTCCCACCGTAACCAGTGTAACTTGTGGTTGTCCAGGGGCAAACTACTCCACCAGTAATTTGTCACTGCCGATGTGATGTGAGCTTACGGCACACCACTGGGGTCAATTTGAAACACGACATCGAGTACATAGGTACCGATTGTGCAATAGCCTTCAACAACACTTCCCTTGCCGCACAGCTCAGCTCCTTCTCAGCCCAGCCTCCCACGAAACCGTGACTCGCGTCGACATATAGGGTATGTTTGGTTCCATCTCTCTAAATTTTAGTCTCTTTTAGTGGCTAAAATACCAAACACCTCGCTAAAAGAGACTAAAAACCTTTTTAGTTTCTTAGTCCCTTTTAGTAAGGGACCGGTGCTGCTATTAAAAGGGACTAAAGTTTAGTGACTAAAAAGCAAACACACCGAAGTGGGCAGCCCAAGATATTTTTTTCCCCTAAGAGCTTCGTTCGGAATTTGTAGGATTGAATGTACATCAACTTTGCACTCCTGTTCACAGTTGGGACTAAAGAAGACAGCTGACTTCTGTTTATTCACGAGTTGGCCTGATCCTTTTATTATAGTCATCAAGGATTGAGGCCACCCATTCCGCTCCCCTCCTTGATGCTTGAGGAAATACCAGGCAATCATCAGCAAAAAGGAGATGGGAAATCCAAGGCGAATGCCTACTCACCCATACGCCTCTTGAAATACATAAGGGCCCCGTGTTCTTCAACATGCATGAAAGCCCTTGAGAGCACAACAAGAAAAGGTACGGAGAGATTGGGTGACCTTGTCGAATACCACACGTGATGGCTTGAAACTGTCTCAAAAAACCCCATTAATTTACTATGACTGAGAAGGAGACTGATGAGACGCATTTCATGACCAGAGGCACCAAGACTTCCGATATCCCAAAGCCTCCATGATCGCTCAACTCCATGACCAGAGGCAATGCCACTCAACTCTATCATAAGCCTTTGCCATGTCGAGTTTAACAGCACAACCCCCAAGCTTCCCTAAGGCCACTACCGGATTTCGCCTTAAAGCCTTAAATGTACTCGACAAAGAGCACACGATAAAAAAAAACAATCAATAAAAGTGTCTTGCACTCGACAAAGAAAAAACAGCGAAAAACCCTAAAAATGGAGAAAATATTTTATTTAAATTTAAATCGGGGGAGGGCCTCAGTAGGAAGCACCCAGCGGGATTCGAACCCGCAACATCTCCCTCGCGCGAACCCCTCTACCACTGCACTAAACTGTTACTTGTGTTGTGTCTAAATTTCGTTTTCGTTCCCTGCATATTATACTGAACCAAGTGTAAATTGCTTGTTTGAGGCTCTAAGCAAATTTAAATAAAAAATTATCAACTACAAAGTTTCATAACTTTTTGAGATCTACACGTTTTGTTTAGGAAGTTTCTCCATCCGAGCTCGTTTACAAAATTTGAATTTCAAATTTGGGAAATTTCAAACGTATAGTTTTTGTTGACAAGATGATTTCAAATTAAAAAGTTGCCAACTACAAACTTTCGTAACTTTTCAAGATCTACAACTTTTATTTTGACTATTTCTACATCTGAGGTATTTTGAAAATTCAACTTTTAAAATTTTTAAATTCAAATACAGTTTCGCAAGACAAAATGACTTCAAATTAAAAAATTGTCAACTAGAAAGTTTCATAACTTTTTTCTAGATCTACAACTTTTATTTTTGGTTATTTCTCCATCCGCGGTCTTTTGAAAAATTTAAATTTTAAAATTTTCAAATTCGGACGCAGTTTTGCGTAACAAGATGACTTCAAATTTAAAAGTTATCAACTACAATCTTCTGTAACTTCTCAAGATCTATAAAGTTTATTTTGGTTGTTTGACCATTTGTGAATTTGATATTGTGGTATGTAAGATTTATGAACAAATTTATTTTTAGTTTGTCGAATGAAAAATCACCAAAACAAAAAATGTTCATCTTGATACGTTAAACAACTTTGTATTTCAAATTTTTTATTTGGATTAATTTACTGCTTCAAAATGTGAATTGAAAATTAGTTTTGCCAAGTGTAAAAGTATATCCGCTCTTTGCCGAGTGCAAAAAAAAAAACACTCGGCAAAAAAGCTTTTCTGCTGAGTAAAAAAAAAACACTCAACAAAGAGCTCTTTTGCAAGTGTTTTTGTTTTTGCCAAGTGTCTCGACAAAGAGCTTTCTTTACCGAGTGTCTGGAAAAAAACACTCGGTCAAGAAGGATTTTCCGGTAGTGGGCGCTTTGTTCTTCTAAGATAACCTCAACAAGAATCCGCCGCAATCTGTTTGTCATCGTTTTGGAAGTCATCGTTTTGGAACACAGCTTGTACAGAACAGTGCAAAGAGAAAATTGGTCTATATACTCCCTCCGTATAGTAAATAGATGACGTTTTGAACAAGGTTTTGGTCAAACATTGGGAACATAAATCATGACGTTTTGAACAAGGTTTTGGTCAAACATTGGGAACATAAATCATGAATAACTTTTAAATTATTGAGTTTAAAAAACCATACGAATAGATTTGTCTTAAAAAATACTTTCATAAAAGTATACATATGTCACTTTTTGATAAATATTTTTTATATAAAGGGAGTCAAAGTTATACTTTGGAGACCGTATCGATGTCCAAAACGTCATCTATTTCTTATACGGAGGGAGTACTGTGACAACTCATTTCCAGCCTCATCTTTGGCTTGAAAAAAAGGTTGTATTCCGTCGTCGTTAAGTTCCATGGATTCTTCGCGTGCTAGCACCGCCCCTAGCTCTGCCACCACAAGTTAGTCGTTCTGTATCTGTTAGACTGTTAGGTTGGCCCTCGATACTGCAGGGTCCCTCCTCTCTCTTTCTCCAGCTCAACTCGCTCTCAGATTTCTCACCTGCTGCTTAACCGAACCTTACCAAACACACATCCTTATCCCACGAGTTCAAGGAGTTTTGTAAGGAACCAACAAGTCCTGGATCCCACGTACGACCGCCGGCGACGGGTAACAAATTCCATAAAATCGCTGTGACTCTTCCACATGTTCTCGTAGCGGAAGGGTTCGGGCTTTCTCCGACGACCTCGCCGTTGGCCCCTCACCTCCACAAGAATACCACAATGATCTGACTCCGACTCCGCAAGGGGCACGTGAAAGACTTTCAGAGCCTCCCAGGACACATCCAAAAATGGTTGTCGATCTCCATCCAAAGGCACGGTTCAGGCGGGCCTTGACATTTCGATCAGCCTCCTGCCGATTGTCCCACGTGTACGTAACGTAAGGTCTATCAGACGACAGTAATTAACAGTATCCTGAAAAGCTGCCATTTGCCTGGCCTCTCTGTCATTATTACCACCAATTAGCTAGCGGCCTCTCTGTCATTACCACCAATTAGCTAGCAGGACCTCGTTAAAGTCTCCCAAACACTGTCCATATATCAGCTTCTCCTGCTTCTATACTTGCCTATCCGTGACATATCACCTATTCCTACTTGCTTTTTGTCAACTACTTTACTTTACCTATAGATATATCAAGCTACTTTGGCTACACCTAGCTCTACCTTGCCTATGAGCTATTTATAATAACTAAAAAATCTTTGCATTCGCCTAAGAGCAAGTTTAATAATACAGCCAGCAAGTTAGCTGCAAGGGTCCTTACAGCCTTCTCCTAGTCTTCTAATATAGTAGTTAGCTATTCATAATTAATATAGGGTCCACTTGTCTGTTTCACACAGTTTCTTGGTTTTTGTGCCTGAGTCAGCTATAAGCTTACAACCTACTTCTCCTCTCTCTCCTCTTCTCTTTCCTCCACCTTAGCATTTAGCTCACTTACAGCTTGTTATTATATTTGCTCGTGCCTGGCTACCATAAAGCAAAAGAAAGAGTAATATCAATAGAAATAGCCACGTAGTCCACTTTGGTCTGTCAATTGGATGAGGCCGCTAGGTCGCTAAGTCAGTCATTCAGTAAATAAAGGGGGTAATCCATTGGCGCGTAGCGTTTGCACAAAAGAAAGTTTTCGTCTCATTTTTTATTCTTGAAGTTTCATTCCGTCATTCCATTCATCTTTCAACCAGTTTACTATTAGGGAAGTAAACCCATACAATTAAGGTGAAGCCGATTATGCTCTTAGAGCAAGAACAATAATAGAGCCAAGCTATACAATAAGTTGTCTCTTATTTGGCTTTAAAAAAACTTTTCTTTCTTATTTTTTCTCACAACATTTGCTACTTAGCCCTACTATCAGCTATGGTTCCGTGCCTAGCTTCAGTGGCGAATCTAGCCAAAAACCTTATTGGGGTCATCGGGGTCAACTTTATTGCATGATACATATTTTTTAAAAAACTTAAACAGTAATTTAGTAAAGGAAATAGGAAAGAGAGCTTATTGCATGATACATATTGTTGGCGCAAAAAGTGGCGCTCTGCGCCAAGCACACGGCAAGCCGGAGAAGCTGGCTTCAAATGTGGCCCGGGTGCTCAGAAGTCCGGTGCGTGCCAGTCAGTTTGACCTGCAACTAACAAGGGAGATAAACTGTTAAATACAAAGCTGGAACGTGCCGGATATGACCAGACAGTTCCAAGATGTATGGCCCTGAAGCCACTTACGACGACATATAGCTATGAGAGCTATCTGCCAACAGGTTTAAAGATTATTCGGCAATACGAACAGAGTCATACGAATAACAGGTTGCCGAACACGTTTGCATGAGAATCGTACTCGCATGACGTATTATATATAAGTTAAAACTTAACCAATCTCGATTGTACAACCGAGTTGGGGTCCATGGAGATTGAACATACAAGCTAAGCATGACTAAGCCAATTTAAAGCCTGCGCCTGCCGCACGACACCTAACCTTGTCATAGATCAAACACGCTTAACATGCATGAACCCTCGCCACGTGGCAACCCAGATACGATCCAATTCGGCTATTACGAACAATAGATCTACCGCATAAAGAACAGAGCAGATCTACAAAGATGGAGCCGAACCGGATGGTATCTAGACTGGGCAAAAGTGTTATAATAAAATAAACGTAACAAAACCTATAACACAAGGTAACTTAATGAATCTATCAGATTGCCAAATCTAACAGAGCCGATAACTATCTTTACTCATGTCTCAATCCGCCGCACGATACAAGACATAAACAAAGACCTCTCGTCATAAGCTTAAATCCGCCGCACGATACTGAGCTTAACATACGAGACTACTTGCACCATATCTAAATCCGCCGCACGATACTAGACATGATAGCAAGGTTGCCGGAACTTACGGAGGTCGACGGATCGATGGCCCCTCTCGAAGAACACGACGACACGACTTGGACTCGAGGACGGCGCGGGGCCGGGTTGGTTGTATTGATTGTGAACATTTTTACAATAGTCTCAGGGTTTATATTTATACCCTGGTGTTCTACGAGTCCTAGGAGGATACGATTACAAAATAGGAAATTTATCTAAAATACGACGTCTCCCTTAATAATCGGCACATGCTAACAACGACGAGATCCTCAGTTGCCGAATCTTCTGATATGCCGTATTTGTCGCAAACCGACTTAGCCTGAGGTAGCCGACCGCAGCGCCATATTGCCGAACCCGCTCGCTATCGACTAGTCGCCTTTACAGCCTTGCCGAATACACTAATTTAGCCGACCGCGTTCGCTGTTTGCCGAATCCCTTAGGTGGTGACTTCTTCTGAACCTGCGTTATGCTGGCCCACTTGTCATAGTGCGAAAATTCTGTGTTAACACATGCCCCCTCAATTTCTGAATAAAGGCATTTGTTCTGAAATTGACCACAAGTCTACCGTGCGACCTAGATCGGCACTGCTTCAAATTCCGCATTCTCCCCAAATCGCCAACAGTTTCAATTTCCACTTGAGCTCCATAATGGCAACCCGTGATGAGATTCCAGAGGTAATCCCCACTTTTCCCCTCAATACGTTCGGTCAATTCCTATCGGCATTCGGCTCATTTAACTTTTTCTGCACATATCTTCTTTCAGGCCTTTAGGGACGAAATTCTGATTCCTTGTGATGCGGATCCCGATTCCTACTTTTTGGGTCCAATGGGAATCCCCAATTCAACCAACATCATCAGCATGGAGACCAACAGAATTCCCTTCAAGCATGGAGTCATTTCGCCGAACAGGTGGCGGTACACCTTCAAGAACTGGCCTTTGCCTGCGGTCACTGGCTGGAGGAACTGGTATAGAAGAATCCAGGCAAAATTTGGTCCCTATTGGGAAACTCAAGACATTCATCATGCCCTGGAACTGTCTCTGGCCGAAATGCCCAAAAATGAGTCATTACTCATAGCAGCTTCTCATTTTTGGTCGGATGCTCTCAATGCTTTTGTATTTGGCCATGGTATAATGACGATCACATTAGCTGACGTTTTCATGATGAGTGGCCTAAATATTACTTCGACCACGAACGCTGATGAACTATTAGAGAAAATTACCCAGAGGTCCATTGATGTCAACGTTGGATGGATGAAGTACGTCGAAATCCACAACAAAGCGCCAAGCCCAGTGGCAGAGACAGAGCACAGGGCCTTTCTGAACATGTGGCTATGCAGATTCATCTTCTGTGGGAGATCCAACGAGCCAACCCTTAACTACATTGCATTGGCTGACAAACTGTCCAAAGGAAAGCAAATTCCTCTAGGCAAACTTTTCCTGGGATCCATATACCATATGATGCATCAAACCTCCACTCAAATGTATCATGCCACTCATGCTGACACAGTCAGATTACCACCAATTGATTGTGTCAATGGCCCCTGGTGGTTTGTCCAGATGTGGCTTCAGCTATATATGCACCAAATAGTTGCCGTGCCATTGGACAATCTCAGTTTCCCTTCCAGCAACTTCGCTGAGGATGAAGAAGCCACAGAAAAGGCCTGCCAAACTTATGGGGAAGCAGCCACTGCTATAACCATTAACAAAAGTATTGGCAATCTCTTCAAGCTATTTTACAAGGGCTTTAGTCAGGTACTCTGGCTACCTTATAGGGAGGATGACAACCTTACTTTCCCTATTAAATTCAGCTTTGATGATGGCTGCGTAGATGAAATGGCCACAGGAGTCTTCAACTCATTTATCAAACCCTGCATTCTACCAGCCGAATTCAACAGGGGAAGACAAGTGAAGCACACCTATGAGTTCTATTACCCCAACACAGCAGCCAGGCAATTGGGTTGTGGACAGCTCCCTCCAAAACTCATCTTTTCTACCGTCATCAGGCCTAGAGAGCAAATTCAACCCAAAGAGCAGATCACAATAGGGATGCAGGCCCATCGGGTATTCAGGCTGGGACAAGACCTGCCAGACTACCAACCAGTACCACTCCACTTGATTCAATCTGCTCATCCCCTTTTTGAGTCCTGGTGGCAAGAATGGCATGATCATATTTTTAACAATCCAGTCCACCCCATGTGCCTAGAGGTCCAAGCAGATTTCAATTCTGACAGCGAGGTACAATAACAAATCATCTACTATTTCAGCGTTCAATCCTTGGGGTTTCTAATTCTTTTAGAATTTCCACAGGACTTCATACCCAATCCTGACATTAGGCCCATCCAATATTATCAAGCTGGTCCAATTACTGTCCTGGGGCACAACGCTCCTTCATTGTCTCAGTTCATGAAATCCCAAGCAGCTTCATCAACCGTCCTTTCAACTAAAGGAGGGAAAAGAAAGGCCCCTGAGGAATCCTCCTGTCCTAGGCACACCAAGACCAAGCAGAACACACCTCCTCCAAAAGTAAGATGTTTTAGCTCTTCCATCACTATTAACTTATTCCTGATTGGCTTGTATGTCACTACAGGCTTCCTCCTCTGAACAAGAAAACGTTCAAATAACAGTGCCCCCAGTCTCTACTACCTTGGAAGATGAGCATGTAGACACCAGGGAAATAGACACGATCACCCAGGATCCGGATGATGCCAACATTGGTATGTTCTTTAATCACCTCTTCAGCCAGCAGATTTCGCTTCCCTCGACTGATCAATAATTTCACAGATGACACAATCGATGAGACTTTCATTGGTTCAACTCCAGACCCTGCTGGCCAATCCGGCCCTCAACCAGATCAAGATCTTGTCAATCAGCCGACTCATCAGGTAAGAATTAATTCCTCATTTCATCCCTCCTTCATACTTTACCTTGGTCGGCTAACCTGTCCAAATCAACATAGACTTCCATCAGTTCAGTTTCCGAGTATGCATTTGACATCAACAAGTTCCTGAGCAAAAGAACAGCGGCCGAAAGACCGTCGGCACTCGTCCAAGATGTCCTGAGCAACATAACAAACTTTCTGAATCAAGACATCTTGTCCTTAGTCAGAGACGCCGACGAGGTTAAAAATTTCCTCGAGCCCATTGCTGAGGACATTCCAGAAAATCTGAGGCTCCATCTGGAGGCCGTATCTGTACTGGATGACTGCTTTGCCAAGGTAAAACGAGCAATCAGAAGCACTGATCTTCGGACTGCCAAGTCTAAGTGCACTCAGGAAGTCAATGATCTGTACATTCATTTTCAAGAGGCCAAGAATTCCCAAGAGACTCTGGAGGCTCAGTTGAAAGAACTGCAGGAAAAGAGGTCTGAATTGGAAGTTCAACTAGCCCAGGTCAACTCTGATATTCAGTCATGCACCTCTCGGCTATCGGGCTTACCGAATATCATTGAAACAACATCCTCCAAGTTGTCATCAGTGCTTGATGAGGATATCAAACTTAGCACGAGGCTTTCACAGACACAGGGTACCGAAGAGGAGGACCGAAAGGCACTGGAGCATGTTAATCAAGTCAAAGCCGATACTCTTGCGGCCATAAATCAATTCTTGAACAACTGAGATGGCCGCGTAATGAACTTTTAACTTCAGCGGCCCCGTATTAGAATGACTCAAACATCTTGTAATATATCTGTATTTTGCATCCAATCGGTCACCATTCTGGTGACATCACGACTAACCGTGCAAGCCTGTTCGGCAATTTGGCCGGTGTTTGTCCCGAACGCCTAAATCGGCAATTTTGCCGAAGCCATGCGTCCTAATCTCCGCCGAACATGTGAGTGCATCCAGACGGTTCGCACAGCCCGATACTGCAGAGGCCCATCTTGGGAAGCGAGAAAGCCCCAATCCGCCGGTTGATATTCGGCGTGCTATCCCGGGACTCTTGCCACAATCGCCGCTCCAATTTTATAAATCGCTCCTGGAGGCCTACCTTCTCCCCATCTTGCATCTGCTCCTTTAGAACTCTCGCCGCCTTGGCTTCCTTGCCTATTCCGCCTCAGAAAACCCTAACTCCCTGAGTGCAATGGCGAGCCATGATGACCGCGGCAAACGCCCGGCGACTGAGGAGGCCGAGGGGAGTCGCGCTCGGCGCCTCCGTCAGCGCGGGTAGGACTCCTCGCTTACGCCTTTTGTGGCAGTTTCTTGAAAACCCCGCTCACACTCTGTTACTGCCTGCCAACAGGATTCCCGTCATCTCTTCCGCCGGCGGGCATGCCCGGCCTTCTCCAGCGCTGGGGAGGCCAGAGTCTCCACCATCCGGCTCGTCGAGCTCCTCCGACAGCCTCTCCTACCACTCCCATCCTTGGGAGGCGAACCCGGACCGGGACGCCGACGACGGCCTCTATGACCACAATGATGCCCTGAACTTCATGGCGCTGCGGGACGAGTCCCGGGAAGAGCTGGCCGCCGTCTCGAAGCAGTACGGGATTGACCAGCTGGAATGGGAGGACCAGCGCCGGCAGTTCTGCGACGCAATCACGGGTTTGAACGCCTAATCCTGGATCGGCTTCCGGTCGTTCGTGTTGATCTCTTAACCGATCCATTCTGCTTTGTCGCCCACAGCACTGTCAGAAGAACTGGAGCGCCTGAAGATGGCAGCGAACGCCGTCGCAGATCGGGTGAATGCCCAGGGCGTCACCGCCGATGCGCGCCTGGCCAACGTGCACGGCCGCATCGAGCAGGTCGCCCTGCAGGGTGTGCACCACGGCGTGGCGCTGGGGCTGTCGGCGCTCACGGTCCGCACGGAGGAGGACTTCTCCGTGACGCCAGTTGGCTTCCCCGGCGGGGCATGTCCGGAGGATGTCGAACAGATTGACGACTTTCTGGACTCCTATGAGGACCACGCTCACGCCCTTACCGCAGTCACCAATCCGCAGACGGTCATCAACAAGGTGCTTGGCAACTGATCTGTACCTTCGTACTGCCCCAACTTATGAACAATGCTATGCTTACGCGTACAATCCCCTCATTGAACCGATTGTACAGCACCGCGTGCACTTGGTTCTGTTTTTGCATTTTTCACGCTAAAGGCGACACATGCCGTGTCGGCTGTTTTTGCTCTAAGGGCGATAGAACCTATCGGCCATTTTTGTGTTAAGGGCGACACAACCTTGTATCTGCCGTTGGCACCCGCTAATCCTTGATTCCGTTATGCACCGACTTCCACGCTAGGATGAAATCTCTTTAGATAACGTCCATTAATTGCCCTAGCAAACTCTTTTCCTTGAAGGGTTTTTAGAACGTATGCATTACCCGGAGCACGTTTCAAAACTCGAAAAGGCCCTTCCCAGTTAGGGGACCATTTGCCGAATACCTTGTCTTTGGTACCGATCGGCAAGACGATTTTCCAAACCAAGTCTCCCTCTTCGAATCCTTTTCCTTTTACTTTCGAATTGTAATACTTGGTAACGCGTATCTTGTTCTTTTCAATATTTTCCAAGGCCTTGAGACGAATCAAATGCAAATCCTCTAGTTCATCCATCATCAAATCTTTATAATTTTCTTTGGCCAGATCGTTCTGCAATGTAACTCGTCTTGACCCCGATTGCAACTCCCATGGTAGCACTGCGTGATGCCCATAGACCAACTCGTATGGTGACGTCTGAGTCGACCCATGACAAGCCATTCGGTAAGCCCACAAAGCTTCGTTGAGTACCAAGTGCCACCTTTTAGGTTTCTCTTCGACCTTCTTTTGAATGATCTTAATCATGATTTTGTTAGAAGCCTCTGCTTGCCCATTGGCCTGTGCATAATAAGGGGAGGAATTATAGAGCTTAATCCCCATTCCTTCGGCAAAGTCACAAAACTCCGAGGAAGTGAACTGAGTCCCCTGATCGGTAGTGATAGACTGAGGGATGCCGAATCGGTGAATGATGTGTTCCCTGACGAAGGACACCATGTTCTCTGATGTCACCTTCTTCAAGGGGATGGCTTCAACCCACTTAGTGAAATAATCCGTGGCTAACAGAACAAACTTATGTCCCTTGCTAGATGGAGGGTGGATCTGGCCGATTAAATCAATGCCCCATCCTCTGAAAGGCCAAGGCTTAATGATCGGATTCATGGCCGATGCTGGGGCCCTTTGCACATTGCCGAATCGCTGGCAATCCTGGCAACCTCTGTAGTATTCGAAGCAATCTTCGAGCATAGTCGGCCAAAAATATCCTGTCCTCCTGATTATCCATCTCATACGGTGAGCCGACTGGTGTGCACCACATACACCTTCGTGCACTTCATACATCAGTTTCCTAGCCTCGTCTTGGTTCAGGCATTTAAGCAGAACCCCATCTATAGACTTGCGGTATAACTGATTGTCCAAGAGCGTAAACTTAAGAGCCTTGTACCTGAGTTTTCGGGAGACTTTTCTGGACGGGTCCCTGAGGTAATCGGCGATGTTGTCTCTCCAGTCTTCAATTGCCTGATTGTCACTTAGGATTACTTGACCGTCTTCTGGGGTTATTTGCTCTTCCTCAAGTGCAAAAATGTTTTGGTTCCCCCTATACCCGGATGCTGCCTGAGCCAACTGGTTTGCTTCTTCGTTTTGCCCCCTAGGAATATGTTGCAAGGTTGCTGATCGAAATTGTCTAAGGAGCTCTTGGCAACCTACGAGATATTTCTGCAGCGTGTCGTTTTTGCACTCGTACTCACCTGTCAGCTGCCTGATCACCAACTCCGAGTCACCGAAGATCTCTACGGCGTCCGCCTTAACGTCCACGAGCAACCGCAATCCTCGAAGCAGCGCCTCATACTCAGCTTGATTATTAGTCACCGGGTATTCGATCGGTATAGAGTATTTGAAAGGTGCCCCCTTAGGAGAAATCAACATGATCCCGACTCCACCACCTTTGCTACAGGACGATCCATCAAAAAACAATGCCCAAGGGGCAATGATTACTATGTTAGTGTTAGGATCACGATGGTGAGTGACGAAATCAGCCATAATCTGGCCTTTAACAGCCTTTGCCGATTCAAAACGCAAGTCAAACTCAGAAAGAGCTAAAACCCATTTACCGATCCTTCCACTCAAGATCGGCATTGATAACATGTGCTTGATTACATCAAACTCCGACACTACCACGCATTCGGCATTCAATAGATAGTGCCGAAACTTGGTACAGGAATAAAAAACGCACAAGCACAACTTTTCCGTAGCCGAATACCTCGTTTCGGGGTCCAGTAGCTTTCGGCTAAGATAGGCTATGACTCTCTCTTTTCCTTCGAATTCTTGCATGAGGGCCGACCCTATTGTTAGGTTGTTGGCCGCCACGTACAACTTGAAAGGCCTGTCGAGTTGTGGAGGAACCAATACTGGTGGTGCCTTCATGTATTCCTTGATCTCATCGAAAGCCTTTTGTTGTACGTCACCCCACACGAACTCCTGATCTTTCTTGAGCTTTAATAGTGGAGAAAATGGCAGCACGCGTTCAGACAAGTTGGATATGAACCTTCTGACGAAGTTGATCTTGCCGAGCAGTGATTGAAGTTCTTTGAGATTGGTCGGCGGCACTACCTTATCAATTGCTTCCATGCTCTTCTTGCCGACTTCGATCCCCCTTTTGTGGACCAAGAATCCTAGAAACTCGCCAGCCGACACCCCAAATGCACACTTGGTTGGATTCATCTTTAAACCGTGTTTCCTTGTGCACTCCAGGGTCTTCCTTAAATCGGCTAGGTGTCTTTCCTTGCTTCCCGACTTGACCACCACGTCATCAATGTAGATTTCCACGACTTTGCCGATCAATTCATGAAATATGTAATTCATGGCCCACTGGTAAGTAGCACCGGCATTTTTCAGACCAAAGGTCATGACAATCCATTCGAACAAACCTATATGGCCAGGGCACCTGAATGCGGTCTTTGCCACGTCCTCCGCAGCCATGAAGATCTGGTTGTAACCCGCATTGCCATCCATAAAACTTATAATTTCAAAACCGGCCGAAGCATCTACTAACAAGTCGGCCATTGGCATTGGATAACCGTCCATAGGAGTGGCTTTGTTGAGGTTCCTGAAGTCGATGCAGATTCTCATCTTCCCGTTCTTCTTGTACACCGGGACGATATTGGAGATCCAGTCCGTATATCGACACGGCCGAATGAAATTGGCTTCTAGTAATCTTTCCACTTCCTTTTTCACGTCGGCCAACACTTCCTCCTTGTAGATCCTACGTGGAGGTTGTTTATATGGGCGGTACCCGGGTTTGATCGGCAACTTATGCTCAACAATGGACCGATCCAATCCAGGCATTTCTGTGTAGTCCCAAGCGAAACAATCTTTGAACTCTTTTAGAAGATCTACTAGCTGCACTCTGAAATCAGGGTCTAAACTGGAACTTACAAACATCGGCCTCTTCTTACTCGCATCACCAACATCTACCTCTTCTAACTTGTCGGCCGACGTGAAACCACGTCCCAGTTTGCCCTCGCTGTCGTCGGTTGGGTTGTCCATCTAAAAGAAGCTTTGAGAGCCGATTGCTTGGATCGGCTGTTGGTCCCTGCCGTAGACGTTGACAGGACCTTCTCCCCACACACGATCGGAGAAGCAATCTACTCCGTCAAATTCCCAATAAGTAGGCTCAATGGTAGCAACACTCACCGAGTCGTCAGCTTGGACAATCTCGATGTCATCTCCAACCCACTGAATGAGTATTTGGTGCATGGTCGAGGGTATGCAGCAGTTGGCATGGATCCAATCCCTGCCCAAAAGCAGGCTGTATGCCCCCTTGCCGTCAATGACAAAGAAAGTCGTGATGAGCGTCTTGGATCCTATCATCAGTTCCACGTGCACAGCACCCCGAGTGTCAGAGGGATTGCCAGCGAAGTCACGGAGTACCATGTCCGTTTTGAGCAGATCTTCATCGTTCATGCCCAGCTTTCTGAAGGTGGCGTAAGGCATGATGTTGATCGCTGCACCGCCATCGACGAACATCTTGGTCAGCGGCTTTCCATTGACGTACCCCTTGACATACAACGGCTTTAAATGCCGATGCTTGGCCGGTTTGTCAAATGCTGCCTTCTGAGACAACACGAGCTGTGCCGCGAGCTCGTCGAGCTCGTCCTCGTCAGAATCCGTATACACCTCGTCCTGTGCCCCCCGGCCGGCAGGAGCCAGGAACTCCAGGGGAAGGAAGAAAGTCATGGCCACGTCAGCGCCCTCGTCGGCGTCATCTGGTTTTTCCTTCGGGCGCCACTCTTGCTTCTTCCCATTGGCAGCTGCTTCTTCCAACTCCCTATTCCGGAGGCGTTGCACTCTCCTTTTCTGGCTTTTTCTGAGCCCTGGTGGGCACCACTGCCCCTTTTGCCACTTATATGGGCGGGGCCGTGCCTCCTCGCTGTCATCCTGGTGATGCACCCACTCCTGGTCGGCATATCTTTTGGCTTGCCGACCCGGGCTTCTCATTTTTAGGCGCCGATCATCCATTGGGATGCGTGCTCCCAACCTTTCATGGACGGGACGGCGGTTGACCCGATCCTGCCTATACCCCTTGTACTGATCGCTGCATTCGGGGCAGTTGTTGACGGCGGGCAGTTTCAAGCCTTCGTTCCAGCAGTGGCGGAAGAACGGGCAGCCCCAGTGAGCTTGCTCCCGCTCTTGGCGGCGTTCTTGCTCCCAGCGATGGGCCTGTTCTCTGTGGTAAGCCCTCCCCTCCAGACGATACCGGTGCTCTCCCGCGTGATCGTCTTCATGCTGGTATTTCTCCGTGAATTCTCGCTCTTCGCGTTGGAGGCGCCTCTGCTCTTTCTCACTTTGCCGGCGCCACTTGTTAAGGAGATCCCTGTGGGTAGGCCTGCGCCTGGAAGATGACTCTCCGTGCTCGTATCGACTATTCACGGATCGGGCACGCTGCCGGAGCTCATCGCCGGTGATTTGCTGATCGGGATCCACTGCGCCAGATTCGCGCGCCTTGTCGGAGGTGAGGACTTTGACTTTGCCCTTGCCTCTGGGATCCCCTGGAGCTACCATGTTCACTGAGAAGAACACGGCGTTCTGGGCGAAGGGGTTGGCATCGATCTTCATCTTGCCATTGAACTTGATGTGTCCGTCCTGGATGGCCTTCTGGATCCTTGTCCTGAACACACGGCAATCATTAATAGAATGAGTGTTAGTGTTATGAAAGCCGCAGTATTTCTTGTCTTTAACCCCTCCAGGACGCAGCATAGGGTGATCCGGGGGTAGCCTGACTCTTCCTTCGGCGACTAGAAACTCGAAGAGCTTGTCGGTCTTGGTGACGTCGAAGTCGTATGCCCCCTTCTGCTGGCGCAGCCATTGCTTGTTGGCCTGGGTCGGCTCTCTGCCCCAGTTGAGCTCTGCAGCGGCCACCTCATCTTCGGCATCGGTGTAGTCATCAGCTTCGTCCAGGAAAGCCTGGTACATCTGGGCCGCGACATTGTCCTTCTGGAAGCGCCCTTCCCTCCGGAAGCCTTGCGCTTGGATAGTCATTTCATTTAGCCGGCGAGAGAGATGACCCAGGTCCTCAAACTCCTGGCCGAAGAGCTTGTCTCTGACGCTCGGGAGCATGCCTGCCACGGCCAACGGTGGAAGCTGGTCGTCCGGCAGGTACATGCCGAAGCACTGGCTCTTGACTTCCCTAAACCTGCGCAGGTAGTCCTGCGGTGTCTCATTTGGCCTTTGTCGCACGTACATGATGTCCACCAGTTTCTTCTCTTTGGTACCCGTGTAGAAGTGTGTATGGAACTTTTGCTCCAAATCTGCCCAAGAGAGAATAGAGCCCGGCGGTAGTGATGTGAACCAAGCGAACGCCGGTCCGGTGAGTGACGACGGGAAATATCGAACCCTGAATGCGTCTTCGGTATTGGCCTCCCCAAGCTGGAGCAGATAGCGACTGATGTGCTCCACCGTGCTAGTGTCGTCTAAGCTGGAGAACTTGGACAGGTCTGTCGGCACTTTGACTCTGGGAGGCAGAGCCACACGGTGGAACCATTCGGGGAACGGAGATCTGTAAGCATAAGTGCCCTTAGGCTTCAAGCCGAAAGTGCGCTGCATCATGTCTGCCATCCTCTCTAGCATGACATCGACATTGGAGTCGGCGGTCTTTCCGGTCGTCGGCTTCCCATATCCTGGATGTGGGGCGCCCTCTATGTTGTGAGGTTCAAGCATTTCATGGTACCCGTTTCCGTAGTAGTCCTTTATGAGCCTACAGGTTTGCGGGGAGATCTTGCGTGTTGACTCTGGCGGCTGACCCTTAGTGCCGAACGCGAGCTGACCCACAGTCGGCAATTGGCCCTCTGGCGTGTGCTTCTCTTGAATGGTCAGCCCGCCTGATTGAGCCTTAGGCGGGGTCTCCTCACCGGCAGCTTCTGCCCCCTTGAGGTGATCCGGCAGGTTGAAAAGATGTGGTCCGGCTATAGGGCCAAACTCCGCCTTCATGAGTTCATCGGCCTTGGGGCCAAATTGGGCGATCATGATGGTGCGGAAAGTGTTGAGGAACGCCCCGTGCATGCGACCGATGGCACCAGAGACAGCTTCGTTGATTATGTGAGACATTTTTAGCACTGCCTCCGCCTCCTCGGGATCATTCGGGTTGGGCTGGACGGGCTTCGGCAGATCGTGCAGACGACGAACCTTTCCGCTCTTGTTCTTGGAGAAGGCTTCTAGGCACTTGGCCTGGAATTCGGCACAAGCATCATCCACCTGCTCTTTGTACTCGTCGGGTAGTTCAGCGAGCTGCACCTGCACGAGCCCCGCCTTGTTGCTGGCCTCGGCTTCAGTGACTTCAACCATGGCTGCAGGAAAAAGAGGGTCCCACCGGGCATGCCAAAAAGTGTGTTGGCGCAAAAAGTGGCGCTCTGCGCCAAGCACACGGCAAGCCGGAGAAGCTGGCTTCAAATGTGGCCCGGGTGCTCAGAAGTCCGGTGCGTGCCAGTCAGTTTGACCTGCAACTAACAAGGGAGATAAACTGTTAAATACAAAGCTGGAACGTGCCGGATATGACCAGACAGTTCCAAGATGTATGGCCCTGAAGCCACTTACGACGACATATAGCTATGAGAGCTATCTGCCAACAGGTTTAAAGATTATTCGGCAATATGAACAGAGTCATACGAATAACAGGTTGCCGAACACGTTTGCATGAGAATCGTACTCGCATGACGTATTATATATAAGTTAAAACTTAACCAATCTCGATTGTACAACCGAGTTGGGGTCCATGGAGATTGAACATACAAGCTAAGCATGACTAAGCCAATCTAAAGCCTGCGCCTGCCGCACGACACCTAACCTTGTCATAGATCAAACACGCTTAACATGCATGAACCCTCGCCACGTGGCAACCCAGATACGATCCAATTCGGCTATTACGAACAATAGATCTACCGCATAAAGAACAGAGCAGATCTACAAAGATGGAGCCGAACCGGATGGTATCTAGACTGGGCAAAAGTGTTATAATAAAATAAACGTAACAAAACCTATAACACAAGGTAACTTAATGAATCTATCAGATTGCCAAATCTAACAGAGCCGATAACTATCTTTACTCATGTCTCAATCCGCCGCACGATACAAGACATAAACAAAGACCTCTCGTCATAAGCTTAAATCCGCCGCACGATACTGAGCTTAACATACGAGACTACTTGCACCATATCTAAATCCGCCGCACGATACTAGACATGATAGCAAGGTTGCCGGAACTTACGGAGGTCGACGGATCGATGGCCCCTCTCGAAGAACACGACGACACGACTTGGACTCGAGGACGGCGCGGGGCCGGGTTGGTTGTATTGATTGTGAACATTTTTACAATAGTCTTAGGGTTTATATTTATACCCTGGTGTTCTACGAGTCCTAGGAGGATACGATTACAAAATAGGAAATTTATCTAAAATACGACGTCTCCCTTAATAATCGGCACATGCTAACAACGACGAGATCCTCAGTTGCCGAATCTTCTGATATGCCGTATTTGTCGCAAACCGACTTAGCCTGAGGTAGCCGACCGCAGCGCCATATTGCCGAACCCGCTCGCTATCGACTAGTCGCCTTTACAGCCTTGCCGAATACACTAATTTAGCCGACCGCGTTCGCTGTTTGCCGAATCCCTTAGGTGGTGACTTCTTCTGAACCTGCGTTATGCTGGCCCACTTGTCATAGTGCGAAAATTCTGTGTTAACACATATTTTTTTAAAACTTCATATTTTTCTTTTTTTTTCTTCTTCATTGTACTCCCTCCGTATCGGAAATAGAAGTCGTTTTGGATAAGTTTTGGGTCAAATATTGAGAATATAAATCATGAATAACTTTTAAATTCTTGAGTTTAGAGATGTAAAAATCATATAAATAAATTTGTATTAAAAAGTACTTTCATAAAAATATAGATATACCACTTTATAACAAATATTTTTTAAAGAAATAAGTGGTCAAAGTTATGCTTTGGAGACTGTGTCGCTGTTCTAAACGACTTTTATTTCTGATACGGAGGGAGTACATGTTCTTCTTGTGATTTAACATCTAGAGTGTTTTGAACTCGGCCTAATAAATTTACAAAAGGCTCTGGTATCGAACTAAACTTTTTAATCACGTACCATTACTATTTGGTTCTCATGTGATGACCACGATGTGATTGTTTGATGACATCTAGTTGTGATGTCCATCTGGCCTATGAATATGAAGGTCCAAATGTATATGTTTCTTTGTAACACTTCAAATGTAACATTATTTTATGTTACTCGAGCATATTTTTGTTACTATATTTTCTATTTATGTGTTACAACATAGTACAGTTTTGCAATATTTTGCGTGTAACATTATTTTTGTGTTACTATAATTATTACCAGTAACACATTTTTTTAAAAAAAGTGTTTTGTATTATAACCAAAGTCTTACAATGAATTTTTACTGTAACACATTGGTGAATATGTTACAATATTCTTGATTTGTAGTAGTGGAAACCTGTCCATATCCTTACCCCGAAGGGTTCCTCTCAAGTGATAGTTTTTACCACTCCTCTCCTAGTTTGTCTAAAAACTAGCCAGCCGTTCTTTATCACTTTAGTATGATAGCTATCCTTTGTTAATTTATTTATAAATACTGCCACTCTTCACAATGAAAACATGTTGTTTATCCAATGCGTTCTTAAGTCCATTTGCGACTCTAGCATTCTAACTTCTTATGGTGTGTGATTAAAGTTTTAAATAGCGGACTATCGAAAATAGCGATAAGTTTTTTTCACTGGCTATGCAGCTATAGCCGCGCTATGATTGATAGCATTTTTATTGAAAAAAATGAAAAACACTAGTAATTGATGCCAAAATCATGATAAATATGAAATTTAATGGATACAAATATGTTTCTAATGTTCTTCAAGTCTAGATAACATTCCCAAATACCAATATAACATTACAACATGGTTCATGAAAGTTTAATTATCTAAAATAATAAATTAAATAGGAAATACTAATTAAATTATCACTATTTTAGCGGCGCTATAGCAGTAAATACAGTGAAAATTATCATAGCGACGCTATAACAGTAAATAGCGTTGAAAATTGTTATAGCGGCAAAAATACGAATAGCTTATTAGCGTCGAGCCTCTTCATCAGCTATAGCGGTGCTATAGCCCGCTATTTAAAACTATGTGTGTGATCGATCTTTGCATGAGCAATACCACTCTGATGCACTATTCAGTAATAAATCCAGGTTATAAATGAATCCGGAGCAATGAATGGAGAAAAATTGTTCATTATTACTTGAAAATATACATACAAAATGCAATACCATTTTAGAATAACAAATTTTTGTTTCCCAAAAGAACCCGAGAACAACAACTAGGACTGTTGTTGTCCTACACTGGATCAAGAACACATTACATTTATTTGTCAAGTATCCTATGTAGTTGCTGACTTATTTATTTTGGGTAATATATATACTACCATCATGTTCTCGGGTTGTGTTGTTCTTAGTCGTCTATGTTGTTTGCTTGTATGTTTGCCTATGTGTGGTGCTTGCTACGAGTAGACGAGGACCGGTTGTGCGCGCTGAAGATTAAAAGGCGATGACCCAGAGCTGAACAGGTAAGAATTGATCAAGAGTAACAGACAAGTATAGCATAAGACTATCCTTATACCTACACATTATTAATTTACTATTCATGTGCATGTGTCCAAACTGCAAGCCACATGTTTTCCCTGGTTATTCCACTCTACACCTTGTTACCACGGGATGCGTGCATATGGGTAGATCTGCTAGTGTTTAATTCCAACTTATATGATCAAATGATGATTAATAATATGCGCAACACATGTTCTTAACTTTTTTTTATGGTAATGTGAACATCGGGCGTGAGAGCTTTCATGCTCTTGGCCCCCTTAAATGACTTACCTGTCAGCAAAAGCTGGGACATACAGTACAACTATGAGGGCTACATGGCTCTGGTTTTAGTTCAGTACGAGGTCTCTCCTGGCTTGATGGTGGTTACCCGAAAGGGCATAAAAAGGAGCTTGCCGAGACGAATATAGGACGGCCACCTGGTCTCATGTGTATAGTCGGGATGGAATGTGCCATCAAAAAGGAGTTCTTATATCTGTTTGTCGATTGGAAACCTAGTGGCCACTGTCTTGTTAGGGCAACCTTCGAAGACTTCATAGTGAACCCTGTCGGCCTTCCTCGTAAGTGGGCTAAGAGGCTAGCTACCTCGGGCAAAAGGGTAAATCATGACTCACGGGTAAAGATGTACAACCTCTGCAAAGTGTTAAATACTATTATAACAGTTGTGCTCATGGTCACGAGCGGCCCAAAAAACTCACAGGCTAATTAACCTTGATAATAATTACTTTATGTTCATGTTACTGCCAATTGTGATTTTCTTATGATGATGTTGCTCATATTATTAATCAGGTGGATTAAATGGGGTTTAAACATAACTTGATGACTATCTAATGCTAAAATATTGACTAAGCTAAAAGTGCTAATCGCAGTAAATCAGTGTCTGGCCTTTTGAGCTTCATAACCCTATGTTGTATTTGCTGAGTACGACATGTGCTCACGCTTGCTATTTTTCCCACACTCCAGTCTCCATCAAAGTCGCGCAGTGGAAGCGTGGTGAAGACACAGTTGAGTTTTTAGAAGACTGGTAGAAGTGCTAGGCGTATGTTACCCCCAGTCAGCTGTCTCTGTGAAGAACGGAGTCTGAAGAGAAGATTAGTATCGGTTTCGCTTAACTTTGATGTAAGTGTTAGTTATAATTGTGTTTTCGATATATAGAATACTGTTTTTTATATCTTTTTTCTCTGTGGTTGTATGTGTGGACTTTCTGAGCACACATATGGCGTACCTGGTTTTGTTCTTTAAAATCAGGTGTTACATCGTCTCTTTTTTATAAATGGGTATGTAATTTCTCGCTTCTAATATTCCAACCCTTCTAAAAAGAGGGGTACGAAGGGAAGAAGGCACCTCCTTTCCAAATGGTGATTCTGGAAGTTCATAAAGGATGATATCTTGAAGGCAACGTCTAGTGAAAGAAATTGCTTCGTCTAGTACCTTCTCTCCATGTGTCCTCAAATATGCTGCATTATACAAGCTTAAGAAGAGCCAGCAATATTACATAGTATTTTCTGATGGATCTATGACATTAAATATGTATTTTGTGAAAATATAACTATTAAAGAATCTGATGATAGTTAGTATCGTAAATGTTATTATCTAATTATATAAATTTAGTCAAACTTAGAAAACTTTGACTCTCCAAGATTCTTTGAATGACTTATAATTTGAAAAGGAGGGAGTATATTTTCTTTTTTTAAAATAAACTACTTATGTTTTGAGAGAACGTCGTGGACATAAAGATGCTTATTAATAGAGTCAATACCATGAGTGTCACACCCCAATTTCAAGGATAAAACTGAGACAACGAACTCATGTGTGCCTAGAGATCAGTCGCACACATAAGCTTGACAAAATTATGAAAAAGGTACCTCACAGTGTTTGTTACGTAATGGTAGTAGCAAAATAAAGACTTACATCAGCGGAAAAGGAACTAGATATAACTTTCACGGGCAACCACCACAGGGACGGTCGACTAGGGGATACGCTAGCCTAGAAACCTTCTGGGAAGACTCCAACTCCAACATCATCTGTTACACATCCGGGATTTTTATCAAAAAGAAAGGAAAAACAACAAGCGTAAGTACTCCTCGTACTTAGCAAGCTAACATGAGGTTCATGAGGCTCAAAAGGCTGACACTATCTGACTGTAGTTAGCTTTTATGTTGGCAAAGTTTTAGCATTTGTCGGGGGAACGCCGAAGGGGTACCCCCAATCAACGCAAAACAAGTAGGCCAAACCTAGAACACCAATTAATAAAGGGCCCGATCATTCTAACCCACCTGTCAAGGCCCGCAACGCCGGCCCACCACAGGGAAGTCTAAGCCCATCAAAGCCTCTCAAACCGCCTCGTGGTCGCCTACCCCTCGAGCCCTAGCACAAAGGGTTCGAGTCCGCCTCGCCCGCGCACCGCCCCTCGAGGCCCTGAACGGGAGACCTCGAGCCTAACCTGGTTACCTACCCCTCGAGGGCACATCACGCCCCTCGAGCAGCGCCAAACATCGGATGCCAATCCCACCCTGAGCATTTAATGCACTCACCTACCCCCGTCACGTCCTCTGGGACGCAGCACGCGCCACAGTGGACCGAAGGCAGAGTCAAATCCCCTTTTCACCGCCGGCATGGGTAAAAAGGCACAATTACAACACTGTTTAACCATACCCTACACTGTGGCACGCCCCGGTCACATCTCGAGGCCTGAATTCCCGCTATTTGGCCGAGTTCCCCGGAGCTTGTCCATACCTGCAGAAGCTCGAGCCCCCTGCAGGCACCACCTCGAGGCCGGCCCAGCGCCCCTCGAGCCTTTGTTGTTTTCATGTGATTGGAGGACAGGTACCTCGAGACCCGGCGGGACCCGACCACGTCATATACGTGCCGAGATGGGCGCTGCCTGGTCTCCACGTCGCCATGCCTCCACGTCACCGTCCGGGATGGGAGCCACGCCTCAAGGACAACTCAACAGAACCTCCACGTCGACTACGGTGTCTTCGACAAGACGCAGTTCCTACCCTTCACCGTATTGGGCGCCGTACGCCCCAACTCCTGTGACACCCCTATGTAACCCCGGTCTCCTCTTGCTCTATAAAAGGGGACACCGGGGCCCTTCACGCACGGGCACTCAGTTTTTACCAAAAGCCCACATGTTGGAACACACGTACGCACACACACCCGCACACGAGTCCGGACCCCGGTCCACGCTCGCCAAGCTTGTATTCGCCCCTGTACAAGCACTTCGGTGCAAGTAATACAAGAATCTCCTCCCCCGCTGGACGTAGGGCCTTCTTTGCCCGAACCAGGATAAATCTTGTGTCACCTTGCATCACCATCCAGGGAGAGAGCACGCGATCATATTACTAGTTGGTGCAATACCCCCGGGGTAGAAACACCGACAGTTGGCGCGCCAGGTAGGGGTCTTCGCGTGTCGAGTCGGTTTCTCGCTGTTTCCTGGATGGCTGCTTCGACTCCTTCGTTCTCTGCCGGTGCCGTCATCTGGTTCGGGAGCCTCGAGTTCCTGGCCACCGGCAACGGCAACAAGCTGACCTTGCTCTCCACGGAGGGCCCGAGCGGAGGGCGTGTCACGCCACCCCGTGCGAGGAGCGTGGCACGTCGCCCACACCACCACGTGTCGCCACCTCGTGAGCGGCGCCGTCATCACCACCGTCGCCAGGCACAGGCGGTGCCAGCAGCGTACACCCACTTCCCCGCGGCCGACGCAGGGTCCCCGAGGGGAAACCTGCCCGGCGCACGGTCGGAGACTTCCAGGGCGCGCGCGCGCCCTCCCAGTGACTTCGCGTTCGTCATGCGCACGGACCGGGAGCCAGGCCAGAGGCCTCCGAGCCGTGCACCATCGACGCCACCCAGCCTCCTCCCGCACGGGGTGTACCGCGCTCGGCGCCGGCGGTTCCCGTTCGGCCTCGACAACTCCGCAGCAGTCTACGCCTGCCAGCTCAACGAGCGCCGTCGGGACCGGCCGCCGGTGGAGCGGGAGGAGCGCCCGTGCGTGCTCCTACAGGCCATGGCCAACCTGGAGATCGTCCACCCCGCGCACATCAACCGCGGCTTCTCGCGAGCCATCGAGCCGCCTCGGCAAGCCACCGTCGGGGAGTGGTACCGCGAGCTACAATCCCGGCACGAGCCAGGGAGGCACGACGTCAACGGCTCTGACTCCGACGAGTACGACTACCACGACCTCGACCTCTGGGATCCCACCAGGGAGTGCTTCCACCTCGAGGTCCACGTGAGCGATACCGAGGACCAGGGCGACGACGGCAGGCCGACGATCAACCTCGAGGACCCCAGCGACGTGGCCGCGGTGGGCGGATCGCGCATCCAGGGGAGGAACGAACCCCCGGGACCGGCTCCACCGCCTCAGCACGACGACGGCCGGGCGGCGCAAATCGCACAGCTGCGGGAGGCGATCGCCACTGCCGAAGAGGACCGACGGCGTCTGCTGCAGCTCGAGAAGGCCATTGCGCAGGAGCAGCCCCAGCCTCGAGGCGCCGGCGCTCGCGGCCGCGCTCGAGAGGTCCACCGGCAGATCGTCGAGGATGAAGCACCGGCGCGCCCCAGGGCATGCTTTCCCCGAGCCGGGCAGAACGTGGTGGCAGCCGCAATGCTGCTCCGCGATCTACCCGCCGTCTCCAACCCCGAGGCCAGACGCATGCTCGGAGAGATGAAGAACCTCCTCGAGACGGCCGCCGTTCAGCAGGCCGAGAGCTCAGCTTCGCGACGACGCGGGGCGGCCTCGGGGAAGCCAGCAGAACCGCCCCGCAACGAGCGGGAGATGTCCGTCCACCAGCCAGACGCCTCTCGAGCCAAGCCAGTCCGGGAGCGGATCGTCGACAACCGGCCACCTCGAGACCCCAATGACGCCCGCAACGAGCTCACGCGGTTGCGGGAGGTGAACGCCAAGGCGGAGGAGGACGCGCTGCAGTATCAGCGCAACTCCCGACGCAAGCACAAAGGGGACGAGGAGCGAGGCTACAGTATCCATCGAGGAGGGCGCTACGACAGCGATGAAGACCGGCAAACCCTCGAGACCCCGGGCCCCAGGGTTTTCAGCCGAGCCATCCGCACCTCGACCCTCCCCGACCGCTTCCGACCTCCTACAAACATCGTGAAGTACGACGGGGGGGTCGAGCCTAAGCTGTGGCTCTCTGACTTCCGCCTAGGCTGCCAATTGGGCGGGGCCAAGAACGACGACCGCGTAATTATACGCCAACTCCCCCTCTACCTCTCGGACACCGCCCGCCGGTGGCTCGAGGGACTCCCGCCGCATCAGATCCACGACTGGGCCGACCTAGTCAAGATCTTCGATGGGAACTTCAAAGGGACTTGCGCGCGCCCAGGCAACCCCTGGGACCTGCGGCGTTGCACGCAGACAGCGGACGAGCCCCTCCGCGACTTTGCTCGACGATTCTCAAAACAGCGCCTCGAGCTCCCCCACATGCCTGACGAAGACGTCATCTCAGCATTCCTCGCGGGCACAACATGCCAAGAGCTAGTCCATGAGCTAGGGCGCTACCGTCCCAAAATGGTCGAGGAGTTGATGGATCGCGTCACCAGCTTCGCCTCAGGCGACGAGGCAGTGGGGGCCTTCTTTGGCCGCCCCACAGACAAGGGCAAGGCGGTGGCCGCACCAGAGGGCTCGAGCAAGGGCAGCGGTACCAAAAACCGCAACAAAAAGAAGAAGAACAAAGGCGAAGGTCAGAAGGTGAAGCACGACGCCGAAGACGACGACGACGATGAAGTTCTCATGGGCGCCCGCGAGAACAAGAAGCCTCGAGGCCCCCCTGACGGGGCTGTCTTCGATAAGATGCTCGAGGATCCCTGCATCTATCATCAGGGCCCCGTGAACCACAAGTTAAAAGACTGCAGACTGTTAAAGGGTTTCTACTCCAAGCATGGTGACAAGAAGGAGGACCCGCCTAAGGGCAGGGACAACAATCCACGCAACGACGGGGACGCGGACTTCCTCCCGGTGCGCGACTGCTTCATGATCTACGGGGGTCCGACCGTCGGTCTCTCAGCTCGAGAGAGGAAAAAGGAACGCCGAGAGGTCCTTGCACTCCGCCACGATGCCCCCCGGTACCTCAACTGGTCTGATGCGTCGATCACGTTTGGCCGTGACGACCATCCAAACCACGTCGTAAACCCGGGGGCATACCCCCTCGTCGTCGACCCCGTCATCATCGATGTGCGCTTCTCCAAGGTATTGATGGATGGGGGCTCGAGCCTCAACATCATATACCTCGAGACCCTCGACCTCCTGGGGATCTCGAGGGACCAGCTCCGACCCAGCGTCGGGGGGTTCCACGGAGTCGTGCCAGGGAAGAAGGCCCACCTCCTCGGGCGCATCGACCTACCCGTCTGCTTCGGCACGCCAACCAACTTCCACCGGGAGACGCTCACCTTCGAGGTGGTCGGGTTCCAAGGGACCTACCACGCCATCATCGGCAGGCCCGGCTACGCCAAGTTCATGGCAGTCCCCAACTACACGTACCTGAAACTCAAGATGCCGGGGCCGAAGGGGGTCATCACCGTCGACACCTCCTACGAGCACGCGTACCAGTGCGACGTGGACTGTGTCGAGCGCGGGGAGGCCAACGTCCACCTCGACTCGCTCGAGGCCCTGGCCGCCCTGGCCACAGAAGAGGCCCCAGAAGCAAAACGCCACTCCGGTACCTTCGAGCCAGCGGAGCACACCAAGCAGATACCCGTCGACCCGACCTCGACCACCGACGGCAAGACGCTGGCCATCAGTGCCAGCCTCGACCCCAAATAGGAAGCAATGCTCGTCGACTTTCTCCGTGCGAACATCGACATGTTTGCATGGAGCCCCTCGGACATGCCGGGCATACCGAGGGGAGTCGTCGAGCACACCTTGGAGATCCAGGCCGGGTCCAGACCGGTGAAGCAACGCCTGCGCCGCTTCGATGAGGAGAAGCGCAGGATCATCGGCGAGGAGGTGCACAAGCTTTTGGCGGCTGGATTCATCAAGGAAGTGTTTCACCCCGAGTGGCTAGCTAACCCTGTTCTAGTTAGGAAAAAGAATGGAAAAATGCGGATGTGTGTAGATTACACTGGTCTGAATAAAGCATGTCCAAAAGTTCCATTTCCTTTACCTAGAATTGATCAGATTGTCGATTCCACTGCTGGGTGTGAAGTACTTTCGTTCCTTGATGCGTATTCCGGTTACCACCAAATTAAGATGAAAGAATCCGATGAGCTCGCAACTTCTTTTATCACGCCATTCGGCATGTATTGCTACGTTACAATGCCTTTCGGCCTCCGAAACGCCGGGGCAACGTATCAGTGTTGCATGCAGCATATCTTTGGCGAACACATAGGCAAAACCGTCGAGGCCTACGTCGATGACATCGTGGTAAAGACCAAGAAGGTCGGGGACCTAATCAGCGATCTCGAGACCACGTTCGAATGCCTCCGGGCCAAGAATGTGAAACTCAACCCCGAGAAATGTGTCTTCGGCGTGCCACGGGGCATGCTGCTTGGCTACATCGTCTCGCAACGGGGGATCGAGGCCAACCCCAAAAAAATCTCAGCAGTCACAAGGATGGGCCTAATTCGAGACCTCAAGGGCATACAGAAGGTGACAGGTTGTTTGGCCGCCCTCAGCAGGTTCATCTCGAGGCTAGGGGAAAAGGCGCTACCTCTCTACCGCCTGCTGAAGAAGACAGAACGCTTCGCGTGGACCGTCGAGGCCGAAGAAGCCCTAACCAAGCTAAAGGGATTGCTGACTTCCGCGCCAATCCTCGTGCCGCCACGACTGGCCCAAGATAACGATCCCCCCGAGCCTCTCCTCTATATAGCCGCAACCACTCAGGTGGTCAGCGCGGTCGTAGTCGTCGAGAGACTCGAGGAGGGCCACGCGCTATCGGTCCAGCGGCCGGTGTACTTCATCAGTGAGGTACTCTCCGAGGCCAAGGTCAGGTACCCGCACATCCAAAAGCTGCTCTATGGCATCGTCATTACGAGGCGCAAGCTCCAGCACTACTTCCTCGCTCATCCCGTAACGGTGGTGTCATCCTTCCCCCTCGGGGAGATCATCAACAACCGGGAGGCAGCGGGACGCATCGCCAAGTGGTCCGCCGAGCTGATGGGGGAGGCCGTCACCTACGCTCCACGGAAAAGCTATCAAGTCGCAAGCGCTGGCGGACTTCGTTGCTGAATGGACCGACACCCAGCTCCCGCCGGCGCAAATCCAAGCCGAGCTCTGGACCATGTACTTCGACGGGTCCCTCATGAATACAGGGGCAGGCGCTGGTCTGCTCTTCATCTCGCCCCTCGGAGCCAACATGCGCTACCTGCTGCGCTTGCACTTCCCCGCCTCCAACAACGTCGCTGAGTACGAGGCCCTTGTCAACGGGCTGCGTATCGCCCTCGAGCTTGGGGTCCGACGCCTCGATGTTCGAGGGGATTCGCAACTCGTCATCAACCAAGTCATGAAGGCCTCGATCTGCATCGACCCCAAGATGGAAGCATACTGTGGAGAAGTGCGTAAACTGGAAGACAAGTTCTACGGCCTCGAGCTGAACCACATCGCTCGGAAGTACAACGAGGCCGCAGACGAGTTAGCCAAGTTGGCATCCACGCGTGGCACGGTCCCACCAGACGTCTTCTCAAGGGACATTCTCGAGCCATCCGTCAAGATAGGCCCAGGGGCTGGCCCTTCGACACCGCCCCTCGAGCCGGACGCGGGGGCTCGGCCTTCGACCCCACTCCTCGAGGACGAAACCTCGACACCTGCTGAGGCAATGCAGATCGACGCACCCACCTCTCCTTCAACGCGACCCCTCGACTGGCGGACACCCTTCCTCGACTACCTGACACAAGGCGTGCTACCGGAAGACAAGACGGAGGCCCGACGCATCGCTCGAAGAGCCAAGACCTACGTCATCTACGGCGACGAACGAGAGCTATATCGACGTAGCCCATCAGGGATCCTTCAGCGCTGCATCCCCCTCGAGGAAGGACGCCGACTCCTCGACGACATGCACTCGGGGGCTTGCGGCCATCATGCAGCACCAAGGACCTTGGTGGGGAACGCCTTCCGTCAAGGCTTCTACTGGCCAACCGCCATTGGAGACGCCAAGCGTTTGGTCCGAGCCTGCCACGGGTGTCAGTTCTACGCCAAGCAAACGCATCAGCCCGCGCACGCTCTGCAGATGATTCCTATCACTTGGCCGTTTGCCGTCTGGGGGCTCGACCTCGTGGGTCCCCTCAAAAGGACAAGTGGAGGGTACACGCATGTGCTCGTGGCAATCGACAAATTCACCAAGTGGATCGAGGCCAAGCCCATGGGTGATCCCACCTCCGAGAAGGCTGTTGAGTTCATCGCCAACATCATGTATCGGTTTGGGGTGCCCAACATCATCATCACCGACAATGGCACCCAGTTCACGGGCAAAAAGTTCATCAGCTTCTGCGACGACAACAACATCCGCGTGAACTGGGCCTCGGTCGCTTACCCTCAATGCAACGGGCAGGTCGAGCGTGCTAATGGCATGATACTCCACGGGCTGAAGCCGAGGCTATTCAAAACCCTCAAGGATTTCGGAAAGAGGTGGGCCGCGGAGCTCCCCTCGGTGCTGTGGAGTCTCAGGACAACGCCGAGCCGAGCCACCGGGTTCACTCCGTTCTTCCTAACCTATGGCGCCGAGGCCGTCTTGCCTACGGACCTCGAGTACGGCTCCCCTCGACTTCGAGCCTACAATAAGCAAACCAACGACGAAAGGCTCGCCAACTCCAAGGACCAGCTCGAGGAGGCTCGAGACGTGGCGCTCATCAACTCCGCACGCTACCAGCAAACGCTTTGACGCTACCACGACAAGCACATGCGCAGAAGGGACCTGGCGGTGGGGGACCTCGTGCTTCGACGGCTGCAAGACAACCGAGGGCGCCACAAGCTCACTCCCCCGTGGGAGGGCCCGTACACCGTGGCTAAAGTGCTCAAGCCAGGAACGTACAAGCTCTACAACGATCAAGGCAGAATCCTGGCGAACGCGTGGAACATATCTCAGCTACGTCGCTTCTACCCTTAAGGGCCTCGAGGCCCTGTACATTTTGTTGCTTTGTACAAACATGTCAAATATGAATGAATAAACTTGTGCTTTATCTTTCATATCTCTTAGCAACTTAAGGTAGCCTCGACCCTGCCCTGCTCAGGGTCGAGCCTCCCTCGGGGGCTGACAGGGGGACCCCCCCAGACCCCGAAAAAAGCGCGTTTTTCTTTTCAAAAAGTTCGACCCTCGTCCCGACTCGTACCTCGAGCGAACCAGCGACGTCTAAGTCCAAACGTACCTCGAGCCTCCAAGAGTCGGGAGGCGTCGACGTAGACGGCCGCCTACGCCCCCGGGCTACGGTACCCTACCTACGCCTCCCCTCGAGGGGCTCGCGACGTATCAAAGGAACACAGACTAAGCTAGCAGAAACTCGAGCTTGCGACGAAGGGAAATGGTCAAACGAATTTGAAAAGAAAATAGCCTTCTTAAAACAAACAAGTCATATATACATACGGGCCTCGACGGACCCTGACTCATGACATAAATTCTTACAAGGGCCTCGACGCCCAAATTTGGCACGCAGGCCTCAGTCCTCGTCAGTTTGGTACTCCTCCCCAAGGTCTTCCGCGGCGGGCTCAACCTCGACACCCGGGACAGAGGGAGGAGGGCCTTCTACTCTGCTGCCGACGTCAGGGGGCAACACGTCTTCCTCGAAGATCTTTGCGAGCGACGTCCCCGGCTTCTCCATCTTCTCCAAGATCTTGTCAACGCGGCGGTTGTTCCACTCCTCGTCCTTCCCCTCGATCTCGATGAAGCCGTTGGCGACAACGTGGACCGGGAAGCGGAAGCCGGAGCGGACGGCCGCAAGCGCCTGCTTGACGCCATGGTGGAGAGCGTGCCGGACACGGTCCCGCGCGGCTACGTCAAAATAGCATAGGGCGTCGACCAAGGCGTCGCCCCGTGCCACCGTGCTCTCTGCCGCGGCCACCGGAGGAGCGCCCCACACGGAGCCGAGCCTATCGAGGGAGGTACGTGCCCGCTCCGCCACCATGGTTTCATCTTGGAGTCGATCCACGAGAACCTGGTTCGTCTCGCAAAGCTCCTCGACGGTCTTCTCGACCCCTGCGCAATAAACAGAAAGGAGTGAGACCGCAACATAACAGAAATCTCGAGATCAAAGCAGAGACAAGGCGTGAAAATTACCATCACAGTGCGTGCCCAGAGCGGCGAGGTCACTGGTGAGGCCCTCGACGCGCTGCTCGAGCCTGCGCTTCTCAGATATCATGACGAGTTTCTCGGACCTAAGGTCCTCGACCAGCTTGCCCGTCTCCGCGAGGGCTAGATCCTTCCGGATCACCTCTTGCCGCGCTGACTCCGCCACGGTCTGAGCAGTGGCGGCTCCACTCTTGGCCTCCTCGGCCTCCTTCTTCGCCGCCTCCGCCGCGGACCGGGCGGTGGCGGCCTCGCTCTGGGCCTTCCCGGCCTCCTTCTTCGTCGCTTCCGCCTTAGACCGAGCGGTGGCGGCCTCACTTTGAGCCTTGGCGACCTCCTTCTTCGACGCCTCCGCAGCGGCGGCGACCTCCTCCTTGATCCGGGCGGATTCGTCTCGAGCCTTCTGAGCCTCCGCCTGCGCCTCGTTGAGCCGGGTCGCCATCTGGGCGTTCCAGCTCAGCTCAGCGCGGAGATCCTGGAGCTCCGCCTCCGCCCTTGCGAGGGCAGCCGCCACCTGTGCGGACCTGCCCGCCTCCTCAGAGCAGGACCGCTCCGCCTCCGCCATAAGCTCGGCCACCTCCCGGAAGATGGACCACACCTCCCGCGGGGCCCACCGCTGGGCCGACTGCTCAACGGGGACCATGGCGAGGGACGGGCTCGGTGCGTCGGGAAATGGCCACACCGGTCGGTCGACCTCGATGTCGGGCAGATCCTCCTCCGCCTCGAGCTGCCCCGGCTGACCGGCTGACGGCACGGGCCCCGGCTCCCTCCGTTCCTCCGCCGGCACCTCCTGTTGCTCCGCCACCGCCCGAGGCGGCGGCACGATCTCGCGTGGGGGCAAGGACTCGAGCGGCGGCAGATCGATCGAAGGAAGGCCCGTCCTCAAGCTCTCCTCCCTCGACGGGTCCTCCGGCGCCTTGGCGGCCCTGGCCGGTGCCTCGGGCGTACCCTCCAGCTTCGGCCCCTCGGCTGAGAGTGGCCTGCGCTCCAACTCGTCCAGGAGCTCCTCCATCGTTGGCTCCGTGCTCACCAACGCCTCTCCCTCCTTCCCCTCCTCCGCGGCCCGGCACGCGTCGGTCGGGGCCTCGAGGGGCGCAATCTCCTCAGCCCCAGACGCCACTGGGGTCGTGCTTGCCTCCGTAGCTCCCCCCAGGACGGTCGATGCGGCTGGGAGGAGGGTGGCACCCTCGGTAGACGCCGCAGGAGGAGGAGGAGGAGGAGGGGGAGGAGGAGGTGGTGGGGCCGCTGCGGCGGACGTGGTGGTGGCGGGCTCGATGCCGTAAGCTGCGGCTCCTGTCATAAAAGATAACAGCGCCGTCAGGACCAGGAAAGATGCCTCGACCCCTGTGGTCGATGGCGACGGCCTCACCAAAGTTTGCGATGACCATCTGGCTTCCTCGAGCCATGGCAGCTCGAGCCTTCTCCAGCCAAGCGGCTTCTCTAGCGGAGGGAGGTGCCATACCTCGGGGTGCTTGTGCCTCAGCAGAGCTCGAGGTCTTGGCCCGCTTGGACGCAGCGAGGTCCACCTCCTGGTAGGAGCGCTTTCCCCTGAGAAACCAGAGATGGCATGCATCACCAAAAGTAAAGAGGTAAAGCCTCACTAACCAACGAAATCTAAAAATATTACTCACCCAAAGCGGCGACCGGACTTCTTCCCCGAGTCGCTGGACCCACTCGGGGGCTTCGAGCTCACCCTATGGCTCGAGCCCCGCTCCTGGGCTGTCTCCATGTGGCTCGGATGGGGGGAGGGCTCCCGATGCCTCCCGTGGCTCGACCTCGACGGGGAGCCCTCCTTCCGCCCCGCATCACGAGGGGGCGACCGTATTTCCCTCGAGTGGTCATCCTGGCGCCTGTCCCGGCGCGGGCTCCGGGACCTACTCCGACGCTCGTGTTGACGGTCACGACCCCCCGCATCCGCCCCTGTGTCCCGGCGGCGGTGCGGCGACGGACTCCGGGGACGCTCGCGCCCCTGGTCACGGGACGGCCGGGGGCTCCCCCCCCCGACGGTCATGATGGCGGGGGCTCGACGCCCCCTCTTGATACCCGCTCCTTCGCGGGCTCGACGCCGCCCTCGACGGCTCATGGCGGTCGGACCCGGAGCTCCTCTCGGCGTGGTGGCCGCTCCTCGAGCCCCGGCTCTTCTCGAGACCCCCCGCCTGGGTCAACGCGGGTGCGGCCTCCGTCGGCGCCGTGACAGCGGCGCTCCGGGTCCGAGGCTTCTTTGTGACCAGGGGCGCGTCCGACCTGGAGCTCGGCGTGCCCTGGGCCCCCGACGAGGCGGGACTAGGGGCGGCCTTCTGCTGCCTCGCCCCGCGTGGTGCCTTCGCTGGGGGGACCTCCAGGATGTCCTCCTGCACAGAGGAGTGGTCAGCCCAGGCGTCGCCGAACCCCGCGCGCCTCAGACGCGCATCCATCCCTTCGTCGTCACTCTCATCATCATCATCATCATCCTCCTCCGAGCTCGAGGAGCTGAGCTCGGGGGACTCGTCCCCAGGCTGCCGATTGCGGCGAGCCTTCGCCAACCTCTGCTCCCGAGCCGACCGACGCAAGTTTTTGTTTTTCTCTTTCTTCTTTCTGGAATCCTTGTTCTCTTTTTCCTTTTGAGCAGAGAGGCACCTCACCTATGTCTCCGCGGCATCCTCCCTCACTGGGGGCCTCGACGCGCGACACGTAAACGTCCCCTGCGAAAAAGGAATCGGATGAAGAAAAGACACGAGAAGAAGGTGCAAGATTCGGAGAAGAAAGAAAGAGAGGGAGGCTCGAGACGAACTAACTCGAGAAGAACTTACCAAGTCGAGGCATCCCTTATTGGGCGCCATAGGGATTAGCTTGGAACTCTCCGGGGCAAACGATCCCTGGATCGTGATCGTTACCCGGGAGATGTCGTCGCTACAAGTCAGCCCCTCCTTGGCCATCCTCGACCCGTTCAGCGCCTCGAGCTCGGCCTTCGGCCCCATCTCGAACAAGAAAAGGGGGCGGTCCGCCAGCGGAAGAACCCGTCGCTGGTGGAACGCCCAGATTACCGCCTGGAAGGTCAGCCCCTTCTCGTCCACCAGCGTCTTCATCATCTCCATCAGGGGCAGCAAATGGCGCTGTTTATCCGCCACGACGCCCCAGTTCCACTTGTCCGAGCGCTGGTCAAGGACCCTGCCGGTGTATTGCGGAAGGAGCCCCCCCCCCCTCGTTCCGCAGATAGAACCAGTGGTCGTCCCATCCCGCTTGGTTGGTCGAGAGCTTGTAGCGGAGGTACTCGCGGGGGACGCCGGTCGATGAGGTCCCGGTCCGCATGGTGATGGCGAGGGAGCCAGCACGCACGAGCCGCTTCCCGCTGGACTTCGACGTCTTGGTGAAGAGCTCGCCCCGGAAAATGTGAACGAACATCTCCCAGCGCGGCTCGATCTTCAGGTACCCCTCGCACACCGCGGCGAAGATGGCGGCATGCGAGATCGAGTTGGGGGAGAAATGCTGCAGCTCCACCTCGTAGTGGTGGGTCAACGCTCGCATGAAGCGGCTCGGCGGGACACCGAGCCCCATGCGGTGGTAACGGGTGAAGCTCACCACGTACCCCTCCGGCGGTTGTGGCTCCCGGTGATCCGCCGATGGAACGATCCACCACATGGGTCCCCCCTCCGGGTTGGGGCGGAGAAGTCCCTGCGCCACCAGCGAGTCCAACTCGTGATGCGTCGTCTTTGATCGGCTCCAGACTTCGGCCGGCTGCGGCGGAGTCTTGTCGGCCATGGCAACGACGGCGTGGACTTGGCGGTGGATGGACAACAGAGGAGGATACTGATGGCGGGCTCAGGAAGGAGATGCACGGGAGCTGCGGCGGCTATGGAGGCAAAGGCGAAGGAAAAAGCTCCTCTCCCCCTCTCTCGGTATTTATACAAGAAACCCCAACGGGCGGGGCTTCCCACAGCAACGAAAAAGGTAACCGCATAGCATTTAATGCGCCCACCTAACCACGTCTCAAGCCGGATGCAGGGTACACGCGGCAGCTCTCCATTCGCTCCACTACCCGGGCCCGCCACGACCGTCGCTCCGGCTTCACGTCCGCCACCCTCCCTGACAGATTTCGCCTAAAAAGGCGCGTTCGACGGGACAGCAAGGTTCCAAGCGGCGGAGACCTCTACAAGAAGGCAAAGACGGGCCCCGGTCCTAAGTCTCGAGGCAGCGAAGGCTGGCCCTCGAAAGGGGGTTTGACAGCCGGCCTCGAGCACCCGAGTCAAGGACACCAAGGGGCGCCAAGCGCGGCATCACTCGAGGGTCAAGCCCTCGAGGCCCCTCACGTGTATCCAAGGCGGGGAGCACAACATGCAGCGAGATCCCCTCGGAGGGAGGCATCGAGCCACCGGGTCCTATCGAATGGACCCGGCACTCCTGCAGACCGAGCGCCCATGCTTTATGAGATCGCCTCCGGGCCACAGTCGACCCTATCGAACGGGGCACGAGGTCTCACTTGGATCCCCCGTTACCAGCTCATCGGGAACCTCGATGCTCGCCCGCTCGTGGTAGTACGAGGCATCCCCCCTCGCATCCGATCGAAAGGACTCGCGGGATGACAAGCCAGGGCAACAGGCGTGCCGGACAGCTCGAAGAGCCGGCCGGTCAGTTCAGCCTGGCACCCCTCGACGAAAGAGGGTCGAATAACTCGGGGGCTCGACACTCCCAAACCTAAAAAACGCAGCTAACACCCACACTCGCACAAAGCCCACGAGGGAGTCCTAACTACTCCCCCATGGCCTCGGGGGCTACACCCGCGGGTGTCGCTCGCCCGACACCCACGGAATCAACGCAACTAAGCCCTCGAGATCTAGTAGTTAACCCTCAGGATCCCGGTTAGGAGCCCCTGCTCGAGTGCCAGCACTCGAACAAGGGCTCGGGGGCTACTGTCGGGGGAACGCCGAAGGGGTACCCCCAATCAACGCAAAACAAGTAGGCCAAACCTAGAACACCAATTAATAAAGGGCCCGATCATTCTAACCCACCTGTCAAGGCCCGCAACGCCGGCCCACCACAGGGAAGTCTAAGCCCATCAAAGCCTCTCAAACCGCCTCGTGGTCGCCTACCCCTCGAGCCCTAGCACAAAGGGTTCGAGTCCGCCTCGCCCGCGCATCGCCTCTCGAGGCCCTGAACGGGAGACCTCGAGCCTAACCTGGTTACCTACCCCTCGAGGGCACATCACGCCCCTCGAGCAGCGCCAAGCATCGGATGTCAATCCCACCCTGAGAATTTAATGCACTCACCTACCCCCGTCACGTCCTCTGGGACGCAGCACGCGCCACAGTGGACCGAAGGCAGAGTCAAATCCCCTTTTCACCGCCGGCATGGGTAAAAAGGCACAAGTACAGCACTGTTTAACCATACCCTACACTGTGGCACGCCCCGGTCACATCTCGAGGCCTGAATTCCCGCTGTTTGGCCGAGTTCCCCGGAGCTTGCCCATACCTGTGGAAGCTCGAGCCCCCTGCAGGCACCACCTCGAGGCCGGCCCAGCGCCCCTCGAGCCTTTGTTGTTTTCATGTGATTGGAGGACAGGTACCTCGAGACCCGGCGGGACCCGACCACGTCATATACGTGCCGAGATGGGCGCTGCCTGGTCTCCACGTCGCCATGCCTCCACGTCACCGTCCGGGATGGGAGCCACGCCTCAAGGACAACTCAACAGCACCTCCACGTCGACTACGGTGTCTTCGACAAGACGCAGTTCCTACCCTTCACCGTATTGGGCGCCGTACGCCCCAACTCCTGTGACACCCCTATGTAACCACGGCCTCCTCTTGCTCTATAAAAGGGGACGCCGGGGCCCTTCACGCACGGGCACTCAGTTTTTACCAAAAGCCCACACGTTGGAACACACGTACGCACACACACCCGCACACGAGTCCGGACCCCGGTCCACGCTCGCCAAGCTTGTATTCACCCCTGTACAAGCACTTCGGTGCAAGTAATACAAGAATCTCCTCCCCCGCTGGACGTAGGGCCTTCTTTGCCCGAACCAGGATAAATCTTGTGTCACCTTGCATCACCATCCAGGGAGAGAGCACGCGATCATATTACTAGTTGGTGCAATACTCCCGGGGTAGAAACACCGACAGCATTAAAGTAAATGAATATTGTGCTTAACCCTTAATCCCCGGATCCACATTGTCCATCAATAATAAATAATTCAACATAAGAGTACCAACAACATAAAGTAACATTTAATTAAGTAACATAGTTTCGTTAGTTTTTCGGGCCGCTCATAACCGTGTGCAAGGATGTCATAACAGTTTATTACTTTGCAGAGTTTGTGTATCTTTACCCACAAGTCGTGTTTCCCAAATGCCTAGGGGAGCAACCCCCATAACACTTCCAAGGTGAGCGGGCAGGGTACACTATGAAGCCTTTCGCTGGTTCGTCTAATAAGTTAGGGCCGCTAGGTTTCCTTGGCAGGCAGATGTAGCAAACCCCCCTTTCCTATGGCACAAGACCATCGCAGCTATACACATAGGAACGGGAGCAGCCCTACATCCAAAGTGGCAAGCCCCTACCGCTCCCTTTCGGGTAACCTCTAACAAGCTAGAAAAGTTCCAGTTTACTGAGCTAAAACCAGAGCCATATAGTACTCATGGTAGCACTGTCAGTTCCAGCTTTTGCTAATAGCAAGTTTCATTAACCATTTAACAACATACCAATATGAGAACATTCATCATTGGACGGGATCAGATATTAAATAGATAGCACTAGCATTCTACCCACATGCATTTATCCCACGGGTGTCAAGAATATCACCGGTAACAAAAGCTAAGTAGATCTCTATGGTTATTCAGATAGACACATGTAATATGAATAAGTGCTTTATAAAGTGAATAGGTAACAAGGATGGTCCCATGCTAACTTGCCTTGCTCGTTGTACTGCTGATCCTCGAACGAAAGCTTTTGATTGAACCACCTTTGCTCACCAACTATACTCGATCACATGAAACATCATACACACATTCCAAGTGCACACATGCATTGCAAACAAGGCTATCCATTAGAACAGTACACCAACAGCGATAAACAAAAATAAATCATTTGTAAAACAGTAGTACACATTCCTATGATCATAACAAAATTTAGTTCACTGAAAACGGAGTTACGGTGCGAAAGTTACGTCCGAAACGGTATTTACAAAGCCCTAAACAAGACTGACTTGGACCCTATAGCTAATCTGTTCAAAATAGACTAACAGAGGCATAAATGGATAGAGCACTAAATTACGAAGCTAATACAATTTGAATGGATCAAATCAGAGCTAAAATATAGGTTTTATAAGCATTTTACTACAGTGGCAAAAGAGTAAATAAGCTGAATTGCATTTGAATTAAAACCGAAATTTAAAACAAATTTAAATCAGATTTTAAACCCAATCGAGGACAGCGGGTTGATTCCAAGTTTTCCCGGGGTCTCTTTAGCAAAAATCTCCTGAAGGGGTATCAGCCGCTGAGAGCCCTTAGATCTGTGATGGATGGCACATATTAGGGCAAGGGGGGGGGGCGGGGGGGGGGGGCGCACGGCGAGCCGGGGACGCGCCGAGACCGCGACGTCGCGATGAAGGCGCGACGGCGTGCGCGCGGGCGCCATTGCAGGGACACGGAAGCTCGCGGCCATGGGCGCAGAGCGCACCACATGCCAATCCAAGGGAACGGAGGGTTAGGGGAAGGCAAGAGGTGCTCACCACGGCGAAGGGGGAGGTGTGGAGGTGCTGACGGCGGCGAACGACGGAGAGCGGCGATGTCCGAACGTCGGCGAGGCTGCTGCGGAAAACGGTGACGATTAGGGGCGAAGCCGAGCGCAAGGAAGAAAGGGAAGGAGTTCGACAACTTTACCGAGGCGCTGCGGAGCTCGGAGGAAGAAGCAATCAGTCGGAGCGGCGCCAACCCGTCGGATGGACGGCGGCGGGCGGCGGTGAAGGCGAGCGGAGCAGTGGAGCTGCGATGCGGCGCTTGCAGAGCGGCGCGGAGCGGACGAATGGGAGAAAAAGAGAGCGGGAGAGGAGCTCGACCTGATAAATAGATGAGGGAGGGGGTCGTGGGAGCAGGGCACGACGGGAGAGCGAGGAGCGGCGGTTTCGGCCGAGCAGTCCGCACGTGGGCGAGCAGGAGGAGGAGGAGATGAAGCTGACATGTGGGACTGCTCCATCAGCGTTTATGGAGGGAGGCGCGGGCGCGCGGTTGCGCTCGGCGCAGCCGGTGGGTGGGCGAGCCAACGCCAAAACACCGAGCGGGCCGAGGCCCAGCAGGGAGACGAGGGGAAAAGAGAGGAAAATAGAATGGGCCGACGGGGAACGAAGCAGGCCACCGGCCTTGCAGGCCGAAAGGAAAAAGAAGAGAGAGTGGAGGGAAGAAAATGCTTTTCTTTTTATTTTCAATATTTTTCAAATGAATTTTGAATTCAAATCCTTTTATGCCAAAACCACTCATCTCAAAAAAATAGGAATGCAGAGGCATGAATGCAACAACATGTTCCTATCTTGGTTTTAATTTTGTGAAAATTATTTAATCCCTATATTAAATGTACACCAAAATTTTTCAAGAAACATTTTCACCTATTTTAAATTTGACAAATTTTAGGTTGTCACAATGAGCAACTCTAACAGTTTGCTAAAAGGACTTGGCATTCTAGAATTTTTGCCAAAACCATAAAAAAACAGCCTCCAACAAGTTGACAAAAGTACTTGGCAATTTTGAGAGCTTGACATTCTTTCCCCTTCCCGACATAAATTTGCGCGTCCTGGCGTCGCTTGCCTTCATGACGTGCAGAGGCATGCAAGCCAGCATGCGGCTTCAAGCTCCACGTGGCAGCTGCAAATGGTCATGGTCGCGCACGCCCTTCAATTTTCCAAGCGTAAAATAGCAAACCATTGAAGAAGGTCTCTTTTTCACGTGGCATTTGGTTTTGAGACTTGGCAAAACTATAGATTTGCCAAGTGAGTTTTAGCAAACTGTTGGAGTTGGTGGCAAAATTGTTGATCAATGGTTCAGCCGGAGGAGGATATATAGAAGCAGCTGGAATACGAAGGCAATACCGAGGACAAAAATATGTGAAGTTTGTGCTTCAGTTATTCCTTAAAAAACAATGTTGAATGACCCTTTTGTTGGTTGTTGCTGGAACCAATGTCTGTAGTTAATTTTTGGTTCTTTATCCTTTGTCTAGAAAAATTTGTAAGGTGGTCTAGATGTCTTATCTTAGCCTGCTGGTTCCGAGACAGAGCCATATTTAGCTAGAATTTCTAAAGTTTATCCTTCTATTTGCTTTCTGAGCAAGTTCTTGTATTTCCGTTTGCTTAAATAGAAATGATGGATGACCCTCGTTTGCAAATGTTTTGAGAGAACATATTGTTCCAAGTGCTTTCCGAAATGCCAGCTATTCATATTTTTCATGCGCTTTCTGAAATGGCAGGAGCACATTTCAACGATCCATGTCCTTCGCATCAAAAAAGATTTTTTTTTTGACAAGATATATAAAAAAAGATTAATTCGAGAAGACAATCAGAAGAAGCGATGATTGTTCATTCAACGGGAGTTACGTACATGCATGCGTGGCACTGGTCGCTTCTGTTCGCAAGCCCACACTGTTCACGTTGATTTGTTCAAGTTCCTGTGCTGTTGATCAGCCCGCGCAGCGCAGCGCTGATTATGGCTATTAGTAGAATTGATTCACATTAGAGTAGGAAATCTAAAACAACATGGAGTAAATCAAACTTATCGATTCACTAAATTGTTGCTCTAGCGCGGTTATTAATGGATCAAAATAAGTACTCAATCCATCCTAAATTATAAGACATTTGACTTTTTAATACCAAGTTTGACCGCTCATCTTATTCAAAAATTTATGCAAAATATCACTTCTTTTGTCGTGGATTTGTTTATTAATAAAAAAATCTTTAAGAATAACTTAAATTTGACTATATTTGTACAATGTTTTTTAATAAGACGAGTGATCAAACTTGAGGAAGAAAAGTTAAACGTCTTGTAATTTAGAATAGATGAAGAATATGTTTGAAAATAAGAAATCAACCTAAAACCAAAAGATAGACATGCCTAATGACCAGAAAACAGAGGAATAAATGTGATTAACAACAATCAGCCCACAAATGAATTATATTGTGCATTGATAAAATGTTCACAAGGTACATCTTACAAACATCCTAATAACAAGGATTTCAAAAATGCCAAAACTCTAAACAAGTCTGTCTCCTATCTGGTAAAAACAGAAGCCTCACTCTTCAATGGCAGCTTTGACGATGGGACCGATAATGTCCACATCCTGTTGGTATTAAATTTCGTTAGACTTGTCTGTCCTTTTCACTACGTTCACATTGTAAATAAATTATTTGAATTTCTTGCATGTAAATTCTATCTATGATTGTACGTTCAACATTTTCATACTAAAAGTAAGGCCTTACCAGATGATACATGGTACCATGTTTCTTTAGAAAATAAAATCGCAGCGAGACTAAATTCAGATATTAATTTATCATTGAAATCAGAATTGTAAACAAAGCTCAACATCTCGTCAATCTCATTCTCATCATACTTATCCATTTATTATTAAAGAATCTTTATTAATAAACAAAGTCAAGACAAAAGAAGTGATATTTTACATAAAATTTTGAACGAGTGATCAAACTTGGTGTCAAACAAGTCAAACGGTCTTGTAATTTAGGATGGATTGATATAGTAGGAACCAGTTTTGTGGAGCAGAATGTCAATGCCCTTTCCATTCTCATGCACCGTGCAGCTGCCGGCGGCTCGTTAGGTGTAGTTGGCGGGTCGTATGTGAGGAAGGTTTGTATCCTTTCGCAGCCCCTCAACATCATTGATGGAGCAAACTGTTGGCTTAAGCGTCATCTTCTAGACGTCGGTCTTAAATGATGCCTGCATGCACGCAGATAGTGATGGCTCAGCTATAAGTCCACAGGTCTGCCACTTGTGTTACTAACTTTGCATGACAAATGTTGGATGTAAGATGAGATGACATGTGCGTGCTGTAGGCGAAACAATTTCCAATCCAAGCTGTTGTTTTTTTTCCCATTAGAACCTATCTTGTAAAAGTAATAGATTGATCAGAAGAATGTTATGGAGCTTATTTGTAGGCTTTGTGGGTGGTAATGGATTATGACTCTTATGCTTTCTTCACAATCTAACTTGGCCCTATCTAATTTCAGTTCACAATCGGCAATGCTAAGGTACCCACTTTACCTCGAAGGAGGTAATATCTCAAATAACATCTGAGCCGTTGATTTTCTGAATTTATAAATTAATTATTATTAATAATAAATTAAAAATCTAGGAAAACAAAATAAAATTCCTCCCGGTTCCCATGATGACGGGAATTAAGATGGCAGGGAATCCTCCTTTTCTTCTCTCATACTGGTAATGTAGGATTTCTTAGGCCCATCTTTTAATTTGATTTGAATGACCGGCCATAGGTTTCAAAATATGTTTCAAAAACTTTTAACTTATATTTTAAATCCACAATTATTTTCTACTAAAATAGTCAATAAAGCATATGAATATTGTATTTGGCGTCTTCAAAATGTAGTTGCTATTAGGATATAAATATGAATTCGATCTATCCATATCGATATTGAAATTTGAACTAAAATAGGATAAATAATTCTATCTAAATTCAATTTCACACGTATTTGGTCTGAATCCACTCACGGCCTCATGCACGCACACAGATCATTATTCATTCACGCTCTCACCTGACGCTTCCACACTCACATGCAAATCATTGGGGCTTAGCACACGTCAATCAAATCTAGAAACATATTTTTTTATATCTAAACCTTCCTTAATTGTCTTATTTTACAAAAATAAATAAATAAATATGTATTTCACATATTAATCGTAATCATCCGATCGAAATAAATGAATGGCTCACAGTTATTTGAGAGTACCATAGCAAATCTCATAGATTATAGTCCGATCTTTATTAAGTCCGATCCTTAAATTTGCTAGGTTAAATTAGATGGTCCTTTACCATCTCTCCTAGGCGCCACAAAAGGCCAAGCAGAATGCCACTAAAAGTCCCTTCCCTCAAGCTGGAGTACAAGATTCAGCAGCAAACATAATAAACAATAGAGAACACAGAACCAACAAGAGCAACAAAACATAATTAAAAAAGGTTCCACCTCAATTAATATTATTAAATCACAAAGGGGCATCCTGACTGATAATCTAAGTTAATTACAACAAGGCAAAAGTACTATTATCTTATTAAAGTGTAGGCAAAGTAGTATGAACTGCAGCTAATCCCATCCCTTCAAGGAAAGCGTCAAGTACCTAGATTGAGTAATACAAGAATGTGATCAAACATCTCAAGAAGCAAATTTGTTTTGATAAGCTATTTATTCCCCAAGTTGAATTTAACAACAATTTTACATGGAATCCCACTTATTGAATAAATAAGATGCAATATCAATATAAAATGAGTAACTTATAATTTTGTAATATGGTCATATCACTTTAATATACTTCGTGAATGCATATGAATGCAATGCAAAAATGCTCAACGACAACAGCAGCGGCTTGAACATCCTCTATGCCGATACCCTCAGATAGGATGAAGATCACCATGAGCAGCCTCCTTGTAGGATTGAGATGGTGGATTAAAGAGAGATCAATAATAATCCTTTATAAAAATTAATCATACTGACTGACCTTAAATAAATACAAAATTAGAACTATCAGTGCAGCCAAGACTACACCCCTCATCTAAGCATACAAGCAGATTAAAAAGATCCTAATATGAGCAACTAAAGTGTGCACGTGAACAAACCTGGGTGGTGGGGTCATCGAAGTATTTCCTCGTATAAATTTTGGTAGATGCAAAAATATAACAAATATGTTTGGCTCAAGTTCCAAGTCTGGTCATTTTCAAGTTCGATGGTCCGGTGGAGAACGGACACAAGAAGCAAGCGCAAACGGTTCTTGGCTGTTCATGTGGAGCCCCAGGACCTGCCCACACATCTATTGTCACACCCGGTTTTAAAGAACAAAACCAGATACGCCATATGTGTGCCCAGGAAGTCCACACATACAACCACAGAGGAAAAAGATATCAAAATAGTGTTCTATATATCGAAAACAACACTTACATCAAAGTTAAGCGGAACGGATACTAAACTTCTCTTCAGACTTCATTCTTCACAGGGACAGCTGACTGGGGGTAACATACGCCTAGCACTTCTGTCAGTATTCTGGAACTCATCTGTGTCATCACCACGCTTCCGCTGCGCAACTCTGATGGAGACTGGGGTGTGGTGAAAAAGCAAGAGTGAGTTCATGTCGAACTCCACAAGTATAGCAACAAGTGATATAGATCCCAAGATTTATGATCAATGTAACATAAATAATGAATAACATAAAATGGTAAATAATGAACATGTTAACCAACATAAGTCATAATCTTTACGTCTTCAAGGCCGCTCGTGTCCTTGAGCAAGGCTGATATATCAGTTTAATAAACTTTGCGCAAAGGTGTACACTTTCACTGCGAGACGTGAATTGCCCTTTCGCCCGAGGGAGCCAGCCTCTTAACCCACTTCCAAGGAAGGTCGGCAGGGTTCATGATGAAGCCTTTCAAAGGTTCGTCTAACAAGTTAGGGCCGCTAGGTCTTAAGGCAAGGGGAAGAAGGGTCTCTCAACCTTGCGGCAACGCAGGCAAGGTGAAAGTAGCCGCCCTAAATCCAGCTCGGCAAGACCCAACGCGCCTATACAGGTGTCCACTAACAAGCTAGAAAAGGTCCTCATACTGAGCTAAAGCCAGAGCCATATAACCCCCAACAGTTGCACTGTAAATCCCGAAGGTGCTCGTACAGATAATTTCTTAAGTTGCTAATAAGTCATTTTTATCATTCGATGCATACATTAATTAAGTAACATGATCATGATTGCGAAAAGAAAACTCGATTGCTATACTTGCCTATTACACTTGACCAATTCTCACATCACCAGTTCTGGGTCATCAACTTCTGATCTTCAGCGCCCACAAGTGGTCATCGTCTACTCGTAGTAAGCACCACACAAAGGCAAACAAACAACAAACAAACAAAAAGAGAACTAAGAACAATACAAGATAAGACAAAACAACGTACTAAAAGAGAGCTCGTACTACGGTCGCGGGATCGCGCACGAAACGACTGAGAGACACGTCTACCGAAGATTTTATATTATAAGAGTAAGAACTGTCCGCTTGCTTTATTTTAATTTAATAAGATCATAATAAAATATTAATTCAGATTAGACAAAACATATTTTAGTTACAAAAGTCGGGTTGAACTAATCTTATGTTATTCATAAATATTGTCATATAATTTAATCAAGTTAAACTTTATCTTAGTAAAAGAAAGTAAACATGTGAGGGCATATGAACGTAATTTATTGGATAACGGTTAGCCTAATCAAATTATAAATTTAAAACATATTTATGTTAGTAACTAATCATGTTAACATTTGTGTATAAAATATCGAAGTATAAACCCTATATTGATTTTAATTATAAATCGATGGTAGGTTTATTAATCAATTTAATATTTAACTATATAAGAAAAATCATGTGACATGAAAAACGTTAACGCTGCTGCGTAGAACGCGTCGACACGAAACTAATACAACTGGAACGGATTAAAACGGAGATTAGATGATTAAACAACAAAAGGTTAACGAGCGATGACAAATGAAACTGGCTTCTACCTTGGGTCTTCACGAACGTACAGACAGCACCATCTTGGAGCTCCTGCCGTGGGGGCCTTTGGTCGACCGGAGGCCTGGGACGGCAACGCAGCGGCACAGATCGACGACGTGCAGCGCTGGGTGCGGCACCAGGGAGCCCCAGGTGGCGGCGGGGCACGGGGATGCGAGTGCCAGGCTCTAGGGCGCACGGCCGGGACATGGAGACAGCTTTGCGTGGCCGAAGATAACGAGATCTAAAACTTCGGCTCTTCTAGGAGCCATAGATTAAAAAGAACGGCTGAAATCATCACGTCGAGGAGATCGCCGGCATATATATGGATGTCGGGTTTGGATAAGATTGGAAAACGAGATATTTATTAATTTCGGGATTAAAATAATTCTAGAAAAGTCCAGAATTGTTATTTAAGCCACGAAAAATACTCCAATGGCTCCGAAAATTCTAGGAAAATTCTCAGAGTCACTTTGAAATATAATGAACCCAAATAAAGGATTTGGAGCTCATGAAAAGATATTTTGAAGCATCTAAAAATTAGATTATGCTCGCTGAAATCTCGAAAACTCTTTCGGGAAAAGTGAGAAAAATTCCCAAGAAGTTTATAGCGATATTATGATGGATGATGAACTCAAAGAAGTAATTTGAGACATAAGAAAAGGATTTTGGAAAAATCCAACAAAAGGATAGAGATGGAAACGATAAATTTAATTTTTGGAAAGAGATGGAAACAGACCGGATATAGATAAACGACCTACCAAACCCGTTTTAAAACTCTATCGACTCACAACACAAGGTCAAACAACAACCAGCCATCATATCAAGCATAACCCGTCAAATTAGTTTAGAAAAATTTGAAAATTCTCATTTTACTACAACTAAAAGTGGCGCTATCTCAACTAAACTTGATCAATTTTATAAAAATATTAAAATTATTTATTTTATTTATTTTATTTATGTTTTCTACTCACAACCCAAAATCAGAAATTTTGGGATGTGACATCTATCACCATATCTAAGCTCATGGACCACGAAATCCTAGCTCATGTTTGTCACATGAGTCTTATTTTTCTATATGTGAAAAATGTGAGTGACAAACTCATTACACAGCGATGTTTGAACAGGACACTGAAGTCAAGCTACAGTACGTGTATTCAAGGTACCTGACATTTGGTAAACGTTTCATCTCTTTTCTCTTGAAACACACACGACAAATAAAGAAACTTTGAATCTCACTGTAGCACTCTAAAATTTGCATTCTTTTGAAAATAGCTAAATTGATTTAATTATACAATTTGGTGTACATTCACATGTAGCAAATAATTAATTTTTGTAAATCAAAATCAATCATAAGGCTAGACATATGTTTGTTTATTTATGCTTGTGCATTTTATTTTCTGTGATGTCTGGTTATTCAAACTCAGACTGAATTCAATTTGGGTTGGTTTTGGTATGGAAATTCAGTTTTAGGAAATAAAAGGAATTCATCTCCTTCCTTTCCCTCTCTCTGTTTTAACCTGCTGGCCCAGACCCACAACACAACCTGCTTGTACAAAGTTTTATAACTTTTAAGATCTGCAACTTTGGTTTTGGTCATTTTTTCATTCGAGACTGTTCAAAAAATTTAAATTTCAAATGTAAGAAAATTCAGTCATAATTTTCCTTGGATAGATGATTTCAAATGGAAAAGTTGTCAACTATAAAGTTGTATAACTTTTTGTGGTCTACAACTTTTGTTTTAGGCATTTTTCCATCCAAGATCGTTTCAAAAAATCAAATTTTGAATTTTAGAAATTAAATGTAATTTTTTGTTAGATAGTAGATGATTTCAAATGAAAATATGACCAACTACAAAGATGGATAATTTTTCGAGATCTACAACTTGTGTTTGAGCTTTAGGGTGCCTTTGGTTGGGCTTTTGGCTTTGGCTTTTGGCCTCAAAAGGCAAAAGCCCAACCAAAAGGGTTGCTGCTGGAGACGGCTTTTTCAGAAGCAGATGCTTTTCCGTAGTTCATTTTTGAAAGTTGTTATGACCCTGCTTTTGGCTTTTGGCTTTCAGCTTTTCAAAATAGGTCAAATAAAAAACATTTTCATAATTGTTTCAAGAAAAATAAAGAGCATATGGACTCCTTTGGTATTAACTGTACAAAATATTGTGGTGTATATTTGGAATCCAAACAAACTCAAATCAAAAATATTTGAACTAAAACGTTTTTAGATCTCATCGAGTACCACAACTTTGATATAAAGTCCGTCTTTATCTAACGTAATATGAAAAAAATATGGAGTTTGTCTATAGCATATCACTTTTGGTTTAAGCATGAAGCGATATTGATAATGTCAGTGTCGGTTTTAGCTAAAAACCAGCATTGACCCATTATCACTACCGGTTCTTGGCTAAAATTGACGGTGATATGAACTAACAGTGAAAACCCAAATATCAGTGCCGGTTGGTCCTATCACTTTTAATTTTAGCCAAAAACCGGTAGTGAATGTCAGATCTCTAGTAGTGGATGATAGGATAATTAATGAAATGTTTCTTTACTTTATAGTGATATCATTGTAAACACTTTTTTATGGTCAATGATGTTTCATCAATTAAGTGTAAACTCATTCATATGATGACATTGATATTTGAGTCGTTTGATGTTGGTCGTTGTGTGGTGTAACTCAACCACAAAAGTTTCTAAAGAGGTGTCTGGCACTCTCCTGAGGACCTCATCGTGTCGATATAGAGTAACGGTGTGTTTGGTTCCACGGACTAAAGTTTAGCCCCTATCATATCGGATATTTCAAAACTACTCCCTCCATCCACAAAAGAATCAATTCCTAGAGTTGTCTTAAGTCAAACTTTTTAAACTTTGACCGAATTTCTAAAAAATACTATCAAGTTTAATGGTACCAAATTTACATCATTAGATACATCTTCGAATATATTTTTATAATATGTCTATTTTATATTATAGATGTTATTACTCTTTTCTATAAAGTTAGTCAAAGTTAAAAAAGTTTGACTGGCACGGATTCTAGGAATTGATTCTTTCGTGGACGGAGGGAGTAATTTGGGATATTAAATATAGATTAATATACAAAATTAATTGATAGATGAAGACTAATTTACAAGATAAATCTATTAAGCCTAGTTAATTTATTAAATCATGTTTACTATAGCAACATATTGTCAAATCATGGAATAATTAGACTTAATAGATTTGTCTTGTAAATTAATCTCCATCTATACAATTAGTTTTATAATTATTCTATACTTAATACTCTAAATTAGTGTCAAAAAATCAATATGTTAGGGACTACATTTTAGTCCGCCGAACCAAACACCACCTAAGACGGGTGAGCCGAGTGGATGACGCCCATGTTAGCCAGGCAGGCGCGTGGACAGGCATACTCAAACAAATAAATTTAAACAAAAAATTTATCAACTACAAAGTTGTCTTCATCTGACTTCATTTGAAAATGTTACAAATTTTACTATGTTATATATATATCTTTTAGAGATAAATCTAGATCGAGCCGTGTCTATAAATTGATGTTTAGAGACGGTTTTAAATATAGCTGTCTCGAGAAATCTATTTGTATCGGCACCTGCATCTAGAGCAGCCTGTGATAGAGGTATTTGTAGATACGGCTCAAAATACCAATGGTCCCTAAAAATATATTGTACGGTGGATGATACGGTGGCCAATCCTAGTCCCCAGATCATATGGTCACCCTTGAAAGTCCTGGCCGCCTATGTGGCTATGTGAAAAGCTTGAGGCTTTTCTTCACTGATGCTTTGCTGTCTTCACGATTAATTTTCTGGTGACTGAGTCTATTTTGATGTACCCAACTAAAATTTAGTGAAATTTTAGCTAGCTAAAGGTTTCTCAGCTAAACTTTAGCAGGATGTTTAGGGTGCCTTTGGTTGGGCTTTTGGCTTCGGCTTTTGGCCTCAAAAGCCAAAAGCCCAACCAAAGGGGTGCTGCTGGAGACGGCTTTTTCAGAAGCAGGTGTTTTTCCGTAGTTCATTTTTGAAAGCTGTTGTGACCCTGCTTTTGGCTTTTGGCTTTCAGCTTTTCAAAATAGGTCAAATAAAAATGTTTTTATAATTGTTTCAAAAAAATAAAGCTAAAAAATATATTTTATACTTGTTTAACCAAACAGCTTTCAGCTTTTCTACAGCTCACAGCCCACAGCAGCTTTTCCACAGTTCACAGCCACATCAGCTTTTCCCCACAGCCACAGCTCAACCAAAGGCACCCTAGATGCTTTAGCTAATAGACATAACTAAAGTTTAGCTGGCTTTAGCTAGGTTGGAATAGTTAAATCTAGCTAAACTCTAGCTGGACTGTTTGAATGACTAGCAGCTAAATTTAGCCAGCTAAAGTTTAGCTAGTGCATCCAAACATGCCCTTGATGAAATTAAAATCTGATTCCAAGCAAAATCGAGTGACCTGAGCTAGAGTTGTGCAACTCAAGTTCTTTTGCTTTCTTCTAAATCGATGTTACGTTTGTCTTAGTTGACTTATCAGTCACTTCAGCTTATTTTCTCATAGAACATTATTGAACCAGCTGAAATCAGCCGTAAAAACGACCAGACGAACGACACCATTTTTGTTCCATTTCAATCAAAAAGAAGTCAATTTTGGCACTACATATACCTTTGTTTTTATTCTCTTCTAGACGAAGACCTCAGTTTCAGAAGGAGCTTCTCTGTACTGCGTCCTCCTCCCTATGGTAACGTGTGGCCCAACATTTTACGTTACAGACGCAAATTCGTAGGTAATAACCGTCCTCGTGTTATTAGCTACCTAAAATGTGGAGCACAAGAAGTGGTAAAGTTGCCATTGTTGACTGTTGCCTGCTAGTGTCAAGATCCAAACACATGTTTGATGTTACTTCAGTCAGAAAGCCAAATGGTACTATACTACGCGTTCTGATAAAACTTGGCAAAAGCACAAATGCCACCAAAATTTGGCAAAAGTCTCTCTCAAAAAAACACTGATAAAACGTAGACTCCTCAGAGATTTTGCACACGGTTATGTATACACGCGTACTGTAGCTGGACTTTATTTGGCTGTCCTGTTCAAAACATTGATGTGTATTGTTGCACATTTTCACATTCGAAAAAAGGGCACACTTTCTCGAATGTAGCTAGGCTTTCGTGGCTCATGAGCTCAGATGGCGACAGGGGTGTAGGCACGTACCACAGCTTGAGCCAACATAATTGCCAATTTCGCCCTTGTTGAATTCTTTGCTACCGGGATGTGGTTGAGTTTCAAGCCACGAATTCTTTTTTCATTTGATTTTTTGATGATTATTTAGTTTTCCTTTAAAATAAAGTTTGTCCCTAGTATCTTCCTCCCCTAAGGGTGGTAATTTTGTACAGAAGGACAAAAAATACCAATGTGATTTTGCCCCTTATTGTAATACCTATTTGTGATTTTACCCTTGATTTGGAATCTGAGAATTTTTATTATATGTTGACACAAATTAAACTTGGTCAAACGTATCTAGGATAACTTGCAATTATTTCAGTTCAGATTTAATATTGAAAAAATAAAAAATTTGGCAGCACATTTTTCCATATTTTGCTAGCATCATGACAACAATATGAAGCATAAAAACACATGATAACATTTCAGTCTCTCATACAACATGTCAACATATCCACAAAAGCTAACAAGTCTGCACCATATCACAATCTCAATATATATACAAAAGCAACAACTGCACCATGTGAACATGTGCACAAAAGCTACAAGCATCTCATTCAAGGTCCACCTAGAGACCTAACAAGCTAGCTAGGCTTCCTCCTGTTCGCACTCCTCTTCCCCTCCATGTACTTCTGTTCATAGAGATTGAATTGAAAAGCATTGACCAAGTTTGTTAGTAATGATTACATCAAGAAATAAGTACACCAATACAACCATGACTTACATTGCCTCATTGTTGCCCTCTCCTTGTAACATCCCTGAGAAACCCTTAATCCAAAAATCCTAAATTTCAAAAACCTTTTGAAAATAACCTATGATTGTTGAGTGTCATGTAGGAAAACACCCTAGATATGCACAAGTAGACGCTAATGTTAAGCATATGCATTTAACTCAACTTGTGATTTAGTTCTTATGAATTTATGTGATGTTAATAAAATTTAATAACCCTTCTTGATCTAAATCCATGGACATGTGTGTGGGCCCAACCCTAGCCTAAGACCTAACCATCTGAAACTACCCCTAATTGACCTAAGTGGACCCTACAAGGGAGTATACATGAATAACAAACATGAATAGAAGGGAGAAATAGAAAAGGAGATATATTTTTTTTTAAAAAAAAAGTGGGGAAGCCAAAGAGGCCCAACAGGCCCAGCGAAGCATGGCGGTCTGCCAGCTCTGACGCACTTTTGGGGGAAGGGACCCTCGGTAGTGGCGCCACCCGGGCGGGCTCCAAAAATAACCTTCGCGCGATCCGTGCACCTTCGCTTGGCGTCCCCTTTCCGCTAACTGAACTCTTCGGGATTGTTTTCCTGACCTTCGGACGCAAATCCAGCCCTCGAAGTTTGGTTGTGTCTCTCGCAGGTGAAGGCACACGGAGGACTCAGAGAGTAACCTTCGCAGGTTCCGAAGCCTGGTCGCTTGAGACGTCAGGCTCGGCGAGTGGCGAAGGAGCGCTGACTTGAAGACAAGCAAAGTCGAAGGTCTGACTCTCACCTTCCCGCGAAGGTGAACAGAGCAAGATGGCGGCGGGCAGGAGGAAGACAAACTAGGGTTTCCGCTCCGCTCGTGTTTGTACGATTCTACCCTTTCCGTGTACGGTGCCGGGGAATCTTTTCTGTACCCTTTTGTAATTTGGCCTCGTCCCTTGGCATTCCCTATAAATACCAAGGGATGAACAGTGTAAGGGCAGGATTTTTTGGAAGAGAAAAACACACTCGCCTGTTGTTGAACCTTCGCCCGTTTCTTTGCCTACGCGTACCTTCGTCTGCGTTTGATAGTTGACCACCCTCGCACCAAACCCCTGTTTGAAGCGGTGGTTGGGCAGGAGTGCATCCAACAGTTTGGCGCCGTCCGTGGGGATCGAAGTTCGGAATGGCAGGAAACAGGAGAGCGCACACAGCTAGAGACCAACGCGCGGCCAGAGAGGCAGCGACGGTGGTTCCACCCGCTGAGGAGATTGTGCAACCCTCGGGGGCAGAGGATGTCACCCCGGAATCAGAGGTCCCGGGCCCCCAGACCCGAGTGGCGACGCAGCTGCACCCCCACACTCCCGGAGAAGGAGAGGGAGTAGACGAGGAGGAGTTGGGCCTCGAGGCCCTCGAAAGACTTCAAACTGAGTTGCAAGAGAAGAAGAGGCGCCTGGACCAACTTGAGAGGCATAACCGGCTGCGCGCAATCAGGCAGAGGGCAGACGAGGCTAGGGAACAGCTTCGCCAAATGGAGGAGTCCCTCGCTTCAGCTGAAGCCGAAGCCGAAGGATGGAATGATGGGGAAATGCCGCCACTTCAGGAGGGGAATGAGGAGCAAGCACGGGGCAACCACCGCCAACCTCCGCCACCCCCACCACCACCAATTCACCCAGAACCATATCCCATGAGACAGCAAAACTTTCGCCAACTCTACCCAGATGAGAGATAGCCAAACCTTCGCAACCAACGAAGAGCCCAACAACACCAAATGCCCTACGACCCAAAGTCACCACTCTCCCAGATACTCCAAACCCAACCCTGGCCACCATGCTACAATCCACAAAATCTACCCCGCTACGACGGACTCACCGACCCTCGCCAATTCATAATGAGCTATGAGGCAGCAGTCGCCGCGGCAGGGGGCGATGAATCAACAATGGCAAAATCTTTTGTCATCATCCTGCGTGATATCGCACAAACTTGGTACAGCAACCTTCGCCCCGGAACCGTGGATTCCTGGGCCAACCTCAGAGATAGGCTCTGTACAAACTTCAAAGGCATTACAGCAGCCCCTTCAAACCCCATCGAGTTGTTCAATTGCAAACAAGAAGAGCGCGAACCACTTCAAGATTATTGGCGAAGGTTTATCCAAACTAGAGCAAGAACTCTGGGGATATCCGACGAAGCTGTCATTCTCGCTGCAGTCAGTGGCCTGCGTCCAGGCCCATGCTCTTCGAAATTTTCCAGGAAGCCGGCGAATACGATCGAGGAATTACATGAGACAATGGAAAGATACTGTAGAGCGGACATGGACTTCAGGGCAAAGTCCGATGCTCAGAGGTCACAACAGAAGCCGCAGTCGAGGCCTCAACCGAGAGAAAACAACCCTCGCCAAGAACAAAGCAACATTGGTGCCATCAACAAAGCAGTACACTATGAAGACCAAAGACGGGGCACTCAACCTCCGAACAACCAAAACCCTCAAGGTTTGCCACCCTGCCGGATCAGCGGAACCAGCAGAAAGATCCCATGAAAATGTATTGTCACTTTTGTGGTCTTGGAAAGGGGCACACTACCAAACAATGTGAATGCTTCGCCAAGGGAAAAGAGTACCAGGAGTCCAAGAGAGCCGCTTCGGTAGACAACCGAACCATCAACCACACCAGGAAACCAAACTTCCACCCACCAAATCCTCCATACCACTATACCCCCATAAACTACGGCCTACCTTCGCACCAACCCATCTACGCACACCACCCACACTACAACCAAGCCTCTTATCAGCCAACCGCGATCCCACAACGCCAAAACCCACCATACACAGTCACATACCCAACAACCCCCCAAACCCAAACCCCAACCACCCAACAAGTCAACAATGCTCTGCCACCACCACCACCAATATCCGCATTACCAGCGCCTCAACCTGTCAAATCCAAAGCCTAGAACCAAACGACCATCAACAACCCAACATCAACCTTCGGTGTAATACTAGCTATCACCGGAGGCTCAAATGAAGACCATGGCAACAAGCGGCAGAGGAAGGAACATGCCAGACGAGTACACCATGTAGCCGTCGAAGGACCACACAAATTCGGTCGATGGTCTCACATTGCTATAACCTTCGACTCCAGTGATATGAAGTTGAGAGATTACCCTCATACCGACGCTATGGTGATCGAGACCAATCTAGCAGGGTGGACAGTCACTAAAATTCTGGTCGATACAGGAAGCTCCACGGACATCCTGTTCGCCTCAACCTTCGACAGCATGAAGCTTGATAGGAACCTCCTGCAACCTGCTGACAACCCTCTATACGGCTTCGGCGGTCAACAAGTGAGAGCCGTCGGGAAAATATCTTTGCCCGTGACCTTCGGCGACCAGATGAACTGCAGAACCGAGCACATAACCTTCGACGTCGTCGACATGTTTTATCCGTACAATGCAATATTTGGCCGAGGGGTCACCAACACATTCAATGCAGTCATCCACCCCGCTTACCTCTGCATGAAGCTTCCCGCTTCGAAGGGGGTGGTTGCAGTATATGGAGACCAAGACATTGCAAGGGCAGCTTAGGGAACAGTAGCACCAGGGCAACGTAATGTCCACAATCTGTCAAAGCCTCGAGCTACAAACCTCAGCGATGAAGGTGAAGTTTGCACTGACAAAGTAAAGGCATCACCCAAGGAAGAAACTAAACAAGTCCAACTCTTTGAGGGCAACGCCGAAAGAAAGGTGTTTATTTCAGCCAACCTAGACCCCCAATCAGAAAATGACCTCGTCGTCTTCCTCAAAGGAAACTCCGACACCTTCGCTTGGTCCGCAGAGGACCTAAAGGGGGTAAACAGAACTCTGATAGAGCACAACCTAAACATCAAATCAGGCTATCGCCCGGTTAAGCAAAAGCTTCGCAAAATGTCAGAAGAAAGGAAAGAGGCAGCGAAGGCTGAGGTATGAAGGCTTTTGGACGCAGGCGTCATCCGCCCAGTCAAATATCCAACATGGCTCTCAAACGTGGTCCTAGTTCAGAAAAAGAACAAGAAATGGCGAATGTGTGTAGATTTCACATGTCTGAACAAAGCTTGTCCGAAGGATGACTTTCCCCTCCCTAACATAAGTACCTTGGTCGACAGAGCGGCTGGTTGCCAAATGCTATCTCTCCTCGACTACTTCTCAGGATACCACCAGATCTGGATGAATGAAGAAGACGAGGAAAAAACAAGCTTCATTACACCCTCGGGCACTTTTTGTTTTCGAAGAATGGCAGAAGGCTTAAAAAACGCAGGTTCAACCTTCGCTCGCATGACTTCTGAAGTCTTCAAAGATGAACACGCCGTCTCTGCCTACATCGATGATCTGGTTGTCCAAAGCGAGCTGAAAGAAAACCACATATTAGACTTATTGAGAGTGTTCAGCAATCTCCGGTCCGCCGGATTAAAGTTAAACCCCGAAAAATGTGTTTTCGGGGTAAGCGAAGGAAAACTGCTGGGTTGTATCGTCTCAGCAAGGGGAATCGAAGATAACCCCGAGAAAATTGATGCTATCATCAATATGGAACCCCCGACAACCAAAAAAGCAGCTTAGCGTCTGTCAGGCCGCTTAGCAGCACTAAGCAGATTCATCTCCAGGTCCGCTGAGCGAGGGTTACCTTTCTTTGAAACATTGAGAAGCACTGCACCATTCAATTGGGGACCTCGGCAGCAAAAAGCTTTCGAGGATTTGAAAAAGTATCTCACCAACTTGACTGTCCTAACCAGCCCGAGCAAAGGAGACCTGTTACTGCTGTACGTCGCAGCTTCGCCTCACGCAACAAGCGCAGTCCTGATCAAAGAATTACACGAGAACAACAGGACGAGGCAAGCCCCAATCTACTATGTATCAGAAACCCTCGAAGGTCCCAAACGAAATTACTCAGAGCTCGAGAAGATAGCGTACGCCGTGGTCATGGTATCAAGAAAGCTCAAGCATTACTTCCAGGCATACGAGATCCATGTACCTTCGGCATACCCCCTCGAGAACATTTTCAAGAACAACGAGGCAGTTGGGAGAGTAGCAAAATGGGTAGTTGAGCTTAACAGCTACGTTATAACCTTCGTCGGCAGAACAACAATCAAATCGCAGGCACTAGCAGATTTCATAGCTGAGTGGACACCTGACCCTCGCAGCGATGGACCTCAACAAGACCCATTTTGGACCGTATATGTCGATGGAGCCTGGGGTGCAACTGGAGCTGGGGCCTCGGCCATTCTAGTCTCGCCATCCGGGTCGAAGCTAAGATATGCAAGAAGACTTGATTTCAAATGCACAAACAACTCCGCAGAATACGAAGCTGTAATACTAGCACTCTCAAGGCTTCGATCATTGTCAGTCTGAAGGGCAGTCATCAACACAGACTCACAAGTCATCGCGGGGCACATTGAGAAAAACTACAAAGCAAAAGATCCAGAGCTACAGAAATACTTCTAATATGTCCGAAGGTTAGAATCTTTCTTCCTCGGCATAACAGTGAAAGCAATACCGAGGGCAGAAAACAACGAGGCAGACTGCCTAGCTAAAGCAGCAACACAACAACTACAGCTGCCACCAGATGTGTTCCACGAGGTTGCGACTCAATCAGCTTTCGAAACCTCCGAAAAAATGCCAAGTTGATCAGTGCAATCCAGAACGAGGACTGGAGGGCACCCATCATAGCCTATGTCAAAGGGCTCCACGAACCCGAATCAAAGGAAGAAGAAAACAGACTAAAACAAAGAGTACGAGGGTACAAGATTGTGGACAACACTCTGTACAAAGCTTCGGTAACCTCGCCATGGCTCAAATGCGTGTCACAGTCTGAAGGAAACGATATTCTCAAGCTTATTCACGAAGGTATCTGTGGTTCACACAACGGCCCGAGGGCGTTGGTTGGGAAAGCTTTCCGGCAAGGTTTCTACTGGCCAACAGCGTTAAGAGATGCAGAAAGCATCGTCAAACATTGCGAGGGTTGCCAACTAACGGCAAAAAAGCAAAACGCCCCAGGGGCTCCTACAACTCTCATATGCCCAACTTGGCCTCTGCAAAGATGGGCAATGGACCTCGTCGGTCCACTACCAACAGCTCCAGGAAACCTCCGTTACGCAGTGGTAGCCGTGGAATACTTCACGAAGTGGATTGAAACTAGACCACTCGTTTCCATTACATCCGTTACCGTTAAAAAGTTCTTCTGGCAGCAATTAGTTTGTCGGTTTGGAGTCCCCAAACATTTAACTGTCGACAACGGTACTCAGTTTGATAGCGAGGTCTTCAAAGAATTCTGCGCTCAAATCGGAACAATCTTATGCTTTGCCTCAGTCCGGCACCCTCAATCCAATGGCTTAGTCGAAAGAGCTAATGCAACAATTTTCCAAGCAATATCAAAAAAGTTGCAAGGCAGGCCCAAGGGAAAATGGGCAGAAGAACTAACCTCTGTCACCTGGTCTCATAACACCTCGGAGTGCAGAGCCACCAAATTCACACCCTTCAGGCTCCTGTTCGGGGAGGAAGCTGTGTTACCAGAAGAAGTCAAGTATGGGTCACTCAGAACAACCATCGAAGAAGACGAGCAAAACTAACTGCTTGACAAGGACTTACTCGAAGAAACAAGATGCAACGCAGTGCACAACCTTCGCAAGTATCAAGAAGAAACAAAAAAATGGAGAGACAAAAAGGTGAGAATCAAAGAACTAAATAAGGGTGACCTCGTTCTAATTCGGAAGCAAAACGCCAACATGACGGGAAAGTTTCAGCCAAAGTGGACGGGTCCATACCTAATAGTAGAATGCAATCGTCCCGGCTCTTTTCATCTCTCAGACAGCGAGGGAAACATCATGCCTCACACCTGGAATGTTGACGACCTTCGCAAATATTACCCATAGCGGAGCCTTAGCGAGCCTTCGCAATATGTAATCTGTTTTTTCACTCATGCTTTCTTTCATTTCCATGCATGTAACAAAAACAAAGGAGCTGCACTCTTTTTCCTTACGAAGGGGTGTAAGGTTTTTTAATGAGGCAGTATCCAAATCATTAATACAGGCTAGAATCCTCGAAAAAGTAAAACTCCAAATTATTGCTTTTGCTAACAAACATCGAAAAAAGCAGCTCTTCTTCAAGAGCGTTATAATCGATAATAACCCTCGGAGATTGCTTCAAAAAACAAACTTTTTTCAAAGCAAACTTCACCTCTACCTAAGACAAGGGGGGGCACGAAGTACAAAAAGTCGAGCACCCTCGCAAATCATGCCAGGGGCTCGCAAAAGCAAACTTCACCTCCACCCAAGATAAGGGGAGGCGCGAAGTACAGAAAGTCGAGCACCCTCGCAAATCATGCCAGGGGCTCGCAAAAGCAAACTTCACCTCCACCGAAGATAAGGGGAGGTGCGAAGTACAAAAGTTGAGCACCCTCGCAAATCACGCCAGGGGCTCGCAAAAGCAAACTTCACCTCCACCCAAGATAAGGGGAGGCGCGAAGTACAAAAAGTCGAGAACCCTCGCAAGTCACGCCAGGGGCTCGCAAAAGCAAACTCCACCTCCACCCAAGACAAGGGGAGGCGCGAAGTACCAAAAGACGAGCACCCTCGCAAATTACGCCAGGGGCTCGCAAAAGCGAACTTCACCTCCACCCAAGACAAGGGGAGGCACGAAGTACCAAAAGTCGAGCACCCTCGCAAAACACGTCAGGGGCTCGCAACGCAAAAATTCACCTCTACCTAAAGGGAGACGCGAAGTCCAAAAGTCGAACAAGCAAGACAAACTCTACCTCCACCTTTTACCACGAAACGCGAGCCTCGCTAAAAAGAAAGGGGGCGTCGCTGTTTTTTACTAAACATCTCTGTTTAACAAAAAGCGAGCCTCGCTAAAAAGAAAGGGGGTGCCGCTGTTTTTTACTAAACACCTCTGTTTAACGAAACACGAGCCTCGCTAAAAAGAAAGGGGGCGTCGCTGTTTTTTACTAAACATCTCTGTTTAACAAAAAGTGAGTCTCGCTAAAAAGAAAGGGGGTGCCGCTGTTTTTTACTAAACACCTCTGTTTAACGAAACGCGAGCTTCGCTAAAAAGAAAGGGGGCGTCGCTGTTTTTTTACTAAACATCGCTGTTTAACGAAACCGAGCCTCGCTAAAAAGAAAGGGGGCGTCGCTGTTTAACGAAACATCTTAAACATCGGTACGTCGCTGTTTTTCCCAAACGTCATACAAATCCAACAGTTTAGCGAGGGTCAAATATCCAGCCTCCAAAAAAATTACAAAAGTGAGTCGTACTTACACAATACAAACATACAATTCTCCCCACCACATACCAAACAACTTCACAACATCACACAATAAACACAGTTTACAAAATTACAATAAACCATCACCTCCCTCAATTAACATCAAATCATCAAAACCTTCGCTACCTTCCTCAAATCTTGTGTCCGCCAAAACTATGGGTCCCCACAACAAAGGAGCTGCAGGAACAATCGGCAGCTCCCCGGCCAAAACCCTCGCCCTATACATATATCTACGATCTACATCGCTAACTTCCGAAGGTTCCTCTTTCGGAACCACAAGTGATCCATCTGAACCTAGATCCAGTTTGCTTCACCCAAACAAGTAATCCAGAGTTGTATTCTCATCAATATCATCATCAGTGACAGCCTGTGAGGACGAAGAAGAACCAAACAAAAAACGAGTGGCCTGTCGATCGGTATAATCTGCCTCGTGCCAAAAATGACTCGACCTGCTATTCTTCAAATCATACCTTTGGACCTTCGACCACCAAAAGCGCTCAAAAGATAGCGAAGGGTGTTTAAGCCTAGCCCGAGCCCATGATTCACCAGTTATAAAGGTATCTTGATAATTTAGCGTCAAGGGCGTCACATCAAATACTTCTAGCACGGTTCCATCAGGAACCTGCATTACCATAGAGTTAAAAAGTTTCTCAGTGTCATCAAGTCATTTTCCAACTATTACACATATCACAAAATAACTTTCTCCTCCGAGCAATCCTAAGCTCTCACACCTGCTCGGTCTCCCCATGCTCATCCGCCCCGGTTTCGCCAGTTGCAGCTTCCAAACCTTCGCCAGTGTCGGCATTCAAGCCTCCAGCAGGCGCCTCTTCCATCGCCGCCCCTTCAACAGTAGCTTCTCCAATGATCGGAGCGTCCTCAGCCCGGTCTCCAACCTCGACTGGTGGAACCTCCGCAAAATCGGGCGCAGGAGCAGCTTCGGAACCTCCGGCAGCATCGTTAGTCGCGGGCGGCGAAGGCATCGCTTCCTTCCGAGCCTGCAACAAAAAACAAATACGAGCCCGCAAAAATTAATAATAACTCCTTCATTATTGAAACAAACCTAAAACCAATTTCTCTCCAATACCACAAACCTGACGAGTAGCCTCGGCAGCCTCCTCGAAAGCAAGAGCGCGGCCACCACCAGCAATCCAGAACTTGCGAAGCAATCGCATCGCGTAGTTCCGAACCTCAGCGTCATCAATCTTCATCTGGCGCACTTCGTCAACTGATGGGAAGTTATGGTTGGGCTTCCTGATCTTGCGAAGGTGCTCGCAATCCGCCTGACGAAGTGTACCGGCCATCACCAATGCTCCGGCGTACCCACCGAAGTCAGCCGTGTTTCCAACCAACGAGCTACACACATCAAGCTCATTACACAGCCAACCCTCGAAGGCTTCCACATTGGCGGCAGGCAAAGGTTCACCAGCAGAACCTCCGGCTTCGGTCAAGCAGTTATCAAGCTTGATCTTAATTTTCCCCATACACCCCTACCAAGCCTCCATTTGCGAGGTTACCTCAGAGGACAGCTCACTTAAGCGAGTGTTCGCAGTTAACAAATCCTTATCTTTCTGACGGCCAGCCGCTAAGAGTTCAGCATTACTATTTGCAACCGCCTGCGCCTCTTCTCGGGACTTCTTGACCTTCTCCAAAGCAGCTTTGAGTTCAATATCTTTACTCTCCAAACTGCGCCGAAGGTTCTTATTATCCTCCTCAACCTTCGACAACCGGTCATTCAAATAGTGCAAATTGTAACTCGCCCTCCGGCGAGCCGAACAGTTGAGGAGCATTAACTCAGCCACCTTGATGTCCATGTCATCATGAAGATCATCCAGAGGCTGGTTAGCCAATCGAAGTTCCGCCTCCGGTAAACAAATCCGATTAAAGACCCGACCAAGAAAACGCCTTTCCTCTGGAGCACTTTGTAGGTGGCACTCGCGAAGGTCCAGACTCGCAAAAAGCTCCGTTGCCGGATCAGTAACTCCAACCTTCGCAGCAAAATAAGGAAGAGAATAACGGCTAGCCTCGCCGTACGGCCTTTTGCCCGGATTTCTCTCCGACTCGGGGTCACCGGCCACTTCGACGCCATCGACCCAGATGTGCGATCCCGCAAACTCGGGCACCGACCCTCGCTGGGGACTCTCAAGCTCGAGGTCGAGCAGCATCTCATCAATACAACGTGCTGCCTCAGCATCAGCACTTGAGGAAGCAACGGCTTTCCCACAATCATCCTTAATTGAAACGCCTTCGTCATCCGAGCTTCCCTCGCCACTGGAGGTATCACTAACCTCATCAGATGACTCGTCCTCTGTCCCCGCCTCTTTTTCAGCCTCCCCCTCCTCTTTCTCCTCATCATCGGAGACACCTTCGTCGTCCGAAATCTGAATCAAAGCACTAATCCCGCCGATGCGGGGCACCCGCCCACCAACCCTACCAACACCTCGGCCGCTTGAAACTATGGCCGAGGAAGAGGAAGCACCAACGGCACCCGAACCAACCGCGACCTTCGTCGCAAGCGTCTTCACCCGGTCGCCGGCACCGCCGCGACCGCGACCACGACCATGACCCCTCTTCGGTCGCGAAACAATTTCCTTATCCTCTGCAGCCGCACGTTTCCTTTTCTTCGGCGCATCCTCGCTCGAAGGAGCGGGCCAGTCAGCATACTGAATCTCAAGAGTGTCGAATAGCCTGTTAATTCGACCTCCGCTTCCTATCGAGCTATGGATAGCCTTAATCTCCAATGTGGATAGCTTTCCAACAAGTTCTTCCGCCCACTGCTGAACGCGCTTATAAACAGTCTCGATCCCATCCTCTCGCCTGGGAAACTTCTTGAGGACACTTTCCCAAACCTTATTCAGATCCACCTTCGGCTTCTTCAAACCCTTACCCTCGTACTTGGGGTCATCCTCAACCTTAAACCATACTTGCTTCCGGCTAAGAGGCCAGATCTTAGCGCAACAGTATTCCTCAACCAAGTCGCGAGCACACTGAGCGCGCGCAACAACCCTCAAACAGTCAACAGCTGCGTGCGCCTCGGTATCCATCTTGGCCTCCGCGCTGACGTCACCAAGAGGCGAAAGCTCGCCACAAAGATCGGCCGCACCACCTAGTTTGTAGTAAAACCAAAACTCCTGCCACCCGTTGGTCCACTTGTTCTTTTGGGCTTGCACCGGCAACTCCGATCCGGCACGATGGCAAAACGTGTACACCGCAAATTGACCAAGACAGGTGTCACCTTCGCCACAGTCAATCTTCCGAGGCTGCATATGCACACGATGAGTGCGGATAAAACCCTCGACATGCGGGACAATGCCCTGAGAGCGGCATGCCCACACATACACTAACATCTTCGTCAAGCACGAAGGCGTCAGCTGGTGGAACCTTAGGTTGAACCTCTGAAGAACCGAGGTCACAAAGGAAGTGACCGGGAAGCGAAGACCAGCCGAAAAGAATTCTTCAAAAACAACGATCTCATCCGCATCCGGCTTTGGAACGGTCTGCCCACTGCTGGCCCTCGCCTTTCCCTCCTCGATCCACCCTCGCTTAACATAAGCCGCTAAATCAGAACTGCAAACTCGGCTCAGCCCAAACTCAAAGGTCACTCCCTCGTCCGTAGCGGAGGGAGAAGCTACACGAGCCGTCTGCTTGGACCTAGCCATCTCTCAGACCAAACCTTCGCAGAACACGACACACAAGACCCTCGCAAAACAAACTAAAAGCAACCTTCGCAAAAAAACTTTGCGCGGCAGCAGGTTATCTATAGCAAGGAGGGCACAACTTCAAGCTCCCACCAACCCCTTCTATTTATAGGCCGGGAGTCGAGTCACCCCACCCGACAAAGCCGGCACAAAAACCGAAATCCACGGCACAAAAAATGAAACGGACCTCAACAGTACAAACAACAAATACAACGGCCCGGCCCAAAGCAGCCGCGGGCGTCGCTGCCAAGGGTCTCGTCACATTTTCCATCAAAGAGCGCTGCTTGGGCCTAAATACTGTTCTTTAGATCCGAGGCAACGAGGGGCTACTGTTGGGGGAAGGGACCCTCGACAGTGGCGCCACCCGGGCGGGCTCCAAAAATAACCTTCGCGCGATCCGTGCACCTTCGCTTGGCGTCCCCTTTCCGCTAACTGAACTCTTCAGGATCGTTTTCCTGACCTTCGGACGCAAATCCAGCCCTCGATGTTTGGTTGTGTCTCTCGCAGGTGAAGGCGCACGGAGGACTCAGAGAGTAACCTTCGTAGGTTCCGAAGCCTGGTCGCTTGAGACGTCAGGCTCGGCGAGTGGCGAAGGAGCGCTGACTTGAAGACAAGCAGAGTCGAAGGTCTGACTCTCACCTTCCCGCGAAGGTGAACAGAGCAAGATGGCGGCGGGCAAGAGGAAGACAAACTAGGGTTTTCGCTCCGCTCGTGTTTGTACGATTCTACCCTTTCCGTGTACGGTGCCGGGGAATCTTTTCTGTACTCTTTTGTAATTTGGCCGTCGTCCTTGGCATTCCCTATAAATACCAAGGGATGAACCGTGTAAGGGCAGGATTTTTTGGAAGAGAAAAACACAGTTGACCACCCTCGCACCAAACCCCTGTTTGAAGCGGTGGTTGGGCAGGAGTGCGTCCAACACGCACGCTCGCCCATGTTCCTGTGTTCCTGATCTACTCCCTCCGTCCAAGAAAACATGCAATTCTAGTACACTACCACGTTTTAGTATCTTGAGTTAAAACAATTATAGATAAAAATATATTAATGTTTATGATATCAAATAAACATCATTAGATTAATTACGAAATGTACTTTCATAGTAAATTTATTTGGATTAAAAATATTAATACTATTCACTAGAAACGTGGGTCAAACGTGAAGTACTTTTCGGGGCACGGATCCCATAGTTGCATGTTTTTATGGACGGAGAGAGTACTTGTGTGAGCACTTTTGAAATATTTCAGGGGTGGTGAAACAGGTTCTATATTATCCTAGGAAGAAGGTCCATATATCCTAGATCTACTTTTTATTGGTTGGATTTTGATCTGCAGGCTCGAGATTCATCAGAGCAGCAGTGCAGCACCTACTTCTCACATTTGTTTGAGCTGAATTTTTACAGGATGAGGTGATAAGGGGCAATGTAGTCATTTCACCTTTGTTTTTTAGATTTAGATTTTTTTAAAAAAAATCATTTAATCCATGACCATCTAATGGACGTCTAAAGCAGGGTAAACGGACCATTCATTTCAAAGTAACAAAGGTAAAAACACAAAGTTAAAAATCAAGAGTAAAATCACAATTGACTTACTGGACAAGGGCAAGAACGCAATTTTCCCTAATTTTAATATTTAGAAATCTTGTATTATATTGAATATTTCAGATCCTCAATGATCTCAAATGAAAAATATTTTAACTATAAAAAAGTTTTAAATCTCTTCAAGCACTACAATTTTGATATAGGCATGTGTCCATCTAAGATCATTTGAAAATTTCAATATCAAAATCTGATAATTTCAAAATAAATATTCAGGACTAAACGATTTCAGATGAAAAACTTGTCAACTATAAAGTTATAGATTGGGGTAAGAAATGCATAATATACACCGTGTTAGCATCTACCCCATAACAGACCATTTGGCAAAGGTGGTCAGACCGCCTCTAAAAATGGGTTTTGTATAGTAGATTGGTAGTGCGTAAGGTGTTTGAATAGTAAAAAAACTTAGTATACCATAGCAAAAATTCAAGACCAAGTAATCAACATTTTTGTGAATTAGTTAAATTTAGAGTAATTCTAAAGGTTTCTAGGACACAACTGCCTCTCTAAAATTATCTTAAGCATAATTCTAAAACTAGTTTAGTAGGAATGGCACATCCCAAATATTTTTTCATTAGATAGTGCAACTGCCATAACCAACTAGTTTGAGCCTCATCATGGGCTAATCATGGATAAATTAGGCTTAATAGATTCGTCTCGCGAATTAGCCACACTTATGTTTAGTCTTTCTAATTGACATCTAAACATTCGATGTGATAGAGAAAGTTTAGTCGTGGATCCAAACACCCCATAAGAGAAGCTCGCAGCAATCTGACGGTCTAGTAATTTTGTCAGATTCTAGGGGAAAAGCATGATGACACCGTATATACTTCAGGATATATAACATTCAATAGAGTGACAGTTTTGATTTGCAACTTCATTTGTGGCACTGACTAATGGCGGGGTTGATCGAGTTCCTAAGCTAGGATAGACACTGCTGGTGCCCATCCTTATTGTTTAGTAAAAATAAATCCTCGCTACTGGAAATCCTCACTAGTGGAACTTGTGGTGATACTTTTTTTAAGAATAAGAAACAGATTGTTTATCTAAAACAAAAACACCCAACGTTTTTCACGCCAAGCACAAGACTTGTATACCTGCACATCAGCCGTCACTATCTTGCATGCATCCATCATTTGACTGGTCTTCTTTGTACCTACAAACATGAAACATGCTGCTGGGGCTACAGATTCCAATGTATTATTGTTGTTCCACAGCTCCTATAAGGCTATAAGTACTGGCGCAATGCAGCATAGATAGACCATCAAGAAATCAAGCTGTAGACCAAAGATCTCAACAAGGGAAGACATCAAAGACCGACGTCTTGAAGATGTCGCTGACGCCTGCAGTTTGCTCCGTCAATGATGTGCAGTGTCTGCATAAGGATCCGAACTTCCACCCAAGTCTGTGGGGCGATTTTTTCCTGAAATACCAGCCGCCAACTGCACCTAAGGTAACACTAATAATACAGGCATCAGAAAGCTTTCTGCTTGTCAAATGAAATTCTGATCAACAAAACTGACTACTACTTGCTTGTGTCTCCAATGCAGCGTGGATACATGACAGAAAGGGCTGGAGTGTTAAAAGAAGAAGTTAGGAAAATGCTGAAGGCTGCAAATCATGTAAAAGATATTTTAGATCTTATAATCACACTGCAGAGGCTTGGACTCGATAACCACTATGAGAATGAGATCAATGAGCTGCTGAGCTTTGTTTACAACTCGGATTACGATGACAAAGATCTGAATTTAGTCTCGCTGAGATTTTATCTTCTAAGGAAACATGGTTTTCATGTTTCATCAGGTAATATTAATATGGTTACTGTTTATAAAGCTCTTTTGATATATTATCTATGCCTCATGTCATGACTATGGTTACCTTTTCGGAGTAACCAGCATAAAGGATAAAATAAACTTGGATTTGTTATCAACATGTAGATCTCCATGTTTATGAATACATATACATTACATATACATTCCCAGTCTGTTTGAAACTTTGGCATTTTGCATTTAATCTGTATATTCTTCTAGAGATAAAACAATCAATATTTCTTCATTTGATTGTCTTTGCAGATGTATTTACAAGTTTTAAAGATATGGAAGGAAATTTCGTGGTAGAGGACACAAAATGTCTTTTGAGCTTATACAATGCAGCATACCTTAGGACTCATGAGGACAAAGTACTTGATGAAGCCATTATATTCACTAGACGCCAACTTGAAGCTTTATTAGATTCTTTGGAATCAAAGTTAGTAGATGAAGTATCTCTTACTCTTCAAACACCGCTTTTCCGAAGGGTTAGAATACTGGAAACAATAAACTATATCGCCATATATGAAAAGGAAGCTGAACGAAATGAAGTCATATTAGAGTTCGCAAAATTGAATTTCAACCTTCTTCAGCTTATTTATTGTGAGGAGTTAAAAAAGGTCACACTGTAAGTTAATTCAAACTTTATTGCACTCTCGTCAATAAGTTTACAAAGTAAGGTCTAAAGAACTTCAATTATTCAATGTGCATTTACCTTAATATATATATCATGACAGATGGTGGAAGCAGCTTAATGTTGAGACAAACTTAAGTTTTATTCGAGATAGAATTGTAGAATGTCATTTCTGGATGACAGGAGCATGCTTTGAACCACAGTATTCTCTTACACGAGTTATACTCACGAAGATGACAGCTGTTATCACCATATTAGATGACATAATGGATACGTACAGTACATCTGAGGAGGCCATGCTCCTTGCTGAAGCAATATACAGGTACAGTGAGTTAGCCTCCGTTGCATTCTATTGATATTGTGACTTCATCATGTTATCCAACCACGCCACCAAATCATCAGTGCATTTTTCATACATGGCATATGTAAATCACCTCTGCCATGGTGACGGCTAGTTTCATTGGTAGTAGCTAGCTAATGCATAATGGGTTCCAAGCATGATGAGGTAGTGGCATATTAAGTTGGGCCTTCTCTATAAGTTTAGTTAAAGAAGTTATCTTTAAGGGTGTGAGTCAATTTAGGATTCTTATCTATTGTAATTAGTTTATTTTTATATTAGTTTGTATGGCCTTTTGCATTGTGTATGTGTCTTACATGATGCACTTTATACATCAAGCTACATTGACTCCGATGCTAGACCGGCTAATCAAGCACTCCGGATGGCACACCCTCGCAGCCTGGGTTCGATCCACCTGTCCTATGTGAGGGGGGATATGAGGTTCGGAGGTTTTCTCAGACTAGTTGAGGAATCCTCTACCTTAATACAAATGTTGGGAGGGCGCATGCTACCCTTGGCCCAGCAGTCTGAGTTTTTTAAAAGAAAATGAAAGATCACCATCCTTTGAGGTTGTGATGTGTTTCCTCTATCTCTCTATTTTTCTACATGGTATTATAGGACGACAATCTTTGACCCTTCTTCATCCTCTACCCAATTATTAAACCTACCACCGTCAATCCTCCTCGGGCTGCACATTCATCGCCTTCTCCTTGCATTCCTTTCCATACATTGCAGTGGCCTCCTCGCTGTGTCGTGTGGTGCACATGACTAGCCCTCATGTTGTGATCCACCTCACCAGAAGAGATGGCATCACAATCACATCATCTAGTCTAATAATTATAAAGTCTAAAATATTTTTCCCCTAGCTTTTAATTGGATCCTTCCATTTCCATGTCGGTCCAATATCGACCGGGAAATTTCAGTTTTTTTCCAATAGTGTTTGTCCTCCCTGGTTTAAATTAACCATAGGCATAGTTATTACCAAATCATGCCCACACATACACGTCATCTAGTCTTCATGTTTCAGCTATTTCTCGACCCATGGAAAAATAGCCATTATTCATGAATAGATATTGAATTATTCAGAACCAAGTATATTTTTTATTCAAAATTTTGCATGAGATGCATTGCAGCTATTCTAATTCTCTCATGTTTTCAATGAATTGTAAAATGCAGATGGGAAGAGAATGCCGCAGAACTACTTCCAGAATACATGAAAGATTTCTATCTATACTTATTGAGGACAATTGATTCATGTGAGGATGAACTAGGACCAAACAGAAGCTTCCGGGTGTTTTATCTCAAAGAAGTGGCAAGTCTTGTATTTGTTTTTAATGTGCTAGTTATACAAAGCAAATGTGTGCATGCCCTTCATAGTAATTAAATAGGGACTGGTAAGCTAGGTCATGGTTTACACACTCTAATTTTGACTTCCACACATATATACTCTTATGCAAAGATAGCTCTTGGGGCATTCCATCTCTCAGGTATATCTTTTATTTTCCTATTCCATGTCAGGATTGATATGCTCTTGCATCTTCTTTACATTATCAGAAAACCTTAGGATTCCTCTACGCAATGGTGCATCTAGAGGCCTATATATATTGGTTGTGTCCGAACCATATCGAGACATGTCGACCAAACAATTAGTTTCATCATACCAAACGTTTAGTTTCATAATGATTGGCACCCATAACTCATCACATATATAATTGTGTAAAACTCGATTTTCTAGTATGACCACTAATCCTGTGAAACATGCACATCTCTGCTACACTCAATTCATGGAACAATGTTGTTTAGTAGGCTACTGTTAATTATTTTCAAAAATTACTATGTCAAAATTTTGTTTGGAAAGATCACACATATTGTACGTGAAGAATTTAGAACTTATCTTACATGCACAGCAAACTTCATTAATTTTAGATATATATTCACTATGCACTAGTACTGTCCTCATGAAATCCATGTGACTTTACAACTATGTGAACATAGAATATGAATTAACACTCATGTGTATGTTGCGTGCAGTTAAAGGTGTTGGTCCGAGGAAACTCTCAAGAGATAAAATGGCGTGATGAAAATTATGTTCCAAAAACAATCAATGAACACTTAGAACATTCAAGAGCATCTGTTGGAGCCTTTCAAGTAGCATGTTCTTCATTTGTTGGGATGGATGACAACATAACAAAGGAAATTCTTGATTGGCTTTTGACATATCCAGAACTTCTCAAATCTTTCACAACTATTGCACGACTGTTGAATGACATTGCATCAACAAAGGTCTTTCCTTCTATTTAAAATGTGCAGGAGCCTTTTTTTGTGTGAATTTATGCACCTATATATTATCGATCTTAGTAAATTTAACTTCATATTGTAACCAAACTGCACATGATACTAAAAAATATTAACTGTAGTAGTGAATGTACCTTGAGAGGCATATATAATTGTAGAACATGCTTGCTGAATATATTGATGTTTTTTGTTGCAGCGTGAGCAAATTGTGGGACAACATGCTTCTACGGTCCAATGTTATATGTTAAAGCACGGGACAACAATGGATGATGCATGTGAGAATATAAAGAAGTTAATTGAAGACACATGGAAGGATATGATGAAACTCTACCTCACACCAACAGAACAACCTAAACTCATCGCACAAACAGTAGTTGATTTTGCAAGGACAGCAGACTACATGTACAAGGAAACAGATGCATTTACTTTTTCCCACACAATCAAAGATATGATCGTAAAACTCTATGCGGAGCCAACATTATTATTCTAGACACTTAAAAGTGAAAGCCCGCCCTTCATAGCTATTAAGAGATGTATAATCACTTTTGATTATGTTGAGTAAAATGATGACCACCTTACTTGTTATCATGAGACTATAGAAGTAAGATATTTAAGATAGAATAAGAAATATTAGAAGGTTAAAGTAATTACAAAATATGTCATTAGCTAACTAAATGTATTGTGTACCTGGTCAAGCAATATAATATGTTGCTCAGTTTTCAGTCTTTGTATCAGTTACTAGTCAAATATAAGATATAATGGAAGATATATGTCATAAATGTTTTTTTGTGAGCAGGTGTTTGTTGTCACAATTTGTTATGTATCAACATGACTTACAGAAAGTTTGTAGCAATTTGTTTATAACTTAAAATGACTATTTGACTTTATGCTTTTTGCACGAATGAAATAAAAAATAAGAAGTTACCTCTATAACAATGCAATACATGCAGACCACCTACAAATGGAATGAAAAAAGAATGAGATCCAATATGCTTTAAACAACATAGGATCTCATACTCAAGATATAGCTCAAACCACATATCAATCTAATTTCCAATTACAAATAAAAAGTTTGACGTGGTTGCTCCTATTTCCTTGCAATACAAAGAGAGATGGTCAAAGTCCATAGAACTCCATCATCCCATGATGACATAATGGCCTAAGACAGCGGTGAATTGGGCTCTAAAAAGTTAAAGCAACAAACTTACCCTATGCAAATCTATACAACCCCAAGATCGTTGATACCAAAATTCTTTTACAAAAGCAATCTAAGGAAGGCATTAGCGCGGCCATCACACCTAATCAAATCCTTAGTGACAGGTCACGCACTAAGAAAAGAATCCTTAATTAGGAACAAGAAGTAAACCGAGCACAACCACAACATTACGCCCATGTGCATTGTGTGCCATAGGACAACCAAGACACCATGCCATATTCACAGTTCACACCCATGACTCATTGTGCACGCACATGGATACGATAGAGCACTCCACAACGCAACACATGTGTCATCAACATGCCCTGTTGGTTAAGCCTTGACCAAGCATCATGCAAATGCCACCCACCTTCATGCTGAAAGGATCCATGGATGGTTAGAGAGGGCTGAATAGCCCATAAAATTTTTCTTCAAAGAAAACAACTCAACTAGGAACAATATACAGTAAAAGAGATGATTCCTAATAATTCTATGTGTCTATCCTAGGGCAAACAAGCAAGTCTTTCCTACACAATTCTTGTAGCAAGAAGATTAACTAGATATCAACGAGGACACACAAGATACTCAAACTATTCTACTCAGCTAATCAAGCCACACAATTTAAGCAACTAGCTGAATTACTCTAATTAGTCGAGCTAAACTAAACAACTACACAAGCACCATTGAACTAAGAAATAGCAAGTATAGTAGGAGGCAAACTAACACGATAAGAGACACCAGAACTTTGTTTCCCCTAAGGTTTGTTTGCCTGCCAAGAACTATGTCCCCATTGAGGCAAGTATTTGGATCTTCACTACTCCACAAGCAAAGTAGGCTCTTCCCTTTGTTACATTGAGATGGCTGACTAGAAGGGGTGTGAATGGGCTTTTCTAAAACTAAATTCCTACAACTAGCTGAAACAAATGCAGAATTAAAGTATTCATGTTACCATGACCACACCCCTCTAACTATTATCACAAGCACCATAGATCCTACACAAGGTATAACTAAGGTGTTGAGGTACTAAGAGATCACCTACACAAGTCTAGATTGCAAGGTCACACAAACCTAAGCAACTAAACTCAAGCAAGCACATGGGAGCTCCCAGTGGCGGATCTAGGATAAAAGTTTAGGAGGAGCTAAGTTCAAACTATTTAGTAAAATTAAGACCTAAATCTCCTCTCTGTGATATTATCTTTCACTCCAAACTCTTTTTAATCTTATCCAATGACTAAAAATTAATGAAGGGGCTAAGGAGGGGCTCCATGGACACGGTCGCCGTAGGGGGGCTGCAGCCCCGGCAGCCTCCGTGGCAGATCTGCCCCTGGGAGCTCCTACATATACTAGTGACCAATGTAAACACTACAATGAGCTATACTAGTAAGAACAACACTAACATATGAGCAAAAGCTACTAAGCTACACAAACTCTAGAGCAACAAACACTAGCACAAGAAATGAAAAAGTAAATGGATAGTGTTAGGGATTACAAACCGCGCATGATATATAAGTTGCCACAATGATTTTTATCCCAAGATATGGTGGGTTTCCGATCAATAAATACCTATTGAAGTAAGCCCACAAGATTGTCGCCAGTCTTCTTGCTAGGTATCGATCCCACAAGCATGCAATCGCCCCTCGAGGTGAGCTCCCAACGTGAGCACTAGCACTTGACCCAATCGGACCACTTGGTATTTTTCACACCTCACTTCTACTGGAGTTGCCTTTGTGATGTCCAACAGAGTGAGCACAACAATACCCCTCACAATGTAGTCTCTCTAGAGCACCACACAACATGCATGCTTTGACGGAGCCTGTTGCCACCAAACATCCTCGAAGACTGACAAGCCCTCAAGCTTGCAAACCATCTTGTAGTTCTACTAGATGCTATCTCTCTAAAGGAAGTGCACTAGATCACTCCAATCCCACACCGAATGTTGTCCAACTAAGTGCAAGCGAGCGGAGGGCTTATCTTTGGCTTTAATAGATGGGGGACTAACCCTTGGGCACCAACAAGCACAAATCAATCGGCCACCCCAATATATATAGCGAGCACAAGCCAAAACTAGCCATTACCACAAGTTGTAGCCTTTTTTAGACCACCATAAAACTCTTGTGGTCACCGGAGAAGACCAACTGGAGAAAGCCCTCGACTTCCAATGACTATATTTAAACGATCATATTGCCATTAGGGTGCCATTTTCTCTAGCCCACTTATCTTGTGGTCACTATACAAATTTGATGACCTCTGTTACTATCTATTAACTGCTCGGCCTCAACTGCTCTCTTCGCTGACCCCCCATAAGATAAATACGATGATGCCACAACCCTTTCTAGTGGGCAATCTGAGAGTTCTGACTAGCACCATATAGGCCTCACGATTAAATTTTAGAAATGACTATATTCACCCCCTCCCCTAGTTAGCCATCTTGATCCTAAAATCCCCATTTCTCCATGAATCAAATTTAGACTTGAAAGAGTAAACCAATATGCTAGCTTGCTTAAAAGAAATAACAAAGTGGAGAACTTGAATGGCAGATTAGGAGCACATGAAAAACTAGGGGCAGATCCTTCCAAACAAGTGCAGAGCCAAACCATCTAAAACCTCTATTAACAGAAAACAAAAATGAGTGAAAGAAGCCAAGGAGAGAAAACTGCCACTGAGAGACTCTAAGAGGGTGTTGCAACAATTTGTTAAAACATACCAGACATTCTTTTTTTGAACCAAACTCCATGGAAGAAATCTAAGAAGCCAAAGCCACCAAAGAGGATACCATCACATAGAGGGAAAGGTTCATCAGAGAATGTTCACTAGAGGGAGGTCACTGGGGAAGGGGGATGGTCATCGAGATAGGAGATGTGCTATTAGGAGAGCCATCAGAAGTTGAACCCTTTCCATCTTCAGAAAATCATGTTATGTAACCTAAAACTGGTATTCATGATGTATTACTTTGTAACCAGTTGGATGATGAAGTAAGTAATAGCTTAAAGTTCCTAGGACCACATACTTTTCTATGAATTTTCTTTCGAGGAATTGCGGTTCGTTTCAGGCAACTCGTGGGTATAAAATCAATGTGTGTTCCACTAGATAAATAAAAATTCACACAGAACCCATTTCCTCCTCAATATCATGGAGATCCATCCACCAGGTTGCCATGGCCCGTTGTCCAGCGAGAGCTTCGCCATGTGGGCTTATGTCCAGCGCATGACCACTCTCCCTTCTTCCAGCCGCAGCTCCACCAAGCGTGATCACATCGGGGTGCATCTCTGCTCTGCGACTCATAATTGTAGACATCTACACTGCTGCATGCTAACTCTACTTCTGTAGGTCATGTCTCAAGATCGAATTGGTCTAACAGACATGAAAATTTATTTTTACTCACCAAGAATTGATTCCAAAAGGTAAATGGATTATCTTCTCTCTTCAATACTTTGATTCCTTCCTATGCCACATCGGACCATGCATTGGTTTCTAAGGCCTTCTCCGGTGGTCAAATCCTACTATGATGTGTGAGCTAAGCTAGAAAATCAATTCTGCACCACTCGAGAGCAACCTGAACCTTGCTCCTAGAGAATATGTATTCTATTTTTTTATTAGTCGATATCTAGCAATTTCCTCATAGATGACGTGTTACATTACATATTCTGGCTTCACATTGAATATTCTCCTCAATATTGTGCTACAGTAAACATATGCTAATAATAAACTAATTAGTCTTAATAAATTTGTTTCATAATTTTCTCACAGAATATATATTTTGTTTTTTATTAATCGATTTCTAATAGACTAAATTAATACTGTAATATCCAATATCATATTTAAAAACTTTTCACCCATCAACTAAATATGTCGTTAGACAAGACATCGATGCTGGAAAAAAAGTTACCATTAGGTAATGGTAACTTTTTTATGATAAACTTGGCATCATTTGCCACAACAGGATGACCCACCCGAGCGAGGAGGGCCGAGGCTCAAGTTGCATCGATTTCTATCCACGACTCCGCGTTATGGGCTTATATGGCTACTCTCAGGGCTTCCATTCCTCACGTTCTCCTTCAAGCCCAGTGAGCCCAACAATCCCAGAGGCCCATGCGGCAGTTGTGGTTACACAAATCGCTGCCCACCGGTCACCGAGAAAGAGCAGAGCGGCCGAGGCACGCACGAGAGGAGGAAGGCACGCGGGTATCCGCGCGAGGTGTACAGCAAGCGGAATGCTTGGCTGGAGCGCGGAGGCGGAAGGCACGGGATCGAGCGGCGGACCGGCGGTGGATGCGCACGAAGCCACCAATGATGGCTCCGACAGCGCCTTCTCAATTCTAGTCTTGCTCGCAAGCACTGTCTCGGGCTGACGGGCTCCACTAAGAAGCCCGCGAGATGCTCGACGAAATGGCGCCTCGAACTCGAAGCCACAGGCGCATGAGAATCGCCGGATGAGGTAATCCAATCGGCTCACTTTGTGGCCATTGGTTCTGCCGTCGGAGTTTCTTGTACTATCGTTGAGGACAACTGTAGGAGACCGAGAATTTGTGTAGCAATATATTGGAATCATACTATTTTATCTTCAAAAGCAATGGATGGAATTTAGTTGACTTTGACTAGAACAGTTCCTGATAAAGAAAATTTGGTATGCTATCGTGACCAACCAAATTCTCTGTTTCTTCCATAGTAAGCAGATTCCTCGGCTTCTCATAGTCAACCACTTGGCGTGGAACTCTACCTTTTAATCTCACACACAATTATTTGTGCCAAGATATGCCAGTCAAAGACCTAGTTATGTGAATTTGAATTGAGCAATCCTTACTGAACTGGTACTTGAACAAGTGATGCACCCACTCTTGAACCACTTCAGCATCATGGACACATTGCACTGCCTCCACATGTAAACATTCCTGAATAACACACCTCTGGTATTGATTCTGTCTTGTATTTGCACCCACTACATTCTATTCCTTGACCCCAACAGCAACAATGCATCTGAGACTATGGGAGTTACTTATATTCGCATATAGTGTCAAATAGGCCAATTACATTATATTTGTTTCCCTAAACAAATGAATGAACATCCTTACTGGGACTCATGAGGATGATATACAGCAAAACGTGAAATTGGACGCCTGCTCATAAAAAGCATTTTAACATACCTAGCATTGTCTCTTTTTTTGCATTTAGAGAGATTGAAACAGAGCAATGCATGACAAAAGAAAACAAAGGCACAAATATTACTTGAGAGGATAACACAATACATTTAATGTAATGATCTAATGATAGTGTTTTGTACTTGACCCATTACAACATTTCTTACACTACTTTAAGTGCCAAGATTTCTGAACACAAGTCTAGCAGTCGCCACTTTATTCTATACTGATGAAAGTAATCAAACACCATATTTCAATATGATAGCTGGTAAATGGATCCTGTCTGGTCTCTGCAGTTTAGAATAATATTAGCTCCACATACAGTAATGCTATCATATCTTTGATCGTATGGGAAAAAGTGAATGCATTAGTTTTCTTGTACATGTAATCCCTGGTTCTTGCAAAGTCAACAACTGTCTGTGCCACAACCTTTGGCTGTTCTGTTGGTGTAAGGTAGAGTTGCATCATATCCTTCCATGAATCTTCAATTAACTCCTTTATCTTCTCACATGCACCATGCATCGTTGTGCTATGCTGCAACATATAACTATATATGTGCAACCGGGCCGCCCGGCCCGGCACGGCACGGGCCCGGTCTAGGCACGGCCCGACCGAGCCGGGCCACCCAAGGCACGGTGGGCCGCCGGGCCGTGCCGAAGCAGGCCACCGGGCCGCGCCATCGGCCTAGGCACGGCCCGGCCCAAAGGCCCGCGGGCCCACCGGGCCCAACAGGCCCGCAGTGAAATTAGTATATATATTTGCATTTATAAATATATTTTTATATTTATTTATATATATTTACATATTTATTTATATTTTTATTTCTATTTATATATATACCGTGCCGGGTCGTGCCGGCCCGCGGGCCGAGGGTGCGGCCCAGGCACGGCCTGCTGCGGGCTTCGGGCCGGCTCGGGCCCGGTAGCAACCGTGTCGGGCCGTGCTTGGGCCGGGCCGAATTATTGTGCTTTGGGCCGTGCCTTCGGCCCACGGGCTGCATGCTCATCTTTACATATAACATTGGACAGTAGAAGCATGGTGCCCTCCAGTTTGCTCTCTCTGCAACATTTTATAGTGAAAAATTAAGTAGACCGAATAAGTTAGATTTGCGTTCACTTGTTTCATTAGTTTGGTACTTTTAAACCAATACTTACTAAATTATCTAATTATATCAAGTGGAATTTGGTTACAAGATTATATTTTGTGGTGAAGTTCAGTTCCACTAAAGTATTTTAGTTCTATAAGGTGCAAAATACACATAAAGGTGTGTGAAGGTAGAGAAAGACCTCTGTTGATGTAATATCATTGGATAGTCGTACAAATGTTGTGAAACACTTGAGAAGTTCTGGATATGTCAAAAGCCAATTGAGAACTTCATTTGTTATGGTGTCATCCATTCCAACAAATGAAGAAAACGCCAGTTGAAAAGCTCCAACAGTTACTCATGAAATTTCTAGATGTTTGTTGATTGCTTCAGGAACATTATGTTCATCACTCCATTCTATCATTCTATCTCCTGAGAGTATCCTTGGGCCAATATCTTTAACTGCAACATATAAACTTGTGAAACATTTACGTAGTAATATCAGTGCGAAAGTATAACGATTTCTTGAAGAATGTTTTGCTATGAAAATTTTCAGTTCATAAGTTTGGAATTTTCCATGCACAAAACTGGGGCAGGGCGGGGGGGGGGGGGGGGGGGGGGGGGGGGGGGTTGTTCTTAACAGAATTTTGATCATATAAATCTGAATGATTAGCTGAAAGGTTGAAGTAACTGTGGATATTCAACTAAATGCATGTATTTGCTAAGTAACTTGTAGTCTAGTCAATATATACTTTCCTATCTGACTAGTACTAATTAAGCCACCTAATCCGCTGCCTTCTTATGCTACAGTAACCATGGTGGAGCCCATTGCTGCTGTATGCTGAACATGAAGCCCTCACAATGTCCATGACAGATGTTTAACATGTACAAAAGACGGCAACTACAAATGTATGTTACAGTGGAAATGGAGATAAAAACTACATCATCAATATGGATTACTAGATTACTAGATTGCTAGGGAAACATTTAGTTGTACCTGTCTATCGCTTTGGCAAGCAGCTTGCCCTCCTCTGTTGTCCTGTAGGTATCAATTATATCATCTAGTATGGTGATAAAGGTTGTCATTTTCGTTAGTATAACTCGTGAAACAGAATATTTGGGCTCAGAGCATGCTCCTGCCATCCAGAAATGCATTTCAACTACTCTGTCTGGAATAAAACTAAAATATGTTTCCACATTAAGCTGCTTCCACCACCTGTAATGGTACAACTGTAAATATCTGATGTATAGTTGACTAATTAATAGGAATTTAAAATTCAAATTATGCACTAGCTTACACTGTGACTGTTTTGAGTTTCTCACAACAAAGAATTTGAAGGAGGTTGAAGTTCAGTTTTGCAAACTCTAAGTCTAACATGCCTTGCTTCCAGTATTTAACCCTCCAGAAGAGAGGCGTTTGAAGGGACAGAGAGACTTCATCTGCTAATTTGGATTCTAACGAGGTCAATGCGGCTTCAAGGTGGCTTCTAGTGAATATAATAGTTTCATCAAGTACTTCCTCGCCATGAGTCCTAAGGTATGCTGCATTATATAAGCTCAAAAGACATCTGATATCATCAGAAGCAAAATTTACTTCCTTGTCTTTGAAATTTAGAAATACATCTGCCAAGTTAATCAAATAAGTCATATTAATTATTTCACATCCAAAAGTACACACATGAAACCCAACATATCAATGGAAATCAGACTGCCCTTTAGTGGTTGTTTAAAAACAGCCCGAATGGTTTTTACATAGTAACACTAAAATATACATATTTGTGTAAAACTCAGATATTATAAAATGTATACATATTTGTGCATGTAAAATAAGAACTCTATCAAATATTTTTTTTTTGTAAAGAAAACTAAATCCCAGTCTGCCTCATATACTTATGATAGTAATTAATTGGATGCCAATGTGGTACTTATAATCCTCCTATTGATTAAAGGTAAATTAAATGACCACCTATAGCTTATCTAATCACATTAACTTGATTTTGTTTAGATCATTCAGACGGTTTTTAATGGTTTAAACGTTCCAACCATTTAATTTATTGTTTAGAGCCTAAACAACATAGGTGACCTGCCTTTACTGTTTATGCGCCTTTAAATAGACTCCACAATATTTAGGTGAACAGTGACTATACACTAATGGATAAATTTTCAATTTAGAATTTAGAACAACCATAGAAATTACAGTAAGGAAGAAAGAGAATTTATGGTGCACCATCCTTCGGTGGCAAGACCATGTGTGTCTGTCTCCTTGGGCAACACCCTCTCGGGCTGGAGATTATACGAATAAGCCATTGGGTGGATTATGTTGGAAAATTAGGGCCTGTTGATAGTGCTCTACTCCTAGTTTATCTAGCTATGTTTCTTGATTCTTTGGTGGAATGATAGATCCTACCTGATTGTAATTTGTGTATTTTCATTAATGGCCAAACTAAGATTTTGCATCCATCTCTGTTTAAATCTAAGCCCGTTCTCGCTCTGTTTAAACACGTTTGTGTAATTATGCTGCCACCGCCGAATACTTCTCCTTTTGATTACTTCTGTTGTGACGTTCTCTCTTTTTATGTGGTGCAAGGAAGAATCTCTTTTGGGTGGCAGAAAGATATGAACAAGGTAGAAAAGTCTCGTTCAAAAAGACTAGACTAGCCATTGCTGGTTAAAGTGAAGTCAGTCAAGTCAAGAGAGACAAACCTATCATCATATCATATTAGCGACAGATCCACAAACAATCCGGACCGGACGGCACGTCGTCTCTAGGTTTCCCATGCACACGTTCTGTGGACTAAAATACACAGTTCTCCGGCCTGCCACGCGTGAGTAGTAGTCTCCACTGAATCCATCAGTGGCGGAGGGAAAGGCAGGCTGAGAGGCCAAGCACGTCCGACATTTATATGTCCCCAAAATGCATTCCATTAATTAATATAAGAACTATTTAATAATTTAATTAGCTAGTTAATGATCTGATACTATTGGGCTTTGATTCTATATACTTTCTCCATTTTAATCACAACGATCGGTCTTACAGTAGGGTTTTGTATCTTACTAGTTTGATTCTATTGAGCTATATACTGGCTTTAATCCGTACAAATCATCTGTGGAACAATGTTTTTCTCTCCTAACAAATCAGTCATATAAATAAACAGAAGCCGCCTGCCGAACATATAGCTCGTACACTTATACTTCCTCTTTATAATTAGCACATCAGTCTGCACAAAGTTGTTAATATCACCATGTCTAAGTAGGTATATAGGTCCACACGTCGTGCAACCTGCTGATCATGTATTTTGGGTGGGAGAGACAATCTTCATGAAATGAATTCTCCACTCTTTTCTCTTAATTAAAAGCTGTGCGGTTTAATTATCCAAAAGGCTGGATCGGAACCTTTATATTAAGCCTCAGAGTGAGTGAGGACATGAAGAAGGTGATGGATCGGAGCAAAACAAGGACCACATTTCAGGGGGAACATCCTCCCTTAAAGGCCGTGGCATGCACCTTATCATCTTGAGATTCACATCAAGATCTGGTTCTTTGTAGGTTTGTAACCCAACTTCAGGGAAAAGAATATGTGATCAGAAACTCTCATCCCTTACCTCCTCGCTAGCTAGAAGACATGCATATGCCTTCAATACGTACCCATGCATCATGGGAGCTCAGTCCATTCATGCATATATATGCATCCAAAATCAGCTCTTGGGCATTCAACTCTCTTGTGTGGAGATTTTAATTTAGCCAGCTTGTGTTACACACTCTTATTAGCACTTAACTTGTTGCAATGTGGAGCTCCATGGTGTTTGGCTCTCTCATCCTCCTCCTCCTCCTGCCTACCAGAGCTTATGGTAATGATACTTTTTGCTTCGGGATTATCTACATATATTTGTGCCCGTTTCCTGAATTCAGTGGTGTACTTGATCTTCCTTTTTTTTATTTATCTCTCGTTTCGTGTATAATATAGCATGATGATATGGTCTTATATTAATTAAACTGTGTACGTCGTACGTACTGATTGTAAATATATGTATTCCATATATTTTCGTCTTCTATCTATCTACAGGACTTGGGAGGCTGGACATGCAGCTCCACACAGCACAACAGCTGCACAAGACGAAGGTCGATAGCCAGAAGGTTAGTGACGCAGCTCTTTCTAGCATTCTCCATTAGCTCGTTTTCTTCTTCATCTATCACACACAGACAGTGGCATCTTGCTTATTAGCTGCTTGCTTGCATGTAACTGGCCACATGCATGCATGTCTGTGTGTCTCTGATGTGTGTGGATTAATTACTGTAGGAGGAGATGCCGGCTGACTTCATGTGGCAACGGCGACCACCGCCATCCTACAGCACGACACCGCCGGAGCATCGCCTGACGACGACGAGCACGGGACGTGCAGCTGAGAAGGACGGAGAGGCGAAGGAGATGAGGAGGGCTCACCGTGGGCCTCGTGGGGTGGTGGAGCCCAGATTAATCCACGAAGATTACGTCGGGCCCAGCGGTCATTCACCCAACCACCACCGGGCAATACCATGCGGCCCATGCAAGCCTTGAAGTTGAGCAGCCCCTGCTTCCTAATCTCAGTTGTGTCTCTCCGGCGGTGAACACATGTTGCTTGTGTCCCGGACATGCGTGTTATAGGTGGAGTGTGTGGTCCACTAGTAGCATTTAGGAGTTCTAAGTTGGCCCACATCGCCACTCACTACCGGAATTCTGTTCGTTGCCGAGAGTTTTGGCTTTGCCGAGGGCTAAAACTCGGGCACTCGGCAAAGACGAGGGCCTTCCTCTTAGCCCTTGGCAAAGAAATTTTCAAAATATATTTTGAAACACTAAATTAATTTAAATAAAAAAGTTTTCTACTCTTTGCCGAGGGCCTACCTTTTGGCCCTCGGCAAAGACCTCTTTGCCGAGGGCCTTCCTTTTAGCCCTCGGCAAAGAAATTTTCAAAATATATTCTGGAGCACTAAATTAATTTAAATAAAAAATTTTCTACTCTTTGCCGAGGGCCTACCTTTTACCGAGGGCTCTTTGCCGAGGGCTGCCCTCGGCAAAGCCTTTGCCGAGGGTTTTTTGGGCCTTTGCTGAGGGCCAGAGGCCCTCGGCAAAGAACCGAATTCCAGTAATGACTTTTGGCCCTAGTTCAAGTTAACGTTTCTCACTACCAAGTGTTTGATAAGTTCATCTGGATGAGTTTTGGTCCACTACTGCAAAGAGGGGCTTTTGCCTCGGTTGGGAACAGGCTTTAGCCCCGGTTTTCCAACCGGGGCTAGCAATCCGAGACTAAAGGTGAGAAATCCCGGAACCTTTAGTCCCGGGTGTTCCCAACCGGGGCTAAAGGCTCCCACAAGAGAAAAAATAAATGTGCATCTATGAGATTGAAACTCAGCACCTCTCGCTTCGCGCACACTTACCAACTCGGCTACACAACCCACGTGATATAGTTCTGGACGTTTTCCTTTTGAATTCACTCGTGAAGGATCTTTAGTCCCGGTTGGTAATACCAACCGAGACTAAAAGGACCTTTAGTCTCGGTTGGTAACACCAACCAGGACTAAAAGGTCACCCTTTAATCCCGGTTGGTATTACCAACCGGGACTAAAGGTTAGGGACCTTTAGTCCGGGTTGGTAATACCAACCGGGACTAAAGATGCACCTTTAGTCTTGGTTGGTTTTACCAAACCGGGACTAAAAGTCTTTAGTCCCAGACACATTTTTTTGTCGAGACTAAAGCTCAGTTGATAGATCGTCCAAAGGCTTGTTCTCGCCTTTTGGATCAACACAATTATCACCTGTAAAATACAAAAACAAGTACTCTCTCTGTTATAAATTATGAGTCGCTTTGACTTTTTTTTGGTACATCCATTTTACTATACATCAGGTATAATATATGTCTAGATGATACATAGCAAAATGGATGTACTGAAAAAGTTAAAACGACTTATAATTTGGACGAAGTATAAATAAAAAAGATAAACAAACAGATAGATATACATGCATGTGATAGCATGTGGAGATGTCTGGGTTTTAGGCATCGGACGTCGCAACTTACTCGAAACTTTCTCATTTTTTTACCAAAACCTCTACATGTGATAGTATGACTCCCCGACAAGTTTCGTAATTTTCGGACTTCGTTCAAATTTTATAAAATCTAATACACTTTTCCCACAAGTTGTTCGTTATGTTACGGCAACAAGATGCTCGATATTTCATGTGACTTCCTGGATACCACCTCAACATATACAAAATATCATGAATATCATTTTTTGAATCACCTAATTTCATTATTTCATGCACCTGCAGTTCAAATTTGAAGTATGCAAAAAAATTCATCGAAACGAAAAAAACTAACGAAATATACCAAACAAAGTCAAATTTGAACAAGGAGTTTTAAATAATGTGGGAAGGGCTCACAAAAAAATAGGGCCAAAAAAGAAAAATTCTTCCCCGAGTGCCAGGAAGTCACCCTGGGCACGAAATACCGAGAATCGAGAACCGAACCGAAAATACCGAGAACCGAACCGAAAAATACCGAAACCAAAAAATTCGGATCCTGTTCGGTTCCTATTTCTCAGGAACCGAATTTACCGAGGTAAATACCGAACCGAACCGAATTACCGAATTTAGCTGAAATGTGATAAGTTTGAGTGTTGTTATATTATTTATTGTACTATTGTAGACTATTATATTATGTATGTTTGGCACTCACACTTATAGTCTTGTGGACTTTTACATGTATATGTATTTTGCACTATTATTATCTACGAAATCATGTTAAAATTGGCTTTTGAACATGTCATTATATCTTATATATGATTAGTTCGGTACTGTTCTGTAAATACCGAAACCGAACCGAGTTTACCGATACCGAACCGAACTGATGGTACCAAAATTTTTTAGGAACCGATCGGTACCAATTTCTCAGGAACCGAATTTACCGAGGTACCGAGGAACTGAACCGATCGGTTCGGTATTTACCGAATGCCTAGGCTGACCAGGAAGAGGCACTCGGGGAAGAGGTCAGCTTCCTCGAGAGCCAACGCTTGGCACTCGGGGAAGTTTTTTTTTAAAAAAAATTATAACGGCGTAGAAGAGTTGGCCGTCAAGTTACACTTTTCTTCCTCGAGTGCTGCTCTTCCCCGAGTGTTGCACTCGGGGAAGAGGGCCTTCCCTGAGTGCCGATCTTTACCGAGTGTCGGGCACTCTGCGGCACTCGGGGAAGAGCTCTTCCTGGAGTGCAATTCTTCCCCGAGTGCAACACTCGGGGAGGATTGGCTTCCCCGAGTGCCCGGTTTTTGGCACTCGGGGAAGCCTACAACACTCGGGAAATTTTGGCTCTCTCGTAGTGTATGTGTCTATAGATAGATAGATACAAAGAGATAGACAAATATAGAGCAATAGACAAATAGAAAGTTAGGTAGGTAGATAGATAGATAGAGAAAGAAATAGACAAATAGAAAGTTAGGTAGATAGATAGAGAAAGAAATAGACAAATAGAGACAAATATAGAGCGATAAACAAATAGATAGATAGAGAAATAGGAGAAAAAGATAGATAGAGAGAGAGAGATAGACAAACTGATAGATAGATTGATAGATAGACAAATAGATAGATAATGAGATTGACAAATAGAGAGATATGCAGACAACTGAAAAATATCTAGTGGTTCTAAACGGGGCCTGTTTGGGAGGATTCTATGGATGAAAATGATTATCTTTGATTTTTTAGCATAAACTCTCAAAATCAGGATAGAGAATCACTTCACAGAATCAGGTGAAGCTACTTTTTCCAGCTCTAAGTCTCTTAGTTTATTTCAGAGAATCATTTCACTGAATCAGCAAACAATCACTTCTTGCTGAAAATACGTTTGACAGTCAGAGAGTGATTCCCCAAGAATCCGATCCGCGGAGCGCTTCCAAATGGCCCCACTGAATCTACACGCCGGAGAGGAAAGGGAAGTGATAATATATACTGCACACAGTTCATCGATTAAGGACAAAAAAGCATATCTCAAAATGTGGCATCTCAGGAGTTTGGTCTCGAAGTTCTTATCTAGCGCATGTGTCACACCACAAAAGCAATAACAAAAGGGGGACATAAATTTCATGCTGATGTTGTTGGTATTTCTTAGCGTAAGCAGAAAAGTCCGCAAGCACACGAAAGTACGTTGTAGCACTTCACCCGGAAGTATTATCAGGGTATCGTATTTTCCACAGGGAACGGTGTGCTATAGTCCCTTGGTCTAGTTCTCCTAGATAAGACACGCAGAAGGGTAACGAGGGTAGCAAGTTCTTCTAAGGAACTGGTCCTTATGTGATATAAGTGTAGCCAACAAAGCCTACTTCGGTCAACGGGTGAGGTTGGTTTCCCAACCTATGCCGATATAGCTCTACCTGGAATCCCGAACGTGGGTGGATTACTGAGGACGGACAGGGCTATCACCACCTGCCGCCTACCTCCTCAACCGTGGAGACCCAGGCAACCAACATGTGATCACTTAGCCTAAACACCGCGTTTACGCTAAGTACCACTACTTCTAGCGGTAGCTAGGGCTTGCACCTTCTTACTAGAGCACCCACCCGAAGGTGAACGACCGGTCCAGCAGACTAAGTTAGCGAAAGCTTAAACACAATAAGAACTTTAGAACCAAGATGAACACGAACTCTTATACTTTAAGTAGTATGCAAGATCGTAGAGGTACAAGCAAGATTATACCAGCGATTCCGGTGTTCCTCCTGCGAAGTGTACAAGCGTGACGGACCAGAATGTCAGAGACATCATCAGAAGATGATTACTCGGACCAGCTCTGGACGTCGCGAGAAGATCCAAAGACATGCTATGAAGTGACATGGATTAGGACTCTCATTGTAACTTAGTCGAGTTCTAAAGGAAGTCTTGTAATAAGAATAGGACTCCTGTGTTGTAACCGACTAGGACTCGGTTAGTGCTAAGCTTCGCCTGATTATATAAGGGGAAGCGGGCATACACCTCTATCATTGAATCTCAGATCATAACACAAGGCACACGCCGCCACTGGGCGTAAGGTATTACGCTATTAAGCGGCCTGAACCAGTATAAATCGTTGTCCCTGTGTACTCGCCGAGTTCTACGAATGTCGATCCCCACCGAACAAATCATCTGGGAATCCCCAAGACGAGTTGCCGGTTAACAAACACCGACAGCTGGCGCGCCAGGTAGGGGCTCTCGGCAATTCCACGATCAAGAGCTCGATGAACCACTTCAACATATTCTCGGCAGGATCAATTTTTGTTTTTGGCTTGTGGACTTGCATCACGGATGATCAAGGAAAGCTGCATCGACAACTTGAAACTGACTCAGAAGCGCAAGCCACGTCAAAGATAGATCATCTCGCCCGAGACCTAGCAAACCTCACAATCCAAGAATCGCAAGAATCTGGGGACCAGGCAGAATCATCTGACTCCTACTCGGATACGAATTCTCGATCCAGGAAGGACTCAGATTACATACACTATATCCCCTTTGGACTGCATAACTCAGCTAAAAGCTTTCAAGAATTGATCGGATTGAAATCCCGAAAGCTTCAACAGATCCTGCTGACAGGAGCTCAGCAGGGACTCGTTTTCAGCTCAACCGAGGAAGGCAACATCGTCCATTGGCCAATACAAACCAGCCTCGGCTAGGTTGGTTGGCACAATCGACCAACAACTCCCTTACCAATATGGACATCAGCTCTCCTTTGAGGAGCACGATACCTCAACAGAGCTAATCTTCGGTGCTTCTACCCCGGAATCGGTTACACCGGGATCAATAAACCAAGGCTACACTCACGAAGTCTTCATGGTAGGACACCAATCATCTCTACGACCTCCGACTCCTCCAGATGTCTTCCGAGATGATGAGACCTTGAGTATGATATCTGATGACGATCCAGAAGGACCCGATGAAACCGAGACCTAAAAGCAGAAAGACTAAGGAGGAATTTGGCAAAAGACGCTCGTAGAAGGCGAGCAACTCATCGTAAGGAGGCTATGGAGCGCTACCATGACGGCTTGAAGAATATAATAATCGAAGGCGTTTGGAAGAGGAAGCTGAGCGTCAAATTCGTCAACAGCGGGATCAGGAAATTCAGTCTCACGACGATCGCAATTGACAACGAGCCGACTGCTCGCGCAACCTCGAACCTGAATTCGTGAGGGTAGCCGGTCACAAAGTGTACCAAACACCCTACTAGAACATCATGGCCCTAGCCACAGAGATGGGAGCTAAAGACAACCGCTCACCTGATGAAGAACGATGACTGATCATGCTTCAGACTACGGCACTACAACTCAAAGGTAGAAACCTGGAGTCTCTAGCTGATGATCAAGACTCATCTCATCCAAGCCAAAGGCGGCCTGTTCATGAACGACTTGGCCGAGTCCCAGCCAGGAGTCGTCTAGGCAACCGAGTCCCCGACCAAGCTGAAGGAGGAGCTGAATCATCATATCGAGGAGTTGACATCTTAGAATCCGACGTAGTCGATCGCTTCCCCTGCTTTTCCTAGAGGCTCCGAGCAGTCCCGTTCCCACGAAAGTTCAAACCCGGGAACTACTCAAAGTATGACGGGAATATAGAACCTAAACGGTGGCTCAGGCTGTATGCTCAAGCAGTCGAGTTAGCTGGAGGAAGCAATGATGTCAAAGCATTATTTCTCCCCATGGCTCTAGAAACAATGCCTCTTGCCTGGTTCGACAGACTTAAGCCCGAGTCCATTGACTCCTGGGAACAACTTCACCGCATTTTCATAGAGAACTTTGCATGTGTCCCTGAGAGATCAGACCCTCAGACTAAACTTAGAACCTGCAAGCAGTAGAAAAATGAGACCATGCGAGAGTACTATCGACGCTTCTTCGAGATCCGCTCCATAGTCTCAGACATAATGGACAGAGAAGTAATCGACCTTTTCGGCAATGGAATTTGCGAAAGGTACAATTACAAGCATTTCATCAAGTATGACCCGACCACCGCCGACGAGTTTCATCAGGCAATAAACTCCATGATGGCAGCAGAAGAACGCACACATGAGCGCTTCCCCGAGAGGAACATGCAGGGTGATCGAGGAAATAACCAAAGAGGAATCCAGACCGCTCAGCAAAACACCCGCAAAAGAACCGGGGACATCACTCTTGCAGCCATGGAACCTCAGAAGAAAGGGAACAAACCTTCAAGCTTTGATGACCTCCTAGATGGCCCATGTCCTTTCCATCCAAAAGGAGGACACCAGGCTAGGCATTGTCGACAACTTAAAGAGCGAGGTTTGAACTCCGACTTCAACAAAAACAGAAAAGACAAGGGGAAGAGAGCGGTCGAAGACCCTCAACAGGACGCCGACGGTTTCCAACACCCCAAAGGCACCATCAATGTTATATTTGGGGGAGTCACCACAAGCGATAGCAAGCGCCTTCAAAAGCTTTCCTTGCGGGAAATCATGTCAACCGAATCAGCAACCCCTAGATATCTTGATTGGTCTGAGCATCCGATCAATTTTACTCGAGCAGACCAATGGACCAGTGTCTCCAATGCAAGGCACTACCCGCTAGTCCTTGATCCTACGGTCGCCGGGTTCAAATTGGGAAGAGTACTCATCGATGGAGGAGCAGGACTTAATGTCAACTTTGCGAGTACCTTACGCAAAATGAACTTGGACCTAGCAACTTAGCTCACACCATCAAGCGCCCCCTTTTACGGCATAGTACCCGGAAATGTGGCTATACCACTCGGAAGGACAATACTACCCGTCACTTTTGGGACTCAGGCCAACTACCGAACAGAGTACATCAGTTTCGAGGTAGCCGACTTCGAGTCATCATACCACGCCATATTTGGACGACTAGCTATCACCAAGTTCATGGTAGTGCCACACTATCCATATCTCCTGCTAAACATGTCGGGTCCTAAAGGCATCCTAACTTTCAAGGGCAACTTGAAGCGATCCTTCGAATGTGACACAGAAGCTGTCCAAATCGCTGAAAAGGCTCAACTCACCCTGGAAGTATAGGAACTCGCGCAGATGGTACATAACGCCAATCCAGGAGATTCAGAAATCCCAACCAAGAAGGCGGGTACTATCCAACCACCAGCAGAAGTTTCTACAAAAGCTATTGATCTGGAAATCGGTGATCCCTCAAAGACGGTGGTTATCAACGCTCACCTATCCGAAGAATAGGAAATCACGCTCACCAAGTTTCTCAGAGCAAACAAAGAAATATTGCCTGGAAGCCGGCTGACATGCCAGGTGTTCCAAGGAACTTGGCTGAGCACAAATTGGAATTAAAAGAGGTTCCAGACCCATCAAGCAAAGACTACGATGGTTCTCGCCAGAGAAAAAAGAAGCAATCAAGAAGGAAATAGCCAAACTACTAGCAGCTGGGTTCATCAGAGAAATTCTCCACCCTGAGTGGCTAGCTAACCCAGTACTAGTCAAAAAGAAGAACTCCGCAGAATGGTGCATGTGTGTCGACTACACAGACCTCAACAAACATTGTCCAAAGGATCCTTTTGGATTACCAAGGATAGATCAAATAGTTGATGCCACCGCGGGCTCCTCTCTATTATCCTTTCTAGACTGTTACTCGGGCTACCATTAGATTGCTCTCAAGGAAGAAGATCAAACAAAGACAACATTTATAACTCCCTTTGGGGCCTATTGTTACAAAACCATGTCTTTCGGATTGAAGAATGCAGGCGCCACTTATCAACGAGCTATCCAAGATTGCCTAGGCGACCAAATCGGCTGCAATGTGGAAGCTTATGTTGATGACGTGGTTATAAAAAACAAAGGATCCGACTACACTCATATCAGACCTAGAGGAAACCTTCACCCGACTACGCAGCTATAAGTGGAGGCTCAATCCCACAAAATGTGTATTCGGAGTACCCTCAGGCCAGTTACTCGGGTTCTTAGTTAGCCATCGAGGCCAGCCAAAAGCAGATCAAGGCTATCACCAGTATGAAGCCACCAACCTCGGTCAAAGATGTTTAGAAGCTCACCGGGTGTATGGCCGCGCTTAATAGATTTATCTCACGATTAGGAGAAAAGGGACTACCTTTCTTCAAATTGCTAAAAGCCGGTGATAAACTTCAGTGGACGGAAGAAGCGAACAGGGCCTTTGAACAACTCAAAGGATACCTCACCAATTCTCCTATACTAACACCGCCAGAACCCAGGGAACCAATGATGCTATACATTGCGGCTACCACACATGTTGTAAGCATAGCAATAGTACTGGAACGCAAAGATGAGAAGCATGTCTAAAATACCCAGCGACCAGTATACTACATCAACGAGGTACTTTCCGACTCAAAGGTCAGGTACCCACAAGTTCAAAAGTTGCTCTATGCTTTACTCATATCATCAAGGAAGCTACGACACTACTTTGAATCCCACAAAATCACAGTCGTCACAGATTTTCCATTGGGAGAAATCCTTCACAACCGTGATGCTACAGGAAGAATTTCTAAATGGGCAGTCAAGTTGGGAGCACTCAATATCAAGTTCATCCCAAGAAAGGCAATCAAGTCGAAGCCTTGGCTGATTTCGTCGCTGAGTGGACAGAATTTCAGTAGGATCAAGACACAGCTATTCCAGAAACATTGGAAAATGTACTTCGATGGGTCCCTAAAACTCGGAGGCGCATGTGCTAGAGTTTTACTTGTATCTCCTGCAGGAGAGCAACTCAAGTATGTCCTGCAAATCATGTGGCCAGCCACCAATAATGAAGCAGAGTACGAAGCGCTACTACACGGGCTAAGACTAGCAGACACATTGGGAATCAAGCGACTACTAGCCTATGGCGATTCTTTCGTGGTGATTCATCAAGTCAACAAAGACTGGGACTGCACCAATTGTTGGGACGGTACCCAGACCGCAGGCGCCTCCAACCCGCAATACCGAAGGATGACGGAGCTTTCGTGCGAAAGGGAGCATTCGCGCGAAAGCACGCGTTTCGGCTCACTGACCGAAGAATGACGGAGCTTTCGTGCGAAAGGGAGCGTTCGCGCGGAAGCACGCGTTTCAGCTCGCTGACCGAAGGATGACGGTGCTTTCGTGCGAAAGGGAGCATTCGCGCGAAAGCACGCGTTTCGGCTCGCTGACCGAAGGATGACGGAGCTTTCGTGCGAAAGGGAGCACTCGCGCGGGAGCACGCGTTTTGGCTCGCTGACCGAAGGATGACGGGGCTTTCGTGCGAAAGGAGCCCGGCGTTTCCGGCGGGAGTTTTCGTCATTCATGACTTTGGTTTTTCATAGGTTTTCGCAGGTCGCCGGAAGCCTGGGTCAAAGGGAGCGGGCCCATCGGTCAGGAAAAGGAGCCGAGGGACGCTAGGCCCGCCAAAGGGCGAAGTTACGATGACGCCCCTCATGCCGGAAGAGGCGGCGTACGGCCATGGGGTAGTTGAGTAGGGCATCATTGTAATTCTGACAGAGTGGTTGGAAGGGCTTTCCTGTACTTTCAAGCTGATCTGGATTGATATAAAAAGCTCCCAGCCTCCCAAGGGAGGGGGGAGAGGAACACTGTTCATTGAACCTGATTCCTTCTTTTGTTGCGTTTACTTCCACTTTCATTCTGTGCATTCACTCGTGCGACAACCTGCTGTTTCGGGGTCTCGGTCCCGAAACAACATTGGCGCCCACCGTGGTTGTCGCCCGAGCTTACCATGCCACCGAGGAAGGCGCCGAGGATGGTCGACAATCCTGAGGCGGTTGCCACGAATAAGGATGGCCATGGCACAATCGCGGCATCCGCTTTAACCACTCAAATACCACCAAATACAGCCCAAGACACCCAAGCTTTCGGCAGCATGCTCCTGACGGGAACCCAGTTACCGCCGATAGCAACCTCAAGCCGTGACTCGCAGCCTTTCGGCAGAGATGGCACGCCGGAAGGGAACGTCCAAGACGAGCCCAACGACGAAGAAGACGATGATGCTGAAGTTACCAGGCATGCCCAAGCAATCAGAATGCTGACGAAGCAGCAAGAAGAAATCGAAAGGTTGGTTCAGCAAAGAGATCAGTTGCAGCGGCAGCTTGCGGCAAAAGCAAGGGAAGATGAAATTCGTGACGCCTTTCGTCAGGCGGAGGCGCAGAGGAGGCAACTGGAAAAGGAAATTCAGGAACTGCGAAAGGCTGGAGGAGGCCCGATCCCAATAATTCAAGAAAATGTGTTCGTGCCAAGGCGAGAGCAGCCGCCAGCTTTCGACAATGCAATCGACGAAACCTCCCCACTTTCAAGAGAATTGCAAGCCCATCCGTGGCCACTCAACTACAAGCCACGCATTCCGACTTTCGACGGCAAGACGAATCCGCGCAAATTCTTGGCGAGCTACGAGACAGCCATTTTTTCGGCAGGCGGGGACAATCAGGCCCTGGCGAAATCTCTCATTCTGGTAGTCGAAGACGTGGCGCACGATTGGTACACCACACTCAAGCCACTATCCATCTATTCGTGGGCTCAGTTGAAGGCCGAATTGCTCGCCACTTTCCAAGGATTCTGGCTGGATGTCAAGACCACGCGAGACCTCATGAATTGCACCCAGCAAGACGACGAACCCTTATCCGAGTACCTCAAACGCTTCATCCAGCTGAAAGCTCAAGCTCCGAATGTGCCGGAAGCCGCGGTGATTGCAGCAGCAACCGAGGGCTTGGGAACCGAACAGTGTGCCACTCACTTGTCCAGAGAACCGCCGAAAACTGTCAAGGAATTGTTCGATGTGATGAACGCATATGCAAGGTCAGATGATGACTTTCGGCGGCGCAAAGCCGCCCGCTTGGTGCAGAGACAAGCGATGAAAGCGAGTCGACCGCCGCAAGTGCCGAATCAAAGGATAGTTAGACCTTTCCGGACAATCAACACTCTGCAGGAAGAACCAGTGCAGTCAGCAGCGGGCATCGAGAGGCCAGACATGGCCAACTTTCAGCCCCAAAGGGGATTCGATCAACCTTTCTGCGGAGGGCGCGGTGGAAGGACAGGACATGGCGGCCGAGACGGTAGAGGCCGCGGAAGAGGAGCCAGGCCTCCGTACTGTGTCATCTGCGATGGCAATTTCGGTCACACCACCCGAGACTGTAAATACAGCAAGATGGTGAAAGAGATAAAAGACAAGGATCAAGCTTCAGCTTCTGGCGAAAGCTCCAAGCATGTTTTTCACAATTCACAAGATCCGGCAACAGGAGCGGTAGCATGCAGCAACTACGCAAGCACAACTATGCATCCCCCGCAGTACATGCCTCCCCAGAATTTGCATTGGTACAATCCGGCATATCAGGGTTACCAGGTCCCGGTCTTTGCGCCGTAGTCGGTGGTAGTTTCGTCACCCATGCACTATCAGCGCCAACCAACACCGCCGCCAGCGTTTCCGGCTCTAGCCCAACCCCAGGGGCAGCAAGCACAACCCAGCTACCAGCAGGGACAGGAGATAGAAAATGAAGCTAGCGCAATCAACAACATCCTCCCGTCAAGAGGCCACATTTTCGCCATCACGGGCGGATCCAATCTGGAGCACGAAAGTAAAAGGGCGAGAAAGGACTATCATCGAAGATTCCAGACGGTATCACCAAGGCTTCCGCTGAACAGGCCAGCTTGGTCACTAGCGCCGATATGTTTTGATGAGTCAGATTTCAAAGTTCGCGATTACCCGCATTGCGACGCTTTCGTCGCCACGGCCAATGTGGTCGGTTTCACCTTGCATAACATCTTGATCGACACCGGAAGCTCAGCAGACATTCTATTCGTCAAAGCTTTCGAAGCGATGGGAATGGACAGGCGCAGTTTGGACCCCGCTGGCAATTCCTTGTACGGATTTGGGGGAAGAAAGATCGACGCTATCGGCACGAAACAAATCCCGATATCTTTCGCCGAGGAAGAGAGAGTACGCACCGAGATGGTGACGTTCGATATAGTGAACATGGACTACCCATACACAACCATTTTTGGCAGAGGCTTCACAAACAAGTTCAATGTAATAATCAAGCAAAGCTACTTGTGTATGAAAATGCCATCACCTTTCGGCATCATTACTGTGCACGGAGATCAGCAAGCATCCAGGAGAATCGAAGGCAGGCCGACCCCAGGCTACAGTCTCATAAACGAGGTGGCGAAAAATGACGAAACGCAAGCAACCGTCGAAGCGCACGCCGCCGTCAGCTCGACCGAATATAAGGCCGGAGCAGCCGAAGAGACGGTGAGAATCCCGCTCGCATCTTCAAGGCCCGAATGAACTGTGCACATCGGGACCAGCATGCCGGAAGAAGAAAGGAACGCTTTGGCATCTTTTCTCGCGAACAACGATGACATTTTCGCTTGGTCAGCAAGCGATTTGCAAGGCGTTAGTAGAGATCTTGCCCAGCATAGTTTAAACGTCGCAAGCGGCGCTATGCCCAGAAAGCAAAAACTGAGAAAGATGTCAAACGAAAGGGCAGATACGGCGAAAGCCGAAGTGCAAAGATTGCTCGATGCGGGAGTAATCCGACCAGTCCAGTATCCCAAATGGCTGGCGAACGTTGTCTTGGTGAAAAAGAAGAACGGAAAGTGGCGAATGTGCGTCGATTTCACCGACATCAACAAATGCTGCCCGAAGGATCCGTATCCTTTGCCTCGTATCGACAAGCTTGTCGACATTGCAGCCGGTTGTGAAATAATGAGTTTGCTAGATTGTTTTTTAGGTTATCACCAGATATGGCTTCATCCTGATGATGAGGAGAAAACCAGTTTCATCACCCCAACAGGCACATATTGCTATCGGCGGATGCTGGAAGGGCTGCGGAATGCAGGCCCAACTTTCTCGCGGATGACCGACAAAGTTTTCGAAAGCCAGAAGCAGCAGAAGAACTTGTTGGCCTATGTTGACGATATAGTGGTGAAAAGCGACAGACAGGAAGATCATCAAGCAGACTTACTCGAGACTTTCGGCAACCTCCGCAAAAGCGGCTTGAAGCTCAACCCTGACAAGTGTATTTTCGGCATCAAGAAAAGCAAGCTCCTTGGTTGCCTGGTGTCGGCAAGGGGAATCGAAGCCAATCCCGACAAAATAGCGGCGATCATCAACATGCAACCGCCCTCAAGCCAAAAGCAAGTGCAGAAGTTGACAGGAAGGCTGGCTTCCTTGAACAGATTTATCGCAAGATCCGCCGAAAAAGGGCTGCGTTTTTTCAGAACTCTGCGTAGCTCCGACCCTTTCGGTTGGGGGGAAGAGCAAAGGCAGGCTTTCCAGCAACTAAAGGAGTACCTGACAAGGCTAACCACGTTATCAAAACCGTCGCCGGAAGCGACGCTCTTGTTGTATCTCGCATCATCTCACACCACCGTAAGTGCAGTATTGGTGGAAGAGAAGGAACACGAAAACAAGATGACGCAGTTCCCGATCTACTTCGTCTCCGAGGCCCTGTCGGGAGCAAAACTGAACTATTCAGAGCTGGAGAAGATAGCATATACGGTGGTAATGGCTTCTAGGAAGCTAAAACATTACTTTCAATCTCACCACATCATAGTCCTATCGGCTCAACCATTGGAAGCTTTGTTCCGCAACAGCGAAGCTATCGGCCGAATTGGCAAATGGGCGGCGGAGTTAAACGAATATGTGATCGATTTCCAACACCGGTCCGCAATCAAGTCGCAAGCGTTGGCGGATTTCATAGCAGACTGGACTCCCGCGGCTTTCGACACAACTCTTGAATTCGAGGAGCCGTATGGGCAGTAAATTGTGATGGCGCTTGGGGAATGGCAGGAGCCGGAATCTCGGCGATCCTAACCCCGCCAAGAGGACCGAAGGTCAGATTTGCCGCAAGGTTGCAATTCCTCACAACCAACAACACCGCCGAATATGAAGCCGTGCTGCTGGGATTACGAAAGCTCCGAGCAATCGGAGCAAGAAGATGCATAGTCAAGTCAGATTCCCAAGTCGTCGTTGGCCACGCCGAAAAGGATTTCACAGCAAGAGAACCAGAGCTAGCCAAGTATTTGGCAGCAATCAGAAGAATGGAGAAGTATTTCGCAGGTTTCACTTTACGCCACATTCCAAGAGCCAAAAACACAGAGGCAGATGAGCTGGCCAAAGCCGTAGCACAAAATCTGCCATTACCACCAGACGTGTTCTATCAAGTCCTTTCGGCCAAAGCCGTGAAATCAGAGGAAGATCACCCAAATTCGGTGCACGTTATCACCAGTGATGACTGGAGGTCGCGGATATTCGCTCACTTAGCCGGAACATACGAGCCGGAGTCTAGAAAGGACGCCGAAAGGATGACCAGTAGAGCGAAAGGTTACTCAATCATCGGAGAACAACTATTCAAGAACCGGATAGCAGCCCCCCTTCTGAAATGCATAAGCAGGCGTGAGGGCATTCAGCTACTCGAAGAGATGCATGCCGGAATGTGCGGAGCGCACAGAGGGCCTCACGAGATAGCGCACAGAGCAATGAGGCAGGGATTCTATTGGCCTTCTGCCGCATCAGACGCCAGAGAGCTAGTCAAACGTTGCAAAGGCTGCTAGATGTTCGCTGAAACCAGAAAGCCCCAGCAAACGAAACCACGCCGATAGTGCCAACCTGGCCTTTGCAGAGATGGGGCATTGACATAGTAGGTCCGTTACCAGCAGCTTCGGGCAACCTGCGCTTTGCAGCGGTAGCACTCGAGTATTTCACCAAGTGGGTGGAAGCGAAGGCCCTCGCAAGCATAACTTCCACCTCTTTAATCAAATTCGTCTGGCAGAGGATAGTCTGTCGTTTCGGCGTTCCCTCCTTCATCACCTGCGACAATGGGAAGCAGTTCGACTGTGCCGAATTCAGGAGTTTCTGCGATGAACTCAGCATCAAGCTCAATTTCGCCTCAGTAAACTACCCGCAAGCAAACGGGGCTATCGAGAGAGCGAATGGTCTAATCTTTTCAGCAATATCAAAAACTTTGTACGACTCGCCGAAAGGCAAGTGGGCCAACACCCTAACAACAGCTGTATGGGGACACAATATCTCATGATCCAGAGCCACTGGTTTCACTCCGTTCCGATTGCTTTACGGTGAGGAGGCAGTCACCCCGGAAGAGGTAAAACTGGGCTCATTCCGAACCGAAATGGCTCCAGTGACTCAGGAGCAAAGGCACCTCAAACTCAACACCATCGAAGAGGTAAGACTGCAAGCTGCAGACAATCTCGAAAAATACCACGCCGAAACAAAGCACCACAGGGACAAGACCATAGTCCGAAAGGACATCAAGCCTGGAGACATGGTCACCATTCGGCAGCCGGACAAGCAAGGTAAGCTGCAGTCACAGTGGCAGGGCCCCTTCATCATGGCAAGCATGGCAGCACCCGGTGTATTCCGTTTGCTGAATGATAAGGGCAAAGAATCAGCCCACACATGGAACGCAAGCAACTTGCGCCACTTTTACCCGTAGTTTGTCTACTCAAACTTTGATGTAAGTTTCTCCCTGTTTTATCATTTTTCATTCTTTCGTAATCAAAATTGACTGCACTCTTTTTCCTCGCCGGGGAAGCCCTTCATCGGGGTGCGAGGTTTTTTAACGAGGCAGCCGAATGTAACCGCTACATTATGAAAGCATTCACAATTCCCCAGAAAAGTTGTGTGGCAAAGGATGAAGTCAACCAAGCATAAGGTTGAGACATTCGTCAATTAAAATATAACGAACGAGAATGTCAGCTCGTTGGGCGAAAGGAATCCTCCGCAGCCGCCGACAATCTCAGAAAGCCTGCGGGCTATGAAAAAACCGACCCTCCGACAAAACGAGAGGGCGGAACGAAAGCCTGCGGGTTATGAAAAAAAATCAACCCTCCGACAAAACGAGAGGGCGGAACGAAAGCCTGCGGGCTATGAAAAAACCGACCCTCCGACAAAATGAGAGGGCGGAACGAAAGCCTGCGGGCTATGAAAAAAACCGACCCTCCGACAAAACGAGAGGGCGGAACGAAAGCCTGCGGGCTATGAAAAAAACCGACCCTCCGACAAAACGAGAGGGCGGAACGAAAGCCTGCGGGCTATCAAAAAAACCGACCCTCCGACAAAACGAGAGGGCGGAACGAAAGCCTGTGGGCTATGAAAAAAACCGACCCTCCGCAAAACGAGAGGGCAGAACGAAAGCCTGCGGGCTATGAAAAAACCGACCCTCCGACAAAACGAGAGGGCAGAACGAAAGCCTGCGGGCTATGGAAAAACCGACCCTCCGACAAAACGAGAGGGCGGAACGAAAGCCTGCGGGCAAAACAAATCGTCTTTCCAATAGGACGGGAGGACGGTAGCGAAAGTCAAGCTGAGAAACCCCAATGGGGTCCACGACGCCAGGAAAGACAGATAGCAGTTTCCGGTAGGTGCAAAACTTGAACGCCATCTTAACTCCCCACCTACAAAACGCCGCAAGTACAGCCAAAGCAATAAATGCAGCGTCCTCGCCGCATAGGCAGGCCAATATAAATAGACACCAAAGCGCAAGCTTTTCCAACCATCCAAAGCCACAAAATCTATTCAAGTGCAAACCCCGAAAAGATAACCCAAAAGGCATAATGCGAATAGGAAGCATCAGGAGCCAAGGTTTCGCTTTAATGATTGTGTCATCGATACCGCATCCAGATAGCGCCCCCAATCCAGTAACAGTAGGTGAAAGCACCATCAAGTAGCATGCCAATCTCAAATTGCAGCTAGAATATGAGAAAAGGCAAGCACGCTGCTAGATGACAACGAGAGCGATACCGCAGGCATGATCAGGCGCAACCTTTCCAATCAAAATTGTAAAGTTACTTTCATCAACCAATTTTCAAGTGCAGCAAACCAACAGCAAAGGTTCCTACAACGTATCGGTCGAGGGGCTCGCACCGAAAGCACCCTCGCGCGAATGCGCTTGCCCCTCGTCTAAGTGTGTGGGGGCGGGCACGTCTTTACTATCGGCCGAGGGGCTCGCACCGAAAGCACCCTCGCGTGAATGCTACCGCCCCTCGTCTCAGTGTGTGGGGGTGGGCGTGTCTTTACTATCGGCCGAGGGGCTCGCAACGAAAGCACCCTCGCGCGAATGCTACTGCCCCTCGTCTAAGTGTGTGGGGGCAGGCGCGTCTTTACTATCGGCCAGGGGGCTCGCACCGAAAGCACCCTCGCGCGAATGCTACCGCCCCTCGTCTAAGTGTGTGGGGGCGGGCGCGTCTTTACTATCGGCCGAGGGGCTCGCAACAAAAGCACCCTCGCGCGAATGCTACCGCCCCTCGTCTAAGTGTGTGGGGGCGGGCGCGTCTTTACTATCGTCCGAGGAGCTCGCAACGAAAGCACCCTCGCGCGAATGCTACCGCCCCTAGTCTAAGTGTGTGGGGGCGGGCGCGTCTTTACTATCGGCCGAGGGGCTCGCAACGAAAGCACCCTCGCGTGAATGCTACCGCCCTCGTCTAAGTGTGTGGGGGCGGACGCGTCTTTACTATCCGCCGAGGGGCTCGCAACGAAAGCACCCTCACGCGAATGCTACCACCCTCGTCTAAGTGTGTGGGGGCGGACGCGTCTTTACTATCGGCCGAGGGGCTCGCACCGAAAGCACCCACGCGCGAATGCTACCGCCCCTCGTACAAGTGTGTGGGGGTGGGCGCGTCTTTACTATCGGCCAAGGGGCCCGCAATAAAAGCGCCCTCGCGCGAAAGCTACCGCCCCACGTAAAAGTGTGTGGGGGCGGGCGCGTCGTTACTATCGGTCGAGAGGCTCGCAACGAAAGCACCATCGCGCGAAAGCTACCGCCCCTCGTCTAAATGTGTGAGGGCGAGCGTGTCCTAGCTACCGGCCGAGGGGCTCACTTCATAAAGTCCTACCGTGCGGAAAGCTCGCCCATGCGGCTACGCGCGTGAGTGCCCGAACATTCCGCCATCCAGCGGCCGGCCATCGTTCGCAATCCATATAGGCGAAACAGCAAAGCCTGTAGACTTTTGCAAATCACATCAACGCAAAAAGACAAAAGCCACAAGAACTCGTTTCCTTACATAGAACTTGCAAGCAAGTTTGTACAATGTAATCAAGTTCGCGAACTACTTCCGCGACCAAGAAAAATACTATATCGCCGCTCATCCCGCGAAGGCATGGCGTCTTCGGGTTCCACCTTAACGAATGGGGCACCTTCGAAGCCTAGGGGCGCACGCGAAGCCTCGCGTCTCACCCGCCTCGCCTCAAATTCGCGTCGGTCAAAGCTTTCATAAAAAGCACGCAACCGCTCCTCCGTGCGCTTAAGTTTTTTAGCGCGTTTATTCAGGTAAGACGAAAGTGACGCCATCGGAAATCTAGCGCGAAAGCTCCACCACAAGTCACCTCCGACACAAAGATCGCCCGATCTAATCATTAACGAGCAGATGTCGAGAACGTCCGGCGTTCCCGCATCCGCATCCTGTTCAATACAACGTTCCAGTTTATGTTCAAAAGGCATACACAACAACAAAGTCTGGCGAATACAACCGACGCATAAAGACAGGCCCTAGTCATTCATCTACCACTTCTTCGGGAGCATTCGCGTCGCGGGAAGCAGCGGCGGCCGAGCTTTCAGGGGTCTCCTCGTTCAGCTGGGGTGGACTCGTTTCGCCTCCCGGCTCGGCTTCACGCGCCCGCTTCTCGGAGATGTAGTCCAAAAAAACCTTCCGAATGTGAGCTTTCTCCTCCGGCGTCTGCGTCAAAAGCGAAAGCTCAGATGAGACGTCGATCGCGCCAAAAATAAATCAGAAACGGATCAAAACGAAAGCACAAACAACTGCCACAAAATACCTTTCCGCGGCCCATGGCGGACTGCATGAGCGACATATCATTCCCACCAGCTAACCAGAATTCATCAAAGAATCTCTTGCCCAGGACTTTCGCCGCTTCAGGGGTACGCCAGTAGTAGTCTACCTCTTTGACCGAAAGGTCCGCGATATGTGAGCAGCCGGCGTCCACAAGGCTATGACCGATCGCTTTGATGCCGGTGACGGTGGCGTAATCCCGGCCGAGGGCCATGTATCCTTCCAGCGACTCCATCTCGGAACGGATCCAGCCAATAAGGCTATCGACGTTACGTTCTGAGGGACCTTCCGCCTCGACGCCGATGCTGCGAAGGCACTCGCGGAAGCGAGCCACAGCCTCCTCAGCAGAAGTTAAAAGCACTCCTTCCTTTTTGGCTTGGGCGGCCCGTAGCTGCGAAAGCTCCTTCTTGAGATTTTGCACCTCTTTCTGACTTCCTCTCCTCGAGGTGCGCTCATCGTCGGCCTTCTTGGTATACAGTTCAAGATCGGTGACGAGTTTCTTCACTTGGGTGTCGAACTTCTTCACCTGAGTGTCAAGCTCCTGCTTCTCGCGCTCGAGTTTGCGAGTGTAGAGATCTCTTTGATTGATCTGGCTGTGAGTGACAACGACAACCTGCGAATGCAATCGAAACAAAGGCAAAGAGCTAAAAAAGGAAGCTAGACCGAAAGAGCCGCGAAGCCCATAGCAAAACCAAACACTTACGCTCGCCAAGTGAAAAGATAGGGCGTCGTCGAGTTTTAGGCTGCTAACTTTGAGGAGGTCTCTTTCGATCTCTGGCGCGACGAAAGCTTTTTGTGAGAACTCCACAAACTTGTTGGCCTCCTCGCTGCCGCCAGGAAGGATCCCAGCCCGTCGATAATCAAGTCGGCAGGCGAGTTGGGGGTCCGAGGCTGCACCCAAAGAACGAGCAATGCGATAAGACTCTTCTTTCGCTGCATCAGATTCGCTCGATGAACTGAGGCTAGTGTAAAAGCATGGGTTCTCGTAATCCGAAGGCACCCCGTCAATAACCAATCGCCCGTAGCCGAGAAGTTGCCCTTCCACCATCTCCTGCGTCAAGCGAATGCACCGTGACGAAGACTATGACTTACCTTTATCAACAACAGCGGGAGCCGGCATGCTCCTAGCCCCGGGCCCTTTCCCGCCAGGAGCCACCTTCTCGCCGACGACCCGAGAAGAGGGCTCGGGGAACGGAGTTTTCGGTTTCTTGGCTTGGCGCTCTGTAGTATCCGGCGGACCCGAAGCCTTCCGTGAGCCAAGCTTCGCGAAGGTCGGAAGCTCAGCAACCGAGGCGTCATCATCAAACGCCGAGTGCGAGAGATGCACATTCGGCCTTTTCGGAGCCATCTCTGCAGCGTAGTGCGCACTCTGCAAAACACGCCGAAAACAGAGTTTTAAACGCACAGTGTGAGCCTCGGGGACGACACCTCAAGTGCGAGAATAAAGATAAAAAGCATAATAAAGCCAAAACAAAAGCGGAGAAGCTAACCACCCTCGGATGATCGAAAGGATCAACGTTGGGAATTGAATGCAAAGCTCCCTTTTGGCTCTTAAGCAGAGGTTTGGCAACTAAACGTCCGATGCGGATATCTTCAACTTCAGCAGCCTTTCGCCAAGGGATCACTCCGCTGCGTCCCCCACGCCGGGCCACAGCTTTGCCTTTCGCCTTTGGATTTTCGGTCTCTTCCTTACCTTCGTCAACCAGAGGCCTTTCGGCATACTTCACGCCCATCGCGTCGAAAGCCCGGTTCAAGCGACGACTTCGGTCGAGGTTGCCAAGCTGGAAATCACTTTCCTTTCGCAAATACGGCCTGCAAATTTTTCTCGTCTCGCTCTCGATGTGTTTCACAAAGCTTTCTTCATCAGCAAAATCCGCGGGTCTCTCAAGCAGAAGAAGAGGAGAACGATACCCGTCCTTATCAAAAAACCCTTCGAAAGAGGTTGCACTGCATAGAGGGTTCATCCCGATAGCCATCCATTCCTCAACCAGGTCTCGGCTAATCTGAAATCGCGCGGTAAGTGCGAAAGCATCTCCGCAGCGAATGGCTTCTTTGTCATTCAGCGCCACGGGCGGAAGATGCCTCCCGGGGTACTTCTCCAAAACTGATACAAGCGGAGAGGCTTTCTTCTCCCCCTTGCCCAACTCAGAAGCGACAGTTTCGTCCGAGCAAACTCGGTAGTAAAACCAGAAACGATTCCAATCTGGCCACTTATTCCGATAGGTAAGCGAAATGGAAACGCTACCTCGGGTCTTCCGCGGAACGAAATTAATACATCCAATCTCGCTGGGCAGCTCGCCTCCCAATAAAGGGTCGTGCACTTTTGTTGGCTGATGGTGAATGTCGTAAAACCGCACGAAAGCTTCCGCTCGCGGCTTGCAATCAAGCATCTTCTTGGCCTGAGCGAAAACGCTGAGTCTGACGAAAGCGTTTGGCGTCAGCTGATGGAGTTGTATCTCAAACCCCGAAAGGACATCCGAAACAAATTCTTCAATCGGAAAATCCAACCCAGCAGCGAAATAGTCGTGAAAGACAATAGCTTCGTTCGGCCGCGGAATGGGCACTTCTTTGTCTCCTGGGATGCGGCAATTCGCTAGATGGTCCGCCCTTAGAGGCCCTTTGTCGGCCATCGATTGCAAACCGGCAGCCGTCATTCGTGAAGCACCAAGATAAAAAGAACAGTCCGTAGACACCGAAACCAGGCCAGAGTCCCCGTCGTCGGACAAGCTCCCACTATGACCCGGAACCCGCGGAGCTCCCCCGGACCCAATAGATACATCAACACTACTTTTGCGGCGGACAGACTCAGAGGCGCCACCGCTTTCGCTAGAGCTCGACGTCGACGTGGAACTGGAAGACGCCATCTAACATGGCGCGAAAGACAAATGAACAAACGGATGCATGCGAAAGAAAGAAAGAAAATAACAGCGATAGCACACAAACTCAAACGCTAATTCGAAGCATGACATAAGCCGAAAACAAACAAAGGCAGCAGAAAGGTACGCACCACAAACGTCTCACAGCGAATGATCGGTGCAGGCACCAGCGGCTTTCGCTCAGGCGAATGAAGTGAGGCTTCAGAAGCGCGAGGCAATGGGGCGTGAATGCGTCAGGCGGCCAAGTAACCTCCCCGCCTGAAACACTCGTGCTTATATACAAGCGTCCAGCGCACGGTTTTCGAGAAAAGACGAAAAGACACCCGAGCATGGGATTCGAAGCGTCGCAAAGGCACGCCAATACTGTACACGGTTTTCGAGGAAGACAAAAAGACACCTGGGCACAGGATTCGAAATGTGGCAAAGGCACGCCTGTACAGTACACGGTTTTCGAGGAAAATGAAAGGACATCTAGAAACAGAATACGAAGCATTGCAACGGCCCGACAGGCGTCACACGGTGTCAGCAGAGCGACGGGACGTCCAAGTTCAAAAAAAAACTTGGTTTCGAAATGAAACAAAGGTTTTTTGGGCGGACGTAGGCGCCTAGTGAAAGGACACGGTCAAACGTCGCAAGCTCACGAATCCGACCGTGAGGGGCTATTGTTGGGACGGTACCCAGACCGCAGGCGCCTCCAACCCGCAATACCGAAGGGTGACAGAGCTTCCGTGCGAAAGGGAGCATTCGCGCGAAAGCACGCGTTTCGGCTCGCTGACCGAAGAATGACGGAGCTTTCGTGCGAAAGGGAGCGTTCGCGCGGAAGCACGCATTTCGGCTCGCTGACCGAAGGATGACAGTGCTTTCGTGTGAAAGGGAGCATTCGCGCGAAAGCACGCGTTTTGGCTCGCTGACCGAAGGATGACGGAGCTTTCGTGTGAAAGGGAGCACTCGCGCGGGAGCACGCGTTTCGGCTCGCTGACCGAAGGATGACGGGGCTTTCGTGCGAAAGGAGCCCGGCGTTTCCGGCGGGAGTTTTCGTCATTCATGACTTTGGTTTTTCATAGGTTTTCGCAGGTCGCCGGAAGCCTGGGTCAAAGGGAGCAGGCCCACCAGTCAGGAAAAGGAGCCGGGGGACGCTGGGCCCGCCAAAGGGCGAAGTTACGATGACGCCCCTCGTGCCGAAAGAGGCGGCGTACGGCCATGGGGTAGTTGAGTAGGGCATCATTGTAATTGTGACAGAGTGGTCGGAAGGGCTTTCTTGTACTTTCAAGCTGATCTGGATTGATATAAAAAGCTCCCAGCCTCCCAAGGGAGGTGGGGAGAGGAACACTGTTCATTGAACCTGATTCCTTCTTTTGTTGCGTTTACTTCCACTTTCGTTCTGTGCATTCGCTCGTGCGACAACCTGCTGTTTCGGGGTCTCGGTCCCGAAACAACACCAAGGAAACAATGAACGCCTACTGCGCCGAAGTCCGCAAGCTAGAGAAAAATTTCTCAGGATTGGAACTCATTCATATTACCCGAGATCTCAATGTTGCAGATGATGTTCTAGCAAAATTAGGATCCGACAGAGCCTCTGTTCCTAGCGGCATCTTCATACATGAGTTATCCAAACCCTCTATTCATCAGAAGGAGGAATCTGACCCAACACCCTCCACGCAAATCTTAACAATATCACCCGACTGTACTAAAGTTTTTATTGATTACTTCAAAGAGCCCAAGCTACCAGGCGACAAAACCGCGGCAGAGCAAGTCACCAGGCACAGCAAAAACTACGTGCTAGTCGGGGATAAGTTATATCGACGTGGCGCCTCATCTGGAGTCCTATTAAAATGCATTTCTCCAGAAGAACGCAAAGAAATATTGAATGAAGTTCACTCCGGGTGTTGTGGCAATCATGCAGCATCAAGGACACTAGTCGGAAAAATCCTCAGATTTGGGTACTATTGGCCCTCTGCCCTAAAAGATGCAGAAGACTTAGTCCGCTGCTGTCAATCATTCCAGTTCTTTGCCAAGAAGCAGCACGTCCCGGCTCATGAACTAATTTGCATCCCCCATCATGGCCTTTCTCATGTTGGGGACTCGACATGGTGGGCCCTCTAAAGCGTGCTCCAGGCAGATTCGAGTACGTCTACGTGGCAATTGACAAATTCACCAAATGGATTGAGTACATGCCATTGGTCAAATTCAATGCGTCAAAATCAGTACAATTCATGCAGAGCATCTTTCATCGCTTTGGGATGCCACATGGAATTATCATTAATCTTGGTTCTCCCTTTACGGCAATAGAGTTCAAATCTTGGGCCAGCGACTGTGGAGTAAAGATAGACTACGCATCAGTAGCTCATCCACAATCAAACGACCAAGTTGAAAGAGCAAACGCCCTCATCCTAGCCGGCCTAAAACCAAGATTATTCAATCTTCTAAAAGACCATGGCGGGAAGTGGGTCGAGGAATTGCCTAAGGTAATCTGGGGGCTACAGACATAGCAAAGCAGGGCAACAGGCCAAACTCCTTTCTTCCTGGTCTACGGCACCGAAGCAATCCTCCCGACAGACTTAATCTGTAATTCTCCACGAAAAGAACAGTTTAATGAAGGAGAGGCCGATGATACAAGACGATTAGAAGTCGACAGCCTCGAAGAGGCCCGACTAAACGCGCTTTTTAAATCAGCAAGATATCTCCAAGGGATGAGGCGCAACTACGACAAGAACGTCCATCACCGCACTTTCCAAGTAGGCGACATGCTCCTGAAGAAGATTCAGGACACCACAGGACGCCACAAGCTTATGAGTCCATGGGAAGGACCCTACATAGTATCTAAGGTAACAAGACCTGGGTCATTTGAGCTAGTCACTGAGGATGGTTCTCCATTGCCAAATTCATGGAATATTGAGCATCTGAAGAAATTCCACACCTAAGGACCATGCTACAGTTTCGACACAGGGCAAATGTACCTATTTCCGAGATATTAATAAAGTTTGGATTTCATCGGAAACAAGAACTTTATGAGTTTTCCTTTTTCAAGCAATTACATTTATCACGACTACTTAGTCGGATAAAAACACACAACAAGCTCTAGCTATTACATCCCACCGACTAATATATAATATTACTCGGGTGAATCCTCCTTGGTTCAGAGGAAACCATATTCGAGTTACGAGCTACGAGCTCAATACAACTCATTTGCTAGTATGGCTTAAAACCCGGCTACAAACCTATAGTGAATATGATATCTTATAGAAAAGATATTGATTCCTATAAGGTACAACAAGGGGAGCATTCCTCACCTTGTCGCTCATTACTCGGATGAAGGATAATTCGACTTCGCACTCAAGCTGCGACTACTAAGAGGATATGATTCGCCCGACAGGAACCGTCGGATCGGTCCTCAAGTGGCGCTTGATCAAATCTATCCCTTGGAACAGGGTACTAAGAGTAGTACTCAGGCAGACTAAGTTCTCTAATAGGTCGCTTAAGACTATAAGAGAAACGAAGTCACACGACCCAACCTCAAGTGCTAGAGAGCACTCGGATAGACCCGTCTAGTATGACGCCTGGTCATACATCCACTACAAACAAAATGACCCATGGACAAGATAATCCTTGCAATGAAGAGTCGACAACATACGACATTAACAAGACTCAAAAGTAAATTATACTTTGATTCTTTAACCATGGTGATATTTGAAGGACCAAATTGGCGACCAGAGGGGGGTTGAATGGGAGCCTCAAGTACCACAAGGAGTGTTTTTCAAATTTTCCATCTCCTCTCTAATGCACTCGGCATATGTGGTACACAAGAGTTCATTTTCTTTTTCAAGGTTGGCACTCATATCATTGTGCTCAACCAACTTGGCGCTCATATCATCGCGCAAAACCTTCAAAGCCAAAACTTCTTTTTTCTAAATCAATGCAAGATGTGCAAATGAAATCGGTGGAAGAAACATCACCATTTACATCAAGCAAGGAATGATGAATATCACTAGAAGCATGGCAATGCAAGCATCTTTATTCAAAGAGCATGAACTACAAGGCCTAGAATTTAATTCAACAATTTCAGCCCTAGCATGCTCAAGTTCATCTACACATGTGATGTGAGTCAATTTAAGTTCATCAATTTCAGCACACAAAGACTCGCAATAAACACATGGTAACAAAGCATTTGACTTAAGCAAGGCTAATTCAGTTTTAGCACAATCGAGGTCCTTGCGCAAGTCAATGCAAACTAAACATGGTTTGGAAGCATTTGATTTCAATAATTCATTCTCAGATTTTTAAGCTAGCAAGAGAAAAGCCTAGCTCATCATTGTTCCTAACCATGTTACTACAAGAGGTGCAAGGTGAAGATGCACTAGACTTCCAATGAAAAAGACCATTTTTTAGCCTAGTGATGGAGCAATTCAACTTCTCAATCTTATTATGCAAGGTAACACAGTGTTCATCAATTCTATAATTTTACTCATCACAAATATTAAAACTTGGGACAAAATCCCAAGGCTAGCGACAAGTGTACCTTTCTTGGCCTTGCCAAGTTCGCGTATAATATCCTCGTTTGAGTGCTCATCATCCCTTAGGAAGTCCAACAAAGCATCCACCTCGCGTTCCACCTTATCGATAGCATGTCCATCAAATAAACCTGTAGACAAAGACACGCTAGAAGAAGAACCTGGTGCCATTTGCAAAAGCACTGTTATTGTTAGCAAGATAAAAGCTCAACACCTCGACACACAAAGTCAGAATCAAAAATACTCTAAAAAGGTCGCCTTCGTGGATCCAGAACCGGTTAAGGTAGAGAGATCCCTAATTGGCTCTGATACCAATTGAAGGACCGAATTGGTGACCAGAGGGGGGGTGAATGGGAGCCTCAAATTTCTTCTCGAGAAATGATGGCCCTTGTCCCAGAAAATCACCCCAAAAGCGAAGACTCAAACAACCGGTGAGTTCACGACCTACGAATAGGTGGATACCCTAGGAGATGTCCTAGAGGTACAGCGGAACTACCAAAGAACCCCCAAAACCAAGCGCCAAAGCAACGGGGCAAAAACTGCACAAGCAAGCTCCTAGAACAATCGAACCTCCGATAACGGAACACCCAACTCCTATGGAGAAGAGGAAAGTGTTCGACCAAAAATACTTAGGCCAACTGGTGGCAAAAGCACCTTGGAAAGATCCTTATGAAGTTAGGAAGCTAACATAACAGACGGATCTCAAATCGGAGCTCGAACGCAAAAGATACGGACGCTAGAACCAACGAAACTACGAAAGAGGAACACTTGACTCCTATGGAGAAAAAGGAAGTGTCCGACCAAAAATACTTTGACCAATGGTGTCAAAAGCACTTTGGAATCATCCTTAAGAAGTTAGGAAACCAACGCAACAAAACGGATCACAAATCGGAGCTCGTATGCAAAAGATACGGACGAAATCAGCAAAACTGTGCAGTGGCGGACTGTCCGCTAGTGAACCGCGGACAGTCCGCTATTGAACCGCGGATAGTCCGCTATTGAACCCCAGACAGTCCGGGAATGAGTCCCGAACAGTCCGCCGTTCAAAAATGAAAACAACGACCTTGCTGCCCGTGAACAGCCCCGACCCCCGGACAGTCCGGGGATGAGTCCCGGACAGTCCGCCACTGTCCAGAAAGCCCAAAAACAGCTCGGGACAAAACCAAAATCGATTGGATCTTCACCAAATCGAACGGGGCTGCAACCAAAATTCTCCCAAGTGTTCTTCTACATGTTGGGAAGCTAATCCTAGGATATCATCGCTCCAAACCAACTAATCCATGAGAAATCGGAAGAACACTAGAAAAGGGGAAAGAACGAAGAACGAACGTGATTTTGACCCGATCTATGTGCTCGTGAGGTTAGAGAAGAAATTCTTCGGTGGAAAGAAGGAGCTCACGACATAGAACAATTTGATTCAAACGGAATCGCAAATCGTCGCTCAGAGAGGGGGAACGAAGCAAATCTCCGGGAGGGGAAAAACCAAAACGCGAAGAACAAAAACGCGAATCGATCCAAATTTCAGCCAACACAAGAGGAGTAAGAAATTGATCCTTGGATTGCTACGGGATGATGAATTGTGTAGCACACTGTGTCGGGTTACAAGCCACTCCTCGCAACAACAAAGCGTGGATGGCGAAAAGCTCAAGAACAAGAGTCACTCCTCTCTCTAACCCTAGCCTCCTCTCAAATCAACAAAATGAGAGTGACCCCTCCAACGATGGGCTGCCCTAACCAGCCCCCTTCATATATATAGGCACATGTCCGAAGACCAAAACGCCCTCACATGAAGCACTCAACCCAAATACCCCCCAGGGGTAAAACTGTCCAACTCTAGCAGTTTTCATCCGACGGCCACGCGCCTTCTCATCATTCGCTTTGCCTCGACGCAAGCTCCAGGATGCCGTCACGTGCCGTCACTGTCTACCACCGCGCCTTCCTCGTGGATAGTTTCGCCGCCGCGTCAGCCTCTCCACGCCGCCACACGTCGACCGTTCCGCATGGGAACCTCCGCCCGGTTTTGAGGCCCAAACCGGTAAATCTGCCAGCCCAGGTTTTGAGGCCCAAACCTGGAAACCGTCCACCTCGAGTTTTGAGGCCCAAACTCGGAAACCCGCTAGCCCAGGTTTTGAGGCCCAAACCTGGAAACCGTACTTGCCGATTTTTGAGGCCCAAACTCAGAAACCCGCCACCCCGAGTTTTGTGGCCCAAACTCGGAAACCGTCGAGGGTAACTTTTTGAGGCTCAGCTACCGAACCCGCACCATAGACGGGATGTGGTTCGCACACCCCGACCACCGACACCGATGCCGATGCATGTCCAGCCTCCACGCCGGGCACAATGCCTTCGCCTTCCTTCTTGACTCGGCCGAGGGCACTTGCGCCGCACGCAAGCCCGTGTCCGACCTCCCGCCAAGTGCCACGACGCCATCGTCTTCCTCCTGACTCGGCCGATGCATCGCACATCCCCATGTGCTCTTGCTCGTCGATGCCACGTGCTAGCTACCACAGCTGGTCCTCCGACCCTCCGGTCCATCGGTCCAAGCCTCACGTCCGCCCTTCACCGCTCTGGGTACATCGACATGGCACGTCCGCCGCACGGCACGCCCATCCTTCACTGCTCCCGGTCCGTCGGCACGACACGTCTCTACTTGACCTTCACCTCGCCATCGACCACTGTATCCGAGCTCCACACCTGAACATCAACACAGCCAAGAGACTCATGTTGCACACGCACACCAACACAGAAACACCACAACTCAACGCCACCGGTTAGTCATAAGCATTTAGCGCATAGCTAGATATAGACTCAACCGGGAAAAGCCTCAAACCCTTCCTCCCAAAAGTCAATCATTCATCATATATGTTCTCAATATTCATTTACAGGATATACAAAATTTTGGCCAAGGACCAAGAGGGACTACTACTCTACAAGATCTAGTATCTGAGAGTACTCCTCCGCCACGGCCTTGACCTCCTCCTGTGTGGCCGCATGATCTTCATCACTCTTGCCGTCGGGCAGCCTCATGATGGACGTCAGGTCAAAGGATGGCATGTGTAGTCGCAGCGTCGCTAGAAGACCACACACCACCGAAGTCGCCATGTCTTGGTGTATTGAGTCAGCTGCCCGGGTGCAGCTTTGGCTCGATCAATCAAAGATTCTTCGGCTCCTTCAGGGCGTGGTATTAAATCCAGGACCAGCTCCACGGCTTGCTCCAACGCCTTCAAAGAATCTTGAGAAGTCTTCAAAGACTCTTGAGACTCCGTCAGTTGCGCCTGAACCGCCTCCAGAGCTTCCCGCGACTCCTTCGTCGATTGCAAAGCCTGTAGCAAGTCTCGGTCAGCATCCTCACGAATTAGTTTGGCTTCTTGAAGAGTAGTTTGCGCGTTAGCAAATACCTCCTCAAGTTCTGCCTCCTTCCGGTTGAAAGCATTTTTCCATCCAGTGGCTAGCTTCTGCGATTCTGAAGAACAAAAGACACCAACCGGATGAGAACCATAAATTGACAAGAAACAAGGACTCTGGAAAGTACTTCCAACTTACCAGCAAGTTTCTTCTTGGAAGACTTCACGACCTCCTTAAGCTTTTGCTCTGAGGTGGCATGCTTGGCGAGTAGCTCAATCTCCCGGTTATTGGCCGCATCACGCTCATCAACAACAACCTTGATATTGTTCTGGAGCTAGTTTATGCGGTTATGAAGCACTTGGGTGGCTACCCGCTGAATAATCTGCTCCTGCGCAATATTGTCTCTCAACTGTTGGTTCTCCTCGGAAAGTTCTTGATGGATCCGAGTAATCTGCTCGGTTACCTTCACATCAAAACCCTGCGCAGAAATAATACTCTGAGTACCCGGACACGATAACAAAATACAAAGAGGATGTCAAAGAGTTACCTCAACAAATTCTTTGAGCGCCACGGCTGGCGTCATCACGTGTTCACTCAGCTCCTTCAGCCGGATAAGATCCGGGTTGTATCCCACAACTTCAAGTTTCGAGCCTTGGCTAGAGGACTTGGGGACACCATCCGACCCTTTCTGTGAAGGAACTGAAGCTTCAACTCCCCCTCCAGCACTGATCTCAGCTCGGACCATCTCCAGAGTGGGCTCATCAGGCTGTTGAGTACGGAAAAACCACTTGTTCATCACCCGGTCAAGCTCCAATTGAGCGGGAGAGCAAAAGACTGAATAAGGAACACCAACCTGAGGCAAGGGAGGCACATCCACTTCAGGAACCATGTTGACCTGGGTACCGGATGGAGAGGAGTCTGGCAGGGTATTCACCTAACTACCGATAGGAGGGATGTTTGATTGGCTTTCCTCCCGCGCTTCCGACTCCTCCATTGCCCGGACCTCAGTTGCACCACTTGAGGATGCATCGATCGGTTTCACCTTCCTACAACGGATGAGTGTTTACATTAATACCAGAAACATACAAGCTTTCTAATGAAGAGTAATACGACTCACTTGGCTAGCTTCAACGCACGCGACAGTTTCAAGATTGGCCTCTTTGGCTGCAGGTCCGGTAGCGGAGCCTCTTCAGGAGCAGCACCACCCGAAGTCTCTTGAGCCATCTCGGTGTCTGTATCAAACAAAGATATAAGAAAGGTTTATTGAATCCAACAGCAGACAGAAAGTACTCGGGTTTTCCATTACCAGGAGCACCCGGATTATAGTGCTTATCAGCCAACTCTTTTGATAAAAGAACTTTGCGACAAGCACGGCGATTACCAGTGCGAGCCTTCTTCAGGACTGGATCACCAGCTTCTTGGAGTGGACTCGGAGACCGCTTCCGGCTACTCTCGGCTTCGGGATCTATGAGCATGACATCAGAGTCAGTTGAATCTGAGTCTAACCAGTCAAGATCATCGGGAGAGCTTGACTCATTGTGGAGATCCTCACTTCGGATGGGACCGTCGAGAATGACGCCCCCTCCGTCTTCAGTCGTCGGAGGCAGCGGTGGACAGTCGTTGTTGTTCCGCCCGTGATCCTACCAAAACAAAGGAAGAAAAGTAATATTCAGTCAAGACGATATCTAAGTAAGAATCCAAATGACGGGTATTACAACTACTCACCTCCATGGGCGGATTGATGGCAGAGAAGGTAGTCATCATTGGGACAAGATGCTCCCGGCTCCTCAATAGCCGGTTCATCCTCCTCATAATTCCTGATGGATAGTTGCTCGGCAGAATGCTGACTCGGGTCCTTTACGCCAAGATACTTGAAGCCAAAATTGGCTCGTTGTTGCAACAGATGGACTCGACGAGCGATGAAGTCTTGGACGACGGTATAACCAGTCAATCCACTCAGCTTCAAAGCTGCTATTATGTCCATCAACGGTTGAATGGCCTCCACCTCCTCGGACGAAATTTTTTCTTTCCATTCATGGGTTTTCTGGGGCGGCCATCCATCATGACGACGAAGAGCTGGTGGCGGGTTGGCTACGTAGAACCATCCGCTAGCCCACTCCCGGACTGACTCTAATAGCTCTACAACTATATACTGGCTAGCTACCTCTAGCCTAACCTGGATACTAGCCCCTCCGACTACCTCTACACAAGAATCACTGGGTTGACACTTTACCCAGAAGAAGTAGCGGAAGAGAGTAAAGGAGGGACATATCCCTAGAAAAGCTTCACAAAGATGGGAAAAGATCGCAATATGGAAGAGCGCATTGGGAGTAAGATGATTGAGGGTCAAACCGTAATAATGCAGCAATCCCCTCAAGAAATCGGACGCTGGAAGCTCCAGTCCGCGCTCGACAAAGTACTTGAACATCACGATTTCCGTCGCATTGGGGGCGGGAGCACGATGATCAACCGCGACTCTCCATACGTCTATTGGTTGCGAGCGAAGCAACCCTTGCTGGTGTAGAAAAGCCAGCTCCACCTCCTTGTTGTCGGGCGCCTTCCAGGCGAGAACATCCGTGGGAGGGCATGGGTGGCGTGGCCTTCCGCCGGTGGTCTTCTTCTTCTTCTCCAGCTGCGATTACTTCTTGGGACCCATGTTGTTGACAAAGGTTTTTTTACACAACAACTACTGGATCCGCTATGGGATTCCTCGCTACGAAGGCTAGGGCTTGATGGAAGAGTGAAGAAATTATGAGCCCAATGGCGACTTATTATAGATCTGTTTTGGCAACCGTTCATCTTTCTCGAACGGTGTTATGGAACCGTCCGAAACCCTAACGGCTGGGGACGTCTCAGACGGCGTCAGTATTAACGAACAGGCAACCAGTAAAACAGACAATGCTTTTCTTAGTACTCGGAATCAAAGACACAGGACTCAGGAAAAAATTCCAAGTACTCGGATCTTATTAATTATTACTCGGAATTACAACAGAGATATATGGTTACATCTTGAGGTACAACAGCTTCCAATACAGGCACAATCAGGATGTAAAACGCTACTCTAGTGTAATCAAGGTACAAAGTCTTGATGCGCAGCGCACCAAGGCCTGGGTTCAGTGAGACGCAGTAAAGCAGACACAAAACCTTGGGTAGACACTATCCTTTCAGTGCATCCCAAGGTGGGTCTAAGGCTCTACCCCAGTACACAAGGAACTTGATAGTCAGCCTCAACACTAACGCCTTTTGACAACCTGTGACCCCGAGGTTGCCCGCGATGAGGGAGTCACAAGAGTTCTTCTAGGCGCACATCTGTATCCCTCTGCTCGCGACACTTGGAAACCACCCTGACGGATGATCCCTTCACAAGAGTTCTTCTGGGCACATCAACTATCCTACATAAGGAAGATACCCGGGGGCTCGGACATTTCCGCTACAGACACTAATACACTATAACACTCATAGGAGTAAGAGAAGTCATATACTCAGGAAGGTGTGGCTTCCTTGCTTCCCAAGCAGGGTATTTATAGGCGACTGCTCTTGGTCTATGGACATAGTTTACAGATACAAGCAGGCAAAGATCAATAAATACACTTTTGTGTGTACTGTTACACATGTGAAGTCTGGCACCAGTGGTGGGTTCGCTTCACGTGCATACTTCAAGAATAAACGGACAAAAGTGTTGCAGTTGCACAAAACGACAAGAATCATCAATATGGACAGGTGAATACAGTCACTGGTCAATTATTGTTATCCTTGCGGTAGTCTTTATTCAGTGGGGGGGGTGAAAAGCCATGTTTGATGAAAAAATTACCCACCTGAAGCTGAATATGTATTACTCGGATGGATTAAATAAAGGATCAGTGTCATGTTTTAGCCTCTTGCAACCATTACGCATTACCGGGATGATATATCGAAGACCCCAAGTACCGACTACTCGAATACTCGGAACTCAGGCTCGGGGGCTCCAGGGCATATATCATAAAGGAAATGTTTTTTCTTAACTAAGGATTACTCGGGAAAGGGCTCAAAGATCCTCAAAGTTATTAAAAATAACAAGAGGCTCGGGGGCTACACCCTATGGGTGCACTTTTCTGAAAAAGTGCACACCATGGAGTTCTTTCATCTACAGAGCTCTTCAAAATTTCTTAGGACATTACTCGGAGATTCCCGAAGGAAACCAGAAGATAAAGTTTTAGAGAAATATTGATGAGCTCGGGGGCTTGACGGACCAGAATGTCAGAGACATCATCAGAAGATGATTACTCGGACCAGCTCTGGACGTCGCGAGAAGATCCGAAGACATGCTACGAAGTGGACATGGATTAGGACTCTCATTGTAACTTAGTCGAGTTCTAAAGGAAGTCTTGTAATAAGAATAAGACTCCTCTGTTGTAACCGACTAGGACTTGGTTAGTGCTAAGCTTCACCCGATTATATAAGGGGAAGCGGGCATACACCTCTATCATTGAATCTCAGATCATAACACAAGGCACACGCTGCCACTGGACGTAAGGTATTACGCTATTAAGCGGCCTGAACCAGTATAAATCGATGTCCCTGTGTACTCGCCGAGTTCTACAAACGTCGATCCCCACCGAACAAATCATCTGGGAATCCCCAAGATGAGTTGCCAGTTAACAAACACCGACAAAGCCGCGCCGAGTACACTCGTGGAGGTAGCCGACAACTCTGGCACTTCTCCCGCTCAGATCTCACTCGCTCCCTATTCTAGATAGCTACTAGAGCTATGATATTGTGGCACTACTCCTTCTTCCATGGATCCCTCTTGAGATATGTATTGATGAGCTCTTGGATGATTTGTGAGGAGGGTGGAGGCCTCCTTTTATAGGTGGAGGTGCCTTGGGGGAATGGAGGTCCTCTCTTCCTCCTTTGGAAAGACCAAACCGACCTCAAACCTCCTTCAAGATGTGTTGCACCTGGACGGTAACCACATGAACCATCATTGCAAAGGCGGTGGGCGTTCACCTGCCAAAGATGGCCGGGAACTGCCTCACTCACGGTGCAGCCGCACCAGGGGTGCGGTCGCACCCCCGCCTGGCCCAAATCGGCCCATCTTTGGTGGGTTGCCTCTTTTGGGCCTCTAGATGGGTCCTGGTCGCACCCTCGGCTGGCCCAAATCGGCCCATCTTTGGTGGGTTGCCTCTTTTGGGCCTCTAGATGCGCAAAGTTTGGGCTCATTTGGAGTTCATTTGATTTGGGTCTTGGCCTTTTTATCCTCTCGACAGGGCCCTTATTTGCCTGGTATTGGGCCTTCTCCCCCTTGGGTCCATATTGGGTGCATGTACATATAATATTTTGCATGTGCTGGAGCCCGTTTGTAGTCGTTTCTGTACATACCCTTCTGCAAGTGACCAAACACCAAAACTTGTGGAAATAGTTAGTTGTAAACCATATTCTATGTTTGGTGTTGTCTTTTATGCGAGTATTGGCGGTTATAAAGTATGAGTGTTAAGGACCGCCAACAAACTCCCCCACACTTACCCCTTTGCTCGTCCTCGAGTAAAGCTTTAGAGATAAAAGTAAACACGAGCATAACAATCCTGAGATATAGAGGTATTATAAAAATCATTCCAAAACATTCTTTATATAGGTGGGATATGTGGCATTGTCTAACATGCTTCCTTGGGATGTTGAAAAGTGGAACAGTTCTCGAAGCTAAGTCATCTTCCCTGATCCATATCTTTAGCAACTTGGAGGTTTTCAAAATTTTATCAAGAAAGCGCATAGTTCACTTTTTATACTCCTCAAATGATGCCCTCGGATCACTCAATAGTGTATGATTCCTTACCAAGGCATAGCAGAGTTTTTCCTTCTTTTGTTCTCCCTACTTCTAAAAGGCTTAAGTGGATCTCAGGTAGGGATAAACATGATTGCATACTTGTATTGCATATATTGTAAAGTCAAATCAAGGATCCAAGGAGAGAATGAAGTGTCATACTCTTAGATCAAGATGTGCATGTGTATGGACTGTCACACCCAGTTTTAAGAACAAAACCAGGTATACACCATATGTGAGCCCAGGAAGTCAAATCTCACATATAGCTACAAATAAAAGGTAATATCGAAAGACAATGCACATATATAACGTATAAACACAAAGAACATAACCTTAAGGAGCAGACAGCGAAAAGACACTCCGATCTTCAGATGGAGACTCCAACTTCACAGGGACAACTGACTGGTTGATCACAAGCATAACTTCTCCAACTCTTGCAGTCTGGTACCCATCTAGGATTTTTCCAAAGTATTGAAAAGTAAAGCAAGCATAAGTACATCTCGTACTTAACAAATATAACATGGGGTTCATGAGGCTCAAAAGGCTGACACGGGTTTAACTGCGGAAGCTTTTAGTCTACATAATTTTAGCATTAAGTAGCATCAAAGTATAACCATCCCAATTAAACATATGATCAAGTAAACATGTATCCATTGAATAAACATAGTATCATCATTATTATTTATTAAGCAATAACTATACCATAAGAATTTCAGGTCGCTCGTAACGTGAGCACGGCTGATATATCAGTTTTACACTCTGCAGAGGTTGTACACTTTACCTGATGAGTAGTGATTCCCATTTGCCAGGGATAGCTAGTCCCATATCACACTGCCAAAGTGCATTAGACACATGCAATATGAATTTAAGTGATTATTGTGAATAGGTAACAAGGATGGTCCCATGCTATACTTGCCTTAAACTCAAGATCCTTCTTCTGTTGACTTGTAGACTTCCAAAGGCTGATTCTTGATCACATCCCTTGATCACTAACTTCTTCTTGATCACCAACGCAAAACTCGCCGACTGGACATAGGATCATAGAACACCACACATACATCCAAAAGCAACCATGCAAAGCAAAACAAAGCCTATAATTAGAACAGTACATCAATCATAATAAAATAATATGAAAAGTTTTGAAAACAGATCTATGTGTCACTACGGTCACTCAGACGTGAAGATCACACTAATCGGAGTTGAAACGAAAGAGATATGAACTAAACAAGATTAGAGACACTAATTACTAGATTAGATTTAACATAAATTTTAATTATGAAAAACAGTACTGAAAGTTATATGGTTAGAAAGATCTTTTCGAAACGAATCTAACGCAAGTTGAACGGACTAAAACGGAGTTAAAACAAAGAAGTTATAGCCTTTTGAATCTGGTGGCAGTTTTGTAATTAAATCAAGCTGATTTTGCAGATTTAAATAAATAAAACAAAATTGGAAATTCGGCTGGACTGCGCCTCATTTTGGAGAAAGCGCAGGGACCTGGAAGAAAATTTCTGCAGACTCAAGGAACAGGGCAAGGTGGAGCGCGGGTTGGGGCGTAGGAAACTATAAGGGGCTATTTGAAAATGAACAGGTCGAATGGGTATCGGTCATCTGTGGCCGTTGGATCTTAAGCAGACGCTCGGGATTAGATCAGAGAAGGTTAGCGGCGCTTGCAGGCCGGAGAGGGAGGCGGAGACGGTGGCGCTCGGCGGCGCCATTGCCGGCGGCTGGCGGTGGGGCTCGGACTTGGGGCTAGGGTTGGATAGAGAGCTCGGGAAAAATATGAGGATGCTCAGGAGCTTACCTCGAGTTCACCTGAGGCAAATACAGGGTCGGAGAAGGCCCAGTGGTGGCATGCGTCACGATTTGGCGGCGGCGGAGCTCTGCAAGGTCCGGCGAGCAATTAGAGCACCATTTAGGAAGAGACCAAGAAGTAAAAGAGAGGATATGGACTCGGTGGAGACACCCGAAGCTCGAGGATACTTTGACGGCGATGGAGGAGTGGAGGAAACCGAGTTCGACGACGGCGGGATCTCGGCGAGTTGCGGAGTATGGCGCTGGGGCGAGCTAGGGCACGAGGGCGTCTCGGAGTTAGGTGGGGAGAAGCAGCAGGTGATGGCGAGTCTTTATAGGGCCTCGAGCTTGGCGGATTAAGCAGGGGAGGCGGACTCGTGGCGAAGGAGGACTCGGCGGAGGAGTCCGCGCCGCATCCGAGTCGAAGACGACGGCCCTGACAAGGTGGGGCCACCAGGAAGTGACAGAGGGTTGAGATGCGGACGGAGCTGACGCGCGGGACCGCGTGGTCAGTGAGAAAAGGGAGCAGATGCGCGAGCTTGCAAACGCGCTCACCGCTCAAGCGCCGGTTGCCGACTGGGTCGGGGCGAGTCGGCCCATGCAAGAGGGAGAAGGGAGAGGCGCGTGCGGCCTGCGGCTGGATTTGTGCAAGGGAGTGAGGGAGCAGCCGGCTGGGCCGTTTCGGGCCGCGCGGGAGGGAGTGGAGAGAGGAGGAAGACATGCCGAAAGGAGGTGGGCACGAGCCGGAGCCAGGTCGGCTGGCTACCAGGCCTGCAGCGGGGAGGAGGGGAAAAGGGGAGTGAGGCCGGGCTGGTGGGGCCAGCTCGGGCCGGAAAGGGAGAGAGGAGTGAGGTGAGGGTTTTTTTGCTCTTTTTCTTTTATTTCAAAACCTTTTCAAAACATTTTACAAACCTAAATTTGAATTTCTTTTGAATTTTGGTTTGAATCTTTGATTGAAACAGAATGATTTGAAACTTTATACTTTTCCAACATTTAAAAAAACAAAAGTTTTTATTTTCAAAGCCTTTTCTAAGAAAATTCATTCTCAATTAGTTTCTAAATTGTTTTGAATTCAATTTGAATTTTAACCCAAACCATATATCACAAAATCTCAAATGCACCGAGATGAATGCACAAACATGTTGCTAAACCCTAGGATAAATTTTAATTTAGAGAAAAAAAAATTATTTCCCTATATTTTATGAGCACAAAAATTCATAAATAAATCATTTTAAATTTAATTTCAGAAATGCAAATTTCAGTGTGTGACATGGACTAAGATATGAAAATACTCCTTTTTGTGGATATGATCTCTCTCCATAACTTATTACTTTGAGACATGGCTATCTTTCTCTCTTTTTTTCTAATCATGAGCCTTCATGTGCTCATCATTTTTTGTGTGGGTATTGAATATGTACCCCTAATTCTACTACGGGCACTTGCCCTCTTGTTTTTCTTTTTTTTCTTTTGGGACCTTCATGTGTCCCTCTCTTTTTTATATTCTTTTGCATAGCCATGTCTCTTCTTCTAAAACGTATATGTAGAGAGAAATCATTATTCTAAATCATGGAGTATAAAAAGACTTTTTTGTCTACCACTCGTGTAGGAGTAGAGCTTTTTTGTGGAACTAAATGGAGGCATGTTTTTGCGTACTCCAGTGTAGGAGTGGCAGGTATATGTGGAGTGTATGTGATCTTGATCTTGGGAGTATGATAAATCTCTCAACAAGGGTCAACAAGACTTGACCAAACTCAACACAATAACAAGTAGCGTATGTGGAAAGTTTTAAAACTTTTTGCTAGATAACAAATTTGGCTTTGGTAGGATTTTCTCACCAAATGAGAAGTATGTGATACTATGGTTTTATATCATTTTCAAAATAAATTCTCCAAGTACTTTGAATAGAAATGGTAGGATTCGTAAGCCAGAACTATATCACACTTCACAACATCTTAGTCAACATGCTTTTCCTATCAAATTATTTTCCCACAAGCATAAGTATATGCATATGGAACAAACTTTATGCAAGCTTATATCTCAAGGATGTTATGAACATGTCACTTTTCAAATTTTAACACTAAGTGTGGTTTTTTGATTATTGCAAGGAAGCAGGAAGTAGTGTTGGTTCGTTGAGTTAAATTTTAGTTGGTCAAGTTTTATATTTAAACTCAAGAACTAGGAAGCTGAGGAGAGTGTTGCACAAACCATCGTTTGAGGAGGAAGGATTGATGAAGATTCAAAGGTGGTTTGGTTGAATTGTAAGTTTAGCCGAACCTTCCTTGAGCTATTGGTGTTGTCCTTCTATATGTCAAGGCATTTGTTGCAACATGTGGGGGGAGATCTCGAATGTGTGGTTGTTGAACTTGGGAGATCTCCTCCACACTTTCGAACTGTTTGGTACTGAGGCATGTAACACAAACGTAAATGAAAATAGGCAGCATATGTTACCGGCGGGATGCTTGTTTGAACTAATTTTATTAACGTTTGCGTTACTTTGCATCCAACCAAACAACACCTTTATTCTTGTACCTATTTTTATTTTTTAATAGAAAAACAAAGAAGTGAAATACAATAAGGGCTTTACCAGCTTGAACACTGGGGAGCCCATATATATATATATATATATATTATTAATTTATTTATTATTTTATTATTATTATTATGGCAACATTGAGAAAGAATATATCCATGCTTAAAGAAAATTGAAAACTTAAAGCTCAAGAAGCCATTATTACAATAAGGGCTCTACCAGCTGGAACACTACGGAGCCTAGATTTATTTTATTTTTGTTATTATCCCCCCCTTTTTTATGGCAACATCGAGAAAGAAAATATCCATGGTTAAGGAAAATTGAAAACATAAAGGTTAAAAAAACATGGATTAAGAAAGGTTGCCATTATTTTTAAGAGAGAGTTTTATTCATTTTCTTTTTTTTCAAAAAGATTCTTTTTTTTCTTTTTGTTCACCAAACTTCTTATCTTTGAAAAACAACTGAAACAAGGCTTAAGGTAAAACATGCACTATAACTCTAGCCTTGGTTTATCTCCATCGAAAGAATTACTTCTATTGCTTATGAGAGTAGCTCAAGGTTCATTAATCAAAATTAAACTCTATGTTCAAACTTGATTAAAGAAGGTCATGACCTAAGCATCATGCTTAATTTAAAAGAACCTATGGATGTAGCATATAACAACATCCAAACTAGAGCATATGACATAAGCAAAGGAAGCATGAATTTGAATGGTATAAGGAGACAAACATGAGTAAACGGGTTGGTGAACTTTTATTACATTTGCATTCCTGAGTGTGTTTACCGGCAGCATCTATAGATTTGAGTTTTGAGTTTGCCATAGCGGTGGCTTGACGGTCTGACTCAGGTCAACGACAAGGCTAGGTCACACACGTGGTGGTGTGTATGAACCGTGGGCCTTGTTGGTGCTAGCAAAAGCCTTTTAGAAGAGGAGCACTTGTCTTGCTTGTAGGAGTGGAATGTGGCGATGCAAGGCTTGTATGATGATAGGCGTACCAAGACTTGCATGCACGGGGTGGAGTCAGGTGGATGTTTGTGATGAAGAAATGGAACCACTCTGCTTCTCTTTTTTCTTCCACTCTCTTCTCTTTTTTTCCTCACTCTTCTTTTCTTTTTTTTCTTCTTTTTCTCCCCATTTTTTTATACATTTATTTTTCTCTCTCTTTTTTTTTGGAAGGTACATGGGTGTTTGTGAAGGCATGTGGCGCCACCCAGCTCCTTCTTTTCCACCATCTCTTCTTAGCAAGGTCGAGCTTTTCCCTTTTTGGATGGATGGAACCTGAGCTTCTCAACATCCTCCCCCACACTTGGACTTTTGTATAAAAGTCAAGTGTGGCATGTTGAGGGATTCAGTGTTCTGTCACTGGCAGTGTAGCTCTTATGCTCTTGTCAATGTATCTTCCCCCGATCTTCTTGATCTTAACGTGTAAGGTTAGCGAACAGGAATACCCGAAGGTGCATATAAACGAGATAGCATGTTCTTGCTTTTAGTGAAAAAGAAGATGGTGCTTTGTTTTTTTATTTTATTTTAGCAAGGTGAGCTAGCATATCTTTGATGTAAATGGAACGTGACATTCTTACCGCCCTCCCCCACACTTGGACTTTTGTGTAAAAGCCAAGTGTGCCAAGTCGGGATCTCCTTTTGAGTGTGTTCCAAAACATCAAAATTGTGTAGTTGATGTAGCTACATCTTGTCATGCATCGTTTGTCCCCTGTTCTTCTTAGTTTCAACCTGAAATGGTTATTGACCAAGAATACCCGAGGGTGCATTCTAGACTGGCAACATGATCTTGCAATTATTGAAAAAGAATACTTTTTTTATAATTTGGGGTATCTCCCGGCAGTGCTTTAATTATGGTCATAAGCTTGACCTTGGGAAACCTTTTGGATTGACCCAAATGTTGGTGATGTGGTTTCCCCTCCAACACCAACCTGATCTACAAAACTTATAACAAGGTACCACAAAATTTGCAAGATTTATGATAAACAAAACGATCTACAACGACCCTTTTAAGGATTCTAGGAATGGAGAGCAAAAGGGGTTTGAAGATGAGGTTTGAGTTGCAGATCAAGGTGAGGGTTTCTTCAAATGAGCATGTACTTGGCATGGTAGGGAGGAGATAGCTTCGATGCTCATGGAAATTTGAGGTAGAAGATGATGTTGAGTTGGGAAGCTCGAAAGTATTCCCAAAGTCAGCATCACAGGAAGGGTTCCGCTCAAATTTGAAGAAACATGTCGGTGCTTCATGTTTAGGAAGATCTAGAGGTTCTTCCGAGTCGTTCTTTTTAGGCACAAAGTGCTTTGCATCTTTTTCTAGAACCGACTCGAGAGACTCAAATGGTTCTACCGACATAATCGTTTCAGGCTCATTTGTAAAGGAGAGGGGTTCAGCCACGGAATTTTTGGCTTGAACGATTGGTACGGAAAAGTTTTCCTCCCCTATCTTGACAACAAATTCCCCACTTTTTGAAGATTCATCAAAACGTTTTTGTGGGGGGAGCCCGATCAAGACATCGAAGTCTTGAATGTCAAAGACATGAAAGTCTAGCATCAACTTGAAATTGTCATACTTAAGCTGTATGCTGTGAAGGATGCCTAGACTTTTCATGCTTGACTTCGAATTTAGCCTTATGTGCTTGTTTGTTGGGATGAAAGGCCCGTGAACGAACGTGTTCGCAAAAGATGCGGACATGATGTTCACCCCAACAATAGGATTGTAAAGCACTTCGATCTAGTCTCTGCCTATTTTAGCGTGGATGAATGAACAAGAGGGACTAATCCGAATTTCTTTGGAACAGAGTTCTGCTTGTTCCACCCGATCGGCAACTCCTCTGCATGAAGGATTTCTTCAGGAGGTTCAAGAGGAGTGGCAAGAACTGGAGGGTTCTTTTGGCATGAATGCTTCGAGGTATCTACGTAATTGTCAAGGCGTTCTTCCTTGAGAACAGAAAATTTGAAGGGAAGAAAACTTGCTTCAGAGGTTCCGTTAGCGATGAGGGTCTCTGAGTTTGAATCTCAGGTTCGGTTTTAACCGAAGAGACCTCCTCATGCTTGGGTTCGTCTTCCACTAGGAGGGGATCAGGAGATGGAGTGTTCGCTAGAATAAGGTCTAGCAGAGCTTCTCCTTCCTCTGGGGTTTTACACAGGAAAGATCCTCCGGCGGAAATGTCCAGCTGTAGGGCAGCCTCCTTGTTCAACCCTAACCAAAAGTGTTGTAACAACACGTGGTTGGGTAGAGACAAGTCTGGGCCTAATCGTGAAAGAGTTGTAAATCTCTCCCAGGCTGCACCTAATTTTTCCTTCTTTTTTTGTTGGAAGTTGAGTAACTCTTGTCGTAGGTTTGCAATACGAGATATGGGAAAGAATGTGAAACAGAATCTGTTCCTCAGTTCCTTCCAATCTCTGTTAAACTTTCCTACGTTATTGTTGTACCATTGCTTCACCCTCTCAGAAAGAGAGAATGGAAACAACTTCCAACGCAATGTTTCTTGTGACATGCCTGCAATTGTCAGGCACGCACAGAGTAACTCAAACTCTCGTAAGTGATGGTAGGGGTTTTCATGATCAAACCCCGAGAAGGGTTGTTCATGAACCATGGCTATAAAGCCAGGGCGGAGTTCATAGCCAGAAGTTGTGATGGGCTTCGATAATTGTGGTGGCTCACAGAACTCGGCTCGTGGAGCGGATAGGTTTTGGATAGTGGGTGGCTCCATAGGTAAGGTAGAAAAGGAAAAGAAATGTAAAAACAAAGATACAAGGGCGAACTAGGTTCGGAGACTAAAGACGACAACCGTTCCCCGGCAACGGCGCCAAAAATGCTTGTTGGTATTTCTTAGCGTAAGCAGAAAAGTTCGCAAGCGCACAGAAGTACCGTTGTAGCACTTCACCCGAAAGTATTATCAGGGTATCATATTTTCCACAGGGAACAGTGTGCTATAGTCCCTTGGTCTAGTTCTCCTAGATAAGACACGCAGAAGGGTAACGAGGGTAGCAAGGTTCTTCTAAGGAACTGGTCCTTATGTGATATAAGCATAGCCAGCAAAGCCTACTTCGATCAACGGGTGAGGTTGGTTTCCCAACCTATGCCGATACAGCTCTACCTGGAATCCCGAACGTGGGTGGATTACAGAGGACGGACAGGGCTGTCACCACCTGCCGCCTACCTCCTCAACCATGGAGACCCAGGCAACCAACCTATGATCACTTAGCCTAAACACCGCATTTACACTAAGTGACACTACTTCTAGCGATAGCTAGGGCTTGCACCCTCTTACTAGAACACCCACCCGAAGGTGAACGACCGGTCCAACAGACTAAGTTAGCAAAAGCTTAAACACAATAAGAACTTTAGAACCAAGATGAACACGAACTCTTATACTTTAAGTAGTATGCAAGATCATAGAGGTACAAGCAAGATTATACTAGCGATTTCGGTGTTCCTCCCGCTAAGTGTACAAGCGCGCCGAGTACACTTGTGGAGGTAGCTGACAACTCCGGCACTTCTCCCGCTCAGATCTCACCCGCTCCCTATTCTAGATAGCTACTGGAGCTATGATAAGTGTGGCACTACTCCTTCCATGGATCCCTCTTGAGATATGTATTGATGAGCTCTTGGATGATTTGTGAGGAGGGTGGAGGCCTCCTTTTATAGGTGGAGGTGCCTTGGGGGAATGGAGGTCCTCTCTTTCTCCTTTGGAAAGACCAAACCGACCTCAAACCGCCTTCAAGATGCGCTGCACTTGGACGGTAACCACATGAACCGTCATTGCAAAGGCGGTGGGCGTTCACCCGCCAAAGATGGCCGGGAACCACCTCACTCATGGTGCGGCCGCACCAGGGATGCGGTCGCACCCCCGGCTAGCCCAAATCAGCCCATCTTTGGTGGGTTGCCTCTTTTGGGCCTCTAGATGGGTCCTGCAAAGTTTGGGCTCATTTGGAGTTCGTTTGATTTGGATCTTGGCCTTTTTATCTTCTCGGCGGGGCCCTGATTTGCCTGGTATTGGACCTTCTCCCCCTTGGGTTCATATTGGGTGCATGTACATATGGTATTTTGCATGTGTTGGAGCCCGTTTGTAGTCATTTCTATACATACCCTCATGCAAGTGACCAAACACCAAAACTTGTGGAAATAGTTAGTTGTAAGCCCTATTCTATGTTTGGTGTTGTCTTTTATGCAAGTCTTGGCGGTTATAAAGTATGAGTTAAGGACCGCCAACAGATGTCTGAAAGAGTCTTGTACAACAACGGTTCTTAATTAAAATAGCATCCATGGTTCACAAAAGCAAATTCTAAATCATTCAAGTACGAGTGTTCATGCCACTCATGCACACTAAGAGATTATTACCATCATGTAAATAAAATAACTAAGCAATCTGGAACCCTCTGTCTGCCTCACTTGAACCTGGGCTAAGCCAAGACTCACCTCTTCACTAGAGGGCATTATGAATTCCCTTGATGCTAGGTCAAGGACGTCAATGGTGTCACCAGCTCGGTCACCACTGTCACTGATGTTGCTCGGCCCTGCTTCATTCTAGTAGCCATTTACCCTAGGCTGATTTGGGGCATTGAGTTGCATCTCATTCTTGGGTGCTGAATTGTGCAAGACCCTCGGATCGACAACTGGTGGGGCTGCTTGTGGTTGTGGTGCTGTCGATTTGAAGCCCGGTTCCACGCTATGGATGTACTCCTCTAGGATGGAAAGTTGCCCAGGTGGCACTTGTTGGCTTTTCTTGTTCTTGTTCTTCAACTTCAATCCACACTTCGATTCTACGCCACGTTTAGTGGAGTTCCAGTGATTCTTGATGTCATTCTCTGGCCTCCCTGGGAGGAACGTTGCTATTTTTGACCAATGCTTTCCATAGGATTTGTGAGATTGAATAAGCACCATGTCCTCCTCCTTTGTCCATATGTTAGTTTTCTGTGACAACTTAATATGCAAGAATATTTAGCATAACATTTATAAACTCAAAGAACATACATACTAAATATTCATGCTTTCAATTTCTCAGCCATGTGAAATAGCAAAAACATTCAAATTGATAGAAAGATTAGGCATGATGGGTTTCCTATAGCTAGGCTTAGCATTTTGGGGGGTTTTAGATATTTTTCATGCATGATTGTAATTCATGGAAGAGATCTAGAGGATTCCGAACAACAAAATGGACAAAGAAGGGTTATGTGGGTGGCAAGAGCACAACCAATGAGGGAGGTGGAGAATAATGGTGGCTATTATTGTTGGTGATGGAGAGTGTAAAATTGGGTTGTTTAGATGTAGTGACGACAGTGGCAATGTCTCCTACGACCGGGAGAGCCACAAGAGGAAACATTTGCGTCCATGTAGAAAACGTTCCTCATTTTTGTGAACAAGAAGTTCCCTAGTAGTAGAAAGATTTTTTTGAATATGTGTATAAAGTTCTTGATACAATATTATTATTTGTGCCCAACTTTTGGATTTGCATTGCACAATTATATATTGACATGTGATTACAAAGATTTGTATCCAAAATTATAAATTTATTATAGAAACCAAAAACTTATGTATCCAAAACTTTAAAATCTATTGTAGAAACCTTTATGTGGGTTTAGATAATTTAAAAATCAAATGCATAGTGTTTTGAAAAAGGAAAAATGAGGCACTTGAGGATAAACAAGCTCATTGGAATTGATGTGAGAGAATGAGGAATCTCGGAGAGAAAGAGAGAGAGAGAGGGAAATGAATTTATTTGAATAGCAGTGCAAGACAACATGGGCAATTAGATCCTAAGAATCATTAAATAAGGCTCAGAAAATAAATACACTATCTAAGCAATAATAAATAGGGTCCAAATGTATATAGCATATAAATAAGTTCTTACTAAAACATGGTAAATACAATTTTATTATTCTGTAATATCAAATTTTGTCATGATTTCATTTTGTCCCTATGACGAAGTGTTATTTTCGTTGAACCTTACTTTTCATAATTATACCAGTTGTATATATGGTAGGTGTAAAATGAACTTTTCCATCAAAATTCAAAACTTATGTTCAACAAAAGGACCAGCCAACACTTGAACAATTCAACTCAACATTTTAACATATTTCCTACGACTAAAAAGTATGGTTGCATGATTTAGTAGCTTTGATGAGGAATTCTCCATGTCAATTACCAAAAACAAAGGCGCGCATGCTTCACCAAAACTATTCTTTTTTATGAATTCTAACCTTTAGAATGGTATGGTAAAACATTCAAACATTCAGCATCCTCCATGCATAAAGCTCATAGGAAATTCTTTAGTAATCCACCAAAATTAAAGATACTATGGCTCTGTTTGTTTCTACAAATAATGGCAACATGTCACATCTATGCAAACACGAGATTGGGTTGTGTCATTCATCACGCAATTCAAATATCACTTTTCTTAGGGAAGTGCGACATTGGGACACACGGTGCACACAAGGGTATTCTGTATTCCCGGCTTAAATGCAGCGAGAAACTGAACCAAACACGCCTTACATATGAGCAAACTAAGAAACCAGAAACAAAGGGACTTAACCTTGATGTCGGGGTGCAGATGACGCTGCTTGCCAATCCGGCCTGGCATAGATTGTGCTATCAGGGACCACTTCCCTTCACCAATTTGCATTACCATATCCTTCAAAATGCTATGAACAGGAGAAGTAAACGAGTAGATCAAGAATGCAATTAAGAGGTTAAAGATAAAAAGGGGAAGGAGAAACTGTTTGATTTTATATCGTTACCTATCCTCTTCCACTGTCCATGTTCCTTTGAAGGATGCTGGCTTGTTGTTGCTTCTGGGGGTAGGGCCAGGTCAGGGCGGGAGCTTCCATCCCTGAAGCTCGGCACTGAACGAGGAGGAAGGGGAAGAAGTAGGTCATGGCGAGGCAGTAGGCAACGGCGAGAAACAAGAAGAACAGTGAAGGAAAAAAGAAATCAAGTGTTCAGCCCCTAAAAAACTCGGTTGCTATGTAGACGCTTCATATATATATTATATGATACATCTGTGTGTGTGTGCACAATCCATGTGTCTATTGTGCACATCCTGTTTTTTAAATTGCAGGACAACAGGGCACCCCACTGTGTGACATTGTTCTCCCTCTCGCGTGGGCCAACTTATGTTTTTTCTTCTATTTGGGCCACACATACTTCTTGTTCCGATTTCACGGTGGTGCTTGCACTTTTTGTTTTTTTTGTTTTTTGCGCATCACTCCTTGCATTGTGATTTCTTTATTGAGTCACAGCCGTGTTTGAGTAGTTTTACAATTATTTGTTTGGACCAATATACATGTGATGTTTTAATTTTTTTCCTTTCCGTCCTTTACAAAAATGTTATTTTGTAGTTACTATGTGTTTGTATGTGAGTTTACATTTTTTTTCTAATTGTATTTTTTTCGCCTGCGTGCTCGCTCATTTTCTTTTGTTTTTTGTGGCATACCACTTCTGCTTTCGTTCGTCTCATGGTTTATTGAGTTACAGCTTTGTTTTACAAATGCTACTACAATTTGTCTTTTCAACCATGATACAAGGTTTTTCTCTCAAAATAAAACATCATCAGCTGACTTATTAGCCACAGAAAGCATCTAACCAAACAGCTCCATTATCCACATGTTGAGTAGTTACAATCATGTTCTTGGTTTTGTCTGGGTTGATATTGTTTTGACCCAAACAGCAGAGGAGCCCCCTACTATTGGAACATGAGAATACATGTCGCAAAGGCCGACCTCCATGATAATATGAACATGTGTTAAATTAAACTTGCAGGTACTATGTTGGAAGCCTTAACCTGCGGGCCCTAGGTGGGTGAAGGTTTGTAGGCACAAGGGTCATGACGAAGGCTTCCAAGCAGCAGAGGCCCAACGAGGTTCGAAGCGTGGAGGCAAAGATCAACATGGCTATAGCGGATGGCAAAATCATGAGGGTTGACATAGCTTCAACAACACCCTCCTAATTTACGTGGGCCTTAAGAAGGAGATTGGCACCGGTGGGCACAACCTAAGGCCCATCAGGCAAGGCAGCAAATGAAGGTATTCTCCCAAGATACCCCAGAGACCTAACTTGTGTACATGAATATACCGAGTATATGTCTGTATTTTAGAAGGGTAATTGTGTAAAAGACCTTCTTAATGTATAGTGACCTATAAAAGAGGGAGGGTGAACCCCATGTAAGACTTAGTTGAGATGCATTTATGAAACCCTAAATCTATGGGTCTGCCTCACCTCATTGGTATTGTACCTTTGGTCGAAGGCCTTTACATCATATTCCTAACCTGTCTAGACCTGACTCGCAACAATGGTGCCCATCGTGCTAGGCCAAAATAAAATCCACAATGCCATCAAAGACAAAAGCTTCGCATGAGAAAGGGGCAGACCTAAGCGCAACACCCACAACACATATGCTACTCCGCCGGAACCCCATGAGGCAGAGGTTGAAGAAGAGCAGCCAAAAGAGAAACAACTAGATCAGGTAGACAACCACCCAATAGGCAAAGGCCTACCACCAAACAGAAACCTAACTCTAGAGCAATAGCTCAAGAAGTTGCAAGCTGAGGTCATTTAGGCCCAGTAGCTCGGAGGAAGATTAGTTGTAGCCTTCGCGGCTAGCCAAAGGTCAGCACTAGCATCATAGCAAGCAGTAGAGGTCCAGCAACATTTAGCAGTTCTGCAAAGCCGAGATATATAACCTTTAGCCAAACCACCCAACATCAAACAATCACCCCCAATACTAACTGCCACAATGCAACCAAAAACCAAAATCCCCCACCACCAACACCCTTCGCAACAACACTTAGCATAACTTTGAGGTAGCAATAGCCTCCACCGACAGGAGCGATACAGTCCTAGCAAAATCATTTGTCATCACAGCCAAAGGCGATGTCCTCGCAAGGTACTCCATGCTTAGACCCAAGTCGGTCCATTCATGGGACTATGGGAGGACCTCCACATTAAGACTGTTTCCAACTTTAAAGGATTCACAAGTGAATCCTTGACATCCTTAGACCTTTTCTAGTGCAAATAGCAACAAGAGGAAACTATGAAAGAATACTTCCAGAAGTTTATGCAGATCAAGGCAAGGGCACCAAATGTGCATGAAGATGTAGCCATTGAAGCAGTAATTAAAGGCATCTACATTGGAGCTTTCACAAGTCACCTAGCCAGGGAAAAACCATCGACCATCGAGCAACTCTACAATGAGCATGAGAAATATTGCAGGTCAGACAATGACCTTCGTAAGAGATTAAAAGAACAAGGGCAACACAAACAAGCCTAGGGCAACAACAAAAGCATGCAAACGGAAAGTAGAAGCCAAAATCAGCACATCGAGGACCCAACCAGCAAGTCTACAACATAGAAAGTAGAGTAAGCAACCAACAAACTCAGCAACCATCGCAATCCAACTAAGGGAGCCGAACAAAATCAACAAGACAAGAGAAGAAATAATCAGACCGATAATTGGAACAAGAACAACAATCAGAAGCCACAAAAGCAATATTATTTTTTCCACAAAGAAAACAAAGGACACATCTTCAGGGACTGCCTAGATGTGAAATAAACCAAGGAAAGAATCAAGAGTAGGAAGAACTCACAGCTCGGGCAACACCAGCCAGCGAGGGAGGTAAATTTTTTTACCAACGTGGCAGCCAAATACCCAACAAAAAGACCAACAAGGCAACCCAACAATCGGCGAGCGGAGGCTAGTCTCACCTATGTAAACCCTAGGCTTCCGCACATTACCTACATCGAGACAAACTAACCCAAGCAAGTTCCCAGTAGACAACACTTGAAGTCTACCATCGCCTCTACCCACAAACCAGATGGCAATCCAAAAAAATGAGCCTCTTAGAGAGAACCAACATAACTCGCACATACCCTTACCGACCATCGGTATGATACTAGCTATCGTTGGAGGCTCATAAATAGAATTTCAAGCCAAGAAACAGAAGAAGGTTCATCTGAGACTTATCAACAATGTAGCAGTATAGGGCCTAGTCCATTGCAATGACTAGTCAAAAACACCCCTTACCTTCTCCGAGAAAGACCTCCGCCTAGAAAGTTACCTGCATGCGGACACAAGGGTGATAAAGGCAAATATTACAACTTGGGAAATCAACAAGATATTAATTGATTTAGAAAGCTTTGCGAACATTATCTTTGTTAATGCCTTTGAACAAATGAAGCTGAGTTGAAATCAACTACAACCTTCGAAATCGCCACTAATCGATTTCCATGGAAGAGGAATCAAAGCCCTGGGAAAGATATCATTGCTAGTATCCTTTGGAGATCAACAGGATGCAAGGATAGAATACATCATCTTTGGCATCATCGACCTCCATTACCCATACATTGCAATATTCCACAGAGGCTTTACCTACAAATTCAATGTTGCCATTCACACGGGCTACCTCTATTTGAAAATTCCAGTCCTTCATGGTGTCATCACCATTTGCAGCAATAAAAAAGAAGCAAGATATATAGAAAGAGCAATAAACAAGTCCGAAAGAAACAACAACTCTGTCTAAGCACCTTAGAGTAGCACGCTAGAGCCTCTAGACATGACCAAAGGGAAGACAAATCTCAAGGACCAAGAACAGACAAAGTTAGAACCAGTAGAAGATGCAATCCTAGATAGGAAGGTGACCATAAGAGTCAGCCCCCGCACTGATAAAGAAAAGGAACTCCTTGAAGTCCTCAGCAAAAATAAGGACATCTACTCTTGGTTAGCTTCCGACCTCCACGTGATGAGCAAAAGCATTGCTATTAATGACAAGCATTCTCACTTCAACACTCCATCATGCTTCATGGCTAAGGGAGAAAAGGTACAATCCGATGATGATGAGAGTGATGATGACGACAACGATGATGAACCTATTAAAGATGAATTAATTAAAATGCTTGATGATGCACATGAATATTTCTATAAAAAGAGGAAGGAGTGCAAATAGTTGAAAAAGAGACTAAAAGCTCTTGAGGAATCCTTTGAGGAGCTCAATGCCACTCAAGAGAGGCTTGTGGAAGCCCGTGAGAAGCTTGTGGCAATGCTCACACCAAGCTTGAGAAAACTCACTCCTCGCTAATTGATCAAACTCATATTGAGGATGTGGTTGAAACATGTGACATGCATAAATTGTGATATAATTGAGGAACCATTCTATAAGTCTATTGTTATTGCTCCTACTAAACCCTTGTGTACCTCATCACCTACCACTATTACTACATCTATGGATGATGGCTTCACTTGTGATGTCTCACTCATGGTTAAGAATGAGACATTAAAGATGGAGGTAAATGAGCTCACTCACGCTTTAGGCAAAATCTATGGCGGTGAGGCCTGCTTGCTTAAATACTTAGGTAACCAACACTTTTCTCTCAACAAAGAGGGATTGGGCTACACTCCCAAGAATGGTAAGACAGCTCTTGCTACTCTCAAGACTAGTTTTGTGAAGAGCAATGGACGGTTTTGCACTAGATGCAAGCAAAGTGGGAATGTAGAGAAATACTGCAAGAACATGAAGAAAAATGCTAATGTATCCTCCATTCAATATGGTTCTTTTTATTTTCTTACCATAGGTGTTAATGGTGTCAAATCTAAATTTATTGGTGCACCAATTATGGGCTCAAAAGAAAGTCATTAGGATACCAAAGAGTTTGTTCACAGACCTTGGAGGATCCAAAAATGTTTGGGTACCTAAAAGGAATTGATATTTCTAGGTCAATTACAAAGCAAACGGGAGGCATTGGTACTTGATTGTAACACCCGACCCAATTTGGAATTTGGCCCATGGTGGACCATGTGCTTGTTAATAAGATATTGTGTGGGTTTAGTCCCACCTTGGTTGATTAGAGTGGGTTAGACCATCATATAAGGCTTCTAGAGTCCATCCTACTAACCCTGGGTTAATCCTTTTACGTGAAGCGAGGACAAAAGCATAAGTGGAATGGTGGTAGGTGTGGTTCGCTCTGCGTGCAGAGTGGATTTGAGTCATTTGGACTCTGGGGCATTACAAATGGTATCAGAGCCAACCTTCACGGGCACGAACACGTGCGGGTCAGGGGCACATGGACATGGAGGTTCATTGTGCGTGTAGGCCCTGGGCCTGGTCATGCGGTTTAGCCCGTTAGTGTTAGGGTTAATTAGAGATAAGGGATGCTTGCATGAAAATCAAGTAAAGTTCTATATATAAGGAGAGGAGATGTATCAATCTAAACAGGAAATGAAGAAAGAACAAACAATCCAATTCCCCAAAATACTCTAGTCCCCCTCCACGTCGACTTTGTCCAGCCATCTTCCTAGCAATGGTTATCTGCCAAATGAACTAAGGTTCATAACATAAGCCATGTTGTCCACAATGCTCAGGATGCAAAGGGACTAACACGGGAACATGCTTCAACTTCATCCTCGGCTTCATCAACGATCTTCAGCACAACAATGATCTCATCAACCACAACACTCGCAATGACAACACCTCTTCATAGATTAAAGTGAGGTGCTTCATCTTTAGCATCAAGGTAACAACCTGTGGAAGAGCCTTCTTTCCTAAACAGTGACTGAACAAGAATGCAGAGTGAGGACGCACTGTGGGAAGAATAGGGAGGCTATGTAATGTGCCTAAATTAGAGGCCCAACGATGGTTTAAATAGGCCAGGAGGAGCCCACAGCCCAGCCCTAGATGACCCTAGGGGCGCACAGATGGGGCGGCCACCGCTCCTAAAAAATCCCAACATCCAAAGAGATCCAGAATAAAAAGGGAAAGTCAGAAAAGAATAGGAAAATAAATAGAGAATTGCTTAGATAAAATAGATTAGGATTTATTAGGAAATAAATAATGCTACCTACAAAAAAGCATCCCAAATCTATAAGGACTCTTCTTATAGTTTTGTTGGTGTAAGTCTAGATTGCTTAGGGGCTAAGTCTCCCAAGACTATAATTAAAGGGGCGATGTAACCTTTCAATCTTAAGCAGAGAAATAATGTATTCCCCTATACCCTCCCTCTCTTTTGTGCTACCTCCCTCTCCTTTCTCACCCACATCGTCTCGCTGACCCAGCGCTGCCGCCCATGCCTCCACGCCACCGCCGCCAGCCACCAGGCCGCCACCCCAGCAGCACCCAACCACCCACGCCCAGCCCTAGGACGACCCTAACCGACCCTCAGGAAAGGATCATCACACCAGCAAGGATTGAAATGTCAGAGGGGGCAGTTACAGCTTGTGGCTACAACACCCTTAATGGTATTCCTATTGATATTGCTGCAGTTGCACAGCCACAAATCAAAAGCAACAAGAATCGAGTGTCCTTTAAAGGATCATGGACAGTGGAAGAGGATAGGTAACAATGTAAAATCAATTTTTTTTCCTTCCCCTTCTTAACTTTAGCATCTTAATTGCATTCTTGATCAAATTGTTTATTTCTCCAATCCGTAGCATTTTGAGAGATATGGTAATGCAACTTGGAGAAGGGAGGTGGTCCCTGATAGCACGATCTTTGCCCGGCCGGATTGGCAAGCAGTGCCGTGAAAGATGGATCAATCATTTGCACCCCAACATCAAGGTCAAATTAATCCCTTTGTTTCTTGTTTCTTAGTTCGCTCATATGTAACGTGTGTTTGGTTTAGTTTCTCTACTGCGTTCAAGCCAAGAAAGTGGAAACCCCCAAAATGTGTTGTGCCACACTTGCCTACGAAAAGCGATATTTGAATCGCATGATGCTTGATGCAGCGCCGATCATGTGGTTGCTCAATTGTGACATGCTATTGTTATTTGTAGAAACAAATAGAACCATAATCTCTATAATTTTGGTGGATTACTTAATCCATAGGATTATTAAGGAATTTTCTATGAGTTTTATATATGGACGATATTGAATGTTTTACCTTGCTATTGTAAAGAGATATTTTATAAAATAGGAATAGTTCTGGTGAAGCATGACTTTGTTTTTTAATTGACATGGTGAATTCCTCATCAAAGCTACTAAATAATGATGCAACCATACTTTTTAGCCATAGGAAACATGTTAAAACAAGTTGAATTATTCAAGTGTTGGTTAGTCTTTTCTTGAACATAAGCTTTGAATTGTGATGGAAAGGTTCATTTTACACCTACATCACCAACGCAATTAAAAATGAGAGACTGCATTATTTGTAGTGCACAATTGCACATGCCACCTTTTTCCACCACCGCCACTACCTCTAAACAACACAATTTTAGACTCTCCATCACCAACACCCAGCCACCATTGATTCACACAACTCCCTTATTATTTGTAGTGCCCATGCCACCTTGCCACCCGGCCACATACCCCTTCTTTCTCCATTTTTTGGTGTTCAGAATCCTATAGATCTCTTCCATGGATGACAATCATGGAAAATACCAAAAATGTACTGCCCAAAATGCTAATCCTAGCTAGAAAACCCATCTCTAATCTGTTTTTCAATTTGATTATTTTTGCTATTTCACATGGCTGACAAATTGAAAGCGTGTATATTTAGTATGATGTATGCTCTTCAAGTTTAGAAATGTTATGCTAATAAATACTCTTGCATATATTACTAACTTGTCACAGAAAAATGGCATATGGACAAAGGAAGAGGATATGGTGCTTATTCAAGCTCACAAATCCTATGGAAGGCAGTGGTCAACAATAGCAAGTTTCCTCCCAGGTTGGCCAGAGAATGCCATCAAGAATCATTGGAATGTAACTAAGCGCGGTCTAAAGTCAAAGCGTCGAATGAAAAAGAAGAAAAGTGAACAAGTGCCACCCGGGCAACTTTCCATCCTGGAGGAGTACATCCTCAGCCTGAAAGAGGACCAGGACCCCAATTCCCCAAACCTAGCTACACAATTGCCCCGGCAGCAGCCTAGGGCAATCAGTCTCGGCAAATCGCTGCTGCCAGACCTGAACATCGTCAGCTATGATCCACAGGAGGAGAAGCACTATATGCAGCTGGGGATTACCCAAAATCCCCAACTAGAAGCCACCTCCAGCAACGTTGATGCAACTGGCTACTACTACAATGAAGCAGCAGGGCCAAGCAACATCATCGGTGGCAATGGTGACCCAGCTGGTGACACCAACGACGACGTCCTTGAGCTTGAGCTAGCATCAAGGGAATTCTTGATGCCCTCCAGTGATGAGGTGAGTCTTGGCTTAGACAGGTTCAAGTGAGTCAGATAGAGGGCTCCGATCTGATTGCTTAGCTATTTTACGCATGGGTGGCAGGCCGGAACACTCGTGTTGTTGAATGATTTAGAATTTGTTTTGTGACTTGTGAACCATGGATTTTATTAAAAAGAACCATAGTTGTTGTATAACAATCTTTCAATTCAGCATCTGCATGAAATATATGTACCGTTTTGATTCTTGCTTTTATGGTGTGATGACACATACGTCAGATCAACACAATGCAAGATATGCTTTTTCATGGACGGTATGGATCGGAGATATACACTACTGCACAAATGGTCTTTAGTCCCGGTTGGGAAGAGACTTTAGAGTTTAGACCCGGTTTCAACCCTTTAGTCCCGGGTACCACAACCGGGACTAAAGGTCCCCTCAAAAAAAAAAAAATATTTGTGCTTCCTGAGATTCAAACCCAAGATCTCTCACCTCACGCATAACTCACTTACCAACTCAACTACACAACTCACATAACATAGTTTTGGACACTTTCCTTTTAAATTCACTCGTGAAGGACCTTTAGTCCTGGGTGGAAAACCTCTAGTCCGGGTTGGTAACACCAACCGGGACTACAGGTTGCCTTTTAGTCCCGGTTGTTATTACCAACCGGGACTAAAAGTCTTTGGTCCCAGACGCAATTTTTTGTCGAGACTAAATATCAATTGGCGAAACGACCAAAGGCTTGTTCTCTAGTAGTGATATTTAGCACTCGAAACTTTTGCGCGTCATGGGCACCCTACCAGATAGAACATATATATATATAGCATTTTATATTCAAGATTCAAGTGGTATAACAAATCGCTATTTAAATTACCTAGAAAGTTTCGAAGCTCACCTCGGAGCTACGCAGGTCCAATATAGACACAAGAAGCATATTCTTTCCTTTCTCTAGCATAAATGTTTACCTAGCGTTCTCTAATTTAGGGTCAGTGAGCCGGCCGTTCATTAACAGTCGAACTCAACGAGAGATGCAGCGTTGTCTCAACATCTGAATGTCAACGAGAGACTCGCAATTATTTAATATATGACTTAGTCGAGAGCTTAGGTCACTTTCAAAGCACAGTTTCATATCTCGGTTTCCAAGACGAATGAAATCACTGATGAAATAGATCTGTCTTCCAATGTACAGTTTCAGTACACAGTTTCATATGCTTTGTGATCTCGTGATCTCTCTTTCTCTCTTTTTTTTCTGTCTCGAACCGCGCGTATTGTATGAGATGAAACGCAATAATGGTCTTAATGGGGGTTTCACCAAGATTTCATCGTTTTGGAAACAGCGCTCAAAGGTTTCGTAGAGATGGTTCCCTTCTCTCTCCTCCTAGTTTCATGCAAAAAGCTGATGTGGCACCCTATTTAATATGCATGAAACCTTCCATGAAACTCCACTGACACTTTAAATAAAGTTTTGGAGTGTAGAATATTTTATAAGGTTGCTGTTAGAATTATATGGGCTTGGCCCATTAACAAATTCTGAAATTCATAATAAATCTCAAAGGCCCATTCATGTGTGAGCAAAGAGGAGAAGTGGAACTCTTTAGTCTCGCCTTGCTAGTGGAAGGGGAGGAGGACTTGCTTAAATATGGAAGTCCTCTCCACTTCCTCAAGTCTAGTGTGAGAAGGAGAAAGAGAAAACCACACGCGCGCGCTCGCTCGCCTCGCCGGGCCGGGCCGGGCGGGGCGGGGCGGGGCGTGGCGACTTGCGCGGGTGCGCGGCACCTGCGTGAATGGTCCGCCGAAATCCGGCTCCTCGCCTTGCGGGAGCGCGGTCTCCTTTTGCAGTTTTAGTTTTTGGTTTCTTGGCCTTCAAGTTGCAGAGTCCTAAACAGTTACGACTCAAGAGTCCTAAACCGATTTAGATCGTGATCGCGACACGAGGTCGGTTCAACAGGGCTATATAAGCAACCTATCGGCCACGCCAAAACGTATCTCAACACCTCTCGAGCTAGAGTTTGCCTCATATCGCTTTTGCGCTGCCGTCTAGTCGTCTCCAGTCCGTTCGCTTGCGTGCACCAGCGACCGGGCGAGCAGGTCTCCGGAACCCTCGTCTTTGCGATCCTGCACCGGGAGAAGGCGAATAAGGTTTTTGGGAAGCGCTCGTCGCGCGACTGCTCTCGTCTACCGTCCAAGTCAGGCGGCGCTGCGTCAAGACGTACTCGTCGTCAACTGCTCCGAGCTCTTCCTCCAGCGCTCATCGAGGATCGTCCAGCGCCGACTCCGCCACCGTCTTCTCCAGCATCAGAAAGGTACGCCGTTCGTGATCTAATTTCTATGCTTATATCAGGTCTTATGCCTTTGTTCTTGCTTTTTAATCTATCTGGTGTACGAGCTAAGTTTACACCGGTTATCATGTATGAGATCATGTTATGCATGTTTTGCTATGCTAGTAAACAATACAATCTGAGATATCTAGATCATCAATTTATCATGATTTATATTCTGGTTTTAATCTGGAAATTGTCTATTCTTTTAACAATCCAAAAACCTTATTATAGGTTTCCAGATTTAACTATGGCTAGTTTTGTTGATGCGCTGAAGCCAGAAAAATTTTCTGGAGAGCACTTTAAGAGATGGCAAGTTAAGGTCACCAATTGGTTGACGGCCATGAAAGTGTTCTGGGTGAGTGCTGGTATGCCGGAGGGAAATATCTCTGAAGAGGATCAGAGAGCTTTCCAGGATGCCAACCAAATCTTTGTGGGAGTTGTGCAGAATGTCCTTGCTGATCATATCTTTGATACAATTCTGCACATTAAAGACGCAAAGACTTTGTGGGATTATCTGGCAGCTACCTTTGGTGCTTCAGATGCTGGCAAAGAGTTGTACATCATGGAGACTTTTCATGACTACAAGATTGTTGCGAACAAATCTATAGTCGAGCAAGCTCATGAGATACACCGTCTGGCAAAAGAGCTTCAACTCCTCAACTGTGTTATACCCGATGAGTTTGTGGCTGGGTACATTATTGCAAAGCTACCTTCCTCTTGGAGGAATTTCGCCACAAGCCTTAAACACAAGAGACAGAAAATATCAGTTGAAAACCTGATAGCATCTCTTGATGTTGAAGAGAAGGCTCGGGCTAAAGATAACACTGAGAAGGGGAACGAGGAAAGAGCTAGCGCCCACTTCGTCCAGAAAAACCATGGCAAGTACAAAGGAAAGCCTAAGTCTTTCAATGCCAAAACTACTACTACATTTAAGAAGAAGAAGAATAATAAAGCAGAGTTGTCGTGCTTCACTTGTGGAGAGCTTGGGCATTTTTCCAAAGAGTGTCCGGAGCGAGCGGACCGCAAAGGGAAAAAGAAGAATGTCAACCTTGTGACTACTAGCGATGCTGATGACGGGTATGGTAATTTTCCTACTGTACTATCAGTATTTCAATCACCAAATTGGTGGGTTGATACAGGTGCTAATATTCACGTGTGTGCTGATATCTCTCTGTTTTCTTCTTATCAGGGGCTCCAAGGTTCCTCCGTCCTAATGGGGAATGGATCACATGCTTCTGTTCGTGGTGTTGGCACGGTAGATCTGAAGTTTACTTCGGGGAAGATCGTGCAACTGAAGAACGTGCAGCATGTCCCTACTATACGCAAGAACCTTGTTAGCGTATCTCTTCTTTTGAGAGATGGTTTTAAAGTAGTTTTAGAGTCCAATAAAGTAGTTATGTCTAAGCATGGACAATTTATTGGTAAAGGCTATGATTGCGGAGGCTTGTTCCGCCTATCTTTGGCAGATTTTTGTAATAAGTCAGTAAATCATATTTGTGACACAATTAATGATAGTTCTAATATTTGGCATTCTCGTTTATGTCATGTGAACTTTGGTTTAATGTCACGTTTGTCTAGCCTGAGTTTAATTCCAGATTTCACTATTGCCAAAGGTTCTAAGTGCCATAGTTGTGTGCAATCAAAGCAACCTCGCAAGCCTCACAAGGCAGCGGAGGAGAGAAACTTGGCACCTCTAGAACTCATACATTCTGATCTTTGTGAGATGAATGGTGTGTTGACAAAAGGTGGAAAGAGATATTTCATGACTTTAATTGATGATGCAACTAGATATTGTTATGTTTACTTGCTTAAAACTAAAGATGAAACGCTAGACTACTTTAAAATCTATAAGGCTGAAGTTGAGAATCAACTAGAGAGAAAGATTAAACGTCTAAGGTCAGATCGTGGTGGTGAGTATTTTCCTATGCTTTTCAATGATTTCTGTACGAAACATGGTATTATTCATGAGAGGACAGCTCCCTATTCTCCTGAATCAAACGGGATTGCCGAGAGGAAAAACCGCACGTTGACTGACTTGGTGAACGCCATGTTAGATACTGCTGGTCTTTCTAAGGCATCGTGGGGGGAGGCTTTATTGACTGCGAGTCATGTCCTGAATAGAGTTCCAAACAGAAATAAAGAGACAACTCCATACGAGTATTGGGTTGGAAGGAAACCATCACTTACATACTTACGCACGTGGGGATGTTTGGCGAAAGTCAATGTTCCAATTTCTAAGAAGCGTAAGCTTGGACCAAAGACCGTGGATTGCATCTTTCTAGGATATGCACATCATAGCATTGCCTATAGATTTTTAGTAGTAAAATCTGAAGTACCTGATATGCATGTGGATACGATCTTTGAATCTCGTGATGCTACATTCTTTGAGAACATTTTTCCTATGAAAGATATGCGTAGCAATGCTAAGTTTTCCTCTGAATTAACTCCTGATTTTACTACACCTATTGAGTCTCCGTTTAAGTCATTTGAACAACCACTTAATGAAGTCCTTGAGGAGGATGACAATGAAATTCCTGTGAGGAACAAGAGACGAAGGATTGCAAAATCCTTTGGTGATGATTCTATTACAGAAGCATATGCATCTCCAGATGCAGATGATTGGAAAGAAGCTGTTCGTAGTGAGATGGACTCGATTCTTTCTAATGGTACTTGGGAGTTATCTGAGTTGCCTTTTGGTTGCAAACCTGTGGGTTGTAAGTGGGTGTTCAAGAAGAAGCTTAGACCTGATGGTACTATTGACAAGTACAAGGCTCGACTTGTGACTAAGGGTTATACTCAAAAAGAAGGCGAGGATTTCTTTGATACTTATTCACCTGTTGCTAGATTAACCACTATTCGAGTATTACTTTCCCTGGCTGCCTCATATGGTTTTCTCATTCATCAAATGGATGTGAAGACAGCTTTTCTTAATGGAGAGTTGGATGAGGAGATCTATATGGATCAGCCTGATGGGTTTGTAGTAAAAGGTGAAGAGCAAAAAGTGTGTAAGTTATTGAAATCTTTGTATGGCTTGAAACAAGCACCTAAACAATGGCATGAGAAGTTTGACACTACTTTAATTAGTGCAGGCTTTGCTGTTAATGAAGCTGATAGGTGTGTGTATTATCGACATGGTGGGGGTCAATCTGTTATATTATGTTTATATGTTGATGATATTCTTATTTTTGGCACAAATATTGATGTTATTAATGAGGTCAAGTCTTTCCTATCAAAGAGTTTTGATATGAAAGATCTGGGTGAAGCTAATGTTATTTTGAACATTAAGCTGATTAAGGATGAGAGTGGGATTACTTTATTGCAATCTCACTATGTTGAGAAGGTTTTGAGTCGCTTTGGCTTTATGGATAGTAAACCTTCTCCAACACCTTATGATCCCAGTGTGACTTTGAGAAAGAACAGAAAGATTGCTAGAGACCAACTGAGATACTCTCAGATTATTGGTTCACTCATGTATCTAGCGAGCGCAACTAGACCAGATATCTCATTTGCTGTGAGCAAGTTGAGTAGGTACATGTCCAACCCGGGTGATAATCATTGGCATGCACTTGAAAGAGTTTTGCGTTATCTCAAAGGTACAATGAGTTTTGGAATTCACTATTCTGGGCACCCAGCTGTGCTAGAGGGATATAGTGATGCAAACTGGATTTTTGATATTGATCAGATCTACGCCACTAGTGGGTATGTTTTTACCCTTGGAGGTGGTGCAGTGTCATGGAGGTCTTGTAAACAGACTATATTGACTAAATCAACCATGGAAGCAGAACTTGCTGCTTTGGATACAGCTTCTGCAGAGGTAGAGTGGCTGCGTGAGCTCTTGTCTGACTTACCGGTGGTTGAAAAACCAATACCGGCTATCCTTATGAACTGTGATAATCAAACAGTGATCACTAAAGTGAATAGTGCTAAGGATAATGCGAAGTCAACAAGACACGTTAAAAGACGTTTGAAGTTTGTCAGGAAGTTGAGAAACTCCGGAGTAATAGCTGTGACTTATGTGCAAACAGACAAAAACCTGGCAGATCCCTTTACAAAAGGGTTATCACGAAATGTGATAGAAATCGCATCAAGGGAGATGGGTATGAGACCCATATGAGTTTACAGTAGTAGCAACCCAACCTTTTTGATCGGAGATCCCGTGACTAAGGATCTGGGAAGAACAAGCTATTGGTAAACTGAGGAGAGTAACCTCTAAACCCTCTCTATGTGAAAGATGCAATACTCTCATTGCTATGAGGCACTGTATGGAAGGTTGGCAAAGGCCTTAATATGTTCTATTGGCTTTTAAAAGCAAAGATGCTGTCATACAGAGTATTCTTGAAAGAACATACCTATATGAGCCATGACTGTTAAACGTCACAGTCTATGAGATTAGGGTGATCTCTAGTAAGCTCATGAAGAGACCATGGAGTATGACGTATATGCTCCACCCATAGAGAAAGGCTATTGGCAGCCAGGTACTAGTTTAACCTTGAGTAAAACTTGCTTCACGCAAAACTTGCAATTCAAGGCATAGTCCATTGTTCAAGTTGTGAATAAGTGTAACTTAAGGTTATAGGCGGAAGTTCAACTTAACAGTCTCTGCTAAACACTAGTATATCAAACAGTAGCGGGAACAGGCAAAACTCTAAATGGGAATTTGAGATCTGGTGGGGGATTGTTAGAATTATATGGGCTTGGCCCATTAACAAATTCTGAAATTCATAATAAATCTCAAAGGCCCATTCATGTGTGAGCAAAGAGGGGAAGTGGAACTCTTTAGTCCCACCTTGCTAGTGGAAGGGGAGGAGGACTTGCTTAAATATGGAAGTCCTCTCCACTTCCTCAAGTCTAGTGTGAGAAGGAGAAAGAGAAACCCACACGCGCGCGCTCGCTCGCCTCGCCTCGCCGGGCCGGGCAGGGCGTGGCGTGGCGTGGCGTGGCGACTTGCGCGGGTGCGCGACACCTGCGTGAATGGTCCGCCGAAATCCGGCTCCTCGCCTTGCGGGAGCGCGGTCTCCTTTTGCAGTTTTAGTTTTTGGTTTCTTGGCCTTCAAGTTGCAGAGTCCTAAACAGTTACGACTCAAGAGTCCTAAACCGATTTAGATCGTGATCGCGACACGAGGTCGGTTCAACAGGGCTATATAAGCAAGCAACCTATCGGCCACGCCAAAACGTATCTCAACACCTCTCGAGCTAGAGTTTGCCTCATATCGCTTTTGCGCTGCCGTCTAGTCGTCTCCAGTCCGTTCGCTTGCGTGCACCAGCGACCGGGCGAGCAGGTCTCCGGAACCCTCGTCTTTGCGATCCTGCACCGGGAGAAGGCGAATAAGGTTTTTGGGAAGCGCTCGTCGCGCGACTGCTCTCGTCTACCGTCCAAGTCAGGCGGCGCTGCGTCAAGACGTACTCGTCGTCAACTGCTCCGAGCTCTTCCTCCAGCGCTCATCGAGGATCGTCCAGCGCCGACTCCGCCACCGTCTTCTCCAGCATCAGAAAGGTACGCCGTTCGTGATCTAATTTCTATGCTTATATCAGGTCTTATGCCTTTGTTCTTGCTTTTTAATCTATCTGGTGTACGAGCTAAGTTTACACCGGTTGTCATGTATGAGATCATGTTATGCATGTTTTGCTATGCTAGTAAACAATACAATCTGAGATATCTAGATCATTAATTTATCATGATTTATATTCTGGTTTTAATCTGGAAATTGTCTATTCTTTTAACAGTTGCTTTACAAGATCTCTTCTCTATTTATTTGAGAAAAGAAAAACATTGTCATTGTCCTTGCGCATCTCTATTATTATTTTTTTACCTAGCCCATGCCCAGAGCTCATCTAACCATTGGCTACAATCAAATATTTTAATCCAGAAATGCATTGTCATTGTCAGTCTCAAAAGCAGCAGGGCCATTGCAGTCATGTGTCAATAGTGTTATGTAAAAGAGAATAAACCGTAGTACGGCTGATAAGTTCAAGCGAACAGAACCCTAGTTTCTTATATCTATCTAGAAAGCCACACACTCAAAGCATAAACTGTAGGTGGCACTATACTCAAGCACACACAACAAGCACAAAAAATCTATATAAATTATACTTCATACCAGCTAACATCAACATGCTCTTATTAGCTCAGTGGCGTGTAGAAGCTTTTCAAACGTGTGGTTGTGGTTGGATTCTTATTTATATATATGCACCATCAAGATGTCTGACTAGGTAGACGCTGATTAACGGGTACACCGTATATCCAATAGCAGATCTAACGTTTGAAGCCTGGGCGCCTGGCCGGCGAGGATTATGCCGCAAATGTTGGATACTAGTTAAATTAATTGGTGTAGGATGGAAGGACATGAAAAATATTTTAGGTGTATATATACGTACTTGAGATTTTAGTATGTGTTATTAGTACATGCTCTTGTTAGACATGGAAGCTTCGTCCCCATTTATCCCGCACGCAGACGGCTGCTGGCACTAGAGGGACTGCATGGGCCGCAGTTGCCATGCTGCTCTAGCTTGGGCCGCAGAAGCGTGGTTTGGGCTTGCGGACCCACACATTCTTGCTCTGCTTATCCTTCTCACGATCAGCGGGACCCTTCCTCCACGCGCGTGCGCTGGGAACGGTACCAATGCATGTGTGTTTGGAATAGTAGCAACGCACATGTTTTTAGTGGGGAGGGACGCACACTCATGTTATCTTTGGTTCTCCTGTCTGATTTCTTCCGAAGGCCCACTTAGCTTCTACAGTTCAGTTTTCTCGTGTATAGACTCGAGACAAAGGGGCCATTTTAATTTCTACGAGCTATATTTTTCTCTTTCGAGATTGCGGGTTTGTGGGAGAATAAAAGGGCGGAGGAAGATTTAACATCTATATGGATGCAAAAGTACTATTTTTCAAAAATAATATATCTTATTGCGTATTATAATACTTTATAAAATATTTTTAATTCAAACAATACAACAAAAATAAAAAATGATTATCAGCTAAGCCATTTATCTTTGGAAAAAATAACTAATATAAAGTACATTGACTTTTTTTTCTTAAAGGCTTAAAAATAGTTATCCGTAGTACCCAGAAAGAAAACAACACAAAGTAAAAATATATTAAAAAATAAAATAAGTTTTGTTAAACTTTATATTTGTTGTATGTAAAAATATGAAAATAGTATGAAAATAAAATTTAATTTCTGAATTTGAAAAGTTTGATTATGATCTTACAAACTTTGTAATCTTAGATACCGTTATATTAAAAAATTATACTCAGAATTCATAATCTTTGAACTATGATATTTTAAACTCTATGCTGCTAGTATTATAACTTTACACTTAGAATTTTAAATTTTTAACTATGATATCACAAAACTTTGTACTGCTAGCTAGATTTAAAACTTTAGACTTAGAATTAAAAACTTTGAACTATGACATTACAAACTTTATATAAATAGGTTCAAAAATGTTGCACGATGATAATATGAAACTTTGTACAACTTTATACAGTTAGGTTCAGAAATTTTACACTACGACAATATAAAACTTTATTCTACTAGGTTAAAAACTTTGCACTCAAAATTTATAACAACTTTGAACTATCACATTAGGAAAAAAACTTTGTACTGCTAGATTCAATACTTTAATTTATCACATTATAAACTTCTGTACTAATAGCTCTAAACCTTTACACTCAGCTAAAATTATAATATTTAAACTATCACATTATAAACTTTAAATTGCTAAGTTCAAAAAATCATACATCAGAAAAACTTTGTACTCTTAGGTTAAAAACTTTACCCTTAGAATTTATGCTTTGATAATATCAAATCATAAAACTTTATAATGCTATGTCAAAAAAATTTATGATAAGACACACTTTATTTTTATAATTGAGGAAGTTTATATTAACACATTTAAAACTTTGTATTTTAAGATTTAAAACTTTATACTCTTTATATTTAAAATTTAGAAACTTTATACTACCACATTTAAAACTTTATACTTTAAAAATTAAACTTTTAATTTTAAATATATTTTTAAAATTGAGAAACTTTATACTGATATATTTAAAAGTTTGTATTTCGAGCTTTAAAACTTTATAATTACAAAATTTATATTAGCATGTTTAAAACTATGTATTTCGAAATTTAAAATTTTATATTTAAAATTCAAGAACATTATACTAGTATATTAAAAACTTTGTTTTTCAAGGTTTAAAACTTTAAAAGTTCAAACTTTACATTTCAAATTTAGAAATTTATACCAATATATTTAAAATAATATAAAATTTATACGGTTAGGTTTAAAACTTTATACTAGCTTTTTAAAAATTTGGTACTGACATGCTATGAACCTTGTACACTTAAAATGAACCTTTGTAATTTAAAACTTTGCATTAAGTCTGAGAAAAAATTTAGTACCACATTTGAAACTTTGTACACCTAAGTATAAAACTTTATAATCAGATAAATTGTTTTGAAATATATCCAACATGGATCTACTTTTGTAGATCTCGTCGTAATAAGAATAATAGTGAAAACGAAATTAAAAATAAATGTTTTATAAGAAAGTTATCGTATTTTAAAGATTGTATATAGTGTTTGTGAACACAAGAACACACATCTAACACGTACTCTACGTGTCTCCTTCTGTTCATGCTTGCCGCTCGGTCCTCACGTTGCTATACTTCACGCTCGTAACTCGGTCTCGCTCTGTTTGCGCCACGCGTCCGTGCGCTACTATATGGCACAGCGCACGCGCGTCCAATAGCAATTTGGCACGATCAGACAACACTTCATCACCGTCCGCGTCTCCTGGGTCTATGGCTCCTGACAGTGAGGATCCCCAACGACCTGATCGAACACATACTTCTTGAGCAGCTTCTGCACCTTCGCCGCCGCCCGCCGGCTCCGATCCGGTGCGCGTTCACCTCCCGTATCGCGGCGTCCAGCCGGGGCACCTTGCCCAAGCCGCGTGGCCCGGCACATCCCGTTCCACATGTCGGCGGCCTTCCTATCGCTCTTGAGGCGGTTCACCACCACGCCGCTCTGCCGGAGGATCTTCACGTGTCCAGGGTCGCCACTGACTGGATCATGATCTCCTGCGCCAGCGGCGAGCTGATGATGCCGCCCAGGTTCAGGCCCTTGAGCCGCGCCTCCACGTCGGTGGACGCCATCGGCTTGGTCACCAGCGGCGCCAACGCCGACAGGAGCGGATGGAGTCAATGGCGATGGATGCTGCTGTAAATGGCGATGGATGCGGCGGCGGTGAAAGGCTGTGCGGCTGCGGTGAGGACGGACGATTTATTGTTGTTTTCCTTTTTTATTTAGTTGTCGAATGATTCGTTCATTTGTTGGTGAAATCACAGGCTTGCTCCGTGGAGAAATTATTTCACATGTATCTCCGTGTCTTCTAAAGATCACTACTCGAAAACCGAGATTTACCGAGTGTTAACACTCGGCAAACTTTAACGCACAACAACCAGCCCACTTTACCGAGTGCCAACACTCGGCAAAATTAAATACACGACAAAGATTAACGGGAGTAGCCGACGTCAGCAGTTTGTCGAGTGTCTTCCGTTAGTACTCGACAAAATGGCCAGTTTGCCGAGTGTCTCAATAAAACACTCGGCAAAGTGCACTCTTTGTCGAGTGTTTTTATTTGACACTCGGTAAAATAATTTATTTTTTTCGTCTTTGGCTTCTAATTTTTTTTATGTAGGCTTCCTACAATAACTTGATCAACATGTTAAGATTTGACACAATTTTAAGACATTTTGCTATATTTATTTAGTTTCTTTCATTTCATTGAATTTTTTTGGAAAATGTAAGTTTAAACTACAAGTGCATCGAATAATGATATTTCATGAATGCAAAATTGATATTCATGTTATTAAGTATTGTTTGAGGCCGTATCCAGGAAGAGATCCGGAATTTCGCACATTTTCTTCTCGAAACATGACCACGAGCTTGCGAACGAATAGTTTTAAAATTGTATAAAAAGCAAAGGAAGTCTGAAATTCCTGAAACTTGTCGAGAAGTCAAGATATCACATGTGCATGTGGTGATAAAAATTTGAGAAGATTTTGAACATGTCGTCACATACACTGCTTATAAATTCGGCCATCTCCACATGTGATAACATGAGAAGCATGTGGAGTTGTTAGGGTTTGTAAGCATCGTATAGATGACGACGTGCTCGAAATCTTCTCAAATTTTTATCACCGCATCCACATGTGATATGAAGACTTCTCAACAAGTTTTATGAATTTCTGACTCCTTTTGCTTTTTATATAATTTTAAAACTATTCGTTTGCAACTTCGTGGTAATGTTTCGAGAAGAATATGTGTGAAATGTTGGGTCTCTTCCTGGATACGACCTCAAACAATACCCAATAACATGAATACCAATTTTGCATTCATGAAATGTCATTATTCGATGCACTTGCAGTTCAAACTTGTATTTTCCAAAAAAATCAATGAAATCAAATAAACTAAAGAAATATAGAAAAATGTCTTAAAATTGTGCCAAATTTCAACATGTTGATCGAGTTATTGTAGGAATCCTAGAGAAAAAAGCTAGAACCCAAAAACCAAAAAAAATAATTATTTTGCCGAGTGTCAAACAAAAACACTCGGCAAAGGGGGCAGTTTGCCTAGTGTCTCAATAAAACACTTGACAAAGTGCATGTCATATATGTGAACATGTGTGTTTGTGACATATTTGAATTTGTCAGCTTGTTGTGATTGTGATTTATGACTCCTGTGATATATTTGTGCATTGTGTCGCAAATGGAACAAACAAAAAAATTAAAAAAATTACAGATTCTGGTCAATTTGCCGAGTGTCAACTCCATGACACTCGGAAAACTGACTACATGTGGCATTCCTGGAAATACACTTTGCCGAGTGACAAGAAACTGACACTCAGCAAAGTATGCACAGTTTGCCGAGTGTTAGCTCCCCGACACTCGGCAAAGCTTTCAAAGTTTGTCGATTGTCGAGTGTTAACACTCGGCAAAGCACGTAAACTTTGCCGAGTCTCAGGCATACGACACTCGATAAACTGTGTAAGCTTTGTCGAGTATCGAAAGGTTGACACTCGGCAAACTGACCGTTAGGATTCCGTCCGTGCCTTCCTTTGTCATGTAGTATTTTGACACTCGGCAAAGCACGCTTTGCCGAGCAATCCTATGCCGAGTCTGGTTTGCCGAGTGCGGCACTCGACAAAGCGTTTATCGAGTGTTTTTTATGCTTTGCCGAGTGTCTCAGGCACTCGGGAAACCGCCCATTTTGTAGTGTTGGAAAAAAGTTTTGTATAACACTATGCACTCATGATAATTTCCCAAAAAAATAAACTCGCACATCCTTTAAAGCATCTAACTTATGTTGTCCTGCTAATTTCATGATTGCACAACCATATTATAACATGATTTTCTATAGCAAAGCTCTCTATTTTTACGGTTATAAAGTCTGAGGAACTTATTCCGCAATTCCGGCGAGAGAATAGAGTTACGGTTTCTGGTTTCAGGCAGGGTCAGGTTTCAGTTTGTCCCGGTGGTTCAGACTTGAGAGAGAAGGCCCGGAAGGCAACAGGTCATCAGGGACCGCCGGATCGGGGTTGCGTTGTACGTGTCGTTACATTCTGTCTCAGCCGCATCGCTTTCATTTCACTATCCTCCCCTGCCCTGCAGCAGTTAGATTAGATGATCCCGGTGCAGATTGTGTAGGCTTGTTTATCGAAGACCATATATATGGTATATTATAACTAAAACCAACATATATAGTACTAGATCGACCCAAGTGAGAAGTCGTCGTCTTCAGGGATCACTGAGATGATCATGGCCCTTTTAATTTTCGTCAATTTCTCCATCATACACGCCAAATTCTTATTTAATTTTGCCGATGACTTTGTCTGTGTGTCATCCAAAGTTAACAGCGCGACTCTCTCTGCCTGCAAGTAGCAGAAAAACAAAAGCCGCCAGACACCAATCCTATTTAGATTTCAGAATTGCCGCCTTCTCAAATCAAATAAACAAAGAGAGTCCCCACTGTTCAGAATAATGCTCCGTCAGGGCATGCTAAGAATTTTATGAAAGTATAAACTATATGAACGAAACCCCATTGAAACTGACATAATTCGTCTTACTGAATTGCCAGACCTCATCATCAGCATGCCGTCATCATTCATGCACTCTTCGACCTCTCTCCTTCCTCATCAGCAGTATTCAGTATAATATGCATGCATGATCGTCATTATATTAGCCTGTGGGATGATCACATATTCACATCATCATGATGCAGACGGACATGTTAGTATGCTTGTTACCATTGGTTCATCATTGCATCTCTGCTTCTATAGTACGTGTTGGTAAAACATACTTAATACGAAGTACAATATAATAGACTTGCAGCTAGCTTTCTTCACTCGGCGACGACGACCAGCTTTACAGTTCACGTATCGCATCCCACAAACATGCATGTTTCACGCTTACGCGCTTGCTGCGCCTACTGACGACTAATAACTAATCCCTTTCACCAGCTCGTAACCACCCACTTGCGCTGCTTATTAACAACGTCACACACACACTGTAGCTATAGTATATAGCAGCAGCAGCAGCAGCAGCTCATGCTCATCCCTAACCAACCAGGTGCTCCGCCATTTCTCTATAGCTAGCTACCTAAGCAGCCATTGCCCATCGGAGCAAGTTGAAGCAAACAAGAGAGCCCAGCACAGCTAGCCAGATCAAACAGCGCGCGGCTGGCCGAAATAAAAAGTCCAGACCAGCAGAGAGTCCGGCCGGCCAGAGCGAGACTGATCCGCCATGGCGCTGTCGGAGCTGCAGGCGCGGGCGCGGTTCGTGCAGTCGTCGGCGGCGAGCGCGGGGCTGCACTTTGACGAGGACCGGTGGCTGAGCCGGGTGCGGCAGAGCCTGGAGCGGGAGGCCGCCGACGCGCTGGGCGCCGCCGCCAAGGTGTTCGACGTCCCGCGCGTGCTCAGGGCCACGCGCCCCGAGGCGTACCTGCCGCAGCACTTCGCGCTGGGGCCATACCACTGCGGCCGCCCCGAGCTCAGGGACATGGAGCGCTACAAGCTCGCCGCCGCCAAGCGCGCCGAGAAGCTCTTCGCCGACGGCCGCAAGTTCGACCACCTCGTGCAGCGGCTGATCCAGGCCCAGGACAAGATCCGGGCGCCCTACCACAGGTACAGTTACACACGCTGTACGTGTGCGCGCGCGTCCCGTACCGTACGTCGTCCATCTAGAATTCTAGATGCACTCACTGCTAGCTAGTCACTAGCTACTCATCCATCGCCTTTGATCCTCGCCTAATATATATATATATATCCTTGCTTCTACTTACAATTGACAAAATCCCTACCGAAAAAAATACCATTCCCGTTTTTTCCAGGAGTCAAACAGCTTAAATTAAGATAGTTTGACCAAAGTTAAATACAAATAAGGTACTAACATTAATGAAGTAAACACCAATACATTAATTATAGAATATATTTTCAACCAGTACAGAACGATACTATACAAGCGGTTGGTAAGTCATTTACACCGGTGTTTTTCAAAACTGTCTGCGCTGGAGGCCAGCAGAAATAAAACCACAACACAGACGGTTACTTATGAGCCTCCACAGGTTGTTCATTAAGTGAGCCGCCTAAACCAAAAAAATAGAAAAATATTTTAAAAAAATCGAGGGAGGGCCCACGTGATATTTTCCACGCAAAATTCACAACTAACATGGTCGGTAGGATTTGAACCTACAACTTTGTTCTCCCTCGTGTGAAGCCTCCTCTACCACTGCACTACACACTCACATGTGTTTGTACTCCGTTTCGGTTCCCCACATACTATATACTTCGAGTGTAATTTGCTTATTTGAGGTCGTAAACGAATTCAAATCAAAACGTTGTCAAACAAAGTTTCATAACTTTTTGAGATCTACAACTTTTGTTTTGATATTTTTTCCATCTGAGGTCGCTTATAAAAATTTGAATTTCAAATTTGAGAATTTGAAACGTAGTTTTCATTGACAAGATGACTTCAAATCAAAAAGTTGTCAACTACAAAGTTTCATAATTTTTTGAGATCTACAACTTTCATATTGGCCGTTTCTGCATCTGAGGTATTTTTAAAAATTCAAATTTTAAAATTCTAGTGTATTTCTAGAGACGGTTTGTTAAGAAAACTGCCAAAAATGAATTTCCACGGGCGTTAACCTTTAGAAAACCGTCAATAGAAATGGTGTATTTCCGCTGGCGGTTGGCTTATGACAACCGCTTGGTGTAAATGCATCATTTCTAGTGGCGGTTTTCTTAACAAACCGTCCCTACGGAAATAGATTTTCACAGACGGTTACTAAGTCGTGGTCCACCTATTTCTTTATCTGTTTCTTAGTCCTCTCAATCTTAGATTCCCACTATTCACATATATAGTGAAGTCCTGTAATGTTTTGTCATAATAAAAGATTCATTAGCCGACTGATTATTACTGCACGCACCAGTACAGGTTCCTGGAGCTAAGCGACCAGACGCTGGCATGGATGCTGGCCATCGACACGTGCTTCCTCCTCGACTTCCTCGAGAGCTACCACCGCGACGAGGTGACCGACATGGTGTCCTCGGCGACCAACTGGATCAACGCCACGGTGCGCGACGCCATGATGCTGGAGAACCAGATCCCGCTCTTCCTCTTCTCCGAGGCGCTCGCGCTCCGCCACCCCCAGGCCGCCGCCCCCGACGCGCTGCACGGCGTGCTGGACCGCTTCATCAAGGAGGTGTCCCCGATCAAGACCACCGCCGAGCTGGTGGCCGCCGACGTCGCCAGGCACGCGCACATGCTGGAGCTCCTCTACCACTTCCTCGTCCCCGACGCGACGGTCTTCGACGACGACGGAGACGGCGGCGGCGGCGGTGGCCGGGAGCCGCCGCCGATGGTGCCCGAGGAGTTCACCATCGACATGCTGGACCCGTCGCAGCAGCTGCCGGACTACGACAAGGTGAAGCAGGCGTGCATGCAGGTGTCGAGCCTCGACGTGGCGCCCGTCCGGTTCATCCGGAGGAACCTCATCGCCCGGCCGATGAGCGTGGCGTCGAGCCTCCCGGGGAGGATCCTGCGCAGGGTGCCGCTGCTGTCGGCGCTGGCGCCGCTGGTGACCAAGCTGGCGGCGTCCGCCGACGTGGAGGCGGCGCGGCTCAAGGGCGTGAACGTGAACCTGGGCGGCATCATGAGCTCCTCGCCGCTGGCGCAGGAGATCATGATCCCGTCGGTGGCGACCCTGGCGCGGTGGGGCGTGCGGTTCGCGCCGGCGCCCGAGGGCATCGCCGGGATCGGCTTCGACGCGGCGGCGGCGACGCTGAGCCTGCCCATCGTCACGCTGGACGGCAACACGGAGGTGGTGCTGCGCAACCTGGTGGCCTACGAGGCCGTGGCCGTGCGCGGGCCCCTGGTGCTGGCGCGCTACACGGAGCTGATGAACGGCATCGTCGACACGGCCAGGGACGTCAAGATCCTCCGGCAGAGCGGCGTGGTGGTCAACCGCCTCATCAAGAGCGACAGGGAGGCCGCCGACGTGTGGAACGGCATGTGCCGGGCCACGCGGCTCGGCAAGGTGCCCCGCCTGGACGCCGCGATACGGGAGGTGAACGCGCACCGGAGCCGCCGGGTGGCGGCAAGGGCGCAGAAGCTGCTCAAGAAGTACGTGTTCAGGTCGTGGCGGATCCTCACGCTGCTCGCCGCCGTCGTGCTGCTGCTCATGACCGCCATGCAGACCTTCTGCTCCGTGTACCCGTGTACCAGATGGTTCGGATCAGTTTTCCAGATCCCGCAAGCCGGAGGAACCCGGTGATTATTCAGTAATGATCAGTGAATGACTAATGAGTAATGACCTGGTGACTCTAAATTTGGCTGTCAAATACATTGCTTCTGTATCTGCTAAGCTGGTATGATGCGTTTGGACTCCACTGTTTATAGGTTGCCTGATTTTCTCCCATTTTTCAGAGTAACTAAGTGGTTGCATTTGTACACCTTTTCTATTAAAAAAAAGGATATCCAGATTGACGTGCATTTGTACATCATCTTCAAAATTGCAGTACTCATTTACTCCTATACTCCCTCCGTCCCAAAATAAGTGTCTCTAGAAATCCGTGTTTCCCTTACAGACACGCTTTCCGGACGACACTTAAAAAGGGACGGAGGGAGTATGCAGGTGAGAATACAGAATGGCGCCATCACCACCTTTTGTTTTGTGATGAGATAAGTTTTTTTTTCGCAGGTGCCGATGCAGGAGAGCCGCCTCTATAAAATGGTGAAACTGGTCTTAGGCAAACAAACGCCTCCACTGTAGCCGCACGCCCCTTACTGTTTTTGTCGTTGACCACTGATGCTATGGACTGTGTGGGTGGAAACTGAGACAGAACTGCCCAGTGAGGCAGTGAGGGAGAAGGATTGACTGAGGTGGTCGACGAGATTGGCGGTTTGCTTGGACCTTTCTTGGATGAAGGAATAGTGTCGAATAAGGGAGAACGGATGGCGACGACAAAGGCGGGATGCACGGTTTAGGAAATGGGGCGGTCAGGGGATTTAGAGTGTGTTTAGGCTATGCCCAACGCTCCAGGTGGATGTTAGCCTTATCAGGCCATGTAGGCTCGGATAACCAAAAGCAAAAGGTTGGTGGTCTCGCAGGTGGACAATGTAGCTTGCAGAGGCGGCGAGTGCTCCGTCTGACGAAAAGGTCAAGCAGCTCCTCGGTCTGGCGTTGGAGAGCGGTGAGAGTTGTCTTTGGCGCATACACAAGCTTGTCATGCATGTCCTCTCAAGCCTGCATGCATGTGGTCTAAAAAAGGATATGGGGACCGTGAGTATATGATGTGTCAGATGCATGTATGCTTGGGTTGGGAGGGTAGCAGTCTCATTGTTATCTTGCTTATGTGTACAGTGGATTTTTTATGAGGCTAATAGTCTTGTTAGCCTGCGTTGGTGGTGCCCTTAGATGACGCTCTGATTGGTAACTTCCTACTATACTATGCATCCTGACACCTGCCAAGGTGTGGTGACGCTGTGGAATCAAAAGGATCAGCAGAGATCAGAAATAAGTCCGCTTCTACATCAGATCGAGGACTTGTCCCGGAGCTTTATTGATTTCTCCTTTGTTTTCGTTAGTAGAACATGTAATGCTTTAGCTCATGATTGTGCCAAGCTTGTTTCCCGTTTGCACCAGGTGGAGGAGTGGCTTATACCTCCACCAGGGCTATGGGCTGCTTATGTAAATGGCTGTAATCTGGCCTATAATCAATGAATGAGCTCCGGTTATGCGCAAAAAAAAAGACACCTGGTGGCTGGTGCCATTGCCTGACTCGTGAGCTACGTGGGAGGTAACAACATCTAGACAGAGAGGTTCGAGATTTTGAGTTGATTTTGTTGAAAACTAGGATCGCTAGGAGTAGATTCAGTTGGGGTTCTAACCGATTCGGGTAAGAAACAGAGGAGTAGTTCATCCGTGATGAACTACCAGAGAGGAACCGAGAGTTAGGGTTCAGTACCTTCGAGGGGTTGAAGGATTCAGCGTCACTGCTTCGTTGACGGAGGCTGCACACGGGCAGCGACGGTCGGTGTAGTAGGGGCAGAAGTCCAGCGACGGCGACCGTGTAGTGGCGGCGTGGAGACGCTGGTGGCGCTTCCCGTCGCTGGCAGTACCACCCTCGGGATCGGATTAGGGTTAGGAGAGTGGGGCTGTAGCAGCGGCTGTCTTCCTCGTTTCTAGAGCCCTGCCCCCACCTCCTCTTTATAGGCACTGTGCGACGGGGGCCCACCAGCCTGCTAATGGGCTGGGCGTCCCCGATCAGGACGCAGATCAGGGTCCAGTTAGGCCGTTGGGCCTAACTGGTGGAGATCAATCTAACATTCTCCCTCTTGATCTCAACTTATATCTTTAAACTTCACAGTTATTTCTTTTTACCATTCCATCACAGATCAATGCATAGAACGTGCCTCATTGTCACGATCAATTGTCGTTAGATTCAACAGCTACAACACACGTCTCTGTTCTGAAATGAGTTCTTTAACTTTGGGCCCTTTATTGTCCAGAAATCATAGGCCTTACCATACAACCCATGTCGACTGTGTATTCCCTGAACACACTGGGTGGTAAGCCTTTGCAAAACGGATCCGTAATACTTTCACATTCTAAAAGTATGATTCTGGACTTTCTCCTTCACAACGTACAACCCAGTGTCAATGTGTTTGGCATCACACTTGACCCGTTGTCTTAGGAGCAAACTTCTTAAATGGTTATTGCTGTTGTTTACCATTACGAACTCCGGGTATAGGTTTCTAAATATTTCGCCTGTCCTTTATGCCTCATAGTAAGCTATATGACAGGTATGCATCATCGATGACACCACTATTGTTTCTTTGGAGCTTTTCCACAATAAAACTCCAACTGCGAGTGTTAGTTACTAATGTGGATTTCACTACACATCTCGCTCAAACATATTAGTTGTACTCACAACCATTTGAGAGTACTTGTTGTCTTATACTCGTCATGAGGCATTTAAAACTTTGCACAATTGCAACACTTCCATTCCAGTGATCTATATCTGGATTGGACATTTGCCAAAATCCCGGATACATGAACCATGTCAGGGTAAATACTTGTGCACTCATTAAGCTTCCAACAACTGAAGCATACATGACGTCCATTTTATCAATTCTCATATCTATTCTTGGAACACTAAAAGTTCTCAAAACTATTATCCTTGACCATAGGAACATGTGTATGTTTACACACATAGATACTTTATTTCTTTAGAATCTTCTCAAGTATACACTTAAGACGGTTCTAATACCCCTTTCTTTTATCCCGGTAAGTTTCAATTACTAGACGAATGAAAATTTACCGAGATCAATCTTATGTAATTTAGGGCAATGACTACTTTTCCAATGGTAGATTAACACCATTGCTAGCAAACAAGGTGTCATCCACATACAAGTTTAGGAAAATAAATTTCCTATTCTTGAACTTTGCACAATGCCATTGTCCTTCTCATTCTCTTTAAAACCCAAAACTTTTAATTGATTCTTCATCTTTAAAATACAACTTTATAGAGACTTGCTCTAATCCTTAACTCGTTTCTTCAGGGGACATCCTTTATATTCATTTCTTCCATGACAAAATCAACATGGAAACTTTTCGTATAAATCCCCATCATCTATCTGATGTAACTCTAAACATTATGTGTCATTAACACTAGTTAAAGTGTTTTCTTTCCTTTGTGTGAATTCTTTCACCATAATGTTTCTATGTTCCCTCCGGAGCCACATTGCATCTTGTAGACCCATTACAGTCTACTGTTTTGGCTCTTTTAGGAATAACTTCTCATCATTTATTCTTTGAGACCTTTTAGGTCCAAAATGGCACTCTTTTACATGGGTTGTTGTTGTTCTTTCATTGCCAAGAGGCAATTGACACTTTAGGCTCTTGTATTACAAGATCCTTGTTTACATTACTCATCTTTCTAGAAGAGCTAACAACAGGTGTTGTATAGGCCATACAACATCAACAGGTATGATTGTTTTTGAGTCATTGGAGTGGGCATGCAATCTCACTTCTCTTCAAGTCTTAGATCTCTACATACCATGTTCTCCCAGATTATCCCATCTTTCTGTAAAGATGGTGCTTCCTCAAATTTCTTATTTGGGTTTAATTTGTCAAAAGTCATATGGTGCCTTAAACACCGCTCGTCCAGTACAAATATTGGTTCACTATGCTATCCTTCTATCAGAACCATAAAGGTATAGGAATTTAGCTACTTTTCTAGCTATTTCTTTCTTTGCTTAGGGGTATCGTTATCATGATCGTTGTACTCCCTCAACGGTCATCGTTATCATGATCGTTGTACTCCCTCAACGATCACATTCATCTTTTATAGATCACACTCTTGCCTTAATGCATATCATGCATTGCATTTTGAGGCACAGGGAAATGGAGAGTATCTCTTTTAATCTTTATCTTTCTTAGTGTAAGTATCTCACCATTCTCCCCCTCGAAATATGACACAAACTTTACTGCCATAATTTCGAAACTATTCCGAACTTTTGTGAACGAGGAGACATCTATAAATTGCTTTATTCACATGACCATGTCATGCAAACAAAGTCATCTTTTGATTCTATGGGAGTATACTTTCCTCATTCCACTTTAAGAACTTAACAAAGTCCTTACTTAACTTTACTTTTGCAAGTTATGCTTGCATGCTTTCTTTATCTGGGATTGCTCCCCTCATGGCCTTAGCCCATGACCATGTCATGGTCAACACTGTGATAGCATAAAAGCTACCTAAACTTTTCATTTTTTTCTCCCACTCTGGGATATACTTTAGGCACATGAGCCATCACAAACTTTTTCCCGCCATGCGGGACAATTTCCCATCAGAGACATTAAAACCAGAATTGGCTTTCACATTCCATCATAAAATTCAGAAATAAATCCGAATATTCTGTAACATACACATTTAATCCAACAATGGTCAAATTAAATATGCATATTTTTTTATTACAACTTTGGTCATAACGACTGAAACTGAAACAAAACTCTTCTTTATAGAGAGTACATAAAACACATTTCATAAACTAAAACTTTTACTTTGGACCAATGTCCCTGAATTCTTTTCCTTTCAAGCCGTTCTCTAAAGAGAACATGGTCCCTTTATGTAATGACTTTCACTTTCCATCTTCTGAGTCACAAGTACCCAACTCTTTTCTTTCTGCTTCCAAGAATGAAAGCATGAAGATCTTTTCTGAAAAAAACATTAATCAATAATAATCAACAATAATGAGCATGAAAATAACCCTACGTTGGTCTGGTTAAAACATGCACATTAAACTTTAAACTTACAGTTTTATTCTATATCACTGTTGGGCAGAAAATAGAATAAAACAATATTCTTTTACATTAATTCTACATCACTGTTGAGCAAAAATAGAATTAATGTATGCAAACTCAATTAACTCAATGATAATCAATGTCATTTCAGCATAATACTTTTCATTTTATCAGGAACATTGCTAAATTCTTATTTAGTCTCTGGAAAAATTGATCACGTTGATGCAAAATTTACCAGAGATTCAAACTTTACATTTAAATTTATAATATTGTTACCATCAATGTTGGTCAGAAAATAACAATATCATAATTCAATTTAAACATGTGATTATTCCTCTAATTAAATTTTCCCATTGGTTCCAATTTAATTAGAAGATAATCAATGTTAACTTTGCAGCGGAAACATGAAAAATACTCTTAAAACAATAATACTTGATCAGAATCATCATTGTATACTGTTATATCCATTCTCTGTACAAATTACCCGTTGGTTCAAATTTGAACGCAGAATAAAACATGATTTAAAATCATCAACAATAGCTTCTGAAAAATAATAAACAAAACCTGACTTCACTTTTCATTTGCCCGAAGGCCTGCTTGCACACTGCGCATCTCATGGCCCAGTGGAGAAAAAACCGGCCCACGGGCAAAACGGCCCGGCCCAGCCGCGCGGCGAGCTCCTCCCCCGTGCCCAGGCCACAACCTGGGCCTGGGCCAGGATTCCTCTATCCCTCCTGGGCCGAAAGGTAGCCCATCCATCCCTGGCCGTTGATTTAGATCTGACGACTGCCCTTCATTTTCGCTTGAACAAAACCGGAAGCCGGTCGGGTCCGTCAAAACCCTAGCTCCATTTCTTTCTCTCTTCTCTCAGCGCAGCAAAAGCCGCGGCGGCCGTTGGCCTTCGGCGCCGGTGAGCACCTTGCTCCGGCTCTCCTTCCTCCTCTTGCTTTGCACGCAGTGGCGGCAACGGCCGCCATGGCCGACGCGCCCGCTCTGACCGTCTCCGCCGGGTGCCGCCGAACCGGATCCGGCTTCCCTTCCTCCTCTCTCTCCCCCGCTCCCCTCCGCCGCACAGCCACCATCATCTCCAGGGAAACGGCGCTCTCGTGACGGAGTTGACGGCGCCGCCGTGGTGCACCTCGCCGGCGCACGCGTGCGGCCGGAGCCGCGCGCAGTGCCATCGAGTAGCACTGCGGTGGTGCTCCTTAGTCCTGAGACCGAGAGGATGGGCGCGGGGGAGCTCGCAGCTACCGGCGGCTCGAGCCGTAGCCGCGCGTCGGCGAGAATGACCGCACGGCGGGAGGTCCAGGTAGGTCTTCTCCACGCCGATCTTTCCCTTTTTTTCTTCTTCTCTGCTAGGGTTAGGGTTTGAGAACTTGGTTCTCTTTTCCTCTTTTCTACCCATACGCTGGCGAGCGGCCGCAGTGGTTAGGGTACGGATACCCCTCCCCACTCTGTTTGCAACCTCTTCGCCTGAGTTCGCATCGGCGAGCCCACGGGCGGCCGAACTCCTCTCTTCTTCTCTATGCTGTCCCAAGCCAGATCTACACGCTAGGACGGCTTTGATACCAATGTTGAAAACTAGGATCGCTAGGAGTAGATCCAGTTGGGGTTCTAACCGATTCGGGTAAGAAACAGGGGAGTAGTTCATCCGTGATGAACTACCAGAGAGGAACCGAGAGTTAGGGTTCAGTACCTTCGAGGGGTTGAAGGATTTAGCGTCACTGCTTCGTTGACGGAGGCTGCACACGGGCAGCGACGGTCGGTGTAGGGGCAAAAGTCCAGCGACGGTGACCGTGCAGTGGCGGCGTGGAGACGCTGGTGGCTCTTCCCGCCGCTGGCAGTACCACCCTCGGGATCGGATTAGGGTTAGGAGAGTGGGGCTGTAGCAGCGGCTGTCTTCCTCGTTTCTAGAGCCCTACCCCCACCTCCTCTTTATAGGCACTGTGCGACGGGGGCCCACCAGCCTGCTAATGGGCTGGGCGTCCCCGATCAGGACGCAGATCAGGGTCCAGTTAGGCCGTTGGGCCTAACTGGTGGAGATCAATCTAACAGATTTTACCATGATCAGGTGAATTTTTTTAGGGAGAGGTTCACAACGGCCGGGCTGAAACTTTCTTAAGTGAGATTTCACAACGACCGTGTGGATGAATGCATTCGCTGTTTTTTTAGTTGTAGATATACAAAAGATACTTAGAGCATCTCTGAGAGCATCTCTGAGAGTACCCAAAACAGTCTCCCAATCAAGAAATTTTAGCAAGATTAAAAACAAACCATCTCCGACAATTTCCTATATCACCTCCCAATTTCCTATAGCAGCACCGCTTTGTTGGAGCAACTAGAGGTCATCAGTGAAGCTGAGAAGAAATCAAAAAGCTTAGCAATGTTCTTGTTTGCCCAGGTTTACAATTGATAGTTCAGAAGGAAGCCACACTTTTGCAGCGTGTAAGAATGAATATTCGCCGGCTATACAGAACCATATTTTTTTTTGGATGTTCGATTTTGTCAAGTTTAGAAACCTTTGCATACCGGAAACAATGTCAGAATGTGCAGTGGCCGTACTATTATGGGGCGTTTGGTTTGGAGCGATAAATGACCTTATTCCTTGTGCTAACTACTCCCTCCGTCCTAAAATAAATTCAATTCTAGAATTTAAAGTTTGTTTCAAAATATATACAAACCTAACTACGTTGGTACGCACATGAGGAGTGTGTGAGGTAGTCTAGGTCGTGAAAATAAGCATACACATCATTTTTTTCTCATCATTTATTCTACCTCTGTAGTGTACCTAAGCGGCTCGCAACAAGTCACCTCACGTCATAACACTGATTGAAAGCACCAATGAGTAAGTACTACACGGCTGAGACTAGCTCAGGCCATATGAACAAAGCAAAGCAGACAAGCGGTATATAGATTGAAAGTAGTGGCTAGCGTCACAGGAGACGAGACCGTTGAGGCCTCGAGACCCCACGACTCTGTCTGGTCAGCGCTCGCTGGCTCGCTCCATTAGCAATCCTATACGGGACATGTTGTAGTAGAAAACATGGCAGTATAGAGCGTGGTAGAACGCTTCCCTTTCATGGTCTTAGAAGACTTGACGATGTTGATAACTAAAAAGGTCTGTTTGACCTCACACGCTCCTCAAGTTCATAGCAACACAGTCAGCACCATGTTAGCTATGTTCATGTAGGCTAAAAGTTACCTCTCGAACAATTATGGACTTAAATGGTACACTGAAATAATATTAAGGTGTCAAATTTATTATGAGAGTTTGTGAACCTAAGTGACACACTTGAACAATACTAGGGTGTCAGAAATGCATTTTGAGTAGCATTAGGATGCCAGAAATGTATTTTGAAAGTCTATGGATCTAAGTGACAGCATCCTAAGACAAGTTCAAGGGCTACGATGCATTTAACTCTTTTGTTTTTCTTTATAGATCGACGAGAACAGCCTAAGGTTTGTAGTAGAGATGTCAACGGGCATAAACCTGTTGGGTTTCATCCACCCAAACTCATATCCGCGAATAAAAAATCCACCCGTTAAGAAACACATGACCCACCACGGATATAATTTTATGCTCAAACCTATACCCATGCGGGTCTTGGGTACTGTTAACACTGAATTTTGGTCAACATTGAGAAGATGACAGGTGGACCCAACGAGCAGTGAGAAGAGTATTCGGTAGACGGCCAAGCGATCGGTTACTCCATTCAGGAAGTAGATATGGCAAGAGAAGCCGATCATGAGGATAATCGACCATGACCGTGACAGATTAAACGAGTATTCAAGAAGCCAGAGGGGTCTGATCTCATTGGCCAGGAGTTGGATTTGGTGGCGTTGTGATGTGGCAAGCAAGCAAAGAAGGCAATTTAAATATAAATATATATAAAGCATGCACATCTCGACGTCCAGTTCTATATTTAGTATAAATGGCTTCACGATGAAGGAATATATATAAAGCATGCACATCTCAACGTCCAGTTCTATATTTAGCATAAATGGCTTCACGATGAAGGAAAGGCTAGAAGACGGCGTACATGTCCAGTGTGCGGAGATGGGCGTATGAGGCATTCGGCAAGTACCCATGCGGTCGGCTAGTTTCCAAGGATTCGGCAACTGCTCATGCGGTCGGCTATTTTGAGAAAATGAGTTTCCATTGAAACGACGGAAGCAAGAGCCGATCGGGCAACAAAATTGCGACAATTAAGGCAATGAAGATTTCGAAAGGAGTTGAAGGCCAAAAATATTGTATTTTCCTTTAATATTTCATAGTCGTGTCCTCTTAGGACTTGTATTGCGTCCAGGGTATAAATATAAACCCTTGGCTATTGTAAAAAGTGTTCACAACCATATCAATACAATCGGCCCCGTGCCACCTTTTCGAGTCCTTAAGTCGTGTCGTCGAGTTCTTCAAGAGGAATCATCGATCTGTCGACCTCCGTAAGTACCGGCAACCTTGCTATCATGTCTAGTATCATGCGGTGGATTTAGATATGATGCAAGTAGTCTCGTATGTTAAGCTTAGTATCGTGCGGCGGATTTAAGCTTATGACGGGAAGTTTTTGCTTATGTCTTGTATCGTGCAGCGGATTGAGTCACGAGTAAAGATAGTTATCGGCTCTGTTAGACTTGGCAGATCTAATAGATTCATCAAGTTATCATGGGTTATATGTTTTATTTATTTAATTCCTATAACACTTTTGCCCAATCTAGATTGATTTTTATTCGGCCTTGCTGCATGAGTTTATTTTGTACTTCGTTAATCATAAGATCATGATGGCCGAATTAACTTTCAATCCAGATGGTTACATGTTGTGGGTTCATGCATGTTGACCATGATAAATAAAACATATAATTATAAGGAGTGGTGTGGGCTCATAGCAAAGTGGTATCATGTATGCTTTTAGCTTCTTATAATTAGATCGTATCATGCGGTGGATTAATCTAATTATAAGGAGTGGTGTGGGCTCATAGCAAAGTGGTATCATGCAGTGGATTAGCTTTGTTTGAGTTTATGCTTGACGGGTTCATGAAGGCTAAACGTGCGGCAGATTAGTTGGATTAGCCTATGCATATGTTATTTGAATAGATTTATATTTACAAATTACCCTTTTACCCTTCTGTTATTCATGTATTCGGCATTCAACATGTTTATGAGCTCCATCTTCATACTTGCCGAATGACATTATAAATCTGTTCCGACAAACAGCTTTCATAGCTGTGTGCCGTCATTATTGGCTCTCAAAGCCATACATATGGAACTGCTTGGTCTCACCCAGCATGTTCCAAGGTATTCTCGTATTTTTATCTCTTGTTGGTTTTCAGGTCAAATCGACTGGCACGTTTCCGGATTCGGAACGCTCCGGGCACCCGATTGAAGCTAGCCTCGTTCGGCTTGCTGTGTGCCTGGCGCAGGGCGTCAAGTTTTGCGTCAACAGGTACCCAACGGGTTACCCATAAAAAAAACTTTAAACTAAAGAAATACTTTAGACTAAAGGGTCCCAAATTTATTTATGTATGAATAGCATTCAAGTAGTATCCAAATTGCTATTGCTATTAAATTAATCTTCGTTGCGGAAAGGGAGACGTGGGACTAAATACAGCCTGCTCTCCTGTGCAACAAATGTAATGGAAGCAAATGTAACTTGGGCCTATTTCCTTGTCAAGGCCCAGCCAAAGAATAGGTGAAGGAGCGCATGTTGGAGGCAGAAGGACAAGAACATGTTCAATTTTTTTTTGGAAGCACTATGAATGCATTGTCTAGTTTAGTTTTATTTCTTGACTTTTGCTCCAACCAAATCAATATAATTATATTATATGATTGTCTAGCAAAGTGCTGTTATGATAATCAGGTTTAGAAAATTTATGGGTTTAGGCACTGCATCTCTAGACTCATGCCCAAAAAACCACTAGGTCTGACTTTTTACCCATTAGTAAACTGATGGGTATAAAAATTAACCCGTACCTTTATCCTAATAATAGGATAAAAACCTATTGGATTCTAGATACCCGTTGCTTTCTTGAGTCTGCAGCATTAGTCCGTTGCTTGGTCCCGAACGAACAGGTCGTGCTCTTCCTTGCGTTCCTCCAACGCAGCAGCCGGACGGAGTCAAAGACCAGCCGTATCTCCACGACTTCACACACACCGGAAGCCACAAAGGGGGGAAAAAAAAAAGAAACACAAACGAAGACGGGCAGGCGGCGGCTGCACCTGCCTCCCCACTCCCCATGCCCCAGCTCGTTGACTCGCTGTTCTTGGAGGCTTTTTTTTTTATCATGTACAATTTAGACGTACACAACCCACACACACCACACTCACACCACCACACGCACACACACGCGTGCGTGTCCGTACACACGCAAAGAGAGATTGAGAAGCTCGCCGTCTCCAGGAGAGAGGCAACACGAAGACCAGGAGACCAACTCCTCCCGCAAGAAACCTAGCGCGATTCCATTCATTGCTCCTCCTTTCCCACCAATCGCCAGCAGAGTACTCTCTCCATCTTAAATTATATAACTCGTTCCAAAATTCTTAAAATTATAAGTTATTCTAAAAATTTTAGAGAATCAAAGCTTTTTAAATTTAACTAAAATTATAAATTATAGAGAGATACACAAAGGTTTATGACATCATATAAATATACTATGAAAATATAACTAATTAAAAATCTAATCTTGTATTATAAATATTATTATTTTATTATATAAATCTGATTAAAGTTAACGAAATTTGACTCATCTTTTGAATGACTTATAATTTAGAACAGAGAGAGTAATAAAATTTCAGTTGCTTGGCTTGGAACCCAAAACTGTCTCAATTGAAAGACTATTTACAAATCCGTCCGTTACAAGTCTGCCCGGCCGTGCACGCCTCGGTAAAACTCAAGTGGTTGCTACTGTGTAAAACAGTAGTGAAACTGATCCAAACACATCAACAGCGACTGCAGTAAATTAATGAATGGACATGTACAATTGCAACTCCTTCCTCCGCGCTCTGCGCTCTGTAGAGAGGAAGGCAGCAGCGGGGAAAGTGGGTAAAAAAAAAAAAATCGAAGAATGAAACCCAAAAAAAACGTGGCCAACAAAACTGTCGCGGCGAACGCTGCTGCCTGCGACCCGCCGCGAGGAATCCGATCCGACGACGAGCTCTCTCGATGCCTTGATTGGTGATGCTGCTGTCAAAGGCGCTAATTAGCTCGCCGCCGAGGACATGTTGGAGAGGCGGCTGGGCGTGGGGCGGAAGGCGTCGGCGGCGCGGCGGCGCGTCTGCGAGGGCGGCGGGCGGACGAGCGCGGCCAGCGCGCGCCTGATGTGGTCGCCGCCCTCCACCGCCACGATGCGCACCAGCGGGTTGGCCATGGACGCGCGCCGCGGGGCGCTGAGCCTGCTCGACACCGGCGCCGCGGCGGAGGCCTGCAGCGGGAGCGGGAGCGGGGCCCCGCTGCCGCCGCCGCCTCCTTGTCCTCCTTGGGCCCTGTGCAGGGCGCAGCGGTAGGAGCCCGGGTGCGTGGTGGGCGAGCACGCGCACGGCGCCCGCTTCGGCGGCCCCGCCGGCGCGACGACGGGCACCGGGAGGCGGCGGCGGTGATGGTGGTGGTGAGGCTGCTGATGAGACCGCCTGGTGAAGGCGGTGGCGGTGCCGAGGCGGTGGGGGACGAGCGACGCTCCTCCTCCTCCTGCTGCTGCTGCGGGCGGTGGAGACGCCGTCGCCGCAGCAGCTGCTGCAGCCATGGCGCTCGGTGGGCGACGGGACGGCGCCGTCGCTCTCGCCATCCGGGAGGCCAGGATCACGGGTGGAAGAAGAGAAGGTGCTGCCTGCTTGGTCAGTGGTGGTGGCAGCTCACAGCTGGCAACGGCCAACAGGTGCACAGGGACAGATTCGGTGGTGGCGTTTGGGCGGCGATGCGGCCAGGGCCAAACCTAGCGTGGCGGCCGTGGCGGGGTATTTGTAGTTGCACCTGCTGACCTGCAGGAGAGGAGACGAACGGGGAATGGCGGCGACTCGGTCCAAGTCCAATACAAGGGGCGCGATGGAGCGGGCCCGCTTCGGTCTAGTTGGGCCGCGAGAGGGAAGACCGCTTCGATTGGTTTCTTTCTGGAACTTGGACTAGGTCTCCTCCTCCACTTGGCGTGTGGGCCTCCGACCTGCCTTGCCCGTCGTCAGTCGTCTCCTCCATGGCGTTTGGCGTCTGGGTCTGGGTGGGGTGCATTATGGCAGGTGGTTACATTGTCTTGCCTCCATTTCCTCAGCCTTGAGATGTCCCTGCTCGTCTCATGCGAGAACTGAGCATTGAGATGTCCCAGCTCCATGAATTATCGGATGCGATGCGACTCCATATCAACTGTCATATGGAGCTGCGGTTCCGGACTTCCGGTGCGCTGCGTGTGCAGCATCAACTGTCATACTGGTGTGAAATAATACTACTATGCGGTGCATCGATGCTTGGGACAGCTACTACAGAATCGTTTTTCAGAATGCGATGCGATGCATCGATCAGTGCCGGGAGAGGACTACCACAAAATCAATTTCTAGAGGCCACAATAATCTATTTTGCGGAGGTGGTATCGATTCTAAAGCCACTAGCCTGCCTGTAAACTCATTTTTTTCAGAAATTAAAAATTGATGTACAACATAGCCAAAAAAAAAGAGAGAGAATAAACTTATGGCTATGTAGGATGGTATTCCTTTATATGAACTTTTTACAAAAACTTATGCTGAATGTTTTGATTCCAATGTAGAAAGTTTGAAACCAACAAGCAATCAACTGAAGGTGAGAGAGATCTCGAAGCTTCTGTTCTGCAGATCGACCCAAAATCTATGGCACTGCATGTATTGTCAAGGAGATGCCATGGTATGACTGGGAGTTGAGACGAGCAGCAGCTGCAGCGTCTGTTTCTGTAACAGAACAAAAGCATAGATATTGTGCTGTATAAAACCAAAATCTATTTCTGTTACACTGTTCCTCCCTCCATGGCATCGATGCCCTGTCCCTCCTAACCACTGTTGGAAAGCTGCAAGGTATGGTGTCAAAATATAGAGTATCTAATGAAAAAAAAAGCATTCTGGAATCCTTCTAAATGGCACAGAAGATTTCACTGCATTAGAAGTAGCAGTCTGCAACTCTGTGTGACTTCAGAGTATCAGAGAGAAGCTGCATCTAATCTAGCTGCAGGTCTGTATCGTATTCATTCCCCTCGTTGTATCATACATAGCCCTAATTGATTCCTTCCCTTGTCACCATAGATCAATCTAGTGTTTATTTCGTGCCACCTCATCAACGCACACTAATCAGTAGCCATCATCCCTTAATCCTCCTCTTGATCGCCTGATTAAGCGCTAATCACCTTAAAGTACTGTAGTGTAAGCTAAACTGAACGAGGACACTGTAGGAGTCCTCGTAGCAACCAAACAATCAACCGAAGGTGAGAGGTTGGAGGAAAACAAACAAATCTTTGGTCATATCTGCCAATTGATCTGCTGCATGCTCTGATGATGAAACAGTTTGTCTCCCTCCAAACTCTCTCTTGCAGTTGCAGTGGGCCTGACAAGAACACCAGGATCAGGTAGGGAAGAGAGAAATGGGAACAGAACAATCACAGCTCGAAGCTTCTCTTCTGCAGGTCGACCCAAAATCTGTATAGCCATGGGCAAGGAGGATATGCCATGGTATCAATGGGAGTCGAGAAGTGCAGCACTGCAGCAGCAGCATCTGTTTCTTTCTGTTACAGAACCAAAGCTTTGATAGGTATTCTCCTTTGCAAAAGGAAAAATCTGTTGCTGTTACACTGTCCGTCCCTTCATGCCATTGATGCCCTGTCCTAACACTGTTGGAAAGCTCCATCCAATCAGAGTGCTTTTGGTTGGGCTTTTGGCTTTGGCTTTTGGCCTCAAAAGCCAAAAACCCAACCAAAGGGTTATTTCTGGAGGCGGTTTTTTCAGAAGTAGGTGCTTTTCCGTAGTTCATTTTTGAAAGCTGTTGTGACCCTGCTTTTGGCTTTTAGCTTTCAGCTTTTCAAAATATGTCAAATAAAAGACATTTTCATAATTGTTTCAAAAAAATAAAGCTAAAAGATATATTTTATACTTGTTTAACCAAACAGCTTTCAGCTTTTCTACAGATCACAGCCCACAGCAGCTTTTGCACAGCTCACAACCACAACAGTTTTTTCCCACGGCCACAGCTCAACCAAAGGCACCCGGCATGGTGGGTTCAGTTCAGTTCAGTTCAGTTGGACACGAATTGTTCTTTGGGAATACATACAGCATACGCACGTGATAGTTGATATGAATAGCACAAGCTGTTTTGGCCGTTCATTACTCGTTACGTGAGATTCGACGAGTATCTGATGAAGAAAAATATCATCGTTCTCTTCAACGACGACGGTCGTGTGAAATGGCAGGGCAGATTACTGAATTAGGAGTATGTAATGTAATAATTGCCTGGAACTTGATGTTTTGTTCAGAGTATCATCAGACAGAGAGAGAGAAGCTGCATCTAGCTGGAGGTTTTGCGTCGTATTCATTCCCCTCGTTGTATTATACAGGGCACTACTAAGTGCTTCTTTCTCTTCTCCTCTCTTCTCTTCTCCTTACAGATCAATCTAGTGATTAATTATTTCGTGCCACATCATGAACGTACACTAATCGATCAGTAACCATCCTCTTGATCGATCACCCGATTAGTAAACGCTAATCACCTCTCGCCACCACCTAAATGAACTAAGCTCTTCCAGTTAATTAATTAAGTAATGCCTCTTGGTCTGCTTGGAGCTGATCGATTGATTGATTAATCAGACTCCACTGCTCCATGGTCGGATGTCCATTTCTTGGCCACTGCAGCCATGAGCCATGGCTGGTTTTCATGCATGCTCTTGTTTCACCTGGGCTTGAGGCGGTCGAGCGCGACGTAGGCGACGACGCGGTATCCGACGAGCATGAGCGCCATGACGCAGACGTCGACCCAGTGGTTGTTGAGCCCGACGGCCTTGATGGCCGGGAAGTCGGCGACGGGGCAGAGCGCGCCGCCGTGGCCGCCGCCGCAGTCGTAGTAGCCGCCGCCGTTGGGGAACTGGACGCCGAGCAGGAGGCGGTAGCAGTAGAAGCTGTAGTTGAGCCAGCGGAGCCAGGCGACGAAGCGCGGGATGTGCTGCACGTAGTATCCGCCGGCGATGAGGAAGACCATGGTGATGACGGAGGCGAGCGTGGTGCCCTGCTTGACGTCCATGAGCACGGCGCCGATGGCGAGCCCGAGGCTCTGCGCCACCAGCACGCTGTAGAGCACGACGGCGAGGGAGAGGAGGAAGGGCAGCGGGCGCGGGTCCAGCCCGCCCATCCAGTAGAGGATGAGCACGAACGCCGTAGGCAGGCCGAGCTCCATGGGCAGGTCCGTGGCGGCGCGCGCCGCCAGGTAGGAGGAGAGGCGGTACATCCCCGACGAGCGCTCCTTCACCAGCATCGGCCGCTCCAGCGGGAACGTGAACACGGCGTTGTAGAGCGGGAAGAAGCCCCAGAAGACGGAGAAGAAGAAGACGAGCGCCGTGCGGTCCTGCAGGTGCGACGCCGGCGTGCGCCACCACAGCAGCCCCGCCAGCGTCGCCACGCTCAGCACCTGGAACACGCGCAGCTTGTTGAACGACTCGTGGCGACGCTCCTTGAGCCCGCGCTGGAACAGCACCACGAACTGCGTCCACCACCCCGTCGTCCACTCCGACGACGACGACGACGACTTGGACGCCGCGCGCCCGGCGCTGGCGCCGGCCGTAGTCTCCCGGGCGCAGATGTCCAGCTTCACCGCCGGCGCAATGTGGCGCTCGTAGGCCGCGGCCAGCTTGGCGCGCACCTCCTTGTGCTCGCCCTCGCTGCCGGTGGTCAGCGCCGCCATCCCGTCGGCGGCGTCTCCGGATCCGCCGCCGCCGCTCGTCGTCTGCGGCGCGATACCTGCATGCACGGCAGCGCAGCACGTCAGCACAGTGGTGGATGGAGCAGGCCCAAGGCCCAGGAGGTCGACAAGTGTCCGCCATTGTTCATCGGGATTGGGCCATTTCCGTATGCGAAAAAGATAATCAAGATTGGGAAATGGAGAGCGAATGATGGAAAGGGTGGATCCATGATTGGCAGTGGGCGGTGTCCCTGTCCATGTTTCCCTCCACCCAACTCCCCCCCAACTGCATCATTGCCGTTACCCATTTCTGCTCCCCTCATCACACTTTTCCTACCTTCTCATACATACATACTGCCTCCGTATCGCTTTTAGATAACATTTTGGACAAGATTTGAGTCAAACATTGAGAATATAAATCATGAATAACTTTTAAATTATTAAGTTTAAAAATATAAAAATCATATAAATAAATTTGTCTTAAAAAGTACTTTCATAAAAGTATACATATACCATTTTACAACAAATATTTTTTAAAAAATAAATGGTCAAAGTTGCATTTGGAGACTGTGTTGCTGTCCTAAACGTCATCTAAATACGATACCAAGGGAGTACATACATACATACAGTATGAACAGAAGCGAATGAATTTTGTTTTTTTTTTTGGGTGCTTCTGCCTTATGATGGCTTTATTGTATCGTGATGCTCGGCTGTGTGCCATTCTCGAAGGAACTTTGTTTCGTTATCTTTTTTTTTTAAAAAAATGAATTTTTATTTTTAATTAATTATTGATATTGATGTAATTATCTACTAGCTACTACTGTTGCACATATGCCATGAGGGAACAGGGAAGACGAAGATGGTGATGTATGCTCATCAAATCATGACGCAGATGAATGAAACCAATCAAAGGTATAAAAAAAGTGGGAAAAATAAATTAAACCATCGCTCTCCTCAGGGGACCCCCAATGGGCCAGGAGACCGTCTGCATGCGCGGCGCACCGTATCAAGACCGCAATCTCTTGTGCCGCTCACACTCCGGGCCCCCCGGCCCGGTTCGTGTATATGATGATGTGCTCATTTCTTTTTTGCTTCTTTATTTGTGTTTTTTTTTCAGAGCCCGTGGTATTCCTGTGCGCTTTATTTTGTTCGGTTCGATCCTTTAGCTTTCTTTCCATCGAGGTGGTTAACTGAACAACTACTGCTGCCGAACGGACCCGATCCCCCCCTGCTTTTCTTTTTTTTCTTTTATTAATTAAACATCAGCTGAAAAAAAAATCACTATGTGAGTCGTGAAATGAGGATCCTCATGACCCATTTTATTTTATAATATTGTAATTGTTTCCTGTAGTTGCCAATATGGATTGTTTGCTCCCTTTTCCCTTTTTATAATGATTAATAGTAATGTTGTTGGTGTGTGAGCAGAGCAGCAATGGCCGGGCCGGGCGTCCTTTAATTTGCCAATACCGTACCGGAGGCCGGCCCGGGTTTGTTCCAATCGAAAGTCTTTTGATCGTCTTGTTTTATTTTTTTTACCTTTTTATCGTTCACCTCAATCGTCTTGTTTGTAGCTAGTAGCTATCAAGGAGGACGGATGACGTCAGCGCATGGAATGCATGGAATGATGGCACATGGCAATGTGCTCTGTGAATTGGAAGGCATCGTGCAAAAAAAAAAGTAGAGAGAGAAAGAGAAGGGATTTTATGCGCGAGTCCAGTCCGGTGGTGCATGGCATGGCGGCGTACCGTTGGCGAGGTCGAGCATGAGGTCGGCGGGGTTGAGGGAGAGCGGCGACGCGAAGCCGACGGAGGCGAAGTAGGCGAGCGCGTCGGCGGCGCGGCCGTAGTAGATGGGGCGGCCGTCGGCGGACAGCAGCAGCACCTTGTCGAACATGTGGTACAGCCGCGACGACGGCTGGTGGATGGTGACCACGACGGTTCGCCCTCCCTCGGCGGCCATCCGCCGGAGCGTGGCGACGATCCGCGCCGCCGTGGTGGAGTCGAGCCCGGAGGTGGGCTCGTCCAGGAGCAGCAGGCTGGGGTCCACCAGCATCTCCAGCCCGATGCTGACGCGCTTGCGCTCGCCGCCCGACAGCCCGCGCACGCCGCGCACGCCGCCCACCATGCTCCCGCACACCTTGCCCAGGCCCAGCTCCCGCGCCACCGCCTCCGCCTGCGCGCGCTTCTCCGCCGCGCCCAGCGTCCGCGGCAGCCGCAGCGCTGCCGTGTACCACAGCGTCTCCGACACCGTCAGGTGCGGGTACAGCACGTCGTGCTGCGTCACGAACCCCGTCCGCCGCTTCACGGAACCCGAGAAGGGCTGCCCGCTGTAGGTGATCTTCCCGGACAGCACCACCGCGCGCCCGCCGTGGCGGCCGCCCAGCGCCGTCAGCAGCGTCGTCTTGCCGCTCCCCGACGGGCCCAGCATCGCCAGCATCTCCCCCGGACGCACCACCCCGGACATGCCGCTGATGATGGTCTTCTCCCGCGCCCGCGCCCGCGACGACGACGACGACGACAGCTTGTCGCACCATCCGGGCGTCGGCTTCCCGAGCTTCACCTTGCACCCCACTTCCTCGAACTGCACACGTACACGTACACATGATCGACATGCATGCACACGTCTTATCACCCATGGCACCATGCATATGCACTCTCGAGTCTCCAGAGAGTCTCGTCTTATCACCCATGACACCATGCATATGCACTCTCGAGTCTCCAGAGAGTCTCCACACATGCATGACATCATTATCAAGGAAACAGGACATACACGTACATATACACATCAACTACGTCTACTACGTACGTACCTTTAGGACGAGAGGGAAGGAGTTGGCGGCAGGGCGGGCGGAGGCGGAGGCGGCGGCCGACGACGACGGCGGGCTGGAGGTGGTGGGGTGGACGACGGCGCCAGAGGGGTTGGTGGTGGTGGTGGTGGCAGAAACACAAGTAGAAGAGGGACTAGTGCCGCCGCTGCTGCTGCTGCTACTGCTGCTAAAGGTGGGGATGCTGTTGGGAGGAGGAGGAGGAGCTGCAGCTGCTCGGTGGCCACCACCTCCTGCTGTCTGCTGCTCATGGTGCTCCAGCTGAGGCGGCATGGCGATCTAGCTAGTCCGTGTATCTTTTTGGTTCTGTCTCTGTCTCTCTCTCGATCTCTCGCTCGCTCAGCTTCTCGCCGGCCCCTGTGTGTTATCAATTCAGGAGCTGCAGGCACTCACAGCACACGCCCATGGTGTAGGGGTGGGAGCATATGACAATTTTGGTTGGTTTGCTTCTGTGAGTGCTATACACACACACTGTCTTGTAGCTATACCTACACTTGGGTGATGAGTAGTGGTGCTTGGTTTAGGCTTTGTCCTGCAAGTGTAGTGTTTGTTTGTAGTTATGGAGTGGGCTGCCCCATGGCAAGGTATTTATCATAGGAGGAGGAGGGGGGGTGGTGGGGGGGGGGGGGGGGGGGTTGCTCATTGTCAAGGGCAGAGAGGAGGGAGAGAAGAGAGGGAGGCCCGGGCCCCTACCAGGTGTGGGCCAGGGGAGCAGCACTTTGTTTGTGTCACTTTTTTATTGGCCAGGGTATAAGGCATCCCAATTAGTTACAAGGGCAGTGGTACTTGCGTTGCATGCTAGTGATCATCATCAGTACCGAATTGCAGTTTATTATTAAGAAATTAATTTGTGTGGGTGATGTGGGAATATGATTGGGATAACATCATATCACTTCACCACTAGCTGTATATATATATGTGTATATCCAGTTACAGATGGTAGTTATTGGAAAAAAGGGGTTTACTGGTTTGGTGGTTGTTATTGTAGGTTTTCTCTTTGGGAGGTGCAGTGCATGATGGGTGGGTGATGGTGGATATTCAGTAGATAACATATCTCTTTCTCTCTCTCTCTTTTTTTTTGGTAATGGAATATATATATATATAACTGGTCTATATGGTGGTGCTCACTGCTTATTCATGTTTCATTGATTGATTGGGCACCAGCTGGTTTAATTAGGATTAGGACCGGAAATTTACCTTGCAGGTCTCAATGTCTCGTGTTCGGGCTCTGGAGGAATCCAATCGTGGAACTCTTTGGGGGGAAAAAAAGAAGGAACAAGCACTACGGGAAAATCAATATTTGCCGAGTGCCTGTGGCTTTGCCGAGTGCCAAATTTTGGGCACTAGGCAAAGAGCCTCTTTGCCGAGTGCCGACCACGTGGCACTCGGCAAAGCGCAAACACAAGGCAAAGCATGCTTTGCCGAGTGCCACGTGGTCAGCACTCGGCAAAGAGCCCCTCTTTGCCGAGTGCCAGCCACGTGGCACTCGGCAAAGCATGTGGCCCCGAATTGTGCCACGTGGGCGGTTCTTTGCCGAGTGCCACGTGGCTGGCACTCGGCAAAGAGGTGCCTTTGCCGAGTGTCGGCCACGTGGCACTCGGCAAAGAATGTGGCCCCGAACTGTGCCACGTGGGCGGTTCTTTGCCGAGTGCCACGTGGCTGGCACTCGGGAAAGAGGTGCCTTTGCCGAGTGCCGGCCACGTGGCACTCGGCAAAGAGCTCTTTGCCTAGTGTGTTTTTTCTGACACTCGGCAAAGCCAGTTTTTAAATTACATTTTAAAGCAGTAAATTAATCCAAATGAAAAAGTTTTTAACTACAAAGTTGGTTAACTTATCAAGATGAACAATTTTTGTTTTGGTGATTTTTTCATTTGACAAACTTAAAATAAATTCGTTCACAAATCTTATATATCTCTCCGGTAGTTTATAAAACTACAAGAGTGATATATAATGTTTATGAATAATATTAGAACCACAATGTCGGATGCACAAATAGTCAAACAACCAAAATAAACTTTGTAGATCTTGACAAGTTATGAAAGTTTGTAGTTGATAACTTTTTAATTTGAAGTCATCTAGTTATGCAAAACTGCGTCGAATTTGAAAATTTTAAAATTCAAATTTTTCAAAATACCTCAGATGGAGAAATGACCAAAATGAAAGTTGTAGATCTCGAAAAGTTATGAAACTTTGGTGTTGACAACTTTTTGATTTGAAATCATCTTGTCAACGAAAACTACGTTTCAAATTGTAAAATTTAAAATTCAAATTTTTATAAACGACCTCGGATGGAAAAACTACTAAAATAAAATTTGTAGATCTTGAAAAGTTAGAAAACTTTGTAGTTTATAATTTTTTGATTTGAATTCGTTTAGGGCCTCAAATAAGCAAGTTACACATGGTTTAGTATAATATATGGGTAATCGAAACGGAGATGAAACATATATGAGTGTGTAGTGCAGTGGTAGAGGAGGCTTCGCGCGAACGAGAGGTCGTGAGTTCGAATCCTGCTGACTGCATGAGAGAAAATTGCGTGAAAAATAGTAGAATTTGCAATTTTGAGGACGACAAGTGGGCGCTGCCCAGTGGGCCCCTCCTCCAATTAAATAAAAAATTTTCCCTATTTTTTCGGGGTTTTTTTATTTTTTTCTTTGCCGAGTGCCAAATATCGGGCACTCGGCGCTCGGCAAAGAAATCTTTGCCGTTATATTCTTCGCCGAGTGTCCTTCGCCGAGTGCGGCACTCGGCGAAGGCTTCGCCGAGTGCGAAAGGGCCTTCGCCGAGTGCTTCCAGCACTCGACAAAGCCTCGTTCTGCTGTAGTGAAGTTATATAAAAAATTAACACATGAAAATTTGTATGCATTGGACGATTGATTGTTGGGTGAAAAGAAAAGCACAATATATGCCTCTGTGTTGATAAGTGATTATCAACACTTGTCTCGCTCATAGCGCAAGAGCTTAATCCCCTTTTTGCACGAAATGAACTGAAGATGAACCATCAATTGTGTGTTGGCATGCGTTAGCCTTTGCGGCGTTACATTATTACCCACTTATGAGGAAAATTTAGTGGATTAGTGGTGTGATTGTGGAGGATGACATAAGGAGATCTAAACACTCGTTTTCAAAATGTTAGGACTGAGCTCCAAGTCTTTAGCTAGTGTCTCTCACCCTTTCTCTTTTTTATTTGTGATGATGTGCATATCTTCCTGACCATTATTTCTCCGAATGTTTTACATCTAGCCATTTGCCGACTACCTCTATATATGCTTGAGATATGCATTTTCTCAGTTAATTCTTGAATATACAGTGTGCCTACATGTATATATAGTTATATACTGCTTGCAGTTCCCAAGATGTACTTATATCTAGTTATTTGGATGCCATCTCAGATACTCCACAGGTATGCACTACTGGAGAAGGGCTCTAGCATCTAAGGCCCTCGGCAAAGGCTTTGCCGAGCGTAGCTCTCGGCAAATATCTGATCGGCAAAGGATCCGAGAGCCTCAGGCAGCTCTCGGCAAAGAAAAAGTAGCCATTAACGTCCTGTCTCCGTTGACGGCTTCTTTGCCGAGAGCCGTCTGGCAGGCTCTCGGCAAAGATTTTTTAATTTTTTTTTGGAAAATCTTTGCCGAGAGATCAAATGGTAGGCTCTCGACAAAGAGGTATTTTTTAAAAAATTTCTTTACCGAGAGTTCACTTGGCCTGGCTCTCGGCAAAGGGACTTTTATTTTTTTTTGGAAAATTCTTTGCCGAAAGCTCATTCTCTGGCTTTCGGCGAAGACCTAGTCTTTGCCGAGTGCTATGGCCAAAGCACTCAGCAAAGCTGGGAAATGGCTGTTTTCCAGCTTTGCCGAGTGCTTTGGCCATAGCACTCGGCAAAGTCCCCCTTTGCCGAGAGCAACTCTCGGCAAAGAGAGCAATTTTTTTGCCCCTGCTTTTCCTTTTTTTCGACATTATCACATATACATATCACATTTATCACGTATAGCACACATATCACATATAAATCACATTTATCATATTTCACGTCATGAAACATAGTCGACGTACACATATAACATATATCACATCACGTGTCACGTCATCACATAGTTCAATTCAAGTTCAGGTCACCACACATAACGTGCTAAGTTTTTAATCCAAATTCCCAGGGACCCGACACAAACATCACTGCCAACCTTGCCACCCCGGAGAAGAAGTGCCACCTGCTTGACCCCCGGCTACGTTCCATCCAGGCGTGTGGCAGTTGTTCGAACCCTCAGACGGAGGCTGCAAAAGGAAGACGTCTATGTCAGACAAGCAAATGCAAAAATGAAACACTGAGGTATCGATACTCACAGTAGTAGCTCCGGCGTCCTGAGACGGCGGTGGAGGAGCCATGATCGTCGGGAGCACGACCATGCCCTGGGAAGCCATGAACGTGATGAGGTCCACCATCTGCTTAGCTTGGGCCTCCATCTGGGTCTCGGCCAGCTAGCGCTCCTGTCTTTCTCTTTTCATGTGGGCTTGCGATAATACAAAGGGAATGTTAGAGCAATGCAAACATTTAAAGATCAATGTACGATGAGTAAAACAGAAATAACCTCAAGGTCGGCGACCCGCAACTGCGAAGGCGACGGGCGTGGGCGTATCGGGACGCTCCTGCTCGTGCTCTGTGCTCGGAGCTAGGACAGAGTGGGAGTGGAGGTCGAGTCGATGACGTCGTCGCCAAACCAGTACCGCCCGTGCTTCTTCCCTCCTCCGACCCTCATGATGATGCTCCCGTCCAAGTCCTCGCTGGCGAGATCAAAGTCATTTCCATGGACCGTCATTGCCACCTCTATGTATTCAGTGAGGCGGGTGTGGACGCTAGAGTTGGTGTACGCGTCGGCGGGGTGTAGGGTCAAGATGACGGACTAGAGGGGGTGAATAGTCCTTTCTAAAATTAATCGCACTGGCTAACCGAAATAAATGCGGAATTAAAACTATCGGTCTAGCCAAGACTACACCCCTCTACCTATACTCTCAAGCACCTTACAAAGATCCTAAACAAAGTAAATAAGGTGCCGGGCTAGCAAGAGCTCACCTAAACAATTCTAGAAGCAAGGTCACACAAACTTATGCAACTAGTACTTCAAGCATGAGGGATCTCCTACACAATCTAGTGAGCAAAAGCACAAAACACCTAATCTCACTAGCAATGCTCAATAACAAGGCCACACAAGCCAAATTAGAGAGCTCAAATTACTTAGCTACACAAACTAAGCAAAGTGACTAACAAGGCTACACAAGCCAATTAGTCATGCAAGGGAGCTACTTCTATGCTACACAAGCAAGAAGGTAACTAGCAAGCTACACAAGCTAACTAATTACAAGAGCAACTACACAAGCACAATATATATCAAAGTAAATACAAGCTTGTGTAAGGGAAATGCAAACCAACGGGATGAAGCTCAAGGTTGACACGGTGATTTTTTCCCGAGGTTCACTTGGTTGCCACCAAGCTAGTCCCCGTTGAGACAAGCTCAAGGTTGCCACCGGTCCTCTTGCTAGTGGTGACTACAATAGTCACACTCTCCCACTTGGAGTGCTTACCACAAGCTCTAGCACTTGACCCGGCCGGACCACTTGACGCTCTTCACGTCTCGCTCAACTAGAGTTGCTCTTCGCGATCCCCGCGGGGTGAGCACAACACCCCTCACAAATGCTTCTCCGGAGCCACACACAATCACCACATGGGCTTCACAATGGAGACACAATCCACCAAGCCGTCTAGGTGATGGCAATCACCAAGAGTAATAAGAAATCTCCAATCACAAAGATTTCCTAGTGCCACCAAATGCAATCCTCAAATGCACATACACCAGGCTCTTAATCCCTCACTCAAATTAACACCAAGCTTGAGAGGGAGAGGAAGAGAAAGAGGTGGATCTTTAAGCTCTCATACACACCCACATAGGGCACTCACTCTCTCATAGGAATTTTAGCACACAACCATGGGAGAGAGGAGAGGAGAGAAAGGGAGGGGATGAACCCTAACTCCTATGTGCAAGAATGGGGAAAGTTGAAGTAGTGAAGAAGAGAGGAGGCAACCAGCCTTATCCCCTCATGCACAGGCTCCCTCACTACTCAACACCCACACTGGAAATTCCAGTTAGCTCAACCTGGAAATTCCAGTGCTGGACCAACCAAAACCCCCTCAACGGCTCTCTCCAACGGTCGAACGAAATGGAAGTCCAAACCCGCACTGGAAATTCCAGACGACACGCCCTAAAATTTCCAGGGTGGGAGCGTCTCTCCCGACCGTTGCTCTGAAACACACACGCACGGAAATTCCAGCTCGGGCGACACCAATTTCTGGATAAACGTGGAAAACCAAACAGAGGACCCCTTCCTGGAAATCAACTGAGCTAAGCTGGACTATCCGACCACAACCAACTTTCTTCTCCTTTTTAAACCCTTTTAAGTGCTATCTCTTCCCACAAGCACCAAATCAAATTTAGCACTTGAGATAGCTTTTCACAAAGAATTTTCTTGGGCTTTCTCATCAATCTCACCACGTCACTAAGCGTAATGTATATGCACATGAAACTCACACTTAGTGGCACTAGATAACTGTTGCAACTAAAGGTTTCTCCTCTTTATAGTACGGCTATCTATCCTAAACCCGGTCAAGCACTTCTCTACTCACCTTAGACTGGTGAAATGAAATGCCCTACAAATATACCTTTGCCTTGCGCATTCCATTTCAACTCCTCCAAAGTTGATGCAACACATGCGCCAATCTTGATCAAATGATATGATCCACTTTATATCATCACATGGCCTCCATGGTCCATCGATCTTGACCTCACTTTCTCTTCACCATTGCTTCGGTCCTTCGGCGCCAAGTCTTTGCTCAAGCCTCCCGACACTCGGTACCAATGGCTTCAAAGCCTCCAACTTGCCCTTCACCTTCACAATCGGTCCATCAAGCCAAGTCTTGTCTTGATCTTCACCACCTTAACCATATGACTCCATGTCATGTCTCATATGCAATAAGCTCCTTCATTGCACATTCACCTATGAACTAATCTCCTGTGTATTTCACTTAAACACATATTAGTTCACCTAGGTTGTCACTTAATTACCAAAACCAAACAAGGACCTTTCACGGGGTTGTTAGGGTTGTAGGAGGTCTCCGGTGCCGTGGACTTGCCCTTGTGGGACATGGCATATGCCATCAACGTGCTGCAAGGCTGGTCACCGTGTGAAGCCGACTGTGAGGAAGACAACAAGATGATTAGTAATCAGGCAACATTTGAGCGAGGAATTCAGAAAGTCTTTCACGTACCCAAGCTTGTGCGTACTCGGCGAGGTTGCGGTTGCCTTGGTGGTGTGGTAGACCTGGCATCTGGAGACGTGACTCCCGGGCCTTGGCGTGGTGGGCCGCCCACTCTTCGGATAGCCACCGGTCCACGATCATCTCAGAGCTTCGAATCTGCGGTACTGCGCCCAGCTTAGCGTCATGCCTCTCGCATCGGCCTTCGACATCCTCTTTGCTTAGACCGTGGCGTTGTAGGTGACAATGGCCTGCAATCTTGCCTCGTAGATCATGTCGGTGACGAGCTTCCTACAGGCCCTGGTAGTCACCACCTCCGCCACTGTCTCCTTCCCCGGCTCGCACGTGAAGTAGTTCTGCATACAGACGTAATACAAACTCTAAGTAATTCAAGAAAAAATACAATGTTGTTTGACGAAGACTTACCCACAGCTAATCCTCGCTGACCCTTGCCGCCTTGTTGGGGGAACTCCGGGTCTGGGGCGAGGTGTAGTGGTCAAATGTTTAGGCCGACTCAAACTTTCACAGGAGACCCAGGATGCCGTTGGGTTTGTGGCCACGAGGCCCCACAAAGTCCCAGGACCTGCACAAGTGATTAAAAAAGATTATTAGCTTCTATTTCAATTTTTAGTCTCAACATATGAACAAGTAGTTAGAACATGTACCTTTGTCAGATCACTAGGCGTTGGAGATGTGTCGGCAGCGCCGAGAGGCTAGCGGGACCTCGCAAGTAGGGCGTGGACGCCCCTGAGGCAGTTGAACCCTCGTCCGCCTCGGCCGATGGCTCGTCCTCCTGCTCGGGCTCCTCCTGCCCCTCGTCCGCCTGAGCCTCGACCTCGGGCATGGCCGACACCTCCTCCTCAACCTCCTCCTCCTCCTGTGGAGTCGGCTCCCTCCGGCGGCGGCCACTCCTCATCGACGGCATGTCGCCCTGCGAGCTCCGGTACAGCCAACTCAACCTCCTCTGACGTCCTCCCGGCATCTTGGCTCGACCTCCTGCATTTAAAAAGAATAAACAATGTTGTATTAGAAATAACATAATGAAATATATGCAATATAAATAAAACCCTAGGTCCTAAGAATATAACATAATATTACGTGTATTAGAAATAATCTGGATCATCCGGATTAGCCGGAGCATGAGTCTCATCATCGCTGTCAACCATGTCTAAGTACTCCTCAGTATCTGAAGACGGGACGTCGTCTTCATTTGCTTCGCCTAAACGGAATCGTTCTAGCATTTCTATGTCCTTCTCATTTACCACCTCATCCTCAGCGTCCTCGTCATCATTCTCTACATTCATTTCCACCGCTTCGGTTAAGTCTATCGTGAACGTCCCTTGCAGCCCAGCTTCTTGAAAGAACTCACCGTCATACGTGTTTGTGTTGAAGTTATAATCCTCATCGTTAGGGAGAGGTAGTTTAGCATGTGGCGATATCTTGTGCACAATATACCAACCCAAGAGATGCTCTTTGCTTTTGCACGCGTATGGCTTGTAATAAACCTGTGTGGCCTGTTGAGCCACAATGTACATCGGCTCCTGGATAGACAGAATCCTGTCGAATTTTGGCTAGCCCAGGATTAGGTGTCAGTCTTGTTACTCCAGGGTCGAACCAATGGCATTTTAACATGACATGATTCAAAGGCTTTTCACCGTGAAATGAAAGTTTGTATATTTCTTCAATTCTTCCATAGTAGTCACAATTGTCATTGCCTAGAGTACAAACTCCGCTATTTGTGGTTTTTCGATTGGCCGACTCTGCTCGTAGCTTGATGTGTGGAAGCGATTAAATCCATTCACGTCGTAACCGTTAAATGACTTGACCCTATGGTCAAAGCCTTTTACAACCTGTCTCAGCTCTTTACTCATAGACGCATCGGTCTGAGCCTGCAAGGTGAAGCAAGATATATCGTTATACGGTCAAAACGTAAGAGCAAGTTGGAACGTCAGACTAAGTATGACCTCGATTGGACGGTACCTTTTGTTGGAACCAAGAAATGAAATCGGGTCTCCCTTGCCCCCACTGTTTGCAATTAGGGTTTAAGCTACCGGGTCAGAAAGAGGCCTGGGTCCATTCGAGAACAAATGAAGAAATTTGTTGTATGAAAGAAAAAGAAGGGTGTTGGCAACAAAATAGTGATGATGAATTGGATGAAGATAGTTGACAACTTACCCCATGTACGGGTCCACCTCATCAAGGTTGGTAAGCACGTATAGCATGATCTTTCGCCACTCTTCATAGTTCAACTACTTAACTGTGGATCCACTTGTCGTGCCGAGTTGACCTTGGAAAAGGCCAAGACTCAATTCATTTTCTCCAGCATTGTAACGAGGGGGCAGATTATGCACGCTAGGAAGGTTCTCGGGGTAGTATTCTTCAGTGAAGTTTGACACCTCATCTAGAATGAATGCCTCTGCAATGGAAGCCTCAATTTTGGCTTTGTTTCTACATTTCTTGCGAAGAATCTTCATATTTCTCTTGACTGGAAAGCACCAACGCCATTGCACAGGCCCTCCCATTCGAACCTCATTAGGGAGGTGTACGATCAAATGAAGCATCCGAGTGAAGAAGCCTAGTGGAAAGATTTTCTCCAGCTTACAGACCAACACAGGTGCAGCTTTCTCCAAGTCATCAATGACGGACCGAGATATCTCCTTGGCACATAGCTAGCGGAAGAAATAGCTCAACTCTGTCAGGACAACCCACATATGCTCAGGAACATAGCCTCGAACCATCGCCGGAAGAAGCCGCTTGATCCATACGTGGAAGTCATGACTCTTCATCCCTAGGACCCGCAGACTAGATAAGTTGACTCCTCTCGTCAGATTCGCTGCATATCCATCAGGGAACGTCAATGTCTGGATCCACTGAAGTATTTCTTTCCTTTGTGGTCTACCCAAGACGAAATCGGCCTTGGGCCGTGTCCATCTCCTGCCGGGCTGAGGAGGCCGCATCTCTTGCTTTGGTCTATCGCATAATAGTGCCAAGTCTAGTCTAGCCTTAGGGTTGTCCTTGGAGTTTTCAGTGTCCATGAGTGTTCCTCAAAGCGACTCGGCGATGTTCTTTTCAGTGTGCATTACATCAATGTTATGTGGCAGAAGAAGGTCATCATAATAGGGGAGCCTTTCCAAGCCTGACTTATGAGTCCACATATGTTCTTGACCATACCCCGCAAAACGACCGTCTGTTTCATTGATCTTGAGAGCATCTATCTGAGCATGAACCTCGGCACCGGTTAGCATCCAGGGTGGAGGATCTGTCACCACGACACCTTTGGTGAAGTTCTTGGTGTCTTGTCTGAAAGGATGGTCAAGAGGCAGGAATTGTTGATGTTGGTCGAACGCCGAATACTTGCCACCCTTCTTCAACCAGATAAATCTCATAGCTGTCTTACAAACCGGGCATGAGAACTTGCCATGGACACACCAGGCACAGAATATCCCATATGCCAGGTAGTCATGCAGTGAGTACTGGTACCAAATGTGCATTGTGAAGTTCGACCTTGAAGCTCGGTCATATGTCAATACCCCTTCATTCCAAGTAGTTTCCAATTCATCAATCAGAGGCTCCATGTACACACCCATGTTATTCCCCGTGTGTCAAAGAATTATCAATGACAAGAAGACAGTATGACGTTGAAATAGGACGCAGGGGGAGATTGAGGGGGATAACAAAGACGGGCCAACAGGTGTACGAGACAGCCATGAGTCCATAGGGATTGAAACCGTCCGTTGCAAACGCAACACGAACATTACGATCCTCTCTAGCTTTGTCAAGATGGATGCGATCGAAGTGAGCCCATGCTTCACCATCGGCGGGATGTACCATGTTCTCAGGATTGTATCATGTACCCTGTTTGTGCCATATCATTTGTTTCAAGGATTCCTCGGTCATGTAGAGACGTTGGATCCTCAGTGTGAACGACAGGTAACGCAGAGCTTTAATGGGATAGAAAGCTGCCTCTTCGGGCCTTCACCATCGTCTACCTCCATGTATCTCGATGCTTTACACTTCGGACAGTAACCTGCATCCTTGAGATCTTTCTTGAAGAGGACACACCCATTTGGACAAGCATGTATCTGCTCATACGACATCTTCAGTGCATGAAGCAGTTTCTGTGACTCGTACATGCTCTTTGGCAATATGTGGCCATTCGGAAGCATGCTGCCAAATAGGGCCAACATACCATCGGACGCTTCTTGACTCAGGTTGAACTGGGACTTGAACCCCATCACACGACCAATGGCATCCAATTGAGAAACCGTTGTCCGATAATGAAGGGGTTTCTGTGCTAAAGAAATCATGTCGTAAAACGCCTTTGCAGTCTTCTCCATCTCCTCCTCCGTATGTCCTTTAGCGTACTGTGCTTCTTGGAAGTCATCTAACATGTCTGCTACCCCCGCATCAGCATCAAAGTCCTCCAGACGTGGTCGCACTGCCTCCGCTCTCAAACGATGTGCTTCACCATGGTAGATCCACCGGGTGTAGTCCGGCGTGAATCCATTGTTCAGAAGATGTTTACCCATGCTCTCCTTGTCTTTCCTTCTCCGGTTCCCACGTCTGCTGCACGGGCACAATACTTTCATCTCTCCTCGCCGAGCCGAGCCAAATGCATTGTTCAAGAAAGCATCTGTCTTGCACAACCATTCATCGGTGAAATCACTTCTGCTCCTACGACCCGAGTACATCCACTGACGGTCATCTATCCTACTATCATCCATCCGAGTAGTTACATCTACCTCTGAGTACTTCCATCCTACTATCATCTAATAGGTGAGGATTGGTCCTAATCCCACCCGCGGATGCGTAGATGAGGCTAGTTCCCATTGTCTGCCCCGAACCGAGATATAATTTCGGCAGCACCTCCCCGATGTTCTCCCGATACACGTCCCTGTAGGGAGAGTGTGTATCCGGAGAACAACAGGGAGGTGATGCCGAAACTCTATCTTGAATCGGGGTAGACCATGTAAACTAGCCTAATCGACGCATCCGTGGGCTGTCCAAGTAACGTGGACAATCCAAAACAGATACGATTATCGATATGCAAAGATCTGCATACATCCAACTGTATCTCTTTCGGACGGGAGACACCTAACTGGGTTCATGACCTATGACCCTTATTCGGGAGGAAAGGTTATTTATACCTAGGGTGGCGGTGGAGTCAGGCTAGCGGCGCAGTGGCGAGTCGGTGCAGTGGCGAGTCGAAGCGGTGCAGGCAGACTCGCAACGGCAATGAAGCCGATCGGGGTCGCCGAGGATCTCCGGCTCAGCCCCGATAGGTCCTTCTCCTACAGAAAAGACAAAAAAGATAGTATGAATTAGAAATTTCGGCAGAACCTCCCCTGCACGGTGAGGTTTCGAAAATCTGCAAGAAACTACGACACGATGGACGACATCCACATATATGCGGCCCTACAAGAAATCGTTGGCTTTGTGACATAAAATTCAATTGTGATGCTGGCTTTGTGACGTTAATTATGACATAGTTATGTAAATTATGACATTAGTTATGTGAATTATGACATCAATTATATGTATTATGACAAAAGTGCAATGTCAAAAGATGATTGTCCTTCAACTCATGTCATAACTAACGTATTATGACATAAACTCATGTCATAACTAACGTATTATGTCATAAACTATATCATAATTAATGCCACAAAGCAAGTGTCACAAATGGATTTTATGTCACAAAGCCAACTATTTCTCGACATCCACATATATATGGCACGATGGCCGACATTCACATACATACCACTACACTACTACTAACAACTACTTACTACTACTACTTACTACAACTGGGTGACACATTTGCAATGATGGCGGGGCGATCGAGGACGGCTTACGGGCAGGCCGATCGACGACGACCGAGGGAACGAACTCGGTGGCACAGCAGGGAGGTCCTCTTCTTGCTACTTTCCAACCGAGCGGAGCGGTCGTGCCTAGCGGGGGCGCAGCGGGACAAGGCCGATTGGGCTCCTCCTCCTATTCTTCCTTCTCTCCTCCTCCTCCTCTTCCTCCTCCTCCTCCTCTCCTCCTCCTCTCCCATGGCAGCGGCACGGCGGTGATGCGGCGCGACCATAGGGGCGGCCGGCGGCGTGGCCGGCCGGGGCGGGCGGGCGCGGGCGGCCGGGCCGGGGAGACGGTGGCGCGGCCGTGCGGCGACGACGGCGGAGGTGGCGGGGCGTGCGTGTGCGTGTGTTTGTGTGGGTTGGCCGGGGTGCGGGGGTTTTTATTTTTATTTATTTTGCCTCTTTGCCGAGAGCCGGATCGGGCGGCCGCTCCGTCGGATCGGGCGGCTCTCGGCAAAGACTAACCCTTTGCCGAGAGCCCCCGGACCCAGCTCTCGGCAAAGGATTTGTTTTTTATTTTTTTATATAAATTCTTTGCCGAGAGCCCTGGCCCTTGACAAAGAGCCTCTTTGCCGAGGGCTTTAGGGGCTCTCGGCAAAGAGTATTATTATTTTTTTGTTTTTTTGCTCCCAATTTTTTCTGGGGCCTCGCTACAGTACTACAAGCCAATATTTCAAATCTTGTATATTTTCCATACATTTTGCTATATTTCGTGCATTTTCTTTAATTTCTTGATTTTTCCGTGAGACGCATATTTGAACTGCAGGTGCATGAAATAATAAAACCCAGCGATTCGAAAAATGATATTCATTCTTCCGAGGGTATTTCGACGCCGTATCCAGGGATAGACGCGGAAACTCGACCGTCTCGTACACGAGACACGACGACCAAGTTGCGTGAGATTGGATTTAAAATTATTAAAAATACAAACGAAGTCAGAAAATCATGAAAATGGACAGGAGACCTTGACATCGCATGCAGAGGCTATGAAAAAAATTTAGGAATGTTTGGAGCAAGTGGTCATCTTGTGCCACCACTTGCTCCAAACATTCCCAAATTTTTTCATCGCCTCTACATGCGATGTCAAGGTTTCCCATCCATTTTCATGATTTCTGACTTCGTTTGTATTTTTAATAATTTTAAATCTAATCTCACGTAACTTGGTCGCCGTGTCTCGTGCACAAGATGGTCGAGTTTCCGCATCTGTCCCTGGATACGGCGTCGAAATACCCTCAGAAGAATGAATATTATTTTTTGAATCGCTGAGTTTCATTATTTCATGCACCTATAGTTCAAATGTGCGTCTCGCGGAAAAAATCAAGAAATTAAAGAAAATGCGCAAAATATAGCAAAAGGTATGGAAAATACACAAAATTTGAAATCTTGGCTTGTAGTACTGTAGCAAGGCCCCAAAAAAAATTGGGAGAAAAAAATACTCTTTGTCGTGAGCCCATAAAGCCCTCGGCAAAGAGGCTCTTTGCCGAGAGCCAGGGCCAGGGCTCTCGGCAAAGAATTTATATAAAAAAATATGCTCCTTTGCCGAGAGCCTAACAGATGGCTCTCGGCAAAGGTAATGGCGCAGAGAGGGCCGTTTGTGGGTTCTAATTTTGTCGAGGTGGCCTCTATGCCGAGGGCTCGGCTCTCGGCACAGAGGCTCTTTGCCGAGAGCGCTCCTTTGCCTAGAGTTGGGTTCTCGGCATAGAAGGCTTTGCCAAGATCCTCTGTGTGCCGAGGGCCAGCTCTCGGCTGGGCCCGGCCGGGGACCCTCGGCAAAGAGCCTGTCTCCGGTAGTGATGTATAGCTAGTCTTCTTATGTGAAAAAATGCAACGCAAACTGCTAGGTGTCTAATATTACATCTATTTACTGTACCTACTTTGTGCACTACTAATCACCATATCCTCATGACTCTTGGCTAAACACTGAGCCAATGCAACAAACCCTAGTATAGGGTGCAATTATGTTGGCCTGAGTTTTGAACCTCAATTGCAGTCACTCAAAATCTCAAATAAAATTAGCTTGTCTATTTTGCTTGAGATTTTGAACCGAGGGATTCCCCCATTTCCATTACCAAGATAACGGAAATACATCATTCAACAGAGTTACATCCAGGAAAAAGATAGAAAACAGAGTTTAAAGGAGGCAACAAAAGACACTTAACCAAATACACCGTCCGGGATATTACCGAACCCTGACAGCCAACCGAGTCCGAACGCTGCCCAGCAGCACATATCAAGCGACAAAGACCAACTAGCTAACATACTATGATAGAAAACCTCCTAACAAAAGTACTTTTTCCTTTCTTGTTTCGTCTCCAGAAGTAGTGATGGGGGGATTCACCAGACCAGCAGCTATCCAGCAGACCCTACACATTGTCCTCGGCATCCTTCAGAAGCTTGGACGATTCAGACTTCCTCTTCTTGTTGAGCAGGGAGACAGCAATTTGGAGCATCTTGTTGACGCCGTCTTCCAAGATCTTCTTATCCTCAGCAGCATATAATCCTGCCCAATAGCACATCAACGCACACGCATGACAGATTATCGATAATGGGCTCCAAACCACAGTTCCTTCAAAACACATTTTATTACGGGCTTTCCAAATAGCCCAGCAAATAGCACTAATCCCAAGTGTATGGAAATTTGAGCTCATAGGTACCCATTTTTCACACCACAACTAGGTTTGATCCAAAGAGGATGGTATATTATCCGCATCAAGACAGAAAGCAAAAATAGCTCAAACAGCTTTAGCCAAACTACAGGTAAAAAATAAATGGGAAACAACCTCTTCCAAGAGACAGAAACAACACGAGGAGTCCCCAGTCCAATTTCGCTTTTTCATATTATCCTTAGTAGGGATTGCATTATTTATCATCAGCCATAAGAATATTTTAATTTTTTCAGGAATCTTTCCTTTCCAGATTTTCTTATGGTACGGACCACAATCATTACTAGATAAAGCATTATAAACTGACCTCACAGAAAATCTACCATTTCCCATTGTATCAGATCTTTACCATGGCCTAATTGAAAATCAGAACAATCACTCAGAATCTTGCCCCAACTAGTTTCCCAATCGTCAATCAACCAACGAGTGAAGGTTAAAGCAGAAAGATCCCTTTTTGCTTCAGCTACCGTTATGTTTTTTTGTAGAGACATTTTAAACAGATCAGGGAACAGCTCACTAAGAGACTGATCATATAACCATTTGTCCTTCCAAAACAAGAGATTATCCCCACTCCTGACCACAATCCTTCTACCCTGAGAGTATACATCTCTGATTTTTAATAAATCTTTCCATATAGCAGAGTCACCCTGTCTGTGTTTCACAGTACAGATTGAATCACTCTTAAGATATTTGAACTTCACAATTTTCTGCCACAACCCATCTTCATTCTCAAGTTTCCACAACCATTTACATAAAAGACTAATATTCATTTTTCTAATATCCTTGATACCTAGCCCTCCTTTTTTCTTGGATTTGCATATTTTAGCCCATCTTATGAGATGATACTTTCTCCTAGAGCTACCACCTTGCCAGAAAAAGGATCTTCTAATTTTATCCAGTTTTTCCACAATGGTTTTAGGTAATAGATAGATGGACATTTGATAGATGGGAGCATTATTCAGACTAGATTGAATAAGAGTTGCTCTCCCAGCCATAGACATGCAATTTCCTTGCCAAGTATCCAATTTTTTACTACTTTTTTCGACCAGAGGGACCCAGTCAACAACGTGCAAGCGACCTGGACTAATAGGCACACCAAGATATTTGATGGGAAAAGAACCCACTTGACAGTTAAAAATTTCAGCATATAACAAATCTAAATTCTCGTCATCATTGATAGTTAAGACTTCACTTTTGTGAAAATTGATTTTGAGTCCTGCCATCAATTCAAACATATATAATAACATTTTGAGATTTCTAGCACCATCAATGTCATGCTTCAGACAAATAATAGTATCGTCAGCATATTGCAAAATAGCAACACCCTTCTCAATTATATGATCAATGAGACCACAAAAGAGATTATTACTTTGTGCTTTCAAAATCATCCTTGCCAAGCCATCAGCCACAAAGTTAAAAAGAATAGGAGACAAGGGATCACCCTGTCTCACACCTTTGAAGCTTTTAATGTATGGACCAATACAATCATTCAACTTAACACTAACAGTTCCACCAGTAACGACTTGAGATATCCATCTACACCACTTCAGACTAAAGCCTCTAGCAGCCAAACAGTCAAAAAGGAAATTCCAATTGACTTTATTGTATGCTTTTTCAAAGTCCAATTTCAGGATAATACCAATTTCATTCCTCCTTCTTGTTTCATGTAAAATTTCATGTAAGATCATAATACCATTCATAATATTTCTTCCTTTCATAAAAGCAGATTGGTTATAATGGATCAATCTCTCAGCGACTTTTTCTATCTTTAATGTTAAGACTTTAGTGATCAACTTGTAAAGGCAGTTAAGCAAGCATATAGGCCTATACTGTTGGATCCTAGATGCATCAGTAGATTTTGGTAACAAGGTGATAATTCCATAATTGATACGACTAATATTCACTTTTTCATTATGAAAGTCAGCAAAAAGCTGGATAATATCCGTTTTAATGAAATCCCAACATGCCTGATAAAATTCAATAGGCAATTTATCAGGTCCTGCAGCTTTATTTTTTTCCATGGAAAATAATGCTTCTTTAATTTCATTTTGCAAAAAAAGGCTTACCAAGCTCCTCATTTTCCTCTAGGGCAATAGAAGGAAGCTCAGCCCACAGATTAGGGTCAATATGAATATTGTGCTGAGGTTCTGACCCAAACAGTTGAGAATAATACTCAGTGGCATGTAATAACATCTCCTTATTACCTTCAATACACAAACCTTCTTTTTCAAGGGAGATGATAGTACTTTTTCTTTTTCTTCCATTGGCAATTCTATGAAAATAACTAGTGTTACTGTCCCCCTTTAAAAGCCATTGTTCGTGACACCGATTTAGCCAATATAATTCCTCTTGCTCAAGCAACTGAAGGGTATTTCTCAAAACATCTTTTTTTTGAACGGCTTGTTGCATAGTTAACATCCCATTTTCTTCAATATACTCCAATTCTATTAAAACTTTGCTAAGATCAGATCTTTGCTTTCTTAAAACTCCTTGGAGGTTAAAGCCCCATCCTTTGAAATACTGTTTAATCATTTTCGATTTCTGCTGAAATTTATCAAGTGTAGTCCTGGCATTACAAGGTTGATCCCAGATTTTTCTAGCAGCTGAGAGAAAATCTGGGTCAGAGATCCAGCTTGTTTCAAATCGAAACTGTAGGTGCTTTCTGGGATTACAAAGCCCAGAGGACAAGATTAAAGGATTGTGATCAGACATCTCCCTTGGAAGTTTTTTAACAATGGAGTTAGGAAAAAATCTTCCCAATCATTTGTAACCAAAATTCTATCTAGCTTTTCCAAAACAGGATCTTCCTGATTATTAGACCAGGTGAACAACCCCCCCGACATAATAATTTCTCTTAGTTCATGAAAATTGATGAGGGAATTGAATAAATCAGGGAATCTCAGACTCCTACATGGTTTATTTCTCTCATTAACGTACCTAATGATATTGAAATATCCAGCGACCAGGAGGGGACCATTATTTCTAGAACAAAAGGCAGATAACTCAGTTAGGAATCTCATTTTATTTTCTTCCTGGGCAGCACCATATACCACAAGCAAATTCCACTTGACACTGTTGATCTTATCCCAGAGATTCAGTTGTATCATAAACTCTCCTTGAGTAAATGAACCAACATCATAAAAATCTAATTTTACTCCCACCAAAATACCACCAGACCTGCCTTTGGAAGGATTATTCATCCACAAATATTCTTTCTGACTATCAAATTTACAAATTATCTTGACATCACAATTTTCTACCATAGTTTCCTGAAGCCCAATAAAATGAAGTTTATATTGAGTAATGAGATTTTTGAGGAAAGTAGCAGTTCCTTTCTTTTTAAGACCTCTACAGTTCCATATCAATCCTTGCATTGTCATTTTTGTTTCACTTTAACATTTTTAGTGGAGGTGGCTTTACAAGGCCTCCCCCTTTTTTTTGGCAAGCCAGGATTTTCCTGGTCCTGAATAGTGTGCCCAATGTTATGAGCTAACTTGAGGCTTTTTCTTTTTTCTCTCCTCTTCTTTCTAGACTCAACCAGAATAAAATTGTCCATGTTTGAGGATTCCTCATTTAACCAATCCAAGTCCATTCCTATTTCATTTTTATGACTAGTCTCAACTGATTCAGTTTGAGAAATAGTTTTCTATGATTCCAACTGTTGTAGATGTAAATTGTTCCTAGCTTCTAAGGTTTTAAGTAAATCAAAGGTAGTAAAAGCATTTTGGTCAATAGCAATGCCCATATTAGAGGCAGTAGAGATCATACTTGGCATGGATAAATCAGAAAAAACCTTAGATTGCATAGGATTGCCTTCTAAGTTCCTTTTCTGGGCCATCTTTTCAGTCTTCTCCATAGTGTGTAGGCTGGTATCCTTTTTGACCCTTTCACTCCTTCTTACATGCAAACCATTTTCATCTTGGAGAGAAGAGACTTCCTGGCCAGGGAGAGTTTGATCAGCTTCAACAGGTATCTTTTCATTTTCTTTTGTTTCATTTATAAGAATCTTATCCCCCTCCAACACTGTATCTTCCATCATTTTGTGGGACAGATTATCAGTGACCCCAGTATTATCTTGGCCAGAGGTAGGAATGTCAACACCAACACTTTCCTGAGTAGTGACAATGTTATCATCAGAAATAAAGACCTCTGGAGAGCTTGACACCTTGACAGGTTCATCAAACAAACAGATCTCTGGTATCTCATTGCCAGTCACAACATTCTTGCTATTTTTCATAGACAAGCAAGTAAGCATAGGGGAGATATCAGTTTGAGCTTCCTGCATAAACCATATATTCTGAGAAGATGCACCTTTATCAGTTTTGGATGATTCACCATCAGCATCATTGGTCAATTGTTGCATCTTGATAACAAAAGAGCCACTATCAGATTCAGAGTCTTCAAAGGTGTCAGGAATATGGACCTTCTCACCTTCCTCATCCATATCAGTGTTCATATAGGCTTTCTGAGCATCTCCCATCAGCTTTGACTGAGATCTTGACTTAAAGTTAATCTTGGGGGGAGCAGACCAAACTGGTTCTAATACCTGTTTCCCTGAACTTTTGCCCACATCATTTTTACTAGCCCCATTTCCTTCTTTCTCATTGTTTTTGGTATTGCCAGAAGAGAACTCAACTTTAGTTTTTTTTGTGGGTGACACTACTGCAGGCCGGCACTTTGCCGAGTGTTTTTACACTCGGCAAAGAGCCCAAAAACACTCGGCAAAGGCTTTGCCGAGTGTATTTAAGCAAGGCACTCGGCAAAGTTTTCTCGGCAACATAAATCACGGCAAAAAAAACTTTGCCGAGTGCTTTCTATCGGGCACTCGGCAAAATAATAATATATTTTGCCGAGTGTTTAGTGAGGCGCTCGGCAAATTTTTTCGGCCGTTACGCCGCTTGCCGTTAGACGTTATTTTGCCGAGCGTCCTAAAACACTCGGCAAAATTGTTTTCCAAAAAACTTTGCCGAGTGTTTTTTAGTCAAGGCACTCGGCAAAAATTATTTTTAAGAAAATAATTTAAAAAATTTACCGAGTGTTTTTTAGTCAACGCACTCGGCAAAAAGTACTTTTTTAAAAAATAAAAAACGTACTTTGCCGAGTGTTTTTTTGTTGAAACACTCGGCAAAGAAGTTTTTTTTAAAAAAATAAAAAACCTTTGCCGAGTATTGTTTGGTGTAGGCACTCGGCAAAGACTGTTTTGAGATAAATATTAAAAATAAACTTTGCCGAGTGCCTTACCTGAAACACTCGGCAAAGTAACCGAGATTTGCAAATTTTTTTTATTTTTTCAGTCCATTATAACAGATATTATACATATATATATACACATCAATCATCAGAGCTATATCACCAACATGCATTATATATCACAAGGACACACATATTTCATAAATCCATCGGAAATCCATCGAAAATCCATTACAAATCCACCAAAGTTTACCATTACAAGTTCATTATTACAAGTTCAACATCACAAAGTTCAACATCCCTGCTGCGACGATGAAGGCTGCACCCGTGATGGACCGGACTGCGGTGAAGGATTGACGGGATCCACTGTCGGTGACACGGTAGCAGGATTGTTTGAACCCGCCGACGGAGGCTGCACAAAAGAGAGGAGATTGCATGTGTTAGACGGAAAAATAGAAATTTCAGCAGCACCTCCCCTGCACGGGGAGGTTTCCAACCTGCAAGAAAAAACGGCACGAAGGCCGACAATCACAATGGTAGGAAGGCCGGCAATCCCAACAACACGAAAGCTGAAAATCACAAAGGCACGAAGGCCAATAATCCCAACGACACGAAGGCGTTAAACTTTTATACTCACAGGAGTGAAGAGTCGAATCGGAGCTAGAGTTGGCAACGGCACGGCTACACCCGATGCTTGCCCGAGGCTTTGCATGATCTGATACATTTCCGCCATTTGCTTCTTCGTGGCCTCCAGCTGAGAGGACAGGTGCGCGGTCGTCTCCTTTGTTTCTGCTAGCGTCTCCTTTGTTTCTGCTAGCTCAGCCTAAAGTGTTTCAATCACATGTTTTAGTATTGCAAATATGATCAACGTGTGTAAAGTTCAATGTACGACGAGTGAAACCGAAATTACCTGAAGTTCGTCGACCCGCGACAGAGTAGGAGTAGGCCGTACACGTATGGGAAGGCTTCTGGCCGTGCTCCGTGCCCTCACGTCGAAAAGAGAGGGTGCAGAGCTCGAGGAGTCGGCGCCGTCTGCAATCCACAACCGCTCGTGCTTCCTACCTTGCCCCAGCCTCACGATCACCTCTGTCTCCAGGGGCTCAGTGCTCAGATTGTAATCTGGGCCATAGAGCGACCTAACCGCCTCTACGTACTCTCTGACTTTAGTGTGGACGGTCAGATCAGAGTAAGCCTCGGCATGGGCATCCGGGTTGAAGACGACACCGGATTTCACTCGGGCCTGGTGAGACACAGCCCATGCCCCTATCTCTGACACCGGCATGTCTGGGTGTGCCTTCTCCTGCGAGAAAGACAAAAAGTTGATAAGAGATGCAAAACTGAGCGTTACAATAGATAAATGACATCACGCACAAGTGCTTGCTTGAATGCGGAGAGGTTGCGGCTGCCTTGGTGGTGACTTGGACCGGTCTTCAGTGCCCGCTTCCGCTTGCCGAGCTGGTGCTTTTCTTGGTTCACCGGGTCAAGGTACATGTCCACGATCATCGCCCATGCGGGTCTATGCGCCATGCACCACGAAGGTGGCACCTACACATCATCAAGTGAATCATCGAGTGAATCATGTCGTCGATACCTAAATCTCAAAATGAATCAATATTATTCACCTACCTGAAGGTACTGCTCCTTGGTCAGCACCACCGATCTTGAGCCATGCTTCTTGAGGGGTTGTTTCTTGATGGACCTGTAGTAGTCGACGTGGGCCTGGAGTCGTGCCTCGTGAATCATGTCGCCGACGTACTTCTGACAGGCTCTGTGTGCCGTCTCATCTGCCACTTTCTCCCGACCATCTTCAGCCTTGAAAAAACTCTGCATACAAACATGATGTATCCATTCATTATTTCAATAAAAGACTTAACCAAATGAGGAGATGTATTGAGCTAAGTTGTGAGGCACTTACCCAAAAGTCCGCCAAAACCCGCTCCTGCTTGTTGTCCCGCTCGTCATCCGTGGCTAGCGCGTACCTCTTCCACGACCAGGCCGGCTCCCGCTTCCCATCCTTCAAGGTCACAAGGCCAGGGAAGTGTTTCCTGCACAAACATCCCAGCACGGTAGCGGGGGTGCGTGGGGGATCAAGAGCACCCGACATAACTAGCCAGGCCCTGCATTATTGATTAAGAAAAAAATATCAGTGTCTCTTTTGATTTTCAATGTATCATATGAAGTACTTGATAACATTTATAAGTACTTACCTTCTTCCCACGGGACGAACTACTGGGCGTAGGTCAGGAAGCGGAACCGGAGGGAGGTTTGTGGGACCTCGCAAGTAGGGAGTCGACTGAGCGGAACCGTCCTCCGTCTGCTGAGTATCATCGTCCGTCTGCCTAGCACCCTCATCCCCCGACGGAGTGTCTGTGCTCGTGCCCGTGGGTCTCGCGATCACCTGCAGGGTAGGAGATGGGTCCTCGGGCTGGTCAAGAGATGGGTCCTCCGGCTGGTCAAGAGACAGGTCCCTCCTGGGGCGACCACGGACCCTCCCCCTCCCCCTGCCCCTCCCCCTCCCAGTGCTGGGGCGACCAGGGCCTGCTCTCGTCGCTGCCACTGAAGCTGCCCCCTCACGTCCATCGTTAAAGCGTAGCCTCTGGTACATCGAGGCTACCTGCCTCGGTGAACGGCTGGCCGCCATCTTTGATCTGTCACCTGCAATTCACAAAAAATGAACAAGTGTTAGTACATACATTACAAATAGTTCAAAATGAATAAACATAACAAAATTTAATTAAAAAAGGATTACATGCTTTACAAATAATCTTCCCCCGGGACATAGGTCTCGTCATCACTATCAAAATTGTCCAAATGGGCAACACTGTTGGAATGTTCTAGGTCTTCTTCATTGTCTTTGCCTAAATGGAATCGCTCAAGCATTTGAATGTCCTTCAGATTCAACACTACATCTCCAAGGTCCTCGTCATCAACCGTTTCATTTTCTACTTCCATTTCGGTCACATTGGGTAAGACTATCTCAAATGTCCCTTCTAGCCCATCTGCTTGGTAGAACTCTCCATCATATGTGTTTGTGTCGAAGGTGTAATCTTCATCATTTGGAAGAGGTAGTTTACCATGCGGAGATACCTCGTGCACAATAGACCAACCCTTAAGATGGTCTTTGGCTTGGCACGCGTATGGCGTATGATACACCTGCACGGCCTGTTGAGCCACAATATAGACATCTTTTCCTTTATAGACGGAATCATGTCTAATCTCGACTAGCCCAAGATGAGGGGTTCGTCTCGTTCGTCCAGGATCAAACCAGTGGCACTTGAATATGACAAGAGTAAGAGGTACCCGACCCTCATATTCAAGCTCATAGATCTCCTCAATTATTCCGTAGTAATCGACGCCATTAGTGCTCTGCGTAAAAACTTGGCTGTTGGTGGTTTTCCGACTGGCCCGCTTCTGCTCGTGTATTGACGTGTGGAAGCGATATCCGTTCACGTCATAACCGCTATATGACTTCACCCTTAACTTGAAGCCGTTTGCAACCTGTCTCAACTCGTCACTCATAGACACATTGGTCTGCGCCTGCAAGCTCAAGCATGATACGCCATTATATTATTGGAACATACGAGCTACTAAGGAATATCGATGAATGTACGAGCTACATTGGAAAGTACCTTGTGTTTGAACCAAGAAATGAAATCAGGCCTACTAGCTCCCGCACCCTCTGAAAGAAGGGTATCATGTTCGTGCGGGGTAGGATCCCTTGATTGATGCCACTCTTGATGAACAAATTCCCTGTAACAAAGAGAATCAATGGGGTTCGATACAGAAAAGTGACTTCGTATTGAATCAAGTTCGTTGAGAACTTACTCAATGAATGGCGCAACCTCGACTAGGTTGGTGAACACATATAGCATGATTTTGCGCCACTCTTCTGGATCCAATCTCTTGGGGGTCGATCCACTTGCGCTGCCTAGTTGGCCTTTGAAAAGGCTGAGGGTCGATTCAACTTCGCCAGCATTGTAATGAGAGGGTGGATTATGCTTGCTAGGAAGGTTCGACTTGTAGTAGGCAGTTGTGAAGTTTGCAACCTCCTCCCGAAGGCTTGCCTCTGCAATGGAAGCCTCAATTCTGGCTTTATTTGTACATTTCTTGCGAAGAATCTTTAGACATCTCTCGATTGTATAGCACCAACGAAACTGCACGGGCCCCCCAAGCGTGCCTCGTTCGGGAGGTGCACAATCAGATGCTGCATCGGCAAGAAGAAGCCGGGTGGAAAGATCTTCTCTAGCTCACATACCAACTCAGGTGCCATTTTTTCAAGTTCTATAAGGACGGCCAAAGATATCTCCTTGGCACAAAGTTGGCGGAAGAAGTAGCTCAACTTTGCCAGGACTAGCCAGACATGCTCAGGCACATAGCCTCGAACCATCGATGGAAGAAGTCGCTCAATCCATATGTGGTAGTCATGGCTCTTCATCCCGTTGACTCGCAGAGTTTGTAAGTTCACACCCCTGCTAATATTCGCTGCATACCCATCAGGGTACATTAATGTCTTGATCCAATTAAGTACTTCCCTTCTTTGATCGATTGTTAAGACAAAATCAGCCTTATGCCTTTTCCACCGTTTTCCTGGTTGAGGAGGCTGTATCTCTAGTTTTGGCCTGTCGCACAACTCTGCCATGTCCACTCTAGCCTTAGGGTTGTCCTTAGACTTGTCAGTGTCCATCAATGTTCCCCATAGTGCCTCGGCGATATTTTTTTCAGTGTGCATTACATCAATGTTATGGGGAAGTAGGAGGTCGTCGAAATAGGGGAGCCTCGTCAAGCCGGACTTATGAGTCCACATATGTTGCTCACCATATCCTACAAAACCACCTTCTTGGTTTGGCACGAGAGCATCTATCTGAGCACGAATCTCGGCACTAGTCCTCAAGTGCGGTTTAGGATCAGTCACTTTGACACCTCTCGTAAAGCTCTTGATGTCTTCTCTGAATGGATGATCAAGAGGGAGGAATTGACGATGTTTGTCGAACGACGAATACTTGCCACCCTTCTTCAACCATGTGAACCTCAGAGCTTCCTTGCATACTGGACATGGGAACTTGCCGTGAACACACCAGGCGCTGAACAACCCGTACGCCAGGAAGTCGTGCAGGGAATACTGATACCAGACGTGCATTTTGAAGCTTGTCCTCGTAGCTCGGTCATACGTCCACACCCCTTCGTCCCAAGCATGAATCAATTCATCTATCACAGGCTCCATGAAGACACCCATATTACTCCCCGGGTGTCTAGGAATTATCAACGATAGGAACACGGTATGTCGTTGAAAGGAGACACCAGGGGGGAGATTAAGGGGGATGACGAACACGGGCCAACATGTGTATGGTGCAGACATCATACCATATGGATTGAACCCATCTGTTGCCAGCACGACACGTACATTACGAGCCTCATCTGCTTTGTCAGGATTCCGCGAATCGAAGTACTTCCATGCCTCAGCATCGGATGGATGCACCATCTTCCCAGGATTGTACCGTGTGCCATTTTTGTGCCATGTCATCTGTTTTGCGGATTCTGGCATCATGAATAGCCGTTGGAGCCTCGACAGGAACGGAAGGTGTCGTAGGACACTCATGGGGATCGTAAGTTGCCTCTTATGGCCATTGCCTGAGTCTACCTCCACGTACCTGGAGGATTCACACTTCGGGCAGTACTTTGCATCCGCGTGTTCTTTCCTAAATAGGATGCACCCCTTTGGACATACATCTATCTTGTCATACGACATCTTAAGTGCTAGAAGAACCTTCTCTGACTCGTACAAGTTCTTCGGCATAATGTGTCCCTCCGGTAAGATGCCACTCCACACGGCCAACATCTTGTCGAAGCCTTCTCGACTTAGGTTTAACTCGGCCTTCAACCCCATTACGCGACCAACAACATCCAGCTGAGAAACATTGGTACGATCGTGAAGGGGTCTCTGTGCCGAGTCCAACATCTTGTAGAACGCATCTGCGGCAGCCTCCATCTCCTCCTTCTCACGGCATTCAGCGAACTGAGCTTGGTGATAGTCATCCATCATGTCAGGTACCCCGGCATTATCATCAAAAGCCTCGAGTCGTGGTCTCACCACCTCCTCCCTGATACGATGGTCTTCACCATGGTGGATCCACCGATGGTACCCGGGAGTAAATCCAGACTTCACAATATGTTTAAAAATGGTTAATCTATCTTTCCTTCTTCTGTTGTCACAACCGCTGCAGGGACATGGCACTAGAGAATGGCCTCCAGCACTCTCGCCAAATGCATGCTCCAAGAATTGTTCGACCTTGACTATAAACAACATGTCGTAATCATGCTTGTCTCTCCGAAGCGTGTACATCCACTCACGGTCCTCCATCCTTTAACAGACGTATCAGCACATATGAGTGACCATCAATTGCATCTACGTGGTGTCCCTACTCTCTAATAGGTGAGGATAGGTCCTAATCCCACCCGCAAATCCGTAGATGAGGTTAGTTTCCATGCTCCACTCCTATCTGAGACGGAATTTCGGCAGAACCTCCCCGCTGTTCTCCCGATACACGTCCTGCAAGGGAGAGTGTGTACCCGGAGAACAACAGGGGGTGATGCCGAAACACCGTCTCAGACAGGAGTGGAGCATGGAAACTAAACCATCTACGCATTTGCGGGCTGTCCAAAAAACGTGGACAATCCGAAACAGATACGGACGCAGATATGCAAAGACCCGCATACCTCCAACCGTATCTCTTTCGGACGGGAGATGCCTAACTGGGATACGTGATCTAAAGACTACGATATGGAGAGAGGGGGTATTTATACATAGGGTGGCGGTGGAGTAAGGCTAGCGGGGCAGTGCCGATTCGGTGCAGTGGCGAGGCGACACGGTGCAGGCAGACCCGCAACGCTGACGATCGGGGTCGACGAGTGCCTCCCACGGGTCCTTCTCCTGCATAAAGACAATATGTTAATATAAAGTTAAAATTTCGGCAGAACCTCCCCTAGACGGGTAGGTTTCCAAAACCTGCAAAAGAAGGGCTGTGGCTTGAGACCCCTAGACGGGTAAATTTTCTGGATGCGCAAGTGTTTCTGTGATAATAATTCATTCATTTTGGAGGCTGTGGCTTTATGTTTTCTATTACAAAGTGGCTGCAAGACAGTAACTTGCTTACATCAACTTTAGTACTAGACAACAAGGTTCTTTATCTCACCAAAACATTGAGCAGGAGCACTGTAGAATCTCGTTGGCTGCTCATTAGAGTGCACTGTAATGCAACTGTAATGTTTAACTCAATGCAAAGGAATGAAACACATATATGGTCGAGATGATGTCTTTCAGCGTTCTTTTTGCTGCTAACCCAGTGATGATTTTAGGGAAATGTTAAACAGATATCTTAGCTTATATTCAATAAAATGTTTCTTGCTTCACCATGAAAAAATGCCCAAGATCACCATGAAGGCAGGCCGCGTCAAAACATGCAAATGGCACGTCGAAAATGTCATCTCCGACAAGAAGTAGAGCCGTGCCATTGAGTGTTTATCAGACCACACAATTCAGTTATAAGTTATTAACCCACATAAAAGAGGATTGCTCTAATGTTATGTGTTCGCTGTTGGCTGAATAACCTATGTGTCAAATTACGGTCTGTTTGGATCCATTAGCATTAAAAGTTTGTAGTTAAAATTAGTACTAGTACGCGAGAAAGAAAAAGAGCAGGCATGAAAAATACAGTACCGTACCCGGCTTTGGCCTCCGTATCTCCACGCCGCGCTTGTGCTCCCGGCCGTCACGCGCTCCGACGGTCAGGGGTCCAACGTGTGGAACCTTCGCTTTCCCTTGCTGTCTCTCCCCAGTCCCCCTCCCTGCCCACTCCACTCCGGGGGCCTCCGACCGACCGGCTGAGGGGAGCGAGCTGACGAGCAATCGGACGACGAGCTGACGAGCGACGAGGGGAGCGAGCTGACGAAACCGAGTAATCGGACGGAGAGGAGGAGCCCAGACTAGCGACCGCCGTCCACCACACCAATCGCGCCAGAGGAGCCGTGCCGCCACACCAATCGCGCCAGAGGAGCTGTGCCGCCACGGGGCCCGGACGCAGTGGCGACGGCGCGGCGCGTGAGGCCGGGGGTCGGGAGCGGGCACGAGGCACTCGGCGTGCGCAGGCGGAGTGGCGGCGGCGCCGCGCGTGAGGCCGGGCGTCGGGAGCGGGCACGAGGCACTCGGCGTGCGCAGGCGGAGTGGCGACGGCGCCGCGCGTGAGGCCGGGCGTCGGGAGTGGCGGCGTGCGGGCGGAGTGGCCGTGGCAGCAGCGCGGCGCGTGAGGTGGCGGCGCGCGTGCGGGTGGAGATTAGGGCACTAGGGTTTTGGGACGGGTGCTTGAGGCAGGGGTGGAGCTAGTGGGCCGGGCCGGCCGCTTGGTTATTTTGGCCGCCAGGCTTTTTTTTATTTTACTTTGCCGAGTGCCCACTGGGCCGGACACTCGGCAAATTTTGTTTTTTTACTTTCTGAAATTTAATTTTGCCGAGTGCCTCCAGAGCCCATCACTCGCTAAAGTAATTTTTGCCGAGTGCTATTCTAGGGCACTCGGCAAATTGTTTTTTTTTATTTTGGATCCGAATTTTTTTGTGTACCCTTATGACAGTATTTCAAACTCTAATCTAAAATTTGGTGAAATTTTGAACTTTTTTGGTATATTTTGTTAATTTATTTTGTTTCGTTGATTTTTTTTGCGTATTTCAAATTTGAACTGCAGGTCCATGGAATAATAGAATTTGGTCATCCAAAAATTAATATTCATGATATTTAGCGTATGTTGAAGTAGTATCCCGAGAGTCACATCAAATCTCGCACATCTCGTTGACGGAACATGTCGAGTTAGTTGCAGAAAAAGTGAATTTGAATTATATAAAATCCAAACGAAGTCCGAAAATCATGAAACTTATGGAGGCGTCTTGTTATCGTATGTTGAGGCTGTGGTAAAAATTTGAAATAATTTGGAACAAGTTGCAATGCGCGATGTCTAAACCGAGACATCTCCACATGTGATAATCGTGGTTATCACATGTGGATATGTTTGGGTTTTAGGCATCATGCGTCACAACTTGCTCGAAATCATTTCAAATTTTTACCACAGCCTTAACATACGATAACAAGACGCCTCCATAAGTTTCGTGATTTTCGGACTTCGTTTGGATTTTATATAATTCAAATTCACTTTTTTCGCAACTAACTCGATATGTTCCGTTAACGAGATGCACCAGATTTCACGTGACTCTCTGGATACGGCCCTAACATATGCTAAAGATCATGAATATCAATTTTTGGATGACCAAATTCCATTATTCCATAGACCTACAGTTCAAATTTGAAATACGAAAAAAAAATCAATGAAACAAAATAAATTAACAAAATATACCAAAAGAGGTCAAAATTTCAACAAATTTTAGATTAGAGTTTAAAATATTGTCACAAGGCTACAAAAAAATTGGGTCCAAAATCAAAAAAATAATAATTATTTTGCCGAGTGTCGGGGACTAGAGGCACTCGGTAAAATTGAATTTCAGAAAATAAAAAAAAGTTTGCCGAGCGCCAGACTACAAAACACTCGGCAAAGTTTATGAAAAAAATAAAAAAATAATTTTGCCGAGTGCCTAGGTAAGGCACTCGGCAAAGCACTTGGTAAAGTTTGGTTTCAGAAAAATATATAAAATTTGCTGAGTGCCTAAGTACGGCACTCGGCAAAATTTATTTGAAAAGATTAAAAAATATTTTTGCCGAGTGTCGGGGCTAGAAAACACTCGGCAAAGTTTATTTTCAGAAAAATAAAAACTTTGCCGAGTGCCCAGGTATGGCACTCGGCAAATTTTATTCGAAGAAAATAAAAAAAATATTTTTGCCGAGTGTCGGTTCTAGAAAACACTCGGCAAAGTGTATTTTCAGATGAATAAAAAAACTTTGCCGTGTGCCAGTGTACGGCACTCGGCAAAAGTTTATTCGAAAAAATAAAAACAACAATTTTGCCGAGTGTCGGGGCTACAATGCACTCGGCAAAGTTTTTATTCAGAAAAATAAAAAAACTTTGCCGAGTGCATAACGACTGGCACTCGGCAAAATCTAACGGCAGGTGGCCGTTGTCACGGTCCGTCTAAATTTTGCCGAGTGTTTAGCTTTGCCGAGTGTCTGGCACTCGGCAAAGTCTAGATTTGCCGAGTGTCTTGCTTTGCCGAGTGTCTGGCACTCGGCAAAACTTTCTTTGCCGAGTGCAAAAGTTTGCCGAGTGCTACACTCGGCAAAATATAGTTTTGCCGAGTGCCACGACATAAAGCACTCGGCAAAGTCTTCAACACTCGGCAAAGTACAGTTTTCCAGTAGTGTGATCGATTTTCTTCACCCACTTTGAGACCACTCTTTAACACTTTTGGTCCCCCTTCCTCTAAGCCTTCTCCCTCAAAACCGAAGTCCATGAGATACATCCCCAAGGTGCATTCAGCTATTTTAGGGACCTTGGCAATCTCTCTGCAAGCTATCTTTAACCTGACATAGTCATATCTGTATCTAGATCCCTCATCAATCTCCACAACTTTTCCCACTAAGCCTCCTACTTTGGCCAAAGTCCTCACAGATCTCTGATCAGAAGGAATACCGGAAACCCTGAACCAACCAGATTGCAAAACTCCTTTTGCTCCCACAGCAGGTGACCAGGCTTCTATTTTGATTTGTGCTCCGTTAATAATGAGATTCTTCAGATTACTCCACTGTGCTACCATCTTAGCAGTAGGGAATCTCATCAGAAATTTGGTATCACCAACCTGCCTGGCCCTCCACCTCCAAGCATCAGCACCAATTAGATTCATAAATTCTAATTCAATCTGTTTAGTAGTAACGTTCCCACTAACCACAGATATGACAGAAGTACTAGCTTTTTCAATAGCCACCCTAGGATCTATGCACTCCTCAATATAGAAAAAGCTATGATTCTCAACCTGAGCAGCACATAACTCGGGCCCTATGTTCCATGTCAGACATTTCTTGCACTCGAAGGTCGGATGATTGAAACCACAGATTTCACAGATGATTCTACGACAATCCTTAGAAGCATGATTAAACAGACCACAATTCTCACAAGGGATTTTCTGATCGGGAGGCAAACGATTATGATCCACGGTGCTAGGAATGGGGATATTACCTTCCTTCTGAGGAATCTTGTCATTGGCAGAGCTATCATCCTCTTTAAGAGTCTCCCTCTGTTCCTCCTTGGAACTAAGCCCCTCCCACTTGGAGTTATCCTCATCTTGCTATGGGATTTGTAGATCTTTCGCAGCATCAGAGTCAAGATTGTCCTCAACTTGTTTCACTTCTTTAGCAGGATCTTCACGGCGCTGCCAAGCATTATTCCTCGGCCCAGTTCGCCCACGCCCACGCCCACGCCCGTATCGGCCACCTCCAAAGCCATCACGCCCCTGCCCAGATCCGCCGATCTATTTTGCTTGAGATGGCCGCAAATATGTACAAATTGTTATTTCGAATAAAATTCATTATCTAGGTTCGGTTGGAACTCGCATGCGTGATAAAAGAAATAGCAAGTAGCCAGAAAGAAACATAGATCACAAAGTACATGTTTCTGTCAAGTGAGCAAACTATACATCATAGTCCCACAAATCGGCAAGAATGAATGTTTCCAAATCTATGGTAGTTGAACTGTTTAATCTGTTGTAAGTTTGTTTACAAAATTATTGTTGTGAAATTCAGTTGTTGCAGACAAAGCAAGCCTCATCTAGAAGCTTTGATGATGGACAACAAAGTAATCAAAGACCATGTGAATGTATATGAACTCGTCGAGGGAAGATGATTGTGATATCCGGCTAGCTGTTTGCATTGGGTGCGCTCTGACCCAAATTAATTCTGGAATAATATTATATAAGTAGACATACAGTGATCAATCTTTTCCCTTTTTTCCTTTTGTATATGTTGAGCATTTTTAATAACACCACATATATCGATCATCTTCCCTATGTGCAATCTAATCTAGCGCACCAACTGCCACCTTTTTTTTATTTTTCTTGTTCATTTCATTTTTTTTATGATCACTACAAGAAAACACAACAAGTCCACTATATACTCTAGCTAGACCACAAAGACAAATGCAGTCACCTGATTACGTCGAACTAAACCCAAACAGAATAAAATCCTCATGTTAGCATACATCGTATTATGTGATTGATTTCTAGCTAGAAAAAAAAGCATGCATATATACAACTACTGTTCAGAATGAGTTGAGAAATAGAGAGATCTTGAAGCAAGATCTTCCTTTGGGCAGTGATGTCACATTAACAATAAAGCCCAAAACTTTGGCTACTTGCGGGGACAAGTATATCGACCCCAGCACCTTTACTTGCAGCAGAAAGCAAGCCATGCAGATAAAATCAAAATTACTGATCCATTACTCACTGGGACTACTACATGTGAGTGCGACCTGTTGCCGTTGCAGCTAACTGCAAGGTAAAAACACCAAGAAACGACGACACCTAGAGAGAGAGAGAGAGAGAGAGAGAGAGAGAGAGAGAGAGAGAGAGAAGGAATTTGAGAGGGAGGGAGAGTAGCCAGACAGTGCAGTTCCCTGTCTTCTTGCTCCAAGGCTTTAGGCGCCAAATGCGGCGCCATCGGTTTTTGTCCAGAGGGAGCTGGTGGATCTGTGCCACTCACGTCAAATTGTCATCTGAATTTATGCTACTGCCACTAGCCTCCTTTCCCTCCCTCTCCTTCTCAATCCTATCCTTTCCCTCCCTCTCCTACTCATTTCTATCTTCCTTTCTCCTTTTTTTTCTTTCTTTGTTGCCTTTCTACTTCTTTTTTTTTTCTTGATTGCCTACACTAGCCAGCCATGGCTAGCAGCAACAGATTTTATAAAGGCTGACAAGCTGAGATATATATGTGGTAGATCAACTGTTTTGTTTCATGGGCTAGCTTTGCATAACCATGTGCAGGCAATGATGCATCTGAGGACTGAAACCAGCCACCTAGCTCAAAGGTGCAGTGTAGTACAAACCAAATCAGCTGGGGCTACCTTTGCATGACATGGAAAAAGTATGGTGGTACTTGTTCAGTTTTTCCCCAGCAGCTGCCATTCATTGCATGCTTTCCTCTGCCTGCTTTGGCCACAATGATCATGATGTGGGCTCGCAAAGTTTAGCAGTGACTAAACATAAAGACGGCGTTAATTTTTATGTCTCGGACTGTTGCTTTACTAAGCAAAAACTATATCAATCTCAAAGCAAGCAGGTGATGATATATTTACACACCTTGCCGCCAGGCATCATCTGTCATCGTCTGGAGATCTGTGTAGTGGTTTTCTTTTTATAAGGAGTGAGTACAAATTAAGCAGGAAACCTCCTGAAACTCGGTCTGATGATGGAGTTGGATACCATGTGCTGAGCCTGAGATATTATAGACTAATGAGCTGAAATTCAGATGTGTCATTGCTCTAATTGTAATGTAGCAGCTGTAATCTAGCTTCCATTGGAGGATCTTTCTTGTCTGGAGATGGTTTGTGCTTTGAGCCAGTTTATTGGTTGGGCATGCATACCGTATATGATGGTCATGAGTAGGGGGCAGACTCAACTACTACATTCAGAATCTAGTGAGAGGCAATTGAAGCTAGCTAGGTGCTTGATTTTTGCATCCATACTCTCTCTCTCTCTCTCTCTCATAACATGCATGTGATATTGTTCCAGCATCAACTAACATTTGTTGCCTCAGATATATGCCCAGGAATTTTCATATAGCTCTCATCTCAGTTGGCTAGTGTGCTCCACTCGTCCACTGAGCAATTGCTCATGAGTCCTTTTCACATATCAAACATGCAACTTGGGGACCATTGATTTACATTCCCTGACCGAATAAGAGTGCGGAATGATGGATATACATGATGAGCATGCTGGCCTGATGGCGATGCATCGGTGTCGATCTGCTAGCTAAGCTTGCACTTGTGTTAATTCCTCATGATCATCAATCCACCCGGAGGAGCCCAAAGAATATATGTCATGTCCATGATCTATGGACCAACAGAGAGCAAGATCAGTACCGATCGATATTGATTCCCACACACTCGATCCAGGTTTGGTTATAATTGCGTGCCCTTTATGGACCGTGTGATCCCTACATCCATTGGTCATGCCATCCAATCCCTGATGACATTTGAAGAATCCCATGCAATGCGTATGCGCTAATCGGCGTTAATGGAAACCTAGTGTGAGTGCACATATATAGCAGCTGGCTAGCAGCTAATGCTGAAACCTAAGGATCTGATTAATTCCATTCTTCGAAGACCAGCACAGGCATTGCATCTGGGAATAGAAGAACATGGCAAACAATTAGTTCGATCGCACTAATAAAGAAGAGAAGTGTGTGTGTGTGTGTTACGCTAGCTTGGCATATATTGACTGAGCTTTTTAGCGATTCTTTTTGGATGTTTAGGTTCTCAAAGAGCATATATATATAGGGGGACAATAATTCCGTGAGAATATATATAGCTAGACTTTCTCTTGGGTTTGTGTAGGAACAATTAAAAGGAGCGTTGGACCGAAAGCTAGGACCTAGCAGAGACAGACAGCTGGATGGATGGATACTCATGTTTTCTTGTGTGCTAAATGTATTCTAATGTGTGTCTACTAAGCTTGGCCCCCGTGTTAGCACTTAGCAGGTCATCTTTCTTTGTTGAGACTCCATGAATGCCCTTGATGGAATATAATTAGCTAGTAGCAGCAAGTATATATTTGTCCTTTGGTGTGGGGTTGTTGTATAGGCGCCCTAACTAGCTTATGCATGCATATATGCCAAGAAGTATTCATGCATGAAGAAAGGCACATGCTGGCCACCACAAGCACACACACATATGCATATGTGCAAGCATCACAGTACAACACATATATATGCAGCAGAACATTGTTAGGTGATAAGATATTATATGTGCATATATAGGGCGCGCATCAGAATTCACAAACAGCAAAAGCAGGCAGCCCCTGTTGTGAAGGACCTTTAGGGTTTGTGGGGTGCCTGTGTGCTGAGGGAAAGGCCAGGGCGGAATGAAGAGAATTCAAGTCGTCAGCTCCATGTGCTCTCTCTGAGCCAGTCGTCCCTCCTTTGTGCAAGAGGGGCAATACGTAGCTAGCAGCCAACAATGAGACAAAAAAGCCTACTCGCAAAAGGCGGGAGGTAAATTTAAAGAGGGCAAAAGGGGGAGGCTGTCAATTGTTTGTGAATGGTGAAGTGGAGAGGGCTGGGGTGTTGTAACATGAGTCAACTGGATTCTCATGTACATTAATTATAGGAAGGTTGAAGAATTGAATTGCTTAGCTAGCACTAGAAAAAGAGGGGCATCATTTCACTACTCATTTTCATATATGTACATAAATGTGTATCTATCTATAATAATTCGTGCGCACACTTTGCCTTTTGCAATGAGGAGATAGAGAGAAAAAAGGAAGAAGAGGGAAAGAGAGGCAGACAGTGGATGATTGATCACCCTAGAGAGATGCTGCCTGCACCCCGGCCTCTCTGTCCCTTCCTTTAATTTCTCTCACACAATCAACAGTTTCTAGTCTTTTGCTCACGCGCAGCTACGACCAATGAGATGGACGGACAGTGTCCCAAATAAAAGGGGTTGGTCAGTATTCACCAGCTAGCCATCCATAAAATTATAGCATACATATGGTCTGCTTGCGTTTTCGTCCTCGCTTTCACGTACGACGAGTTTCCCTTAACTTCCATTGCGGGACTAACCAACATCCACAAACACAAAGCCTACTACGTACTAATAGAAACCGGATAACCAACAAGCCAGGTGGTAGAGTGAAAAGGCGTGTTGCAGGGGAGAGTGGGCACGACATGGTATGGTGATCGATCTATGATGCCCACCAGATCTTGCTCTTGTGATCTGCACTTGCCTCCATTGGCCCAAATAAAACGCCACTGTGTGTGTGTGTGTGCGTGGACAAGCCAGCCACCACCTGCACCACCATCATGATCAGGGGCCTCAATCATCAGATTATCCTTTTAACTACTCGTTGCACGATTAGCTAGCTACTCGGAGCCTGATCCCTGTAGTACCAGTACCAGTCCTGCACACGCATGCTCAGCTCACAGACATGCGTGCATGAAACTGCGGCGCATGCCAGCTTGAGTGGCACGCACTCAGGGCACAGCCTGGGCCTCGCATGCATACTCAACACCATGCTTTCTCATATATTGAGTTTATTCGCTAGTTTGCATAATGCACGCGATTACTACTTTGGCATACGAGGAAAACTTAGGCCCTATTCGGTAGAGCTTCTTAATTTTTAGCTCCAGCTCTAGTTTCTATGGAGAAGTCGTACCAAACGGTTCAGTAGGAGGAACTCTTTGAAGCCAATTTTCAGTGAAAAAAGAGAAGTCGAAGCCGTTTTGGACTCGAGGAACCCTTGAGAGGATCCCTCCAAACAAGACCTTAGCATACGTAATTTCTGGAAGAAAAATTCTCACCCAAAATATCTTTGTTAAATTGTTTATTGCAGTGGTATGTGAATGTTAAATTACCACTTGTTTAATTGAATCACGAGCTTCACTTATTCAACCATGCATGTGCCCTAGCGACAAGCTATATATACCTAGGCATCAAGCGTGATATACATAAGAGACATGGTGGTAAGTTTTACCAAAACTCAAAACCCCTCTTTGTCTAGGATGGACTCGTTAGGGCGAGCGGCGATTATGAGTTGCCCTTGGCCCTTCTTGTTAGAATGACTAGGATGAGGCCAACCAAGTTGTATTGCCAAACCTATAAAGGGGCAAATATACAACGAACGTACAATATGCAATGAAGTTCTCCAAGTAGAGGAAAAATACATATAAATTCTATACATTAACACCCCAAACTCATGGTGGATCTACAATAGTGAGTTTATAGAGAATCGATGTTGGGCCCATGTCTGTGCTTTGGTGAAGAAATCTGCTAGCCGAACTTCTGAAGGCACATGGTGGAGCGTGACAACCTGATCATGCACCTGGGATCTCATGTAGGAAGCACCAACACCAATGTGTTTTGTGAGCACATGCTTAACCGGGTCCCGAACAATAATAATGATCGCATCGATGCTGTCAGAAGAGAGAGGAGTGGGTGCAGTGGCAGGCACAACAAAATCCTCAAGAAGCCATCGTAGCCATGTTACCTCCGCAATCACAGTCGCTATAGCACGTAGCTCGGCCTCAACACTCAAGCAGGAAACTGCAGCCTGCTTCTTGGTTTTCTAGGCAATCATGGAGGAATACATTAAGAGAGAGAGAGAGAGAGAGAGAGAGAGGTGATCAGTGTCGTCACTCGCCCAAGTCACATCAGAATATGCCTCAAGCTAGAGAGAAATGGAGTGAGGAAAGAAAAGGAGACGTAAGATAGTTCCCCGAAGATATCGGAGAACACGAAGGAGATAGGCATACTGAAGCTGGGTAGGAGCTGAAACAAACTGACTCAAGATATGAATAGAGTGAGAAATCGCAAGACAAGTGATCCCAAGATAGACAAGACTCCCAACTAGCTGACGATAGCGAGTAGGATCAACCACTGGTGCACCGTCAATGGGACGAAGGTGAACATCAAGCTCCATAGGAGTATCAACAGTGTAGTGATCAGTGAGGGCAGCACGAGAGAAGGTCCTAACTCCTAAGTGTACTTCTCCTGAGGGAAAAATACCATTAGACGTGGAGGTGATCTCAAGACCAGGGAAGTAAAGAAGGGGACCCAAATCAAACATGAGAAATGTTTCACTGAACTAAGAATCATCGATCGTGATGATCATGCCATTGACATAGATACAAAGGGTGTGACCATGTGGGGAAGTGTGGACAAAAAGAGCAGGATCATGGTCACTAGCTATAAAATTAGCATCAACGAAAGTAGAGGAGAAACGCTCAAACCAAGCCCAAGGAGCTTGCTTATGGCCATAGAGATGAGAATGACACAACTGACAAACAAGGCCATTAGGAATAGAGTATACTGAAGGTGGCTGCATGTAAACTTCCTCTCGTAGCTCACCATTGAGAAAGCCATTCTTGACATCCAAGTGAGATATCAACCATTGATGAATAGAAGCAATTGCAAGAACATTCTGAATAGTAGTCATGTGAGAAATAGGAGCAAAGGTTTCAACATAGTTACAACCTTGCTCATGTTGGAAACCTCATGCCACAATACGATCCCTGTAGTGCTCAAGAGAGCCACTGAAGCAGGTCTTGACCTTGTACACACACTAGTCTTGGTAAGCAACATCCTCTTGATAGGTCGTGGGCTAAGCCAAAACAACAAAAGTAAATTAAGCCAAGGCAATCAGATGACCAAGGGTGCTACAGTCATGGAGAGCATAGCGAGGAGACTCAGGAGGAGGTCCAAGAAGGGACAGGGAAGAGTCAGGTGATGATGCAAGGCGCAACCAACGATTGTAGTAGTGAGTGATCTCACAAGGACGCAACGATGGTGGGCAGTGGCGGATGCAGAACACGATCAAAGGGGGGCTGGTCTATTCTTCTTCCTCTATTTTTTTCCTTCTTTACTCCACCTATTTTCCCCTCATTATCTCTAATTTTACATTGATGTACCAGCTGTAGGGGGGCTGGAGCCCACCCAACCTCCCTGTAGATCCGCCCCTGATGGTGGGGGAGGAGATACTGGTGGGGAGGAGAAGGCAGTGGTGGCCGGTGGGGCAATCAAAGATGAAGGGGTGGACAGAGGAACCTCAGGGGGAGACCCAAGGAGGGAGGAGATGACACCATTGAATGAGTAGAGTAGTGAGTGTGCTCGCAAGGGAAAGCAACCGACAAGACATGAAGAACTAGTAGAGTAGGAGCAACTGAAGGCAAAGGTGCAGACAAATGTTGAGAAATAGGCGGAGGGAAGGAAGACAATGGCAGATAAATCAGGAATAGTAAGAAAAGATAAAGACTCAACAATGTTGGATGGGTTGCTAGAGGAATGAGGATATTAAGAGCGGGATTCATCGAATGTGACATCCTGAGAAATCCGCATGCGACCCCTGTGTTCAATGTTGTATCCTAGAAATACACTCAATAGAATAGGTAGTCAGATTGGTGCGCTCATGAGATGAAAGAACATTGCAGACACAACCAAAACAATGAAGATGGTCATATGAAAGAGGAGAACCAATGAAGGACCAGAAATGGCGACCAGAGGGGGTGAATGGGAGCCTCAAATTTCTTCTTGAGAAATAGACGACCACTGTCCCAGGAAGTCACCCAAAAGTAAAGACACGAGAGAGCGGTTAGTTCACGATCTAACTGGTGGGTGGATACCCTAGGAGATGTCCTAGCGCCAAACGAAAGAAGCTTTTGGCGGACCAGCTTGGCAGTCGCAGAGACGCCCATAATCTTGTGAAATGGTCTACATGAATGTTTTAGGGAATTGCATATGCTTTCCAGATTGTTAAGGATCATAAGTTTTGGATCAGTATATCTCCAGTTATGAATGTTTTAGTTTGCTATTGTTGTTGTGCTGTCAGAAAACTTCAGTTAGTTTGGTTGCTTGCTTTGGGTATTATATATCCTTCAAAATCCATAGGTTACATAACATAGAAGTTGTATAATATCATATAAGCTTTCTAGATTGGTAAGGATCATGTTTTTGGACAAGAATAACTGCAATTATGTATTTTAGAAGTTCATTGTCCTGTTCTAAAATCAGAAAAGTTCAGTTAAGTTCAAAGGTTGTTTATGTCGTCTTGGAGATCTCATATGCTAGATTATTAAATACTCCGTATAAAATTTGTAGATAATGATGTTTTACATAATCTTACAAGTATCTTAATTTTTAGACAAATAGTTTAGTAGATTTCATTATTTTTAGCAATGACTATCAGAATTCAGGGCAGATTTCATTGTCTGAATTCAACTGAAGTTTAGGCATGCTTAAGTTGACAATAAGTATAATATGCCTTTATGAAAGTTGTAGGTCTTGTTTTATAGTTTTTAGATATGTATTTGTTTTCTATTATTGCTTCGGTATATTTAAATATGCATAAATATTAAGAAGTTATGCTGTTGTTAACCAAAAAATTGTGCTTGTTTGATTTGTTTGTGTGATGAGTTGGAGCTTAGTTGTACCCCTTTACATGTTATTCATATATGCTTGGGTGATTGTATGAATTAGTTCTTGTTGATAAATATGTTGCAATGCTTTGGATCATGCCTAGTGTCATTTGCATCATCGTTTTAAGGCAAGTAAAAGTAGCGGTGGTTGCTACAACTTGACTTGTTATTTATTCTACCCACACATTGTCATAACATGAATGAAACCAAAATGATATAACTAAATATGAACATATTTATCCATTAAAGAATCTTATTTGTCTATCATGGGAAGGTAAGTAATAATCTTTATTCTTATGGAGATATATGGTATATCCAGTAAGTATTTGTCTATCGTCCGAAGGTAAATGATCTGTTCTGAATTGTGAAGGTACATGACCTATGTGATAAGTATATTTGAAGTTGCATCATCATTGCATCATGTGCATTATTGTTATGAGCATATGCATCGAGCCTGGTCGGTGAGAAAGTCATATAACTATTTCAATGCGCTCTTAAGCCAGATCGGTAAGAAAGTTATATGACTATTCTAGAATGCTCTTGTGGATTATGTCACCACTTGGTGGCTGTGACCGTACCAGTACAACATTGTACGTTGCCCGAGGAGGGGTACGATGCAGCTTCATACCTTGTTGGCTATGGAGACAGTGGACATGCATATGCATTGCATTTGCAATCTTTGAGGTTTATTTGCATTGGTGTTTTTTGTGGATTGAAGGTGGATATGATGAGTATTATTTTTTATGAGGATCATTGTTTTATTCATATGTGGAGGTGGTTTATGTATTGTATATCATGTTCTCTACTTCTTTATGAAATATTTATTGGATAACTTACACAATATCATTTACTTATGTATGAAAATCTCATTGAATAAACATCTTGAGTAATAACTATTGTTTTCTTATGTTTTTATCTTCCATATTAAATCGATGTCTAATTAACTTGTAGTTTGAATGACATGTTCAGGCAGTTTGCTTGTTGAGATCTATTCTCACCCTCTTATCTTTCCAGGTGCTTGATTGGATTCTATGCTTGAAGGGATGGGAGTAGATGCACATCTTCACTGTTCTATTCACTTAGTGATAATAATGATACTTTTATCTTGTTGTAATAAACTTAGAATCACCTAGTTTGTTCATCCTTCTTAGTTTAATAAAAATATTTGAGGTGGAACCTTTCTGAATCATAGTTTTGTTCTTGTTGTTACTTTCGCGCTTTACTTTGATAATGGGTGTATGTTGCCAAGTTTCACACTTTGACATGAGGGAAGGGACGTTAGTGACATCTTGGGCTTTTGTGGCTCCTCGGGTGTTACAGATAGTGAGCCATATCTATTAGGTCATAACTCTTCCATCCGGTCTCCACATTGGACGTTTCATATATGTTTTTTGACTATCTCGATGAGAGGAACACAATGATGAAGTCCATTATTGCATTTGAAAAAGTTTGCAAAACTGACTTAGTCAACTTGTGACCTGGTTAAACCGATTCTGGCTGGTTCAACACCCAAAAAACTATTTTCTTTGCCCCAAATACGACGATCCAAGTATGCTTTCTAGCCATCTTGACGACAGAAACTTGATGGTGGAGTCCATTATACGTTTGCGACACTTTTGGGTGTCAACATATGCCCCCTGTTTTTAGGTGAATGATGCATTGAACCTAAAAACACAATTAAAGCAATAAATAGTAATGATACCCAACTCATCGGCTATCTAGCATCTAAGGACGATGTATACATCGACCATATTTTGTACTAAGGGCGACACATGTGTTGGTCATTGTTTGGTGAGCACTTGAGCTTCTTGCCAAACATTTGAAAAGTGCCTTTTCAAATACCTCCCGTTTATTGCTCTTGTGAGATTTTCACCTTGCAACGTCTCCAGCAGATATGAATTTTCAAACACCACTTTGATCACTCCATACAGGACTTTTCAACTTGGTGCTAGTTTAAGCCAAAACTTAAAGCCACCTTCTTGGATTATTTTTAGTTTTCCTTTTAATTAGTTTAATCAAAGTCCATGGATGTCTCCCATAGCCACTCTTGCTTGATCAGATCCCAAACACTTAAGAAATGAGTCTTCAATAGTCCTTTGATAGAGCTATTGTTATATAGTACATATTTCAATGCACTCCACCGAACACTGTCATCAACTTTAATGCTTGGATCACAAAAATACTTCAAGGGACTTCTTGAACCCTCCAAATTAGCCACTTCTTCAATGAAAATCAAACTTGGCCGATTTAGGAGTTTATCGAACAAAATGACCAGTCAGTTCCGGAGAAGGCTAAGCCGGTTCTACTGTACCTGCATACAAAACCCAAATTCTTCTTGCACCGACTTTTCTTTGATGCGAAAATTACGCCCACCGAAGTCATAGCCAGATGCTTGTCAAGCTAACATGTTAACCTTAAAACCATCATGCCTTTTAATATGCCGAATTCAAAATTTGGCAAAAGTATTAATGATGTCAAGACACTTGTCAGTATATGCATTATGTGATCCTTTAAAACACCAAAACATACCAGTGACTTGCTATACCATTAGTAAAGAATCACCATAGGCTTCAACATGTCATACTCCATGGATCACAATATGGTCAAGTCGAATAAGAAAAGTTCACATTTGGATTGAATCTTGGTGCAAATGTAGTCTTTAATCAGCTTGATGTCTCACATAACACCATAGTGAGAAATAATGATCATGAAGGACCGAAAATGCTAAAGCAAGGCAACCAGAGGGGGGGGGGGGTGAATGGGAGCCTAAATTTCTTCCGAAATTCTGGCCTCTGTCCCAACAAAATCAACCCCAAGAGCAAAGCCGACACACGTGATGTCCACGACCCAAGAGAATTGGTGGATGTTCCCTAGGAACACAGCGGGACACCGCAAATGCTCCCTCGCCCAAATCCACACAAGTCAACTAGTGACAGGATGGACTTTGGGTAACCTCAACCTCCCCCGAGCAACGCGAGGGGGATTCAGGCTTTTTCGCAAAGCGGGAAGCCCCGTTTCTGTAGAGCACAGAGTCAGGAATCTAACGCAAAAAGCGGATCTCAAATCGGAGCTCGAACACAAAAGATACGGACGAAAACGCACGCTGTCTGCACTGACCGGACTCACTGGTGCGTCTGGTCAACAGACACCGGACGCGTCCGGTCAGCTGATCAGCGTTCTGGGAGCTCTCTGGAACTGACCAGACTCTGAGTGATAGAGCGTCTGATCAATTCCCTAGCGAGCGTCCGGTCACTGCTACTCGATGAACAGTAGTAGCAGTGCGTCCGGTCAGGCCACAACCGTGTGTCCGATCGCACAAAACGCTCTCTGGAGCTAACCGGACTCAGCACGGGGTGCGTCCGGTCAAGTCCAGGCCAGCGTCCGGTCACCATGCGCAAACTGGACTGCGCGTGTGTTCAACGACCGGACTCTGTCAAGGTGCGTCCGGTCGCTATGAAGCAGCGTCCGGTCACCCCGACCAGGTCTCTGTTCGTCCACCAAATCGACCCGATCTCCCTCAAATCAAAAGCACTAGGGCTCTAACTTCGTGTGAGGGGTCACAAGGATGTTAGTGAGCTACTCCTAAGAGATCATGGCTCGAACCTAACTCCAAATCGGTGAATCGAAGAAAACGGTGAAGAACGGGCAAGAACTCGATCCCAAAACTAAATCCGCCCGATCTGTGAGTTCGTGAGGTATTAGAGAAATTCCTTCGGTAGAAAGAAGACTCTCACGAAACTACACAAGATGGTTCAAACGGATTTGCAGATCTTCCCTCGAAACAAGAATTCTCATGAAGATCGAAAGAGGGGAAAACGTGCAAACGCGAAGAACAAAATCGCAAGACAAATTAAAGCACGAATTTGATCCTTGGATTCAGAGGAATGGATGATTGATTAACCACTTGGTGTCGGGATACAAGCCACTCCTAGCAACACAAAGCTTGGATGGCGAAAAGCTCAAGAACAAGAGCCGGTCTACCCTCCTCTCACCTAAGCAAAATGAGAGTGACACCACCAAGGATGGGCTGCCCTAACCAACCCCCTTCATATATATAGGCGCACGTCCGAAGACCAAAACGCCCTCTCATGAAGTACACAACCCAAATACCCCCGGGGGTAAAACTGTCCAACCCTAGCAGTTTCCATCCGATGGCCACGCGCCTTCTCATCTTTCGCTTCGCCTCGACGCAAGCTCCAGGATGCCGCCACGTGTCGTCACCGTCGACCGCCGCGCCTTCTCACCGATAGCTTCGCCACAACGCAAGCCTCTCGGTGTCGCCACGCGTCGACCGTCCTTTTGGACCTTCCCCCGGTTTTGAGGCCCAAACCGGGAAACCTGCCAGCCCAGGTTTTGAGGCCCAAACCTGGAAACCGTTCGAGTTTTGAGGCCCAAACTCGGAAACCCGCGAGCCCAGGTTTTGAGGCCCAAACCTGGAAACCGTCCATCCCGAGTTTTGAGGCCCAAACTCGGAAACCGGCCACCGAAGTTTTGAGGCCCAAACTCGGAAACCGTCGATGGTAGCTTTTTGAGGCTCAGCTACCGAACCCGCACCGTAGACGGGATGTGGTTCGCACACCCCGACCACCGGCACCGATGCCGATGCATGTCCAGCCTCCACGCCGGGCACAACGCCTTCACCTTCCTTCTTGACTTGGCCGATGGCACTTGCGCCGCACGCAAGCCCGTGTCCGACCTCCCGCCAAGTGCCATGACGCCATCGTCTTCGTCCCGACTCGGCCGATGCATCGCACATCCCCATGTGCTCTCGCTCGCCGATGCCACGTGCCAGCTACCACAGCTGGTCCTCTAGCCCTCTGGTCCGTCAGTCCAAGCCTCACGTTCGCCCTTCACCGCTCTGGGTACATCGGCATGGCACGTTCGCCGCACGGCACGCCCATCCTTCACCGCTCCCGGTCCGTCGGCATGACATGTCTCTACTTGACCTTCACCTCGCCATTGACCACTGTATCCGAGCTACACACCTGCACATCAACACAGCCAAGAGACACATGTCGCACACGCACACCAACACAGAAACACCACAACTCAACGCCACCAGTTAGTCATAAACATTAAGCGCATAGCGAGATAATGACTCAACCGGGAAAAGCCTCAAACCTTCCTCATCAGAGTCAATCATTCATCATATATTCTCAATCTCCCCCTTGATGAATGCATTGACTAAAAATAAAACCACAAAGGAAGGGTTTGAAGACAAGCCTCATTCAAGTGCCCAAAAGCCAAGCAAAAGCAAACACAAGGCCACTTGATATGAGGAAGGATCATGAAAACTCCAAATAAAAGCTCTCGGTCTCGAAAGAAATGGGAAAAGCGGGCAAAGCCTCCACACAACCGAAGAGTCAGGATAAAACAAGAGTTTCATGAAATCCCAAAAGGTACTCAAAAACCAGTCTCAAATAAATTGTCAAACAATCATCACAAAAGAAACCAAGGTACTTATCCACTTGGGTTCACTTGGGTCGAGATTTCTCCCCCTTTTTCTCCCCCTTGATGATTGAATTGACAAAAACTAGGCACAAGAGATGGTTTGAGATACCAAAACCGAAAACTTGGTCCCCAAAGACATGGGCAACGGCTCAACGCAACCAAGCAAAGGATCGGAGCAACAACTCATCAAAGAGCAAAACTCGATCACACAGAGCGAAAACTTGGTTCCCAAAGACATGGGCAATGGCTCGACGCAACCAAGTCAAAAATGAGCTAGTCCTCAAGAAGAGGCAGAAAATGGCTCAACACCACTAGCTCAAGGCTTGACACCAATTGAGGCTGAAACAACGCATTGGAATGCGAAACTGCTAGTCCCTCAAGATAGGGGCAAAGAGACTCAACAACACTAGCAGAAGACTTGATACCAATCACAAGCAGCGAAAAATTGGTGAAGACAACTAGTTCCTCAAGACAGAGGCAAAGAGGCTAGACACAACTAGCTGAAGGCTCCATACAAATCGAAAATACCGAGCAAAAAATTGCTAGTCCCTCAAGATAGAGGCAACATGGCTCAACACGACTAGCAGGCTCGATACCGACTGAGAAAAACACAAGGAGAAGCTCAAAACTAAATGGAGCACAAACACTCGGAGCACGAGGAGAAGCAGCAAGACAAAAGCGACTCCCCCTGAAAGCAAGCCTAGACACTAAGGCTATGCAACAAAGCTCATAACACCAATTACACTCCATACCAATTGAAACACATAAAAGAGCTATACCAATTGAAGAAGGACATAAAAGAACTAAACTCCCCTAGCTCAAAGCTCTCCACAAAAATGCATGTCTCTCCCCTTTGTGCCAACACATAAGCTCCCCCTTGCAAACAACTTCTCTCCCTTGACAAAAGGGAACATGCTGAGGGGTTTAGACATATTTCCCCAAAGTTGACACAAACACAAGACAAGTCATCAATCAAAAGCATATGGGGGTAGTGAAAGGCACGAAAGTGACCACAAAGAGTATCGGAGCTGGGGGTATGTACACTAAGCTAAAATGCATGATATGTGCAATGCAACAGCTTCAAGTGTATAGCAATCATAATGAAAAGATGCTCAAAAGGGTGCTGCCCTGAAACTTTAGCAACCAATACAAATGCTAGCAAAGGCTCAAACTGATCAAATGAATACGAAATATGAACAATTAAGCATATGAGCAGTTTTAAGCCATTTGAAAAGGAGTTCACCACTAAAATAGCACTTAGCATGGATAGACAGAAAATCAACCAAGTGCTAACTCAAGTATAAAAGGTGAACTACCCCTAGCAAAGTTCAATCATCATGCCATAGAATGAAGCATAGACTTGTGTTATTTTCAAATTTTATCGGAGATTGCAGTAGTATTAACACAAGTCCATATTAAAGCATGTGATTGCAAGAGGTTGAAAGCATGGTCATTGCCTAACTTTTCAACCGGGCTAAGCCTATGCAAGAAAAGCAATCAGAAGCTTAAAGCACCGGTTTCGGTCTTACACTCCACGGCTCAAGTTTAACTCAATTGTGCAATGAGAAACAGTCTCGATACCGTGAGGTGCTGACACATGCAATCCCATCTCGATCTTTTCATTTCACTTAGACTTGGATCAAATTTTAAGCACAAGGTAAATGTGAACAAACCAAGCAAGTGAATGACTCAGTGCAAGAGACATAGCAACCTAGCATACAAAAGATAGCACAAGTGATCTCAACACATCCTACCCATGCTAGTTGTCACTCTCAATGGTGAACAAATTAAAGTTTCATAGTTGATTAGTCAAGTTCACCATTTTCCAAAAATAGCTTAGCTCATAACATGTATCAAGTGATCAAAAAGAGCCTAAGCTACAAGCATCATCATGAATAAACAGGGCATACCAAAAAGAGCATAATCTCATTCTCATTGCTCTAAACATGAAGCTCTAAAATGCACTAGAATACATGATGAAATGCATGCAAAAGCTAGTCTATCAAAGACAAAGCAAAACTAGCCTAAAAAGGAAAACCCAAAACAAAAGGGTATCAGAGAAGTCAAACTAAGATACAACAGGCAAAATGCTTCCCAACTAAAAGGGAAACACACATCAAACTCACAAGCGAAGAGCCAGGAAACGCTTAAGCAACAGCCAGCAAAATCCACATTGAAAAGACCACACAACAAAAAGAGGTCAAGGAAGAAGAGTACCAAAACCCGAACTCAGAAGTGTGTCGGAGGTACCTCACGAAGCGCATGACCGCCTGCTAGTGTGATACCCGAGGGGACGCCTGAATCTGCTGAACTCCGGGGTGCCTGCCTCGCCGAAGTCGTCTCCCCCTCGCCTGATGCTGACGCTGTCACAGGTGCAGCTAGTGCCCGCTGGAGATGCTGCTCGAACAGAACCCCAAGTCATGGAAGAAGTGGGATCGGGTCCATGAACCGAAATGCTCTCTCCAGGCTCCTGTTCTCATGCACACTCAAAAGTAGGAGAAACACAAAGTATCGTCTCGTCCAGTGTGACCTCAAGGTCTCCACAAAACGGTTAGTCACATAATAAGCATAAGGTGAACACTCAACAAAAGAGGTCTACCTATGAATGATACCGCAAGGAGAATTGAACTCATACTAGTCATGACTACCATGCAATAGGATAAAGCACTGTATAGCAAAATGCAGCCTAGAGACATGATCGACCCAAACACAGCCTAAACCTCAACACATGCTACAATGCAAGATAATGATAGCAATAGATCCAAAAGCATGTAACATGATAAAATTGTGGAAAGGCTAGTGCTCAAACTAAACATGTCAACAGGATACATGTAGCTAATCAAAACTAGCACCTGAAAAGTGATACCTAATGAACATCATACCACTACAAATCAAGCTCATGGAGAAATATGGTAAAACATGGCACAATGTTCATGAGGATCACAAACTAGCATAAAAAGTGGATATTCCACAAAAGCTATACACAAAGCTAGCATGACATATGATACAGAAGATAGCACATGCTAGACTAAACAAAACATGATACAAAAGAAAATGTACATGCAAGAACTATACAAGTGAGCACATGAAAGTCCATCTCATACCACAAGAAATAGAACATGGATGTTCAATGCATGAGTGTGTAAGAAAGCTCACCGAGTAGCAAAAGCCTCTTTGGAGGCAAATCTAAGCGGGATGTAGAGAACCATCAAATCTTGATCACATCTAAAAGATCAAGCTCCATCAGGCGCATGTTCTCCGCCCCGCGTCCTCATATCTACACACAAGAGGACAAAGTAACCCGAGTCTTGGATCCCGAAGGGTTAGCAAGCATATACTTGGGAACCCAAGACTTGGTCACAAAACTCAACTTATCTCGTGGGTTAGCATGATGCAAACACTACCAGAAACACCCCCATGTAGATATGCTTTCTATATGGGTTTAAAACGCTTTACCTCGCATCTATGGGAATGTAGATACGGTAGGGTTAAACGTGTCTAGAGCGTCTTCCCATGGACCGTGTCAAGATTTGTAAGTACGATTTGCTAAGCGTATCTATAAAACTTAAGATGTTTTTTAAAGACGCTTAATACATGTCTATGACCATAGATACAGTTTCATATTTGCGTTTACAATGCGTATCTACACATTTATATTGTGCTTTTAGGAATGTAGAGACGTTGTGTAGAATCTACAAAAGTTGGGATTTAAATTAAAAATTAGTGAAATTATATACATCTTTGATGTGTTATATACAAGCAGCATCTGCAACTATAAACTCCACATAGGTAGTTTAAAAGCATACAAAAAGATCTTTAATCATAAATTTTTCATTACAAAAGAGTGTCCCATACTTTATAACAAGGAATCTTGCGTATTACAATATATCTAAACAGAAGAAAATAAAAAAAAAGATCTAACATAAGACTACATTGATATGCATTCCATTCTCCGTTCCATCAAACTTCTCCAATTTCTTCAGTTAGGCATACTTTAGACTTGTTCTCCATCTAGTTCATCAATTACATGTTGCTGCACCACAGTACGTGAAAACATATAAACACAAGAATATAAATGTTAGTAAAAGAATAGTTATACAGAGTAGAGCACGTCAGTTACAAACAAATTGGAGAGGAAAGAGAAAGAAAAAATAGGAACAGTGGAACTAGCATACGAATTCGCTTGGCATCAATCAATCGTGACAGGCCAACATGCCATTACTAGTGGAGTAACAATATTTCATCAGAATAACCACTAGTATTAGCCAACCAGAAGTTAGAAATTTAAAAATCAGATCAATGTAATTAAATTAGTATGAAAACCCTTAATTCGGTTCAGCAGGAATCCATCCATCACCAAAATTTAGCCCACAATAATTAAAAGAACATGTGAATGAGAAAACAAGGGTGGCACCATAGTTTTTTAATACACAGATACGGAGCTGCCGTGTGCGTGAGCCTGCTGACACTCTAAGAAGGGAAAAAATGGCTCTGTCAGTTGAAGGCAGACAATAAAATTTCAAAGAAATGAAAATCACAAAATGTTGGCGTTCCGTTGCCAGATCTGATCGACTAGAGATAAAATAGTTCTTTGCAAAGACCTAAGAATAATGATGATATTTGAATGATGGATGGTAAGGCAACAGTACCGTAGTAGGTTCACGAAGCAAGGGACCTGAGTGACCTTCGACCTTGTGCTTGACATCATCGCCGATAACCTCACGAATAGACACGCCGATTATATTAAGGGCTCGCCTCTTAGATCCAGGCACCTGCACTCAAGGAACACATAGATTGTCAGGAAAATTAAAAGAGATAAACAATCAAGAGGAAGGGCGGCGGGCTAGATCTCAAATCGCAACTGCTAGAAAGAACGGGGAGACGTAGGATGGAGCAACCAATATGGTGCTGTGGGAGAAGCTCCGGCCAGCACAACCGCGGTGGGGGTCTGCGGACGATAGGAGGAGCACGTCGGAGAGATGAAACAACACAATATCGTGGGTCCTTTGGGCGCACACGAGGAACAGATTGATTGAGAGATCGTGGGATGTGATAACGAGCAGTTAAATAGATTATTTTATTTAAACAATAGAATTATAATTATCTCATCCGAGCTAACGAGGCCTCATACTCACTCCTATTGCGATTTCTAAAACGTATCAAGGTACGTGTCTACATGCTTGTAGGTTTGTGGTCTAGAAACGCTATAAAAAGCGTTACACGATAAACGTGTCTAAGAGCGCCTTTTCTCGTAGTGAAATGCTGGTTCAAATGCAACTGTGAAACACCCTTAGAAGCATTCCTCAAAAGGACAACTCGAGGAGAAGAACGAGTCGCACCACAGGAAAAGAGGCAAACATCTTCCAATGTTTTTGTAGAAGAACCAATAGAAGCACCATGAAAAGCATGACGTGGACCAAGAGAAGAAGCACTAGAAGCATCTCCACGGCCATGACCTATCCCACTAGAAAAGGAGTCATAAAACTCATCAACAAAGAGGGGCTTCTTACTAGGAGCACAAGCGTTCATGCCATGAGAAGGGCTATGAACCACCATCTTCCTAGAAGAGCGAGCTTGACGCAAACGTTTGGCACGCCGATAGCAAAAGCTTTCTTGATGCCCATCTTTCTCACAAAAAGAGCAATAGTACAAAGGCCTACTGGAAGGCACACCATTCTCCGACAAGTGAGAAGTCCCTTGGGACTTAGAACAAGAAGCATCAACGTTCAACTTGCTGCCATCACTAGAAGCACACGTGCCATGGGAAAGGCTACATGGCTTCCTAAAAGCCTTAGCTCGAATACGTCGCTCGTGTTTGACACGGCGGAAACAAAAATCGAATGAATGTCCATCCTTCTTGCAAAAGGTGCAATGGAAAATTGGATTGGGGATACAAGTCCCAAAAATGTGTGAAGCACCCTTGTCATGAGAAGTCCCTTGGACATCACTCGAAGAAACAACAAGGTTAGGAGTAGCTAAGAAAGAGCTATCCGAAACTTTGACACTAATGCTACAGTCAAAAGACTCACGCGCAACACAAGAACTCAACTCCGGTTGCAAAGAAGCAAACTTGGGAACATCAACATCGTAGTTGCAAGAATTGCATGAATCAAACGACTTAGCACAAAGACTCTTGCATCTTTTAGCTAAAACCTCATTTTCAAACATGAGGCGATCACAAAGTACCACAAGGAGTGTTTTTCAGATTTTCCATCTCCTCTTTAATGCACTTGGCATATGTGGTACGCAAGAGTTCATTTTCTTTTTCAAGGTTGGCACTCATATCATTGTGCTCAACCAACTTGGCGCTCATATCATCGCGCATTTGCTTCAAAACCAAAACTTCTTTTTCTAAATCAATGCATGATGTGCAAATGAAATCAGTGGAAGAAACATCACCACTCACATCAAGCAAAGAATCATGAATAGCACAAGAAGTAAGGCAATCATTTTTATTCAAGGAGCACAAGCTACAAGGCGTAGCATTCATTTCAATAATTTCAGCCCTAGCATGCTCAAGTTCATCTACACATGTGGTGTGAGTCAATTTTAGTTCATTAATTTCAGCATGCAAAAACTCACATGAAACACATGGTAACAAAGCATTTGACTTCAGCAAGGCTATTTCAGTTTTAGCACAATTAAGATCCTTGCGCAAGTCAATGCAAACTAGACATGGTTTGGAAGCATTTGATTTTAACATGTCATTTTCAGATTTTAAGCTAGCAAGACAAAAATATAGCTCATCATTCTTCCTAACCATGTCACAACAAGAGGTGCAAGGTAAAGACGCACTAGACTTCCAATGAGAAAGACCACATCTCAATCTAGCAACAGAGCATTTCAACTTCTTGATCTTCTTATGCAAGGTATCACAAAGCTCATCATATCTTACGTTATCATCACAGCAAGCTTCATATCGTTGGGACAAAATCCCAAGACTAACAAGAAGTGTACCTTTCTTGGCCTTGCCAAGTTCACGAATACGATCCTCCGTTGAATGCTCATCATCTCCTAGGAAGTCCAGCAAAGCATCCACCTCACGTTCCGCCTCAAGAGCCGCACTCCTCCTTCTCGCCAAAATGTCGTCCTCGATCACATATCCAAGACTCAAACCTGACGACAAAGACACACTAGAAGAAGAACTTGGTGCCATTTCCAAAAGCACCGTTAGTGTTAGCAAAACAAAAGCTCAACACCTCGACAAACACCGTCGGAAGCAAAAGCACTCTAAAAGGTCGCCTTCACGGATCCGGAACCGGTTAAGGTAGAAAGATCCTTAACTGGCTCCGATACCAATTGAAGGACCGAAAATAATAAAGCAAGGCGACCAGAGGGGGGGGGGGGGGTGAATGGGAGCCTAAAAATTTCTTCCGAAATTCTGGCCTCTGTCCCAACAAAATCAATCCCAAGAGCAAAGCCGACACACGTGATGTCCACGACCCAAGAGAATGGGTGGATGTTCCCTAGGAACACAGCGGGACACCGCAAATGCTCCCTCGCCCAAATCCACGCAAGTCAACTAGTGACAGGATGGACTTTGGGTAACCTCAACCTCCCCCGAGCAACGCGAGGGGGATTCAGGCTTTTTCGCAAAGCGGGAAGCCCCGTTTCTCTAGAGCACAGAGTCGGGAATCTAACGCAAAAAGCGGATCTCAAATTGGAGCTCGAACGCAAAAGATACGGACGAAAACGCACGCTGTCTGCACTGACCGGACTCACTGGTGCGTCTGGTCAACAGACATCGGACGCGTCCGGTCAGCTGATCAGCGTTCTGGGAGCTCTCTGGAACTGACCAGACTCTGAGTGATAGAGCGTCTGATCAATTCCCTAGCGAGCGTCCGGTCACTGCTACTCGATGAACAGTAGTAGCAGTGCGTCCGGTCAGGCCACAACCGTGCGTCCGATCGCACAAAACGCTCTCTGGAGCTGACCGGACTCAGCACGGGGTGCGTCCGGTCACCATGCGCGAACTGGACTGCGCGTGTGTTCAACGACCGGACTCTGTCAAGGTGCGTCCGGTCGCTATGAAGCAGCGTCCGGTCACCCCGACCAGGTCTCTGTTCGTCCACCAAATCGACCCGATCTCCCTCAAATCAAAAGCACTAGGGCTCTAACTTCGTGTGAGGGGTCACAAGGATGTTAGTGAGCTACTCCTAAGAGATCATGGCTCGAACCTAACTCCAAATCGGTGAATCGAAGAAAACGGTGAAGAACGAGCAAGAACTCGATCCCAAAACTAAATCCGCCCGATCTGTGAGTTCGTGAGGTATTAGAGAAATTCCTTCGGTAGAAAGAAGACTCTCACGAAACTACACAAGATGGTTCAAACGGATTTGCGGATCTTCCCTCGAAACAAGAATTCTCGTGAAGATCGAAAGAGGGGAAAACGTGCAAACGCGAAGAACAAAATCGCAAGACAAATTAAAGCACAAATTTGATCCTTGGATTCAAAGGAATGGATGATTGATTAACCACTTGGTGTCGGGATACAAGCCACTCCTAGCAACACAAAGCTTGGATGGCGAAAAGCTCAAGAACAAGAGCCGGTCTCTTTTCTAACCCTAGCCTCCTCTCACCTAAACAAAATGAGAGTGACACCACCAAGGATGGGCTGCCCTAACCAGCCCCCTTCATATATATAGGCGCACGTCCGAAGACCAAAACACCCTCTCATGAAGTACACAACCCAAATACCCCCAGGGGTAAAACTGTCCAACCCTAGCAGTTTCCATCCGACGGCCACACGCCTTCTCATCCTTCGCTTCGCCTCGACGCAAGCTCCAGGATGCCGCCACGTGCCGTCACCGTCGACCGCCGCGCCTTCTCACCGATAGCTTCGCCGCAACGCAAGCCTCTCGGTGTCGCCACGCGCCGACTGTCCTTTTGGACCTTCTCCCGGTTTTGAGGCCCAAACCGATAAACCTGCCAGCCCAGGTTTTGAGGCCCAAACCTGAAAACCGTCCGAGTTTTGAGGCCCAAACTCAGAAACCCGCGAGCCCAGGTTTTGAGGCCCAAACCTGGAAATCGTCCATCCTGAGTTTTGAGGCCCAAACTCGGAAACCAGCCACCCAAGTTTTGAGGCCCAAACTCGGAAATCGTCGATGGTAGCTTTTTGAGGCTCAGCTACCGAACCCGCACCGTAGACGGGATGTGGTTCGCACACCCCGACCACCGGCACTGATGCCGATGAATGTCCCGCCTCCACGCCGGGCACAACGCCTTTGCCTTCCTTCTTGACTTGGTCGACGACACTTGCGCCGCACGCAAGCCCGTGTCCGACCTCCCGCCAAGTGCCACGACGCCATCGTCTTCGTCCCGACTCGGCCGATGCTTCGCACATCCCCATGTGCTCTCGCTCGCCGATGCCACGTGCCAGCTACCACAGCTGGTCCTCTGGCCCTCTGGTCCGTCAGTCCAAGCCTCACGTCTGCCCTTCACCGCTCTGGGTACATCGGCATGGCACGTCCGCCGCACGGCACGCCCATCCTTCACCGCTCCCGGTCCGTCGGCACGACACGTCTCTACTTGACCTTCACCTCGCCATTGACCACTGTATCCGAGCTACACACCTGCACATCAACACAGCCAAGAGACACATGTCGCACACACACACCAACACAGAAACACCACAACTCAACGCCACCAGTTAGTCATAAACATTAAGCGCATAGCGAGATAATGACTCAACCAGGAAAAGCCTCAAACCTTCCTCATCAGAGTCAATCATTCATCATATATTCTCAGATCATGCCAACACTTTGGCACTTTTTGCAAGCTGATTAATCATATTGTCATACCCATGAAGTTAAAACTATATATCATGCCCCTCAGGCCTTAAAGTCATCAATGTAAGCTCCATGGGGCTTTTCAAATAGCACGATGGTTGCAAGCATTCATTGGCTATATTTTAAGCTGAGGGCGATAGCAAAATATCAGCCATGTGAATTCATCCACATGAGTATGTATAGCCAAAAATAAAGCATTTCGGCTCCAGATCATTGGTGAGCAAAATCATTTGGCAACTCTCCATAATATAGACATTTATACCAATGATCAAAATAAGGGGTTGAGGGATAACCATGCATACCTTGGGATGAATTCCTCATGGACATAGGCAGAGAATATGGATGATGCCATAACCAATGATATTGATGTTTCAGTACTAATCTACAACTTGACAACTGCTTCTTGAATCTCCTTTTCTCTCTTGCCTTTGTTGCACCACTTTCTGAAGCACCACCTTTTTGAGCTTGGACACTTCCTTTAGGAACCTATACCAAGCCTCTTTCTTTTAGTTTCTCTGCACGAAGCTTGTGCAACTTGCTTTCTTGCTGCTTTGGTAAACCAATTGAGCATATCAGTCTTATTTCTATTTTGAACTATGGCTAATCTTTCTTGATTTTAGGAACTCTCACCTTCTTTTGTTCAGATTTGACACCTAGAGTATCAATAGATGATTCTCCTATTTGCATGCAATCAATAGCCTAATTTTTCAGCAATGTAATCAGCTTTTCAATAGTTGAATTCAAATCTAAACTTTTATCTTTGTGGCCATCATATTTCACACGGTAAACCTGTTTTACCACTTTCTTCTTATACTGAGGTTCGGACCGATTTAGATCAAAATGGTCTTTATAAGATGATGACCTCTCTAAGTGTCTAGGAGTTGCATATTGTGGCCAAGAACATGGTGGAATGTGTGCCTCTTGATCAAACCAGCCCCAAGATGAATAAGGATGAAAATATGTGGGTTGTGGTCCATATGACATGGGAATTTGCTACTCAAAAGGAGAATGTGTTGTTGCTGATTGAGATCTATTCCCTTGCCAATTACAATCTTGAGATTTGTGCTTTGGAGGCAATCTTGATGTCTGTACCTTCTTTGGCCAATTGGTGACATTCACTTTTGCTAAGTTCTCATACTTAGCTAGAAGCTCCTCGAAGCTACGCCTCGGTCCCCACTCTTTTGCTTGTCACGACCTTTACCTCCAAAAGCTTTAGACATGCTTTTGGGATGTGGTCCTCCTTCTTTTCTCCATCTTGATAGACATGCTCCAAAGGAGGATCCTTAGCCGATTCCCCTTGCTCAACGAGATCAATCAACCTTTGCTTTAGCTGGAGAGATTCTACCTCCTCCCAGTGTCTTCTGGAATTATGATAACTTTGTTGTCCTCTAGAATATCTTCAATTTGCAATTCATGGACAACAACCTTGTCTTCACTTGAGGGCTCCACATCTCTCTCTTGGGAATTCGAGCCTTGGGCTTTGAGTGAATCGGCTAATGCAAGCCGATTCAAAACTTGCTTGCTATCAAGACCAATTGAATCCAATTGGTTTGTCCTTTATTAATGGCTGATTGAATCACTCGACAAAACACATTGCAATCTGAAGTATTATGATCAAAATAATTGTGCCACTTGCAATATGTAAGCTCTTCTAAGTTTTGAATAGATGGCAAAACATTGTGATCAATGATTCTAATAAAATTATTTTTCAGCAAAATATCAAAGACATGATCACAAAAGTAAAGTCAAAGGTGTACTTTGATTTCTTCAGCCGATTCTTTTATGGAGTCAGTTTTAAAGCTTGGCAAACAAAGTGATCAGATTTAATATCAATCCATTCGACCACACCTTTGTAACTGCTTTTGGGAAGCTTTATCTTTGACAAACTACCACTATCGGGCTTGCCATATGACACAATGTGATGGCCGGTAGAATCTAAATTTGTTTTATCATTACCAAATAAAATGATATTCTCACACTACTACAAAAAACCTTTTGCGAGACATTTGCAAATTATTTACCGTGGTGGACAACATTAAAAACCGTCATGGTTAATGCTTCGATTAACAGTGGCAGACATTTTTATTTACCATGGCGGTCACATTTACCCACCTCGGAAAATCGATATATGGAGGCGGGTCTCTTTTAAGGCCCGCCTCGGTTAATATTCTGGCCCATATCCATTTGCCTACCGGGTTCATATATATACAGGGAGGGAAATTAGGGTTTCACTCATCACTTGTCCATTCCACCCATGCACCCTGACGCCTGACTGATCCCTCCGGCGCCCCTCTCCTCCATCCACCCCGACACCCACTCCTCCCTCCATGACGACACTCCACCCTTCGCCCCCCCTCCTTCCTTCAGCGCCCCCTCCACGGTGGCGCTCCTTCCCCACCCTCCACGACGGTGCTCCCTCGCCCACCACGATAATGCGGCGCCGGATCCGCGTGGGATCCATGGTGGCGCCCCCTCCCTACCCTCCGCGGTGGCGCTCCCTCGCCCTCCATGACGACGCGATGCCGGATCCGCGGGATCCATGCATGGCCGGATCCACGCGAGATCCACAGCGGCAGCCTCCTCTCCACCCTCCACGACTGCGTTCCCTCCCACCCTCCCTGACAACGCGTTGCCGAATCGATGGGATCCATCGCGATGGCACTAACTCCATGGTGGCGCCCCCTCCCGACCCTCCATGGCGGCACCCTCCTCCCGACCCTTCACAGCGATGCAGCACCAGATCCATGGGATCCATGGTCGGATCCATGGGATCCACAGCGGTGGTGCTCCCTCCATGGCGCCCCCTTCCTCTCCTCTGAGCACGGCGCCCCTTGCTCTCCCCTATTCTGCGGTGGAGCGACCGGATCCAGCAACCCTGGCGGCGTGATGGGCTCAACGGTTTTTTTTTTATTTTTTCAGCGTGATTAACCGTGGTGGGCATCAGACCGCCATAATAAAGGTTTTATTTACTGTGACCTTTGATCCATGGCGGTTAACATGCCCACCACGGTTAAGGAAAAATGCTCGCCACAGTAAAAATTTGTGTAGTAGTGTCAATCGGTATTTTACAACTACTAGCAAGGATATCTCTAATAGACGCAGAAAGCGAAATAGTATGACCAAATTGAAATTTAAGCAAAATATTTGCATTTTGTACCTTGTTGATCATGTCGGAGAAGTGTATGTCCTTGATTTGAGTGTCGTTGTTCTCTATCTCCAAAAAATGATCAACTACAGGAGTCCAAACAACCGAAAGCACTTCAGTAGTTGCCGGAACAGAGGAAGTTGATTGGAAACCGGTTAGGCCGACTTGGGCCCTAGCAGGTGGAGCAACAATAGGTGCACGGGGCTTAGCCGACTCAGGGCAGGCGACAATCGACTCAGCCAACTCTAAAGTCGGCTTAGCCGATTTTGGGCAGGCAAGCGGCCCTTCTTTCTTGCGTGTAGGGATTTGATCTCCATCAATGATGCGATAATCACTGGATGAGTGTATAACCCCTTTAGCTCCTGAAAAATCAAGTCTAGCTGTTTTCTGGCGCTTTCCATGCTTTTCTATAGCAAGACTTGCTTTTTGAGTTGTGTTTGATTTAGAAAGGATATTACGTAGTTCGGCTTTACACTACTACAATTGTTCTTTTTTGAAGCGGTCGATTCACATTATCCACAAAAGACAACAGTGTCTGCCACCGATACATCACCACGATAAATAGAACACAACTGCAGCGGCCCACTGTGGTTAATGATTTAAAAAAACCTGAAGCCTGCAAGCAAGCCCATTTCGGAGCCCGCCGGTGAGCCCATCCAAACCCTAACCACTAGATCCAGTCGTCGTGCCTCTGCGCCTCCGCCTCGTGATGCCGCCGCGACTCTGGATCTGGCCGCCGCCGCTACAGCTCCCGCAGCCATGCCTCGTAGTCGTCATAGCCCCACCCGCAGCCATAGTCGTCGCTGCAGTGCCGACGCCTCCGCCTCGTGGGATCCGGCCCCCGCACCTCTGCACCGCACCGCCACCACGGGATCCAGCTTGCGCCGCCGGATTCGGCCGCCCAAAGCCGCTGCAGCTCCGTGGCCTCCCCGAGCGCTGAGCCCTGAGCCCCGCCGCCTTCATGGCCTCACCGTGGCGGATCCGTGGCCTCACCCCGAGCGCCTGGAGCCCCGAGCCCCGATCCCGTGGTGGATCCGGACGCCTGGAGCCCGAGCCCCGAGCATCGCCACCTTCATGGCCTCGCCGGGGAGAGAGATGGGGAGGCGCCATGGTGAGGAGGCAGGGTGGGGAGGGAGAGAGCTGAGCACCATGTGGGTGGGGTGGGGAGGGAGAGAACTGAGCGGGGTGGGGAGGAGAGGGTCACGGCTGAGTGCGATGCGGGAGTGGAAACCCTAGTACGCGGTTATATACTCGCTGAGGCAACTGGGCCTCGTATTTGGGCCAATGGGCCAAGCATTTACCACAGCAGGCCTTATATGTCGTCCGTTGCATTAAATTATTTTACTGCAGTGGGCATTTGGCCCGTCACGATAAATTAAAAAGGCCCGCTGCGATAAATCATGGGATTTATCGTAGCGGGCAAAAATAAGGTCTGCCACGGAGCCCATTTTTGCTTCGCTGTGCATACTCGATTTCTATGTAGTGTTAGTAGCCGAACCTTCGCTTACATCTGAACCAATTCTTTCTTTCATGCCCACTAGCAATGCCCTTTTAGTCGATGACTCAGTTGTAATCGGCCTTTTGTCATTGGTCTTTTCAAAGTATTCGTAGAATAACTCCTCTAATCTAGACCATGACCAAACAGTACATTCGGGTGAAGATGTAAACCATGCAAAGGCAATACCACTGAGAGATAAAGGAAATTTTTTCACTCTCATATAGTCCTCTTTACCGGCAAAACCCAACTACGAGAGATAAGCACTAATATGTTCCAGAGCGGTCTTATTATCTTCCCCACTAAATTCATAAAAATCAGGTACCCACCAACCATCAGGAGCTTCCAAGTAATCATAGCATAATGAGTATGGTCTATGATAAGCGGGAATCTTCCTTTTAGAGGAGCCATAAGGATTTCTAGCATGGGCTAAATCTTCATCGATTCGGCTTGATCTAAGAGTAACATATGAAGCCAAATCACGATTGTTAGCATGCACACCCATTGCTGATTTTTATTGATTTGGCTATAGTTATTAGTATCATGTGGATCCAAATCATAAGTTTTAGCACTCGAATATCTTGTTGAAAATCTTTGCATAAAGTGCTGAATTTTCATTGATTCGGCTATGGTTACTAGTAACACGTGAAGCTGAATCATAAGTACTTGCACTTAAATGCTTTGCTGAATTTTTATTCATTCAGCCATAGTTATTAGCAACATATGGGGCCGAATTATGAGCATTAACACTTGCATTTGATGCTGAAATTTAAGAGCAATTGGCTAAATAATTATCATTGTCATAGCCAATTCTCTTATTCATCGACATGTCTTGTGGTGGAACCAAATATTGTGAACTTATAGCCGATAAAGAATTTACATGTTGTATGTTGCTAGTAGCATCAAAACTCAAAGAATTCATATTAGACAACAGCTCTTGACCATAATATTCATAATTATGATGTGTATGATGAGGAACATTAGCAAAAGTATTAGCCGATTTAAAATATTTAATATCATTATGACTAGCAACCAACATGCGAGTTCATAGAACTTGCAAAATAATTATTAGAATTATAAGATGCATTTGCAAGTTGTACCTTGGGGTAATTGTAGTAGTTTTGTGATGTAACACCTTGGTACTCCATGATTTAGAGCTTGACCGCCTTGCTGAATTTTCCAATATCAAGCACACGATATTGTAAAATAGCAAACGAGATCACAGACGGTCAAAACCAGATGTAATCGACCTTTTGGGCCGAATGCAATGGTAATGACAAGCACAATAAGATAGATCAGTGAAGAATAAGGCTAGGGCAAAAAGATTCGGCTGAGCCAAAGCAAATTCTTCCTCAGTGGAGTCGCCAAAAAGTGTGTTGATGCCGAAATGGTTCCGGATCACACACCAGCTAAGATCGCCCGAGTCACCATGAACCGAAGAATGTGGTGAGGAGGTCACACTTACGTGGTGAAGAACGGCTAGGTTTACATGCAAACCAGGAAAGGATAGCTATCGCACTTACGTGGTGAAGAACAACTAGTTTTCGGACAAACTAGCAAAGGAACTGTCGAAGTTTTCGCTCGGGAGGGACTCCGTCAAGGTAAGGACGTCGTCAGGTTGCCTAGGTCGGCCGATGAGCCTAGGGCGCCATCCTTGGTCATCGGTTCAAGGGATGAACAACATGAGGTAGGAAAAGAGGGTTACAGGGTTGTAGTAGATTGATTTTGATGATTGAATAGATGGGATCTCAATCGGTCATGATCCTCTCATATATATAGAGGGGCTGGTCTTATCCCAGTAGGAAACCCTTCCAAGCCTTATTTTCTAAGTTTCCCATGAGTTTGGAACAATTCGGATCGGAATTCAAAAGGCCAGATCCAAACGGGTGTTTTTATCAGGGTTTCCGAAAGTTTTGACATCGGTCGGAACTTTCGAGGGTCGGAACTTCTGACTCCGGTCGGAACTTCCGAGGGTCGGAACTTTCGATAGTGAGTCATATCTATTAGGTCATAACTCTTCCATCCGGACTCCAAATTGGACGTTCCATATATATTTTTTTGACTATCTTGATGAGAGGAACAAAATGGTGAAGTCCATTCTTGCATTTGAAAAAGTTGGCAAAACCGACTTAGCCAACTTGGGACCCGGTTAAACCGATTCTGGCGGGTTCAACACCCGAAAAACTGTTTTCTTCACCTTGGCTCCCAATACGATGATCCAAGTATGCTTTCTAGCCATCTTGGTGACAGAAACTAGATGCTAAAGTCCATTATACGCTTGGGATACTTTTGAGTGTCAATATATGTACACTCAAGCACACCTGCAATGCAACTATATCATAGAGTTAGTGTGGAGATTATTATATTATTGGATCAAACCTCAAAATCCATCAAGTAAGCGTCAAAATAATTCAAAGTCAGTAAAAGAAAGATGTGTTTCAAAGAATCGGTATGAATATAAGCATGTGCAGATGTTCTTAGATCACTATACCTTGTAGATTCAAGAGCTAGACAGCTTTAGGTACCATGCATTTCTTCCTAATCCAAATGATAGTTATGGTCTTAAGTCCTGTAATTGCAAATATAATAAAACATTTTGCTTTTCCAAAAAATAAACACAAAGAAAAATATTTGTTCTGTATAATAAGAGAGTATTACCCAAGAGAAGTTTCATTTCAAAAGTTGAAGGTATTTCCTCATATGTTTTTACAATCTATAAAAAAAATATATTGACATTCATTCTTTCACACTACTGCACGATGGGCCTTTAGCCCCGGTCCAAAATGCCCTTTAGCCCCGGGCATGGAGTCGGGGCTAAGGAATCGGGACTAAAGGCCCGACCTTTAGCCCCGGTTCCCCGCCCCGCCCCTTTAGCCCCGGTTGGTAATACGAACCGGGACTAAAGAGGTCCTGAGCCGGGCCCCGATGGCTGGCCTCTTTAGTCCCGGTTGGTTTGGTATTACCAACCGGGGCTAAAGACCCTCGGGAGCTGTCCTCTTTTTTCTTTTTTCTTTTTCTTTTCATTTTTCTTTTCAATTGGTTATTATTTTCAGTTTTACAATTACATTAGGTTTTCTAATATGTTTTCTTTGCTGCTAATATATTATACATTAGGGTTTCAAATACATATTCTTCGCTGCTAATGTATGTATGCGCATATATATACACATAAATTTACAAATACACACATAAAATATGAAACTATATATATATTGATCGAGCTACTAGCTAGCTATACATATTATATGTATAATATATTTATGCACATAAAATTTACAACATTATCCATGCATCCTTGGTATTTACAACACAAATATTGACCGTCACTTAAATATCATACAAATGTTCGTCTTGGTTTGGTTTCACTGGTTCTTCCGGGTTATAGTAGAACTCGGTGCCGGCTTTGAGGACATGGTCATTAAGAAATGCTGCGATTGTCTCTTGAATTCCTTTGAGTCGCACCATTTCCAACACCTGGTTCTTCAACCATAAGTCCTTCAATTTGCAAAAAAAAGGAAAAATGCATTAATATACATAAGATTTATTTAATAGCAATAAAGAAATACATGGGATTATTATTATGTATACATGTTACATACTTTCTGTCTCTCTACAGGAGTACTTTTCGCATACACCGAGAGAAACTCACAAACGTAGTACCCACACAAATTGTTCCCTGGTGGTTGCCGTAGAACCCACTGCACGATGTAAAAAGATTACTATCTCGTCATCCCGCGCGTGTGATGAAGCATGCTTTAGTGGTAAAGACGCGGGGAGCTAATACAACTTACCTGCAATTGGATAGGAGGAGGAAGTGTCACTTTCAAATCCGGACGGTGTTTCGGAACGAACCAGGCCCAAACGCTGCACAATAAATGGATCATAATTAACTATTGTAGATTTCAAGTGTAGAAATTAATATTTAGAGATCGAAAGTTACCCCTGGATAATGTCTATGATATCTTGGTAATCTCCCAGTGGTTTTCTCAATGAGTCATAGATTAGCAATTGAGTTTCGGAGAGATCGATGACAATCAATATCCAGTGAAAGCTGCATTAATTTGCTTATATAGTCAACATATATCATAAGAATTGAGTAAGTAAAATTAAATATGCACATGATAACAACACCCACCTAAAGTTGTAGGGGAAGAGTATATATCTTTTGTTCTTTTGGTTGATCAAGAACCTCCGGAGATTCCTCTCTGTTTCATTTCTCCATATATCATAGCCGGAATCTTTGTTTGGGAGCGAGAATACGATATATGGATCAATGAAACCAACCTCCTTGTCATTTGTACGTACGAGGTCTCTCATCATGTTCCTGCATATGTATAGACATGCTAGCTAGTGTTAGTATAATTACAATTACATATACATATGCTAGAGTGAGATTATTAAAACGAAGGATCACTTACAAACAAAAGCAGCTGACTAGAGATTTGTCTAGAGCATCCAGGTGGCATAGCTGGTGTAACTCAGTGAATTGGACAAGTATAATATCATCGCCACGAAAATAATGATGGTCTCTAATTCTAACGCAAATCCAATCATCCATTTTTTTGCTACACGCTGCCATGTACCACTGGTTTACCAAGTACATTTGAGTGCCAAGTTCTCTGAGGGCCGCAGGGTTGTATAGACTCTGGCCATATACATAATTCTTCTTCCAGTGATCAATTTGCGGAGCACTTTCAATGGCTGATTCACCGAGCATTTGGGACAAGGTTAGACCAGTTTCTGCGAAAAATGCATCAAGATGCTCAGGATCCACATCAAGTTGTTCTAGCGCTTTCATGTTAGAACCATATTCATTCGCAATATATAGCGGGGGCACTGATTGTTTTGATTGTTCCCCGAGCTGTGGGACACCCTTGTTTGCTCTCTTCTGTTTCTGCTTCTCCTCCTCAAGTGACTTGGTGATAGTGCGATCATAGTCTGATAGTAGCGATTTCTTACGAGAATCACGCACCTTTTTCTGATGAGCATCCACCTTTTTCCTGAGCATATCAGGACGTACAAAAAGGTATGGCTTCTCCGGGTTTTTCTTCGCTTTAATTTTAGCCGCGTTGTCCGCCCGGAATTGGTCCAAATGTGCTTTCGCTGCAGCATTAGTTTCCTCATCAGTCATCTCATATGGAAGTTTCGTCATCTTAGGAATAGCTTGTCTTCTTTCTGAAGAGGCTTTCTTCTTCAGTGGCGGTGGGGCCGATGCCTTCATTTGTGTGGCTGGCCTCTTCTTTGGTGTAGTCGGTGGCGGGGATGGAGCCCGTGGTGGAGGAGATGGGGCCAGTGGCGGCGGGGATGGAGCCCATGGTGGAGGGGATGGAGCCCGTGGTGGAGATGGAGCCGGTCGTGGAGGGGATGGAGTTGGTCGTGGCGAGGATGGAGCCGGTCATGGAGGGGATGGAGCCGGTCGTGGAGGGGATGGAGTCGGTCGTGGAGGGATGGAGCCCGTGGGGATGTAGCTGTGTGTTTCATTGCATCGCCCGCAGCACTATGACTTGGGTCGGGAGAGGTCCTGCTGTGAAAACAACATGGTATGAGTAAACAATGATATTTAAGCCAATACATAACTAGTGAAAGAAAAATGTTTCATCTGCACCTAGGGTTAGTTTGTTGAGGTGCCCCAGGAATAATGATATAGCGCTTACGCCAACATATGAATGCCTTCTCCGCTTCTCCTAAAGTCTTCTCACCATCACCTCCTTCAATGTCAAGAGTCACATTGCTATGCCCTTTCACTACTCTATCCACCGAGACACTAGCATAACCAGGTGGTACTAATGCCCCATGGCATCTTGGTGTCTTCGTACGGTCAATAGGAGATACAACACCAATAGCCACCATTATTGTGTCATTCCCCTATCGAATGTGCAGCTCACATGTCGTGAGAGGATCAGTGATGTCATCCATGGGGAAGCGCAGCCCTACGTCATCTTGAATCGTTGGCACCTCCGTGGAAGCGCAACTGCTTTTCAACTGACCAGGGGGGCTGATGTTGACTCCCGGCTCTAATGCAGATTGCCTTTGCATGGAACTTACTGCTAACTGCACTTGCCTTTTGATTTCCTCACTCATTTTGTCTTCAAGTGCTTTTTCTCGCTGTACCGCTTCATGAGCCGTGGCCTATGACTACATAACCATTTCCTCCATCCATCGCATCCGCTCTGCCTCCTCCTTCTTCTTTCTTGCGCGGCTTCTATAGGTCTCTTTGTCTTTTGGGAAGGCATGCTCCCACGACAACTCCCCATAGCCTCTTATTCTCCCACCGTGCTCAGGATTCTCCAAGGCGTATGTCAGCTCATCCTTTTCTCTGTTCGGCTCCCACACGCCACTGTCAGCCATGTCTCGAGCATAAGCCAGTCTTTCTGCTGCTCTTTGGAGTTTTGTGCCATACACTACCCTTCATGTCTGTAGGTCCAGGCTTCCTCCATGACCAAAAAACCAATACTTGGCGCGCTCAGGCCAGTTGATTGATTCTGGTTCGATGCCCTTGGCTAGAATCTCCCGTTCCATTCTTTCCCACTTAGGAATGGCACTCTTGTAGCCACCTGATCCCAAGTGATGGTGGTATTGTTTTTGTCGGGCATTTTGTCGGTTCCTTCGGACCCATGCCTCACCCTCTTCTGATTTCTTAAATTCTACAAACTCATCCCAAAATGGCCTCAACTTGACGTAGGCCTTAGTGTTGAAGTCCGGAGTTAGGTCCTTCTTGATAAATGTGTTGTACAATTTTTTCTTCCAACCCTGGAATAGTGTTGCCATTTTCTTCATAGTCCAATTCCTAACTCTTTCCTTCAAATTTCTATCATCTGTTTCAAGTGTGAAATGTGCAAGGACATCTTGCCAAACCAGTTCCTTGTCACGATCAGAGATGAAACTTATATGAGGAGCACTTTTCTTTTCCTTCCACTCACGAGCATTGATCGGGATCTTATCCCTTACAAGGTACCCACAATGGCCAACAAATTTCTGTGCATGTTCTCCAAGTACTTGGCCTGTTTCCTCGTCGAATTCTGAGATAATGTACCGGCCATCCAACGGCTTCTTCGGACCTCGTACGGACCTACTCTTCCCGGTAGTCGTTGTCGATCCGGAGGGCTACGTATGTAGGAACGTAGATTATAAATACATTTATAAATTGTTTAGAATTAAATGTGCACATAGAGATTGTAGGTATACCTCGCCAGTATTTTCTTGCATGATTTCTTCATAATCAGCAAAATATTGACTCCCATCATCTACTTCTTGATTATTGTTGTCATCACCTTCTAATTGTTGATTAGCACCGCTGTTGATTAAGTCGTACATTTCTTCCTCCATGTTGTCAACTAGGTCGGCCATTTCTGCGAATAACATATTCATAAAGACCATATTCGTTTTTATTTAACACTTTGTAAAGGTAACATGATCGATAATAAACACTTTGGGTTTGGGGTTTAGGGTTTGTGGTTTAGGGTATACGGTTTAGGGTTTAGGGTTTGGGGTTTGGGGTTTAGGGTTTTGTGTTTGGGGTTTCGGGTTTGGGGTTTAGGGTTTACGGTTTAGGGTTTCAGGTTAGGGGTTTTTGGTTTAGGGTTTAGGGTTTTGGGTTTGGGGTTTGGGGTTTCGGGTTTAGGGTTTAGGGTTTAGGGTTTTGGGTTTAGGGTTTAGGGTTTAGGGTTTCAGGTTTGGGTTTAGGGTTTAGGGTTTAGGGTTTAGGGTCTAGGTTTTGACAACATTAAAAATAACGTATATTCATAAAGACCATATTCGTAAAAATAACACTACCGACATACACGAAAAGTCATATTTAAGTGATTATTCGGGGCGAATGATTATTCCATAAACATATAAATAAATGTTTACATATCATATCTAAGTGAACCAAAATATGTATATCTAAGTGATTTTTCCATAAACATATATTTGTAAATATATCTAAGTGAACCAAAATGTAGCCTCCATCTATCACAAAGGACACACCGTTGACGAGAGGACGACGACGGACGGCGGCGAGGATGACATCGCGGTGAGGACGACGATGGACGACGGCGAAGATGATGTCGCGGTGAGGACGGCAACGGACAACAGCGAGGATGACGTCTTGGTGAGGACGACGGTGGACGACGGCGAGGTCAACACGACCAATCTCTTTTTATCTACATGTATAAACATATATTTTGTTAGAGTAAAAAACATATATATCACATAATCATTCATTTTCTATAATCATTCATTTTCTATATATATCATTTTTCTTTTTCTATAAATATATATATGTGTATTTATAATCATTTTCTATATATATCATTTTTTTCTTTTTCTATAAATATATATGTATTTATAATCATTTTCTATAATCATTCATTTTCTATATATATCATTTTTTGTTAGGTCAACACGACGGATGACATTTATATTCATTTTCTATTTCTAAATATATCATTTTCTATATTTATAATCATTTTTCTATAATCATTCATTTTCTATATATATCATTTTTTCTTTTTCTATAAATATATATGTATTTATAATAAATTTTCTATAATCATTTTTCTATATACAAGTGCACACACTTCTTTTTTTTCTCTGCAAACACACACACTCACCACACACGTACACACTGACCAGCGCTCTGCACAGACACAAGGCGAGGCCACGGCAAGGCCACACGGCGACCGCACTGCACAGACACGGTGAGGCACGGCGAAGACGACGGCGAGGCCACACGGCGAGGCCACGGCGAGGCACAGGCACGACGAAGACGACGGCGAGGCCACGGCGAGGCACGGCGAGGAGACGACGGCGAGGCATGGCGAGGCACGGCGAAGACGACGGCGACCGCGAGAGGACGACGGCGAGGCCACACGGCGAGGCACGGCGAGGGTGGAGGGCGGCGCAGGAGAGGACGACGGCGAGGCGGACGTCGGCGACGGAGCTCGAGGAGGACGGCGGCGCGACACTAGATCGATCGGAGACGGCGAGCGAGGCGGCGGCGCTGGAGTCTGACGTCGATCTGAGGAAGGAGGAGGGCATTGTGCCCTATATACGCGGGGAGGCTTTAGTCCCGGGCGGTGACACCACCCGGGACTAAAAGACCTTTAGTCCCGGGGCGTAAGCCCGCCCGGGACTAAAGGTTTGGACCTTTAGTCCCGGGTGGGCTTCCGCCCCGGGACTAAAGGTCCCGGGTGGTGTCACTGCCCGGGACTAAAGGGGTTCTCCCGCCAGTGTTTTGGGTTTGCAGTATTTTGGGTTTTGTATTAAGTTTTCATTATATAAATATGTTGTAATGTTGTTAATTGCATAGTAAATTAAATATTAGGCATAAAATTTCTTAAAAATAGCAGTTGTATTTTCTTTTACCTTATTGTATAGTAGAAAATTTTGTAACACAAATTCTTTTCTTTTCTTATAATAACAAATAGAAATGTAAATAACAATTCATATTTTGTTAATGCAAAAATATCATGTTAAATTTAAATATTTGAAACAACTGGTTCTCGATAGGAAAATTATTTTTGTATTATCTGAACGTTAAATTTTGGGTTGTTCATCTTTTATTGGTCAAATGCGCGATAGAGAAATTAACTGTTAAATTACAATTTAATTTTAAAAGATAAATTTATGTAGTTCATATACGTTTTTGTGTCTTATTGGTCTCAAACTTTTTGTTGGGCTATCACGTGCCACGGGTGAGGCAACCAACAAGTTTGTGATTTTTCGGAGATGGTTTCCTACTTTTTCCGGTTTAATCGAATTACCGCGCACCGTCACCCAATAATTATTGGATAAACTAGGCCTCCGACTTGGAAAAATTTGGGCATCTCGTGTGGGGCATCAATTTGGCCTCCAATAATTAAAATAATGATCAGAAAAATCTAACACCTCGTGTGGGGCATCAATTTGGGCTCATATTAACGAACCATGACTATCCATAATCATTATTAATAACCATTACTATCCATAATCATTATTAACCATGACTATCCATAACTAAAATAATATAATAAATCAAGTCATTTCGACACCGACATCAACGAACCATGACTATCCATAATCATTATTAATTACACAAAAACTGTAATACATAATATTAGTTAAAGCATAACTATATATCAAGCGGGTACACTGGTGATCTTCTTCTTGACGTATGTCCCTTGGTTATGATCATGTCGCAACCAAGGAGTCTCCTTAGTATTTAGCAGGATGCTTGGATCTTTGGTCACACTGAAGGGCGGTATTCGGTCATCCCTTTCATAATCTTCTGACATGTCTGACTTGTCCTCAATTCCCACGATGTTTCTTCTTCCTGAAAGAACTATGTGGCGTTTTGGCTCTTTGGTTGATTTCTCGTCATTTTTCCCTCTTTTGGGTTTTGTAGACATGTCTTTCACGTAGAACACCTGATTCACATCAGCAGCAAGGACGAATTGTTCATCTTTGTATCCAATATTGTTGAGATCCACTGTTGTCATTCCATACTCCTTGTCAACTGTTACTCCGCCTCCGGTCGTCTTGACCCATTGGCATCGAAACAAAGGGACTTCGAAATTAGGTGCGTAGTCTAGTTCCCAAATCTCCTCTATGCGGCCATAATATGTTTGCCTCTTCCCATTTGGGTCTGTGGCATCTACGCGAACACCACTGTTTTGGTTTGTGCTCCTTTTATCTTGGGCAATGGTGTAAAATGTGTTTCCATTTATCTCATACCCTTTGTACGTGAGGATGTGCCATGATGGTTGCCTAGCCAACAAATATAGTTGCTCATCAATATTGTTATCATCCAGACATTCTTTTCGCAACCAAGTGCTAAAAGTATTCATGTGCTCACGTGTAATCCAAACTTCATTCTTCCCAGGAAATTGGGATCGTAGGAACTCCTTGTGTACCTCGATATATGGATCCACCACGAATGCGTTTTGAAGAACTGTGTAGTGCGCTTTATTGAAATAATCGTTCCCCGTACCGATATTTGTTTTCTTCCCTAGTGTTCCCTTTCCACACAACCTCCCCTCGTGCCACGATTTAGGAACACCAATCGGGTCAAGGTCAGGAATAAAGTCAATACAGAACTCAATGACCTCCTCTGTCCCATAGCCCTTGGCAATGCTTCCTTCTGGCCGAGCACATTGGTGAACATATTTTTTCAGTACTCCCATGAACCTCTCGAAGGGGAACATGTTGTGTAGGAACACAGGACCGAGAATATGAATCTCCTTGACCAGGTGAACTAGGAGGTGTGTCATGATATTAAAGAAGGATGGAGGGAACACCAACTCAAAGCTCACAAGACATTGAACCACATCATTCTATAGAGTAGCTAGTTCTAGTGGATTAATTGCCTTCTGAGAAATTACATTGAGGAATGCACATAGCTTCACAGTGGCCAGACGTACATGTGGAGGTAGAATTCCTCTTAAAGCAACCGGAAGCAATTGCGTCATAAGCACGTGGCAGTCATGCGACTTTAAGTTTAGGAATTTCTTCTCTTGCATATTTATTATTCCCTTTATATTGGAGGAGAATCCAGATGGGACCTTGATGTTGTTTAGGCATTCAAACATGATTTCCTTCTCTTCATTGCTAAGAGTATAGCTAGCAGGTCTTAAGTAATGGCGTCCATCATCTGTCTTCTCTGGATGTAGGTTGTCTCGTTCTTTCATGCGCTGCAAGTCTTGCCGTGCTTCAAGTGTATCCTTAGACTTCCCATACACACCCATGAATCCTAGAAGGTTGACACAAAGATTCTTTGTCAGGTGCATCAGCCGATCGCGTGGCGGACCTCTAGTACATGCCAATAGGGTAGCTCCCAAAATATTGACTTCTTCTTCCACATGGGTGCGTGTCCCGTAGCGTCTTTCGGAACAGGTTCACTGCCTGTCCCCTTTCCAAAGACTACTTTCACATCCTTGATCATATCAAGTACATCTTCCCCAGTTCTGTTGCGAGGCTTGCTCCGGTGGTCTATCTCACCTTTAAAATGCTTGCCTTTCTTTCTAACCTGGTGATTCACACAAAGAAATCGACGATGTCCAAGGTACACTGCCTTTCTACATTTTTTCAAATATATACTATCCATGTCATCAAAACAATGTGTGCATGTATTATATCCCTTGTTTGTCTGTCCTGAAAGATTACTTAGAGCAGACCAATCATTGATTGTTACGAACAACAATGCTCGCAGGTCAAAGTGTTCATGTTTGTAATCATCCCACACACGTACACCTGATGTACTCCATAAAAGTAGGAGTTCCTCAACTAATGGCCTCAGGTAGACATCGATGTTGTTGCCAGGCTGCTTTGGGCCTTGGATGAGCACTGGCATCATAATGAACTTCCGCTTCATGCATAACCATGGAGGAAGGTTGTAGATACATAGAGTAACAGACCACGTGCTATGACTACTGTTATGTTCCCCAAAAGGATTCATCCCGTCCATACTTAAACCAAACCTTAAGTTTCTAGCGTCTTTTGCAAATTCCGGAAATTCTCTGTCTATTGCTCTCCACTGGGACCTATCAGCAGGGTGTCTCAACATGTTGTCTACCTTACGGTCTTTTTTGTGCCATCGCACCAACTTTGCATGGTCCTTGTTTCTCAACATACGTTTCATGCGTGGTATTATAGGAGCGTACCACATAATGTTGGCAGGGATTTTCTTTTGGGGACGTTCTTCACCCTCAACATCGCCAGGGTCATCTCGCCTGATCTTATATCGTGACGCTTTACATACAGGGCATCCATCCAAATTCTCGTATTCCTCGCCATGGTACAGGATGCAGTCATTGGGACATGCATGTATCTTCTGGATTTCTAAACCCAAAGGACAGACGACTTGTTTTGCTTCGTACGTAGTGGCGGGCAATTCGTTAGGCTTCGGAAGCATCTTTTGTTTTATAATCTTTAATAATTGTCCAAATGCCTTGTCAGATACATCATTCTGTGTCTTCCATTGTAGCAACTCAAGTGTTGTACCCAACTTTTTTGTCCATCTGCAGCAGACGGGTATAGTAATTTCCTATGATCCTCTAGCATACAGTCAAACTTAGCCTTCTCCTTTTCACTTTCGCAATCTCTTTGTGCATCACGAGTGACATCACCAAGAGCATCATCTTCAGCGAGTGTGTCTTCTGCACTTGCCTCTTCTTCACCTTCCCCCATTGCAGTATCACCAAAGTCACCGTATTGAGCAATAATGTCATCGTCAGGGTCCAATTGTTCTTCTTCACCTTCTTCCATCATAACCCCAGTTTCTCCATGCTTCGTCTAACAACTATAGTTTGGCATGAAACCCGACTTGAACAAGTGTGAGTGAAGACTACTTGACCTAGAATATTCCTTCAAATTATTACAAAGGGCACATGGGCAGCACATAAAACCATTCCGTTTGTTCGCCTCGGCCACTCTTAAAAAATAATGTATGTCATCAATGAACTCTTTTGAGCGACCATCGGTATTGTATTTTCAGTGACATGTCATCGTCTGCATTATATGACATATCACATAATTATATCTCTCATTTTTATAAATAAATGAAATTATAAAATGACTTATAACATAATTATATCTCTCATTCTTATCAACAAATTTAATTTTCTAGCTCAAATTTATAAACAAGTTCATGACACTCAAATTTAGTAAGCATCACTGGTGGCATATAAGTAGTAGCAGTTGAACTTGTCTAATTAATTATTACATCAACATAACAGTGCAGCCTCATCCACTTGGCCACAACCAAAGCAACTAACAACACCAGCATATTTTTCCCACATCACAGTCCAACAAGATGGACTGCCTGCCACTCCAACCTGATAGGAAGGTAAGGTAGGGGTAGGTGCAGTAGGAATTGAGTTGATTCTTGAGTTGAAAGCCTCTAGATCTGCAGAAGCTTCTTCAAAAGACTTGTACTTTTTATGCACAGCTCCCTTAACTTTGAGGACATACTGACTGCACTCGGCCCAGCTGGTGTAAATACCTGGCTTGGTGCCCTCGAAAACATACCAAGCAGGCATCCTTCTGCATTTGTAGTTGAGCAGTAAACTAAAGTATTATATTATATATTTCTAATTTTTGTAAACAAATGATTTAAATGATCTCTATTTCTCCAAAAAAATAAACTAATTAGTCCGGTCACATTTTATAAACTAAAGTATTATATATTTCTATTTTTTATAAATAAATGATTTAAATAATCTCTATTTCTCCAAAAAAATTAAACTAAACTAATTAAACCAATCACATTTTGTAAAGTAAAGTATTATATATTTCTAATTTTTGTAAAAAAAATGATTTAAATGATCTCTATTTCTCTAAAAAGATTAAAATAAACTAATTAAACCGGTCATATTTTGTAAACTAAAGTATTATATATTTCTAATTTTTATAAACAAATGATTTAAATGATCTCTATTTCTCCAAAAAAATAAAATAAACTAATTAAACTGGTCATATTTTGTAAACTAAAGTATTATATATTTCTAATTTTTATAAACAAAATGATTTAAATAATCTCTATTTCTCAAAAAAATGAAACTAAACTAATTAAACCATTCACATTTTGTAAACTAAAGTATTATATATTTCTATTTTTTCTAAAAAATGATTTAAATGATCTCTATTTCTCTAAAAGATTAAAATAAACTAATTAAACAGTCATATTTCGTTTTTAGAGTACTAATTTGAACTATCAAGTCAATGAACTCAAAATAACTTCAAAAACCATATATATGTGTGTGGCAGCTACAAAAATGAAAAACTGAAGCCAGTAACCTTTCAAGGAGTCGTTGGCGGCGTAGATGTGATGAAATAAATCAATCTCCGGAGATGTGTTAACAAACAAAAATCACCGGAGAAGAGAGCAAACAAGCAAGCAAGTGACTGAATGAAGAAAAAATGAAGACAGGAGCTCGGGCACACGGCTGGAGGTGGAAGAACAATTCAAATATAGGGAGGGACATTTAGCTCCGGTCCTTATCCCCAGCCGGGGCTAAATTCCAACATTTAGCCCCGGCTGGATACACCAACTGGGGCAAAACCTTTTAGTCCCGGTTAGTGTTACCAACCGGGGCTAAAGATGTCAACATTTAGCCCCGGCTGGATACACCGACCGGGGCAAAACCTTTAGTCCCAGTTGGTGTTACAAACCGGGGCTAAAGATTGGTCTTTAGCCCCGGTTGGTAACACCAACAGGGACTAAAGGCCCCTCTGACAAATAAGCCGTTGGGCTGTTACCAACCGGGACTAAAGACCTTTCTAGTCCCGGGCGCAAATTTTTCCGTGACTAATGCTGATTTTGCAAATCGTCCAAAGGCCTGTTCTCTAGTAGTGTCATAACAGAATTGACAGATTTTTATCAGCATAATGCACCTCCTGCATATATGATGGATATGTTATAAAGTATAAACTACCATAAAATTTATCTAAGCTTCCATAAACAACGAGGCTAGGGCTAGGGATGAGATTAATCGTTGTCAGTGTTGACTTTTGGTGCCGCCAATAATCTATAGGCTGCACTGGCCTACAAGCTATATGCACAAGATCAGACAATTAGTCCATATTTGGGAACCAAGAACAATCTACTGAGAGATTTAGTTAGTGTGCATGATAGAACAAAACTGATTATTAATTAGCTAAAACCCCTACACGTCAAAGCACCTAGTGTTAGAGCATATATCGCCATAGGAGTGATCCGTTGTATGTGCTGTCATTTTTGCACCAGTTGAAACTTTAAGGCATCACTTTCGTTCTCTGCTTTGATTTTCGATCGGATCATGGAATCACACCAAGACTAGAGACGCATCAATTCCCAGTCTACACGTATAGCTTTAGCTAGTTCTAGCTAGAGCTGAATAAACGCTGAAACGGCTGCCCTAAGCATCTATAAGGGGCTGTTTGGTTCCCACCCCCTAGAGTTTAGCCACTAAAATTTAGTCACTAAAGTTCCAAACACCCCACTAAAAGTCATTTTTAACACTACAACTCTAGTGACCTCCACTAAACTTTAGGGGCTAAACTCTAGGGAGGTGGGAACCAAACACCCCCTAAGTAGCTACTAGTATGTAGCCTAATTCGGCTAATCGTTTAGGGCAACTTTTAGAATCTATTTCTTGCGTTAGCATCAAGGCACGTCCATATTAACCATCCTTTTCACAGGAGAACAAGGAGCAGTGGAAATGTGTCGTATATAATAGTATAATACTGTGTGGCCGACAAAAGTTGTGACTTTGAATTATTTACAGTTTTACACTTCAACATCACCGCAGACCTCAGATCGATATGTTCAAGACTAAGGAATTCATCCTACAACCTATTGTTAAACACTACAGTCTCTAACCATTGCACTACACACTTACTCATGTACATGTATAATATGCTATTTTTTATATCAACATTTCATAATCTTATTTCAAAACATGTAAATTTTAAACACATATTTAAGACTAGATAATTCTAAATAAAAAAATTGTCAATATCAATGATGTAGCTCAGATTAGTTACTATAACTTTGGTATTAACTACGTGAACATTTGAGATTGATTAGGAATTCTAATTTTTAAATTACAAAGTTTATAACCTTCGAACACATATTTAACTCTAAACAACTTTAAATGTAAAACTTTTCAACTACAAAGTTGTAGATTTTATTGATAACTATAACTTTTGTGTAGACCATGTCAACGTACAAGATCATTTGATAATTTCAAATTTTAAATTTCAAAATCAGTACACTTAAAATAATATTTTAGGACCCTAAACAGTTTCAATTAAAAAAAATTAACTACAAAGTTGTAGATCTCATCGAGAGCTATAATTTTAATGTAAAATTTATCTTTATCCTAGTTTATATGAAAAAATTATGAATTATTTTTGTTTTAGTCATTAATCGAGGCGGACACCTTAACACGCCCAACTCGGTTAACAGATTTAATGAGGCGGTCCCTTAGAACGACTGCCTCAGAAAATAAGTTATCTTAAGTTGACCGCCTCGGTTAATGCATTAATGGAGGCGGTTGCGTTAAGACAACTGCCTCGGTTAATTGAACATTAAGGGAGACGATTATGTTACAATGTCTGTTTCGAGGTCTCCACTAATGATTAACTGAAGGAGTCATTTTGGTGGCCGACCAGCGCGGCCAGCCTTGGAATAACAATGGCGGGCAAAATATAGGTACCCGCCTTTGTTAATAAAATTGAGGTGTTTTGTAAAATCAATCATGTAGTTGTGGTGGGCTCGAGCCCCGCTACTGCTATTCAAGCTTGGAAGGAGAGACTAAGGATGAAAGATTATAAGAGATAAGCCTCTCATGTCTTGTTTTTCTAGATCCGCTGCTGTTTGGAAGGGACAGGGTTGTTTGGTTGCTAGCCACACCTTGCCACACTTTACCTTAGGCAAGTTTGACCAAGTTGGCAAGTGTTTGGTTGATGACTAAGCTTAGACAAGATTCTTTTAGGCTCCACATGTCATAGAGTAGAAAAAGTGTGGCAAGATTCTCTTAGGCATGACAAATGTGGCAACCAATTTGTTTGCCACACTTCTTGTGGCTTGCCACACTTAGTTGTGGTAAACTATGGCTAGCAACCAAACATGCCCTAGATAAATATTTTTAGGGGATGGTTTGCATTATGTAATATAAATTATTAGTTCTTATGAAAAATACTATGTTTGAATTAGAATATGTATCGGACTAGCTCTCAAAATAAATGCAATTTTAAACTTTGCACTAATTAGATTTTCCTAAAAATTCGTACATATTCGAAAGGTTGCTGGCTATCAATGACGCCTTACCATAAATTAATTATTTCACCACTCACTACAGGAAACTCACGCTTTGCCGAGTGCCTGGGGCTTTGCCGAGTGCCAAATTTCGGACACTCGGCAAAGAGCCTCTTTGTCGAGTGCCAGCCACGTGGCACTCGGCAAAGCGCAAACACAAGGCAATGGAAGAAAGGCACTCGGCAAAGGCACCTCTTTGCCGAGTGCGGCACTCGGCAAAGAATGTGGCCCCGAACTGTGCCACGTGGTCGGGTCTTTGCCGAGTGCCACGTGGCTGGCACTCGGCAAAGAGGTGCATTTGCCGAGTGCCAGCTACGTGGCACTCGGCAAAGAATATGGCCCCGAACTGTGCCACGTGGTCGGGTCTTTGCCGAGTGCCACGTGGCTGGCACTCGGCAAAGAGGTGCCTTTGCCGAGTGCCAGCCACGTGGCACCCGACAAAGGTTGTGGCCCCAAACTGTGCCACGTGGTTGGGTCTTTGCCGAGTGCCAGCGCCGAGTGCCACGTGGCTGGCACTCGGCAAAGAGGTGCCTTTGCCGAGTGCCACGTGGCTGACACTCGGCAAAGAGGTGCCTTTGCCGAGTGTCAGCCACGTGGCACTCGGCAAAGAGCTTTTTGCCTAGTGTTTTTTTGACACTCGGCAAAGCCAGTTTTTAAATTACATTTTGAAGCATTAAATTAATCCAAATGAAAAAGTTTTTAACTACAAAGTTGGTTAACTTATCAAGATGAACAATTTTTGTTTTGGTGATTTTTTCATTTGACAAACTTAAAATAAATTCGTTCACAAATCTTATATATGTCTCTGGTAGTTTATAAAACTACAAGAGTGATATATAATTTTTGTGAATAATATTAGAACCACAATGTCGGATGCACAAATGGTCAAACAACCAAAATAAACTTTGTAGATCTTGACAAGTTATGAAAGTTTGTAGTTGATAACTTTTTAATTTAAAGTCATCTAGTTATGCAAAACTGCGTTCGAATTTGAAAAATTTAAAATTCGAATTTTTTAAAATATCTCGGATGGAGAGATGACCAAAATAAAAGTTGTAGATCTCGAAAAGTCATGAAACTTGGGTGTTGACAACATTTTGATTTGAAATCATCTTGTCAACGAAAACTACGTTTAAAATTATCAAATTTGAAATTCAAATTTTTATAAACGATCTCAGATGGAAAAACAACCAGAATAAAAGTTGTAGATCTCAAAAAGTTAGAAAACTTTGTAGTTGACAACTTTTTTATTTGAATTCGTTTAGGGCCTTAAATAAGCAAGTTACACTCGGTTTAGTATAATATATGGGTAACCGAAACGGATATGGAACGAGAGGTCCTGAGTTTGAATCCTGCTGATTGCGTGCAATAAAATTGCGTGAAAAATACCAGGACTTACGATTTCGAGGGAGACGGGTGGACGCTGCCTAGTCGGCCCCTCCCCCAATTTAATAAAAGTTTTTCTCTATTTTTTTTTGGATTTTTTTCGTTTTTTCGGCACTCGGCGAAGGCTTCGCCGAGTGCCCGATATTTGGCACTCGGCAAAGAACCTTTTGCCGACATTTTCTTCGCCGAGTGCCCTTTGCCGAGTGCGAGAGGCCCTTTGCCGAGTGCGGGCAGCACTCGGCAAAGCCGGAACCTCCTGTAGTGACCGGTATCTCCACCATGCTTGAAAGAGCCCTAGAGCTGGGTATACGTGACTTCAAGAAATTTTGGATCTAGAGCTTACGAGATAAATGTTTTATATATAGTTCAAATCGACTAAATAGAAATACTTAAACCACCACTTTAGTTTAGTCTACAGAACAGATGCAATATATGGATTTTGCAACTAGAGTTGTGCCAAATAACAAGCCATGCATATACTCTGTTTGGAACCTCAATTTGATGAGTGCCAGTATATTTTTTCTGATGATTATCAATGAAAAAAAAAAGTTTTCATTTGTTGATAGTGGATTGATTATGTATATGTGTGAAGTGATGTAATTGTTAGTACACCTGAAGTGGGTACGGTCTTTTTCTAACCTATAATATAGCCATTATGAGCATATGAAAGGCGAAAGCACTAGATAAAATCTGCATTTTAGACGTCGGATCCTGTCCATTCCCTGCTCATCAGCAATGGAGGAGATCTGGACCTGATGTTGTATCCTAGGACAAATTAGGGCCTGTTTGGGAGAGCTGTGCTCCCTGATTCTCCAGCTGTGCTCTCAGATTCTCTGGTGAAGTGATTCTGTGGCTAAAAGTAGATTCTCTTTGATTCTTTAGCCTAAACTCTCAAAATCAGGATAGAGAATCACTTCCCAGAATCAGGTGAAGCTACTTTTTATCAGCTCTCAACCTCCTAGTTCATTTCAGACAATCACTTCACAGAATCAGCAAAGAATCACTTCACACTAAAAAATACGTTTGGCACCCAGGGAGTGATTCTCCCTAAGAATCATGGACCTATCACCTTTTGCCAGACTCACTATTATAATGTGTGTGTTTTCACATAGAAAGTACTACCTCCAGTTTGATAAAAGAAGTTATTTTGGAAAAGATTTATGTCAAACATTAAAAATATAAATCATGAATAACTTTTAAATTGTTAAGTTTAGAGATGTAAAAATCATATAAATAAATTTGCCTTAAAAAGTATTTTCATAAAAAATATACATATACTACTTTGCAATAAATATTTTTAAATAAACAAGTGGTCAAAGTTATGTTTTAGAGACCGTGTCACTGTCCTAAACGACTTTTTTTACCAAACTGGAGGGAGTATGCTATTAATTAACTCCTCAATGTATCATTTGTACCAGAAACATGACTGAATATTGAAGGAACAAACTAGTTATGATAGTGTTCACATACATGTGACTCACCCAAAAATATTATCCATTGACATAAGAAAACCAATGCTACTTCAAAAAAACATTGAGTTTTCAAACAAGCAACAGTCATATATATATATATATATGCATTCTATTTTTATTAACCTTTCCATTTGACCATTAGTATTTGTGTCTATTTATTAGAAAATATACAGCATGATCATCATCAGTCTGAGGCGGAAAGTACAGTCACTCGGATAGAGTTCAAATGAAGTGGACTCTTATTATAGCTAGGTGTCAAGTACAATAAGTGAGATAGCTAGGCAAATAGTTGTAACACCCTAAAAATTTCTCCAAAACAAAATAGGTGAAAATGATTTTATTATGAATTTGTGAGCATTTAACCTAGGGGTTAAATAATTTTTGTTGAATTAAAATAATAGTGGCAACATGTTTATGCATTCATGCTGATGCACTGGATTTATTTGAGTGACTGATTTTTGCCAAAACTTGGTTTGAGTTCAAATTCACTTTGAAATGGTTTTGGAATGCCTTGAAATAAAATGAAAAGCTTTTTCTTTTCTCTCTTTCTCTTTTCCCCTCTTCTGCCCAAGCGGCCTGGCGGCCCAACCCGCCGGCGCTCCCTCCCTTCTTTTTTTTTTCTCCCGCGCCGGGCCTCCCTCCTCCCTTCCCCTTCGCCCGCACGGCCCACTGGCGGCCCAGCTCGGCGCCGTTTGCGCCGCCGCGCCTTCTCTCCCTCTCTCTCACTGGCAACCCGGGCCCGCGTGTCAGCCCCCTCCTCCCTCCTTCTCTGCGTCGCCGCCGAGCGCAACCGCCGCGGCCGCACGCCCCCGCTTCTCCCGCGCGCTTCTCCCACGACCCCGTCTCTCCCTCATCTCTTAAGTGGACGCGGACTCCTTCCCCGCTCCTCTTTCCCTCATTCGCCCTCTCTTCGCAGCGCTCCAGAGCAACCGCCGCCGCTCCCGAGCCTAGCTCCGTCGAGTGCGAGCACCCGCCGCCGCCATCCGGCCGTGCCCGTCTCCTCGATCCCGTCCGAGGCCTCGCCGAGCTCCCCGCCGAGGTGGTGAAGTCCCCGGGCCATTTCCTCTCGGTCCCTCGGTCTCGCATTTTTTCCCTAATCGCCGGATTTCTTTTGCGCAGTTCTCCGGCGACCGCCTCCCGTCGTTTTGCGCCGTCTCCGAGCCCTCTCTGCTGTGGTTGACGCCGCGGTGAGCCTCGCCGTCATCCCCTCTCTCTTCCCGTACCTTCCCCGTAGATTTTGGTGGCCCTAGGGTCGTAGCAGTGAGCTCCGGCGAGCTCTCCGGCCTCGGAGCCATGGCGCCGCCGTGGCGGGCTCGCCCCGCCGCCGCGCGGTTTGTTTCCGCCGGCGCAAGCGCCGCCCAACCCTCGCGCACCCCTTGATCTAATCCCATCCATCCATCAGAGATCCAAGGGTCTCAGTTGGCCGATACCCCTTCGGGGTGATCTTTGCTAAAGAAACCCCGGAGAAATCGAGAATCAACCCGCACTCCTTTTGCACTGTTCGTTGTGCCTTTGCAAATTCCCGACCAGGCCCCTGTGTTCCTTCCGATTTGAGGCGCAGTCCAGCCGGTCGTCAGTTTAATTTAAAATTCAGTTTGAATTCCGTTTTAAATTCAAATTGATTTCACTCTATTTACAGATTTGCCACTACACTAAAACGCTTATAAAATTCACGTTTTAGCTCCGTTTTGACCCGTTCAAGTTGCGTTAGATTCGTAATTTAGTTTCCTACCTGTTTATGCCTCTGTTAGTCGGCGTAGATCTATTTAGTTTCAGAGTTTATGTTAATCTTGTTTAGGGCTTTAGAAACACCGTTTCAGCCGTATCTTTCGCATAGTAACTCCGTTTTCGGTGAACCAAAACTTGTTGTGATCGTAGAAACGCGTACTTCAGTTTTATCAAAGTTTTATTTCTGTTTATTACTGTTTGGTGTACTGTTCTAATGATAGCCTTGTTTGCATTGTGTATGTTTGCGCCTGGAATGCGTGGTGATGTTTTGTGATCGAGTAGACGGTGAGTCGGTGTGGTACGACCAGGACCCCTCTTTCAGCGACCAGCAGGAAGATCAGTCTTTCGACAACCAAGGCAAGTTAGCATGGGATCTCCTTGTTACCTATTTCACCTTCCCATTAAATTACTCATTTATGCATGTGTCCAATTGAGCAACCTTAGAGACCCACTTAGCTTTGTTATCTGTAATGTTCTTGACTCCGTGGGATCTTTGCATATGGGTAGAATGCTAGTGCCAACTGCCTTATAACTGATCCAGTCCAATGATGAATTTTGTTCTCATGATGATACGTTGTTAAACGGTTAATAAAACTTGCTGTTAGCAAAAGCTGGGATAGACAGTGCTACCATGAGTGCTATATGGCTCTGGTTTTAGCTCAGTACACTGGACTTTTTCTAACTTGTTAGCGGTAACCCGGAAGGGCGCAAAAGGGGCTTGCCACTTTGGGTGTAGGGCTGCTCCTGTTCCTATGTGTATAGCTGCGATGGCCTTGTGCCATAGGAAAGGGGGTTACTACATCTGCCTGCCAAGGAAACCTAGCGGCCCTAACATGTTAGACGAACCAACGAAAGGCTTCATAGTGTGCCCCGCCGATCTACCTCGGAAGTGGATCAAGAGGTTGGCCGCCTCGGGCACAAGGGTAACATGGCTTGTGGGTAAAGATGCACAACCTCTGCAGAGTGTAAAACTGTTATAACAGCCGTGCTCACGGTCACGAGGGCCCGGGAAACTAGCAGAACTTTGATACTTGAATAACTGTTTACTTTATATTGTTGGTATCTTATGATGTTATATTTATCTTTGATGGACAAATGGATCATGGGTTAAGGGTTCAGCACAATATTTCGTTTACCTTAATGCTAAAACCTGCCAACTTAAAAGCTAACTGCAGTCAGACAGTGTCAGCCTTTTGAGCCTCATGAACCCTGTGTTAGCTTGCTAAGTACGAGAAGTACTTACGCTTGTTGTTTATCTTTTTTTTGGGCAAAATCCCGGATGGGTAACAGATGAAGGTGCAGTTGGCGACTTCCCAGAGGACTTCTAGGCTAGCTGTTTTCCCCAGTCAGCGTTCCCTGTGGAGTAGATCTTGTTAGCAGTTCAGTTATCTTTTGTTTCGCTTGATGTAAGACTTGTGTTGATACTATCGTTATGTAATAAACAATGTGATGATACCATCTTCTTGTAATTTGTCTAACTTATGTGTGTGATTGTTTCCTGGGCACACATGAGTACTCCGCCACAATTTTATCCTTAAAATTGGCGTGTGACAAATTGGTATCAAAGCTTTGTTGACTGTAGGACGCGAGCCTAGCTAGGAAATGGCCGTTCTAACACCTTTTTGTTACCTGTTCATGCTTATTTTATTATCTTGTTACTTTATTAAAATTTACATGCTTCTTATTCTTATTCTATTATGTAAAACTATTTGTTTCCGCTTATCTTATCTTAATTTATAACGTCAGGATGCCTCGCATGAACACCCGCGCGTATCATGCCCTTTTCACCGCCAGCGCCAGCCAGCCTGCTCCCCCTGTGGTCCACATCCCCGATAGTGACGGTTCCTCCAGCTCCTCCAACACCGCCTTCATCGTGGAGGATGAAGAGTTGACCTCTACCCCGACTGTCTCTGAGGAGCTAGCAGCGCCACCACCGCCCCCTGCAGCAGTTCCTGAGTCTCCAGCTCCGGAGGTGCCAGCTCCTGAGGCGCCAGCACCTGAGGTCCCAGCTCCAGAGGCACCCGCTCCTATGGCGCCTGTCGCTCCACCAGTCGTGGAGGCACCTGCCGCTCCAGCAGCTCCTGCAGCACCGGCCTTCGTGCCAGTGTACCCGGTGGTGCACTCTCCCGCTGTTTCGTCTGCCTCAGCACCAACACCCCCTGCCTCTCCAGTAGTGCAGGTGGTGGATGAAGACCTTGGATGGACTCGTCGCTTCATGTTCAAGAAGCCTGACGAGACAGCATACTACCATAGTATGCTGGTTCGCCTGCTGGATGAGTACTACCCAGAGTTGGAGGCCAAGCTCCAGTATCACTGTGGCGAGTACACTCATCCTTTGGAGGCCACTTACTGGAAGTCCGACCTGATGGTTACAGGTTGGAATGATGTGGATCAAGCCCACGTCATAGAGTCGGCTCACAGGACTACCACCAAGCGTGGCGAAGCTCTCGCCAGCATGGAGGACGCAGCGCAGGATGCTTTCTTGCATTACCGTGGTCTGCGTTTCCAGTCTATGAGGACAGACCGCTACCGGTACCTGCCCCACAGTGACCTGGTGGGCTCGTGGCAAGCCCTGCTTCCACCTGTGGAGTACCAGGTTCTGGTCTCTACCGCCCAACATGCCTATGAAGTGCAGGGGAAGGCTGACAAGGTGCAGGATGACCTGCGCACATCACAGAAAGTGATGAGGTGTCTGGAGCGTGAAGTGGATCATCTCCGCGGTGAGCTGGGTCTTCCAGCTGTTTACAAGAAGAAGTACAGAGCCAACGATGCCCCCGGTGGAGCCCAGTAGTTTGCCTACCATGTTTAGTTATCTCGTTAGAAACGTTGTTTAAATTTCAGTTTGTGTCTGGTGAACTTTTAGTGGATGTGTTGTTTATGTTAGTGAACTATGTTTGATGGATCTTTGCTTGTGTGTGGTGAAGTGGGTTTTGTCTGTGCTTCTCCAAGTTTAAAACATATCTCTGTCTTGAATAAAGTTGTTTATCCCTTATCTGTGTTGCTGTTTTTCTGGAGCAGTCTGTGGTTATATCAGTGTTTTTCTTAATCCGTGTTCCCAAAAATTATGAAATTTTTGTGGAAGTATCTAGACTGATGTACCTTTCAAACAAATCTGGAACCAAGTCCTTATCTGTTCGGATCTGGGAGATATGCCTGTTTAAAGTTGATGTTTCTGCGCAGTCTGTCACCCAGAACAGGTTCTGTTCAACGCTGTTTTAGACCCAGATTGTGGCCGAATCTGAAAAAGTGTACTATACAAAAGTTGTAGCTGGTTTCTTAAGCTTTCCAACGATGTCTGGTTCATCCCTGTTGGATTTCTGTAGCTTGAGTTATGTCAGTTTTAGTGCGCTGCTGTTGACAAGGATGTGCACAGAAATTTTCAGCAATGTTCATTTATATCTAAATATGCTATCTATGTTGGATATAAAGGTCTAACTCTTGCGCATTTGTTGGTGAGCAGATGGCAGCAAGGGGTGGACGCAGAAGGGGCCGTGGCCGTGGGCGGGGTGCTCCTATGGACCCGCCACCGCCACCGCCGCCAGTGACCATCGAGCAGCTTATGGGGATGCAAACTCAACTGATGCAAGCCATGATGAACCGCCTGGATCAGGCGCCAGCTGCAGCACCCCAACCTCTCCAAGTCAGGGACCGTCGAGGAGAATTCCTGAAAGGCCACCCACCTGTGTTCACTCATGCCTCTGAACCTTTGGAGGCGGATGACTGGCTTCGTGCAGTAGAGAAACAACTGAACATTGCTCAGTGCACAGATTATGAGAAAGTGCTCTATGCTTCTGGGCAACTGCAGGGAGCAGCCCAAGACTGGTGGGATGCATTCATGTTCGGCCGTCCCCAAGATGCTCCAGTTGTTACATGGCAGGAGTTCAAGGAGAACTTCAGGTCCTATCATATCCTTGATGGTCTCGTAGAGCTGAAGCAAGAGGAGTTCCGCTCCTTGAATCAAGGGTCCATGTCAGTGGCGGAATACCGCGACAAGTTTGCCCAACTGTCGCGCTATGCCCCACAGGATGTGGCCCAAGACAAAGACAAGCAGCGCCGATTTCTGAAGGGTCTTTATGATGGGTTGCAGCTCCAGCTTATGTCAAATACCTACCCAAACTATCAGGCCCTGGTCAATAGGGCGATTGTTATTGACAACAAGCGGAAAGAGATGGAAGCAAAGAAGAGAAGCTTTCAAGGCCCGTCTTCGGGGAGCAACACTCGTCCCCGAACCAACTCCCAGCCAGGCTACCCCCAGAGGAATCAAGGCTCCTCCAACCAGTGGAACAGGGGACAGCAACCCCAGGGAAACCAGAACCAGCAGCGCCCTCCATACCAACAGCAGTCAGGTGGTCAGCGCTACCAGCAGCAGCCAGGAGGACAGAGGTACCAGCAGCAGGGCAGCCAAGCATCACGCCAGGGAGCACCCAACTCCGCTCCCATGAAGAATGCATCTCAGCAGAACCCCAACGCTTGCTACCGCTGTGGGGAGATAGGACACTATGCTCACCAGTGTCCCAAGAAGCAGAACCCCCAGGCCCCACAGAACCAGGCAGGAGGTCAGAAGCAGAATGCTCGCCCACCTCACTCTGGGCGGGTGAACCATGTAGCTGCCGATACTGCCCTGGATGCACCGGATGTTATGATGGGTACGTTCAGCATCAACTCAATCCCAGCAACCATACTTTTTGATTCTGGTGCTTCGCATTCCTTCATTTCTCAGTCATTTGTTAGAATGCATGGTGTGCCTTTATGTGCAATGAAAGAAACAATCATAGTAAACTCACCAGGGGGTAGTATGCCTGCAAATTTTTGGAGCCCCACCTCTAGTGTCAACTTAAGGGGGGTAGAATTTAAAGTAAAGCCTATAGTGCTGAGAACAGCAGGCATAGATCTCATCTTGGGTATGGACTGGATGAAGCAACATGGGGCTGTCATTCAGTGTCAAGAAAGATCAGTTGTTGTATCTACACCCAAGGGAGACAGGATCTGTGTGGAAGTGGTGATGCAAGAGCAGCCGACTGCCACCATAAACCAGATGGATGCTAGTGGTGCAGAGCAAGATCGGGTGGTGGACTAGTTCCCTGATGTCTTTCCTGATGATCTGCCAGGTATGCCACTTGATCGCGATGTTGAGTTCATTATTGAATTACTGCCTGGAACTGCACCAATAGCTAAAAGACCTTATAGAATGGGGGTAAATGAATTAGAAGAGCTTGAGAAGCAACTTAAGGAGTTGTAAGAGAAGGGGTATATACACTCCAGTGCTTCTCCTTGGAGAGCACCTGTGATCTTCGTGGATAAGAAAGATGGTAGCCAGAGAATGTGTGTGGACTATAGGTCTTTAAATGAGGTTACCATTAAAAACAAATACCCTCTACCCCGGATCGACGATCTATTTGACCAGCTTAGGGGAGCATGTGTGTTCTCCAAAATAGATCTCAGGTCTGGATATCACCAGTTGAAAATCCGGAACTCAGACATTCCTAAGACTGCTTTCACAACGCGGTATGGATTGTATGAGTATACAGTAATGTCTTTTGGACTGACCAATGCCCCAGCCTACTTCATGTATCTGATGAATAAAGTGTTCATGGAGTACCTGGATAAGTTTGTGGTGGTGTTCATAGATGACATTCTAGTGTTCTCTAAAACAGAAGAGGAACATGCTGAACATCTAAGGATGGTTCTGCAGAAGTTGAGAGAGCATCAAATCTATGCCAAGAGGAGCAAATGTGAGTTTTGGTTGAAAGAAGTCTCTTTCTTGGGGCATGTAGTCTCTAACGGAGGTATATCCGTTGATCCTAGCAAGGTGCAGGATGTGTTGGACTGGAACCCGCCAACCAATGCCAGTGAAATCCGAAGCTTTCTGGGTTTGGCCGGGTATTATAGGAGGTTCATTGAAGGATTCTCCAAGCTTGCAAAGCCTATGACTGCCTTGCTAGAAAAGAGTGCTAAGTTTGTGTGGTCTGATAAGTGCCAGACAAACTTCGAAGAATTGAAGAGGAGATTGACCTCAGCACCAGTCCTAGTTCTGCCAGACTTGAACAAAAGCTTCTCCATCTATTGTGATGCATCTCGTCTGGGACTTGGATGTGTTCTAATGCAAGAAGGAAGAGTAGTAGCCTATGCATCTAGACAGCTGAGAAAGCATGAGGTGAACTATCCAACTCATGATTTGGAGTTAGCAGCTGTTGTCCATGCTCTAAAAATATGGAGACATTATCTAGTTGGGCATAGGTGTGATGTGTACACAGATCATAAAAGTCTGAAGTACATATTTACTCAGTCAGATCTGAATTTGAGGCAACGCCGTTGGCTAGAATTGATCAAGGACTATGACCTGGAGGTACATTATCACCCAGGAAAGGCCAATGTCGTGGCCGATGCCTTGAGCAGAAAAACTTATGCAAATGGACTGCAAGTGGAATACATGTCAGCAGAGTTGAGAGCTGAAATGGCATATCTTAACCTATGCTTTGCCAACAATGTTGTGGAGATGACAGTTGAACCTACATTGGAGAAAGAAATCCGTGAGGGTCAATTGAAAGATGAGAAATTGCAAGAGATAGCAGAGAACATAGTGCTTGGGAAGGCACCAGGTTTCAGGATGGATGATAATGGGACACTATGGTTTGGAAAAAGGATATGTGTGCCTGAAGTGAAAGCTATCCGTGATGCCATCTTGCGAGATGCACATGAATCTGCCTACTCCATACATCCCGGCAGCACCAAAATGTACTTAGATTTGAAAGAGAAGTACTGGTGGTATGGTTTGAAGCGAGATGTGGCAGAATATGTAGTCCTATGTGACACCTGTCAGAAGGTCAAGGCTGAACATCAAAGACCGGCAGGATTATTGCAACCTATGCAGATACCCGAGTGGAAATGGGAAGAAGTGGGAATGGACTTTATCACTGGATTACCCCGCACTCAAAGAGGCTATGACTCTATATGGGTAATAGTCGACCGGCTCACCAAGGTCGCTCACTTCCTGCCAGTTAAAACCACTTATAAGGGAGCAAGGTTAGCAGAGCTGTACATGGAGAGAATTGTGTCTCTGCATGGTGTTCCGAAGAAAATAGTGTCTGACAGAGGAACACAATTCACATCTCATTTCTGACATCAGATACACCAATCATTGGGAACCAAGCTGAATTTCAGTTCTGCATATCACCCACAAACAGATGGGCAGACTGAAAGGATAAATCAGATCTTGGAGGACATGTTGAGAGTATGTGCACTTCAGCATGGGGCTAGTTGGGATAAAAGTCTGCCATATGCCGAATTCTCCTACAATAACAGTCATCAGAAGAGTCTCAAAATGGCTCCTTTTGAAGCTTTGTATGGGAGAAAGTGTAGAACTCCTTTATTCTGGAATCAGACAGGAGAAACTCAAGTGTTTGGACCGGATGTTCTTAGAAATGCGGAAGAACAAGTAAGAATGATCCGGGATAACTTGAGGATAGCTCAGTCCCGACAAAAGAGTTATGCGGATACTCGCAGGAGGGACTTAGTTTTCAAAGTGGGAGACTATGTGTATTTGAAAGTGTCACCCATGAGAAGCGTAAAGAGATTCAACATGAAAGGAAAGTTGGCACCAAGATACATAGGTCCTTTCCGGATCTTGGCCAGACGTGGAGAAGTGGCCTATCAGCTTGAGCTACCTGAGAGTTTATCAGGCGTTCATGATGTGTTCCATGTCTCTCAGCTGAAGAAATGTCTGAGGGTGCCAGAAGAGCAAGTTCCCCTGGAAGAGATCAAGATAGGAGAAGATCTCACTTATGAAGAGTACCCTGTCAAGATCTTAGAGACAGCAGAAAGAGTTACCAGGAGCCGAGTTATCAAGATGTGCAAGGTTCAGTGGAACCGATTTACAGAAGAAGAGGCTACCTGGGAAAGAGAAGAAGATCTTCGGAAATCTTATCCGCAGTTGTTTGAGTAAGCTCCAGTCGAATCTCGAGGACGAGATTCATCTTATGGGGGGTAGAGTTGTAACACCCTAAAAATTTCTCCAAAACAAAATAGGTGAAAATGATTTTATTATGAATTTGTGAGCATTTAACCTAGGGGTTAAATAATTTTTGTTGAATTAAAATAATAGTGGCAACATGTTTATGCATTCATGCTGATGCACTGGATTTATTTGAGTGACTGATTTTTGCCAAAACTTGGTTTGAGTTCAAATTCACTTTGAAATGGTTTTGGAATGCCTTGAAATAAAATGAAAAGCTTTTTCTTTTCTCTCTTTCTCTTTTCCCCTCTTCTGCCCAAGCGGCCTGGCGGCCCAACCCGCCGGCGCTCCCTCCCTTCTTTTTTTTTCTCCCGCGCCGGGCCTCCCTCCTCCCTTCCCCTTCGCCCGCACGGCCCACTGGCGGCCCAGCTCGGCGCCGTTTGCGCCGCCGCGCCTTCTCTCCCTCTCTCTCACTGGCAACCCGGGCCCGCGTGTCAGCCCCCTCCTCCCTCCTTCTCTGCGTCGCCGCCGAGCGCAACCGCCGCGGCCGCACGCCCCCGCTTCTCCCGCGCGCTTCTCCCACGACCCCGTCTCTCCCTCATCTCTTAAGTGGACGCGGACTCCTTCCCCGCTCCTCTTTCCCTCATTCGCCCTCTCTTCGCAGCGCTCCAGAGCAACCGCCGCCGCTCCCGAGCCTAGCTCCGTCGAGTGCGAGCACCCGCCGCCGCCATCCGGCCGTGCCCGTCTCCTCGATCCCGTCCGAGGCCTCGCCGAGCTCCCCGCCGAGGTGGTGAAGTCCCCGGGCCATTTCCTCTCGGTCCCTCGGTCTCGCATTTTTTCCCTAATCGCCGGATTTCTTTTGCGCAGTTCTCCGGCGACCGCCTCCCGTCGTTTTGCGCCGTCTCCGAGCCCTCTCTGCTGTGGTTGACGCCGCGGTGAGCCTCGCCGTCATCCCCTCTCTCTTCCCGTACCTTCCCCGTAGATTTTGGTGGCCCTAGGGTCGTAGCAGTGAGCTCCGGCGAGCTCTCCGGCCTCGGAGCCATGGCGCCGCCGTGGGGGCTCGCCCCGCCGCCGCGCGGTTTGTTTCCGCCGGCGCAAGCGCCGCCCAACCCTCGCGCACCCCTTGATCTAATCCCATCCATCCATCAGAGATCCAAGGGTCTCAGTTGGCCGATACCCCTTCGGGGTGATCTTTGCTAAAGAAACCCCGGAGAAATCGAGAATCAACCCGCACTCCTTTTGCACTGTTCGTTGTGCCTTTGCAAATTCCCGACCAGGCCCCTGTGTTCCTTCCGATTTGAGGCGCAGTCCAGCCGGTCGTCAGTTTAATTTAAAATTCAGTTTGAATTCCGTTTTAAATTCAAATTGATTTCACTCTATTTACAGATTTGCCACTACACTAAAACGCTTATAAAATTCACGTTTTAGCTCCGTTTTGACCCGTTCAAGTTGCGTTAGATTCGTAATTTAGTTTCCTACCTGTTTATGCCTCTGTTAGTCGGTGTAGATCTGTTTAGTTTCAGAGTTTATGTTAATCTTGTTTAGGGCTTTAGAAACACCGTTTCGGCCATATCTTTCGCATAGTAACTCCGTTTTCGGTGAACCAAAACTTGTTGTGATCGTAGAAACGCGTACTTCAGTTTTATCAAAGTTTTATTTCTGTTTATTACTGTTTGGTGTACTGTTCTAATGATAGCCTTGTTTGCATTGTGTATGTTTGCGCCTGGAATGCGTGGTGATGTTTTGTGATCGAGTAGACGGTGAGTCGGTGTGGTACGACCAGGACCCCTCTTTCAGCGACCAGCAGGAAGATCAGTCTTTCGACAACCAAGGCAAGTTAGCATGGGATCTCCTTGTTACCTATTTCACCTTCCCATTAAATTACTCATTTATGCATGTGTCCAATTGAGCAACCTTAGAGACCCACTTAGCTTTGTTATCTGTAATGTTCTTGACTCCGTGGGATCTTTGCATATGGGTAGAATGCTAGTGCCAACTGACTTATAACTGATCCAGTCCAATGATGAATTTTGTTCTCATGATGATACGTTGTTAAACGGTTAATAAAACTTGCTGTTAGCAAAAGCTGGGATAGACAGTGCTACCATGAGTGCTATATGGCTCTGGTTTTAGCTCAGTACACTGGACTTTTTCTAACTTGTTAGCGGTAACCCGGAAGGGCGCAAAAGGGGCTTGCCACTTTGGGTGTAGGGCTGCTCCTGTTCCTATGTGTATAGCTGCGATGACCTTGTGCCATAGGAAAGGGGGTTACTACATCTGCCTACCAAGGAAACCTAGCGGCCCTAACATGTTAGACGAACCAACGAAAGGCTTCATAGTGTGCCCCGCCGATCTACCTCGGAAGTGGATCAAGAGGTTGGCCGCCTCGGGCACAAGGGTAACACGGCTTGTGGGTAAAGATGCACAACCTCTGCAGAGTGTAAAACTGTTATAACAGCCGTGCTCACGGTCACAAGCGGCCCGAGAAACTAGCAGAACTTTGATACTTGAATAACTGTTTACTTTATATTGTTGGTACCTTATGATGTTATATTTATCTTTGATGGACAAATGGATCATGGGTTAAGGGTTAAGCACAATATTCGTTTACCTTGATGCTAAAACCTGCCAACTTAAAAGCTAACTGCAGTCAGACAGTGTCAGCCTTTTGAGCCTCATGAACCCTGTGTTAGCTTGCTAAGTACGAGAAGTACTTACGCTTGTTGTTTATCTTCTTTTTGGGCAAAATCCCGGATGGGTAACAGATGAAGGTGCAGTTGGCGACTTCCCAGAGAACTTCTAGGCTAGCTGTTTTCCCCAGTCAGCGTTCCCTGTGGAGTAGATCTTGTTAGCAGTTCAGTTATCTTTTGTTTCGCTTGATGTAAGACTTGTGTTGATACTATCGTTATGTAATAAACAATGTGATGATGCCACCTTCTTGTAATTTGTCTAACTTATGTGTGTGATTGTTTCCTGGGCACACATGAGTACTCCGCCACAATTTTATCCTTAAAATTGGGGTGTGACAATAGTTTTTCAACAGTGGTGAGTTACCAATCTGGTACGCAGCATCTATGCTCAACTAATAATATGCCGCACTAACCGGATGACGAAATAATATTCTGTAGGCAACCGAAAGATAAATATTCCAGGATAAAAGTGCTAAAGTGAGTGTCAATTTAATGGATGCCTAACCTAAAAAATAGTCATTATATTTCTTAACTAGCACAGGAGATCCATACTTAAACTAAGTTATCTGAGGGTAAGGAAGTGGGCAGGATGGATTCTCTGGAATCCCACTTCGAATGGTGGTGATTAATCATGACCTTGAATCCTGGAAGAAGTTACTCCATTTTAACTGTAAAGATAAAGCTGTTTATGCTCTAACCTCATGCTCAGTTGCTTAACAAATTAAGGTCCTACCACAGAAAAGGTTCACACTTAATATGCTTGTTTTGTTCATTTCATAGATTTGCATCAATGCCCCAGCAGGCTGACATTTCATATGGATTCTGTTAGCACTTATCCACTCGTCTTACATATCAGAGCAAGTGTTGACCTTAAAATTAAGTTCACACCTATTTTTAAAACATAGAACTCTCACTAATAACTGTAATTTAGGCATTTGCACTACAGAAATTTAGCAACCTGTACGTTCTTCCATGAAACATTTCAAATCATGAGAAAATAAGAAAACTGATTCTTGTATGAAGTACTATATATGAGAAAAATGAACTTGAATATTTTATATGGTTAATTTTTTTTCTCAAACACGCATAAGAGATGTGTATCAGCATATTAATAAGAGAACAAAATCTAGGGTAAGATCCCTCAAAAGAACCACACAACCCTAGACCAAGCCTAGATATTAAAACCAACAAACACGACCTTTACAACAATAGATTGACCATGATCACATATATTAAACACAAGTCGGTCAACCTCCTCCGGCATATGAGCCATGAGAAAATTGACACCTCATGCTACAGTTAAATCTCAAAGATATGTAAATTCTCCATAACTAATAGCAAAGCTCGAGTCCCACTAGGAGAAGCACCATCAAAAACAAACATCTATATGACGTTGCTTCCAGAGAGTCCAAGCACCTAGAATAACAAGCGAATTAGGCCTTTTTGAATAAGATCAACCGCTCCTCTAAAATTCTATCCTACTAGTCATTAAAGCAACATCTTCGCTTGGGTGAGCATCACGTCAGGAGTGAGTCACCTGCCTATTCAATGATGAAGTCCAGTCTCCCGAAGTAAAGAATCTGGCCAGGGGAGAAGGTTGTTCTATTGACACTGTCGGAGCCATCGAGCTTGTTAAGATGGATATATACAAGCGCACTTTCTCCTACCTAAGACATCGACGGTTAGTGTTTTGCCACTGGCATATGTTCATAAGGCTATGTGCACGTCCTATAACTATGGTTTTATATAGGTTTAGGCCTTCGAGATGAGGTATTACCCTATATATATCTTGTGTTTGTGGATGTTGATGCCAATGATCCCTTGAACTAGGGTTCCCTACCTACCTTATATATACATTGGGTAGGGTTACAAGATTGACGGCGGTTGTGGTATGTTTCCTAATTGGTTATATATATCGAGTAGAGTTTGTCTATATGTTTTGTATAGTATGCTTCTTGAGAAGATACACCAAGTCCTACTGAACTCTTATCAGTTAGATCGAGATCTGCCCACCCTTTGTCCAGATAGCCAGAGATATTCTTTCCAAGGTAATACCCTTGACCCATATAATCTACACAGTACGTGTGCAAGGTGGATTTTGGACGGGAGATTAGTTTATAGACATTCTCAAATGATGGTTTTACGGTAACGCTTTGTGACTGTGAACAGTCATCCACATAAAGTTATGCCTTCAACTTGACAACAACTAAATAAGGAGCTGCTTTTGCCACTAATATTTTTACCAAATATTAAGTAGAAACCTAGAAACCCATTGCTGCAAAACTGTATTCTAGACAATATCATATAATCAGTCAAAATCTGATTAGGACAGGGAATGGTAATAAACTGTAGACCATTTGTTGTCTTTTCCAAACAAATATGGTATCTTCAATGCAATGCATGTCCGGCCCCCACCTAGAAAATTAGAAGAACAACACAACGCCCACACCTCCTCTTTCAAAATTCGCAAAGGATTCTCAAGGATCTTTCAGATTTGTGCAATCTAGTTAGTGCCAGCAAAGTCGTTGCCTTCTTCTCTTTAATCGATATATTTAGTATGATTAGTGATGAGCTAATATCAACAGCATACTAATTGAACGAGCAATATATATATACTCCCTCCGTATCGCTTTTAGATGACGTTTTGAACAAGGTTTGAGTCAAACATTAGGAATATAAATCATGAATAAATTTTAAATTATTATTTTTAAAGATGTAAAAAGTATATAAATAAATTTGTCTTCAAAAGTACTTTCATAAAAATATACATATACCATTTTACAACAAATATTTTTAAAGAAACAAGTGGTCAAAGTTGTACTTTGGAGACTGTGTCGTTGTCCTAAACGTCATCTAAAAGCGATACGGAGGGAGTATATCCTTCGACAGCATGACCACATTGATACATATTCTCTATCTTTGTTGCCTCCATCACTTAAACCACCATTACCTTTCTTGGACAGCTACTACTACTCCACTGGAGCTGGGAATACTTGCAATTTGAAAAGTTCTCCTGTTTCTTGATGTAAAGGGAATTTGTACGCTACATGTGGCATCGATCAGAACCTTTCCCCCAAAAAAAGAATTTACATGGAAGACCTGTGATCGATGGATGCAATGAGAACACACTTATACATGTCTTGAATCAAAGCATGTATGGATCTGTTCTTTCACAAGTGTAGATTGCTATTCTCTATCTATGATGGAGGAGTATCAGGTAAATTGAAAACATGTATTCCTAGTGGAAGTGAATCATCTTTGAGATTCTATACATGCCTATTTGGTAGAGCTCCACCGCAAATCATGCATCACCTGCGATGAGCCCAAGGCCACCGCGCGCGTGGGGAAGGGGAGGAGGAGGAGGAGGAGGAGGAGGAGGAGGAGGAGAGAGAGAGAGAGAGTGAGGAGAGAAAAGATAAAGCTGGGAGGGAGAGGAGAAGAGAGGATATGTTTGTGTGTGTGAGCGTACGTAACCCAAAGTGTTGACACTCAAGTATCATAAGAAAATAATAAGATTAGGAGATATATTCGGCTCATAGTTTTGAAGACGAATTTATTTTCTGATACTTTTATCTGAAGGTCTGATGCTCTAGGTAAGATAAGCTTGCTTGTTTGATGTTTTTCGACCAGATATGTTGTTTCCGACCAGGTGTGCTGGTCGGAAATCCTGGAATAATGATGAATGAACCGATTCGAGGATCTTTATTGTGCAAGGGTTTGAAGGTCTATTGATCAGTGTGATCAATTTGGGTTGATATCTATAAAAGCCCATTGAGCCGGTTTTGTCGATTCAAAGATCGGCGAGATCAGGTTTACCTTGTTTAGTCCGGATTGGACTCTTGGATTCCATGTTTTGATGGAGTCCGGATAGGAAACTTGAAGATCGTATCTAGAGATGTTTCCTATTGGGATAAAACCAACCCCCTCTATATATATGAGAGGATCATGGTCGATTGAGGCATCCAACCCTAATCGATCAAAACCAATCTACTATCCCTTTTTACCCTTTTCCTCTCTCTACCTTGTTGTTCGACGCGTCTCCCGGCGAGGCTCGACGGCGCCCTAGGCGGCCTTGCTGGTCCAAGGGCAACCTCTACATGCTTCTCCCCGACGGGTCTTCCCAGGAGTAGTTCTAGAGTTATCAACACAGGGATTCAAAACCCTAAATCGATCGGCTCCCTGCTATCTCAGGTTGACCTGCAACCTCTTCGGGCGTTCTAGCCCTACTGGTGTGTGGTTCAGATCACTTTCGACGTCAACACACTTTTTGGTGACTCCGCTAGGGAAGATTAAGATTTCGTCTACTACCAAGATGGGCGGCAAAGACGGTGCTACGGATAAGCATAACATCGTCCGTCCTGTGGGAACTGACGAGCTCCCCGATGAGTTGAAACAACAAGCACAGGCCAAACTCGACGCCGTCCTGAAGGCTTTCCTAGAAAGCTGCTCGAAGGATCGGCGCGGCAGGGTCACTCAAGACAAAGAACTGGACTTCAGCGAGATAGTTCCTACTGTGTCTACCATGACTGCTGAAGACGCTACTAACAAGGTAAGCACTGAGGTACATGAAGATCCTTACCCTACCCATGCTAATTATTCTGCAATGTTAGTTGATACTTCAAAAACTCTTACCAATACTATTCAACATTCGTTTAAATTACTTAGTGACTGCATGGATAAGTTAGAAGGTAAAACCGTCGAACCCGAACTTCCAATCGGGCAACCACAGTTCAGCATGCCTTTTAATTCCTTAAAAGGACAGACTTCACATATCAATTTTGGGCAATTAGGGTCTGCTGAGACCAGGTGTGGTGAAGTCAGTACCTCGATGAATGCCAATAGCACCCATCATAACTCTGGTCGGACCGCACAGACCGACCAGGGGGCGGCGACACACATGACTTCAGGAGGACAGGGAACCGTATTGCCCAATCCTCCGAAATCTCCAAGTAATAATCTCATGCATAATGGTGCTCCTAACCTTGCCGAAACCAATTTTTGGGCGAGCTATAAATCGGTTTAAGGAAGAAATAACTAGGTGTCTTGAGACCAGTCTAGGGGTCCAATTTAAACCTAGTAGGACCACTTATTCTAAACCGTATCCTTCATGTTTTGATTTTATGAAAGAACCTGATGGTTGGAGGGTACCGGATTTTTATAAGTTTAGTGGCGATGGCAGCAAAACAACCATGGAGCATGTTAGCATGTTCCTTGCACAAATGGGCGAAGCCAGTACTTTAGATTATATGAATGTACGACATTTTCCTCTATCTCTTATTGGTATGGCTTTTGCTTGGTTTACGTCACTACCAGAATATACCATATGTTCTTGGGCTGAATTAGAAGAGAAATTTCATAATCACTTTTATGACGGGGTCCAAGAAACTAGGTTATCACATCTCACATCGGTTCGACAAGGACGTAGCGAGCCTGTAGTCGACTTCTTTAAGCGCTTTAAAGAAATTAAGAACCGATGCTTTCATTTGATGATTTCCGATAGAGACGTGACAGATATATGTCTTGCTGGTCTGCGTCGAGAGATCAAGGATAAGTTTGAACATTATGATTTCTTCAATGTAAATCAACTTTTGCAAAAGGTCGTTTCAATCGAATCGCGCCTTAAAGAACCTTACGATCCCCATAAGACTCATCGACCAGGAGTGCATATTGTTGAGATGAACTCTGATAGTTCGGACAATGAGTCTAAAGACTGTTATGCTGCTGAGTTTTTATGACCATCACAGAATAAATTAGTCACCTGTCCTTCCCTCAAACCAATTCAAAAGAATCGGGATGAGAAAGTGAAGTTTACTTTTGATTTCTCCAAATGTGACTAAATATTTGATGGATTGCTTAAATTCGGTTATCTTAAAATTAATTATACCTTGCCATCACCCGACGAATTGAAAAGGAGGGTTTATTGCAAATACCATAATTCTTTTTCTCATGCCACTAATGACTGTAATTTTTTTCGTTGACAGGTCCAATCGGCCCTTAATGAAGGACGATTGAGTCTTACTGAGATGCAGATCAGTACTTCTCCTTTTCCAGTTCATATGTTGGAAGCAGAGAATCCTGCTGTTTTGGTTCGTCCAGAACAGGCCGATACGACCAGAGGCAAGAATGTCGTCATCGGCGAGCTGCGGGTCGCACCGAACGTCAAGAACGATTCGGGGCGCAAGGTGGTGCTTGAAAAGGGTGATGATGGCAAAAGCAAGCTCACAATTACTGCAGGGTCAGCACGACACCTGCACAGACAGAGATATTTTGAGACCAGGCCAGCACAACAAAGACCGGCCAGGTCAGGCTCTCAGGCCGACCAGTCTGGTTCGTCCTCAAAACAGCCAATTCAGTCGGATCAAAAGGCCGACCAGATCAGGCTGACTCCTTCTAATCCCAGCGGAACTGATAAATCGACTGGTGCAGTCGGTTTAGTTGGTTCTAGTGGTTCTGCACCTTCCGGAGTACATGTCTTGCGCACATTTGTTCCACAGAAGCCCAAGTTGGCACTTGGAAGACTAATGTGGAGAAGAGCAGAGGAAAGGTTGTCAGAGAGTCGTGCACTTTCGATAAGCTCATGGCTAAGTACAAACAACAAAAGGTTGATTCTCAGGATCGGCCGTTAAAAAAAAGAGAGTCTACTCCTTCGAAGCACGGAGATGAGAGGTCTAAGCAACTGGTGGCGGCCCAAGCAGCGTCTCCAGCACCAAGAATCGCTCCTCATAGACCTCAATGGGCTCCTCCCATTTCACCACCTCCGCAATGGGGTCCTCAAGGAGTTTGGGTACCTTACCCTATGCCAGCACTTGTGTACTATTAGCCAGGATGGGGAATGCCCGCTAACCAGCCTACAAGGATCTCAGTGTTCGATCGATTGGGTGATCGACCGAGCTCTAGTAATGTAGGTTGGAATCGACCGATCATGTCAAGGACTTTGGCCGCCCAAGAGACAGTAAAGACTCAAGTATGACAAGTTTATGTGCCTAAGAGGGTACAAGATACTCCTACTGTCTCCCCGACCAAACCTAATCTTGTACTTACAATTACGATAGGTTCTATGGAGGTCCCTATTGCCAATGAACCCAAACTGATGGCAATTGAGGAACCTATTCGAGCAAAGGTTCAAGAAGCTCAAGATGCTTCAGCTGGGGTAGAGGTAGAAAAACCTGTTGAGCGCGACCCCAGATACACTCAACCCAGGTGGTGTCCTCCTGGTTTGAGTAAGACTCAACGGAGGAAGCTGCAGAGAGCTCGCTGCAACAAACAAAGGCGGGAGCCGCTTGAGAAAATGAGGGAGGATATATTCAACTAGACACATCCCAATTTCCCTCAGGGCAAGCGAGGAGGTGAAGAGCCGGCTTGTAATCAAAAGCCGACTTTGACCGTTGTGGAACTGAACAGGTCGGATCCTGAGCCGACCAGTCTGGATACCAAATCTGCTGAAGTAGCTTCATAGACAATCAGGTCGGATCCCAATCCGACCACCTCAGATCAGGCACCGACCAGTTTAGGGGTCGAGCAGTCCAAGTCAGCTACTACTGAGTTGAGAGTTGAGCCGACCCGACCAGGTTCCGAGACTAAATCAATTCTTAACATTCCAATGGGATCCGATATGTGTCCTAGTGATCCCGTTTCCTCCGCTGGTGCCGCGACTAGTAAAGAATTACCTGGGCAACAAGATGAGGAAATGGTAGATTACGAACCCTCCCCAGAGAGGGCGGAGGTCAATGTGGTTTACTTATCGGCCGACTACTACGTGGTCGGAGATGATTCGACAGCAGCGGAGTTCAACTTCGCCACGCAGACTGCGGTGTTCCAGAAGCCAGAGGATTCTGTCAATCATCTCAAACTGTTACATGTAAAAGGCCATATCAATGGTACACCGGTTCACAAGATGTTGGTCGATAGTGGGCCGATCGTAAACTTGATGCCATACTCACTTTACCAGAAGCTTGGTGGCACCGATGAAGAGCTGATCAAGACCAACATGACTATCACTGGAGTCGGGGGAGGAGATCCTATTCCAGTCAAAGAAGTCGCGTCCATGGAGCTTACCATTGGGAGTAAGACTTTGGCTACTGCTTTCTTCGTCGCCGACATTCAAGGTAGCTACAATCTTATACTCGGACGTGATTGGATTCATGCTAATCGGTGCATTCCTTCTAGTCTACATCAGTTTCTCATTCAATGGGTGGGTGACGATGTCGAAGTTGTGCACTCAGATTCATCGGCCTATGTAGCTACGGCCGATGCTCCTTTGCTCGGGGGGCATGATACTATTGCTTGTTTATCTGGTCAGGATCTTTCTGATTTCCAGTTCATTAGTGTTACTAAGGAAGGTTTTGTACCAGTGTCTTTAAAGCCGATTGACAATCGGTTCAACATTATCATGTAATTTAATGGATGCTAATGTTGATTGGTTAAAACATCGTGTTGAGCAATATCGAACTTGTAAGACCGATGCTTGTGAGCTATTGATGACTTTGATGAGCTCAATAAATTGGGCCAAGGTTTCACGTTGTTGACACAAAAATTCAATCGGTCACACCAACACACTCGAGCGCACGGTCCTCAGAGGGCATACAGAGCAAGGTCCTGACCTCCTGAACCTTCAACGGGTGGTGGTGCCGAATCTCGGTGAGATCGACTTTGGGCGTGCCAGTCAATTTGACCTGCAATTGACAAGGAGAAGAAAAAAATTGTCAAATTGTGGAACCTGCCGGTTTGGTGTCAGACAGTTCCAAATTGTACGGCTCTGATATAGCCACTTGTTATTAGGATATTGACTACCAAGTCAACTCCCAAGAGATTGCATGAAGGCATTGAAAAAGAAATAAAGCAAAACAGCTATGATATATGTAAAGAAGCATTCGGGTCAGACAAACAACCGATGAGCTTAGACATATTAGTAGAATAAAGATCTATGTGTACGTCCAAACGGCGTGAAAACAACGTATCGACTAATTGTATAGGCAATTCTATCTGTCAACAGTGGGATGTTTCCATACAGCCATAATAACAAATAGATCGATAAAATAGTTTAAACATCAACAGTGGGATGTCTCCATGCAGCCATAATGATGATCAAACTAGATCACGTCCAATGCAACAAGCAGATACGTTGATTCCAAGCAGTCTAAAGGCACACATTATGAAGGAAGCATAACTGGATCGGCTATTTTAGCCGATACAGGGTCCATGAGGCACGAACAAGATCTATCCATTAGAATCACAATTCGATCTAAGATCATGCAAAATCTAATCTACCATATATATCAGTGGGGTTCGGAAATACAGCCATAACAGATATGCAAGATCAAAATCTACTTGTTCTTAGATCAAAATCATAGTTTTATCGGATATCTCAAATGCACAACATGTAACAATCAAGATTGACAAAATAGTCGATGAGAAGCTTGAATCAGCTATTTCCATCATTGTGAGCGTGTAGAACCTTAGGATAGCTGAACCTAAGCATCTTTTAGGCTTAAGCCACTTTGTCAATCTTGATTGGGCAAGATGTTGTTTAAAACATAAAGAAACAAATTAAAACATAAAACAACATCGGTAACTTAATGAATCTATTAGCTTGCCAAACCAATAGAGCCGATAACTAGTCAAGATCGACTAAGGTAAGAGATTGATCAGAGTCAAGACAGTCTTACAAAAGACGAACTTGGACCGATAACTAGCCATGTCATAGCTTAACAAGAGTTTGGTCAATGCCAGATACAGCCTTATCGTACAATGACACGAACCATTGGTGAAACTTACAAGCAAACCGGAGGTCGGTCGAAGCTGATGCAGCCCTGCCTGATTGAAGGTCTCACCGAGATCTACGTTACTCCTACTCCTAGGGTTTTGGCCGGTGGCCGGTATTTTGATTGATTGGATGATGTCCTACAAAATCCGGGTTTCTAGCTATTTATAACTCGGTTGACTCCTGTTCTAACATGACTAGGTTACACAACAAAAACAAAAGACGACCCGGACTTGAGCTTCCTGGCCGAGCCCGACACGTCTTTGAAGCCCGTCATGCTGGTCCATACGAATCCTCCTGGTCACGCTTGAACCCATATAAGCTTCTTTATTCTTCTGGCCGATCTTTTCCTTAATAAACCATTCATTTTGTGCTTACAAAATAATAATATTTTTGGTCCAAAATCTGGTGTAAACACATGCCCCCCAATTTTGGGATGAAATTTATTTCATTCTAAAAATGTCATTCCTTTCCTTGTGGTCCGATCGACTAATTTCTCCTTAGTCGATCAGCCGAGTCTTCTTCCCAACCGTTATTCCTTTCTCCCAGGGCCATTCTCAAACCCTAGTTTTTGAAGAAGTCTGCCGCCACTCAATTCAAGCAAAATCTTTTGAGAACTCAAGTTCAGTGTTCCCGCGAATCAAATGGCGACTCAAGATTCCATCCCTAAGGTAAAATTTGGGCTCCTAGCATCTCCCCTTTCTGATGATCTTCTACTTCTGCATTTCCCTCATATTCTGAATTTTCAGGCGCTTCACGACCAAATCCTTATCCCAATTCAGGATGGTCCAAATGATTTCTTCCTCGGCCCAGTAGGCAATCTTGATCCTACCGAAGCCATCACTGCTGAAACCTAGAGAATCCCCTTCAAGAATTCGGATCTTGCTTCAAAGCATTAGGGCAAGACCCCTTTCAGGAACTGGCCATCAATCATCATAGGCTGGAGAGATTGGCTAATCAAGGTAGAAGCTAAGAAGAAACCAGACTGTATCCTTCGCAGTTTAGACCAGTGCATCACTTTGTCTCTGGCGGATATAAAAAGGAACGAGCCAATGCTGAAGGCTGCCTGTTATTTTTGGTCTGGAACCTTCAATGCTTTCATGTTCAAGAAGGGACCCATGACTCCAACTCTAGCCGATGTGCATATGCTGACCGGCTTAAACATCACTGGATCAATCAATCCCCACAGTCTTCAAATTAAGCCTTCCATCAAGCTGGGAAACCCCAAAACTGGTGGCTGGTCTAGTTATATATCTTCATTCAACACCCCTCAGTCTAGTGTTTCAGAGCGAGAACACATAATCTTTCTAAACATGTGGCTGGAGAAGTACTTATTCTGCGGGCAGAGCTGCGGCCCAACTTCAAATTTTCTGGCGCTAGCAGAAAAACTACCTGTGAACTCAGACATACCTTTGGGAAAGTATCTCCTGGGTGCCTTGTATAGTATGTTGAATAAAGTAGCCCAAAGCTTGATGGAAAACAAAGGCATCCCATCAATGACAGGTCCCTGGTGGTTGCTTCAGCTCTGGCTCAATCTCCATCTCCACAAACTGATCACCCCAGACCTGAGGACCTTATCCTTCCCAAAATTGTATCCAGACGGCCAAGAAAAGCTACTGGCTGATGATGCTAAAATGTGAAGATGCACCTCATTTGGAGAAGCTGCCGCCATGATATTCATTGATGAATCAGTCAGCTTTTTCTTTAAGATTTTCTACAAAGGATTCCCTGCAGCCATCTTTGACTGGTTTCAATACCCAGACATTGCAGACTTTGAGGATCCATATACCTTCAGGTTCTAGAGAGAATGTGATGATGAAGGTCTAAAGATCTTGTGCCAAATAATGAAACCTTGCCTCCTGCCCACTGAAATCAGGCATGGTAGGGAAAAACCTCCTATATCCTATGAATTCTACCACCCTGTCATGGCAGCCAGCGGCAAATAGGTTTTGGCCAAGTGCCCCCATCTCTCTATTTTGCTGATAAGCTTAGACCAAGGGAAGCAGTAGACTCTGCCTTATAATACAATAGAATATTTCAATTAGAGCAATCTATTTCCCTGAAGATGGTTAAGGAATGGAACTGTCGTCCCTTCTCATCCTCTTTCCAAAACTGGTGGGAGCAATGGGCTATTCATCTCTTTAATGAAGCTGTGGCCACCTATTGCCTTAAGTTGAATTCAGACTTCCAAGTAACCGATGAGGTATGACTCAATTTTCTCAAGTTACATATCCTTACCATCTGTCTCTCTCTGATATTAAATGCTTGCAGGATTTGGTCACCTTGAACCCCCCAAAAATAAACTACAACGTATGGTGTCCAAATCCAAGGATTGGTTGTAATGATCCTACCATCAAGACCTTGATGAAGAGGAAAGTCTCTGATGTCCCAGATGATCAGACTCTTAGCACCTTCATAAAGGAAGTTGTCTCCTCCAAGAAAAAGAAAACTGACAAGCCAACTGCTAAGGTCATATCCAAGAAGAAGAAGAAGGACGCTTCTGTCATCAACCAATCCTTGATTGAAAATGTCAATATAGAAGTAAGAAAAATCTGTCTCCCCCTGCTCTCATCACCAAGTCTGTAACTCCTTCTGTCTTTTAATTTCTAGGAGCAGACCGACACTCAGAACATTGAGATACCTCAGGACTAGGTTGATACTCAAAATGTCGAGTCTGAAATGCTTCCTCTTCCTGACATTGATCAAAGGCCTCCTCAACCAGGTATACCTTTTAGTCGATAACTTCATCTTCCTTAGAGGATGACCTTTGAAAACTAATGAAGATTTCTTTCAGATGCACTCCCTGAGCCTTCTTCAATTATCCCTGAGCCTCAAATCATCCCATCTGACCAGGTGCTTTAAACAACACCACTTCTCCTTTCAACATCTTCCCATCTATGATTATTTATACATCTATCTGTGCAGGAGAAAGGAGAGTCTTCTTCTCCAATTATCCCCTTCAATTTGAAATATTATATGGATGAAGAGGAAGCTTCTGCACCAATATCACCAAAAGATCTATCTGAAGAAGTCAAGACTCGGCTTCAAACACTAATCCCCTTTCTGGAGGTTGATATAGCCGACTTGGTGCAAGATTCAAAAGGAATTAGGGATATTCTTGATCTGATTAAGGATGATATACCAGAAGACCTGAAAGAAACCTTATCTTCTGTTGCCCATGTAGAATTCCTTGGGTCAAAACTCTTCAAGGCCAAAGCCAAACTCAGGGCACGTGAAGCTCAAACACATCTGCCAGCACATGAGCAACACTGTATCTCTGACATGGTTGCTGCAAAGAACACTATAGATCAACTAAATTTAGATTCCACTGTTCTTATCAGCAACCTGTCATCTCTAGAAGCCAAGAGGGATCAGCTGCTGAGCAGGCTCCAGGCCATCAATGAATAGATCAAATCAAAGAAAGAAAGTTTGGACAATATTCCTGTCGCTCTTCATGAGCAAAAGAAAAAGATAGCATTTCTCCATGGTAAGCTTCAGAACATCAAAGCCAAGAAAAAACCAATCTCAGGTTCTATCGAAGAAGATCAGAAGGAGATTGATGACATAGACGCCATCCGTCTGAATGCTTTGAATGTACTAAAGTCCATGTTGAACATATAATTCTGCTTGTCTGTAATCCTTCACTCATGATCCTTTCTTGTAAACATCATACATTCCATTATTTGGTTAGTATTAAGATACTTTATCAGCTATTCCTTAGCCGATATTATCCATTCGTTTCACCCTTCACCACATAGCCGATCAGTATTAAGAATGGCTCTTGCGTATATTAGTCAATTCGCCTTAGGATCTAGATCTGAGGGCTCTCAAACTCAACGTCTATTTGCCTCCTCTCTTTTTACTTATAAATACGAAACGTCGGCTTCTCGAACACACCACACACATCGCCTTACTCTTCGGCCTTTGCTCTCCTCAACCGGCGACTACTCTTCTTCTCCGAACAGTAATCAACACTAATGGCCGACAATCGTGGCAAGCGCCCTGCTGAGGAGTCGGAGTCCATTGACGGCCCTCCGGCTACCCGCCGTCGTGTGCTCGGGTAATAACCTCTTCCTCAATGATATTTCTATGCTCTGAAATTTCTTATTCATCCGAGGAAAACCCTAACTTCTTTCCAGCCCTTCTCCTCCGGCGGACGGCCAAGGCCCTAGTCAGCCCCTGTCGGGTCACGGGTTGGCATTGGATGATGACGCCTGGGCTTTCATCCGGGGCTAGTCCGACACCCGACGCCTCCTCGAAGAAGAGCGTCGTCGAACCGCCCGTGCTGTGGAGGAGCGAGAGGTCCTCCGCGCTCGCCTCAACAGTGTTCTGGAACACCTAGAGGCGTCTGATGCCAAGGTCGTTGGTACATTTTCTTCACATCCTTCGATTTCATTATCTTCAATCACCTCCGCATAACTTCTCTAGTCAATTTTTGGTGATCTGTTTGCTGGAACACTTCAACCGATTCATTTTTATATAAATCGGCTGCCTTTTAACCTTGATTTCTTTTCGTTTAACCACAGAACTCCAACATCAACTTGACTGGCTCCCAAGGCGGGCTACGGCTTTTGTGAACGCCCGAGGAGAAACTCTGCTGGCACGCCTCGAGGACGTTGGGACGCGCATCAGGGAGTTGGCCCTCCACGCCATCTGCCACGGCGCTACCTACGCCCTCGCCGGAGCCGAACTCAGCGGTGCTGAGATCTCCAGGGAAGTCTCTCCCTCCTTCGTCGGCGCCAGGACGAGGGAAGATTTCAGGCAGCTGGTGGAGGAGTTCCAACCCCTGGGGCTCGCCGTGACGGAGGTGTCGCACCGGGAGGACCTCCTGAACAAGCTGCATTTAGATTAGTTTTGTTTTAATGTTCCCTTTGTAAATCCGGCCTTTTGGCCGAACAAACTGAACAACGATAAGCCTGTTCCTGCATCGTCAGGCTTGAATAATCTTGTTAAATATTTCTATTTGATGTCCTCTGTGTTGTCACTGAGTTTCCAAAATTCTCCCTTTGACTTATTTCTTCTATTGAATATTCTAAAGGCGATACTTTCTTAGTATCGGCTATTAATTGGATACCAAAAGACGATACATATATATGGGCTATTTCTGTTCTGAAGGCGATATCGGCTATACATTTAATCAAAACGATTTTTGCTTAAACTCTAAAAGAAATAACCTTGACCATTTTAACACTACATCGGCCTTGGCTCGTTACAACTATTTGCGCCGATGCAAATCCTCGTCAACCAGGTTAATCCTACTAAAAATATTTTTGAAGCCGACTGCTTAGATCGGTTGTTGACTATCATCAGTTGTTTTGAGAAAGTATTCTTCAAGAATATTTCCAGAAAAGCACTCCATGCTATCAAAGTTCCAAACATCAGGTTCTGAATAAGCAACACTAACAGTTGAATCGACTGGTACCACTTCCACAGTGTCGCCGATCCACTGAATTACATTCTGATGCATGGTAGATGGAACACAACAATTGGCGTGGATCCAATCCCTTCCAAGAAGCACACTGTAGGATCCTTTTGCATCGACCACACAGAAAGTAGCCGGCATACTCTTACTGTCAATCGTCAACTCAACACACACAACACCTTTAGTAGCCGATACGTTGCCAGCAAAGTCGGTCAACCTCATATCGGTCTGAGTCAAGTCTTTCGTAGTCTTGCCAAGCTTTCTAAAGGTGGCATATGGCATCAAATTAACAGCTGCCCCTCCATCAACTAACATCCTGTTTAGAGGCCTTCCATCAACAAACCCTTTCAAATACAAAGCTTTCAGATGGGAATATCTCACGGGGTTTTGAAATGTGGCCTCTTCTTCTTGATAGATCCACTGAGCAATTTCTTCTTCATCATCAGATTCTTTTTCATGATCAGAGGATCTAAATTCAGTAGGTAGCATGAACAGAGCAGCGATATTAGCCGATGACTCATCCTTACCGGCTACTTGTTTTACTTGCCAGACTTTGGGTTTCTTCTTCTGAATCTCATCATTCCTTAGTCTTTGAACCCATCGCTTCTGGCTTCTGGTCAAGCCACCAGGACACCATTGTCCCTCTTGCCAAGGATGATCATGATCGGTTAATCTTTCTCCAAGCCGATTATGAACATTTTCATTTTTTATGCGCCGATCTGTCTTTTCAAATCTTAACCTTTCATTTACAGATCGACGGTTGTCTCTCGACTGCCTATACTTCCAATACTGATCACTGCATTCCAGGCAATTACGAAGAGTGGGGAGCTTCAGTCCTTCATTCCAACAATATCTGAAGAAAGGGCAGTCTCAGTGATTCTTTTCTTCATCCCTGACACGCCTTTCTTCTTCACGAGACCTTCTATACTCTTCCTCTTCAAGCCACTCTTGATACTCTTGCTCATCTCTTTCTCTTTGCATTTGGCTACTCTCTTTCTGACGTTGCCATTTGTTCAATAAGATTCTGACAGTCAGACATCTTCTTGCTTCACCAGCCTTTGAAGTTTTAGGTTGATCACACTGATCGGTATTCTTTTTTCCTTTCATTTCCTGATACTCCCTGGCTGTTAGCAGTTTCTTTGGATCAACCGTCCCAGTTGCCTTGGCTTTGTCAGAAGTCAACATTTTGATCTCACCACGAGGTACAGGAGCCACCATATTCTGTGGAAAAGGATGGCCATTGATGCTCATGCCCTTGGCCTTTTCTAGGCCAATCCTTCCTTTAACGATAGCCCTCTGGATCATATCTCTGAAAACTCAGCAATCGTTAGTAGTATGGGTACCAGAATTATGAAATTTGCAGTACCTCTTATTTTTGAGCTCTTCAGCCGATGGGATACTGTGATTCCCAGTAAACTTGATTTGACCCTTCTCTAGCAAGTAGTAAATATTTTGTCGGCTTTAGTGATGTCAAAGCTATATTTTACATCTTTCTTGGTACTTTTAGCCTTTGCCCAAGGTATGTACTCGTTATTCTTCCAAGCCGAGTCCACAGCAGCCACTTCATCTTCACTCTCATCACTTGAATTATTGTCTTCTTCTTGTAGAAAGAAATGACTCTCTGTATTGTAGGCTTTCTTGGGCTTAAAAACTTGATTGTACCGATTCTGAGCGTCAATATTTGCCACCTTCTTAGCTCAATCGGTCATATTGTTACAACCAAAGCTGATTTTTTTCTCTGATGGCAGGTATCAGCCCCCGAATTGCAATGCTGACAACTTCTGAATCTGGCAATGATAAGGTATAGCACTGATTTTTAACCTCTCTGAATCTCTAAAGATACTGGCATCCAGATTCATTATTTCCTTGCCTCGTATCGACTAAGTCTATAAGGCCTTTTTCCAATACCCTAGAGTCAAAGTATTTATGGAACTTGTCTTCCAAATCCTTCCAGCTCTGAATGGAATTGGGTGACAGAGATGAAAATCATGAGAAAGCTGAACCAGACAGGGATAAAGGAAATAATCTGACTTTAAGTGTTGATTCATCACCAACTTCACTGAGCTGGACTAAAAACTGAGTAATATGTTCCATGGTCGTCACTGAGCCAGTTCCTGTGAATTTGGTAAAATCAGGGATTCTATATCTTGGAGGAAGAACAACCAGATCAAACCACTCCGGATATGGTTTCTTGTAACCAGTCATCGTAGATTTTGGCGTTAAGCCAAATTGCTTTTGAACCAAGTCAGTGACCTGACTCATCAGCTGATCAATTTGATTCACCGGCCCTTGATAGCCGATGTTCTGCCCCCCCCCCCCCCCGGGAAGGCATTGCCATGATATCCGGGGTTCTCCTGAGCATCCAAGGTATAAAAATCTGAAACATAATGATATCCAGGAGGAATATCACCAGGTGCCACATTCCCTTGATACGGTGGTGCATTGAAATCTCTAGTAATGCTCCTTGCATGGGGAGCTATTTTTGTAGCCGATGAGTATATGTTATTACTCATATTCGGTTGTTGCATTGGCTGCGGTGTCATGCCCCCAGGGCTGACAATCATTTGGTTTTCATTGCCATTAGGGCGTTTGATCTGTGGTCCACCAGAAGCTCCTTGATTATTTCTAACGGTATATACTGGACCTCTTCTATCATTGCCTAAGTTGAAGGCTTCTTTAATGGCATTTGTGAGACTGTTGAGGAACACTTCATTGTGATTCATCAGGGTGGTAGACATTGCTTTGCTGATTACTTCTTGCATAACATTGTGTTGTATCTGGATCATTGGATCTTCATGCCCTTCCAAGATCACCCTTGGAAGATGAGTCTTCTGAATAATCTTTTTGTCTCCAGTCTTGCTGAAGCTCAGCAAACACATACCCCGATATTGCTCAACAGTCTGTTCTATTAAGCATCGGACTTCATCTGGAAGCTCATCCATTGTCACATTCAATACGTCTTCGTTATTGATTGTCATGATCAGACGATTGTGTCCCATCGGGCGTGCCAAAAGAATGTGTTGACACAAAAATTTGGTCGGTCACGCCAACACACTCGAGCGCACGGTCCTCAGAGGGCGTACAGAGCAAGGTCCTGACCTCCTGAACCTTCAACGGGTGGCGGTGCCGAATCTCGGTGAGATCGAATTTGGGCGTGCCAGTCAATTTGACCTGCAATTGACAAGGAGAAGAAAAAAATGTCAAATTATGGAACGTGCCGGTTTGGTGCCAGACAGTTCCAAATTGTACGGCTCTGATATAGCCACTTGTTATTAGGATATTGACTACCAAGTCAACTCCCAAGAGATTGCATGAAGGCATTGAAAAAGAAATAAAGCAAAACAGCTATGATATATGTAAAGAAGCATTCGGGACAGACAAACAACCGATGAGCTTAGACATATTAGCAGAATAAAGATCTATGTGTACGTCCAAACGGCGTGAAAACAACGTATCGACTAATTGTATAGGCAATTCTATCTGTCAATAGTGGGGTGTTTCCATACAGCCATAATAACAAATAGATCGATAAAATAGTTTAAACATCAACAGTGAGGTGTCTCCATGCAGCCATAATGATGATCAAACTAGATCACGTCCAATGCAACAAGCAGATACGTTGATTCCAAGCAGTCTAAAGGCACACATTATGAAGGAAGCATAACTGGATCGGCTATTTTAGCCGATACAGGGTCCATAAGGCACGAACAAGATCTATCCGTTAGAATCACAATTCGATCTAAGATCAGGCAAAATCTAATCTACCATATATATCAGTGGGGTTCGGAAATACAGCCATAACAGATATGCAAGATCAAAATCTACTTGTTCTTAGATCAAAATCATAGTTTTATTGGATATCTCGAACGCACGACATGTAACAATCAAGATTGACAAAATAGTCGATGAGAAGCTTGAATCAGCTATTTCCATCATTGTGAGCGTGTAGAACCTTAGGATAGTTGAACCTAAGCATCTTTTAGGCTTAAGCCACTTTGTCAATCTTGATTGGGCAAGATGTTGTTTAAAATATAAAGAAACAAATTAAAACATAAAACAACATCGGTAACTTAATGAATCTATTAGCTTGCCAAACCAATAGAGCCGATAACTAGTCAAGATCGACTAAGGTAAGAGATTGATCAGAGTCAAGATAGTCTTACAAAAGACAAACTTGGACCGATAACTAGCCATGTCATAGCTTAACAAGAGTTTGGTCAATGCCAAATACAGCCTTATCGTACAATGACACGAACCATTGGTGAAACTTACAAACAAACCGGAGGTCGGTCGAAGCTGATGCAGCCCTGCCTGATTGAAGGTCTCGCCGAGATCTACGTTACTCCTACTCCTAGGGTTTTGGCCGGTGGCCGGTATTTTGATTTATTGGATGATGTCCTACAAAATTCGGGTTTCTAGCTATTTATAACCCGGTTGACTCCTGTCCTAACACCACTAGGTTACACAACAAAAACAAAAGACAACTCGGACTTGAGCTTCCTGGCCGAGCCCGACACGTCTTTGAAGCCCGTCATGCTGGTCCATACGAATCCTCCTGGTCACGCTTGAACCCATATAAGCTTCTTTATTCTTCTGGCCGATCTTTTCCTTAATAAACCAGTTGTTTTGTGCTTACAAAATAATAATCTTTTCGGTCCAAAATCTGGTGTAAACACACGTCAGCCGACCCTTTAGAACAAGTTGATATTGGGGATGGTTATGTGCCCAGGCCGACCTTTGTAAATCAGAACCTTGAAGTCGATTATAAATTAGAATTAATCGCGCTTTTGAAGGAGTATGTTGATTGCTTTGCATGGAATTATACGGAGATGCCTGGAATAAGCCGAGAACTTGTTGAGCATCGGCTTCCTATTAAACCGGGGTTCAGGCCTTTCAAGCAACATTGTAACACCCTAAAATTTTCTCCAAAACAAAATAGGTGGAAAATGATTTAATTATGTTTTTGTGAGCATTTAACCTAGGTTTAAATAAATTTTTGTTGAATTAAAATAATTGTGGCAACATGTTTATGCACTCATGCTGATGCACTGGATTTATTGAAGTGACTGGTTTTGTCAAAATTTAGTTTGAATTCAAACTTCTTTTGGAATGGTTTTGAAATGCTTTGAAACAAATGAAAAAGGAATTCATTTCCTCCCTCTCTCCTTTCCTTGTTTTCGGCCCGATTGGCCTGAAGCCCAGCCCGCCGGCGCCCTCCCTTCCCCTCTCCTCCCCGTTTCCGCTGGGCCTCCCTCCTCCTCCCTCTTCTCTCCGCGCGGCCCAACTGGCCGGCCTGCTCGCCGCGCCCGCGCAACCGTCGGCCCGCGCGCGCGCTCCCTCCCCTCCTCTCTCTGACGCCGCTGCCCCACCTGTCAGCGCCTCTCTTCCCCTTCGCGCACGCGCTCGAGCACAACCGCCGGCGCCGCATGCTCCGCTTCGCCCGCGAGCCCGCTCCCACGATCTCGCCCTCCTCCTCATCCATATAGCGGATGCGCCGCCTGCCCCGCTCCACTCCTCGCTCAGTTGTCTCTCCCGCAGCGCCGCGCAGAGCCACTCCGGAGCCCCTCCACGCCATTGCCGCCGCCGCCGTGCTCGCGCCGTCGTCTCACTGCTCCGCCGGCCGATTCGACACCGCGGGAGCTCCGCACCACAGAGGAGGTGCCCCCTAAACCTTTTCCCTCGTTTCCTTGAACTTGGAGTCGCTCTAACCGCCGTACCCGTGAGCAGGTACCCCGCCGGTCGCCGTGCTCCGCCGTTCGCCGCGGACTGCCACCTCCGAGCCTCCCCTCCGTTCGTTTTTCCGCCGTGGTGAGCCCCCTCGATCTCCTCTATCTCTCTGTTCGCTTGGTTTGGTCGGAGGCGGGCTTCGCGGTCAAGTCCGCGAGCTTCCGCGTCCCGGCCATGGAGAGTGCGTGCCCGGCGTCGCGACGCGGCCACGACGTCGCGGCCCGTGCCCTGCCCGCGGCGCGCCGTCGGCCGTCCCGCGCGCGCAAACCCCCGGCGTCTAATCCACACCGCCCATCGCCGATCCGACGGCCCGTAGCGCTCAATACCCCTTCGGCCGACATCTTTCAAAAAGGCCCTTATAATTACTTTATCCTCAACCCGCGCTCCCTTTTTCTACTGTTACCTGAGTCTGTGAAAACTTCCGTCTAGGCCCCTGTGTTTTGGTCGATTTGAGGCGCGGTCCAGCCGTCTGTAAATTCGATTTAAAATTCAATTTAAATTCCGGTTTCTATCCAAATGCAATTCAGCCTATTTACAGAAATGCCACTACCTTGTTTTGCTTATAAAATTCACGTTTTAGCTCCGATTTGATCCGTTCAAATTGCGTTAGCTTCGTAATTTAGTGCTCTATCTGTTTATACCCCTGTTAACCTGTTTTGGACAGTTTAGCTTTAGGGTCCAAGTTAATCTTGTTTAGGGCGTTATATATACCGTTTCGGCCGTACCTTTCACACCGTAACTCCGTTTTCGATGAACCAAAACTTGTTGTGATCGTAGAGATGCGTACTTCAGTTTTATCAAAGTTTTATTTCAGTTTAATACTGTTTGGTGTATTGTTCTAATAATAGCTCTGTTTGCATCGTGTATGTTTGCACATGGAATGCGTGGTGATGTTTGTGACCGAGTAGACGGTGAGTCGGTGTGGTACGACCAGGACCCCTCGTTCAGTGATCAGCAGGAGGATCAACCTTTCGACAACCAAGGCAAGTTAGCATGGGATCTCCTTGTTTACCTATATACTTTACTTTAATCACTCATTCATGCATGTGTCCAACTGAGCAACCTTAGAAAACCCACTTAGCTTTTTGATCTGTGATGCTCTTGTTCCCGTGGGATATATGCATGTGGGTAGCTTTGCTAGTGCTAACTGACTTATAAACGATCCAGTCCAATGATGAATATGTTCTCATGATGATACGAGTTAAATGGTTAATAAAACTTGCTGTTAGCAAAAGCTGGGATTGACAGTGCTACCATGAGTGCTATATGGCTCTGGTTTTAGCTCAGTAAACTGGACCTTGTCTAATATGGCAGCGGTGACCCGAAAGGGCGCAAAAGGGGCTTGCCACTTTGGGTGTAGGGCTGCTCCTGTTTCTATGTGTATAGCTGCGATGGCCTTGTGCCATAGAAAAGGGGGGTTGCTACATCTGCCTGCCAAGGAAACCTAGCGGCCCTGACCAGTTAGACGAACCAGCGAAAGGCTTCATAGTGTGCCCTGCCGATCTACCTCGGAAGTGGATCAAGAGGTTGGCCGCCTCGGGCACAAGGGTAACACGGCTTGTGGGTAAAGATGCACCACCTCTGCAGAGTGTAAAACTGTTATAACAGCCGTGCTCACGGTCACGAGCGGCCCGGAAAACTAGCGGAACTATGAAACTTAACATTTGTTACTTTATGTTGTTGGTATTTTATGATGTCATATCTTACCTTTGTTGGACAAATGGATCGTGGGTTAAGGGTTAAGCACCATATTCGTTTACCTTAATGCTAAAACTTTGCCAACTTAAAAGCTAACTGCAGTCAGACAGCGTCAGCCTTTTTGAGCCTCATGAACCCTATGTTAGCTCGCTAAGTACGTGGAGTACTTACGCTTGTTGTTTATCTTCTTTTTGGGCAAAATCCCGGATGGGTAACAGATGAAGGTGCAGTTGGCGACTTTCCTGAAGACTTCTAGGCTAGCTGCTCCCCCAGTCGACGTTTCCCTGTGGTTTAGTTTGTGTACCAGTTCAGCGATCTGTGTTTCAGTATGATGTAAGACCTTGTTTTGAGTACTATCGTGATGTACTAAACAATGTGATGATGCCACTCTTGTAATTTGTCTACTTATGTGTGTGATTGTTTCCTGGGCACACATGAGCTTTCCGCCTCAGTTTTATCCTTAAAATTGGGGTGTGACAAATTGGTATCAAAGCTTTGTTGACTGTAGGACGCAAGCCTAGCTAGGAAATGGACGTCTAACACCTTTTTGTTACCTGTTCATGCTTATTTTTTTAACTCGTTACTTTATTAAAATTTATACCTGCTTCTTATTCTTATCCTTTTGCATAAAACTAATTGTTTCCGCTTATCTTACCTTGTTTTTAACATCAGGATGCCTCGCATGAACGCCCGTGCCTACCGTGCTCTTTTCACCAGCCAGCCTGCTCCCCCTGTGGTTCACATCCCCGACAGTGATGGTTCCTCCAGCTCTTCCAACGACGTCTTCGCGGAGGATGAAGAGTTGACCGTTACTCCAGCAGTTTCTGAGGAGCTAGCAGCGCCATCCCCGCCCCCTGCAGCAGTTCCCGAGTCTCCAGCTCCGGAGGTGCCTGCTCCGGAGGTGCCAGTCCTAGTGGAGCCTGTGCCTGAGGCGCCAGCGCCTGAGGTCCCTGCTCCAGAGGCACCCGCTCCTGCAGCACCTGACGCTCCACCAGCTCCTGCGGCACCAGCCTTCGTGCCAGTGTACCCGGTGGTACACTCTCCCGCCGCCTCATCAGCTTCGGCACCAGCACCCCCTGCCTCTCCAGCAGCGCAGGTGGTGGAAGACCTTGGTTGGGATCGTCGCTTCATGTTCAAGAAGCCCGACGAGACAGCCTACTATCATAGTATGCTGGTTCGTCTACTGGAGGAGTACTACCCTGAGATGGAGGCTAAGCTCCAGTACCACTGCGGCGAGTATACCCACCCTTTGGAGGCTACATACTGGAAGTCCGACCTGATGGTTACAGGTTGGAAAGCTGCTGATCAAGCCCATGTCATAGAGTCAGCTCACAGGACTACCACCAAGCGTGGTGATGCCCTCGCAAGTATGGAAGACGCGGCGCAGGATGCTTACCTGCACTACCATGGCCTTCGCTTTCAGAGGATGAGGAATGATCGCTACCGCTACCTGCCCCAAAGTGACATGGAGGGCTCGTGGCGAACCCTGCTACCACCAGTGGAGTACCCGGTTCTGGTCTCTACCGCCCAGCATGCCTACGAGGTGCATAGGAAGGCCGACAAGGTGCAAGATGACCTGCGTACGGCTCAGAAGGTGATAAGGCGTTTGGAGCGCGAGGTGGATTACCTTCGCGGTGAGCTGGACTATGCAGCCGTTTACAAGAAGAAGTACAGAGCCAACGATGCCCCCGGTGGAGCCCAGTAGCTTGCCTTCTATGATCAGTTATCTCGTGTAGACACGTTGTTTTAAGTTCAGTTTGTGTTATGTGAACCTGTGGTGTTTGTGTTACTTATGTTAGTGAACTATGTTTGTTTGAATCTTTGTCTGTGTGATGTGAAGTATGGGTTATGACCGTGCTTCTCCAAGTTAAACCTCTTCTTGTGTTTTTTTAAAGTTGCTTATCTCCTTTGTCTGTGTTGCTGTTTTCTGGAGCAGCCTGTGTTTAAATCTGTGTATCTCTTAATCCGTGACCCCAAAAATTGTGAAATTTTTGTGGGAGTATCTAGACTGATGTACCTTTCAAACAAATCTGGAACCAAGTCTTTATCTGTTCGGATCTAGGAGATATGCCTGTTTAAAGTTGATGTTTCTGCGCAGTCTGTCATCCAGAACAGTTTCTGATCAATGCTGTTTTCGGCCTAGAATCTGGCCGAATCTGAAAAAGTGTTCTACATGAAAGTTGTAGCTGGTTTCTTAAGCTTTCCAACGATGTCTGGTTCATCCCCGTTGGATTTCTGTAGCTCGAGTTATGCCCGTTTTAGTGTGCTGCGGTTGACAAGAATGTGCACCGAAAATTTCAGCAATGTTCACTTATGTCATATATACTTTCTATGTTGGATATAAAGGTCTAACTCTTGCGCATTTGTTGGTGAGCAGATGGCAGCAAGGGGAGGACGCGGGAGAGGCCGTGGCCGTGGGCGTGGTGCTCCTATGGACCCGCCGCCGCCACCGCCGCCAGTGACCATCGAGCAGTTGATGGCCACGCAGAATCAACTTATGCACGCCATGATGAACCGCCTGGATCAGGCGCCCGCTGCCGCACCTCAACCTCTTCAAGTCAGGGACCGTCGAGGAGAGTTCCTGAAGGGCCATCCACCTGTGTTCACTCACGCCTCTGAACCACTGGAGGCGGATGACTGGCTCCGTGCAGTGGAGAAACAACTGAATATTGCCCAGTGCACCGACTATGAGAAGGTGCTCTACGCTTCTGGGCAACTGCAGGGAGCTGCACAGGACTGGTGGGATGCGTTCATGTTCGGCCGTCCCCAAGATGCCCCAGTTGTTACGTGGCAGGAGTTCAAGGAGAACTTCAGATCTTATCATATCCCTGATGGACTCGTAGAGCTGAAGCAAGAGGAGTTCCGCTCCTTGAAGCAAGGGTCCATGTCAGTGGCGGAGTACCGCGACAAGTTTGCTCAACTGTCGCGCTACGCTCCTCAGGATGTGGCCCAGGATAAAGACAAACAACGCCGATTTCTGAAGGGTCTTTATGATGGGTTGCAACTCCAGTTGATGTCCAACACCTACCCGAACTATCAGGCCCTGGTCAATAGGGCGATAGTTATTGACAACAAGAGGAAGGAAATGGAGGCAAAGAAAAGAAGCTTCCAAGGCCAGTCATCGGGGAGCAACACTCGTCCCCGAACCAACCCTCAGCAAGGTTACCCCCAGAGGAGTCAAGGCAACCAGTGGAACAGAGGACAGTACCCCCAGGGCAACCAGAACCAGCAGCGCCTTCCACATCAGCAGCAGTCAGGTGGTCAGCGCTACCAGCAGCAGCCAGGAGGACAGAGGTTCCAACAGCAGAGCGGCCAAGTATCACGCCAGGGAGCACCCAACTCCGCTCCCATTAAGAATGCCGCTCAGCAGAACCCCAACGCTTGCTACCGTTGCGGGGAGTCAGGACACTACGCTCACCAGTGCCCCAAGAAGCAGAACCCCCAGGCCCCACAGAACCAGGCAGGAGCTCAGAAGCAGAATGCTCGCCCACCTCACACTGGACGGGTGAATCATGTAGCTGCCGAGAGTGCCCTGGATGCACCGGATGTTATGATGGGTACGTTCAGCATCAACTCAATCCCAGCAACCATACTTTTTGATTCTGGTGCTTCGCATTCTTTCATTTCACAGTCGTTTGTTAGAATGTATGGTGTGCCTTTATGTGCAATGAAAGAAACAATCATAGTAAACTCACCAGGGGGTAGTATGCCTGCAAATTTTTGGAGCCCCACCTCTAGTGTCAACCTAAGGGGGGTAGACTTTAAAGTAAAGCCTATAGTGCTAAGAACAGCAGGTATAGATCTCATCTTGGGTATGGACTGGATGAAGCAACATGGGGCTGTCATTCAGTGTCAAGAAAGGTCAGTTGTTGTAACTACACCTAAGGGAGACAGAATCTGTGTGCAAGTGGTGTTAAAAGAGCAGCCAACTGCCACGGTCAACCAGATGGATGCTAGTGGTGCAGAGCAAGATCGGGTGGTGGACGAGTTCCCTGATGTCTTTCCGGATGATTTGCCAGGTATGCCACCTGATCGCGATGTTGAGTTCATTATTGAATTACTGCCTGGAACTGCACCAATATCTAAAAGACCTTATAGAATGGGGGTAAATGAATTAGAAGAACTTAAGAAACAGCTTAAGGAGTTGTTAGAGAAAGGGTATATACGTCCTAGTGCTTCTCCTTGGGGAGCACCAGTGATCTTTGTGGATAAGAAAGATGGTAGCCAGAGGATGTGTGTGGACTATAGGTCTTTAAATGAGGTTACCATTAAAAACAAATACCCTCTACCCCGGATAGACGATCTATTCGACCAGCTTAGAGGAGCATGTGTGTTCTCTAAAATAGATCTCAGATCTGGGTATCACCAGTTGAAAATCCGGAACTCAGACATTCCTAAGACCGCCTTCACCACGCGGTATGGACTGTATGAGTATACAGTGATGTCTTTTGGTCTGACCAATGCCCCAGCCTACTTCATGTATCTGATGAATAAAGTGTTCATGGAATACCTAGATAAGTTTGTGGTGGTGTTCATAGATGACATTCTAGTGTTCTCTAAAACAGAGGAGGAACACGCGGAACATCTGAGGATGGTTTTGCAAAAGTTAAGAGAGCATCAGCTCTATGCCAAGAGGAGCAAGTGTGAATTTTGGCTGAAAGAAGTCTCTTTCTTAGGGCATGTTGTCTCTAACGGAGGTATATCCGTTGATCCTAGCAAGGTGCAAGATGTGTTGGATTGGAATCCGCCAACTAATGCCAGTGAAATCCGAAGTTTCCTGGGTTTGGCCGGGTATTATAGAAGGTTCATTGAAGGATTCTCCAAGCTCGCAAAGCCTATGACTGCCTTGTTAGAGAAGAACGCTAAGTTTGTGTGGTCTGATAAATGCCAAGCAAACTTTGAAGAGTTTAAGAAGAGATTGACCTCAGCACCAGTCCTAGTTCTGCCAGACTTGAATAAAAGCTTCTCCATCTATTGCGATGCATCTCGTCTGGGACTTGGATGTGTTCTAATGCAAGAAGGAAGAGTAGTGGCCTACGCATCTAGACAACTGAGGAAGCACGAGGTGAACTATCCAACTCATGATTTGGAGTTAGCAGCTGTGGTCCATGCTCTGAAGATATGGAGACATTATCTAGTTGGGCATAAGTGTGATGTGTACACGGATCATAAAAGTCTGAAGTATATATTTACTCAGTCAGATCTGAACTTGAGGCAACGCCGTTGGCTAGAATTGATCAAAGACTATGACCTAGAGGTACATTATCACCCAGGAAAGGCCAATGTCGTGGCCGATGCCTTGAGTAGAAAAACCTACGCAAACGGTCTGCAAGTGGAACGCATGTCAGCAGAGTTGAGAGCTGAAATGGCATACCTTAATCTATGTTTTGCCAACAATGTGGTGGAAATGTCAGTTGAACCTACCTTGGAGAAAGAAATCCGTGAGGGTCAGTTGAAAGATGAGAAGTTGAAAGAGATAGCAGAAAACATAGTGCTTGGAAAGGCACCAGGATTCCGGATGGATGATAATGGGACTCTTTGGTTTGGAAAAAGGATTTGTGTGCCCGATGTGAAAGCTATCCGTGATGCCATTTTGCGGGATGCACATGAATCAGCCTATTCCATTCACCCCGGTAGCACCAAAATGTACTTGGATCTGAAAGATAAATACTGGTGGTATGGTATGAAACGAGATGTAGCAGAATATGTGGCTCTATGTGACACCTGTCAGAAGGTCAAAGCTGAACATCAAAGACCAGCAGGACTGTTACAGCCTATGCAGATACCCGAGTGGAAATGGGAAGAAGTGGGAATGGACTTTATTACTGGTTTACCTCGCACACAAAGAGGCTATGACTCTATATGGGTAATAGTCGACCGTCTCACTAAGGTCGCTCACTTTTTACCAGTAAAGACCACCTATACTGGGGCGAGGTTAGCAGAACTGTACATGGAGAGGATTGTGTCTCTGCATGGTGTTCCAAAGAAAATAGTGTCTGACAGAGGGACACAGTTCACTTCTCACTTTTGGTATCAAGTACATCAATCCTTGGGAACTGAGCTGACGTTCAGTTCTGCATATCACCCACAAACAGATGGGCAGACTGAAAGGATAAACCAGATCTTGGAGGACATGTTGAGAGCATGTGCCCTTCAGCATGGGGCTAGTTGGGATAAAAGCCTGCCATATGCTGAATTCTCATACAACAACAGTCACCAGAAGAGTCTGAAAATGGCTCCTTTCGAAGCTTTGTATGGGCGAAAGTGTAGAACTCCCCTGTTCTGGAATCAGATAGGAGAAACTCAAGTGTTCGGACCGGATGTTCTTAGAAATGCTGAAGAACAAGTAAGGATGATCCGAGATAACCTAAGGATAGCTCAGTCCCGACAGAAGAGTTATGCAGATACTCGCAGGAGGGACTTAGTTTTCAAAGTGGGAGACTATGTGTATTTGAAAGTGTCACCCATGAGAAGCGTAAGGAGGTTTAACATGAAAGGAAAGTTGGCACCCAGATACATAGGTCCTTTCCGGATCTTAGCCAGACGTGGAGAAGTGGCCTATCAGCTCGAGTTACCTGAAAAGTTATCAGGTGTGCATGATGTGTTCCATGTTTCTCAGCTAAAGAAATGCCTGAGAGTGCCTGAAGAGCAAGTTCCCCTGGAAGAGATCAAGATAGGAGAGGATCTCACTTACGAAGAGTACCCTGTCAAGATCTTGGAGACAGCAGAAAGAGTTACCAGGAGCCGAGTTATCAAGATGTGCAAGGTTCAGTGGAACCGGTATACAGAAGAAGAGGCTACCTGGGAAAGAGAAGAAGATCTTCGGAAGTCTTATCCCCAGTTGTTTGAGTAAGCTCCAGTCGAATCTCGAGGACGAGATTCATCTTAAGGGGGGTAGAGTTGTAACACCCTAAAATTTTCTCCAAAACAAAATAGGTGGAAAATGATTTAATTATGTTTTTGTGAGCATTTAACCTAGGTTTAAATAAATTTTTGTTGAATTAAAATAATTGTGGCAACATGTTTATGCACTCATGCTGATGCACTGGATTTATTGAAGTGACTGGTTTTGTCAAAATTTAGTTTGAATTCAAACTTCTTTTGGAATGGTTTTGAAATGCTTTGAAACAAATGAAAAAGGAATTCATTTCCTCCCTCTCTCCTTTCCTTGTTTTCGGCCCGATTGGCCTGAAGCCCAGCCCGCCGGCGCCCTCCCTTCCCCTCTCCTCCCCGTTTCCGCTGGGCCTCCCTCCTCCTCCCTCTTCTCTCCGCGCGGCCCAACTGGCCGGCCTGCTCGCCGCGCCCGCGCAACCGTCGGCCCGCGCGCGCGCTCCCTCCCCTCCTCTCTCTGACGCCGCTGCCCCACCTGTCAGCGCCTCTCTTCCCCTTCGCGCACGCGCTCGAGCACAACCGCCGGCGCCGCATGCTCCGCTTCGCCCGCGAGCCCGCTCCCACGATCTCGCCCTCCTCCTCATCCATATAGCGGATGCGCCGCCTGCCCCGCTCCACTCCTCGCTCAGTTGTCTCTCCCGCAGCGCCGCGCAGAGCCACTCCGGAGCCCCTCCACGCCATTGCCGCCGCCGCCGTGCTCGCGCCGTCGTCTCACTGCTCCGCCGGCCGATTCGACACCGCGGGAGCTCCGCACCACAGAGGAGGTGCCCCCTAAACCTTTTCCCTCGTTTCCTTGAACTTGGAGTCGCTCTAACCGCCGTACCCGTGAGCAGGTACCCCGCCGGTCGCCGTGCTCCGCCGTTCGCCGCGGACTGCCACCTCCGAGCCTCCCCTCCGTTCGTTTTTCCGCCGTGGTGAGCCCCCTCGATCTCCTCTATCTCTCTGTTCGCTTGGTTTGGTCGGAGGCGGGCTTCGCGGTCAAGTCCGCGAGCTTCCGCGTCCCGGCCATGGAGAGTGCGTGCCCGGCGTCGCGACGCGGCCACGACGTCGCGGCCCGTGCCCTGCCCGCGGCGCGCCGTCGGCCGTCCCGCGCGCGCAAACCCCCGGCGTCTAATCCACACCGCCCATCGCCGATCCGACGGCCCGTAGCGCTCAATACCCCTTCGGCCGACATCTTTCAAAAAGGCCCTTATAATTACTTTATCCTCAACCCGCGCTCCCTTTTTCTACTGTTACCTGAGTCTGTGAAAACTTCCGTCTAGGCCCCTGTGTTTTGGTCGATTTGAGGCGCGGTCCAGCCGTCTGTAAATTCGATTTAAAATTCAATTTAAATTCCGGTTTCTATCCAAATGCAATTCAGCCTATTTACAGAAATGCCACTACCTTGTTTTGCTTATAAAATTCACGTTTTAGCTCCGATTTGATCCGTTCAAATTGCGTTAGCTTCGTAATTTAGTGCTCTATCTGTTTATACCCCTGTTAACCTGTTTTGGACAGTTTAGCTTTAGGGTCCAAGTTAATCTTGTTTAGGGCGTTATATATACCGTTTCGGCCGTACCTTTCACACCGTAACTCCGTTTTCGATGAACCAAAACTTGTTGTGATCGTAGAGATGCGTACTTCAGTTTTATCAAAGTTTTATTTCAGTTTAATACTGTTTGGTGTATTGTTCTAATAATAGCTCTGTTTGCATCGTGTATGTTTGCACCTGGAATGCGTGGTGATGTTTGTGACCGAGTAGACGGTGAGTCGGTGTGGTACGACCAGGACCCCTCGTTCAGTGATCAGCAGGAGGATCAACCTTTCGACAACCAAGGCAAGTTAGCATGGGATCTCCTTGTTTACCTATATACTTTACTTTAATCACTCATTCATGCATGTGTCCAACTGAGCAACCTTAGAAAACCCACTTAGCTTTTTGATCTGTGATGCTCTTGTTCCCGTGGGATATATGCATGTGGGTAGCTTTGCTAGTGCTAACTGACTTATAAACGATCCAGTCCAATGATGAATATGTTCTCATGATGATACGAGTTAAATGGTTAATAAAACTTGCTGTTAGCAAAAGCTGGGATTGACAGTGCTACCATGAGTGCTATATGGCTCTGGTTTTAGCTCAGTAAACTGGACCTTGTCTAATATGGCAGCGGTGACCCGAAAGGGCGCAAAAGGGGCTTGCCACTTTGGGTGTAGGGCTGCTCCTGTTTCTATGTGTATAGCTGCGATGGCCTTGTGCCATAGAAAAGGGGGGTTGCTACATCTGCCTGCCAAGGAAACCTAGCGGCCCTGACCAGTTAGACGAACCAGCGAAAGGCTTCATAGTGTGCCCTGCCGATCTACCTCGGAAGTGGATCAAGAGGTTGGCCGCCTCGGGCACAAGGGTAACACGGCTTGTGGGTAAAGATGCACCACCTCTGCAGAGTGTAAAACTGTTATAACAGCCGTGCTCACGGTCACGAGCGGCCCGGAAAACTAGCGGAACTATGAAACTTAACATTTGTTACTTTATGTTGTTGGTATTTTATGATGTCATATCTTACCTTTGTTGGACAAATGGATCGTGGGTTAAGGGTTAAGCACCATATTCGTTTACCTTAATGCTAAAACTTTGCCAACTTAAAAGCTAACTGCAGTCAGACAGCGTCAGCCTTTTTGAGCCTCATGAACCCTATGTTAGCTCGCTAAGTACGTGGAGTACTTACGCTTGTTGTTTATCTTCTTTTTGGGCAAAATCCCGGATGGGTAACAGATGAAGGTGCAGTTGGCGACTTTCCTGAAGACTTCTAGGCTAGCTGCTCCCCCAGTCGACGTTTCCCTGTGGTTTAGTTTGTGTACCAGTTCAGCGATCTGTGTTTCAGTATGATGTAAGACCTTGTTTTGAGTACTATCGTGATGTACTAAACAATGTGATGATGCCACTCTTGTAATTTGTCTACTTATGTGTGTGATTGTTTCCTGGGCACACATGAGCTTTCCGCCTCAGTTTTATCCTTAAAATTGGGGTGTGACAAACATCCTCGCCGTTTTAATTCTATAATATATGACCGGATTAAAGAGGAAATTAATCGGTTATTGCAAGCGGGGTTTATTCAGCCATGCAGATATGCGGAGTGGGTCTCTAATATTGTGTCTGTCGAGAAGAAAGATACTGGAAAGATCAGGGTGTGCATTAATTTTAGAGATTTAAACAGGGCCACTCCCAAAGATGAGTATCCTATGCCTATAGTCGATATGTTGATCAATTATGCTTCAGGACACCAGGTTGTCAGTTTTCTTGATGGCAACGCTGGTTACAATCAGATATTCATGGCCGAAGAGGATATGTCTAAACGGCCTTTATTTGTCCTAGGTTTGTTGGTCTCTTTGAGTGGGTTGTAATGACATTTGGTTTAAAGAATGCGGGCGCTACTTATCAACGTGCTATGAATCTGATTTTTCATGATTTAATTGGTATAATCATGGAAGTATATATTGATGATATTGTAGTCAAATCGGATGCTCATGTGTCTCACTTAGCCGATTTGCGTTTGGCATTCGAGAGAATGCGCCTCTATGGTTTGAATATGAACCCACTGAAATGTGCTTTTGGTGTATCTGCCGGAAAGTTCTTAGGGTTTATTATTCATGACAAGGGCATAGAAATTGATCCTAAGAGGATAGAGAAGATCAAGAAAGTTCAAGCACCTACATGCAAAAAGGACTTGCAAAAGTTCTTGGGAAAAGTGAACTACTTGGGGAGGTTTATTGCGAACATGTCCGGGAAAATTATTCCTTTTACCCCAATACTAAAGTTGAAGGACGAATCTGAGTTTGCTTGGGGGGCAAAACAACAAGAAGCATTTGAGAAGATAAAGGAATATCTGTCATCTCCACCAGTTCTTCGAGCGCCTAAGAGAGGAGATCCTTTCAGATTATATATTGTTGCCAAAGAAAAGGTTATTGGAGTTGTTTTGACACAAGAAGACGAAGGCAAGGAATATGTGATTGCTTATATTGGTCGCCGCCTTCTTGATCCGGAGACAAGGTACGTCCATATAGAGAAATTATGCTTATCCTTGTACTATGCTTGTGCTAAAATGAGGCATTATTTACTGTCTAGTACATGTGTTGTTGCATGTCAGGCCGATGTAATTAAGCACATGTTATATCGGCCAATCCTTAGAGGAAGGATTGGCAAATGGGCGTACGCATTGATTGAGTATGACTTGACTTATGAGCCATTGAAAACATTAAAAGGTCAAGTTCTTGCCGATTTCATTGTTGAGCATAGTGTTAGTTTAGAAGATGAGATCAGTTATCTTACTTTTATACCATGAAAACTTTATTTTGATGGATCGGCTTGTAAAGAAGGTCAAGGTGTTGGTGTGGTCTTTATTTCTCCTAATGATGCTGAATTTGAAATGCTAAGCCGATTAGATTACTTTTGCACTAATAATCAAGCCGAATATGAAGCTCTGTTATTCGGTTTAGAAATATTGTATTCCATGGGAATTAAACATGTTGAGGCTTATGGTGATTCCTTATTAGTAGTGCAACAAGTTGCTGGTGAATTTCAATGTCTAGAAGGGTCGTTGAATGTTTATCTTGATATGTGCCTTGATATTATTGCTCATTTTTCTGAATTCCAAATTTGGCATATACCGAGGCACAAAAATCATAAAGCTAACATGTTAGCTCAACAAGCATCCGACTATAATATTGGTAGACGTAATTTTCACATAAAGCCGATGCATCAGCATAAAGAAGTTTTGTCGGCTCATGTGACCGACCAGAATGTTTTCAAACTAGTTCGATCGACCTGCTCTAGAGACCAGGTAAATTTTAAGCATACTTGGGTAGATACCTTGGCCGACCAGGTTGGTAGCAAGTCAGATCAATTAATTCGTCCGATTGACCTGGTCGATCTTGGAATGACTGATTCAGTGAGTTTATCCGAGGAACTTTTAAATCGGCTCAAGTCAAATTGTAATGGAAGTGTATCCGATTTGGAAGATTGGAGGATTCCCCTGCTAAAATATCTTAGTAACCCGAATACTAGAGTTGATCAAAGTGTTCGGCGGAGTGCATTCAAATATGTGCTGCACAATGGTGAACTTTACCGAAGAACCGCCGAAGACTTGTTGCTTAAGTGTTTGGGATCTGATCAAGCAAAGGTAGCTATGGGAGAAGTCCATGAAGGTATTTGTGGTACGCATCAATCGGCCCCCAAAATGAAGTGGCTATTACGCAGAGCTGGATTTTATTGGCCCACGATGATAGCCGATTGTTTTCGTTACTACAAAGGGTGTGAAGAATGTCAACGGTTTGGAAATATACAGCTTGCACCTGTTGCTATGCTTCATCCTATCATCAAACTGTGGCCTTTTCGTGGTTGGGGGTTAGACTTCATTGGCCAAATTCATCCCCCATCTTCAAAGGGACATCGTTTTGTTCTGGTCGTAACAGATTACTTCACTAAGTGGACTGAAGCGGTGCCTTTAAAGAATATGACACACAAGGAGGTAATTGAGTTCGTTACTGAGCATATTATACATAGATTCGGCATACCTCAAACGTTAACTACAGATCAAGGAACATCTTTTATCTCTAAGGAGGTACGAGATTTTGCCAAATTATATAAAATAAAGATGCTCAATTCATCTCCATACTATGCTCAAGCCAATGGTCAAGCTGAGTCTAGTAACAAAACTTTGATCAAGCTTATCAAAAAGAAGATTGAGGATAACCCAAGAAGGTGGCATGAGGTCTTGTCTGAGGCTTTGTGGGCTCATCATATATCAAGGCATGGCGCTACAAAAGTCACTCCTTTTGAGCTGGTATATGGCCAAGAAGCAGTGTTGCCTGTCGAGGTAAATCTGGATGCATATAGGTTGGCTAAGCAAAATGATCTATCTGCTGTTATGTATCATGATGCTATGATGGACAACATTGATGAAGTGACCGACAAGAGGTTAAAGGCTCTTAAGGAAATGGAGAAAGACAAAGCCCGGGTTGCCAGAGCCTATAACAAGAAGGTGAGAAGCAAGTCGTTCCAAGTAGGAGAATTAGTATGGAAGACTATATTGCCGCTTCGATCGAGAAGCAATAAATTTGGCAAGTGGTCGCCGAGTTGGGAAGGTCCTTATAAAGTGATCAAAGTGATATTCGGGAATGCATATATGCTAGAGACGTTGCAAGGTGAAAGTCTCCCAAGAGCAATAAACGGGAGGTATTTGAAAAATACTTTCCAAGTGTTTGGCAAGAAGCCTGAGTGCCTTCCAGACAATGGCCGATACATGTATCGCCCTTAGAACAAAAGTGATCAGAAATATTTATCCTTTGTTACTAAATGACTGATGAGTTGGACATCGTTGTTATTCGGTTTGTTTTTAGGTTCTGCTAAAGATCACCTAAAAACAGGGGGCATATGTTGACACTCAAAAGAGTCATAAGAAAATAATAAGGTTAGGAGATATATTCGGCTCATAGTTTTGAAGACGAATTTATTTTCTGATACTTTTATCTGAAGGTCTGATGCTCTAGGTAAGATGGGCTTGCTTGTTTGATGTTTTCCAACCAGATATGTTGTTTCCGACCAGGTGTGCTGGTTGGAAATCCTGGAATAATGATGAATGAACCGATTCGAGGATCTTTATTGTGCAAGGGCCGGTTTGAAGGTCTATTGATCGGTGTGATCAATTTGGGTTGATATCTATAAAAGCCCATTGAGCCGGTTTAGTCGATTCAAAGATCGGCGAGATCAGGTTTACCTTGTTTAGTCCAGATTGGACTCTTGGATTCCATGTTTTGATGGAGTCCGGATAGGAAACTTCAAGATCGTATTTGGAGATGTTTCCTATTGGGATAAGACCAACCCCCTCTATATATATGAGAGGATCATGGCCGATTGAGGCATCCAACCCTAATCGATCAAAACCAATCTACTATCCCTTTTTACCCTTTTCCTCTCTCTACCTTGTTGTTCGGCGCGTCTCCCGGCGAGGCTCGACGGCGCCCTAGGCGGCCTTGCTGGTCCTAGGGCAACCTCTACGTGCTTCTCCCCGACGGGTCTTCCCGGGAGTAGTTCTAGAGTTATCAACACAGGGATTCAAAACCCTAAATCGATCTAAACCGGTCTTCAGATCGGTTTTCATCGGTTTAGTCAGGCTCCCTGCTGTCTCAGGTTGATCTGCAACCTCTTCGGGCATTCTAGCCCTGCTATTGTGTGATTCGGATCACTTTCGACGTCAACACAAAGTTAACCGTGTCGAATGGAAATTTAGGGTTTAGGACTAGGAATCACCATTGGATGGTAATACAAACCGACAGTGATACTATGTATACTCCCTCCATTTTTTACATGTTATGTTAAGTTTGTCCTAAGTCAAATATTTTTAACTTTTGACTATTTATTTTAACATGTGAACTATATAATATGAAAGAATTTCTCATGGTAAAATCTAAAAAACATAAACCACCTTTGGAACCAACTAAATGGCCAAAGTTGTCCACGATTGATAGTTCAGTAATCAAAGATTTCTTGTTTAATTTTATAGTCGGATGGCTAAAAATGTACTCTTTGTTGTATGTACAATAATCTAGACGATGAATCACTTAGATAGCTATATATTTTCAAGATTTTCACATTATGTTTGTTTTGAAGTAGGTTCTGTTTTAATTCACCATGATTATAATAATCAAATAAAATAATTTAATTGTGATCCAAACATATTAAAATAAGAGATGGATTATTATAATCAAAACACCAGATTACACCTCAGAGCTATTTTTTATGTCATTATGAGTATTAGTCACTTGAAACAAGAATAATCCATCACAATAATACAAAAATCCAAACACTAATTATTATAGTTCGTAATCTAGAATATAATAATCTTATGTACAATCTATATTATAATAATTTAGCTGTGAGCTAAAGAGCTCTAAAAATAATTTAGCTGCGAGCCACAGAGCTCTAAAAATAGTGTCTAGCTGCCATTATATCCTCAAAGCAATTCATTATTCATCACAAATCACTTTAATGACGTGATGAGGGATCCATATACAACACCCAAATTTCACACATCCTCGCCATCATCAGAAAGTCGCGTAGAAGCGTTTAAACAGCTCGTCTTTAATTAACTACATTGTTTACAATGTGTATGGTTTAATTCATCGTTTTGGCCTCCAAACTGTGTGCATACCCTGTCGTTTACGTTTAACGATCATATATGGGCTCAGTTTTAACCCCTAGTAGAATGGTCAATTTTGGGCTCAATTTTGAAGCCAAACACAATTTTGGTACTAACCCCTGCACTCGCACGGGCTATATATAATTCTAAAAGATGTACTATTAATATATTTGATAAATAAAAAATTACTTATACTATATTGTATGTTTTCCTTTGTTTATTTTCTACAAAATAGACATAATAGATACTTTGTAGTCTATATCTAATGATCACAAATTTATTAATTACTTTTTTGCAAGGGACTGACTTATATATTTTTCATGTATATTCATAGTTTTAGTTTGCATGGCATCTTGTATATTTTAATGTGCAATTCTTTGAAACCTGTCATTAACTATGGTGGCCTGCATCACATATCTTAAGTCATGAATCTGAATTTTGGTTTTTAACTTTGTTTTTATTGACCGCTACAAAATTTTTTCTCAAGTTAAAACCCATGTGCTTATTGTGTCTTTTACTAAACTCTCATTTTGGATTGTTTTAAAATAAGGATTTTAGGTCATACAGTATATTTTATAATATTACAATAGCATATACAATCATTTAAAACTTGCACCATGTCACCCAGGATAAGTGATAGAGCTTGAAATAAGATCTCGGATGGGAGTAGCAGTGCTAACCTTAAGAGAAATTTAAATCTTGTTAAGACTTATAATGATAGAGATACTCTAGGGCAATGTTACAGCCAAAGAAATACATGCTTATAAGATACTAAAATAAATATTTATCATAATGTATATATGTTTATTTGGTATACATGATCAAACATGGTTATTTAATTTCACAGTTGTAGAATTTGTAATTTAGAAATATATATATATGTCTCGTATATATATATACATGCTCCAACGTAGACGCGCTAAGAAAAAAAGATAAATCTTAGAAATTTTCAAAATAATAAAAAATGTCTAGCCTTTGATTTTGTAGACTCTAATCATCATCACTGATAATAGCCATAGGGTTCTATTGTAGTTTTTTTTAAAAAAAATTACCCACCTACGTCCTTATGAAAAATACATAATTAACCCTCTAATTTTGCATATAAATTACCTAGCTCTGCTGTTATGAAAGATAATCCAAAATAACACCCTAAATTTGAGTAGAAATTAACCACATATATCATTAAGAAACATAATTTAAAATAACCCCCTCACATCGCATCTAAGTTACCCACCATTGCTATTATGAAAGGTAATTTAAAATAACTCTCTAACTTTGTATCTAGATTGCGGACATCTATCATTATGTGAGAGAATTTAAAATATAATTAACCCAATAAGTTTGTATATAGATGACTCACATCAGACATTATGAAAGATAATTTAAAATACATAATAATAATAATGAAAAGGTAGAGCACCTTCTGTTCACCCTCAAAAAGAATAAGAAGTGAAGCTGATGCTGATAGGTCGCGGAAATTTCACAAACCCCTCTGTCGTTGTGACTCTGCTAGAAGCTATGGTTGTCAAAGTTATATATACTAGAGGATACACCGCGCGTTGCTGCGTAGACTTTTTAGCATGAAACATAATTATGGAGAGAGAAATATTCTTTTATTCTTCGTAATTTTAGTTTCAATAGTTTGAAATAGTATGGAAAACAATGTTAAATGCCTATATGATTCAAATACACATCTTGACAAAGAAAATACGCGTATATGATATATGACAAAAGAGGGCGTCACATAGAGAACACTGCAGTTTCTCAACTACTGTCTCGGTCTCCAAAACACCAATTATAGTGTAGATTTTGTTAAATAAAAAGACACGTATAGATAGACCGGTTTTAGTTGTGGGACCTAATGGACGAAAAACCACTACATGGCTTAACCTTCAGTGTCAAAAAAATATCTTCCATCTCAAGTAGTCAGAAAAAATATCTTTTGCTGAAAACAAACTGCCGCTCCTTGAACCTTGTGTCAAATATATAAAAAAGCAAAAGATCAGCAGCACGGCCACACCGGACTCCGTATGGAACGGCCGATTCGCATGGAAGAACTGTTCAGATCTTCTAGATGTCACCCTCGTCTAGATCAGACCTTAGCGAACGGACACCGGGGCTTAGGACGCCTGTACCAGCAGTCCAGCACCCACCAGCGTCAGCGTGGGGCGGTCGGGCGGGCTCGGCGAGCGAGCCATCCATCGCGAGCGAGGCTCTGTAGGCGCATCGTGCCGGCAAACGGCCGGACCGATGTAACATTGCCTAGCGGGGCAGAGCTTGGTGGAGGTCATGTTGAGCTCCGGACGCCTGTCGTCTCCTTCCGCAAGCGATCCACCAGGGTGAAGGAGACGATGTAAGGTGCTGCCGATCTGCTCAGGGCATGGTCGAGACGAAGCAGGGTGGCCGGCGAGCATAGTAGAGACGGGGCGGAGCGGAGCTATTTAAATTGACTGCAGGTCTGCAGTGGCGACCTTTCATTTCCTTCTACGTGCATTTACAGGCATTTGCGGTGCCATTGTTGTGGTAGAGGAATGGGTATGTGTTTGTGGAGGCATTGATGGCGTTTGGGTTGGTGCTCACGAGGGACAACGGTTTCGATGCGGGAGGTGAAATACAACAGACACGTAAGGGCAAGTACAGCGGGTCTTGTACAGGGCGTCTCCAAGTCTTGACCAGACCGCGGATACCGATTGCGCGTGGGCGATTCAAGTTTTGGCGCGCACAGAAGGAAGCAAATCCCGTCGATTTTGTCTCCCTACCCACGACATCGGCGGAGAAGGCATGGCCGGTGAGCTCGCGGCGCAGCGGGCGCTGCGGCATCGGAAGCGGGTGCGGCGAGCACGACTGGGCGAGCTCGCGGCACAGTGGGTGGGTGGGTGGGCGGGCGCCGCGGCATGGCCGGCGGTCGCGACTGGCTGGGCATGTGGCCGGGCGAGCTCGCTGCGTGGCATGAAGGACGCACGACATCGGCGGAGGAGACATGGCCGGTGAGCTCGTGGCGCAGTGGGCGCTGCGGCATCGGCAGCGGGTGCGACGAGTGCGACTGGGCGAGCTCGCGGCACAGTGGGTGTGGGTGGGCGGGCGTCGCGGCATGGCTGGCGGTCGCGACTAGCTGGGCATGTGGCCGGCCTGGCGAGCAACAAGAATAGAAGCGACGACGAAAACGAGAGCAAAGTGCTTGCCTGAACGGCTTTGATAAGTAGCACATGTTGCAGACAAGGTGTTCACTAGAATGCACTACTGCGTGTGTCAACTGCAGCAAACACTAGTACAAATCATGTTGCTCTTATTTATTTTGATATATTGTCTATCAAATAGCCACACAATGATATATAAATATTTATTTATAGTTAATCCTAATTACATATGAAGCATTAAATAGCTTGTAGACAGTAGGATAGACTATGAGTTGTATGACCTGTCTCTATGTCTATCTGTATTATAAACTCGAGGCGTTTAGAGACAGACTCCTGTCTCTGGGTTGTACATGCCCTAATGGCTGCTTGAGTTTTCACATTGATTTGAAGGATGCTTCAATTACGCACTTTGATGGATGAGAAGATAAACGCGGACATGGCTTCGTTTTTTTTTAAGGAAACTGGAGGGGTTCAGGAACCCCTACAGAAGTTTATTAAAAAGGATAAACAGGGAGTCTCAAAAGATACAAAGGAAAAAAACAGGAGCTACAGAATTACAGCAAGAGGGGTTTAAGGGGGGAACAGGAAACTGGAAAACTGAAAAACTGGACTTGGAACCAGCTCAGGATGCAAAAAAAAAGACACAAAGTAAGTCAGCCTAATTACTGAAGGTTTTGTAGCCATATCTCAATGTGTGGGAAATATTTTTGCTTGGTCCTCCACAGGAGTTTTTCAAAGGTCATCTTGAACAGATTACGACCTCTTTCCACACTTGTCGGTATTCCCCTGAAAATAAAGTCATTCCTTAACATCCATATTGCCCAGCTCATTGTAATAATTATCTCCATGAAGAATTTGACATGCAGCTGGGATCTAAGGCTTTCAAAAATCTCCAGAGGACTTAGAGAGGTGTCAATCAGAAACCCTATCGAATCCCAACACTCTCTTGCCATGGGGCAGTGGAGGAAGAGGTGCTGAGAGCTTTCTTCCTCATTGAGCTGACATAAGACACAATTATAGGAGTCTAGGTACATGTGCTTCCTTCTTAGAATGTTTCTAGTACTCAACCTGTCTTGAATCAAGAGCCAGAAGAAAACTTTGTGATTATGTTGATTGGAAGATTTCCATAACCATTTGAAGATAGGATGAGCCTGGCTGGTTCCTTTTAGGTGCTTGTAAGCCTTTTTGACTGTGAAGGTAGAATTACCCCAGATATAATGCCAAAGATCTTTGTCCTCAGATAAGGTAAGAGATTGGAAGGTGTTTTCCAAAAGCTGGAATTGGCTGAAGGCTTCACTTGAAAAAGGCAGATTAAAGTACTCAGAGATCTCAGTCATTTGGAGTGCCAGCTTCAATGAAATGTAAGGCTTTCTTGAAAAAGTGAAGAGTTCAGGCATAGCCAGGCTAAGTGGCTGACCAATCTAGCAGTCACTCCAAAGCAAGCAAGTGGAGCCATCCCCCACAGATACCCTTGCCAGACCCTTAAACTTGTCCAACAGTTTCAACACATCCCTCCACCAGAAGGAGCCCTTCCTTATATGGTTTGGCAATCTACCATTTCCATATTGTTTTCCCCAAATCAAGTGGACCCAAGGTATATCAACTTTGTTGAAAAATTTGTGAAGATTCTTCAGAAGTAAAGCTTCATTTTGAGTCTGCAAATCAAGAACACCTAGGCCACCATCTTCCTTTGGTTTTGTAACAAGATGCCAAGCAGCCTTTGCATTTATTCTATCAGTTGCTTCAGCCCCTCTCCACAGACAGTGTTTTCTATACCTGTCAATCTGCTCCCTGATGGTCACATGAAGGTTGAAGGTGCACATGTAAAACATTGGCAAAGAGGTGAACACAGAGTTTGTTATCTGTAGCCTGCCAGCTTGGGATAAGAAGAGGGAAGTGCTTATCAGCCTTCTTTCACATCTGCTCACTAGGGGAAGAAAGTCTTCAACTCTAGGCTTAGTGATGCCCAGAGGCAACCCTAGATAGGTAAAGGGAAGACTTCCAACAGAACATCCAAAAGTGTTGGCTAAGTGGAGGGTTCTTTGCTCAGAGATATTAATTGGCACTAGCATGGACTTGGAGAAATTCACTTTGAGTCCAGTGGAGGTGGCAAAGGAATTGAGAAGAGCTTTGAGGATAAAGAGCTCTCTAGCATCACCATTGAGGATTATAAGAGTGTCATCAGCATATTGCAGGATAGGGAAGTCAAATGAATATGCCAAAGGAATTGGGAGTGAAATTAGCCCAGCCTCCCTAGCTCTGTTGAGAATAGACTGCAAGAGATCAGCAGCCAAGACAAATATCAGAGGGGAGAGAGGGTCACCTTGTCTCACTCCCCTCCTACAGTGGATGGTCTTGCCTGGAATTGCCATGAAGAAGGACAGAAGAAGTGCCTGACTGTAGAATAAGCATGACCCAAGAAAGTCATTTCTCACCAAACCCTTTTTTCCTCATGATCTGTAAGATAGCCTCATCCTCAATTCTGTCAAATGCCTTTTCGAAGTCTAGCTTGAGAATGACAATTTCTTTTTTAGAGGTGTGACAGAGGTGAAGGTACTCAAAAGACCAAGCAGAGAATTGTTTAGTGGGGGTTTTCTTTATAGGGTTTATAGATAACCGGGCAAATTACCCCTTCGGGCGGTTTTGGATAGTGGTTTTGCTACAGTAACGGCGGCTTTGGTTTTTTTTCTTTTTATTTATTTTGGCTGAATCTTTGAAAAATCATAGTAAATCGTAGAAAAATCGTAAAATGGAAAGTTCAATTTTGTTGGACTCCACATGAGTAGATCTGCATAGTAAATATACAATATTATATTCTTTAGTATAAAGTTTTTGTTGTAGATTTAGATTTATTCTTTTCTATAATTAATTGGAATAATTCATAATTGCAATTTGTACAGTCCAATTATAGTGAAATTTTTATGGTGGACTAATTATTGTATGCTTGAACTGTAGTAAAAGTTTTATATTCATTGGATCATGTATAACTTAGTTATAGATTTATTTAGGGTTTATGCTTGTTAAATCTAAATAAATCTATAACTAAGTTAGATATGATCCAATGAGTATAAACTTTTTACTGCAATTCAATCATACAATAACTAGGTCACCATAAAAAATTCACCTTAAATGGACCATAGAAACTGCAGTTATGAATTGTTCTAATTAATTTTAGAAAAGAAGAGATTTAAATCTACAAGAAAAACTTTGTACTAAAGCATACCATATTATATATTCATTATGTAGATCTACTCATGTGGAGTCCAACAAAATTGGATTGATTTTTCTATGATTTACTATGATTTTTTAAAGATTCAACCGAAATAAATAAAAAGAAAAACAAAACAAAACCATTGTCACTGTAGCAAAACCACTGTCAATGTAGAAACCACCGTCCAAAACCACCTGAGGGGGTAATTCGACCAGTTTTGTAAAGTTTAGGGGGTAAAATAGACAGTTTCATAGTTTTGGGGTAAAGTAGACAACCCTTAATAGGTTGGGGGGGCTAAGTAGATTTTTTCCTTTGGATTATCTAGGTGAGTTAATTGACCTTCTTTTGTCAAGAAGAGTGCCCTGATTGTACTTTGGTAGGGAGGACGTTTATATAGGGAGAAAGAAACGATTTGATCCACCTACACTCTTTCCTCTATTTTATTTTGGAGTATTTTATTAAAGAAACCACCCTATCCACCGTTCGAGGTTTTATATCATGAGTTCATATTATGAATTTGGTGGAATTTCTGCATTTTTTATGCTTGTATACCAATTGCTGGTTTGTAAGGGGTGAGATGGTTGGTCGCGCCTAAAAAAGAGAGTGAATTGCATAGATCATGGACCACCTCATTACTCAATCAAACACCCTTTGTGATCTGTGGCAACACATATCATGGAACAAAAACCACCTTTGATCAAGTGAACCATTTTTCAGTAGGCCTGATGTAGCATGATCATGCAAATTGCAAATTGTTGCTCAGTTAGCTGGTTCGAATGACAAGAGAAAATGTTTGTTCATCCAATCCCTCAGGTGCATCCTTGCCATCTTTGTTCCATGATATGTGTTGCCACTGATAACAAAGCTTCACTTGATCAAAGGTGTTACCACAGATTGCAAAATGGCGGCGATGGCAAATAGGAGTACGGCTATCATGGTTGGACCTGCCATGATTCGTTGGTTCTAATATAAGATTTTGAAGTTTGTGAGATGCAGGGGTTGTGGCGATGAATAAGGACGATTGGGGTCATTTAAATAGCCCTTGGCCTGGGGCGCACTGCAATAAAGGTTGGAAAAAAATGGTTGGATGCTTTTAAAATCAACTCTTTCTATCTGTAATATCTTGTAACTTAGCAGAAAATGATTGACATAGTTTTAGGATATTTTGTTCTCATTTTGCGGGGGTATTTATCATATTTTAATGGGATTGACTGAGGGCTAATATAAGACAGTCCTTGCATGTAACAATTAAAGACATGGGAGTTTTAGGATATTTTTGTTCCACTCTGACTTCTATGCTTCCGTCCTGTTCAACTCCAAGAAGACTAAGATAGTGAAAATGAAATACATTAATTGGGAGCGCCTTGAGGCCAAGAAGGATAGAGTTTGACATGGCGATTCAGGCTTGTGACAGTTTCAGACTCAGATTTGATGGCTTTCCAATACTGACAAGATCCAAGGGTTATCTTGAATTATACCAATGCTCAGACAAGTGTGGGTAATTTATATACAAATTTATGGGGTTATCTTTAATTATATTTACTAATGGCAGAGGTGAGTAATTTGTATGTAAAATTAGGGGGTTACTTTATGTATTTTTCATAATGACAGAGGTGGGTAATTTTTTAAAAAAATATACAATAGATCCAAGGGTTATCATCAGAGATGATGATTAGTCTACAATATTAAAAGGCCAGATGTTTCTGATTATTGTGAGAATTTCTAGGATTTATCTTTTTTGCCTAGTGTGTCTGTTGAGAGTTAACGTCATGTCTCTATTTGGACCTGTAGAAAGAGTCAGGTAATAGATTTGAATTCATTCTGTTTGTGCCCAAATTAACACCAGGGGTCTATAGAAGATACATGATTCTTGATGATTATATAATAATTATGTACTCTGCAGTCATGGAACCGAAGAAAGCCTCCTTCGGCCCTGTTTGGATGCAGAGTATTTTTAAAGTATTAGAGAAATACTATGATTTTACAAAATACTTTGGTTTTTAAAAGGTACTAGGTGTTTGGATGCAACAAATCTTGTAGTATTTAAAACCATGGTTTTGTTAAAACTGTAGTCTTTTTGGAGTTTTAAAAACTCCACTCATGACCTCTTTTTTCTAAACCATGGTTTTGTGTCTCTTTGGCTTATAAAACTACAGTTTTATAATACTACAGTTTTTGAAAACTGCATCATCCAAACAGGCCCTTCATCTTTTCCTAGGCTGCCCATTAGGAGCAAAATTATTGGAAACGTTTAGAGAAGCGATACAAGTTTCCTCCCTACTCTTTTATAGGAGATGGAATAATCAAAGATTTGGAAAGTGATTTGTTATTAAAGAATGCTAGAGTTGCTCTGATGGATGACCAAACCGTCGTTTTCGTTTTTCCTGATTTCTGTGAAGATGGTTCTAACACGATCCTACCTTTTCTGAAAGTTGTAACTCAATCCTATCGAGATGGCATGTGTGGTTGAATGAGCAGGACAGGCCATGATGCACCATGCTTTCCTAACTTCACCTTTTGAGTTTAGTAATAACTGGGTTATTAGCAGATAGCTCCTCCCTTGCTCTTGTGGCCAGGCCAGGAACAATTGCCACTGCCTTCTTTGCCCCCCTCCCTTTTCAAAGGCCTCTCTTGCATTGGGAGTCAGAACCCAGTGATGGATGGTTGATGCTACAATGCAACACAACACAATAGAAAAACACTGGCCAGAATCTTGTTTTAGCACGGAGGAGTAGGCCTTGATTGGCTGCATATCAAGTTAACGTTTTTTATAGCATGTACTTGTTGACAAGAAAGCACTAACATTGAGAATGCATTTATATATACATGGGTGATGAAATCATTAAGTTAGTTTCTGAGAATACTTTGGATGGTGAGGCCCAATGCCAACTAGGCTAGTACACTGATCTCTTCATCCGCGGCAGCTTTGCCTTTACTCGAGGTGAGCATCACCAGCTGCTCACCCCCCACGAGCTGGTTTTATATATGTGTATAATATGAGCAAAGCTAAGACGATGTCATTCTAAGTTGATGATGAGCCTCCAAAAGAAGAGCTAAGATATCAATTCAAGGGAGGCAAATTCGCTTTTCGCGATGTTGCGTATCACAACCAAACTTAGTAGGCGTGATACAATCAAAACTTGCTTGGTACGAGCAGGGCAAATCCAGGCCCCGGGCTGCCCAGGCTATAGCCCGAGGCACGGCCTAAAAATCCTTTTAACATTCCTTTGTTCAAGCCCCGGATGCCCAGGCTGTAGCCCGAGGCACGGCCTAAAATCCTTTTAACAATTCCTTTGTTCAGCTCAAACCATCCTATAAAAATATACGTTTAGCCCTACCGACGCGATCTAAAATTCATTTACACTATTTTAGCCTCTTCCTCAAGGTGTTTTTAGATCCACACTAGATACCAGGGAGGCAATGTCAGATCATCACTTTTGGTTTGGACACTAGATCGGCATGAAACTATTGGAAAACACGGGTCGCCAGAATATTTCTCGCGACCTAGCGTCGATTATCACTTCATAATCTAGTGCACAACCCAACTCTTTTCACTTTACATAATCACCACTAACATTAATCACTGTTTATTATTCGGCACAGATAAGGTACACGAACATGGAAAGAAGCACTGAATCACATTGCTTCACTTCAGTTTAAGCATATATACTATAGAAACATGACTGGGTTGGATCAACTGGTCCACCTCTGCTATAGTACAGAAAGAAGAGCAAAGAGAACTCCCTTGTCACTTGGTCCACATTGAGTAGAGTAAAGGGGGGTGCAACAGCTAGCTAATTACAATATTATCCAAGCTATGCACACTTCAATTATCCAGCTGCAGGATAAGAAAGGTTTGACATTAGAGTGATAATTGGGGAGGGAGGGAGGGAGGGAACTAAGCAAGCTACATACAGGGGCCATGCATTATGCAGGTGATGAACTCAGCAAGGCAAAAGCCGGGAGCGAGCAGAAGCTAATAGAGCTTAAAGAATCCCAGGCACGCACGCTTGGCCACCGGCGGCCAATGGCAGGCCAGCCAAGTGCTCTATCAGTTCGGCCACATGCTCCACGCCGGCGACAACACACAGCACACATCCATCCCTATTTCGGCCGTGCGGCGAGACCGTGGGGCGGGCGGGGGCGTCGGGTTTGGTGGGGATGATCAGCAGGCGGATGGAGACGTGAGCAGGGAGGAGATGGCCGCTGCTGGGACACGTCTGCCTGGGACTGGAAGCACCAAGGAGGAGCCTGGACTTACTGAAAGCTCCCATTCTGAGCATGACACTTGCAAGCGCACGCACTGACTGCCACCAAACACTGCAATTTGCAACTGAAAACCCACCAACCACCACCACCACCACCAGTCCACCATCAGCACCTCTCTCTTTGCATGCACACCCAGCCAAACGATCGAGGGGAGCCTGATGCAGGATGCACATGCCTGATCAGTGGTCACTGATGCACCCACCTTGTGCATTCTTTGATGGGGGGAAAGGTGGTCCTCCCCTCCTCTCATTCGTTCCTGTTCCCAGGTAAGATGCCACAATGGTCAGCATGCCGACAGTCGGCGATCGGCAGCTCGCTTCTCGAGCTAGATCTTGCGCTGTCTGTGCACACATGTTGTTGCTTCTATCTCGACAGATCTTGGCACGCTGCTCCAGTGGTCCTTCTCTTTCTGTGTGCTCTTACTTATCATCCACTGTACACTGACCGTGTTGCGTCGTGATGCTCATGCGTTGAGCTGTTCCAGAAAGGTTCAACTGAGCTTCTTGCCCCCAAGGAACATGTGCAACAGCACCCTACAAGATCGAGTCACCGAATCAGATCTGCTGTGAACTGTGAGGACATGTGTCACACGAGGTGTCACCTTTTCATCACACTTGCTTCCGTAATGGAGGAAACAGGGCTTCTGTTTGATGACTCCACTCATCTTTTTTTCTTTGCTGAATACTGTAACAACATGTTTACATTGACAAGATGACACACAGAAAGAGTGACCTCCAGCTGAAAGCATGTCAAAGTTCATGCTGACAGGATCTTCGGGAAACTCACCTCCCAAAAAGAAGGATATCAATGAAACTGAAGTGAACAAAAAGCTCTCTGTTCTTTCAGCCTGCTGCCAACTTGAAATATGGCATGCAGCTGCTACCGAACACTTTCGGTGCTACCATCCTGTCAAACAAAAAAAGAGAACACAGCATTGGCACATCGTCTTCGGCTTTAGCTATGCACAGGTACCAAAACAATGAGACGAAGAAGAAACTGACCAACAGTATAAGAATTACATCATTTGTAGAGTAACAGTGGAGCAAAACCAATGTGAAGGCCTCATTCCAGCATTCAGCACACGTCTCACCATCAACTGAATTGCACCTGAAATACTGCATAGCGAGATAAGCTGTTGGATGTGGTGTTAAATTCATTCCAAGACTAGGAGAAAAATTTAACCGTTTCTCAAAGTAAGAGGAAATAAAGGTGCCCCTGAAACTAACCATGAATAAACAAGTGCTAGACTCTACCAAAAAAAATCTTATGAATGAAAGCCGATACCAGATCTTTCGGGGAAAAAAAGACTCTACAAAAATGTCCAATTAAGCAGAAGAAACTACCTAGGAGGAAAAATCAGGACATGTAAAAAGGAGCTCAATGGCCCATGTGTAGTGTAAAATGAAATTCATACATATGTATGTGTTGATGTTTGATGCCTGAACACAACATAAAAATATCACCAGGCAGGTTTAATTTCTTTTAAGATATAATGCAAGACTTGAAGAAAAGAGAAAGCTCATAGAATCGACAAGACTCTAAAATACAGATATGCCACTGAAATAAAGTTGAGGGCTTAAAATGTCATGTACGGCCGGACCTATAGACGCCGGGCCCGTGACGTCAGGCGAGCGGCTGAGCGCACCGTGCGCGGCGAGGGCTTGGCCCAACAGGTGGCTAGCCCACCGAGTCCCTAAGTTAGGAAATATCAGTTAGAGTCCCTAAAACTTTAGGTTTGGGTCCCTAAGTTAGGAAATATCAGTTAGAGTCCTTAAAGATTTAGGATTGGTTAGTTTCTATTTTTAGATCCATCAAGGACTATATATTCAGTTGTAATCCGGCACTAGGGAATGGAAGCAACATATTATCAGATTCATCTACTTCTCTCTCGTGCTCTCAAGCCTAGGTCGCAGAGGGGTAAAACCTCGCCCTAGAAGACGGACCGCGACTACAATCTCCGGAGTCGAGGGCCGGCTACCCTAGGGCTCGACGCCCTTGACATAAAAGCTGAAGTTCTTGGTCATTGAAAGCCTAATCAAATTCTCACTCGAAAAACAAAGACTCAAGCTAAGGGCGTTAACCATAGCAACCACTGGCAAAAAAATGATTGATATAACACATAAGAAATACTACAATAGTGGAGGATGCAACTATTATCTTGATTAGGACATGAATGCAGGGTACACAAATTACAGTGGCACATAGATGTCAGGTAAATGATAAAAGGAACAAGAATGAGAGGTCGTGGGAAATATTGACCCCATGTTGTCTTCAAAAATAATGTTAACAGTTTGCAGACAAAGGAAAATCTGTTTCAAAAAAAACATAGGAAATCCCACTATGCCACCATAATGTATTTGGCATCAATGTTAGGGCCTGTTTGGGTGCTGAACACAGATCAATCCTGCAATCCAAATGGATGCTGAGAATTTAGTCCAAAGTCCCTGTGCATACATGTAGATCGGCAGGGATTAGGCCCATCCAAAACAAGGCCTCAAAAATGGATTTGTCTGCAGTTCCAAACTTAGAACAGTAATAAACTACATGCAGCGTGAAAAAAAAACATTTTGTAGAAGATAGAACCGTGACAATGCAACAAACAGGCCTTTCATCCAAAAGTGAACTTTACATTTCCAATCCAGTGAACGATGAATTGGATTGAAAAGGAAGCCACAACATAGTGGTACAGAATAATGAAAGAAAAGGTACAGGAAGCAACCTCATATTGTTGCATAATGTAAATCGTATCGCTCTAAGCTATGACTGCTAAAGAGTCACCATTCTGGTAAACCAAAAGTAAAACACTGTTAATCAGAATATTAAAAGGTTATATAACCATTTAGAAGCACATTTGCTGTGGATACAAACGGGCATAGAAAGGGCACATCGTAACAAAATATGGTACTATCAAGTAAAGGAAACTATTCAGCCCAGCTGAAATACATGACTACAAGCTCTCCACAAAGCATTTTTCTTTTCTGAGGAAATACCTCGGGACCTTACCATTCTATGTGTACACTACAATGTAACCAAGCAATCCCACACGTAGAGCAATTTTCATATCAATTTAACAGAAGAATGTAATTCACTTCATCGCATGATTGGCCATCCCATGTGTACTTTATAATGTAACTTATCAGAACTGACTACTGAGTGCAATTTAGAATGCAAATTTACAAAATTCAGAAGTTGCAAATGCACACTCATTAACTTGTTGTGCTCTACATGGGACCAGTTAAATAACTCTGAACTTGGCAGTGGGGCCCAAGGTAGCATGGATCTAATTGTTATGTGGCAAACTATGCTGCATAAATGGAGAGAATGACTCAGTAGCATCGATCTGATTATTATTGTGCTCTACTATGTTGCATAAATGGCAGCAGAAGGGCGCAAGGTATCAAGGTCAGGAGGACAAAAGGAAGTTGTTCCATTTGTGAAGCCATGAGATGCAGCAAGTTAGACAGGTAGAGGGAACTTTTTTTCAGATGAGTACAGACAGGGGTGGTAAAGGGCCCTTCAATTTAGCCTAGCAAATTTAAGGATCAGGCTCAATAAGGATCGGATCATAATACTATATGATTTTGAACTAAATTTAGATAGGGCCTAGTTGGATTGTGAAGAAAGCATAAGGGTCATGATCCATTACCACCCCTAAGTATAGGACCATTGGATATATATATATATGCCAAGAATGGGATTTTTTTTAGACAGATGATGCCAAGAATGGGGTATGCAGAGGGGGAGCACATGCCACCAAGGCACTAATCAATTCAGGTATGAATGACTCAGTAACTATTAGGTAGTGATATAGGCTAGTAGTGATGTTTTGCAACATTGGCCATTGGAATTCAGGACAAAGGATACTTACCAGCAACCACTACATGTGATTATGTATAATCTAATGTCTGGTACACATTTAAAAGCAATGATATAAATAATAATGAGCCAGTTGCCATCATACCTTACAATGTTTGTGTGGTACATGATCTTGTAAGCAGTTCAATAGTTAACTATAAGTGCAGAATAAAAACAATTAAACAAATACTTCAAGATCTTAGTTCACATATTGTATGTAAGGGGTCATTAAATTTCATTCAAAAGATCTCAGTTAACATATTATTATGGGGCATACATGCATGCAATTCAAGGTCCACTCAACCATTGCATCAGTCTATTTAACTGCTAAAATGTAATCATTGTATCAGTTTAAATTGTAGGTCGTTTTAGCTTTTTCCTAAGTCAAACTTCTCTAACTTTGACCAAGTTTATAGAAAAATAAAATGCACAAACATCTGCTACATCATACTAATTCATTGCATAAACCAGGAAATACTATTTTGATAGTGGGTTCATTTGATATTGTAAATGTTAATATATTTTTCTATAAACTTGGTCAAAGTTAGACAAGTTTGACTTAGGACAAAGTCAATACGACTTACAGTTTGGAGCAGAGGGAGTACTTAACTGCTAAACATAGCCACTAAGAATACAGCATCCTAACACAGCTGTTACTACTGTGCGTTCTGCCACTTGCAAGGTCATAAAGACCAATATTTACTGTGCTGGCAGCAACATGATTGAACTGTGACTCATGCAGATGCAGGAAAATCACATTGCTCTGCAATGATACATTTCGAGTAGTTTATAAATGTTTCCACAAAAAGGCATCTTTCTACAACTCTTTTGAGCATTAACTTATGAGGTGAGGGGTTCACTAGAACCCTTACAGCCACTGGATCTGCTAATAGCCAAATCCTGCAGCCAGCTACAATCTAATTCGCTAATTGATACTATTAAATTGCATGATGCTACACACAAGGTAGGACAGGTAAATCACATTGTTCCTGAATTCAAGATATCTGGTCATCTAACATCATCACTCTCCATGAGTGGATTTTTAGATGCTGACCTCTTTGAGCTTTTACCAGAGGAATCTTTGGCCTTACCAAACTTCTTGATTGGCCTTTTCAGTGACATTGTATAGCTTTGCAGATTTTGCTGCCCTCTAAAGTTTCTTCGACTGTACTATCTCATCAAAAGCCTTGGACAGTGCATCTTTAGCGACTGCATAGATTTCAGAGGATTTTGAACCTTCTTTTGCAAATTTTACCACATGACAACACAAATCATTGAACCTTGCAGTTGAAGGATCCTCACGGCCTCCCCTCAGATCAATGTAGTTATCAGAGGTGACAATATTTTTTGCATGCTTTGTCCAACGTTTCAGGATATAAGCCTTTGGAAGGTCACGTACTCCTTCGATAATGAAAATCCGGAGAGCATGCCTGCACAAGATACCACAGCTCTCAAACAGGCAGCAACTACAATTCACCATACTTTGATCGGGATTGAAATAGACGGTATGTATCTCCTCATCACCTTCATATCTCTTGACACGATACTTGTGTACTGTATCGTCCTCAAGTCTCTCTGCATGGTACCCAAAAGAATCAACAAATTGCCCCTGAAATAAGGCAAATATTGTGCTAGTGAATATTGAACTCCCTTGTTTTTCTACTGGTGAGGCTGTACTCAAAGCTGGCATTTGAAACATTGTAAAATAATCAGCCTGAACTTCAGCTTCAAATGAACTAGCAATTGCCTGTCCAAGTTGCCAAACTGCCACCCGCAATTCAGTCTTGGCCGAAAAGTACTTTTCAATAGCCTTCTCGATACTTCCACTTGTTGTTAGCATCAGGTTTCTGGGATAAAATGCCTTCTTTGTGTATGCCGGGGCCCATTGTTGGCGAATGTCATAGAGAGACTGTAAAAGCTCATTGGTGCTGAGCTCATGCTTTATGATGACCGAGTTCCAACCTGAATCAAACAGTTCTTCTATTCTGGACCCATCAATGCACTTCCTTAGATCAGTTACAAAAGCCTCTGGATCTGGAAACGTACCAAGTAGATCCTCCTTCATTGTGTCTAAGATATGCTTTTCACAGAAAATATGGTGGGTACTGGGTAATACCTTGGCAACAGCAGCTGCCATTCCTCGGTTCAACTCTGTTAGCAAAGAAACAGGTGGACCCATGTGCATCGCTTCAAGCCATTTCTCAAACAGCCATGTAAATGATGCTTCAGACTCGTCGAGAAGTAGTGCACAGCCAAAAACAACAGGCTGCACATGATGGTTGACACCTGAGAATATGACAATAGGGATAGTCTCCTTATTTTTCCGATATGATGTCTCAAACCTAACAGCATCACCAAAATGATAGTAAGCCATCCTAGCTTTAGCATCAGCCCAGAAGATGTTGGCAGAGTGCCCATTTTGTCATGCTGCACAGCATAGAAAAATGAAGGGTCCTCTTCCTGTCGCTTCTTAAGGTATTCAAATAGGCTTTGAGCATCCTCTGGCCCTAAATCATTATACCTAATCTCTCTAGGATGCTGAGAATCTTGGCCATTTAGAAGGAGATTACGTGTGTCCGCAAAATTATTTGCAATGACAAGTACCTCACCTTGCGAGCGAACACAGTGAACTCTGCTTGCTGGTGCTGGGTTCAGCTCATGGGTATGCTCTAAGATGAGTTTGGAGATAGTCCAGGTGTCTTTTCCCTTCCGAATTATCTCAAACAATGCATCGCAACCATCCCTCAAGGGGTCCAACACACGTACTCTCTTGGTATCCTCCCCATTGTTCTCCCGTCCTGAATGGTATCGATGCCTTGAGCACACAAGCTTCAGCATCTTGAGTGACTCATCTTGTGACTTGCGAGACTGACGTACACGAGCTTCAAATCCCACACGGCTGGCATACGAGTAGTAGAATGTCTTGGCGGACTCAAGGGACTCGAACTCCATACCAATGTAAGGGTCAACCACAGTATCACTCTCGATGGCGATATACTGCACTCGACTGGGCAGCCCAACCTCATGATTGTGCTCCTTAACAAGCTTGGTAACAATCCACTTGCTATCACCTCTGCGGAGCACCTCGAGCATGGCATTGCAACCCTCCCTGATGGAGGCAGGACGCTTCCTCGTCTTCTTCCCGGCTGCGATGACACGTTTCTCCTTGCTGAACCCTTCCCTTGAGCACACAAACCTTAGCATGATAATGGACTCAGTGCACTTAGACTTGCGTGACCGGGCAATGCGAACTGAGAACCCAACACGGCCAGCATAAGCAATGTAGAAGGTCTTGGCAGCCTCACCGGACTCAAACTCCATCCCCAGCCGAGGCTCCAGGCAGGCGTCGGACTCCACTGGGAAGAGGTCTCTGCAGACAGACTGTGGCTGTGCCGCCGCCGCCAGCGGTGGCTGAGCTTGGTGGTCGACGATCTGGACGCTGTGCAGCGGCATCTGGTCCACGTGGGGGCTGACACCGAGGGAAGCCCAGAAGTTGATGCTGTCATCCTCGAGGTCCGCCACCTGGGGCTCCATCATCCCGTGCCCCGCCGCCAGCTCCCTGACCTCCGTTAACCTGCCGCAATCACCTTCCCTTGCTATCTCCTACACTCCAACAGCAGGGGCAGATCTAGTAAAGGGACATGGGTGTACACATGTACACCCAGCGCAAGCCTCCGCCTCCCCCTGCTCGCTGCCGCGTCGGAGGAAGCGCCGGTGCCTGCCAAAGGGGAGGAGAGAGAGAGAAAGTCTGCGCCGCCTCGATCCCCGTGCCGCCGAGAGAGCGCCGCCGGGAGCGTCGGCGAGGAGCGGGAGCCCGCCGCCTGGATCTGGTCGAGGAGGTGCGCCGCGACGGGACTACGGGAGGAGCAGGGGCGCCCGAGCTGGACGGCCTCTCCACGGCGTGCGGATTGGGGCCGGCGATGGAGTTTTGGGTACACTGTTGGAGAACGGATAGTTTTGCCAATTGCCACTCCCATATGCTTTCACAAGCAGAGTGTCTCTCGTGTTGGCTCTCTAACCATCTCCAATAATTTGGAAAAATGAGTTGCTATCCATGTTTTATTGAGAAATGAAGAAAAAAACGTTCTCCAACAGATTGGTATATGACTTGCTGCTAAATTTTTCAAGTTGGAATCGGAGGCCATTTACTTGCTATATTTACCAAGTCAGCTTTTCCATTTGCTATCCGGCGTTTTATGTTATTTTTACCAAGTTAGAATACTTTTCTATGTTATTTTTACCAAACTATTGGAGATACATGAAAAATTTACTTGCCAAAAGTTTTAACAAGTTGCTAAATAATAATTTTTTTCCAAGTCAATTTTTCCAAACAATTGAAGATGCTCTTAGAGACAATAGTAGGCATCAAATAGGTAAATAGTTTGAGGTTAAGGCCTTGTTTAGATAAAATTTTTAGATGTATATCAGATACCTATTATATACAGTGTTAGATGAGATATTTGGATACTAAAAAAATTACAGAATCCATATATACGAGATGTATTTTTTAGCATAATTAATCTATCATTAGCATGTGTTATTATTTATTTAGTGTCAAATCAATACTAATTAGACTTAAGAGATTCGTCTCACGAATTATACACAAATGGTATAATTAGTTAGAGCAACTCCAATAGTTTGGCATAATCACTTGGCATCTCTAGAATTTTTGGCAAAATATGAATTTTCCTCCTCCAACAGTTTGGCATCTAGGTTGTCATCTTTTGTCAACTTCGCATCCAGGGCCGCACGCGCAAATTTGCGCGTTGGGCGTCACTTGGCATCGCGGGTTCCAACCATGCGCGGTTGCGCATGCGCGGAGACGAAGGGTCTCGCGCGGCTAGGTGGCTCTCAATAGTTGATCGGTTGTTAATGCGTGGACCTCTTTTTTACATTTGCCAAGCTCAAATGCCAAACTATTGAAGATAGAAACTATTTTTACTTGTCATATGATTTAGTCACTTGACAAATTAAAAGATTTGCCAAGTCCAATATGCCAAACTATTGGAGTTGCTCTTATAACATTGAAAATATAAATCATGAATAACGTTTAAGTATTGGGGTTTAAAATGTAAAAGTTATATGAATAGATTGTATTGACAAATATTTTCATAAATATACATATATCATTTTTTAATATATTTTTATAAAAACAAGGAGTCAAATTGATACTTTGGAGACTGTGTCGTTGTCCAAAACGACTTCCTTTTTTCTATACGGAGGGAGTATTTAGTACTTTATATACTATGTTCAAAGATCTGATATGACAGGACGTAAAGTTTTGGTTGGGAACTAAATTAGGCCTAAGATTGTCTCCAAGAGCGGAGACTCAAAACCGAACCACTATTTTGGGGTTTGGATCACCAGAAGCCAAAGGGTCACGCACCCAAAATCCTTGCTCTCCAACAGACCACGCAAAAATACCCCTTTCTTCTCTCCTCCTCGCGCCGCCGCCTCCCTCTTCTCTCCTCTCGTCTGTCCGGCACTGCTCTCCTCTCTCTCCCCTCCCTGCTTCTCACCCCGCGCCCACCTCTGCTGCGGCCCCGCCTCGCCACCGTCGACGAGTCCGCCATGAAGCAACACGGCGCCCCTCCACGCCGAGACGAGGAACCCGAACCCGAACAAGGCGAGGAGGACCTTGGATCCGGCGGTCGCAGGCGAGGAGGACCCCTGTAACACCCCGTGTTTTTAAATAATTAAAATTAAGATTTTAATAAGAAAATGGCCAAAATCCTAGAAGGAGGAAAATCCTAACCAGATGTTTGTGCATTCATGCCGTTGCACGATTTTTTTATTGGGTGAAAAATAATTTATTAAACCCGTACTAGGGCGAATCGATTTTATTCTATTTAGAAAAATAAAAGTTTATAAAAAATTTATAAAACCAAACTCAAGTTTTTATTTTAAAACCTAGGAAAATATTTCTAAAGTTTTCAAAAGTCTTTTGATCTCAACTGACTTGAGATTTATTTTCAAATGAATTTATAGAAATGTTTGCAAAAGAAAAATAAAAAAAAGAAAAGGAGAAGAAGGATAGCTGGACTCCCTCCTCTCCCTCACTTGCACAGGCCAGCCCAGCAGACCCAACTCCGGCCAAGCCAGCCCAGGCCTTTTTTCCCTCCCACTCCTCACCCTTCCTCGCTTGGGCCAGAGCCAGAGCCAGCGCAGCCCAGCACTCGCCCCGACCCTTCCCTTGCTCGCGGCCCAACACACCACCTCCCTCTCCCGCGTCGGCCGTCCTCCGCTCCGCTTCGCGCGTGACCCAGCCGCAGCAGCGCTGCAACCGCAGCGTCCGCTCGCCCTCACTCCGCTGACAGGCGTGGCCCGCTCCCCTTTCCACCGACAGGTGGGACCCATCTGTCGGACTCATCTCCAACCTCCTCCCCGCCCTTCAGCCGCATCACCGCACCCGCATCCCGTGATCCCAGCCGCACCTCTCTCCCTCTGTTCTCTCTGCCTACATGTAGATGACCCCGCCGCCACCTACAAGAAGCACCCAGCCCCGCGTCTTGGCCCTCCTTTTTCCACTCCAGCGCCACCCCGATACACCTCCGCCTCCATTAGCGAGCTCCTGCCGAGCTCGAGTTCCCCACTCACCCTCAACCGAACCCTCCCGCCGCCAGTTGGGAAGTCGCAGCGACACCGCAAGGACTCGGCGCTACCTTGCCAACATCATCGCGGGACTGCAGACCCCTTCTACCGCCCTCGCCGGAGCTCCAGAGAACCGGCTGCCGCCCTCCGTGCCGTACCGCCCCTCCGGAGCGAACGTCGACATCGACCCGACCTTCGCATCCGTGGTGAGCTCCCCTACCTATAGACCCTTTTGTTTAGTCCCTACCGCATCCTAGGGCATCCCAAGTAGTACCAGCCATGGCGCCGCCGTGAAGGCCCTAGCGCCGCCGCGTTCTGAGCCACCGGCGCCGTCGTCTCCTCTCGTACTCGCTGGACCGTCAGATCCGAACCGGGCGGCCAAGATTAAAACGATCCCCGAAGGGGTATGAACCCAGTTCACGGAACTGTGGACTCGGTCCACCGTTTCCTGCACCCGCGTCCACCTCCCGCGTGGCACACCGCCGAGCCAATGGTAACGTGCACTTGGCGCCCACGTCAGCGCCACCGCGCCCAAAACCCCACCGACGGCCAACACCCTACCCCACCGTCTGATCCCATCTCAACGACTGGGATTAGATCCCGCACCGAACCGGTATAGACCGCACCCGCAAATCCATGAACTCGGTCCACGCCGCACACCTTCTCCCTGTCCACCGCACAGTCACGGACCGAGCCAATCAGGCAACGCCGCGTGGCACACCCCGTTTGCAACCGCCGACCGGCCGTGGCACTTTGCAGAAAGGCCCTCGGTTTTCCCAAAATCAACCCGCCGTCCAGTCCACTGTGCGCTGAGTCTGCCAAATATTTCCGATCTAGCCCCTGCAGTTTTGGAGAATTGAGGCCCGGTCCAGTCAGCATTTTAATTCAGTTTTGATTCAATTTAATTCGAAAATGAGTTTTGATTATTTACAGAATTGCCACCCAACTTCAATGCCCATAACTTTTGCACCGTAGCTCCGTTTTGACCCGTTCAAGTCGCGTTAGATTCGTCTCGCCGAGCTCTACGCGTAGATCAGTTTATATCCTGTTTAATTACTGTATGTGTATTGTTTCTTATATGCTCTGTTGGGGCCATGTGATGATGCTTGATCCAGCGAGTGCGGATACGAGGACGCTCCAGATTTTCCTTGATCCAGTTGATTCGACCCAGTCCGAAGGCAATGTCCTTGCTCATATTGCTCCCGTATTTATTTTATTTTGAGTTAGAGTATTAGATCCAGTAGTTGCATGCAGTGTCTTAATACTGAATCCCATGTTAAGGTTTATTAGAACTTGTTCAGACTATCCTTGTCGCCTGTTTTGGATGTGTTGGGTAGAAGTCATGCTAGCCCTGCTGTCTTGGGATGGGATGGTGGTTTTATAATTAATTCTGATTAATGATCTATGAATATTTTGGGCTGGTAATGGTGGTAGTATGGTGAGTAGGTATATCCGGCAGGATGGACCGTGTGTTGGTTTTTGTGCCGTGCGACTCGGCAGCTGCATTTGGTTTTGTTCTGGGCTCGTGCTAGATTATCCTGCCTGGATCCCTAGGACCCGTTCTCGAAGCCTGTAACCCGGCAAAACAGCGCAAACCATGAGGCCTATATGGCTCTGGGACTGGCTAATTAATTAGTTTCCTCCAAGTTATGCTACATGGGGTTTGTTTAGTGGCTCAAGAGGGGTCCTTGGGGTCGTTGACTTATGTACAGGGATTGAAACCTTAGAGTACGTGTAACACAGGCTTGGAGGGACTTTGTAAAGGCCTTGTAGTGCGACCCCGCTGTGCACCTTGGCAGTGTTTAGCGTGATGGGGAACGCATGACTCATGGGTAAAGATGTTGCGAACTCTGCAGAGTATTAAAACTGATATATCAGCCGTGCTCACGGTCACGAGCGGGCTTGGACTTCTTCGAGATTAGTTGGTGGGTTGGTTCTAGTTCGTTAGAGAAGCCTTATGTGGTTATTAGTCTCATATGACATGGGTACAGAGGCTTCTTCTACGCGGGTTACTGCTTGGTACGGGAGTGCTCCCAGGCTCGAGCGCAGACCTGGGGTTATTACGGAAGGTAGCTCTCTATGTCGTGACGTATGGAACTAATACACATAGGACTCCTTACGGCCTGGTTCGGGTCATCTGATGGACTTCGGTGTGGTTTGCCTGATGGACTTCAGGTGGGGTACTTGGTGGACTCCAGTGCGGTTGCTTGGTGTGACTCCAATGTTTGTTCGGTGCGACTCCGAGTGTGGTTTGCTCGGTGCGACTCCGAGTGTGGTTACTGTTCTTTTGGAGACTGTGGTTATAACCTAGTAAATAGGTGCATAGGAATAGGATTTAATAGGATGTGTTTGCTTTAGGCGCTTGAGTCAAACAAAGTCAGCCTACCTTTGTTAATAGCCTCATAAGCATATATTTCCTACACTTGCGTTACTTTCGATGTACTCACCCTTCCTCTTTGAACCCCCTGCTACCCCACCCAGACGTTGGAGTCTACGACGCAGAGCAGGAATACCCCGAAGACGGTGGTTACGACCTCGACAACTTGTACCCAGAAGACGTGGATACGACCCAGACGACTTGCACTAGGATGGCGCTACCCCCGGTCGACCTTCCTGTGGAGATGGCGTCCAGTTTCCGCGAGTCTACATTAGAGTTAGACTGAGAGTCTGTACTTTTCTTTTTGGACCGAGGGTCATTTTTGTAATAATGTACGATATAATTAATAAAACATTGTTTTGATATTTACTATGATGTGGATATATGTATGAAAATTAATCCTGGCATACATATATTGTGCTCCAATTTTGTTCTTAAAATTGGGTGTCACAGAGTGGTATCGGAGCCGTGTTGACGTAGGACGCTACCCTAGTCAGTCGTCGAGTTTACAAAACTATTTTTAAAAGCCTCACCCTATTTCCCACTTCTGTAGTCTTTCTCTGCTGAAAAAAAAATTCAAACTCAGTTTTAAAAAGTAGGTCCTCCAATCCTAGGATGCCCACCATAATTGTTTGATCTCGTAGCACGTTGTTTGACATGTACTTGTGCACATGTTTTGATTTGGTTCTTTGTAATGATTGTTGGTGTTGCGATCGTCAGGTTGCAACGACATCATTTGCCAAAAGTTTTATTTATAAAATTAATTAACTTTGGGTCTTTCTCTCTCTCATCTCAACCCTCTATTCACCCATACCAGCTGATGGATCTACGACAATGGGAAGACTGCAACTTGAGCGACACTTATCGACTCTTTCAGATAACACCTTACCGAGGCAAGAAGGACAAGTATCGAAAGTTGTTGCGAACTCTTCTCGTTCAAGAGCTACACCTCAAGCACAAGTCCAGAAGCCCCCTGAGGTCCCACTTGCAAGCTCAAGTGAAGGTCCTCCTGAGCTCCACCAACAGCACCTCCTCAAGCTCCACCAGAAGACAGTCAAGTGATATCCACCCGAAGAGATGTCAAGGCAAAAGGACTATGTTTCTACTGCAAGCAAGCTGGACACTTCATCAGCAAATGCCCGAAGAAGCTGAAGATCGCCAAGGTCGAGCCAAGAGAAAGCTCAAGGACAACACCTCGAAACCAAAGATGCCAATCGGGTGATGAACAAGAAAATGCAAAACGCCAAAAGTTCCATGGTATGTCCCACGAGTTTCCCGCCCACCTTTCTTTCTAGCCTGAATCTCGGGACGAGATTCCAGTTAAGGGGGGTAGTTTGTAACACCCCGTGTTTTAAATAATTAAAATTAATTAGATTTAATAAGAAAATGGCCAAAATCTAGAAGGAGGAAAATCCTAACCAGATGTTTTGCATTCATGCCGTTGCACGATTTTTTTTATTGGGTGAAAAATAATTTATTAAACCCGTACTAGGGCGAATCGATTTTATTCTATTTAGAAAACAAATAAAAGGTTTATAAAAATTTATAAAACCAAACTCAAGTTTTTATTTTCAAAACCTAGGGAAAATATTGTCTAAAGTTTTCAAAAGTCTTTGATCTCAAACTGACTTGAGATTTTTTTCAAATGAATTTATAGAAATGTTTGCAAAAGAAAAATAAAAAAAAAAGAAAAGGAGAAGAAGGATAGCTGGACCTCCCTCTCCCCCTCCCTCACTCACCGCCAGCCCAGCAGACCCCAACTCCGGCCAAGCCAGCCCAGGCCTCCTTTTTTCCCTCCCACTCCCTCACCCTTTCCTCGCTTGGGCCAGAGCCAGAGCCAGCGCAGCCCAGCACTCGGCCCGACCCTTCCCTTGCTCGCGGCCCAACCACACCACCTCCCTCTCCCCGCGTCGGCCGTCCTCCGCTCCGCTTCGCGCGTGACCCAGCCGCAGCAGCGCTGCAACGCCGCAGCGTCCGCTCGCCCTCACTCCGGCTGACAGGCGTGGCCCGCTCCCCTTTCCACCGACAGGTGGGACCCATCTGTCGGACTCATCTCCAACCTCCTCCCCGCCCTTCACGCCGCATCACCGCACCCGTCGATCCCGTGATCGCCCAGCCGCCACCTCTCTCCCTCTGTTCTCTCTGCCTACATGTAGATGACCCCGCCGCCACCTACAAGAAGCACCCAGCCCCGCGTCTTGGCCCTCCTTTTCCCACTCCAGCGCCACCCCGATACACCTCCGCCTCCATTAGCGAGCTCCTGCCGAGCTCGAGTTCCCCACTCCACCCTCAACCGAACCCTCCCCCGCCAGTTGGGAAGTCGCAGCGACACCGCAAGGACTCGGCGCTACCTTGCAACATCATCGCGGGACTGCAGACCCCTTCTACCGCCCTCGCCGGAGCTCCAGAGAACCGGCTGCCGCCCTCCGTGCCGTACCGCCCCTCCGGAGCCGAACGTCGACATCGACCCGACCTTCGCATCCGTGGTGAGCTCCCCTACCTCCTAGACCCTTTTGTTTAGTCCCTACCGCATCCTAGGGCATCCCAAGTAGTACCAGCCATGGCGCCGCCGTGAAGGCCCTAGCGCCGCCGCGTTCTGAGCCACCGGCGCCGTCGTCTCCCTCTCGTACTCGCTGGACCGTCAGATCCGAACCGGCGGCCAAGATTAAAACGATCCCCGAAGGGGTATGAACCCAGTTCACGGAACTGTGGACTCGGTCCACCGTTTCCTGCACCCGCGTCCACCTCCCGCGTGGCACACCGAGCCAATGGTAACGTGCCACTTGGCGCCCACGTCAGCGCCACCGCGCCCAAAACCCCCACCGACGGCCAACACCCTACCCCCACCGTCTGATCCCATCTCAACGACTGGGATTAGATCCCGCACCGAACCGGTATAGACCGCACCCGCAAATCCATGAACTCGGTCCACGCCGCACACCTTCTCCCTGTCCCACCGCACAGTCACGGACCGAGCCAATCAGGCAACGCCGCGTGGCACACCCCGTTTGCAACCGCCGACCGGCCGTGGCACTTTGCAGAAAGGCCCCTCGGTTTTCCCAAAATCAACCCGCCGTCCAGTCCACTATGCGCTGAGTCTGCCAATATTTCCGATCTAGCCCCTGCAGTTTTGGAGAATTGAGGCCCGGTCCAGTCAGCATTTTAATTCAGTTTTGATTCAATTTTAATTCGAAAATGAGTTTGGATTATTTACAGAATTGCCACCCAACTTCAAATGCCCATAACTTTTGCACCGTAGCTCCGTTTTGACCCGTTCAAGTCGCGTTAGATTCGTCTCGCCGAGCTCTACGCGTTAGATCAGTATGGTGTATTGTTTCTTATATGCTCTGTTTGGGCCATGTGATGATGCTTGATCCAGCGAGTGCGGAGTACGAGGACGCTCCAGATTTCCCTTGTGATCCAGTTGATTCGACCCAGTCCGAAGGCAAGTGTCCTTGCTCATATTGCTCCCGTATTTATTTATTTTGAGTTAGAGTAGTTAGATCCAGTAGTTGCATGCAGTGTCTTAATACTGAATCCCATGTTAAGGTTTATTAGAACTTGTTCAGACTATCCTTGTCGCCTGTTTTGGGATGTGTTGGGTAGAAGTCATGCCTAGCCCTGCTGTCTTGGGATGGGATGGTGTTTTATAATTAATTCTGATTATGATCTATGGAATATTTTGGGCTGGTAATGTTGTAGTATGGTGAGTAGGTATATCCGGCAGGATGGACCGTGTGGTGGTTTTTGTGCCGTGCGACTCGGCAGCTGCATTTGGTTTTTGGTTCTGGGCTCGTGCTAGATTATCCTGCCTGGATCCCTAGGACCCGTTTCTCGAAGCCTGTAACCCGGCAAAAGCGCAAACCATGAGGCCTATATGGCTCTGGGACTGGCTAATTAATTAGTTTCCTCCAAGTTATGCTACATGGGGTTTGTTTAGTGGCTCAAGAGGGGTCCTTGGGGTCGTTGACTTATGTACAGGGATGAAACCTTAGAGTACGTGTAACACAGGCTTGGAGGGACTTTGTAAAGGCTTGTAGTGCGACCCCGCTGTGCACCTTGGCAGTGTTTAGCGTGATGGGGAACGCATGACTCATGGGTAAAGATGTGCGAACTCTGCAGAGTATTAAAACTGATATATCAGCCGTGCTCACGGTCACGAGCGGGCTTGGACTTCTTCGAGATTAGTTGGTGGGTTGGTTCTAGTTCGTTAGAGAAGCCTTATGTGGTTATTAGTCTCATATGACATGGGTACAGAGGCTTCTTCTACGCGGGTTACTGCTTGGTACGGGAGTGACTCCCAGGCTCGAGCGCAGACCTGGGGTTATTACGGAAGGTAGCTCTCTATGTCGTGACGTATGGAACTAATACACATAGGACTCCTTGTAACGGCCTGGTTCGGGTCATCTGATGGACTTCAGGTGTGGTTTGCCTGATGGACTTCAGGTGTGGGTACTTGGTGCGACTCCAAGTGCGGTTGCTTGGTGTGACTCCAAGTGTTGGTTGTTCGGTGCGACTCCGAGTGTGGTTTGCTCGGTGCGACTCCGAGTGTGGTTACTGTTCTTTTGGAGACTGTGGTTATAACCTAGTAAATAGGTGCATAGGAAATAGGATTTAATAGGATGTGTTGCTTTAGCGCTTGAGTCAAACAAAGTCAGCCTACCTTGGTTAAATAGCCTCATAAGCATATATTTCCTACACTTGCGGAGTACATTTCGATGTACTCACCCTTCCTCTTTGAACCCCCTGCTACCCCCACCCAGACGTTGGAGTCTATGACGCAGAGCAGGAATACCCCGAAGACGGTGTTACGACCTCGACAACTTGTACCCAGAAGACGGTGGATACGACCCAGACGACTTGCACTAGGATGGCGCTACCCCGGTCGACCTTCCTGTGGAGATGGCGTCCAGTTTCGCGAGTCTACATTAGAGTTAGACTGAGAGTCTGTACTTTTCTTTTTGGACCCGAGGGTCATTTTTTGTATAATGTACGATATATTAATAAAACATTGTTTTGATATTTACTATGATGTGGATATATGTATGAAATTGATCCTGGCATACATATATTGTGCTCCAATTTTGTTCTTAAAATTGGGGTGTCACAACCCCGGATCTCCGCTCCCCGCCGACGAGCCGCCCGCCAGCGCTCGCTTGCCTCCCGGTCCGACGGTCGCGGGCGAGGACCCTGGATCCACGCCGGCTACTTCTCACCACGGTGGCTCGTCACCGCATCCCGCGCTCCACCTCGCTTCGCCGTCGTCGAGGTCGTCCGCGGCCCCCGCCCCACCTCGCCTCTTCGTCGCCGAGCTCCGCCCCCACCACAGCGCCAAGCCCCGCGCCACCCCAGCAACAACCACCGGAGACGGTTTGGGTAGCGATGAGAGAGGATACGCGTTTCTGCGTCGCCTCGTGGCCGGTAGGCAAAATGCGTTCGGTGTTTGGGGACTCTGTTGGAGGGCTGTTCTAGGACGCAAAACCACTGTGACCACCTATTTTGGGTATGGGTCCGGGATGCGTCGTCTGTTGGAGTCAGTCTAAAGGTTGAGAACTCAATTTCTGAAAAGAAAAAGATTGAGAACTCAGGGCTTGTTTAGTTCCGGACTATAATTCATATTGGATATTACATATTGTTACACGAGGTGTTGATACTAACAAAAAATAAATTACATAATCCATTCATAAATCATGAGATGAAACTTTTTAAACCTAATTAATTCCTCTTTAGCGCATGTGTTACGGTTGCACTTTAGGGGGCCGTTTGGAGAGCTCCACGGAGCGGATTCTCATGGAGAATCACTTCCTGACTGTGAAACCTAGCAATCGTTGAGCAGAAGGTGGTGATTGTTTCTGGCTCCGATCGGTGGTTTGTGAGGGGTTTCTTGTACCTTCCCTGTGGGAGATCACGAAAGATAACTCCAGTGGATTGCTCATAGCTTATGGATCCTCATCTTGTGGTGTGGTTGTGCGGCACCTTATTGAGGGTTTGGCGTTTGATGTCAATTAGCTCGTGAACCTCCAAGTGGGTTGAATCGCAACAACAAGGACGTAGCTTGACGACAAACAAGTGAACCTCGGGTTAAATCGTTGTGTCATCTTTGTTTGAGGATTCATTTGGTTATCATTGTTCTCATCTCTTGCCACGACAGTATATCCACTCTATCACTTGTATTTATTTTGTTACATTCTTGCAAGTGATCACTGCTTTTCTTGTTGCTAGTCAAAGTTATTATCTTGTGTAGTTGTAATTATTCTTGCTCCTTGGCTCATCTTGTTGTAAACTACGACGTAGCCTTTGTGTGACATAGAGATCATAACTAACAAGAATTGTGGATAGGTGGCTTGCATTTTGTAAAACTAGCTTAATTTTCACTTCACCATTTAGTTATCTAACCAAGTTGTTTAAGTGTTGTTGTAGAATTTTTTTATTGGCTATTCATACCCTATAGCCATTTAGGACCTTTCAGCGATGCATGACATGGTGCACATCAGAGGCATACAAGTGCGTAACAGAATTTAAACAAGCTTAAGAAAGGAGTACAAGTTTCATTCATGGTTATATTGCAAAGCCAACAAGAACAACTTGCAACTAACCAACTAAGGTTCCAACTTAGTATGTAATTATCCTACACGCAATTGAGTTAAACAAGCAATTAAATAATTCATCTTGTTAAGATGCCAAAGCATATCCAATTTAACATATGGAGTGAGTCCATGGGTCCCTCGAGGACCAACTGTGGCAGGTCGCGCCGGTGGCGAGCATTCCACCGGCGAGCCTAGCGGAGGCGCTGCAAGGCCTAACAGAATGATGTGAGGGTGCTAGCGCGGTGTGGGCAAGGTGGCAAATCCCTACCAGGTTCTCGGTGATGACAAGCGGCGGCCGGTAGCGGTGGCCACGAGCGGTACTTTTGATCAAGCTGGAGATATTCCAGTGGTCTATGCCATCGCGCAGAGAGAGGTAGGGAGAGGTGAAAGACCGAACGGACCTAAGATGCTGCCTAGAGGGGTGAATAGGCATTTTTGAAAAATTAACACCTTAAATGCGGAAGCGATTAGTATGTGAGCTTCCAATTTCTTGGAAGCTCTCAATCGGAGTAAATCAACCCCTCAAGAGATAATCACACAGTATATAAAAGATATACAAAGAAATATAGAGTCATTCCCTGCACCACAAATGATTAGAACAATATACAAATCCTGTGCAGGAAGGTAATACCGAACACGTCCGGTAGACGCTAAACCCTAAACCCTCAGGAAATATCGGACACGTCCAGTAGCAATACGGACACGTCCGTATTTGCGATTTCGGTCCGGGCTCCAAATTGACTCCGGTTTCTTCTCAACTTTGTCACACCCTGCAGAGATACAATATGTATATATGCACAACACACAGAACCTGCAGGGAGAGCTCGAACACACCAACAATATCAAAAGTAATAAAGAAGAGAAACGATATTTGTTGTTACCGAAGTTCGGCCCCCCTCGGGTCCTACTCTCCGTTGAGCCGGCTGCGAGCTACCACAAAGGTGGGCTCTAGAGGACACCACCGGTCACTCTAGCCGCGGTCTATTTCACCCGCAATGCTCCTTCCACTAGATGAATCTCTTTTTGAGGAGAGATCGAACCTTCACAAACTTTCCGAGGCACTCCACAAAGCTCTTGGGTGCTCAACGGCGGCGCCTAGCTGTCTAGGACCGTAGAGTCCAAGAGTAACAAATGCGCACACAGATCGACGATTTGCACAAGTGCTCGAGAGGTGGCTTGCTCTCTAATTTTGAATCTCTCTCAACCCACAAAAGGATTTGGCAATTAGAGGTCAATCACTCGCTAAGAGAGGTTGGAAAGTGTTTCGGAAGCTCTAGAATGGTGTACAAGTTAGCAGAATCAGCGGCCTCCAAATAGGGAGGCTTGGGGTATTTATAGCCCCACCCACGAAACTAGCCGTTTTCTAGCCGGTGTCTGAAAAAGTGAAGGTCGGAACTTCTGGTCTAGATCTCGGAACTTCCGACGTTCACTAGAACCACTGTTCATAGAGGTATAACGACTACTTTTTAGTCAGTGTCAAAACTCGGATCGGAACTTCCGACACGTCGGAACTTCCGGGAGATAACCGGAACTTCCGACGAGCTTGCAGCAGGGAGGCTCAGTAAGGTCGAGATCCTCACTGTCGGAACTCGTGTCAGAACTTTCGACGCTGACAGTGTCGGAACTCGGGTCGGAACTTCCAACGCTGGGAGGACAGACTTGCTGAAAATCCCAGTGTCGGAACTTCCGACTTTAAGGTCGGAACTTCCGACGTGGAAGTGACAACAACCTCTCCAAGTGTTCGTGAAGTGATTTTGTGTCTCTCTTTTGATTTTATTTTATACTTGAGCACTTATGAAGAATCATCTACTATATGTTGCATCCCTCTTAATAGTACGGCTTTCCTAATCACTCAAGATGAATTGAAAAATAAGTTTTAAACCTTTTGAGTTGATTTCCATTTAACCAAGGCCGCTTCTCTTCACTTTCTTTACTTAGAGGAATGCTTGTCATGATAAAGAGTAGATATCCCTCGAGCATAGCCATCTTGAGCATGTGACTTGACTCCATACAAGTGATATGATGAAATCCTAAATGTGCAAGACACTTTAATCAATATTGTTGTTAGGAATGTTGATTCTCCACTTAATGTAATCTTCAAGCTTGATTGATCCTTCGACTAAATGCAAGTACTTTCTTCTTCACCCTAGCTAGGTTCTTTGGTCGACAAGCCGTCGCTTGCCCTTCACCCTTGCTTAGTACCTCGAAGACTCTTTCATTGCTATCTTTACCAACTCAAGCCATTCAATCACACTTTTCTTTGAATCCTTTGTTAGCACACATATGAACCATGATTATCCCATAATAGAGTAGCCTTTTCATCAATAACATTATCATTGTTGTCTTGTGCTCGTGACATGAAAATCATACAACTATCCATCATTTTAGCTTTGCATTTCATTTCAAATACATTGTGAGATAAGCTTATTCCTGTGTCACACTTAGCAAACATATTAGACTTTTAATCAACATTGTCATCAAGTCATCCAAAATCATATTTAAGTGCAACATGGACTTTTAATCTCCCCCTTTTGGTGATTGATGACAACCTTGATTAAAGCTTACAAAAGGATAAAACATTTAAGCTTATTGGGTTCAATGATTTATGGAGAGCTCCCCCTTAATATGTGCAATATGAATTGAATTCATAAAGGACCTCAAAATGTCAATTTGCACATACTAAGTGGAGTTGGAAACTCCCCCTAAATCATTGCATCTGATGAGTGCAAGAGTAAATAATTCAAATGTAATGCATATGACATAGTATATCACACAATAATCAAAATAGAAGCAATACACCATTCATAAGCTATACTACTCATCAAGCATGAATTATATGAAATTAAATGCTCAAGTAGAAACACACATAGCACTCATTACAATTGTTTCTCAAGTCCATAAGCCACTAAGATAGATATGGAAATAAAGATCATGTCTCACAAAGTCTCATCTCTCACATGATACAACTCGAACCATCAGCAAACTGAGACTAGTACATAACTGATCTGACACATGTGATACATGAACTAGTCTGATACATGTCTGATACATCAATGAAGCTCAACTCAACTCAACCACAGCTGCAATACATATCTCCAGATACAAGAATAGAACATATGAAGCATCTCTGAAGCTTTAATCATCACAATCTCTCCCCTTTGTCATCCATCACCACAAAAGATCTGACAAGAACTATAGCACAAAGGGGCTGCAAGCTGTAACTGACTCTCGAGCTCACTCGTCGCCGCCGTCACCGTCACCCTCGTCGTCTAACCGAGGAGCACATGCGGGACGAGAACCACCCTGTCCAGAGTCACCAAGACTGCCTGGAAGTAGGGATCCTGAACGTAGGACCCTGCTGGTGCCCGTACCCAAAGATATCCTCCCACCAGAAAGCAGCTGACTCCTCTGCTGCACTAGGACGAGCTGCACCCTGACTAGACTGTCCACCAAGAGGCAGTCTCTTCTGAGAAGAACTGTAGGGTGCTTGCTGCTGTGTCTCCTGCTGCTGCTCCTGCTGCAGCTCCTGATGCTGAGAGTGACTACCAAAGTGCTCCTGGTACTCCCTCTGGTACCTAGCTTGCTGCTCCTACTCAAACGACTCAGGCTCCTCGTCGGTGTCCCTCAAACGGAGGAGACCTAGGTGGCCTGAAACTGAAAATGCTTATGAAGCATCTTCATCGTCCTCGAGTCCTCTCTCCTGCCCTCCTCTCGTGATGTTGCTTCCACTTGACTACATTGATGTCCTTGCACATACCAAAAATAGCACTAAAAAACTTCTTGATCGGAGAGAGAGGGCTGCCATGGCGTGAAGCTGGACGTGAAGGGGCATGTGGCGGAGGTGAAGCTGGTCCTCCTCTCTGCACCTGCTACAGGTGTGTCCTCTGCTGCTGCTGCTCCTCCTGGACCTGGTGGGGTGTGTGGTCTCTGGTAGATCCATAGCTAACCTCAACACCCTGTGATGACTGTCATACTCAAATGTGTGCCCTGTCACCTGCTCAATCATATACATGATGTACGAAGCAAAGCCACAACCCTTGAGGGGCCTCTCGCCAACACTCCTGATCTCGCTCCATATAAAGTCAACACACTGAAGGGTCTAGCACCTGGAGCCATCCTCTGGAGAAGGTTCTTCGAATAATCTGCAACTGTCCCCTTGTGTTGACGCAAAACGTGACACCTCGCGCCAAGCACACAGCAAGCCGAAAAGCTAGCTTCAATTGAGTGCCCGGAATGTGCTGAACATGAAGACGTGCCAGTCGGTTTGACCTGAAAACTAACAAGGGAAAAACTGTGAGAATACCTTTGGAACATGCCGGTTAAAACCAGACAGTTCCATATGTACGACTTTGAAAGCCAATCACGACGGGCACACGGTTATAGAAGCTGTCTGTCGGAGCATGTTTGTAAAGTCATTCGGCTAGTATGAGAACAGAGTATGTAGAGCATATTAACTGCCGAATGCATATGTAAAGAAAGACATGCTTGAACAAACTAAAGATATAATATAAACAGGTAACTCGCAAATATAGATCTATTCAAATAACACATGCATAGGCTAATCCAACTCTGAATCTGTCGCACGTTTAGTCTTCATAAACCGGTCAGGTATAAACTCAAGCAAAGCTAATCCACCGCATGATACCACTTGCTACAAGTCTACACCACTTCTTATAATTAGATTAATCCACCGCATGATACAATCTAATTATAACAAGCTAAAAGCATGTATGTATTTGAACAAATCTATAAGAGCTCATTACTCATGTAAGCTTAACAAAGATCGGCAAACCCCGAATTGGGGTCCATAAAGAAGGAACAAACAAGCAAGCACGATTAAACTAATCTAAAACCTGCATCTGCCGCACGACACCTAGTTTCATCGAAGTCTAACCATGATTGACATGCATAAACCCACAACATGTGACAATCTAGATTGAAAGTTGATTCAGCCATCATGATCTTATGATTAAAAGAGAGCACAAGCAAACTCGTGCGACAAGGCCGAACAAAGATCAATCTAGATTGGGTAAAAGAGTGTTACAAGAATTAAATAAATAAAAATATAACACATGATAACTTAATGAATCTATTAGATCTGCCAAATCTAATAGAGCCAATAACTGTTTCTACTCATGACTTAATCCGCCGCACGATACAAGGCTCAAGCAAAAACTTCCCGTCATAGCTAAATTAATCCGCCGCACGATACTAAGCTTAACATACGAGACTACTTGCATCATATCTAAATCCACCGCATGATACTAGACATGATAGCAAGGTTGCCGGTACTTATGGAGGTCGACGGATCGATGATTCCTCTCGAAGAACTCGACGACACGACTAAGGACTCGAAGACGGCACGGGGCTCGTTTGTATTGATGTGGTTGTGAATAATTTTACAATGGTTGAGGGCTTATATTTATACCCTGGATGAAACATGAGTCCTAGATGATTCCGACTTACATAATGAAATTTTGGAAAGATACAAATCCTATTTATTCTTCTCGGTGTCCTTCACCGTCACGTGTCTTCTCGTGTAAGTCGGCTTTACTTGCCATATTTGTTTCTCGAACAGAGTCACCGTTTTGCAAGATAGTCGACCGCACAGGCATTTGCCGAAACTCCAAGGACCAAACAGCCGTCTGATCGCTTGCCGAAATCTTTTCCTCATACCTGGCTGGGTCCACTTGTCATATCCTCATGCGTGCGAAAATCTGGTGTCAACACATGCCCCCTAATTTTGGGACAAATATTTGTTCCAAAATTCCTTTTCTCCATATACATACGTGGAATCCCCGGAAGCATCCACCTCTGTAGAAATCTTGCATGTCATAATTACTTCGCCTACCGATTCATCTCCCGATGCACCTCTTGGGATCCTTTAAAATCTCCCTTCACTTTGTTTTGACTTGTGCATCCCGAACTCCCCTGCTTCGACTCAAAAAACCCTCTTTCCTCTTGTTCAACATTCGTTCCAATCTAGAGGATGTCTTCCATAGCGAGCCGACACAGCTCTGAGCTCGGTGCTTCCAGCACCTCTAAGAAGAGGTTGCTCCTTTCTTCCTTCTTTCGCTCTCCTTGTTTGCTCTTAAGTAGCAGTTCTTATATCGTTGTTTCCTTCAGGAGAACCGGTGACGACCTCCTCGAGGACCTAACTCAGAAGCTTGCAGATCTTCAATTTGATCTGGAGGGAAAGGATCGGGAGATTACCCGAATCTCTCGAGAGCGTGACGTCGCTCGGGAATGAGCCATCGGTAAGTATTTTTTCTTTTTTCTTCATTTCTTCCTTATTCTCTTTTTCCGCCTTTATTCATTCTTCCTCCTTTCAGCTCTGGCAGCCAAACTCCACGCCCTTGAAGCTGTCGTCACCAAGCTCGCTGTTACGGCTGATGTAGCGGGTACGACGCCTTTGAAGTGGGTGAATGAGGTTACCGAATCCTCCCCATCATCTCTAGGGCCGGCATGGGTACGGTGTGACACTTGCTTTCAACGCTGTGAGGATACATTCTGGCGCTGACTACCACAGATTTGATGTCTGCGAGCAAGAACTAGAAGATAGAGTAGAACACTCTGTGGATGATATGAAGGATGCCGAACAGACCTAGCCGATTCTTTCGATCACTTCCTCCCTATTAGGCATAGGATGGATTGAACGAATTGATTATTCTCACTGTAATCTGTTCCTTCTTTTGTAAATAAGAAGTTTTCTGATCCGATCTTCCAAAATCAATCTGTGATTGATCCTTCGAGATCAATATGCGTCCTGTTTCGCGCGCCGGCCATTAATTTTATCTTTACCCCAGCGATGATGCATATTACATCGGCTATTATTGATAATCATGCTAATCATCTCTGTCCTACAAGTAATCGCTGCAACTGATTACTAATTTAGATCCAAATTCAGTTTCTCCAATTTTTGACCCATGATGACATCAGGATAGTATTTTTAAAGGACTTTCCGTTTTCAGCTTTCTATCCTCAGTGCCAAATGATAACATGAATTCCTAATTAGCCGAAACTGAACAACTCTTAACCGAATCTTATCGGCTCCCGATTCTGGAGTCATGACCTTCTTTAATCATCAAAATCCATCCTGGCCCAATAACGGCCCATAAACTGTGAAAAACTCTATCTTGATGCTTGATTTCAGTGTGCAAACCATAGTCCTATAAATATGACCTTGCGCAGGCCATCACTCTTGACCCCAATCGAACAGTTTGATTTGTAAGTTTTCCACTTCTCGGTTTTTAGCTCAAGCCGAGAAAAAAATATCCTTCGCCCGAGCTTTCCATGAATGGTAGGCAACAGACCATAGCAGGCATCCTATTGGAGACGAAGCGGAAGAAACTGAGCATCAACTCACCGGCATTATGGGTAAAACTGATTTTCTTGCCCCCTTGCGGTAGCTTTTTCTCGCCTGTCTATCTCTGATTAGCTGTCCACCTCCCTTCAGGGTGAGTTCTTCTTCCAGTCAAGCTTGGGTTCCTCCTCTAGAAATGGTAAATCCAATATCTTCTTTTAACCTTTTCCCAAGCCACCAGATTTTGAGTTTGATGACTCAACTTCAGCAGACCTGTTTGGACACTTCTCGGTGAGGTTAGCAGAATCTCGGCTCTTTTCCTTCTCCCGATTTTGCTTCCGCCTAATATACCCTTTCTTGTCAGCCTTGTCTGCAGAGAATGACCGCTTGAAAGCAGCAGTAAATAGAGCTGCCCTTAAGGTGAATGCTTGTGAGGATTCAGCTGAAGCCCGTCTCGACGCCGTGGATGGCCGCATAGATCAGGCCATTGTTGGTATAAATTAACACACACTCTACTTTATCCGCAAGCGCACAGATAAGATCTACTGATGTAGCACTTCACCGGAGTAACCCAGTTTTAATATTGAACCCAAAGGAACGGATAGTGATAAGTCTTAAAGCCTAACCCCTGAGTAGCTAACAAGGACGGAGAATCTAGAAGTATAGAGGGGATCATTAAGGCGGTCTAATTCCAATTTAAGAGTGATATGTTTATATTATTCTTAGTGGGGAAGTTGCCATAAAAGGTCACAAACAGAGTATGAGTGTTTTATGCAAATGTATAATCCTACCGAGCCTACACACGGGTAAGTGGACTATAGAAGAATCAACAAGGCTATAAGAGTCACCCTTGCGAACAACCACTACTACCGGCGTTATAGGAGGCATATATGAGCTATCAGTCTAAGCACCACGCTTACACTATCCAACAACACTAACTCTAGAATGACTAGAATTAAAGTACTCAAAAGAGAGTCACAAACCTTAAGAATAATAAGAACAATAGCTCAAACTTAAATATAGACGTTGATTATCAAAACAATCGCTGAAGTTGATGATGAACTTGAATCCACAGGTACAAGATGAAGAAGTTGTCACACCCTGAAATTTGCATTTCTTAAATTAGAATTAATATGATTTATTTATGATTTTTGTGCTCATAAAATGTAGGGAAATAAAAATTTTCTCTAAATAAAAATTTATCCTAGGGTTTTAGAAACATGTTTGTGCATTCATGTTGGTGCATTTGAGTTTTTGTGATGTGTGGTTTTGGGTTAAAATTCAATTTGAGCTCAAAATGGTTTTAAAATAATTTTAAAATAAATTTCATGGAAAAGGGTTCTGAAAATAAAGACTTCTTGTTTGTTTTCAAAAAGTTTGGAAAAGTTTAAAGTTTCAAAAACTTGTTGTTTCGTCTTGTATTGCGAGTGAGTAAAGTTTTCCAAAAACTCGTTTACTAAGTCGTTTATCTTTCTCCGCCTTGTCCATATCTTCTCCTATAATCAAATTCTTTGTTTCCTAGCTTAACTCTTCTGTTGGAGTCTCCCAAAAATCTTTTTCGCCTGCTCTAAATTATTCCTTGGTGCTCATCATTCATCATCATATCTCCAAAATCTTCTCGAGAAGTTTTCCGACACTTTTTCCTTTTTTCTGGAAACATAATCTAATTTTAGATGTCCCAAAATATCTTTTTATGAGCTCCAAATATTTTATTTGGGTCCTCATGTCTCCAGATGTCTCTGAGAATTTTTCCTGAATTTTCGGAACCATCAGAGTATTTTTTTCCCTGGCTTAAATACCAATTCTAGACTTTTCTAGAATTATTTTAATCCAGAAATTAAATAATTTCGAAAATATAAATCTGTCTTTTTTTCTTCCTCCCGCAAAGCCCATGTGCAATAATGCTAATAAATTCCAAATATCTTTATTTACTAATGGACTTTTAAATTTATTTAGGCCCATTAGTAAATGTGGGGGTTGCAACATCAATTAGGACCATATTGCTAATTGATGTGGGAGTGGAGAGTTTTCCTCTCTATATATCCGCACCAACCCCAAGTGGTTCCTCTCATTATTCTCTAAATACCGTTGTCTCTTCTTTTTACGAATACGATACGATTCATCCCTAACCTCTCTTCTACTTTTCCTGCGAGCATCTCCTTGGGTGCTCCTCTCTGTTGTTCGTGCGTGGTTATCGGCCACCCGGGCTGCAGGCTGTGCGGGCCTCTGTCCCAGCCGTATGCCCGTATCCCGCTCGTCCCTGGGTCCAGCGCAGCAAGCAAGCACGGCCAACACCTGGCCCTGCCACCGCAGATCCACGCGGCCTTGTACCGCTGGCTGACGGCCACTGCTTCGGCCGGTCAGCACCCAATGCCGAGCCCCTCCCAGCCAAAAGAACCAGCTCAAGCAAAAAGCGATCAGGGCTGACTCTGTACCTGAGATAAGGTAATTACGTTTTTCCGTTAATCCTTGATCGTCCATCGTTTATTTGTTTTAGATTCGTTTCAATCCATTCAAGTTGCGTTAGATTCATAATTACGTAATCTACCCATCTAAATTAATCTTAATTATGTTTCAACTTTTAAATTTTGTGGTTAGATCTAATCTATTATTTTTATTAATAAAAATTTTGTTAATCCATAACTTTCTTATTTCAACTCCGTTTGATCCGTTTAACTTGCGTTAGGTTCGTTTCGAAAAGTTCTTTCAAACTATATAACTTTCAGTACTGTTTTTCATAATTAAAATTTGTGTTAAATCTAATCTAGTAATTAGTGTCTTTAATCTTGTTTAGATCATATCTTTTTCGTTTCAACTCCGATTAGAGTGATCTTCGCGTCTGCGTGACCATAGTGAGCCGTAGATCAGTTTTCAAAACTCTTTATTTACTGGTGTATTGTTCTAATCATAGGCTATGTTTGCTTTGCATGTTTGCTTTGGATGCTTGTGTGGTGTCCTGTGATTGTATGTCCAGTCTGTGAGTTTACGTTGGTGATCAAGAGGAAGAGTTAGTGATCAAGAGATCGTGATCAAGCGTCAATCTTTGGAAGTCTACGAGTCAACAGAAGAAGGATCTTGAGTTTAAGGCAAGTATAGCATGGGACCATCCTTGTTACCTATTCACCGTAATCACTTAATTCATATTGCATGTGTCTACCTTGATGCCTATATAGATCTATCCTAGATGTTTGATCTTGTACCTTGATAACCATGGTATGCATTGGATAGCTTGATGCTAGTGCTCAACTTAAACTATGATCATGTAAATTTGTTTTAATGTTATATGTGACATGTTAAAATATGACTTTTATAGCAACATGGTTTAGGAACTACTATAAGGGATCACCGGGACAACAGTGCAACCATGGGAGTTATATGGCTCTGACCTTAGCTCAGTATGAGGACCTTTTCTAGCTTGTTAGTGGTTACCCGAAAGGGCGCATAAGGCGCTTGCCGAGACGGGTATAGTGCGACTTCTGTCCACGTGTGTATAGGCTGCGTGATTGTGCCACCTGGAAGGAGGGCTCTACATCCCCTTGTCTTAAGACCTAGCGGCCCTAACTTGTTAGACGAACCTTTGAAAGGCTGCGCAGTGAACCCTGCCGTGCACCTTGGAAGTGTGACGTGGGCCTTGCAAACCCCGGCATATGGGAATCACTACTCATCGGGTAAAGTGTACAACCTCTGCAGAGTGTAAAACTGATATATCAGCCGTTGCCACGGTTACGAGCGACCTGGAATTCTTATGGTATAGTTGTTGCTATAAATAATGATGGTAATAATGATGATATTTATTTAATGGGTACATGTTTATTTGATCATATGTTTAAATTGGGATGGTTATACTTTGATGCTTCTTAATGCTAAAATTATGCCAACTAAAAGCTAATGCAGTTAAACCAGTGTCAGCCTTTTGAGCCTCATGAACCCCATGTTATATTTGTTAAGTACGAGATGTACTTATGCTTGTTTTACTTTTCAAACACTTTGGAAAATCCCGGATGGGTACCAGACTGCAAGAGTTGGAGAAGTTAGGCTTGTGATCAACCAGTCAGTTGTCCTGTGAAGTGGTGTCTCCATCTGAAGATCGGAGTGTCTTTCCGCTGTCTGCTCTTAAGGTTATGTTCTTTTGTTATATACGTTATATAAGAGCATTGTCTTTCGATATTACCCTTTATTTGTGACTATATGTGAGATTTGACTTCCTGGGCTCACATATGGTGTATACCTGGTTTTGTTCTTAAAACCGGGTGTGACAAAGTGGTATCGGAGCAATGCTGACTGTAGGACGCAAGCCTAGTTAGAAACTGGTCGTTTAAGGTTTTGAAAATTGCTATAGAACCTTTGTTCTATCAACCTTGGTATTTTCTTCTTTATTGTATCTTCTACCTTGTATTTGTCTCCTCCTTGTTGCTTAAATTTTAAAATTTGCTCTCACCTTCACTCCTTGCCTTGGATTGCTTTTGAAACTTCCCTCTGTCTAAGTAGTTGGATCGTTGACCAAGCTATGTCGTCTCTGACCGCAGTTAACAAACAGAAGCTGATCGCTATGCAAAGTCAAGACCTGGGAAGAATGACACAACAGCAAGACGCCACACAAGGACCAACCAACATGGAAGGAAGCCATAAAGAATAGTACAGCAAGATTACATCCATGGAAGATTGAGACATGTGGATATGACCACTATTCATGGAGCAAAGAAAGCAGTGTATGGCATGATCCCAGTCAATTCGGTAACTGCCATGGTTCTTTTTGACCTAGTGCCTCGCACTAATTCATCTCTGCCAAGTTGTAGCTCGTCTGAAGATAAGGGAATGGCCAACAAAGAAGCTCATAGTAGTTCGTACACCAACTGGAGAATTGAGACAAACCACGAATGCCGAGATGTTAGAGTCCAGATAAAGGAGAATGAATTCATAGTGAAGCTGAATGTTTTGGAACTTTCCAGAATCGATGTTATCCTTGGACATGGATGGTTAAGGAGTCATAAAAGTGAGGTCAATTATTCCCGACATTCAGTGTTTTAAAGAACACCATCAGGCGAGAGGATTGAATATCGAGGTATGCCATTATCACCCAATGAATGTGAAGCAAGTCTATTGGAAGCTAGCAGTAGTAAGATGCAAGAGGTTCAAGATCGATGTCTATGTTGCAAGCATTATGGGAATTCTTGTCTTCAAGAGAAGTCAACAAGGATGAGGTCAAAGAGAACCCAAGTGGTGAAGTCAAGGAAGGTAAAGAAAGGAAAGCAAATTCATTCGAACCACCGTTGATACGTCACCAACAATTGAGTTCTACCCCAGTACCACATACAGTTTCAACTCTTGTTCGGACCAGCCTAGATCAGCAGCATTTAGAGCTCCTCCAATAAGAACTTCCACATGAGGTTTGCATAGATGGTTGGACAATCACCTACAAAGAGTTCCAACCACGGAAGCGAGTTAGAAGCAGAATAAACTGGTAAAAGTCGATCCTCTGAGTCAGCAAGATGGCAGCACATCAAACAACACTTCTACCATAGCAGATCTAGCCAAAGGAAGAGTTAGTTATCATTACCAACAGGAAGGACATTACGTCAGATCTTGCCCAAAAAGATCAACAGTCGACTCATGGAAATAGCCAGAGCCTAGTCACTACAGAGTAGCCATCAACAAGTGATGTCAGAGCACTGATGCAAAGGAAGTCCCCTGATAGCAGTTGACAAATAAGAGGGTACAAGAAAAGCTACCCTTGATGTTCTTGCAGATGTATCGTGTTCTAGTAGTTCTTGAGCCCTTATGTAATGAAACGTTAGTAACGAAGTTAAGTCAAGTCCTTGGCCCATGTGTGGCTTGTGAACCTGTGATGTTTGTTGCTTGTCCTTATGATAATGTTTGTTTTGCATCTTTGTAATGAGTGCAAATGATTTTGTGGGTTTCCTCACAATCTCATTTAGGTTTAGTTGATAAGTTCATGCATAGAAGGTTGGGTTTCTGTTTCTTCTGTTCCCTCTATCCTATCTTTCCGGAGCAATCTGTCTTTATCAGCTTATATCTCTGTTTATGGATGTTCAAAAATCATGGAACAATTCTGGACACAAGTAGACTTCATGATCTTTCTCTGAGCGCAAGAACCACCCTGATAGCTGTTATGGTTTTGGAGTTATGAAATCCACAAGTTGATGCAACTGTGTTGTCTGGAATCTGAATAGTTTCTGTTGTCTGCTGTTTCGACGACCTTAACTACAGAATCTGGAAAGTGTTATACATGAAGTTGTAGAGGATTTCATAAGCTTTCCAGAAAGGTAAACTGCAACTTCATTGGATAAACAGAGCTCGAGTTATCTCTGTTTTACTGCACTGCTGTTTTGCTACTCGCGAGAAATTTCAGAATTCTTGTTGATACCTTTACATATGAGTTTCTCTGGGATATCAGAAGTTGGTTATGGCTGGCAACATACTGGAAATAATATGTAAACTACCCTTGTGCCCTAGTTCAAACCCTTTTAAGGGGGGTAGCCAAGATAAAGGAGTCACAAGAAGAAGGTTTCTCACATCCTAGTGTTTCTATGCGAGGTGTTATCTTTATGGTTGAAAAGTCACTATCAAGAGCAGTTATCTTCTTAAATGGGTTTAGTAACATGTTGGATTGTTTTCAAGAAGCTCAAGTATGCATCAAGTTTGATCTTTGTTGTAAGATGAGAGTCGATCTTCAACATACCCAGAGCAAGTTGGTTTTGACCATCTATAAGTCGACTCCACGAAGATTCAGAAAGCCTCACTGCTACACCGGTCGTGATAAGTAGGATGAAGTTACTCGAGAAAAGTACGGATGAAAGTTCAAAAGCCAGAGTATCTCTATCTCTTTGTTCTTCTTCTTTCGAATCTCGAGGACGAGATTCTTCTAAGGGGGTAGATTTGTCACACCCTGAAATTTGCATTTCTTAAATTAGAATTAATATGATTTATTTATGAATTTTTGTGCTCATAAAATGTAGGGAAATAAAAATTTTCTCTAAATAAAAATTTATCCTAGGGTTTTAGAAACATGTTTGTGCATTCATGTTGGTGCATTTGAGTTTTTGTGATGTGTGGTTTTGGGTTAAAATTCAATTTGAGCTCAAAATGGTTTTAAAAATAATTTTAAAATAAATTTCATGGAAAAGGGTTCTGAAATAAGACTTCTTGTTGTTTTCAAAAAGTTTGGAAAAGTTTAAAGTTTCAAAAACTTGTTGTTTTCGTCTTGTATTGCGAGTGAGTAAAGTTTTCCAAAAACTCGTTTACTAAGTCGTTTATCTTTCTCCGCCTTGTCCATATCTTCTCCTATAATCAAATTCTTTGTTTCCTAGCTTAACTCTTCTGTTGGAGTCTCCCAAAAATCTTTTTCGCCTGCTCTAATTATTCCTTGGTGCTCATCATTCATCATCATATCTCCAAAATCTTCTCGAGAAGTTTTCCGACACTTTTTCCTATTTTTCTGGAAACATAATCTAATTTTAGATGTCCCAAAATATCTTTTTATGAGCTCCAAATATTTTATTTGGGTTCCTCATGTCTCCAGATGTCTCTGAGAATTTTCCTGAATTTTCGGAACCATCAGAGTATTTTTTTTCCCTGGCTTAAATACCAATTCTAGACTTTTCTAGAATTATTTTAATCCAGAAATTAAATAATTTCGAAATATAAAATCTGTCTTTTTTTCTTCCTCCCGCAAAGCCCATGTGCAATAATGCTAATAAATTCCAAATATCTTTATTTACTAATGGACTTTTAAATTTATTTAGGCCCATTAGTAAATGTGGGGGTTGCAACATCAATTAGGACCATATTCTAATTGATGTGGGAGTGGAGAGTTTTCCTCTCTATATATCCGCACCAACCCCAAGTGGTTCCTCTCATTATTCTCTAAATACCGTTGTCTCTTCTTTTTACGAATACGATACGATTCATCCCTAACCTCTCTCTACTTTTCCTGCGAGCATCTCCTTGGGTGCTCCTCTCTGTTGTTCGTGCGTGGTTATCGGCCACCCGGGCTGCAGGCTGTGCGGGCCTCTGTCCCAGCCGTATGCCCGTATCCCGCTCGTCCCTGGGTCCAGCGCAGCAAGCAAGCACGACCAACACCCTGGCCCTGCCACCGCAGATCCACGCGGCCTTGTACCGCTGGCTGACGGCCACTGCTTCGGCCGTCAGCACCCAATGCCGAGCCCCTCCCAGCCAAAAGAACCAGCTCAAGCAAAAAGCGATCAGGGCTGACTCTGTACCTGAGATAAGGTAATTACGTTTTTTCCGTTAATCCTTGATCGTCCATCGTTTATTTGTTTTAGATTCGTTTCAATCCATTCAAGTTGCGTTAGATTCATAATTACGTAATCTACCCATCTAAATTAATCTTAATTATGTTTCAACTTTTAAATTTGTGGTTAGATCTAATCTATTATTTTTATTAATAAAAATTTTGTTAATCCATAACTTTCTTATTTCAACTCCGTTTTGATCCGTTTACTTGCGTTAGGTTCGTTTCGAAAAGTTCTTTCAAACTATATAACTTTCAGTACTGTTTTTCATAATTAAAATTGTGTTAAATCTAATCTAGTAATTAGTGTCTTTAATCTTGTTTAGATCATATCTTTTTCGTTTCAACTCCGATTAGAGTGATCTTCGCGTCTGCGTGACCATAGTGAGCCGTAGATCAGTTTTCAAAACTCTTTATTTACTGGTGTATTGTTCTAATCATAGGCTATGTTTGCTTTGCATGTTTGCTTTTGGATGCTTGTGTGGTGTCCTGTGATTGTATGTCCAGTCTGTGAGTTTACGTTGGTGATCAAGAGGAAGAGTTAGTGATCAAGAGATCGTGATCAAGCGTCAATCTTTGGAAGTCTACGAGTCAACAGAAGAAGGATCTTGAGTTTAAGGCAAGTATAGCATGGGACCATCCTTGTTACCTATTCACCGTAATCACTTAATTCATATTGCATGTGTCTACCTTGATGCCTATATAGATCTATCCTAGATGTTTGATCTTGTACCTTGATAACCATGGGTATGCATTGGATAGCTTGATGCTAGTGCTCAACTTAAACTATGATCATGTAAATTTGTTTTAATGTTATATGTGACATGTTAAAATATGACTTTTATAGCAACATGGTTTAGGAACTGCTATAAGGGTCACCCGGGACAACAGTGCAACCATGGGAGTTATATGGCTCTGACCTTAGCTCAGTATGAGGACCTTTTCTAGCTTGTTAGTGGTTACCCGAAAGGGCGCATAAGGCGCTTGCCGAGACGGGTATAGTGCGGCTTCTGTCCACGTGTGTATAGGCTGCGTGTTATTGTGCCACCTGGAAGGAGGGCTCTACATCCCCTTGCCTTAAGACCTAGCGGCCCTAACTTGTTAGACGAACCTTTGAAAGGCTGCGCAGTGAACCCTGCCGTGCACCTTGGAAGTGTGACGTGGGCCTTGCAAACCCCGGCATATGGGAATCACTACTCATCGGGTAAAGTGTACAACCTCTGCAGAGTGTAAAAACTGATATATCAGCCGTGCTCACGGTTACGAGCGACCTGGAATTCTTATGGTATAGTTGTTGCTATAAATAATGATGGTAATAATGATGATATTTATTTAATGGGTACATGTTTATTTGATCATATGTTTAAATTGGGATGGTTATACTTTGATGCTTCTTAATGCTAAAATTATGCCAACTAAAAGCTAATGCAGTTAAACCAGTGTCAGCCTTTTGAGCCTCATGAACCCCATGTTATATTTGTTAAGTACGAGATGTACTTATGCTTGTTTTACTTTTCAACACTTTGGAAAAATCCCGGATGGGTACCAGACTGCAAGAGTTGGAGAAGTTAGCTTGTGATCAACCAGTCAGTTGTCCCTGTGAAGTTGGTGTCTCCATCTGAAGATCGGAGTGTCTTTCCGCTGTCTGCTCTTAAGGTTATGTTCTTTTGTTTTATATAGTTAATATAAAGCATGTCTTTCGATATTACCCTTTAAATTTGTGACTATATGTGAGATTTGACTTCCTGGGCTCACATATGATGTATACCTGGTTTTGTTCTTAAAACCGGGTGTGACAGAAGTGGATCCGACAGGCCGGAGCTCCTTCTTGATCTCTTCCTCTCTCTCTCTCTCTGTAGTTCTAGTATAAGACTAGGTTCTAAACCTAAAAAACTAGAGGGGTAACTAGTCTTCTACTTGATAGCTGGCTCTTGATTACAACTAGATGAACTAGATCTAATTCTAAATGAACTAGAAGAGATTCATCTAGAGGGACCTCTACTTCTAATTGAAACCCTAGTTTCTGATGTGATGATGGATGAATAATGAAGATGGAGATGCCTGGAGAGGGGGTCTGGGGCTGCTTATATAGCCCTGAGGGATCAACCGCGACTGTTGGATCAAACCGACTTAAGGTACGGCTAAGATGCATACTAGAGGTCGGTGGAGGAAGCTTGCAGAAGACGGAGACCAGCGGGCCCAGGGGGGACCGACTGGTGGGTCCAGGGGACCGGTCGGTCCCACCTGGAGGTGGACCGCGGTGCCCTTTCTCGTGGTGTCTCTATGTGTTCTCTAGAGTCTTCTAGAAGTATCCCGACGTGGCGGTTGCGTTATCTCCCGACGGTTTCCTTCTATGGGAAGCTATCGGTGCCGATTTCCTGGTTTAGTCCCTGCAGAATCATAACTCACCAAAACTCGTGGAATATTGTCAGTTGAAACCCTAACCTTTGTTGGTGATCAAATTCTTGCCCTTTTCATATTTATTTATCCATTAATTTTGATAGATAACCAACGTCAACAATTCCCCAAGCTTACCCTTTGCTAGTCCCTTAGCAAAACCAAAACTTAACAATGGATCAGGAGTTTCCACAATATCTTCACTTCCAACAAGTATACCTACCGTTAAACAAAAATTCTCCGAAATATATCATGTTATTCTTCATGGGGCTTATTACTCTTACCTTAGATCTTAAATATTGAGAGATTGAACAATCAAATCAAGCACTATGTCTCTAGTTCTTTCACTTCACCTTTATCCCGGAGTTTTAATTAATTTTCAAAAGCATTAATACATATGTTGTTAAATTAAACAATGGATCCAAAGAGAAAGTCAACCAACCATAGAATCAAGAAGTGCATGTGTATGGAAAATGGAGTCGGATGCTCTTTTGAATATATTCACTCTCTTCTGTTATCAGAGACATATGGCTATTAGGCTAATTCTACTATGGGCATGTGCCCATTTTTTCTGACATTTTTTTTTTTCTTTTTTTATTTCTTTCGAGGTTCCGTACACTTGTCCCTTTTATTTCCTCGGGATCTATCTTTTGAGGTTTCGGACTCTTGTCCCTTTTTATTTCATCGGATCTTCTTTTTCTCTCTCTTTTTTAATAGCCACATGCTTCCAACAAACTTATAAGAGGGTAGCAACAGATAATTATGAGCATTTATGCGGAAGATGGATGCAATGTGTAAGTGATCTCAATTCAATGGCAAGATAACATCTCACAGGGTCACAAAGCTTAATTTAACTCAATGCAATTATGAGTCATATTCATATTTAGAAATCTCCAGAACTTTAGTGTTGTTTAGAACAAGATTATAGCAGCTCAGATCATCACATGTCATATCCCAATTACCTAGACCTTAGATTAAGTATTTGCCATCCATGTATTTAATTTTATTTTAAGGTGTCATTATTAATTAGAGAACTCATGCTTTGAAGGCTAGGTACTTAAAAGAAATTAGATAGAGCAACTATTCATCATTTCCGTGCAAAAGATTAGAGAGAGAGGGTTCTTCTTTTATTATTAACTTTTAAAACAATCTAAGTAAACTTAACATAGTATTTATTTAACCTAACACACTTTATTATAAATAACTAAGATAATAAATAAGACATACCTGGATCACGAAGATAATGGGGGTGCATCTCCCCCAAGCTGGTTCCCTTAATAGCGTTGAGCGTGGATACATGGGGGCGCTTCCCCCTAAGCTGAATGTTGACGTAGTTGTTCGATCTTGCAAATGTAGCAGATTGGCGGTGGTTATGTCCTTCCTCTATTAGAGCTTTGATTGAGGGTGATGGTTGTTGAAACAGTGCTCCAGTAGTGGATGGAACATTCACTTGCTCGTCAGCTTTGACCTTTTAAATCCTGTGAAACTCAAATAAACAACAAAACTTGTGGAACAGATTAAGCATTAGCGGTTGGCCACTCAAGCCTTAGTTGTCCAGAATTTCAGTAAGATCTCTTTCTCAATATTTTATGTTTTATATTTTATGATACAAGAGAAAATGCAACAGGATGAATGTATGCATATTTATTTTAGTATTATATTATTATTATATAATATTTTTTTTATGCCACCACGGTGAACATTCCTGTGAGTTTTTACACACCATAGAATTATTCACATGGGCTTCATGGTTTATGATGTAGTGTAACAAATGCAATATTTTTTTTTCTTCTAATGCAATGCAGAAATTAAAATGTTTGTGAATTAAATATGATGATGCAAGAAATGATTATGGATTAAATATGAGAAATATGCGGCAAAGTAAATATGAGGATAACTACCGATTTTACCTTTTGGCGAAGGTTCGGATATTTAGGTCCGACGAACCGGACTTTCCTTGGTTCAGACCTCCCAAGGTATGTCAGACGTTTGGAAAGTTGTTATTGATTGTACCTCTTAGGTGCAGACTTTTTCTCATACTTTCTTGGTCTGAGTCTTCACTTCATGTGGTTCACTGTCTTGAGGTTTCTCTTCTTTTTCTTTCTGGGACAGTGTCGATAGCTTCTTCTTTATGATTGGCCTCTCTATTCTTGATAGTTTGTCTTCTTTGGCTTTGAGAGCGGCGTCTTTCACTTCTATTCTTCTTGGGTGCTTCATTGGGCATGTAGTTGATGAAGTTGCATCGTGCTTTTCTCCAGGAAAGTGAAAAATGGATTTCCTCTTGTAGATGATTGTACTTGTAGCGTAGAGGAATGGTCTTCCTAGGATGAGGTGGACATCATCGTCTTCTTATGTCGAGGATCAAGAAGTCTGTGGGGACTTCATGACCTCTAATTCTGACTACGACGTCTTCCATCATTCCTTCTTGTTTATGCCTCTTGATATGGTGTCACTCATGTCATTTGTTCGTCCAGCAGTTTGAAGTGAAGCGTTAATTATGGACGTTGGAGCATCTTGCTCAGTGTGCATGTTCTTGTAGATCTAGGACCTTCACTCTGTAGAATTTGGGAGTGACAAACTTCTCCATGTTTGCTCAAGAGTGTGTCCTGCTCATAAAGACAAGGTAGAGATCAAGTGCATGGGCTCTGTTGGTGGAAAAACACCAACAGAACCAAAAGTTTTGTTTATTCCTCTCTAACCTTAGGCACATGCACAAGACAAACTTGTTGTTTATGTGTTCTATTCAATCTTAACATGAGTGATAGGATCAGAGGATGAGCATGAAAGTAGCATCTTAAAATATTTAACAGATCAAATACTTAACCCAAGGAAGGATAATCTATGCATAAAGTGTCGATTTTTTGATTAAGATATATCATCTTCCAAAGGTTAGATGCACAACATTTTAGCTCATTTAGTTAAGACAGTGAGATTCAAGAGAGTAAAGCTAGGAACAAAGATCAAAGGACTAAACATGTTGAGTTGATTAGGTTGGATCAAGTGAGGTGCAACTTAAACATGTTTGTTCTTTATTTATGTTCATACTAGAATCAAGAAGAAGCTTTTAAAGTGATGGTTACTTACCTTGAAATGTTACTTTGTCATTGGAAAGTGATGTGCTGAACCACCTTGTGGAAGCTCTCTTGTCTAGCTGGTTGTTGTTTATGAATGCTTGTCTTCTCTTGTTTGTCTCACAGTGTGCTTGAGAGGAGGAAGATCACAGTGGAATCATCTTTAGAGGTATCGATCTTCCTTCTCTTGTGTCGACTTATCAGTGAAGGCGCATTGTTCCTCGAGTATGCTGACTAGGATCCTCTCTCTTCTCTTGTATTAATTTGTACTATGAGGATGTAGGGACAGTTCCGCATTCTTCTCTTGTCAACCTTTCTTGTTTTCCTTTAATCATTGGGTTGACAAGAGACTTGAATTTAGAGCTGCTACTCGAGTGCCTCCATGAGAGTTTTGTCTTGTATGTCACAACTGAGACTTGTTCTCTCAACAGTGTCTAGATGATGGAGATCTTATCGACTGTTCTTCTTGATTTGGTAACTCAGGTACTATCTCTCCATCTTCTAATCTTTGTGGTGCAGTGGCTTCATCCTTCATGATGCCCTCCTCAATTCTTGGCAGTTGGCTCTCCTTCGACGTCTTCTCTTGGTTCTCTTTGGCTGCTCATAAGTGATGTAGATGTTGAAGAATCAGCAAAAGATCCAAAAAGTTGACTTCTCCAGGTCCGACAAGAGATGATAACATTGATGGTGTTCAAGAACGATCTTCCAAGAATGAGTGTGGATCATATTCTTCTTCTCGACTGGGATAGCATCTAGTGGTTTGTATTGATCAAAGTGGTGGGTAGGAGATCAATATGTTTGAAGTTGGGTTTCTCCTTCCTCCCTTTGATTGTGAAACACATCTAGACAACGGAATTGTCTCTCCCAGGCTGGCTTGTGATGTAGATGGACTCCCAAACAACATGTTCATGTTTTGACTTGTAGATCTTGCTATTGTTGTAGTGGTACCATCTTGTCTCCCAAGCTAGCTCTTGATTAGAAAAGAGGATAACTTCCCACTTCTTGTCTTGATGTCTTGGACAATGATGATTGCAGGCATAGGTTGTCTCATATTGCATCCTGTTTGTCATCAGCGCCCAAGCAAGACTCAAAGCTAGGCTAGCACCATTTGTGATCTGAGAGTAGGTTTGTGTGTTATGGTTTGAGTTTTGGATCTTCAATGTTCAGACCAAACCATGGATGAACAAAATCTCTCTCCTGCGTAATGTTAGTGGACATATACCCGAAGGATTGCAAGAATTTGAAGCATGGGTTGTTGTCCACAACTTATGTATTTTGCATCTATGCTAATAAAAAGATGTTTTTAGGATTATTTAGCATAGACTAGTATTTTATGTGTTGGCTGCACTTTAACATGATTCAAGGCAAAAGATAACTTGCAGTAGAAGACAAAATAAAAATAAACTTTGATACTCACAGTTCTTTCATCCATGATGAATGAGCTGAGTCTTCATTGTGCAAAGTTGTTGAAGTTCATTGTACGCCTTGCTTCATCTCCAGTGTGAGTTCATCTCCGGACTTTCCCAAATTGATATTGAAAGTTTTCCTGCAGGGGTTAGTCCAACAAAATATCCAATATCTACTATAGCATACTATCAGTTCAGAAATCAACCTAGACACCACGTCTAATTTGATCTAGGAAGGCATTTTAACCTAAGCACCATACTTAATTTAAAAGCCTTTAAAGTAAAATCAGCACACCTTTAGCTCAAGAATCAAACCAGACACCATGTCTTACTTTAATCATGAAAATAGTAAACTAAGCTCCATGCCTAATTTAAAGGTGTATGATAATACTTCAAACCAAAGAATATACTATAGCAAATAAAGATAACATGAAAGCATTGTAGAGATTTATTCAGATGGTGATGAAAAAGTATGATTAGTATATGAGCATATCCTAAAGGTAGGGACAACCAACATAGCAACATGGCAAGAAATATTCTTAGAAAGTCTATTCCCAAGCTTGGATTTTGCACAAATCAAGATTGGATGAATGTAATTCAATGTTGCATGATGATTGGTGGGACATACCTTGTGTTTGTTGTTCCTTCGTTCTTTTCTGCTCCAGACCTGGAAAGGTTAGTGACAAGAATACCCGAAGGAATATTTTCATAATTATATTTCTATGCTCATTACAAGGACAGTGCAGCAGAAAGGTAGGCATAGCTCATAACCAGGTATTATGATGGGGTATAAGGATTCTACTTGTTATAGCTTGCTCATGGGGTAGTGATAGATAAGAGTGGAATTCAAAAACAACATTCATAAGAATGAAAACAAAAATAATGAAAAGACTGGGACAAAAGGAAAAGATAAAAGTATGATTACAAGGTTAAACTAAGACTTAAGATGATCTACCGTTCCCCGGCAACGGCGCCAGAAATGCTTGTTGGTATAAATTAACGCACACTCTACTTTATCCGCAAGCGCACAGATAAGATCTACCGATGTAGCACTTCACCGGAGTAACCCAGTTTTAATATCGAACCCAAAGGAACGGATAGTGTTAAGTCTTAAAGTCTAACCCTGAGTAGCTAACAAGGACGGAGAATCTAGAAGTATAGAGGGGATCATTAAGGCAGTCTAATTCCAATTTAAGAGTGATATGTTTATATTATTCTTAGTGGGGAAGTTGCCATAAAAGGTCACAAACAGAGTATGAGTCTTTTATGCAAATGTATAATCCTACCGAGCCTACACACGGGTAAGTGGACTATAGAAGAATCAACAAGGCTATAAGAGTCACCCTTGCGAACAACCACTACTACCGGCGTTATAGGAGGCATTATGAGCTATCAAGTCTAAGCACCACGCTTACACTATCCAACTACTCTAACTCTAGAATGACTAGAATTAAAGTACTCAAAAGAGAGTCACAAACCTTAAGAATAATAAGAACAATAACTCAAACTTAAATATAGACGTTGATTACCAAAACAATCGCTGAAGTTGATGATGAACTTGAATCCACAGGTACAAGATGAAGAAGTGGATCCGACAGGCCAGAGCTCCTTCTTGATCTCTTCCTCTCTCTCTCTCTCTCTCTCCTCTCTCTCTCTCTCTCTTCTAGTTCTAATATAAGACTAGGTTCTAAACCTAAACTAGAGGGGTAACTAGTCTTCTACTTGATAGCTGGCTCTTGATTACAACTAGATGAACTAGATCTAATTCTAGATGAACTAGAAGAGATTCATCTAGAGGGACCTCTACTTCTAATTGAAACCCTAGTTTCTGATGTGGAGATGAATAATGAAGATAGATATGCTTGGAGAGGGGGGTCTGGGGCTGCTTATATAGCCCTGAGGGATCAACCGCGACCGTTGGATCAAACTGACTTAAGGTACGGCTAAGATGCATCCTAGAGGTCGGTGGAGGAAGCTTGCAGAAGACGGAGACCAGCGGGCCTAGGGGGGACCGACCGGTGGGTCCAGGGGACCGGTCGGTCCCACCTGGAGGTGGACCGCGGTGCCCTTTCTCGTGGTGTCTCTATGTGTTCTCTGGAGTCTTATAGAAGTATCCCGACGTGGCGGTTGCGTTATCTCCCGACAGTTTCCTTCGATGGGAAGCTATCGGTGCCGATTTCCTGGTTAGTCCCTGCAGAATCATAACTCACCAAAACTCGTGGAATATTGTCAGTTGAAACCCTAAACCTTGTTGGTGATCAAATCTTGCCCTTTTCATATTTATTTATCCTTTAATTTTGATAGATAACCAGCGTCAACAGCCATCATCCCAGGTGTGTACGTCGGGGTTTCCTTGGGCTATCGACAATGAGTCCTTGGACCAAAGAAGATTACTCCTTCGTACCAGTTGGCTTCGCAGGCGGGGTCCGGATGAATTTGAAGACCTTGAAATCTATGATAATCATGTCACTGCTATTGCCGAGATTATTGGCCCGCAATCCATTGTGAACAAACTATTCAAGGGTAGTTTGTATTAGGATAAATCTGTGAGTGAAGCTTGTAACAATGAGACTTGTTTCCATCTGAATAATGTCTATCTGCATCTTCGACAGTCTCAGTGATTTTTCCGATTGCAGCATTTCTTCAGAGAAAATGTTTCCCGAACGCATGACGTCATCTTAGCCGACTAGATCTCGTCTTTGATGTGTCATGTCACTCAGCATCTTATTTGCTGCACTTCACCTTTCTCTTCCCCCAGCAAACCTACCACTCGAAAAACACTAGGATCACCGGGTCATGAACACTCTTGTACTAAAGGCGATATATGTAATATCGACTATAACTTAAACTTATTGGAACATTTTTTCTGCTAAAGGCAATGCTTTGCATCGGCTATAAATATTCTTGAATTTGTTCCACATACAACCCTCACGCATTCGGCTTTTAACAAATAGTGTCGAAGCTTAGTCCACGAGTGACGCATATATGAACAAAAAATTTCTCTACAACCGAATACCCTTCTTGGGTTTAACATTTTCGGCTAAAGCTAGCTGCTACTCATCTTTTCCATTAAGCTCAAAAATAAGGGCCGATCCTACTGCAAGGCTATCGGCCACCACGTACAACTTGAAACGATCACTAAGTTGTGGAAGTGCCTTCATGTATTCTTCAATTTCACCAAAACCTCCTGTTGTACGTCACCTCATATGAACTCTCGATCTTCCTTTAGCTTTGATAATGGAGAAATAGGCAGAACCTCCTCAACAGTTTATCAACTTCAATCCATACTGGACCAATATTTGCACATACCAATCCTGTCCTCGGCTTCATCATCAATACTTTATTCCTTGTCAGCCGACATGAAACTTGGTCTCAATCTTCTCCATTACCATCAGTTGGATCATTTAAAAAATTACTCTGAGAGCCGATCATTTGAATCGGCTGTTGGTCCTTGTCGAAAACATTCACAGGACCTGCTTCCCAAGCTCTTCCAGAGAAGCACTCGACACCATCATATTCCCAATAGATGAGCTCTGCATTAGCAACACTCACCGAATCATCAGCATGGACAATTTCGATGTCATCTCCAATCCACTGGATGAGGAATTGGTGTATAGTTGACGGCACACAATAGTTTGCATGTATCCAATCTCTTCCTAATAGCAAACTGTATGCCCCCTTGCATCATCAATGACGAAGAAGGTAGTAATCAAAGTCTTGGATCCGATCGTCAATCAACTCAACAACTGAACCCCCCCGAGATCAGAAGAATACCAGCAAAGTCCCTCAGCACCATATCGGTTTTCAATAAGTCCTCACTTGTCATCCCGAGTTTTCTGAAGGTGGTATATGGCATGATATTTATGGCAGCCCCCATCAATGAACATCTTGGTCAGTAGCTTGCCGTTAACATACCCCCTCATATACAACGGCTTCAAGTGCCGATGCTTAGCTGGTTTATCGAATACTGCTCGTTGAGCCAAAACAAGATGAGCCAACAACTCTTGGAATTCATCTTCATCAAAGTCTGAATACACCTCGTCTCGGACATCCTGATCTTCGGGAGCTATAAATTCCGATGGCAGAAAGAAAGCCATGCATGCATCAGCCGAACGATCACCTCCATCCGGCTTTTCTTTAGGTCGCCAAACTCGCTTTATCTTGGCACTTGCTTGCTCTAACTCTCTGTTTCTTAGGCGTTGCACCCTTCTTTTCTGGCTTCTCCTCAATCCTGGTGGACACCACTGTCCTCTCTGCCAGACATACTCGCAGTATTCCTCTTCTCCAGTGCGAGCCCAACTTCGACCGACAAATCCTCTTCCCTGTCGATCTTCAAAATTTATATTTTTAAGCGCCGATCGTCCTCAGGGATTCATGCCCAAGCCTTTCATGGATAGAACGGCGGTTGACTCGAGACTGCCTATACTCAGAGTACTAATCACTGCACTCAGGGCAGTTGTTCTTAACAGGCACCTTCAAGCCTTCGTTCCAACAATACTGGAAGAACGAGCATTCCCAATGAGATTGTTCTTGCTCCTCACATCTTCTCGTTCTTCTCGGTACATCTCCTCTTCGTACCTTCACTGTTTCTCCAGGAACTTCTATTCTTCATAAAGTCTCTGCTTCTGGTACCGTTCCTGTTCCTGACGGCACTTATTCAACAGAATATGCGTCGTGACCCTGGGTCTGGAAGTTTCACCTGTCTCGGTTCGGCTATTTTGGAACCGAACCCGTTGCTGAAGCTCTTTATTTGTAATCTGCCGATCAGGGTCGACGGCACCAGCTTCCCTCGCTCTATCAGAGGTTAACACTTTCATTTTGCTCTTACCCCTAGGATCAGCTACATTGACCATATTAATAGAGAAAGACACAGTGTTCTGTCCAAAAGGGGTATCATCAACCTCATCTTTCCATCAAACCTCAAATTCCCGTCTGGATAGCTTTCTGGACCCGCACTCTGAACACTCGGCAATCGTTTATGGAGTGGGATCTAGTATTATGGAAACCACAATACTTCTTGTCCTTGACCCCTTCAGGATGCAGCATAGGATGACCTTCCGGCAACTTGATGCATCCTTCCTTCAACAAGTACTCAAATAATTTATCTGATTTGGAAACATCAAAGTCATAAGTACCTTTTGTTGTCTCAGCCATCGCTGGTTGACTTGAGTCGGCTCTTTAGCCCAGACTATCTCGGCTGCAGCTACTTCATCTTCATCATCGTACTCAGTTGCTTCTTCCAAGAAAGCCTGCTTACATCTCGGCAGCCACATCACCCTTCTAGGAATGATTATTCCTCTTGAATCCTGGGGGCTTGACTACTCATCGTTGCCAATCTTTGCGATTAACTGCCCGAGGTCTCAAACTCCATGGCGAATAGTTTCTCTTTGATATTCGGCAACATACAGCTATGGCTATCCCGGCAATTGGTCATCCGGCAAATTCAGGAGAATAGCAAGATTCCTTGGTTTCCCGGAATCGACGCATATATTCTTGTGCGTTTCGCCAGGTTCATTCTCAAGCTCATGAGATCGACAACTTCTTTTCACTGGTACCTGTAAAGAAATACGAATGGAATTTCTGTTCTAGCTCTGCCCATGTATTAATAGAATTTGCTGGCAGAGAAGCGAACCACGAGAAGGATGGCCCTGTCAATGACAACGGGAAGTACAAAATCCTCCAAACTTCATCCGTAGATGCTTCTCCAAGCTGCATCAAATAGCGACCGATGTGTTCTATAGTGCTGGTGTTATCCTGGCCTGAAAACTTGGTAAAATCAGTGGAGGCTTCACCCTTGGAGGAAGTGCTACCCGATTGTACCACTCCGGGTAAGGGGATTTGTAAGCATATGACTGAATCTTTGGCTTTAGGCCGAATTGATTCTACATCATATCAGCCATCCTATGCATGATGAGGTCAATGCTTGAATTAGGAGCTGCTTGTGCTTGCCCCCCAGGATGTAGTCCTGCTGAACTCTTGTAGCCTAGATTTGGAAGAGCATTAATTGAGTTATAATCGATGAACTCCTGATATCATCTCCAAACATTCCTCTGTATCCTATTTGCTGCAGGAGAGACACTCTGAAGAGATTGCGGGACATTCCCTATCGTGCCGAACGTGACCTGGCCATAAGTCGGGGGGGGGGGGGGTTTTTGCGTTCATGAAGAACCATCCCACCTGTGCTTGGGCCAACTCTGCTTTCTTCGCGATCCTTCGACTTTGGGGTACCGGGAACAATAGTGGTCCTTGCATTGGGCCAGCGGCTTTCTTCAAAGCGTTTATCCGCTGCTGGACCGAAAATACTAACCATGACAGCACGAAAAGTATTCAAGAAAGCTGCCTGATGATTGGTCATGGCTTCTGATACAGCCTTGATACTAATTCGGTCATCTCCGAATAGCTTCTCTTCATCGTTGTCAGACGGCTCGATTGGTGATGAGGAATGATCTTCGGGAACGCCTGCTTCTGGAAGACCCTGCCGCTCTTGTTCTTGGAGAAAGACGCCAGCATTTGCGCTGGAATTCATCACAAGCTTGCTATACTAAATCCCTTAAGTCTGCGCAGCAAACTCACATGGTCACATCTAGAATTTGATCATCGCTGATTTTAGGCATCTTGACGAAGTGGTCCCACCGGGCGTGCCAAAAAGTGTGTTGACGCAAAACGTGTCACACCCTGAAATTTGCATTTCTTGAATTAGAGTTAAAATGATTTATTTATGAATTCCTGTGCTCATAAAATATAGGGAAATAAAAACTTTCTATAAATTAAATTTTATCCTGGGTTTAGAAACATGTTTGTGCATTCATGTTGGAGCATTTGAGTTTTTGTGATGTGTGGTTTTTGCTTAAATTCAAATTGAATTCCAATTGGTTTAGAAAAAACAATTTAAAATGAATTTCTAGAAAAGGGTTTGAATAAATAAGACCTTTTTTTGTTTTTCAAAAGTTTGGAAAAGTTTAAAGTTTCAAAAACTGGGTGTTTCTCCCAAAATTTTCAAACTAAAAGTTAAAAGCATTTCAAACTAGATTTGAAAAGAGGTTTTAAAATTTCCTTTGAAAATGTTTTGAAAAGGTTTTGAAAAAAAGTTTTGAAATAAAGGAAAAGACAAAACTCTTCACTATCACCTCCTCTGCGGTTTTTGGCCGAAGGCCCAGCTTTTTCCCTCACCCTCACTGCTTTCAGCCTGCTCCCACTCTTCTCTTTCCCCCCTTTTCCTCCGGCCCAAGCAGAGCCAGAGCCCGTGCGCAGTCCTTCCCCTCCTCTCTTTGTGTTTCAGATCGCGCTGGCCCAGCCGGCCGCTCCTTCACTCCCCTTCGCGCAAGCCCAATCGCATCGTCCCCGGCCCAACCACACAGCCCACAATCGTGCTCGCCTTCGCCCTTTCCCCTCTGTACCCGCTCCTCGCCTTGGGCCGAGCCCACCTCATGGCCCAACCGGAGACAAGCTGCAAAGCCGCCTCCCTCTCCCTTTCTCTCACTGACTGGCGGGCCCTCTCCGTCAGCGCTCCACCCCGCGCGCAAATCGCTTCCTCCCTCACTGAATGCAGAGTGGCCCCCCTTGTCAGGCGTCCCCTTCCTCCTCCCGACTCCCACCTGGACGCGAACCGGGCTCGAATCCCGCCCCGGCCACACCTTCCTCCTTGCCTTGAGGCCAAGCTGACCACCCTTATATAATATCTGGCCTCGCCGCTTCTCGCCCATACAAGAAGCTCGCCTCTGGTGCCCTAAATCACGCTACCGCCGAGCTTCGAGATCCGCCGAGCCCACCATCGTCATCTTCCTCGCTCTCCAGTGTTTTACAGCCGCACGAAGGTTACTCGAGCTTCTGCTCGAGGTTTCGAAGCGCTCAACCCTTTATCCTTTCTCTTTATTCGCTGTCTTAGTCTAATCGACCTCATCGGCGTTTGCAGAGCCAATGTCTCCGCTCCACCGTGAAATTCATCGCCGCTGAGCCATCTCCGCCGTCTTCGTCGCCCAGGTGAGTTCGTCATGAGCTTCTGGTTCGATTGGACCCGTCCCCGAGCTCTCTACCGCTCTCTAGCCCTAAACCGAGCCCCACCGCCGTATTCCGGCGATGGCGCCGCCGTCCCCTTGTCTTCTCCGGCGACAGCGCCGCCTTCTTCTGCCCTGGATCTAATCTCGTTCATCCGTCCTAAATCCGACGGCCAAAAACACGTCCCTACCCCTTCGTCAAAGTTTTGCAAATAAGCCCTTATAATTAATGAGGTCTCAACCCGCAGTCCAGTCGACCCTATTCTTTGAGTCTGTGCAGACTTACAACCAAGCCCCTGCGTTTTCTTCTAAACGAGCGCCAGTCCATCCGATTATCATTTCGTTTTATTTATTTAATTCTGCAAAATCAGTTTGTTTTAATTACAGTTTTGCCACTGACTTTTAAACCCTTATAACTTCTTTGTTTTAACTCCGATTTGAACGTTCAACTTGCGTTAGATTTGTTTTCAAAAAGTTCTTTCAAACTATATAACTTTCAATACTGTTTTTCATAATTAAAATTTGAGTTAAATCTAATCTAGTAACTAGGGTTTTGTATCTTGTTAGTTTATATCTTTTCGTTATAGCTCCGATTAGAGTGATCTTCGCGTCCGTGTGATCGTGGTAAATCGTAGATCTGTTTTTAAAACTCTTTATCTTGTTTTCTTATGATTGATGTACTGTTCTAATCATAGGCTATGTTTGCTTTGCATGACTGCTATTGGATGCTGTGTGGTGTTCTGTGATCGTATGTCCAGTCGGAGAGTTTGTACGTTGGTGATCAAGAAGAAGTTCGTGATCAAGAGTTCAAGATCAAGAGTCAACCTTTGGAAGTATACAAGTCAACAGGAAGAAGGATCTTGAGTTTAAGGCAAGTATAGCAATCGAGTTTTCTTTTCGCAAATCATGATCATGTTACTTAATTAATGTTTGCATCGAATGATAAAAATGACTTATTAGCAACTTAAGAAATTATCTGTACAAGAACCTTCGGGATTTACAGTGCAACTGTTGGGGGTTATATGGCTCTGGCTTTAGCTCAGTACGAGGACCTTTTCTAGCTTGTTAGAGGTTACCGAAAGGCGCAAGAGGGCTCCGATCTGTATGGTCTTGGCCGACCAAGTTGGTGCATTTTGTCTTTTGTTGGTCACCGCTTGTAGGGGAGATTCATGCTTATTGATGGGGAAACCTAGCGGCCCTAACTTGTTAGACGAACCTTTGAAAGGCTTTATCGTGAACCCTGCCGACTTTCCTTGGAAGTGAGTTAAGAGGCTGATCACCTCGGGCGAAAGGGCAATTCACGTCTCGCAGTGAAAGTGTACACCTTTGCGCAAAGTTTATTAAACTGATATATCAGCCTTGCTCAAGACATGAGCGGCCTTGAAGACTTTTACATTAAGATTATGACTTTTGTTGGTTAACATGTTCATTATTTACCATTTTATGCTATTCATTTTTTATGTTACATTGATCGTGAAACTTGGGATCTATATCACTTGTTGCTATACTTGTGGAGTTCAACATGGACTCACTCTTGCTTTTCCCACACTTCAGAGAGTTAAGCTTGGAGAAGCTTAGGCTTGTGGTCAACCAGTCAGTTGTCCCTGTGAAGTTGGTGTCTCCATCTGAAGATCGGAGTGTCTTTCCGCTGTCTGCTCTTTAAGGTTATGTTCTTTTGTTTATATACATTATATAGAGCATTGTCTTTCGATATTACCCTTTATTTGTATATGTGAGATTTGACTTCCTGGGCTCACATATGGTGTATACCTGGTTTTGTTCTTAAAACGGGTGTGACAAAACGTGACACCTCGCGCCAAGCACACAGCAAGCCGAAAAGCTAGCTTCAATTGAGTGCCCGGAATGTGCTGAACCCGGAGATGTGCCAGTCGGTTTGACCTGAAAACCAACAAGGGAAAAACTGTGAGAATACTTTGGAACATGCCAGTTAAAACCAGACAGTTCCATATGTACGGCTTTGAAAGCAAATCACGACGGCACACAATTATAGAAGCGTGTCTGTCGAAGCATGTTTGTAAAATAATTCGGCTAGTATGAGAACAGAGTATGTAGAGCATATTAACTGTCGAATGCATATGTGAAGAAAGACATGCTTGAACAAACTAAAGATATTATAAACAGGTAACTCGCAAATATAGATCTATTCAAATAACACATGCATAGGCTAATCCAACTAATCTACCGCACGTTTAGTCTTCATAAACCGGTCAGGTATAACTCAAGCAAAGCTAATCCACCGCATGATGCCACTTGCTACAAGTCTACACCACTTCTTATAATTAGATTAATCCACCGCATGATACAATTTAATTATAACAAGCTAAAAGCATGCATGTATTTGAACAGATCTATAAGAGCTCATTACTCGTGTAAGCTTAACCAAGATCGGCAAACCAACCAAATTGGGGTCCATGAAGAAGGAACAAACAAGCAAGCATGATTAAACTAATCTAAAACTGCATTGCCGACCACGACACTACGTTTCATCGATCGAACTGATCCTAACATGCTTGACATGCATAAACCCACACATGTGACAATCTAGATTGAAAGTTGATTCAGCCATCATGATCTTATGATAAAAGAGAGCACAAGCAAACTCGTGCGACAAGGCCGAAAAAATCAATCTAGATTGGGCAAAAGAGTGTTACAAGAATTAAATAAATAAAAAATAACACATGATAAACTTAATGAATCTATCAGATCTGCCAAATCTAATAGAGCCGATAACTGTTTCTACTCATGACTTAATCCGCCGCACGATACAAGGCACAAGCAAAAACTTCCCGTCATAAGCTTAAATCCGCCGCACGATACTAAGCTTAACATACGAGACTACTTGCATCATATCTAAATCCACCGCATGATACTAGATATGATAGCAAGGTTGCCGGTACTACGGAGGTCAACGGATCGATGATTCCTCTCGAAGAACTCGACGACACGACTAAGGACTCGAAGACGGCACGGGGCCGGTTTGTATTGATGTGGTTGTGAACAATTTTACAATGGTTGAGGGCTTATATTATACCCTGGACGAAACATGAGTCCTAGATGATTACGACTTACATAATGAAATTTTGGAAAGATACAAATCCTATTTTTATTCTTCTCGGTGTCCTTCATCGTCATGTGTCTTCTTGTGTAAGTCGGCTTTACTTGCCATATTTGTTTCTCGAACAAAGTCACCGTTTTGCAAGATCGCCGACCCGCACAGGCATTTGCTGAAACTCCAAGGACCAAACAGCCGTCTGATCGCTTGCCGAAATCTTTTCCTCATACCTGGCTGGGTCCACTTGTCATATCCTCATGCGTGCGAAAATCTGGTGTCAACACCTTGTCTCCACCCTTGCAGTCAATAGTCCTCTTGAATATCCTCCAAGATACCTGTAGATAGGATGAAGACCTAGAACCTTCCCAACCACTCCTGGGACCACCTGCTGGATACATGAATCCCATCTGCTCTGGTGGTAGAGCAAGCTCTGAGTGAATCTTGTCCTTCTGGAGGTCCTCCTCTGTGAAGCCAAGGTAAGCAGCAAAGGCCTCGTACTCCACACTGTACCAGGCTCCCTCAAGCATCCAATGCATGCGGCTCGAGTCCTCCTCAACAAAATAGAGTGGGGTAAAACTGAGTAATAGCCTCTGAGTTCCAGTCATGCTGAAACTCCATAATCTGATACGCACCCACTCGCTGACAGATGACAATAGCATGGTCTATGGAATCCTTCTCGAGCTCTTGGAAAGCTGCCCAATCCACCCACTCAGACCTAGCAATCACTGGGTTCCTGGATAGCACACTGGTGTAGAAATCTGCGTGAAACTATGTGTGAAACCTGTAGTCATACTGAATCTTGGGCAAACCTCTGGGATCGTTCCTCCTCTGATCTCTAACAAGTCCGGTCTTCCCATTTACCTTGTAGTTAACTCTAGCATGTACTGAGGAACATGAGGGGCATGAATCTCTAGCATCCCATTCATATGTTGACCACCCTAGAAACCCTGCTGATAGAGAGGATCTGCTGCCTCTTCCTCCTCCTCCTCCTCATCTTCTTCTCTCCTCAATCTCCTCCTCCTCATTTGTCGGTGCTCTTCCTCTTCCTGAACTTGTACTCATGCGGATCACTGTCCGGAGAAGACTTAGAGCCTCCCTGAGCTGCTGCCCTCACTGGCCTACCCCTGCTGAGCTAGTCCCTGTATCCTGCCTAGCCTTCTTGTGCCTCTCATGGCGAGGGTCATGCCTGCCCTTGCTCCTCGGCTCTATGTGCTCACTCATAGCTGTTGTCCTGAATCCACAAGATATCCAAGAACAATATTAAGAACTAGGGCTCAAAGTATATCTCATTTTATTATATCACTTATAACACAATCATTTGTCCGAAGATTTGTCGTCACCTAGTCCAACATATGACAAAGGTTTGCAAATACATCATAGACAAATAATAGTATCACAAATATATATTTTAGTTGGATTGCAATCAAACTGCAGGCAAAGCCTGCACTACCTGGCCCGGTATGTGCGCAGTAGGCAGCCCTTTCTAGGGTTTGAATCCCCAAACCAACTCCGATTCAATCCAAACTTTGAGCACTACTTCTAGGCATCCAATGCAGCATATTGATCGAAGGAATCATCAGATGAACTTGAATCCAATAGATCGGACGAGGTCCGGGATTTGAATACCTTGGGGATGGAGAAGAGGATGAGAAACTGAAATCCAAAGCTTGGGGCCTTCAATCTTGATGCAAGGCCTCTCTGATCCCTTCTCCTCCTTTACTTTTCCACAGACAAATCAACGAGGCTCGAATTGAGGTATTGGGTCGAGTTTCTATTTTGTGAGAGAAAGAGAAAGAGGAGAGCCCTTTGCTGGCCTGGGTTTTTTTAAGTCACGCGCATACGGACACGTCGGTATGAGCTGACTTTGTCCAAGTATCCATATTTCATTTGTTTCTTTCTATCTCTTTCTTTGTCCTTTATTACTCCAAATTAAGCACAATCCTTTTTTTGACGCAAAAGACCGTGGGGGAGTTCCCCACGAGCAAGATGATATATTAAGAAACTAAAACGGAAGGGGTACAAGATGAGAGAATACTTACAAAGAGGAGGGAGAAGAAACTAAGCTACTTGTAACAGTAATTACATCTAGCAACTAAAATAGCTCAGTGGAGGGGAGGGGGGGAATTGGGTATTACAACGAGTCCAGCCAAACTCCAACTAGAAAATGAAAAACCATCGCTAAGTCTATGAGACTGCAGCGCAACCTCTCCTTTGAAATTACAAAGCCACCTTGCAAACGTAGCAGGGATGCCATCAAAGATTTCCTGTTTCTGATCTTCCAGAGTTCCCAAGCAGCGATGAGCGCAATCTCCATGAAAAAGGTGGTGCCAGCCTGCTGTTTTGTTCTCAGGAATCTTCTATGAATGTCAGGGGTTGCTGTCCCAAACAATGTCAAGCTTTTCCCAGCATCTCTTAGCGAACTCACATTCAAAGAACAGGTGCTCAATTGTCTCTTCTTCGTCATTTGTACAGAGAACACAATCCTTTGATCCAAGTATTTTCAGGCATGCTCAATCCTTTGATCCAAGTATTTTCAAGCATGCTCAATCCAATATTCTCAAATTTTATTCTTTTTTCCAAAATAGATCATATAGGAGATTTGAACAAAGAGAGACATGGTGGATTATGAACTTGAGAGAATCATGTCATATGTGATTTGCCAAACAATCAACCAAGGGGAATAATAATCACACTATGACATGACTAGGTCACAAAGACCAAAGGGGATCAAAGATTTGTAAATTCACACTTCCTATGCATGCTAGTAAGGGGTTTTGAAAAGATCTATCCTATTACACACAAATGCACACACTAGCATATTATAGGGCCTAGAATGCACTTTCAATGCATATAATCAAAAACATACCTTTGCCTTGAGCCCATGAATTCCACTAAGCATAATCATGACATGGTGGTGAATTTGTTGACCTTTTCTTGTCAAGCAACCATGTCCTCACTAAGTGATCAATTTATCATGATGAACTACAACATATACTAGACAAAGCTCATTAGTTCATAAGAGACTCAAAATAGAAATTTAGCTCCCCTAAATAAGTGCTTCAAGTATTTGAATTCCTTTCAAAGCACTTTTTCATTCTATTAAGAATGTGGGAGTCAAATTGCTATTTTGGGCAACACTAAGTAATTTGCTATAAAGTAAGGATATTAAGTTGAATGCACATATTACTTGAGAAACAACAACATGATAGATCTGAGCTAACAGGTGAAACATAGCATGAATATAAATAGACTCAAATCTCATGTAGGCAAAGATGGGCAACTTACTGTCATACCGGACATGTCCGGTATGCTTTGACAACGTAGAAATGTTCTCTGTCAGCAGTGCTGGTTCCAGGTTGGAAGTTCCGACAGACAGCACTTCCGACAAGGGTCAGCACTTTCGACAGAGAATAATTGGAAGTCATTTTGTCATTTCCAACTTTTCACATATAAATCAAATTATGAATTAGTAAGCATGGTAGATGAAAAGATGGCTATCCTACCAAGTTTAGGTACTCTAAGTCATGGTGAAGATGAAGAGTGGATAAGACAAACATAGATTACCAACGGGTCAACCATATAAGCAATTATGATGAACATTGGTTGATAGGTTGAGTTAGAATTTCCAAATTGGCTTGCTCAACCACCCCGAAGGCCTTCAAATCACCATGGGTACCTACATCAACATCCTAAGCACATCTTGGTACCCAACTCTTGTTGGGTCCTCCAATGTTAGTCAACAAGTGCCTAGGCATCCAAATGGCCTTAGTGCTAGTATGTGGTGAACACATCACCTTACTAGTGCTAAGTCCCTTTGCGGCCTTCTATGGCAGAACCTCCCGATAATGTGGCCCACCCGCACGTCATCGTTATAAGAAGCCCAATGACAGTGCAAATGAAACACATTACTGGAAAGAACTGTCAGGTGTCCCCGAGAGACTCCGAATCATCCACGAGTACAGGATCGTCTTGTCTTTAGGTGAAACAATTACAACATTACAACAGTTGATACAAAATACATCGGAGTGCAGGAGCAAGAGAGATAAACTTTACAAAACCATGAATAAGTTACTTTTTTATAAACATAACTGGTATTGCGGAAGCAGAATAATACTACAGAACCACACTTAGGGAAGCAACTAAGTTGGAGAAGAAGAACAACCAGATCACGTCGAGCCCACTGACATGATCGTGATCAACAACACCTGTTAAGAAACCTGCAACAGGGGATTAACAAACCCTGAGTACTGTCGCTACTCAGCAAGACTTATCCGACAAAGGAAAAAGACTACAGGGTTATGCTAGCTTTAAGGGATGTAAAGGGCTAGCAAAAGAGAGAAGATTTGAGAAAAACATTTTTAACAAAATATTCTTCTTTTCCTAGTAATTCGAAATACACCATTAGTACCCTTTTAGAATGAAACATCATTCCCAAATGCTTGGTTTTGAAAACTCTACGTTGAGGGTGCGAGATCGAGTCTCTTTTTATCGTAGAGCAATGACGATTCGAACCGCTTTATCTACCCAGCTGGGGGTTCCCAATCACACAATATGGCAGGACTCTAACCTGCAACATATTGCACAACCACAAGTGATTTGTATGGCAGGACTCTAACCTGCAACATAGCAAAGCACCACAGCGTTGTATGGCAGGACTCTAACCTACAACATATCAACCTGTATCCCGTGATTGGTACTATCATGCACTCGATCAAGGGCCAACAGCGGACGGTTCCTAATCGACACAGACAGGAACACTACATCAAGATTCCATTCCGAATGCAAGTTACCCGCCCGGTCTGAATTTCATTTTTCATCCATTTATCAATGTACCTGAAAGAGGTATCCTAACAGTGATGACTCATCATCCCTTAGTTTGCTCAAGGCCTAAGCAGAGGATAATCTCATCACCGTGCATCTTGGCTAAGCATTTACAATTAAATAGGTAACAAGGATAGGTAAAGGTAACCAACTGGTAATGCAACTACTGGTGTCATTCAACTCCTACTACTTAAATGCAGTTGATAAATCATTGTATAAACTTTGCAATAGAAACAGAAAGGTTAAATGCACCGGGGCTTGCCTTCGTTGCAGGGAAGACTAGGATCCAGAAGGATCCACAGAAATTAGTTTCTTTTCATCTCGAAGTGAATGTGCCCCTCGGAAGCTTGTCCTCCAAGGCTCCTCTTCCGAGGCTCGATCAACTGGACCTTCTCGATCCGGAGCTTGATCAACCCAAATTTCACACTCTTGAATACTACACGTAGATAAATGATATATGCTTTAGTATGATGCCATGGAATGCATACTAAGGTGCAGGACAATTAATTGTATAACACAAGATTAAACAAGCTTAAGGAAAGTCGAGTACAACTTTCCTTCGCGGTAAAGTTGCAAGCCAACAAAACCAACTTGCAACCTACCAACTAGAGTTTCTAGCTTAACAAAAAAACTATCACCAAACCTTTAGGTTGGTTAACTAAGATGACTAAGGTTTATTAAACATCACTCAAGCCATAGGAGCACAAGATGAGAGGTGTCCCATGGTCTTCAAACAATAACCCAAAGTCACGCAAGATGTAAAAACTGCTGCCCAAACTTTGGACAGATTACACCTTCTATACTAATCAAGCCATAACCAGAGCTCCTAACATACAAAAGGGGTGATCCTAGACAATTTGAAAAGATTATCAAATTGTATACAAACCTTCTAATATCACCCAAGGTGGATTCTATAGGCAACTAGGTCAACAGTTGGGACAAACATTTCTGTCCAGGGCTAGGACAGATTTGCTAACCTAACTTCAAACACTCATAACTGGAGCTCTGGGTCACCAAAAAGGATGATCCTTAACAATCTAGAAAGCTTATGAAAAACTCTATAACTTTTCTATTATCTCCAACAGGTGATTTCCTAGTTAAAAGGCTCAAAGAGCACAAAAACTCAGATCTGTCCAAAAGGTAGGACAGACCTGTCCTGCTGACTTGTAAACACTATAACTCCTAATCTAGCAGGTCTAAAATCATGAAATTTTGGACAAGCTAGATATGAAAGTTAACTACAACTTTTTTACAACTCATTCACAGAAAACATATTCTTCTAAGTGAAAACAGTAAATTAACAAACATTGGTTATGCAGCCATATTAACATGGATATAAAATCAAATGCATTACTTGATCTATAACAAGCCAACCATGATTAACTAGATACATGAAATATAATTATTAACAAAAGATTACTGAAGGTACAAGGATTAACCATAACTTCTTATTAACACTTAGTTACCTAATTATTTAAACAAAACACTATTACTCATTTCTTTATTAATTAAACATAGGAAAAGAGTTAAATTAAAACTTGTTCAATTAAGCCCAAACTTTTTGAGATGGTTAACTATAGAAAATTATAGTGGCAAAGATAGATATCACACCTTTGGATAAACATATAAATATGCTGAAATAAATCAAACTATAAACATTAAATAATTAAATAAGGCATAGAAATAACAATAACATTTATTTTCTCTAATAGAGCTCAAAATTTTTGTGAAGATACATTTTCAGCTAAAAACAGTGACAAAATTAGTTTCAAGATTATTTGGACGTTTAAATAAGCCTACAAAAATCATCAAAGAACATTTATTAAATAAAAGGCCTCTTTAAATGACTTTTAAAATTTGTTCAAAACTCAATTTTCATATTTTTCATAAATATTAGACAGCTCGACAAAGCTACTCAAAAATTTCACAAATTTTGGAGCTTCCTAGAAAAACATATGAAAAAGACAAAACATCACACTATTCCCTTAATCTAGAAAAAGGAAAAACTCTTCTCTCTCGCTGAAAGCGGGCCCCAGGTGTCAGCGCCTTCTCCTTCACTCCCACGCCCAGGACCAGAGGCCCGACGCCTTGACCGGCCGCTCGACCGGGTTGACCGCCCTCCGGCCTCCTCACCGGCGAGGTCTCCAGCGACGGCGAGGACTTCCACCTCTCCATCTTGACCTCGCGCACCGTTCCCACCCCTCACTTGAACTAAGACCGACACGGACATGTGCTGGCCACGGCCATGGCGGCTCGGTCAGATGAGCACGGCGGCGACACGGCATTCCGGCCAAAAGGGCTCGGTAGCGACCTAGACGAGCTTGAAACCCACTAAAGAGCTCAAGGAGACAACGATGCTCACCCTATCTCAACCAGAGACGACTCGGAACGACAAGGTCCAGGGTGGCGGCCATGGCGGATGCCCGCGCCAATGGCAAGCTCCTCGGACCGGCCCAGGCAACACGGTAGAGACCTAGCTAAGGTGCACAACACACTTAAGCGCTCATATGGACCATGATGCGCGCGCTAGGCTCGCAGGAGAAGCACCGGAGCAAGGTTGCCCATGGCGGCGGCGATAATAGAGCTTGCGCCAATGGACCTCGCGGACCGACCAACATACAACGGTAGTGACCAACCAATGGGCCGACCGTGATCAGCAACGCAAGGTGGACGTATTGGTGCGACTATCTCGGTCGAAAAGGCTCCAAGAGAAGCTGGCTACGACGGAGGGTTCATGGCGGCGGGCTGCCGGCAGCGAGGAAGAAGACCGAAGCTACTGCAGTTTGGAAGCTCTATAGCTTGGGATAGATGGCTCTGAGGAAACGCAGGAGTGAGGCAGACTCATTTAGGAGATGGAGAGCACTGAGACGCAACGACGGAGGGCGAAATCGCTCGCCGGAGCATGACCGGAGAGAAAAAAGAAAAGGAGAGAGAACGTGGCGGACGCGGATGGTGGGAGAACTAGATGCTCATCAGAGCCCGCCAGCGCTCTAGGTGAAGCAGGCAAGCTTCTAGCTGCGTGGACAGACACGCGGAGCGGCGCAAAGGCGGCTAGGCCACGGCGGCGGCGACGCGGCGGTCATGCCCTGCCCTGGCCAGATGCACCCCCCTCCTGTGGCTACAAGAACAGATCTTCCCCCTTTCTAATTACTCTCGATTTTGTACTGCACGACAAAAACTCCCAAAACAAAAGTTGCTCCAAATTTTATGTTCTACAAGTTTGCTTTAAGAACCAAAGTCAAATTCTGCCTGGATTTTGAAATGGAGTTCAAATTCAAATTTGGACCAAACTTAATTTCAAAATTACTTTTGAATTTTCTAAACAACTTCTAATTTTACCAAAAAAAAGTTGTTCCTTATAAATTATCTACAACTTTATTTTGGGTCATATATCAAAATTATGCTTAATTTTAAAACTATAGAAAAGGGGATAAAACTGATTTTGGAAATTGATTTTCAATTTGAAACTAAGTCAAACTAGTTTTCCAAATTACTTTGGATTTTACTTAAGAACAGGAAAATCCACCTTAATAAAAGTTGTTTCTTTTAATCTCCTCTACAACTTTTGTTAAAGGATCAAAGTCTAATTATTTTTAGTTTTTGAAATCTAGTTTAGGGGAAAAATTTAGAGTTTGAAAGATTTCAAATTTATTCAAACTTTTATACAGAAACTTTGAAAACTTTGAATACCAAAGTTGTACCCTCTCAACAAGAGCTACAACTTTGCTTTTGAAATCACTTTGAAATTTGATATACTTTTTGACTTATACAAAAGGGGATAAAAAGGAACATATAAAATTAAGTTTTTTACTCACACTTGTCATATCATATGACACCTAACCACATCACTTTATGAAAGCATCACACAAGATTATGCAACACTTATATTAAAGCATGTAAAGCATCACAACTATGCTTAAAAACATGAAATGCTTTTACGCCATGATGCAAATGATTATGCATACTAAACATATTAAGTAGGTTTTTAATTATTGCTTAACACCAGGGGTGTTACACCTTCCTAAGCACATTATCATTTACAAATGTGTTCGACTTAGGATGCATACCATTTGGGCAATCATAGCTTAGATGCCCCTTTCTCCTACAAGCATAGAAAATACGCCCATTGTTTGCTTTTTGCTTGTCTTGCTTGTTTGGGCATTGGTTCACCAAGTGACCTTCTTGATTGCACCCATAGCACTTTCTTGTTGCTACTAAAGCCCTCTTTCTTGAATCTGGGCTAGGGTGCATCTCTTGCTTGAGTGACATGAAGTATGACACTTCACATCACCTTTTGGACCATCTTTTTCACTTGATTTGCCACTTTGGTGGCTGCCCTTTTCTCGGCCGCCTCACATTTGTCGACCCAAGTCTTGTGTGGACACATGGCACTTTCATGACCATATGTCCCGCACCATAGCAAGCCTTTTCTTGCTTTTCTTGCTCTTGGTTGCTTTCTCTTTGGATTGGATGAGATTATTTTGTTGGACTTTGGAGGAAGCAAGGTTTGAACCCTTCTCAAGCTTCTTTACCATGTAATCACGGTTATCTTGAGAAGGTTTGCTTTCTCCTCATCCTTCAATATAATCACATCCTTCTTTAGATTTTCCACTTCTTCGATGAGCCTAGCATTTTCTTTAAGAATTTGCTCAATTGAAAATTGGCTTGCTTGAGAGGCACACTCATTAGCACAAACATAATTTAATTGAGATGGTGCACTAGTGAGTGTAGTTGTGTGAGGTTCAGAAGATTTTACCATAGAAATCACAACCTCATGTGCTATCTCAAGCATGGCATTGATTCTACTAGCTTCTCATGTGAGCACTTGAGATGGGTGAAGTCCTCTTGAAGGAACTTGTGCTCAAATGAGAGTTCACTCATTTTTCCTTAAGAATGTAATTCTCCTTCTCTAGCCTTTCCACATTAGAGAGAGAGTTAGTAGCTAAAGCATGCTCAATTGACAATTTTTCATACCTTTCTTCTAATGCATTTAGCTCTTCCAATTTGGAGATGAGGAACTTTTCTTGATTTTGAAGGGATTGTTCTTGTTCCTCCACCTCCTTCTCTAGCTCATCATTTTTCTTTAATACTTTGACAAACAAGAGCTTATCTTCATACTTGAGATAATCAAGAGAATCATCATCTTCATCATCCTCATCACTCCCTACTTGACTATCTCTTGATGTCTTCTCTTGATTTCACCAAGAATCTTCTCTTGATCTTCTTGGTTGCTTTTTCTTGGCCATGAGACACAAGTGATGAGTGTCATGAGGTACTGAGGTTGACTCATCACTTGGTTGCCACCGGGCATGAGAGTCGCTGCTAGCTGCCTCCTGATCCCTGTCTGCTGGGCAAATACCGGACACCAAAGGAGCAACAGCCTGCGCCTCCTGATCCGGTGCATTTTCCTTGAGGCTTCTTGAGACTTCTTCACATGATGATGATTCAATGGACTTTTCCAATGAATCGTAATCATGTGCTTCATCACATTTGGACTTTCCATATAGGTTGGCAAGTCTAGTCCAAATCACATGAGAACTCTCCAGCGGAGATTCTCCATTGTAGATGGACTCCTCAAGAACCTCTGCACTCAATGAGTTTAACAAGATTAAACACACATGAGCATTGAGTTGCACACATATCTCTTCCTCTTTTGTCAAGTTCTTATAGTTGCTCCAATCAACTATAGAAAGAGATATGCTCGCATCCACAATATGCTCAATAATGGGGCTAATAGCCCGAAATGCATTGAGTACATAAGATGACCAAGATAGAAAGTTTGAACCGTCATTTTGGAGAAGCACCACGTCCGTCTCCACAGGAGAATCCATCCGTTCTCACAAGCGGTGAAGCTCAAACGTGAGTCCGAGCTCCGATGCCAATTGAAAGGACCGAACGGACCTAAGATGCGCCTAGAGGCGGGGTGAATAGACATTTCTGAAAAATTAACACCTTAAATGCGGCAAGGAGGAAGCGATTAGTATGTGAGCTTCCAATTACTTGGAAGCTCTCAATTGGAGTAAATCAACCCCTCAAGAGACAATCACACAATATAAAAGATATACAAGAATATAGAGTCAATTCCCTGCACCACAAATGATTAGAACAATATAGAACAAATCCTATGCAGGAAGGTAATACCGGACACGTCCGGTAGACGCTAAACCCTAAACCATCAGGCAATACCGGACACGTCCGGTAGCAATACCGGACACGTCCGGTATTTGCATTTGGCTCCGGGCTCCAAATCGACTCCGATTCTTCTCAACTTTGTCACACCCTGCAGAGATACAATATGTATATATGCACAACACACAGAAAACCGCAGGGAGAGCTCGAGCCACACAAATATCGAAAGTAATAAAGAGAGAAGACACGATATGTTTTACCGAAGTTCGGCACCCCGTCGGGTCCTACTCTCTGTTGAGCCAGCTGCGAGCTACCACAAAGGTGGGCTCTAGAGGACACCATCGATCACTCTAGTCGCGGTCTATTTCACCCGCAATGCTCCTTCCACTAGATGATCTTTTGAGGAGAGATCGAACCTTCACAAACTTTCGAGGCACTCCACAAAGCTCTTGGGTGCTCAACGGCGACGCCTAGCCGTCTAGGACCGTAGAGTCCAAGAGTAACGAATGCGCACACAAGATCGACGATTTGCACAAGTGCTCAAGAGGTGGCTTGCTCTCTAATTTCGAATCTCTCTCAACCCATAAAAGATTTGATATTAGAGGTCAATCACTCACTAAGAGAGGGTTGTAAAGTGTTTCGGAAGCTCTAGAATGGGTGTAGAAGTTAGTAGAATCAGCAGCCTCCAAATGGGGAGGCTTGGGGGTATTTATAGCCCCACCCACGAAACTAGCCGTTTTCTAGCCATTGGTCTGAAAACGTGAAGGTCGGAACTTCCGGTCTAGATCTCGGAACTTCCGGCGTTCACTAGAAACACTGTTCATAGAGGTATAACGGCTACTTTTCAGTCAGTGTCAAAACTCGGGTCGGAACTTCCGACACGTCGGAACTTCCGGGAGATAACCGGAACTTCCGACGAGCTTGCAGCAGGGAGGCTCAGTAGGTCGAGATCCACTATCAGAACTCGTGTCGGAACTTCCGACGCTGACAGTGTCGGAACTCGGGTCGGAACTTCCAACACTGGGAGTGTCGGAACTCGGGTCGGAACTTCCAACGCTGGGAGGACAGACTTGCTAAACATCCCTGTGTCGGAACTTCGACTTTAGGTCGGAACTTCTGACGCTGGAAGTTGAAACAAACCTCTCCAAGTGTTCGTGAAGTGATTTTGTGTCTCTCTTTTGATTTTATTTTATACTTGAGCACTTATGAAGAATCATCTACTATATGTTGCATCCCTCTTAATAGTATGGCTTTCCTAATCACTCAAGATGAATTGAAAAACAAGTTTTAAAACCTCTTGAGTTGACTTCCATTTAAACAATGTTGATTCTCCACTTAATGTAATCTTCAAGCTTGATTGATCCTTCGACTAAATGCAAGTACTTTCTTCTTCACCCTAGCTAGGTTCTTCGGTCGCCAAGCCGTCGCTGCCCTTCACCCTTGCTTAGTACCTCGAATACTCTTTCCTTGCTATCTTTACCAACTCAAGCATTCAATCACACTTGCTTTGAATCCTTTGTTAGCACACATATGAACCATGATTATCCCACAATAGAGTAGCCTTTCATCAATAACATTCTCATTGTTGTCTTGTGCTTGTGACATGAAAATCATACAACAATCCATCATTTTGGCTTTGCATTTCATTTCAAATACATTGTGAGATAAGTTATTTCCTGTGTCACACTTAGCAAACATATTAGACCTTTAATCAACATTGTCATCAAGTCATTCAAAATCATCATATTTAAGTGCAACATGCACTTTCAAGAGGAAAAAGGAAACACCAATGGCTTCCTTACCTAGCGACGGCGGCGCGGCGTGGCTAGGGAGATCGGCAAACAGTGGAGATCAATGGCGGTGGTGGTGGAGATTGAGAGACTGAGCGAGTAAGTAGCTCGAAGGCGCGAGAGGTAGAGTAGTGGTGGGAGGTGGTTGAGGCCTCAGTTTTGAAAAGAGGGCAGGGGCGAAGGGGAATGAACAGGCGGTGGGGATGGTCGTGTGTCTCCCATGGCGGCTGTGACAGCCATGCCTTCATGCTACGGGTAGTGGATCCGACAATGACCGCTTCAGCTAGGTGGCGGTTGGCGAGTGTGGATCGCGAGGGACGGGGATGGGTGTGGCCAAGCTCAGCCCTAGCTTGGTCGGCGAATGTCAAGGGGAAGACTAGGCCGACTGATTGCCCTGATCGAAGGAAGGGGAGAATAGGGAGGGGGGGAAACGACGCTGAGGCGTGCGGGAGTGGGTGGGCTAGCGGACTAGGTAAGGCCCATGCGATGGACCGGCCTGAGTGGGAGGTGGAGGGAGAAGGGCGCTACGGCCTGCTGCGCGGCGAGCTGGGCTTGGGAGCCGGAGTGGGCCAAGGGAACAGGGAGGAAGTGTTGGGCCAGCCGGTTGAGGAGCAGGCCGGCTATGAGGAAAACGAGAACGGGCTGCTTGGGCGGAGGGGGGAGGCCGCCGGTTGGTGTTGGGCCTGGGACGAAAACGAGCCAGACTGAGCCCAGAGGGAAAAGGGATACAATTCTTGTTTTCTTTTTCTTTGTTTCCGTTTTGTAAATTAATTTCAAATCCAAATCCAAATCATTTGAAACCAAATAGTTTGCAAAGTTTTGAAAATATTTTCCCTAGGTTTTGCAAATAAAATTTGAGTTTATTTTCATAAAATTTGTAAACCTTTTATTTATTTTCTAAATAGGACAAAATTGATTCACTTCTAAATCGGATTAATAAATCCTTTTCACCCAATCAAACTATACAGCGGCATGAATGCAACAAACAATTAGTATTTTTTATCATTTCCTAATAAATTCTAATTAATTTTTAATAATTTAAAAATCGGGGTGTTACATCTACTCACTCGTAGCCTGATCTGCTCGCTTGCAGCCGTATCCGTGTCCCATAGTTGGATCGACACGTCCACGCTGGATTGCTCGCTCGCAGATGGATCGACACGCCCGTAGCCGGATCCATGCCAACACTGCCTTGGGTGACCGAATTCATACCTATAGGGGAGATGGAGAAGAGTATGTAGCTCTCAGGAGCTAGAGAGGGTGAAAGGTCCTAGTTTGGTTTTGTTGATTGATAACAACACTTGTGAACTAACCATTCTATCCAAGTGTGTGAAGAAAAATAGGTTGAGTTCACAAGACTAGTGGATGATGATATTGAAATGATTGATTAAAGTTTGTTGGGATATTCAACTCAAGCATAGCAAGCAAACGAAGGTTTTGGCAGGACTTGGCTAGAAGGACCGTGTGCTCAAGCGATGGTGAAGGACAAGCTAGTGGGCTTGATGCCGAGGGACCGACGCGGAGGTGAAGGGCAAGCTAGTGGGCTTGGCATCGATGGACCTATGGTGAAGGGCAAGCTAGTGGGCTTGGCGCCGAAGGACCGAGACAACGGTGAATAGCAAGTGAAGCTAAAGTAAGAAGCTTGAAGTCTATGTGATGGTTGAGTGACCAACATCATCTTTGATGGACCAAGTCAAAGATTCATTGGGTATATCTAATGGTTTGGTGAAGTGTCCATGAATAGTTCCTTGCGGGTATCAAAGAAAAACATGGTTAAGCAAGGCAAAGGTATGGACAATAGGGTGTTTTATTTTATCGGCTATGAGGTGTGTAGAGAAGTTAAATAGCCAGAGATAACCGTACTATTAAGAGGGGAAAACACGTTTGCATTACGGTTGTCTAGTGCCACTTGTGAGCTCTATCGTTTTGGATCGCTTTGTGATGAGTGACGGTTAGTCAAAAACCTTTGTGAAAACGTTTGCTGAAAAGCTAACTAATGTCTATGAGAACGATGCTCTTTCAAAGATCGTTGGTTTGGAGTTGGCTTGTTTTAAGAAAAGGTTTTCTTAGTGCTCGTGAGCTAACTAACTTTTCTTGCTTGGTCATATCCATAGTGCATGGTTGATGGGGCAAAGCAAAAGAAAGAGAGCACTTAAGAATGGTGTTTTTAGGCTGGTGGCGGACAGTCTGCACCCCTGGTGGCGGACAGTCCGCCGGCCAAAACCTGAGAACCAAACAGATTTGAGACATCTATTGTTGGGCTGTCGAAGTAACGACGGACAGTCCGCCGACTAATTCTTGTGGGAAACAGAGTTGCTGACCGCGTTGTTGTTGCTGTCTTAGGACAACGGCGAACAGTCCGTGCCCTGGTGGCGGACAGTCCGCCGGTGTTTTCTAAAAACGAGCAGTGGTGCTGATGCTTCTGCTCGGTGTGGCTCGTGGCAACGGCGGACAGTCCGGGCCCCTGGTGGCGGACAGTCTGCCGGTCAAAATTTAAACCTACGGCGGACAGTCCGGGACTTGTACCGCGGACTGTCCAGGAATCGTGTTTCAGCACATAACAGTTGGATTTTGAGGGGACCTCTATATATAGTGGGTTGTCCGGTTTGTGGGGGGTCTCTTGGTCATTCTAACAGCATATCCTTTGGGAGAGAACACCTCCAGCACCTCATCTCATATCCCTTGCTTGAGAGCAATATTTGGAGAGTGAGTGTGCTCCACTAGTGCGAATCTTTGCGTGAGAGATTACTCGTGGCACTAGGTGGTCGTCGTGTAGGCGTGGTTATCTATTACTCTTGGAGCTTGTCGGCTCCTAGACGGTTTGGTGATTGTGTCTCCGTGAAGCACGCAAGGAGATTGTGCGGTGCTCCGGAGTTGGCTTTGTGAGGGGCTATTGAGCTCATCCCCGCCGGAGGAAGGCAAAGAGCATCTCTAGTAAACTTGAGGCGTGAAGAGTATCTAGTGATTTGGTTGGCTCAAAGTTTAGTGCTCATGTGGAGCCTACCTTGTGAGGTAGTCCGATGCTTATGTGCTTGGAGCTAACAAGAGGAGCAACAATCCTAGAACTTGCTTCAATGTGGATTAAGTGATCGGCAAGTCACCGAACCACGTTAAAAACATCGTGTGTCATCCTCTTTCTTTTGGTTTGCCTATCTCAACACAAGTTCATTTCTTTCATATTACACATACTTGTGTTGATCTTGTATCTTGTATTTACCTTCATACATATATTGATATCTTGTGTAGTCTATCTTGATATACATTCTTATAGTTGATCATCTTGCTAAATAGCTCAAACTGACTTGTGTATAATAGAAATACTCTTGCTAGTATATCTTGTTAAGTTCATAATTAGAGGGGTGTAGTCAAAGTTATAATTGAGTTTATCTCTTCCGCTATTAATTTTGAGTAGTTTTGTAATTAATTTTTAAAATCGACTATTCACCCCCTATAGTCGGCCATCTCGATCCTTCAGAGGGGAGGCGCCGACGCAGGGCAGATCAGGATGGGCTCAGGACCCTGCAGTCAGCCCGTCATGAACCATTGCAAGGTCGGTCGCCCATGTGCAGTCACGAGGCCAACGCGTCATGCATTGTTGATGTAGGGGTGAGGTAGGGGTGTTGCGAGGTACATGGGAGAGATTGGGGCGGCTCTGCAAGAGGGGAGAGGTGTCATGGGCCACCACATGGGGGAGAGGAGAGGGGCGCGGTATAGATAGAACTGAGAGAGAGGTGTTGTGGAAACTAGAAACCCCTAGTGCTCATATTTATATCAACCTGATTGAAAGTTGGATATGAGCTTAGGATGGGCCTCAACCACATTAACATAGGCATGCCTTTTAGGAGGTTCGCCTTAAAAAATGGCCACCATTTTTGGAGGTGGTTGCCTTAAAAAGCTTGCTTCCGTAAATTGATTTTGTGAGATGGTCATTTTAGGTGCCTTGATAAATAAAGTAACTATCTCCATTAATTCTTCAGGCATTTTTGAGGCGTTTATTTTTTGACCACTTTGGTTAATAAAAAGGGCACTGCCTCGCAAATCATTTGTGTAGTAGTGGTGGTCTGCCTTTACTGATAGTGCATGATACAAACGCAATGTGCGCGTTCTGAGCGTCTAAATTGTCTATGTAATGGCAAAAAAAAAAAATAGATATGCCCAAAAGAGATGATACATGCATAGGATCATCTTGAAAGATAACTAATGATATTTTTCTTTCTCCATTATAATCTAACATGAACAAAACCTTTAGGTGGTAGTTGCTTGAGTAGCCTAGTGGTAGTTAGAGTCGTTGTTCTTGTAACTAGTTTTGTTACCTCTTGTTAGTAATAGCTCTCTAGTTGCTAGTATAGTTTTGTTGTTTAAGTGAAATTAACCTAGAGATTATAACCGCTAGAATTCAGCTAGAATTGTTTAGGAGGCTTGTAATGCGGTGAAGTACGGCTAGAGGTTGTAGTTGCATTATGTAATGCCCAGAGTCCAAATGAATCAGATCCACTCTGCACAGTGAGTAAACCACACCTACCACCATCATCCGCTTACGCTTTCGTCCTCGCTTCGCATAAAAGGATTAACTTGGGATGGTGGAATGGACTCGATAAACCTTATATATTGGTCTAACTCACTCTAAACAACCAAGGTGGACTAGCCCCCCACAATATCTCATTAATATACATATATGTCACTATGGGCCGAATTCCAAATTGAGTCGGGTGTGACCTACACCCCCCTCAAAGGGCATGACGTCCTCGTCGGCCCAACACACCCACAACCAGACAAACGATGACAAAAAATGTTCCATCTTATAGCACACACGACCGTGTGACCAGTGCCGGCACATGTGCCACGCCATGCACCCCGCATGGCATACATGTGCAACGTACCTCCATGTTAGCGCCCCTGACCCACACGTGCCCATGGTCGCAAAGGTCGGCTCGGATACCATTTGTAATGCCCCAGAGTCCAAATAACTTAGATTCACTCATCATAGTAAGCGAACCACACCTACCACCATCTCGCTTACGCTCACTACTGGAGAAAGGGCCTTTTGCCCCGAGCCATTTTGGCCTATAGCCCCAGACATGGAGCCGGGGCTAAGGAATCGGGACTAAAGGCCCGACCTTTAGCCCCGGTTCCCTCGCCCGGGGCTAATGGGGGGACCTTTAGCCCCGGTTGGTAACACCAACCGGGACTAAAGAGGCCTCCAGCCGGGCCACCGTGGCTGGCCTCTTTAGTCCCGGTTGGTGTTACCAACCGGGGCTAAAGAGGCCTCTCTGCTTTTTTCTTTTTCCTTTTTCTTTTTTCTTTTCAATTGGTTATTGTTTTGGTTTTACAATTACATTAGGTTTTCTAATACGTATTATTCGCTGCTAATATATTCCATTAGGCCAGTTTCAAATACGTATTATTCTTCGCTGCTAATAAATATATATAAACACATAAAATTTACAATTACACACAATGAAATATGAAACTATACATATATATATAGAGCTAGCTATACATATGTACATAAAATATACAACATTATCCATCATGCATCCTTAACTTGATATTTACACACAAATATAATATTGTTCCTAACTTAGAGGTCATACAAGTGTTCATCTTGGTTTGGCTTCATTGGTTCGTCTTTATTAAACCAATACTCGGTGCCAGACTTAAGGACATGGTCATTAAGGAAGCCCGCGATGGTCTCTTCAATTGCTTTGAGGCGGACCTTATCCATCACCTGGTTCTTCAACCATGTCTCCTTCAATTTGGATTAAAAGAAAAAGAAAGTATTAACATACATAATATTTACGTAATAGCAACAAAAAATGAAATAAATTTATTTACATGTTACGTACTTGCTGACTCTGTAAAGGAGTTCTTTTTTCATACACCGTCAGGAACTCGCAAACATAGTACGCACATAAATTGTTTCCCGGTGACTGCCGTAGAACCCACTGTACAAGATGTAAAAGAGTACTCTTAGTTGAGCGTGCGTCTGCTGAGTGATGCTAATTAAGGTAAAGAGGCGGGGAGGTACTGTACAACTTACATTTAGTCGTAGAGGATCAAGAAGTTGCGCTTTCAGATCCGGACGGTGTTTCTGAACAAACCAAGTCCAAACCCTGCACAATATATATAATTGGATCGTTAATTAACTATTGCAGAGTTAAAGAGCTAGCAGGAATCAATATTTAAAGATCACATTTACCCTCGGATAATATCTATCATATCTTGGTAATCTTCTTGTGGTTTTCTCAGAGAGTCATAGATTAGCAAACGACTCTCGTGGAGATCGATCACAATTAGAATCCAGTGAAAACTGCATTTATGTTATATAGTCAACACATATATATCTTTATGTCAACCTATAATAAAATGTGCATATGATAACAAAACTCACCTAAAGTTGTAGGGAATAGTATATATCTTTTGTTCCTTTGGTTTACGAAGAACCTCCGCAAATTCCTCTCTGTTTGAGTTTTCCATGCATCCGAGAGAGTACCTGGGTGCTTGAATACGATATATGGATCGATCAAACCAATGTCCTTGTCATTTTTATGCCTTAGTTGTCTCATCATGTTTCTGCATATGTTTACAAATGCTTGCTAGTGTGAGGATAATTACTTATACATATACATAAGCTAAAGTGAGATTATTAAAGGAAACAATCACTTACAGGCAAAAGCAGCTGACGAGAGATTTGTCGAGAGCGTCCATGTGGCAGAGCTGATGTAACTCATTAAACTGAACATATATGATGTCATCACCACGAAAGTAATCATGGTCTCTAATTCTGACGCAAATATAGTCATCAGCTTTTCTGCCACACGCCGTGAGGTACCACTGATTTAGCAAGTGCATTTGTGTACCAAGATCCCTCAGGGCCGCTGGGTTGTATAGACTTTGGCCATATACATATGCCCTCTGCCATTTATCAACTTCTGGAGCACTTTTGATGCCTGCTTCTTCGAGTATGTTTTCCACATTCAAACCAGTTTCCTCGAAAAATGCAAGCAGTTGCTCAGGATTAACGTCTCCATATGCTCGTTGTATGATTTCCATGTTTGTACCGTATTCATTCCCAACAACAAGATCCGGCACTGATTGCTTCTTTTGTTCCCCGAGCTGTGGGACACCCTTTCCTGCTCTCTTCTTTGTCTTCTTCGCCTCCTCAATTGATTTGCTGAGCGTGCGATCATAGTCTGATTTTGGCGAAGCCTTACGGGCAGCACGTACCTTTTTTTGGTGAGCGTCCACAGTTTGCCTTAGTTTTTCAGGACGAACAAAAAGGTACGGCTTCTCCGGGTTTCGCTTTGCTCGACCACTAGCAATGGCAGCGTCGAAGAATTGTTCAAGTCTTTTTGCACTGCAGCTTCAGTCTCCTCCTCGGTCATGTCATATGCAAGTTTTGTCATCTTGGGAGCTGGTTTTCTCACAGAGGCTGTCTTCTTCGGAGGTGGTGGGGCTGACGCCTTTGTTTGTGTGACAGGCCTCTTCTTTGTTGGCGGTGGAGGTGTTGGAACCCGCCGTGGAGATGGGGCAGGTGGCGGTGTCGGAGCCCGCTTTAGAGGAGATGGTTGGGCCGGTGGCGGTGTTGGATCTCGTCGTGGAGGAGATGGGGCCGGTGGCGGCGTTGGATCACGCCGTGGGGGAGATGGGGCCGGTGGCGGTGTTGGATCCCGTCGTGGAGGAGATGGGGCCAGTGGCGGTGATGGATCGCGTCGTGTTTGATCTTGATCATCATCGTCCGCAACACTGTGATCATGTGGTGAATGTATAATTGGACTTAGGTTGGGGGATGTCCTGCTGCGAAAACAACATGGTATGAGTATCCATTTATACTATTAGCTCACCAATACTATTAACTTTCATTCACTAATTTCATACACACCTAGGGATAGGTTGTTGGAGGAGGAGGTGATGCGCCAGGAATTATGATATAGCGCTTGCGCCAACATATGAATGTCTTCTCCGCTTCTCCTAATGTTTCTCGCCACCACCTCCTTTAATGTCAAGTTCGACATTGTCGTAACCTTTTACCACCCTATCCACCGAGACGCTAGCATATCCAGGAGGTATTATTGCCCCATGACTTCTTGGTGTCTTCGTAGGATCGATAGGAGATACAACACCTATAGCCACCATGACTGTGGTATTCCCCTGTGGAATGTGCAGTTCACATGTCGTGAGAGGCTCGGTGATGTCATCCACGGGAAAGCGCAGTGCTGCGTCTGGGACCTCTGTGGAAGCGCAACTGCTTTTCATTTGCTCAGGGGCTGACTCCCCGCTCTGATGCAGATTGCCTTTGCATCGAACTTACTGCTAACTGCACTTGCCTTTTATTTCCTCGTTCATTCTGCCTTCAAGTGCTTTTTCTCGCTCAACTGCTTCAAGAGCCGCGGCCTGTGACTGAAGAACCATTTCCTCTAACTTTGCATCCGCTCTGCCCTCCTCCTCCTTTCTTTCTCGCGCGGCTTCTATAGGTCTCTTTGTCCTGAGGGAGGCATGTTCCCATGACACCTCCCCATAGCCTCTGGTTCTCCCACCATGTTCAAGATTCTCCAGGGCGTATGTCAGCTCGTCCTTGTCTCTGTTCGGCTGCCACCTGCCACTGGCAGCCATTTCTCTAGCATAAGCAAATCTTTCTCTGCTGCTCTATGGAGTTTTTTGCCATACTGTATCCTTCCTGTTTGTAGGTCCAGGCTTCCTCCATGACCAAAAAACCAATACTTGGCGCGCTCAGGCCAGTTTATCGATTCTGGTTCAATGCCCTTGGCTAGCAACTCTCGTTCCATTCTTTCCCATTTAGGAATGGCACTCTTGTAGCCACCTGATCCCAAGTGATGGTGGTATTGTTTTTGTTGGGCATTCTGTTGGTTCCTTCTGACCCGTGCCTCACTCTCTTCTGATTTCTTGAATTCTACAAACTCATCCCAAATGGCCTCAACTTGACGTAGGCCTTAGTGTTGAAATCCGGAGTTTGGTCCTTCTTGATAAATTTGTTGTATAAGTTCTTCTTCCATCCCAGCCCTGGAATAGTGTTGCCATTTTCTTCATAGCCCAGTCCCGAACTCTGGCCTTCAAATTTATATCTTCTGTTTCAAGTGTGAAATGTGCAAGGACCTCTTGCCAAACCAGTTCCTTATCAAGATCAGAGACAAAACTTATATGAGGAGCACTTGTCCTTTTCTTCCATTCACGAGCACTGATCGGGATCTTATCCCTTACAAGGTACCCACAGTGGGCAACAAATCTCTGTGCATGTTCTCCAAGTACTTGGCCTGTTTCCTCGTTGAATTCTGAGATAATGTACCTACCGGCCATCCAACGGCTTCTTCGGACCTCGTACCTCGGTCCTACTCTTCCCGGTAGTCGTTGTCGATCCGGAGGGCTACATATGTAGGAACAGTAGATTATAAATACATTTATAAATTGTTTAGAATTTCATGTGCACATAGAGATTATTGTAGGTATATACCTCGCCAGTATTTTTTTTTCTTGCATTATTTCTTCATAATCGGCAAAGTATTGACTGTCGTCATCTACTTCTTGATTATTGTTATCGTCACCTGCTAAATTTTGATTAGCGCCGCTGTTGATTAATTCGTACATTTCCTCCTCCATGTTGTCAACTGGGTCGGCCATTTCTGCGAATGACATGGAGGATAATAAACACCATATTTTTGCAACTAACGTACATAGGGTTTCAGTTTCGGGTTTGCGGTTTGGGGTTTAGGTTTTTGGGTTTCGGGTTTGGGTTTAGTGTTAGGGTTTAGGTTAGGGTTTGGGGTTTAGGTTAGGGTTGGGTTTAGGGTTTGGGGTTTAGGGTTAGGGGTTTCGGGTTTGGGGTTTAGTGTTTGGGGTTTAGGGTTAGGGGTTTTGGGTTTAGGGTTTAGGGTTAGGGGTTTCGGGTTTGGGGTTTAGTGTTTAGGGTTAGTTTTTGGGTTTCGGGTTTGGGGTTTAGGGTTAGGGGTTTGGGTTTAGGGTTTAGGGTAGGGTTTCGGGTTTAGGGTTTAGGGTTTGGGTTTTAGGTTAGGGGTTTCGGGTTTGGGTTTAGGGTTAGGGTTTGGGGTTTAGGGTTTAGGGTTTGGTTGGTTAGGGGTTTGGGGTTTAAAGGGTTAGGGTTTGGGGTTTACGGTTTAGTGTTGGGGGTTTCGGGTTTGGGGTTTAGGGGTAGGGGTTTGGGTTTTAGGGGTTTAGGGTTAGGGTTTGGTTTGGGTTTAGGTTTGGGGTTTCGGGTTTGGGTTAGGGTTAGGGGTTGGGGGTTTAGGGTTTAGGGTTTGGGGTTTGGGTTAGGGTTGGGGTTTAGGGTTAGGGGTTTGGGGTTTAGTGGTTGGGTTAGGGTAGGGGTTGGGGTTTAGGGTTTTAGGTTTGGGGTTAGGGTTTAGGGGTTCGGGTCTAGGTTTTGACAACATTAAAATAAAGTATATCATAATACTATGGACATAAACATATGTAAGTGATTATTCCATAAACATATACATGACCGAATTTAAGTAAAAGTTTACATATCATATCTAAGTGAACAAAAAATATATATCTAGTGATTTTTCCATAAACATATATATGTAAATATATCTAAGTGACCAAAATATATCTAAGTCATTATTCCTCCTCCATCTATCACATAGGACACACCGTTGACGAGAGGACGACGACGGACGGCGGCGAGGATGACGTCGCGGTGAGGACGACGACCGATAGCGGCGAGGATGACGTTGCGGTGAGGACGACGACCGACGGCGGCGAGGGCAACGCGACCAATCTCTTTTTATCTACATGTGTAAACATATATTTTGTTAGAGTAAAAAACATTATATAATATATATAATTTTAATTTACTACAATCAAAGCTTGGCGGAAAAACTTGAGAAGTTTCCCACAATTAAAAACCTCAAATCACGAAGTTGCTATAAATGTATATGTATTTATATTAATTTCTATTTTCTATATATGTATCACGAAAGACTTGAGGGCATCGTGCGGACGACAGCGAGGGCCGGAGCTGAGGCGATGGCGGCGGCGAGGGAGGCCGAGGGGCCGCGCCGCGGAAGGAACATATTTTTTCTTTTTCTATAAATATATATGTATTTATATTTAATTTCTATTTCTATTAGATATTATATTCATTTTTGTTGACTTGGTTCGCCGTTCGCGGAAGGGAACACACAAATGCATACACACTTCACATACACACACACTGCACGTCGGCGAGGACGGCGAATGGCAAACGGCGAGGACGGCGAGTGCATCCGTGCGGCGAGGAGGCCGAGGGCGCCGCGGCGAAAGGCGACCGAACAGCGCCGAGGAGTCCGGTGACGCCGAGGGAGGACGAGTGCGGACGACGGGAGGGAGGCGATCTCGGCGGCGAGGGAGGCTAGCGAGGGACCGCGGACGACGGCGAGGAGGAAGAGGGCGCCGCGGAGGAAGGAGAGGGAGGCCGAGGGCAACGCGAAGGATGGCGAGGGAGGCGAGGACGAGGCGCGAGAGGGGGAAGGACGAGACGGGGCGAGGCCAGCAGACGTACGACAGCGAAGACGGAGGCGGGGCGCAAAACCGATCTGACGTCGATCTGAGGAAGGAGGAGGGCACTGTGCCCTATATACGCGGGGGCACCTTTAGTCCCGGCCGTGGCACCACCCGGGACTAAAACACCTTTAGCCCGGTGCATAAGCCCACCCGGGACTAAAGGGGGGACCTTTAGTCCCGGGTGGTGCTACGGCCCGGGACTAAAGGTACCTTTAGTCCCGGGTGGTGCTACGGCTCGGGACTAAAGGGTCTTCTCCCGCCTTTATTTTGGCTTTCTGTGTTTTGGGTTTTGAATTAAGTTTGGCTATATTAATATGTTGTAATACTTGTTACTTGCATAGTAAATTCAATATTAGGCATAAAATTACCTTAAAAATAACAGTTGTGTTTCCTTTTACCTTATTGTATAGTAGAAAATTTTGTAACATAAATTCTTTTCTTTTCTTATAATAACAAATATAAATGTAAATAACAATTTATATTTTGTTAATGCAAAAATATAATGTTAAATTTAAATATCTGAAACAACTGGTGCTCGATAGGAAAATATTTTTTGTATTATATGAACGTTAAATTTTGGGTTGTTTATCTTTTATTGTGCAAAATACACGATAGAGAAATTCACTGTTAAATTACAATTTAATTTTAAAAAGAAATTTGTGTAGTTCATATACGTTTCTGTGTCGTATTGGTCTCAAACTTTTCTTAGGTTGTCACGTGGCACGGGTGAGGCAAACCAACAAGTTTGGTTTTTTCGGAGATGGTTTGCTTCTTTTTCCTGTTTAATTGAATTACCGCACACTCTCACCCAATAATTATAGGGTCAATTGGGCCTACCAACAAAATAATCCAGAATGGAGCCAAACTTTTAACAGGGTCTTGTATGTCTAGGAAAGAAGAATGTTGTGGATGTTGATGAAAAAACGGTACCACTTGTATGCATAATCATTATTAGTTACACAAAAACTGTAATATATATCAAGCGGGTACACTGGTGATCTTTTCTTGACGTATGTTCCTTGGTATGATCATGTCGTAACCATGGAGTCTCCTCAGCATTTAGCAGGATGCTTGGGTCTTTGGTCACACTGAAGGGCGGTATTCGGTCATCCCTTTCATAATCTTCTGACATGTCTGACTTGTCCTCAATTCCACGATGGTTCTTCTTCCTGAAAGAACTATGTGGCGTTTTGACTCTTTGGTTGATTTATATCATCATTTTTCCCTCTCTTGGGTTTTGTAGACATGTCTTTCACGTAGAACACCTGAGTCACATCAGCAGCAAGGACGAATGGTTCATCTTTGTATCCAATATTGTTGAGATCCACTGTTGTCATTCTATACTCCTTGTCAACTGTTACTCCGGCTCCGGTCGCCTTGACCCATTGGCATCGAAACAAAGGGACTTTAAAATTAGGTGCGTAGTCTAGTTCCCAAATCTCCTCTATGCGCCATAATATGTTTGCCTCTTCCCAGATGGGTCTGTGGCATCTACGCGAACACCACTGTTTTGGTTCGTGCTCCTTTGATCTTGGGCAATGGTGTAAAATGTGTTTCCATTATCTCATACCCTTGTACGTGAGGATGTGCCATGACGGTTGCCTAGCCAATAAATATAGTTGCTCATCAATATTGTTATTACCCAGACATTCCTTTCGCAACCAAGTGCTAAAAGTATTCATGTGCTCACGTGTTATCCAAACTTCATTCTTCTCTGGAAATTGGGATCGTAGGAACTCCTTGTGTACATCGATATATGGATCCACCACGGTTGAGTTTTGAAGAACTGTGTAGTGCGCTTTATTGAAATAATCATTCCCCGTACCGATATATGTTTTCTTCCCTAGTGTCCCCTTTCCACAGCCTCCCCTCGTGCCGCGATTCAGGAACACCAATCGGGTCAAGGTCAGGAATGAAGTCAACACAGAACTCAATGACCTCCTCTGTCCGTAGCCCTTGGCGATGCTTCCTTCTGGCCGAGCACGTTGGTGAACATATTTTTTCAGTACTCCCATGAACCTCTCAAAGGGGAACATGTTGTGTAGGAACACAGGACCGAGAATATGAATCTCCTTGACCAGGTGAACTAGGAGGTGTGTCATGATATTAAAGAAGGATGGAGGAAACACCAACTCAAAGCTCACAAGACATTGAACCACATCATTCTGTAGAGTAGCCAGTTCTAGTGGATTAATTGCCTTCTGAGAAATTGCATTGAGGAATGCACATAGCTTCACAGTGGCCAGACGTACATGTGGAGGTAGAATTCCTCTTAAAGCAACCGGAAGCAATTGCGTCATAAGCACGTGGCAGTCATGCGACTTTAAGTTTAGGAATTTCTTCTCTTGCATATTTATTATTCCCTTTATATTGGAGGAGAATCCAGATGGGACCTTGATGCTGTTTAGACATTCAAACATGATTTCCTTCTCTTCATTGCTAAGAGTGTAGCTAGCAGGTCTTAAGTAATGGCGTCCATCATCTGTCTTCTCTGGATGTAGGTTGTCTCGTTCTTTCATGCGCTGCAACTCTTGTCGTGCTTCAAGTGTATCCTTAGACTTCCCATACACACCCATGAATCCTAGAAGGTTGACACAAAGATTCTTTGTCAGGTGCATCACGTCGATCGCGTGGCGGACCTCTAGTACATGCCAATAGGGTAGCTCCCAAAATATTGACTTCTTCTTCCACATGGGTGCGTGTCCCGTAGCGTCTTTCAGAACAGGTTCACTGCCCGTCCCCTTTCCAAAGACTACTTTCACATCCTTGATCATCTCAAGTACATCTTCCCAGTTCTGTTGCGAGGCTTGCTCCGGTGGTCTGTCTCACCTTAAAATGCTTGCCTTTCTTCTAACCTGGTGATTCATCGAAAGAAATCGACGATGCCCAAGATACACTACCTTTCTACATTTTTTCAAATATACACTATCCATGTCATCAAAACAATGTGTGCATGCATTATATCCCTTGTTTGACTGTCCTGAAAGATTACTTAGAGCAGGCCAATCATTGATTGTTACGAACAACAATGCTCGCAGGTCAAAGTGTTCCTGTTTGTAATCATCCCACACACGTACACCTGATTTACTCCATAAAAGTAGGAGTTCCTCAACTAATGGCCTCAGGTAGACATCGATATCGTTGCAGGCTGCCTCGGGCCTTGGATGAGCACTGGCATCATAATGAACTTCCGCTTCAAGCATAACCACGGAGGAAGGTTGTACATACATAGAGTAACAGGCCACGTGCTATGACTACTGCTCTGTTCCCCAAAAGGATTCATCCCGTCCGTACTTAAACCAACCTTAAGTTTCTAGCGTCTTTTGCAAATTCCGGGAATTCTCTGTCTATTGCTCTCCATTGGGACCCATCTGCAGGGTGTCTCAACATGTTGTCTACCTTACGGTCTTCTTTGTGCCATCGCACCAACTTTGCATGGTCCTTGTTTCTGAACAGACGTTTCAGGCGTGGTATTATAGGAGCGTACCACATAACCTTGGCAGGGATTTTCTTTCGGGGACGTTCTTCACCCTCAACATCGCCAGGGTCATCTCGTCTGATCTTATATCGTGACGCTTTACATACAGGGCATTCATCCAAATTCTCGTATTCCTTGCCACGGTACAGGATGCAGTCATTAGGACATGCATGTATCTTTTGGATTTCTAAACCCAAAGGACAGACGACTTGTTGCTTCGTACGTAGTGTCGGGTAATTCGTTAGGCTTCGGAAGCATCTTTGTTTTATAATCTTCAATAATTGTCCAAATGCCTTGTCAGATACACCATTCTGTGCCTTCCATTGTAGCAACTCAAGTGTTGTACCCAACTTTTTTGTCCATCTGCAGCAGACGGATATAGTAATTTCCTGTGATCCTCTAGCATACAGTCAAACTTAGCCTTCTCCTTTTCACTTTCGCAATCTCTTTGTGCATCACGAATGACATCACCAAGAGCATCATCTTCAGCGACTGTGTCTTCTGCACTTGCCTCTTCTTCACCTTCCTCCATTGCAGTATCACCAAAGTCACCGTATTGAGCAATAATGTCATCGTCAGGGTCCAATTGTTCTTCTTCACCTTCTTCATCATAACCCCAGTTTCTCCATGCTTCGTCCAACAACTATAGTTTGGCATGAAACCCGACTTGAACAAGTGTGAGTGAAGACTCCTTGAGCTAGAATATTCCTTCGAATTATTACAAAGGGCACATGGGCAGCACATAAAACCATTCCGCTTGTTTGCCTCGGCCACTCTTAAAAAATAATGCACGCCATCAATGAACTCTTTTGAGCGACGATCGGCATTGTACATCCAGTGACGTGTCATCGTCTGCATTATATGATATATCACATAATTATATCGATCTCTCATTCTTATAAACAAATGAAATTATAAAATGACTGGCATGAAATTTAGTAAGAATCACTGGTGGCATAAAAGTAGTAGCAGTTGAACTTGTCTAATTAATTATTACATCAAGATAACAGTGCAGCCTAATCCACTTGGCCACAACCAAAGCAACTAACAACACCTGCACATTTTCCACATCACAATCCAACAAGATGTACTGCCTGCCACTCCAACCTGATAGGAAGGTAAGGTAGGGGTAGGTGCAGTAGGAATTGAGTTGATTCTTGAGTTAAAAGCCTCTAGAGCTGCAGAAGCTTCTCAAAAGACTTGTACTTTTTATGCACAGCTCCCTTAACTTTGAGGACATACTGACTGCACTCGGCCCAGCTGGTGTAAATACCTGGCTTGGTGCCCTCGAAAACAACATACCAAGCAGGCATCCTTCTGCATTTTGTAAACTAAAGTATTATATATTTAATTTCTGTAAACAACTAATTTAACTGATCTCTATTTCTCCAAAATAATAAAATATACTAATTAAACCGGTCACATTTTGTAAACTAAAGTATTATATATTTCTAATTTCTGTAAACAAATGAATAAATGATCTCTATTTCTCAAAAAATAATAATTAAACCGGTCACATTTTGTAAACTAAATTATTATATACTTCTAATTTCTGTAAACAAATGATTTAAATGATCTCTATTCTCAAAAAAAACTAATTAAAACGGTCACATTTTATAAACTAAAGTATTATATATTTCTAATTCTATAAAACAAATGATTTGATGATCTCTATTTCAAAAAAAACTAATTAACCGGTCACATTTTCTAAACTAAAGTATTATATATTTCTATTTTTATCAACAAATGATTTAAATGATCTCTATTTCTCTAAAAGACTAAAATAAACTAATTAAACGGTCATATTTGTTTTTTTAGAGTAATAATTTGAACTATCAAGTCAATGAACTCAAAATAGCTACAAAAATGAATAACTTAAGCTAGTAACCTTTCAAGGAGTCGATGGCGGTGTAGATGTGATGAAATAAATGAATGGCCGGAGATGTGTTAACAAACAAAAATCACCGGAGAAGAGAGCAAACAAGCAAGCAGCAAGTGACTGAATGAAGAAAAAATAAAGACAGGAGCTCGGGCACGGCTGGAGGTGTCAAAAGCAGTTCAAATATAGGGAGGGAGGGACATTTAGCCCCGGTCCTTATTCCCAGCCGGGGCTAAATGTTGGCATTTAGCCCCGGCTGGGTACACCAACCGGAACAAAACATTTAGTCCCGGTTGGTGTTACCAACCGGGGCTAAAGATGCCAACATTTAGCCCCGGCTGGATACACCAACCGAGGCAAAACCTTTAGTCCCGGTTGGTGTTACGGCCCGGGGTTAAAGGCCGGTCTTTAGCCCCGGTTGGTAACACCAACCGGGACTAAAGGCCCCTCTGACAATTGAGCCGTTGGGCTGGGGAACTTTAGCCCCGGTTGGTGTTACCAACGGGGGCTAAAGATCTTTCTAGTCCCGGGCGCAAATTTTTCCGTGACTAATGCTGATTTTGCAAATCGTCCAAAGGTCTGTTCTCTAGTAGTGGCTTTTATCCTCGTTTCACGTAAAATGATTAACCTGGAGATGGTGGAATGAACTCTAGAAGCTTTATAGGTTGGTTTCACCCACTCTAAAACAATCAGGTGAGACTAAATAAACCCATCACCCCCACGATATTTCATTAATTCAAATTTCAAATTGGATGAGGTGTAACACATTAGCACCTTATTATTTACTAATCAACACTTGCTCTAGTGCCACGTGAGTTTGTAGACAAAATTTTATAGACTATTCATCTCTCTAGCCATCTAGACCCTTTTACACGATCGTCGACGCCGACGCAGCCATACCCACAGTCGACCCCGCCTTCGACGCCGACGTAGCCATACCCACGGTCGACCCGGCCTTCGACGCTGAGTCCTGTCTTGCAGCAAACACGTGTCAACACTCAACAGAGAATAAGGACGGTGTTTGGATCGATTGATGGACAGATGAATTAGAGGTGAGGTGAGTCCTGCTGTTGCAGCAAACACGTGTCAGCACTCAACAGAGAACAAGGACCGTGTTTGAATTGATTGTGGACAGACAGATTGGAGGTGAGGTGTGTACCTTTTTTTATCTCGTCCCGTACGTCCACCGCCGAACGTCTCCTTGTCGGGAATGTCATCTCCTTCAACGAAGTAATGGATCAGCGCACGGTTTGCTGGGCACACAGGAGAGTTGTGAGAGTCGATGAAGGGCTGGACTCAGGGCTCGGTTGGGCCGATTAAGTCCAACCGTGACCTAGGCAATAAATGAGAGCAACTCCAACAGTTTACTAAAACTCACTTGACAAAACCAAATGTCACGTGAAAAAAGAGATCTTCTCCAACATATGCTATTTAGGCTTGGCAAATTGAAGGGCGTGCACAACCAGGACTATTTGCAGCTGCCACGTGGAGCTAGAAGCCGCATGCTGGCTTGCATGCATCTGTACATCATGATGGCAAGCGACGCCAGGACGCGCAAATTTACGTCGGGAAGGGAAAAGAATGTCAAGCTCTCAAAATTACCAAATACTTTTGCTAACTTGTTGGAGACTGTTTTTTATGGTTTTGGCAAAAATCCTAGAATGTCAAGTCCTTCTAGCAAACTGTTGGAGTTGCTCTAAGGAATAATTAATTAGCTTAGTGGGATGTTTTGGGATCCGTTCCATTTTTAGAAGGAGTATTGAAGTAGTTGTTGCCATCGAACACGCAAAACAATTGTAGAGTGATAAGCCATTAATTTTTTTCTAGAAAAGAGTAATGACGCACCAGATCAACGTTGTATCAAACATTTGAAGTTGCATATACCATATGGGGGCATGCATTTAATGAAGTCTACCAGGTTAGGCTAAAATCTATAACTATTCATATAGATGCACCTTTCATAATTTAGGTTTGTCTCTCCATATCCAAAGTGAGAAGCCATTAAGTTTTTGCTAGAAATGAGTAGTGCCTAGCGCACTTGACTAATAAGACCACAAGGCTAGGCCAACCTCTATAAATAGTATCCATTAGACATGGGCCTTTTGGTACGTAGCACACTAGCACTTCTCCATGACCATGTCTTTCTACAAGAAACTAGCAACCGTTGGCTTCGTCTTGACCTTTCTCCTTGTGTCACACCGTATGTATAGAGATTGTTTGTTTCATATAAGTTTCCAACAAAATTTAAATTTATACGACACATTGTTTCATACAAGAAACTAGCAACTGATTGCTATCTACTGCGATAATTTGTTTTGTGGTCTCAGGCATGGAGGCGGCTGCAAAAATGTGCCGGACGAGATTGCCGCAAATACATTGCGGCGGAGGAAACAGAACCGCCACAAATGCAGCATGCAGTGAGACTTGCAAGGAGAAGGGCTACACGGGTGGCGGCTTCTGCGACTACAACAAGATTCCTTTTGATTCTGTGTGTATTTGTCGCCCTTGTGCCTTGTGAGCGGAGCAAACACAGACGCCGAAAAAAACTCAGCCCGCGCTGATGACGAAGCAACCAACATCAGAGATATATGATGAGCCAGACGATGGCAGAGAGCGTTCAAGTGATTGAGTCATGCCAGATATTTCAGAAATAAAATCAAAACATAGATTTTGGTCATTATTATGCACATCTGTAATCAAAATTAATCAATCATCTCCAAGAGTTTCCTGAATTTTCCTTCCAAAATACATATTTTCTAACTCCCAAAAAGTATTGGAAGAAAAAAAAAGTCATCTCCAAGAGTTTCTAATATTCCACTTCTAAAAATCAAATCGTTTTCCATCAGTAACCTGAATTTGTTTCTATATCATTTTAAACCCTTTGACCTGATCTTTTTTCTCTGCGCTTTTAGATCTAAGAATACATGAATTAGATCAAGATGAAATGCAGCGGATTGGAAGCATATGAGTGAGAAACTCAAATATTTGACAAATATGAATACATGGAATGATCTTTGAATTAGATCAAGAAAAAAATTAAACAACTGATGATGAAATGCAGCGGGAAATGGAGAAGGGAAGGAGCATCGGAGACACGTTCTGTTAAGAATAGTTTTCTATTGTGAAGTTTCTTGCTAAATAAAATCTAGTCTTTTGTGTTCTGATTGTCAATCAGGCAGAGACAGGTGTCACTGAGTTTCACACTACTACAAAAAAGAACTTGCGCAGAGTTGCCTAAAAGACCTCCATGGCGGGCACTCTTTTTGCCCGCCACGGTTATTCGGTGGCCGGCCGCCGAAGCGCCCGCTGCGGTTAATCACCTTTAACCGCAGCGGGCTTCCTTATATGCCCGCTTCGGTTAATTATTTAACCGCAGCGGGCAGGTAAAGACGCCCGCTGCGGTTAAAGATGATTAACCGCAGCGGGCTCCTTACGTTGCCCGCTTCGGTTATTCCTGGCTACTTAAGCCGCCGCCAGCAGAAAAGAACACGATCATCTTCTTCCTCTAGACCAAAAACGGGGGAAGAAGTTTTGCCGAATTTTGTCCCAAATAACTTGTTTTTGAGGTTTATTTGTTTGATTTGGAGGAGAAGTACTCCACAAGAGGTACCTAGATGATCTCCACCCTCTTTCCCCTCTCTTTTCTCTCTTTTAGTCCCCTTTTAGATCTAGTTTCATGTAGGAGAGAGAAAACTGGTATTTGTTTCTCTAAGTTCATCATGGATGCATTAATTTTTTTTGTCGTCGTTATTATTATGTCCCTAGATTTAACATAAATATAATAAATTATTATTTTTTGTAATTCATCTTTGTTTTGTGATTCATGATGTGTGTAATTAATTAAGGATCGCAGGTATGATGGACCGGTCGGAATGGATGTATAAGATCAATAGAGTACTTGATGTGCGGTATCTCGTTGAAGTGAGAAAGTTTATTGCCGCTGCGAAAGCTGACCGTGAGAGATCGAACCAGACGACAATCATATGTCCATGTCATCGTTGCAAGAATCTGACCGCCTTCAAAGACGAAGGCACAGTGCAATCTCATTTGATTCGTTTTGGTTTCATGGATGATTACACGGTGTGGACTCATCACGGCGAGAGATTCGATCCGAGTGTCGGGGCGGCATCTGGAGTAAGCTCAGCGTCGACGACGACGGTGAACCAAGATCCTGGAGCGCACATCTCATCAGCAACAGTAGCGCCTGCCTTCAGTGACAGTAGTGCTCGTGACCACATCGCTGTGGAGGATGTACTCCAGGATATGACAGATGATGGTGGTGGAGATGTTGAGGACGCTACGGTGCAGGACCCTACGGATGTGCAGTGTTTCAGGATTTACTCAACCACATCGACGAAGATGACGTCGTGTATGGCTCCCCGAAGTGGCTGGAAAATTTCAGAGAGATGAAGTAGGCGTCACTTGATCCTTTATATAAGGACGGCGAGGAATGTCCGGAGGATTGCACGGTGCTCCGTTTCAACCTTCACATGTTGATGATGAAGGCTCAGCATGGGTGGTCAGACACTAGCTTTGATGAGCTGTTAGTTTACCTTGCTAAAACATTCCCGACGAGTAACAAGATTCCAGCAAATATGTATCGGGCGAAGAAGCTTATCCGGCCAGTGGCGATGAAGCTTAGAAAGTTCGATGCATGCCCTAACCACTGCATCCTCTATCGGGGCACAAAGTATGAGAATTTGACGAGTTGTTCGCACTGTGGCACCAGTCGCTACAAGAGAAATGCTGGCTGTCGCGTGGATGCAGACGACGATGAGGCCTTGCGAGGTGGTCAGAGGAAGAAGAAGAATGGTGTCAAGAAGAGCAGTGTTGCAGCCAATCGCATCTCGGCTCATCAGCAGTACGAGGAAGAAGAGGGTTACACATTGAGGAGAAGTCCGACACTGTCAGTGTGGTACATGCCAGTGATCGACCGCCTCCGTGCGCTATTTGGGAACCCAGAGGACGCGAAGCTCATGTCCTGGCATGCATCAGCTGATCGCTTGAAGGACGATGGCATGCTGCGGCACCCCTCCGATGGCCAGCAGTGGAAAGATTTCGACAAGGCCTACCCGCAATTTGGCAAAGATCCCAGGAGCGTTCGGTTCGCGCTGAGCACCGATGGGATGAATCCGTTCGGCGAGCTGAGCAGCTCCCACAGCACCTGGCCGGTCGTACTGACCATCTACAATCTACCTTCCCCTCTGTGTCAGAGGCGCATGTATCTTCTGTTGACCATGCTTATCTCGGGACTGAAGCAGCCCGACAACGATATCGATGTTTTCCTCGAGCCGGTAATGGAGGAAATGAAGGAGCTATTTGATGTTGGGGTCGAGATGGTGGATGCGTCCCTCAAGGAGAAGTTCACCCTAAAAGCCATCATCTTTGTCACCATCACCGACTACCCCGGCCTCTTCTCACTATCGAGGCAGATCAAAGCGAAGACCGGCTGCGTAATGTGCATCGACGAGACATGCTACACTTACCTCAAGGGATCGAACAAGATGGTCTACATGAGGCACAGGCGGTTCCTTCCGAAAAGGCACAGATATAAAAGAAGTGTCATGAATCAATTGTTCGATGATCAGGGCTAGCCACAGGGTGAACCACCGGCGCAGACTAGTTGGGGGCCAAAGGTGTATGAGATGGTGAAGGATATTGATCAGATCGAGTTTGGGAAGAAGAAGATGCCACCAGAGGAGGGGACAAAACAAACGAGGAAGCGAAAGCAAGACACGACGGAGAAAGCATCGCAGGTCCCCTCTGTTCCTTTCAAGAAGAGGTCAATTTTCTTCGAGTACCTGTCATATTGGAAGACACTGAAAACACCCCATGCCATCGACTGTATGCATCTCGAGAAGAACGTCTTTGATAGCACGATCGGTGTCCTGCTAGACATCCCGGGAAAGACGAAGGATGGTCTGAAGTCACGGACGGATCTTCTCAACCAGGGCATCAGGCAGGACCTTCACCTGGGTCACCTCATAATGGTAAAGTCGATCTTCCAGGTGCGGCCTACAACCTAAGGCATGGCGAGAAGACTGCTATGCTCAAGCTTCTTAGGGGTATCAAGGTGCCGACCGGTTTCTCTTCCAACATCAAGAGCCTCGTCTCCTTGAAAGACCTCACATTGACCGGCTACAACGCACATGACTGCCACATCATGCTAACGGTGTTCCTTCCAATTGTGATAAGGGTTATCGGTCCAGAGTACGTGAAGATGGTGGTCACTCGGATATCATACTTCTTTAACCGCATCATGCAGAAGGTCATCGGTAAGGCTGACCTCCCTGCCCTGAAGGACTTCATCGCGGAGACCCTTTGCCAGCTTGAGATGTGCTTTCCCCCATCATATTTTGATATTATGGTACACCTGATGATGCACATGGTGGATTAGATCGAGCAACTAGGCCCCGTGTACCTGCACGAGATGTGGACGTACATGCGGTTTATGTCCACCCTCAACAGATATGTCATAACCGTGCTCACCCGGAGGGCTCTATGATCGAGGCGTACACAACCGAAGAGGCAGTGAACTGGTGTATGAGGTACATAAAAGATGGGAGGGCGATTGGGTTGCCTGTCCATCAGCATGAGGGTAGAACCGCGGGCATGGGGTGCACGGGCCAAAAGTTCGCACTGATATACCATACAAGGAGATTGAACAAGCTCATTACAACATCCTTCATCAGTTGGTGAGCATGGAGAAATATGTCGAGAGGCACATAGAAGAGATCCACGCCGCTAATGATGGACAACGCACAGAGGCATGGGTCCAGAATGAGCACAGGAACAGTTTCATAGATTGGCTCAAAGAGCAACACGTACCCCTAGAAAGATGCCCCGATGATGAAGATACAGAGACCATGCAGAAGCTTCTGCAAGGCCCGTCAAGCCAAATCACGACGTGGCAAGGGTACGATGTGAAGGGGTACAGGTTCCACACGAAAGAGAAGGACAAGAAGAGCGCGGCACAGAACTGCGGTGTTCGATATGAGGGCGTCCACGAGGCCACAAACACGAGGACGCAATACTATGGCCAGATCGAAGAAATATGGGAACTTGACTATGGCAATGCGTAACCATCTTCCGGTGCCACTAGGTAAACCCCAAAGCGGTTGCGGTCGACAGTTTCGGGCTAACCACCGTGAACCTCAAAAGTATCGGATACAAAGATGACCAATGGGTACTTGCAACCACGTCGCGCAAGTGGCCTACTATATCTATCCGGAGGACCCAAAGAGGCATGTGGTCGTGTCAGGAAAGCAGCGGATTGTTGGAGCTGATGGGGTCCAAAGCCCAGAACAATACAACAACTATGCAGAGCTCCATCTTTTTACCGATTTTGCAAAGAAGATCAAGGCCGTTGAGGACCGTTGCAACAAGAGCGGTATGAAGCCCTGGGCCCGTCCCGATGGTGAGAAGCGGTCCGTGAAAGCGCCCGCACCAAAATAAGATGTATATTCATATATATATATATATATGCCACACGACTATGTAATAAAGTAGTGGACAAGTTATGTCATAGCATTGGAGACAAGTTTTGTAATAGCTAGATTATTGTTAATAAGTTAATATTTGCAGATACATGGTGTCGGTGGGACGAAAAAAGGGGACCCCCAATCAACGCAAACACCCGAACACTCCGTCTCCGTCTCGCCCGAGCCCTCCCAGCGAGGCCTCGGGCGAACGCCCTATCTCCGTCTCGCCCGAGCCCTCCCAGCGAGGCCTCGGGCGAACGCTCTATCTCCGTCTCGCCCGAGCCCTCCCAGCGAGGCCTCGGGCGAACGCTCTATCTCCGTCTCGCCCGAGCCCTCCCAGCGAGGCCTCGGGCGAACGCTCCATCTCCGTCTCGCCCGAGCCCTCCCCAGCCAGGCCTCGGGCGAACGCTCTATTTCCGTCTCGCCCGAGCCCTCTCAGCGAGGCCTCGGGCAAGCGCGCCTCCACACCTCGAGCCTTAACACACGAACCTCGAGCTGTACAGTCAGCTGTACCAGCCCATACCACGCATTTAATGCCTTCACCTACTCCGGTCACGTCCACTAGTGCACGGCATGTACCACAGTAACCCGGTGTAAAGGTCAAGTCACGTTTTCACCACAAGCATGGGCAAAAGGGCACCAGTGCAGCACTGTTCGGCCACGCCGGGCACTGTAACCCCTCGAGGCCGGCTACGCGCCCCTCGAGCCCTGCACTGTAACCCCACGAGGCCGGCTACGCGCCCCTCGAGCCCTGCACTGTAACCCCTCGAGGCCGGCTACGCGCCCCTCGAGCCCTGCACTGTAACCCCTCGAAGCCGGCTCCGCGCCCTTCGAGCCCTAACTACTTTCGTGCTATTGGAGGACAGGTGCCCCAAGACCCGGGGGACCTCACCGCGTACTGTACATTCCGGGATGGGTGCTGTACGGCTCCCGCCTTGTCGCGTCCCCACGTCCGCGCCCGGGATGGAAGCCACGACTCAAGGACGCCTCAACAGCGACAATCACATCGGCTCCAGTGGCCCCGACAAGACAGAGTTCCTACCCTTCTCCGTATGGGGCACCATGCGCCCCGACACCTGTAATACTTTTTGTAACCCTGGCCACCCCTTGCTCTATAAAAGGGAACGCTAGGGCCCTCATTCGGGACGACGGACACGCAACACACGAGTCCACGCACATACACGAGTCCGGACTCCGGTCCACGCTCATTGAGCTTGTATTCGCCCCTGTACAAGCACTTAGGTGCAAGTAATACAAGAACATCCCCCCCCCCCGCTGGACGTAGGGCCTCCTTTGCCCGAACCAGGATAAATCCTTGTGTCCCCTTGCATCACCATCCAGGAAGAGAAGCACGCGATCATATTACTCGTTGGTGTGATACCCCCGGGTACGAAACACCGACAGTTGGCGCGCCAGGTAGGGGACTTCGCGTGCCCGAGCCGATTTCTCGTTGACTCCTGGATGGCTTCATCCTCTCTTCCGTTCTCGGCTGGTGCCGTCGTCTGTTTCGGGAGCCTCGAGTTCCTGGCCACAGGCAACAGCAACGAGCTGACTCTGCTCTCCACGGAGGGCCTGGGCGGAGTGCGTGTCACGCCACCCCGCGCGGGGGGCGTGACGCGTCGCCCGCACCACCACACGCCGCCACGTCACGAGCGGCGCCATCGTCACCGTCGTCGTCGGGCGCAGGCGGTGCCCGCGGCAAACACCTACGCCCCCGTAGCCGGTGCAGGGGCCCCAAGGGGAAACCCACCCGGCGCACGGCCGGAGACCTCCCAGGGCGCGTTCACGCCCGTCTAGCGACTTCGCATTCGTCGTACGTACGGACCAGGAGCCAGGCCAGAGGCCTCCGAGCCGTGCGCCGTTGACGCGACTCAGCCTCCCCCGCGCGGGTCGCGCTGCACTTGACGCCAGCGGTTCCCGGCCGGCCTCGACAGCTCTGCGGCTGTTTTCGCCCACCGCCTCGACGAGCGCCAACAGGGCCAGACGGAGGTGGACCGGGAACAGCGTCCGGGCACGCTGCTGCAAGCTATGGCCCAGCCTGGAAATCGTCCACCCCGCGTGCATCGACCGCGACTTCTTGCGACCCCTCGAGCCACCTCGGCGAGCTACCGTCGGAGAATGGTACCGCGAGCTGCCTGCGCAGCATCGGCCAAGGCGGCGTGCCCTCAACAGCTCCGACTCCGACGAATACGACTACCACGACCCCGACCTCTGGGACCCCACCAGGGAGTGTTTCCAACTCGAGGGAGTCGTGTGCGATACCGAGGACGAAGGCGACGACAACAGGCCGGCCCTCGACCTAGAGGGACCTAGCGACGTGGCCGCGGCAGGCGGGTCACGCGTCCTGGGAAGGGACGAACCTCGAGCTTCGGCTGTGCCGCCGAAGCACGACGATGGCCGGGCGGCGCAACTCGCACAAGTACAAGAGGCAATCACCAAAGCCGAGGAGGAACGGCGACACCTGCTGCAGCTCCGGCAAACCCTGATGCAGGAGGAACCACCCCAGCCCGAGGAGCCGGAGCTAGGAGGCCGCGAGGAGAGGGTCACCGGCGGATCCCATCGAGGACGGGGCCCCAGCACGCCCTGAGGTATGTTTCCACGAGCTGGGCAGAACGTGGTGGCAGCGGCCATGGCTCCGTGACCTGCCCGCCGTCTCAACCCCGATGCCAGGGCATGCTCGAGAGAAATGAAAAAACCACCTCGAGACAGCCGCGGTACAGCAGGCTGAGAGCTCGGCGTCACGCCGACGTGGGGCAGCCTCGGGGAAACCGGCGGACACGCCCCACGACGCTCGCGAGGCATCCGTCCACCAGCCGGACGCCTCTCGAGCTAGGCCAGTCCGCGAACGGATCGTCGACAACCGGCCGCCTCGGGACCCCAACGACGCCCGCAACGACATCAACCGACGGCGCAAAGACAAGGGGGCCCAAGAGCGTGGCTATAGCGCCCATCGAGGGGGGCGCTACGACAGCGACGAGGACCGGCAGGTCCTCGAGCCCCCGGGCCCCTGAGTCTTCAGCCGGGCCATCCGCAGCTCGACCCTCCCCGACCGCTTCCGACCGCCGACCAACATCGTAAAATACGACGGGGAGGTCGAGCCCAAGCTCTGGCTCTCGGACTTCCGCCTGGCTGCCAACTGGGCGGAGCGAAGAACGACGACCGCGTGATCATCCGTCAACTCCCACTTTACCTCTCGGACACCGCCGCCGGTGGCTCGAGGGGCTCCGCCGGATCGAATCCACGACTGGGCCGACCTAGTCAGGGTCTTCGACGGGAATTTTAAAGGGACCTGCGTGCGGCCCAGGCAACCCTGGGACCTACGGCGTTGCAGGCAGGCGGCGGACGAGCCCCTCCGCGACTTCGCTCGACGGTTCTCGAAGCAGCGTCTCGAGCTCCCCCACGTGCCGGACGAGGACGTCATCTCAGCGTCCTCGCAGGCACAACATGCCAAGAGCTCGTTCATGAGCTAGGACGCTACCGTCCCGGGACGGTCGAGGACCTGATGGATCGCGTCACCAGCTTTGCTTCGGGCGACGAAGCAGTGGGGGCCTTCTTTGGCCGTACCACGGACAAAGGCAAGGCGGTGGTCGCTCCGGAGGGCTCCAACAAAGGCAACGACGCCAAGAACGACAACAATGACGACAACAAAAGGAAGAAAAACAAACGCAAGGGCCAGAAGGCGAAGCGTGGCACCGATGACGACGACGACAAAGAGGTGCTCGCGGGCGCCCTCGAGCCCAGAAGCCTCGAGGCCCCCCCGATGGGGCTGTTTTCGACCAAATGCTCGAGGATCCCTGTACCTATCACCGGGGCCCCGTAAACCACAAGTTGAAAGACTGCCGACTGTTGAAGGGCTACTACTCAAGCTCGGCGATAAGAAGGAAGACGCGCCTAAGGGAAAGGATACCGATCGACGCGGCGGCAGAGAAACGCAGACGGCGACTTCCCCCCGGTGCGCGACTGCTACATGATCTACGGGGGGCCGACCGTCGGGCTCTCAGCTCGAGAAGAAAGAAGGAGCGCCGGGAAATCTTTTCGCTTGGCCACGGCGCCCCCCGGTATCTTGACTGGTCCGATGCGCCAATCACGTTCGACCGTGACGACCATCCGGACCAGGTCATAAACCCGGGGGCTTACCCCCTCGTCGTCGACCCATCATAGTCGACGTTCGGTTCTCCAAGGTGTTGATGGATGGGGGCTCGAGCCTCAACATCATATACCTCGAGACCCTCGACCTCCTGGGGATTTCAGAAGGACAGCTCCGACCCAGTGTCGGGGGGTTCCACGGAGTAGTGCCAGGAAAGAAGGCCCACCCCCTCGGGCGCATCGACCTGCCGGTCTGCTTCGGCACGCCGGCAAACTTCCGACAGGAAACGCTCACCTTCGAGGTGGTCGGCTTCCAAGGGACCTACCACGCCATCATCGGCCGGCCAGGCTACGCCAAGTTCATGGCGATTCCTAACTACACGTACTTGAAGCTCAAGATGCCGGGGCCGAAAGGAGTCATCACCGTTGACACCTCCTACGAGCACGCATACCACTGCGACGTGGAGTGCGTCGAGCGGGGGGAGGCCAACGTCCACCTCGACTCGCTCGAGGCCTTGGCAGCTCTGGCCACCGAGGGGGCCCCAGAAGCAAAGCGTCACGCCGGCACCTTCGAGCCGGCCGAGCACACCAAGCAAATACCCGTCGACCCGACCTCGGCCAATGGCAAGACGCTGACCATCAGTACCAGCCTCGAGCCCAAATAGGAAGCAGTGCTCGTCGACTTTCTCCGCGCGAACATCGACATGTTTGCGTGGAACCCCTCGGACATGCCAGGCATACCGAGGGAAGTCGCCGAGCACGCCTTGGAGATCCAGGCCGGATCCAGACCAGTGAAGCAACGCCTGCGTCGCTTCGACGAGGAAAAGCGCAGGATCATCGGCGAGGAGGTGCACAAGCTTTTGACGGCCGGATTCATCAAGGAGGTATTTTACCCAGAGTGGCTAGCTAACCCTGTACTAGTTAGGAAAAAGAATGGAAAATGCGGATGTGTGTAGATTACACTGGTCTTAATAAAGCATGTCCAAAAGTTCCATTTCCTTTACCTAGAATTGACCAGATCGTTGATTCCACTGCTGGGTGCGAAGTGCTTTCGTTCCTTGATGCGTATTCCGGCTACCACCAAATCAGGATGAGAAAATCCGATGAGCTCGCGACCTCTTTTATCACGCCTTTTGGTATGTACTGCTATGTTACGATGCCCTTCGGCCTTCGAAACGCCGGGGCGACGTATCAGCGATGTATGCAGCACATCTTTGGCGAGCATATAGGCAAGACCGTCGAGGCCTACGTCGATGACATCGTGGTTAAAACTAAAAAAGTAGGGAACCTCATCAGCAACCTCGAGACCACGTTCGAGTGCCTCCGGGCCAAGAATGTGAAGCTCAACCCGAGAAGTGTGTCTTTGGTGTGCCCCGAGGCATGCTACTTGGCTACATCGTCTCGCAACGGGGGATCGAAGCAAACCCTGAAAAAATCTCAGCAGTCACGAGGATGGGCCCGATTCGTGACCTCAAGGGCGTACAGAAGGTAACAGGCTGCCTAGCCGCTCTCAGCAGATTCATCTCGAGGCTGGGGAGAAAGCACTACCCCTCTACCGCCTGCTGAAAAAGACGGAGCACTTTGCGTGGACCACCGAAGCCGAGGAAGCCTTGACCAAGTTGAAGGGATTGCTGACTTCTGCGCCAGTTCTCGTGCCTCCGCAACCAGCCCAGGACGGTGATTCCCCCGAGCCTCTCCTCCTCTATGTGGCCGCAACCACTCAGGTGGTCAGCGCGGTCATAGTCGTCGAGAGGTACGAGGAGGATCATGCATTGCCAGTCCAACGGCCAGTGTACTTCACCAGTGAGGTGCTCTCCGAGGCCAAGGTCCGGTACCCGCACATCCAGAAGCTGCTCTACGGCATCATCGTCACGAGGCGCAAGCTCCAGCACTACTTCCTCGCTCATCCCGTAACAGTGGTGTCCTCCTTCCCCCTCGGTGAAATCATCAACAATCGGGAGGCCACGGGGCGCGTCGCCAAATGGTCCGCCGAGCTAATGGGCGAAACCATCACCTACGCCCCCCGAAAGGCCATCAAATCGCAAGCGTTGGCAGACTTCGTCGCTGAATGGACCGACAATCAACTTCCGCCGGCGCAGATTCAAGCCGAGCTCTGGACCATGTACTTCGACGGATCCCTCATGAAGACGGGGGCAGGTGCGGGCCTGCTCTTCATCTCGCCCCTCGGAGTACACATGCGCTACCTGCTACGCTTGCACTTCCCCGCCTCCAACAACGTCGCCGAGTACGAGGCCCTCGTCAATGGGCTGCGCATCGCCCTCGAGCTCGGGGTCCGACGCCTCGACGCCCGAGGAGACTCGCAGCTCGTCATCAACCAGGTTATGAAGGCTTCAAGCTGCATCGATCCAAAGATGGAGGCGTATTGCGGGGAGGTACGCAAGCGGGAAGACAAATTCTACGGCCTCGAGCTCAACCACATAGCTCGAAAGTTCAACGAGGCCGCAGACGAGCTGGCAAAGTTGGCGTCCACGCGCGGCACGGTACGCCAGATGTCTTCTCGAGGGACGTCTTCGAGCCATCCGTCGAGATTGAACAAGGGCTGCCCCTCGACGCCACCCCTCGAGCAAGGCACGGGGCTCGACGCTCGATACCACCCCTCGAGACGGACCCCTCGATGTCCGCGGAGGCGATGCAAACCGACGCACACGACTCTTCTTCATCACGACCCCTCGACTGGCGGACGCCTTACCTCGACTACCTGACGCGAGGCGAGCTACCAGAAGACAAGACGGAGGCCGACGCGTCGCTCGAAGAGCCAAGACCTACGTCGTCTACGGCGACGAGCGGGAGCTGTACCGACGAAGCCCGACCGGGATCCTTCAGCGCTGCATCCCACTCGAGGAAGGGCGCAAGCTCCTCGACGATATGCACTCGGGGGCTTGCGGCCACCACGCAGCGCCGAGGGCTCTGGTTGGGAACGCCTTCCGCCAAGGCTTCTATTGGCCGACCGCCATTGGGGACGCCAAGCGTTTGGTCCAAGCGTGCCACGGATGTCAATTCTACGCCAAGCAAACGCACCAGCCCGCACACGCCCTGCAGATGATCCCAATCACTTGGCCATTTGCCGTATGGGGGCTCGACCTCGTGGGTCCCCTCAAAAGGACAAGTGGAGGATACACACACATGCTTGTGGCCGTCGACAAGTTCACCAAGTGGATCGAGGCTAAACCGATAGGAGACCACCTTCGAGAAGGCTGTCGAGTTCATAGCCAACATCATGTACCGGTTCGGGGTGCCTAATGTCATCATCACCGACAATGGCACCCAATTCACGGGCAAAAAGTTCACCAACTTCTGCGAGGACAATAACATTCGCATAACCTGGGCCTCGGTCGCATACCCCCAATGCAACGGGCAGGTCGAGCGCGCCAATGGCATGATACTTCACGCGCTGAAGCCGAGGCTGTTCAAAACCCTCAAGAATTTCGGAAAGGGGTGGGCTACAGAACTCCCCTCGGTGCTGTGGGGCCTCAGGACTACGCCGAGTCGAGCCACCGGGTTCACTCCGTTTTTCCTAACCTACGGCGCCGAGGCCGTCTTACCCACGGACCTCGAGTACGGCTCACCTCGACTTCGAGCCTACAACGAGCAAACCAGCGACGAAAGGCTCGCCAACGCCAAGGACCAGCTCGAGGAGGCCCGAGACGTGGCGCTCATCAACTCTGCACGCTACCAGCAAACACTTCGATGCTACCACGACAAGCACGTGCGTAGAAGGGACCTGGCGGTGGGGGACCTCGTGCTTCGACGGCTGCAAGATAATCGAGGGCGCCATAAGCTCACCCCTCCGTGGGAAGGCCCATACACCGTGGCCGAAGTGCTCAAGCCAGGCACATACAAGCTCTACGACGACCAAGGCAGGATCCTGGCAAACGCGTGAACATATCTCAGCTACGTCGCTTCTACCCTTAAAGGCCTCGAGGCCTCGTTCATTTTATCACTTTGTACAAACATGTCAACATGAATGAACAAACTCGTGCTTTATCGTTCATGTTGCTTCACATCTTAAGGTAGCCTCGACCCTACCTAGCTCAGGGTCGAGCCTCCCTCGGGGGCTGACAAGGGGGTAAAAGCCCCCAGACCCCAGAAAAAATGTGTGTTTTCTTTTCAAAAATTTGACCCTCGTCTCGACACGCGCCTCGAGTAAACTAGCGACGTCTAAATCTTAAAAGTACCTCGAGCCTCCAGGGTCGGGGGCGGAGACGTAGACGGCCGCCTACGCCCGGGCTACGGTGCCCTACCTACGCCTCCCCTCGAGGGGCTCGCGACGTACTAAAGAACACAGACTAAGTTAGCAGAAACTCGAGCTTGCGACAAAGAGAAGCGGTCAAACGCATTTGAAAAGAAAACAACTCTTTCCATAAACAAATCACGTATACATTCGGATCTCGACTTATCCTCATTTATTCACAAAATTCTTACAAGGGCCTCGACGCCCAAATTGGCACGCAGGCCTCAATCCTCGTCGGTGCGGTACTCCTCCCCAAGGTCCGCGAGGGCAGGCTCGACCTCGACGCCCGAGCTCGAGGGAGGAGGGCTCCCGACACCGCTGCTGGCGTCAGGAGGCAGCACGTCCTCCTCGAAGATCTTCGCAAGCGACGTCCCCGGCCTCTCTGATGAGGACATCGCCAAGTTGGACTCACCGACGCCATGGTCTTCCCCAAGTTGCAATCCGACTCCAACTCAGTTTTCACGTCACCCTCGGAATTCAGAGCAGCAGTCCCGAGTAAAATCAACGCCCCGGATGCATACGACTCCGTTTTCGACGAACCAGATATGCTTGGAAAGATAATTTGATAAGCTAACCAATGGCTTTGGAATCACGTCAAAATACGTCCGGAGTCAACGGGAATCGTCGAAACAAGTCAGCGTCCAGAATCTGCCAGGGTGCTGCGTCACCGTATTTTGGTCCGTTGGGCCGTGTATCGTCTTAGAGCCCATTAGGGGGCGCGTCCAGCAGGGGCGACGACCTAAACCCTATATTTAGCCGCCGCCGCCGTCGTTAGGTCTTGGGTTTTGTTTTGAGTTTAGTTTTCCACCGAGAAACTGAATCGTTCATTGTAACTGTGGTGACAAATCCTTTTACAGTGATCCAGGGCCCCCGTTCTTGATCTCCTCCACTGTGTCGATTAGTCCTTTGGAACCGAGTTCTTGAACCCCTCTAATATATTCGTGATATTCATATCTGCAATTTCAGATTGCGTGCTTTACCTTCTTGCTTGTGTTCTTCGATTCGCTTGCAGGATTAGCCTTCTTGGCGAGGTCAATCAAGTTGTGCTTGGTTGATAACCAACGGAGCAGTGTGGTGTAACGGTTGCAGGGTTCGAATCGTGTCTGATTTGAAGCCGGATCGCCAACGTCGAGTTCTCCACCAATCGAACCTATCGCTACCTCACGGAAGATCGGGCCGTCCTTCATCAATTGGTATCGGATTTTTCAGGTTTCCCGCGAGGTATAATCTCGTTTGCCTTAGATTCATATTTGTTATTACCTACAGTCCACAAAAAGCCAAAAAATATTTCAATTTCCGCTGTCCTATCGCCTTTTGTGCCTTTGCAATTTCGTTTCAGATTCGCTTTGTTGAGTTTGTGTCCGTGGTCGAGTCTTGTTGCTGGTTTAGGTTGTGTTCGTCGTCGTAGTTCATCGTGCCCGTTGCTGTTTCTTTGTTTTCGCCGCTATCCCATCCACCGTTCCTAAACAACAAGTCGAAGCCACCACATTACTCGACTTGCCCGCTAGCCGCCTTGTGTAATTTCTCGCCGCCGCGCAAACCTAGACAGGTTGCCAACCGCTCTAATTTTTGCCTGCATCGCAGCCCTCCTTACATCATCTGGCATCTACCTTCTGTTGTTAGTCACAAGGACGCATGATCTTGTGATCGGTGTTGGAGTTTCGGGTCGCTTTGCCTTAACTGCCGCTGCCGAGTTGCTCTTACTGCCGATTTTTGTGTGTGCCTTCCAGAAAACATAACTTGAGGTACATTCGGTAAAACAGACATAACTTTTCGCTCGTTTGTCCGAAAAATCTGAAATTTTTTGTGGCGATTCTTGACACCGTTTGGACCTCACCCAAACTCGGCTTCGCCCTGTTTGGTCCCTCTAAATTGCCAAAAAAAATCGGGAAAATAAATAAAAAAATTGACAAGGTTTCAGCACGCTTTTCAGAGAACTTGCTGATTTGTGTAGACCACATCCGACCTCAGTTGCAGGCGCCAATTTTTGTGGTTACATCTTTTGTGATCCTTGTTCAAGGAAAAATATAAAAAAAATAGTGAAAAAAATAAAAAGTTTGATTCCTACTAGTACCTTTTTGGAAAATCAAGGGAAAATTCAGGACAAAGAAAAATTCAGATTCTTTGCTTGTTCTGTGAGTTCTTTCCATCGTTCTTTGTTTCATCTTGTTGCGCTACGTCTACACACGTCTTAGCCAGCAATTGTGACTTGTGCTTTGGATACTTATTGAACTTTGCTAATCTGCTTTCGTTAATTGCTAATCCTTGCTGTCATATTGTGCCTACCTATAGCTCCACATATACTTCTGTCAGCACAGGTTTATCTTGCAACTGTTACCCACGCTCAACAACAGATTCGTCACTTTGTTCGTCACTTGGTTTGATCTTGTTTGGCGTTGGTAAGAATACAGGCAAGACGGTGGTAAGCCGCCTGTGATTTTGCATTCCAGTTCCACTTCTACCACCACCACTTGGTTCCTTTAGTTGATAGGGATAATCCTTGCTGCTGTAGTGTTTTTTCTATCTTCTAACAATGGCAGGAATTCCGACGGACTTCAATGAGTGCGTGTCCAAAGGCGAGCTTACGACATTCATGAATGAACAACGCAATCTTATGACCGAGCTGACACGCAACGTGAACAATCTGGTCAACCGCATTACGCAGCTTGAGCAACGCCCTCAACCAAATCGTGATGACGAAGATGCGGATGCTTTTGGTGATGACGATGCGGATGCTGATGCTGGTCCTCGTCGCCGCCTCAACTTCAATCGTCGCGGTATGGGAGGTAATAATAATAATAATGATCCTTTTGCTAAAATTAAATTTAGCCTACCTTCCTTTGCTGGTAATATGGATCCAGAGACATATTTAGATTGGGAACTTACTGTTCAACAAAAATTTGATTCTTATAATGTTCCTGCTGAGCATAGAGTTAGACTTGCTACTAGTGAGTTTACTAATTTTGCTTTATTCTGGTGGAGTGATCTTTGCAATGCTAATAATGCTGCTGCTGTGCCTCAAACTTGGAATACTTTAAAGCAACGCATGAAATCTCGTTTTGTTCCTCCTTATTACCAACGTGATCTACGTTTGAAACTGCAAACTTAAAACAAGGTGATAAAGGAGTAGAGGCATATTATCAAGAATTGCTTATTGGTTTAGCACGTTGTGGTATACATGAAGATGATGATGATGCTAGTGCTAGATTCTTTGGTGGTTTAAATCGTGATATCCAGGATATTCTTGATTACAAAGATTGGACTAGGTTCAGCCAATTATATCATCTTGCTCTTAAAGCTGAACGAGAAGTACAGGGACGCAAACAACACCAACCTTTCAGGTATAACACTGGGAGGACTTTTCAGCAACGTTCCGAGCCGGAGACGCCCAAGCTTCCTGCTGCACCACAGCCGTCTACACCTTCCGAGGTAAGTAAATTGTCTAGTGTGCAGATTCCACAATTCAAGAAAGGTGCCACTTCGGGTGCTTCTACTAGATCTTCCTCGTCTAGCTCTACAATCATTTGCCACCGATGCAAAGGCATGGGACATGTCATGAAGGATTGCCCCAGTCGTCGTGCTTTCATTGCTACCGAGGATGGATATGTAAGTACTAGTGATGTTGAAGATGATTTAGCTCTTGCTGCTAACATTGCTGCAGATTCCATCGAGGACGATCACGACAAGGAGACCATCACCATTGACTCTGTGGCTGCTGCTGCGGATTATCCTAGTCTTCTTGTGCAGCGAGTGTTGAGTACACGTGTGGGACATGAAGAAGAAGAGATGAAGATCCAACGCCACAATTTGTTCCACATGTATCTCATTGTGCAGGGTTGTCGTGTTCTCACCATCATTGATAGCGGGAGTTGCAACAACTTGGTGAGTTCGGATTTGGTTGAGAAGCTTGGCTTAACCACACGACAACATTCGTATCCATATAAACTTCAATGGTTCAATAATAATGGTATGACTAAGGTAACTAAATCAGCACGCATTAGCTTTTTCACAGGCTCTTATCATGATACTGCTGATTTTGACGTTGTCCCTATGCAAGCTTGTTCTATTTTGTTAGGTCGCCCATGGGAATTTGATAATGATGCTTTACACCATGGTAGAACTAATACATACACTATCATACATAAGGACAAGAAAATTACTTTGCTGCCTTTGTCTCCTACGGATATTATAAACATGCTAAAGAGATTAAAAATAAAAATAAACCTCCAACAAATATTGCTAACAATAATGAGATTAAGTTAAAAGGAGGTGTTTTCTTGCTACAACTTCTACTGCTGCTGCGTTATGTGATACTAATGATGCTCCTTGTTATACTATGCTTTGTCGACATGTTAGTGTTGCTGCACATGATTCTATACATTGTGTTTCGCATTGTGCGGTCACTAACCTTTTGCAGGAGCTTGCGAGATGACATGAGTCGCGGACAACTCCAATTTTAGAAGGAGGGGATGATGAGGACATCGCCAAGATGGAGTCGAGGACGACTCCAATTCAAGAAGGGAGGATGATGAGGACATCGCCAAGTTGGACTCACCGACGCCATGGTCTTCCCCAAGTTGCAATCCGACTCCAACTCAGTTTTCACGTCACCCTCGGAATTCAGGAGCAGTCCCGAGTAAAATCAACGCCCCGGATGCATACGGACTCCGTTTTCGACGAACCAGATATGCTTGGAAAGATAATTTGATAAGCTAACCAATGGCTTTGGAATCACGTCAAAATACGTCCGGAGTCAACGGGAATCGTCGAAACAAGTCAGCGTCCAGAATCTGCCAGGGTGCTGCGTCACCGTATTTTGGTCGTTGGGCCGTGTATCGTCTTAGAGCCCATTAGGGGGCGCGTCCAGCAGGGGCGACGACCTAAACCCTATATTTAGCCGCCGCCGCCGTCGTTAGGTCTTGGGTTTTTGTTTTGAGTTTAGTTTTCCACCGAGAAACTGAATCGTTCATTGTAACTGTGGTGACAAATCCTTTTACAGTGATCCAGGGCCCCCGTTCTTGATCTCCTCCACTGTGTCGATTAGTCCTTTGGAACCGAGTTCTTGAACCCCTCTAATATATTCGTGATATTCATATCTGCAATTTCAGATTGCGTGCTTTACCTTCTTGCTTGTGTTCTTCGATTCGCTTGCAGGATTAGCCTTCTTGGCGAGGTCAATCAAGTTGTGCTTGGTTGATAACCAACGGAGCAGTGGTGTAACGGTTGCAGGGTTCGAATCGTGTCTGATTTGAAGCCGGATCGCCAACGTCGAGTTCTCCACCAATCGAACCTATCGCTACCTCACGGAAGATCGGGCCGTCCTTCATCACTCTCCATCTTCTCCAAAATTTTGTCAACTCGGCGATTGTTCCATTCCTCATCCTTCCCCTCGATCTCGATGAAGCCATTCGCGACAACATGGACCGGGAAGCGGAAACCAGAGCGAACAACCGCGAGTGTCTGCTTGACACCGTGATGGAGAGCTTGCCGGACGCGGTCCCGAGCGGCTGCGTCGAAGAAGCACAAGGCGTCGACCAAGGCATCGCCCCGAGCCATCGCACCCTCCGCGGCAACAGGAGGAGCACCCCACATGGGGCCGAGCCGGTCGAGAGAAGAGCGAGCCCGCTCCGCCACCATCGTCTCATCTTGGAGCTGGTCCAAGAGAGCCTGGTTCGTCTCACGAAGCTCCTCGACCGTCTTCTCGACCCCTGCGCAATAAACAAGGAAGAGTGAGACGGTGGCATAGCAAAAAACTTCAAGATCCAAACAAAAACAAGATGTAAGCCTCACCGTCGCAGTGTCGCCCCAGTACGGCGAGGTCGCTGGTCAGGCCCTCGGCACGCTGCTCCAGCCTGCGCTTCTCGGCCAGCGTAAGGAGCTTCTCGGACCTAAGGCCCTCGATCAGCCGGCCCGCCTCCACCAGGGCCAGATCCTTGCGGATCACCTCCCCGCGCGCCGCCCCCTCGGCAGCTCGGGCGGTGGCGGCGCCACTCGCGGCGTCTTCGGCCTCTTTTCTGGCCGCCTCCGCTGCGGTCCGGGCGGCGGCGGCCTCGCCACGGGCGTCAGCAGCCTCCTGCTTCGCCACCTCGGCTTCAGCCCGGGCGGAGGTGGCCTCGCTTCGAGCGTCCGCGGCCTCCTTCCTCGACGCTTCGAGAGTGGCGGCGGCCTCCTCCCTGGATCGGGCGACCTCACCTCGAGCCGCCTGGACCTCCGCCTCCGCCTCGTTAAGCCGGCTCGCCATCTGGGCGTTCCGGCTCAGCTCCGCGCGGAGATCTCGAAGCTCCGCCTCGGCCCGCTCGAGGGCGGCTGACACCTGTGCGGATCGGCCCGCCTCCTCGGAGCAGGACCGCTCCGCCTCCGCCATAAGTGCGGCCACCTCCCGGAAGATGGACCGCACCTCGCGCGGTGCCCCCCGCTGGCCGGCTGCTCGACGGGAACCACGGCAAGGGGCGGGCTCAGTGGGACGGGAAGCGGCCGTATCGGTCGGTCGAGCTCGACGTCGGGCAGACCCTCCTCCGCCTCGAGCTGCCCCGACAGCGACCCGCCGCTCGACGGCACGGGCCCCGGCTCCCTCCGTCCCTCCGCCGGCGCCTCCTGTTGCGGAGCGGTCGACGGAAGGCTCGACCCTGGGCCCTCTTCCCTGGCCGGGCCCTCCGGCGCCTCGTCGGCGCTAGCCGGCACGACAGGCGCCTCCACCGTCATCGAGCCCGCGGCGAGGAGCGGCCCCGCTCCAGCTCGTTCAGGAGGTCCTCCACCGTCGGCTCCTTCTCCGCCGACGTCTCTCCCCCCTTTCCTCCTCCGTAGCCCGGCCCGTGCTGGTTGGAGCCACAAGGGGCGCAGTCTCCTTAGCTCCAGACGCCGGCGGGGCCGAGCTCGCCCCAGGCGCTTCCCCCGGAGCAACCGTCATGATGAGGGGAAGGATGGCGCTCCCAGTTGGCACCATCGCAGGAGGAGGAGGGGGAGGAGGCAGCGCTTCGGCGGACACGGCGGTGGCGGGCTCGATGCCATGAGCTGAGGCCCCTGCAGTATGAGATGGCGGAAACATCAGAACCAGCAAAAGTACCTCGACCCCTATGGTCGATGGCGACGGCCTCACCAAAATTGCGACGATCATCCGGCCCCCTCGAGCCATGGCAGCTCGGGCCTTCTCCAGCCAAGCGGCCTCTCTAGCAGAGGAGGGTGCCGTACCTCGAGGTGCCTGTGCCTCGACGGGACTCGAGGCCTTGGCCCGCTTGGACGAAGCGAGATCCACCTCCTGGTAGGAGCGCTTCCCCCTGAAAAGATGGAGATGACACGCGTCATTAAAAGCAAAGAGGTGAGCCTCACTACCGACGAGACCCAAGGAAACTACTCACCCGAAGCGGCGGCCGGGCTTCTTCCCGGAGTCACCAGACCCACTCAGGGGCTTCGAGCCTACCCCGCGGCTCGAGCCCTGCGCCTGGGCTGTCTCCTCAGGGCTGGGATGGGGGGAGGGCTCCCGACGCCTCCCATGGCTCGACCTCGAGGGAGAGCCCTCCTTCCGCACCACTTCGCGGGAGAGCGATCGTACCGCCCTCGCGCTGACGTCGTGCGCTCGCCCCGGCGCGGGCTCCGGGACCTGCTCCGGCGCCCGCGCTGGTGATCGCGCCCTCCCGCGTCCGCTTCCGCGTCCCGGCGGCGGTGCGGCGATGACTCCGAGGACGCTCGCGCCCCTGGTCACGAGGCGCTCGGGGGCTCCCTCCCCGACGCTCATGATGGCGCGGGCTCGACGCCTCTCCTTGGCGCCCACTCCTCCGCGGGCTCGACGGCGCCCTTGACAGCTCGCGGGGGTCGGGCCCGGAACCTTTCTCGACCTGTCGGCCGCCTCTCGAGGCCCGACCCCTCTCGAGACCCCCCGTCTGGGCTAACGCGGGGGCGGCCTCCGTTGGCGCAGTGGCGGAGGCGCTCCGGGTCCGGGGCTTCCTTGCGACTGGGGCACGTCCGGCGCGGAGCTCGACGGACCTCGGGCCCCCGACGAGGCAGGGTCGGCGCCACCTTCCGCGGCTGCGCCCGCGCACCCCTTTTGACGGCGGGACCTCCAATGTACCCTCCTGCACAGAGGAGCGGTCAGCCCGGTCATCAACGAGCCCCGCGCGCATCAAGCGCGCATCCATCCCCTCGTCGTCGTCCTCCTCCTCGTCGCTACTCTCCTCCTCCGAGCTCGAGGAGCTCAGCTCGGGGGACCCGTCCCCAGACTGACGGTTACGACGAGCCTTCGCCAGTCTCTGCTCCCGAGCTAAGCGACGCAAGTTTCTATCTTTCTGTTTCTTCTTTTTTGCATCCTTGCTCTCCTTGTCCTTTTGAGCAGAGAGGCGCCTCACCTGAGCATCCGCGGCGTCCTCCCTCACCGGGGGCCTCGACGCGCGACAAGTAAATGCCCCCTGAAGAAAGGAGAAGCGTGATAAGACAAACTGCAAGACGGATGCAAAGGGATCGAAGGAGGAAAAGGAGAGGAGGCTCGAGATAGCTCGACTCGAGGGAAGCTTACCAGGTCGAGACACCCTCGTCGGGTGCCATCGCAATCAGGTGGGAGTATTCAGGGACGAACGACCCCTGGACTGTGATTGACACCCGGGAGACGCCCTCGTTCCGGGACAGCCTCCCTTCAGCCATCCTCGAGCGATTGAGCGCCTCGAGCTCAGCCTGCGGGCCCATCTCGTGCATAAGCAGGGGGCGGTCCGCCAGCGGAAGAACTCTCCGCTGGTGGAACGCCCAAATGACCGCTTGCACGGTCAGCTTCTTCTCGTCCACCAGCATCTTCATCAGCTCCATCAGCGGGACCAGGTGGCGTTGCCAGTCCGCCGCAACCCCCAGGTCCACTTCTCCGGGCGTTGAGTGAGGACCCGGCCGGTGTACTGCGGAAGGAGGCCACCTTCGTTCCGAAGGTAGAACCAATGGTCGTCCCACCCGGCCTGGTTGGAGGAAAGCTTGTACCGTAGGTACTCGCGGGGGACATTGGCCGACGAGGTCCCCGCCCTCGCAGTAATGGCGAGGGAGCCCATACGCACGAGCCGCCTCCCGCTGGGCTTCAGGGACTTGATGAAGAGCTCGCCCCGGAAGAGATGGACGAACGTCTCCCAGTGCGGCTCCATCTTCAGGTACCCCTCGCACACCGCGGCGAATATGGCGGCGTGCGAGATGGAGTTGGGGGAGAAGTGTTGAAGCTCCACCTCGAAATGGTGGGTCAGCCCTCGCAGGAAGCGGCTCGGAGGGACGCCGAGCCCCATGCGGTGGTAGCGCGTGAAGCTCACCACGTACCCCTCCGGCGGGTGCGGCTCCCGGTGCTCCGCCGACGGGATAACCCACCATGCGGGCCCCTCCTCCGGATTGGGGCGCAGGAGCCCCTGGGCCACCAGCGAGTCCATCTCGTTCTGCGTCACCTTCGACGGGCTCCAGTCCTCGGCCGGGTATCTGTGTCTGGGCGGCCATGACGGTGGCGCGGCGCGGATCCGAGCAGCGGACGGGCGGCGGCTAGCTCGAAGGAGAGGGCGCGTTAAGGCAGCGGCGGCGGCGAAGGCAAAGGCAAAGTAAAGGGTTCTCTTTCCCCTCTTTCGATATTTATAGGGAGAAATCCAAAGGGACGGGATCTCCCACGACGTAAAAGGTAACGGAATGCATTCAATGCGCCTACCTAACCGCGTCTCGAGCCGGGTGCAGGTTACACGCGTTACCTCTCCATTCGCTCCACTACCCGGGCCCGCCACGACCGTCGCTCCGGCTTCGCGCCCGTCGCCCTCCCGACAGTTTCCGCCTAAAAAGGCGCGCCCAACGGGCAGAAGGACTCCCAGACGACGGAGGCCTCTTCATAAAGGTAAAAACGGGCCCCGGCCCTAAGTCTCGAAGTAGCGAAGGCTGGCCCTCGAAAAGGGTTCGACAGCCGGCTTCGAGCATCCGAGTCAGGGACACCAAGGGGCGCCACTCGCGGCATTACTCGAGGGCCGAGCCCTCGAGGCCCCTCACGTGTATCCAAGGCAGGGAGCTCGACGTGCAGTGAGATCCCCTCCGAGGGAGGCATCGAGCCACCGGGTCCTATCGAATGGACCCGCACTCCTGCAGACTGAGCCCCCATGCTTTATGAGACCGCCTCCGGGCCACAGTCGACCCCTAACGAACGGGGCATGAGCTCTCACTTGGATTCCCCGTTACCAGCTCACCGGGAACCTCGATACTCGCCCACTCGGGGTAGTACGAGGCATCCCCCCTCGCATCCGATCGAAAGGACTCGCGGGATGACAAGCCAGGGCAATCGATATGCCGGACAGCTCGAGGAGCCGGCCAGTCGGTTCAGCCTGGCACCCCTCGACGAAAGAGGGTCTACAAACTCGGACAGTTGCGACTAATCTCTTTTCTTTGTGTGAGCGTGAGATTTTCAGGCCGCGGGTGAAGGCTCGACCCCCATCTCGCCTGAGCCCTCGAGACCAGGCCCAGGACAAACGCTCGTTCTCCGCCTCGTCCGGGCCCTCCGAGCCAAGCCTCGTGCGAAGTCTCCCGCGGCAAAGGAAAGGTTACCGCGAATATTTGTATTACTACCAAACCACATTTCGAGCATGATTGACAGGCACACACGACGCCGCAATCTCCGCCCCCTGACGACTCCCGCCTAAAAGGCGCGCCCACTGGGCAGAAGGTTCCCTAGCGACGGAGGATTCTTCGAGAAGCCCAAGAAGGAGTTCTAACCACTCCCCCATGGCCTCGGGGGCTACACCCGCGGTGTCGCTCGCACGACACCCACGGATCAACTCATCAAGACTTCCACCAGTCACCAGATCCAGCCATCGACCCATCGCGATCCCGACCTGGAACCCCTGCTCGAGTGCAAGCACTCAAACAAGGGCTCGGGGGCTACTGTCGGTGGGACGAAAAAAGGGACCCAATCAACGCCACCCGAACACTCCGTCTCCGTCTCGCCCGAGCCCTCCCAGCGAGGCCTCGGGCGAACGCCCTATCTCCGTCTCGCCCGAGCCCTCCCAGCGAGGCCTCGGGCGAACGCTCTATCTCCGTCTCGCCCGAGCCCTCCCAGCGAGGCCTCGGGCGAACGCTCTATCTCCGTCTCGCCCGAGCCCTCCCAGCGAGGCCTCGGGCGAACGCTCCATCTCCGTCTCGCCCGAGCCCTCCCCAGCCAGGCCTCAGGCGAACGCTCTATTTCCGTCTCGCCCGAGCCCTCTCAGCGAGGCCTCGGGCAAGCGCGCCTCCACACCTCATCGAGCCTTACACACGAACCTCGAGCTGTACAGTCAGCTGTACCAGCCCATACCACGCATTTAATGCCTTCACCTACTCCGGTCACGTCCACTAGTGCACGGCATGTACCACAGTACCGGGTGTAAAGGTCAAGTCACGTTTTCACCACAGCATGGGCAAAAGGGCACCAGTGCAGCACTGTTCGGCCACGCCGGGCACTGTAACCCCTCGAGGCCGGCTACGCGCCCCTCGAGCCCTGCACTGTAACCCCACGAGCCGGCTACGCGCCCCTCGAGCCCTGCACTGTAACCCCTCCTCGAGGCCGGCTACGCGCCCCTCGAGCCCTGCACTGTAACCCCTCGAAGCCGGCTCCGCGCCCTTCGAGCCCTAACTACTTTCGTGCTATTGGAGGACAGGTGCCCAAGACCCGGAGGGACCTCACCGCGTACTGTACATTCCGGGATGGTGCTGTACGGCGCCCCGCCTTGTCGCGTCCCCACGTCCGCGCCCGGGATGGAAGCCACGACTCAAGGACGCCTCAACAGCGACAATCACATCGGCTCCAGTGGCCCCGACAAGACAGAGTTCCTACCCTTCTCCGTATGGGGCACCATGCGCCCCGACACCTGTAATACTTTTTGTAACCCTGGCCACCCCTTGCTCTATAAAAGGGAACGCTAGGGCCCTCATTCGGGACGACGGACACGCAACACACGAGTCCACGCACATACACGAGTCCGGACTCCGGTCCACGCTCATTGAGCTTGTATTTCGCCCCTGTACAAGCACTTAGGTGCAAGTAATACAAGAACATCCCCCCCGCTGGACGTAGGGCCTCCTTTGCCCGACCAGGATAAATCCTTGTGTCCCCTGCATCACCATCCAGAAGAGAAGCACGCGATCATATTACTCGTTGGTGTGATACCCCCGGGTACGAAACAACCGCACATGGGTGTATGCCGAGTCTCTGAGTGATGAGTGATTGTCAACTGGGATAATGCGCATGTTCTTTGGCTTGTGTTGTGCAGGTGTCAAGCACAGATACAGTGATCAGAGGCAATGTGAAGGTCAAGTAGAGACGTGTCGTGCCGATGGGCCGAGAGTGGCGAAGGGCGGACGTGAGGCTTGGACTGAGGGACCGGTGGCCCGAGGATCAGCTGTGGTGGCTGACAGCCTGGGACAGCCGACGAGCGAAGACTTGCGGGCACGGTGTTGCCTGGGTCGAGGACCTGGGGACACGTGTCGGTGGACGGGTGCACAGGCGGTGCATCCCCTCTACAGCTTCGGTTTGGTGGTAGAGCCAGAGAAAAACCATCGGTGGACGGTTTCCAGGTTTGGGCCTCAAAACCTGAGCGCGAATGGTTCCGAGTTTGGCCACAAAACTCGGGCTGAGGACGGTTTCCAGGTTTGGGCCTCAAAACCTGGGTGTTGCGGGTTTGCTGAGTTTGGGCCACAAAACTCAGGCGTTGGTGGGCTGGTTTCCCGGTTTGGGCCTCAAAACCGGGGGTTGGTCATGAAGGCTGGTTTCCCGGTTTGGGCCTCAAAACCGGGGGTGCGACGTCCGGGAAAGGACAAGCAGAGCGGTGGTGGCACGTGGCGGCAATCGGTGAGGTTGCGTCGAGGCAACGCTACCCGTTCTGCGGGCGTGGCCGTCGGATCCACCTACCATCGAGTTGGTCCAGAATAACCTTAGGGTTTAGCTGGTTCGCTCTGTAATTAGTTGAGGGGTAGAGTAGGAATTAGAAATTAGGATAAGTAGAGGGAGACACCCTCCACCCATTCTATCTCAGTCATTTGCTCTTTGCTTCTAGGGTTTCCTGCTCTCCCAATCCCCTGCTGTAGCTAGCTGAGATCCGCAGAGAACCATACCTCTGTGTACTGGAGATTTTGAGGAAGTGAGGCCGTAACCTCACTGTTGTAGCATGTGGTAGCCACACGGTTGCAGATCGATGTGTTGATTCGCGTTTTGTTCGTGTTCTTCGCGTTCTTCGTTTCTCCTCCATTTTCCCGTCACTCGATCTCTCTCCCTACTGCGTCTTTGCAAAATCCGTTTGAATCAACTTGTTCATTTTTGAAACGAGATCATTTCCATCAAAGGAATTCATCTAACTCCTCACGAACAAGTAGATCGGGTAGATTTCGTTTTCGTGGCGCTTTTTCGTTCTTAATCTTCCCCTTTCAATTTCCCAGTGATTGAATCGATTTGAGCGGATGATTTCTTGGGGATAGTCTCCTAACTACCCCGTGATCATCTTCTTCCAGTTTGGGATCAAGGGATTTTGATTTGGATCGATTTGGAAGAGATTTGGGTGAAGGGCGACCAAATCGCCCTCACTGGGTGTTGGCGGACAGTCCGCCACCCTAGGCGCGGACAGTCCGCGCGTCGGGGACTTGGCCAGAGCAGTGGCCTGAGTCTCTGTTTTTGGGTCTCGGTTGACCGGCGGACAGTCCGCCGGTGTAAACCGCGGACAGTCCGGGACTGTCCAAGGTTTTGCAGCAACTGTGCTGTTTCGGGTATTTGCCGGCGGACAGTCCGCCAACCCCTCGCGGACAGTCCGCAGTAGGGGCGGACAGTCCGGGTCCCCAGGCCGGACAGTCCGGATTCGGCTGAAGACTCCGGTTTGTGCGTTTGCTCTCCCGGCTTGTTCGCTTGGGTTCCGGACTTCTCGTTTGGCCTTGTAGTTGACCAAGGAACCTCTCTAGGTATCTTTGCTACTTGTTAGCATCGGTATTTGGGGATTTCTCGACGTAGCCGTCTATCTACGTTCGGACTTGGTTTTTGGGGGTCGAACTTGTGCCGGTTCTTTTGGCGTTTGGTTTGTTGTCGCTTTGTGGTGCCTCGCTGTGATCCAAGGGATCATCCACCCTCTTCCAAGGGTCATGGGCATCACGTTCTCGGTCGTAGCTTTTGGGGGTTGATTTGGGACAATCGGCAAAAGTTTCGAAGAAATTTTTTGAGCTCCCATTCACCCCCCTCTGGTCGCCTTGCTAGTGCACTCTCGGTCTCTCGGCCTTCAATTGGTATCGGAGCGGGTTAAGGATCTTCCACCCACCTTAGCCGGTTCCAGATCCACAGAAGGTGACATGGATCGCGACGTGGGCAAACCGTCGTTTTTCGATGGGACGAACTATGCGTATTGGAAGATATGCATGTCGGCCTATCTGCAGAGTTTGGGTGCTTCCATTTGGGATATTTGCAACTCTGCCGATTACGTGGTCTTTGCTGCTCGTGTCTCTCAGCTTCAGATCGATGAGCACGATGCCAATAGCCGAGCCCGTAATGCTCTTTTCTCATGCTTGAGCATGAGTGAGTTTGATCGCGTTTCTCACCTCGCTACAGCTCGAGAGATTTGGGCTACCCTCATGCGTTTCCATGAGGGAACCTCTCAAGTCAAAACCCGTCTCTACGAGTCGTTCAAGCGAGAGTATGAGAACTTTCAACATATGCCTGGCGAGAGCATAGAAAGTTTATTCGCTCGCTTTCAGGTGATTATCAATAGGATGAGGGCTAACAAGGAGTTGTTGCCTTTCAACGATCATGAGAGGGCTCTCAAGCTTTTGCATACCCTTGATCAGTCGGTGTGGGATTCCAAGGTTCAGGCGATCATCGAATCGCCTAACTATGAGACTCTCACGTGCGACGAGCTCTTTAGTAAGCTCAAGTCCAGTGAGATTGATGCCATGGCGAGGGCTTCTTATGAGAATCCTTCTGGCCTGTCGATGGCTTTTCTTTCTGGCTCTTCTACTAACCCCTCTGGAGGTCTTGCACTCTCTTCTCTCTTTTCTATCACAGAGGAGCAGCTGGAGTCTTTGGGGGATGACGAGTTGGCGATGCTCGCCAACCGGTTCTCGCGGTTTCACAACAACCGCATGAACCGTCGCCGCGGAGGAGGATGCTCGGGATGCTACGAGTGTGGCGACCCCGACCACTTCATCGCCAGTTTCCCGAAGAAGAACAAGCAAGTCTTCGGCAAGGGCGATCATGGGCACAAGTACGACTCTGGCAAGCGCAAGGAGAAGTACGTCCCCGCAAGCACAAGCGGAAGGGCGGCTTCAACAAGGAGTACATCAAGACCAAGTACTTGGAGAAGGCCCAGGCTGAGCAGCGTGCGTTCTTCGCCACGCTCAGCGACGTCGACGACTCGGACGATGACTCCGCTTCTTTAAGCGACGACGAGTCCGAGAAGAAGAAGAAGATCGAGGACAAGCTCAACGGTCTCTGCTTCTTCACCGACGACGAGGGCTTCTGCACCATGGCCCTCGGCAAGGAGGTCGACGGCGAGCTGGAGGAGACCCCTCGGAACGACAACGACGACGACGACACCTCCCAGGTATCTCTGACCCCCGACGAGCTTTCTGCTGAGGTCGAGAAGCTTACTGCCGTGCTCCTTAGTCAAGATAAGTTGCTTAGGCGTGCTGCTAGAGAGCGCAAGGAGTTTAGGCAGAAGTGGGAGGATACGGTGAAGGAACTTGAATCTGTCAAGTCCACCGTTGTTGTTACTGAGGAGGAGGAGTGTGAGATGTGCACCACGCACATGACTGACCTTCTCACTTTGAGAGGTAAGTATGCTGCGTTGGTAGGAGAGGTGGATGAGCTCCGAGCTAGACCCTGCTGTTGGTGCGTGCAAGACTTGTCCTGTCTTGCAATCTGAGTTGGCAGAGAAGAATGCCAAGATTGTGTCTCTTGAAGAGGCCAACTCAGGTAGCACATGTGTGGCTAGGTGTGTTCTTTGTGAGGTTTGGAGATGGAGATTGCGAACGTGAAGCATGACAAGATGCAAACCAAGAAGAAAACACATACCTTCGGACCATCTTGTCATGGGTGTCTAGTGGTGAGCCACAGCTCGGGATGATGATCTCCCAATTCAAGCAAGCGAGCTGCTGGAGGTCCTGGTGTAGGTTTTGCTCCGGGTGTTGATGGTTCATCTTTTGGGAAGATTGGAGAGTCGAGTGGTCTTAACCCATGTGAGAAGCCTAACTCCACCACTACTCCCAAGCTTACCAAGATTCCACCCAAAGAGCCACTCAAGCCTAACACCAAGGATGGGGTCTTTGTTGAGCCTCCAAGAGCTCCACCCAAAACAAACATGGGCTCCCAAACCAAACACCTCAAGAACAAGCTGGACACCATGCCACCCATCCAAGAGGAGCTTATGCCACAGAAGGGCAAAGTGATCCACACCCACTACCGTGAGTACCAACAACCCCCTTTGAGAGCGGTGAGGTACCATTGTGAGCACTGTGGGAGAGATGGACACTTGAGCGAGTTCTGCTTTCGGCGCAAGAGAGAGACGCGTTGTGCTAAGGAGATGAACAATCCGAACATGTACCATCATTTCCATGATGTACATGTGTCGAATGTTCAGAGGAGAGCTCCAAGGAGAGCTGCTAGGCCCAGAGGTCCAGAACCTCAAGTTGCCAGGCCTAGGCAGCGGAGAGGTCGTGCCCGGCGGGAGCCTACAGTTGTAGGCTATGGACCCCGTGGCGGTGGCTTTGTTGTAGAGCGTTTTCCCCCACCGTGTTTTGAGTATCGCGATGGACGCTCTTCCCTTAGCGGACCACGTTTTCCTCAGCGTGGTGATCGCTTTCCCGTAGACGTGCTAGGAATGGTTTTTCTACTAACCGTTCTTTTGAGCAGCCGGCCCAACACTGGTATTCTTCCTACTTCACTAACCCCAGTGTTGGACCGTATGCTCACCCTATGTCTTTTTTATTGATGTAGGTAAAACGATTGGAGAACGTTTGGTTGGTGGATTCCGGTTGCTCGAGGCACATGACCGGAAACGCCAGGTGGTTCTCCAGTCTAGTCCGGTCGCCGAAAGGAGTTTATCACCTTCGGCGACAATAGCAAAGGTAAGGTTTTGTCTCGTGGGTCGGTGCGAGTTAATGAGCACTTTGTGTTGCGCGATGTTGCTCTTGTTTCTAACTTGCATTTTAACCTTCTTTCTGTTTCGCAACTCTTTGATGACGACTATGAGATTCGTTTTAAGCCGAATCTCAGTCGTATTTTGGACCCTCAGGGCAATCTTGTTTGTGTGATTTCGCCCTTTGGAAAAGTCTTTTGTGTGGATTTCTCAGAGTCGTTTGGAATTTCTCGTTGTCTTTTGGCTGGACCTTCCTCCTCTGATCTTTGGAAGTGGCATAGGAGACTTGGTCACCTGAGCTTCGACTTGCTTGCAAGACTTAGTTCACTTGGCCTAATCCGAGGATTGCCCAAGTTATCCATGGAGAAGGATCTTATTTGCCATTCTTGTAGACATGGGAAGATGGTTGCCGCTCCTCACCATCCAGTGACTCAGGTCATGACCAAGCGCCCTAGAGAGCTTTTGCACATGGACCTTGTTGGTCCGGCTCGGGTGAGCTCAGTTGGGGAAGTGGTATGTGCTTGTTGTTGTTGACGACTTTTTGAGATATTCGTGGGTCTTCTTTTTAGCTGAGAAGACCGAGACTTTCTCCTTTGCTCGCAATCTGATTTTGCGTCTTCAGAATGAGTTCCCTTGAACTCAATGCGAGCTATTAGGAGTGATAATGGTTCTGAATTCAAGAATTCAGATTTTGAGAAATTTTGTAACTCTTTGGGTTTAGAGCATCAGTTTTCTTCCCCTACACACCGCACACAGCATGAAATGGTGTTGTAAGAGGAAGAATCGACCCTTTGTAGAGATGGCCAGGACGAGGCTCGATGAGCATAGGACTCCTAGGCGATTTTGGCCGAAGCTATGAGCACGTGCATGCTACTTTCAAATTGCATTTTGTTCTCCGAGCTTTCTGAAAAAGACTTTCTTATGAGTTGCATTTTGGAAAACTGCCCAAGGTGAGTTATTTTTGAGTTTTTGGTTGCCATTGTTTTATACTAAAAGGGGAAACCTGGACAAATTTGAGTCTCGTTCTTCTGACGTGTGTTTTTGGGTTATGGCACTCCACTCGAGCTTATTGTGTACTTAACCTTGATACTAACCGAGTCATGGAGACATCCATGTCCACCTTCGACGAGAACCATGGTTTGTCCTTCTTCTCGCTTTGAGCGTGCAGGTGATCACGAGGTTGGGCGAGCCTCTTTTCGATGATGAAGAAGAGGTTGCTGAAGGGATAGATGACCTAGCCCCTCCTCCACCTGTTGTGCCGCAAAGAGCGGCTTCTACGACGACTCACATGGCCCCGACACTCTTCTTCCTGGGGGGCGTGGGATCCGCCACCCCGAGCGGTACCTTTGTACCCGGGAGGCACCAGCTGCTGTTGAGGGGGAGGCCACTTCGGCAAGGGAGGCGCCACGACACATTCAGCGCCAGCACCCGCCTCAGCAGATGATCGGCACATCGACGAACGCGTCACCCGGTCAAGGCAAATCTCTCACTTTGCTCATTCTGGATTGTTGCTGATTTTGAACCCCGGATGTTGGACACGCTTTGACGGATCCGGATGGGTCAATGCCATGCATGAGGAGCTTGAGAACTTTGAGAGAAATCGGGTTTGGGTTCTAGTGTCTCCACCTTCTGAGTGTCACCCAATTGGGACAAAAATGGGTTTTCAAAAACAAACAGGAGAAGATGGCCATGTTGTGAAACAAGCCAGACTCGTAGCCCAGGGATATAGTCAGAAGGAGGGGATAGACTATGAGGAGACGTTTGCTCCTGTAGCTCGTTTGGAGGCAATTAGGATACTCTTGGCTTTTGCTGCATCCAAAGGTTTCAAACTTTTCAAATGGATGTCAAGAGTGCCTTCTTGAACGGCTACATAGAAGAGGAGGTGTATTTAGACAACCCCCGGTTTTGAAAATCCCAAGTTTCCAAACCATGTCTTTAAACTCCACAAAGCTTTGTATGGTTTGAAACAAGCCCCTAGAGCCTGGTATGATAGGTTGAAAACCTTTTTGCTTGCTAAGGGTTTTAAATGGGATGTGTGATAAAACGCTCTTTCTCCTCAAGCAAGGCACTGATACTCTCTTGGTCCAAATTTACGTGGATGATATCATTTTTGGTGGTTCTTCTCACGCTTTGGTTGCCAAGTTTGCAGATACTATGAGCAGGGAATTTGAGATGAGCATGATGGGCGAGTTGACGTTTTTCCTCGGGTTGCAAATCAAGCAATCCCGGGAAGGGACGTTCGTGCACCAGGGCAAGTACACCAACCCGGGACATTCTGAAGAAATTCGATATGGGTGAGGCCAAGCCTCTTCCAACACCCATGTCGACCACGACGGCCCTGGATGCGGACAAGAAGGGAGAAGCAGTGGACCAGAAGGAGTACCGGAGTATGATCGGGTCGCTGTTGTACCTGACGGCGACACGCCCGGACATTCAGTTCGCGGTGTGTCTCTGCGCGCGATTTCAGTCTTCGCCGCGCACCTCTCACCGTCAGGCAGTCAAGCGCATTATGAGGTACTTATGCTTCACTCCTGAGTTTGGGATTTGGTATTCTGCTTCCTCCACCCTTCCCTTTGTGGTTATTCCGATGCCGATTTTGCTGGTTGTCGCATTGAGCGCAAGTCCACTTCTGGGACTTGCCAGTTTATTGGTTCTTCTCTTGTTCGTGGTCTTCTCGCAAGCAGTCTAGTGTCGCCCAGTCTACCACGGAGGCTGAGTATGTTGCTGCGGCTAGCTGCTGTTCCCAGTTACTCTGGATGATGGCCACTTTGCGTGATTTTGGTTGAGCTTTTCTCGCGTTCCTTTGCTTTGTGACAGCACGAGTGCTATTAGCGTTGCTAAGAACCCCGTGCTTCACTCGAAGACCAAACACATTGATGTGCGCTTTCATTTTCTGCGAGACCACTATGAGAAGGGTGATATCGACCTTCGCCATGTCGATACTCATCATCAGTTGGCTGATATTTTCACCAAGCCTTTGGACCAATCAACCTTTAATCGTTGAGAGGTGAGCTTGGTGTGGTGTTTCCCCTTTTAGATGGGGAAACATTTTGGTTCTTGTACTACAGACTAACTCTTTTTCTTTTGTCTTTTGTTTTCTTTTGCATTTCAGCATACGCTATTACATTCTGAGCTTCATGTATTACTCTTTAGAACGTGACTATGCTCTGTTTAGTATGCTCTGATGCTTATGTTGATGCTATGTAGCTTATGCTCTTTCTGATCACTGATACATGTTGTGAGCCGAGCTAATTTTTGAATGGTGAACCTGCTTAATGAATTTAAACATGAAAATATTCACCATTGAGGTATGCAACTAGCATGTGTAGGCTGTGTTGAATTCACTCGTGCTTTTCATATATTCTAGGTTGCTATGTCTCTAGTTTTGAGTCTGTCACTTGCTTGGTCTGTTCATATTCTGTCAATAAATCTGAACCAAGTTTTAAGTGAATTGAAAAGATCGAGATGGGATTGCTTGTCAACACATCACAGTTTTGAGACTGTTTCTCATTGCACTTTGAGTTAAACTTGAGTTGTGTAGTGTATGACCAAACTGTTGCTTTAAGCTTCTAATTGCTTCTGCATAGGCTTCGCACAGTTAAAAAGTTAGGCAATGACAAGCTTTCAACCTCTCGCAGTCACATGCTGAATTCTGAACTTGTGCTATTTCACTGCTGCAACTCCGATTAAAATTTGAAAACATAAGTCTATGTTTCATTCTGCAGCATGATGATTGAACTTTGCTAGGGGTAGTTCACCTTGTATACATGTTTAGCACTTGTTCGAATTCTTGTCTATACATGTGTTCAGTGCTCTTTTAATGGTGAATACTTTTGGCTAAAACTGCTCACTTTGCTCATATGTTCATATTTCATATTTGGTGATCAGTTTGAGCCTTTGCTAGCTTGTATGCTTTCCAGTGAGTCGTTGGAGCTATACTGTTTAGAGCATCTTTGCATTTTCTTGAATATATTCCTGGAGCTGCTAACTTGCATTATGACTCATATGCATTTTAGAAGGGGGAGAACTTCTCCTATTGGCACTTTTGATGGTGCATTTTCTGAGAGGGAGAAAATTGCTTTCGGCTCCTTTTGCTTGATGGTGCATTTTCATCTAAGGGGGAGAATTAGGACAAATCATACCTCCCATGTTCAAAGGGGAGAGGAATCGGTTGTGTGCACCATGCAAGGGGGAGCTTGCTCATGATGAGTTTTTGAATTTTCCAATTGGTTCGGAGCATTCTTGCTAGTTGTGTTGAGCCTTTGCCTCTTTCTTGAGGGACTAGCATTCGCCTTTTGGATTTTCAATTGGTGTCGAGCTTTCTTACTAGTTGTGTTGAGCCTTTGTGCCTCTATCTTGAGGGACTAGCATTTTGCTACAATTTTTGGTTTTCAATTGGTATCGAACCTTTTTCTTGCTAGCGGTGTTGAGCCTGTTCTACCTCTTCTTGAGGGCTAGCTTTGCTTTGCTTGGTTGAGTCGAGCCGTTGCCCATGTCTTTGGGGACCAAGTTGTCTTGCTCTTTCCACTTGACCTTCTTCGGCTTTGCTATGCTTTTGGGTCATTTGGTTGAGTTCTCTCTTCTCCCTCTTTCTTCCTTCCTCCTTTCAATTATGATTTGTGTTGGTAGTTGACAATGCACTCATCAAGGGGGAGATTGCAGATACATGGGTGCATGCCGAGTCTCTGAGTGATGAGTGATTGTCAACTGGGATAATGCGCATGTTCTTTGGCTTGTGTTGTGCAGGTGTCGAGCACGGATACAGTGATCAGAGGCAAGGTGAAGGTCAAGTAGAGACGTGTCCTGCCGATGGGCCGAGAGTGGCGAAGGGCGGACGTGAGGCTTGGACTGAGGGACAGGTGGCCCGAGGATCAGCTGTGGTGGCTGACAGCCTGGGACAGCGACGAGCGAAGACTTGCGGGCACGGTGTTGCCTGGGTCGAGGACCTGGGGACACGTGTCGGTGGACGGGGTGCACGGGCGGTGCATCCCCTCTACAGCTTCGGTTTGGTGGTAGAGCCAGAGAAAAACCATCGAGTGGACGGTTTCCAGGTTTGGGCCTCAAAACCTGGGCGCGGATGGTTTTCGAGTTTGGCCACAAAACTCGGGTTGAGGACGGTTTCCAGGTTTGGGCCTCAAAACCTGGGTGCTGCGGGTTTGCTGAGTTTGGGCCACAAAACTCAGGCGTTGGTGGGCTGGTTTCCCGGTTTGGGCCTCAAAACCAGGGGTTGGTCATGAAGGCTGGTTTCCCGGTTTGGGCCTCAAAACCAGGGGTGCGACGTCCGGGAAAAGGACAAGCAGAGTGGTGGTGGCACGTGGCGGCAATCGGTGAGGTCGCGTCGAGGCAACGCTACCAGTTGTGCGGGCGTGGCCGTCGGATCCACCTACCATCGAGTTGGTCCAGAATAACCTTAGGGTTTAGCTGGTTCGCTCTGTAATTAGTTGAGGGGTAGAGTAGGAATTAGAAATTAGGATAAGTAGAGGGAGACACCCTCCTCCCATTCTATCTCAGTAATTTGCTCTTTGCTTCTAGGGTTTCCTGCTCTCTCAATCCCCTGCTGTAGCTAGCTGAGATCCGCAGAGAACCTCTGTACCTCTGTGTACTGGAGATTTTGAGGAAGTGAGGCCGTAACCTCACTGTTGTAGCGTGTGGTAGCCACACGGTTGCAGATCGATGTGTTGATTCGCGTTTTGTTCGTGTTCTTCGCGTTCTTCGTTTCTCCGCGATTTTCCCGTCACTCGATCTCTCTCCCTACTGCGTCTTTGCGAAATCCGTTTGAATCAACTTGTTCGTTTTTGAAAGGAGATCATTTCCACCGAAGGAATTCATCTAACTCCTCACGAACAAGTAGATCGGGTTGATTTCGTTTTTGTGGCTCTTTTTCGTTCTTAATCTTCCCCTTTTGATTTCCCGGTGATTGAATCGATTTGAGCGGATGATTTCTTGGGGATAGTCTCCTAACTACCCCGTGATCATCTTCTTCAAGTTTGGGATCAAGGGATTTTGATTTGGATCGATTTGGAAGAGATTTGGGTGAAGGGCGACCAAGATCGCCCTCACTGGGTGTTGGCGGACAGTCCGCCACCCTAGGCGCGGACAGTCCGCGCGTCGGGGACTTGGCCAGAGCAGTGGCCATGAGTCTCTGTGTTTTGGGTCTCGGTTGACCGGCGGACAGTCCGCCGGTGTAAACCGCGGAGAGTCCGGGACTGTCCAGGGAGTTTGCAGCAACTGTGCTGTTTCGGGTATTTGGCCGGCGGACAGTCCGCCAACCCCTTGCGGACAGTCCGCAGTAGGGGCGGACAGTCTGGGTCCCCAAGGCCGGACAGTCCGGGATTCGGCTGAAGACTCCGGTTTAGTGCGTTTGCTCTCCCGGCTTGTTCGCTTGGGTTCCGGACTTCTCGTTTGGCCTTGTAGTTGACCAAGGAACCTCTCTAGGTATCTTTGCTACTTGTTAGCATCGGTATTTGGGGATTTCTCGACGTAGCCGTCTATCTACGTTCGGGACTTGGTTTTTGGGGGTCGAACTTGTGCCGGTTCTTTTGGCGTTTGGTTTGTTGTCGCTTTGTGGTGCCTCGCTGTGATCCAAGGGATCATCCACCCTCTTCCAAGGGTCGTGGGCATCACGTTCTCGGTCGTAGCTTTTGGGTGTTGATTTTGGGACAATCGGCAAAAGTTTCGAAAGAAATTTTTGAGCTCCCATTCACCCCCCCCCCCCCTGGTCGCCTTGCTAGTGCACTCTCGGTCCTTCAATATTATTAATAACAAATCTCAATTTGTTATTGACTTATTAATAAGTTAATATTATTAATAAAAACTCTCAATTTTGTAATAGATTTTTGTTAATAAGTTAATATTATTAATAACAAATCTCAATTTGTTAAAACCAACAACCGCAGCGGGCATCTTAATTTGCCCGTTGCGGTTATTTGGTTAAACCGAAGCGGGCAACTTAAGTTGCTCGCTGCGGTAAATATTAACTGCAGCGGGCAACTTAAGTTGCCCGCTTCGGTTAATCGTTGCCTATAAAAACCCGCAACCCCGAAGGGCACTTTAGTCCTTCACGCGTCATCCATTCAACCCCGAAGGGCTGTCGAATTCCTCCACCGCGCCGCCATCGCCATTGCCGCCGTCGTCCTCCTCCACCGCCCCTGTCCTCCTCACCTTGTCCACATCATCCCCCTATCCGCCTCCCCTGCTCGCTCTCGCCATCTCCGCCAGTGCCCTAGCTCGCCGCCATCCCCATCTCCGTCGGGAGCCCATCCGCCGCTGGAGCATCGCCTAGAGCCTGTACGCCGCAGGAGCACCGCCTGGAGCCCGCCCGTCGCCAGGAGTCCGTCGGTGCCCTAGCCCGCCGCCACTACCGGTCGCTTGGAGGCCGTCTGCCGCCGGAGCATCGCCAGGAGCCCGCCGGTGGAGCCGTCGGTGCCCCTGTCCTCCCCTTGGAGCTACCGGGAACCCTAGCTTCGACAGGTGAGTAACTTGAACACTGTATTACTGTTGGGGGGGCAACAAGAGTGGTAGCAAGAAAAACAGATTTAGAATGTTCTATTCTGTAGTATTTGGCCCTGTATTACTGTTGTTTAGTTGTGCAGCTTTTGGATCATGTAGATAGGACTTCAAGGAAGTTAGTGAGATCTAGGTGTTACCTTCTTGCATTACTTGTTTATTTTTTTGCTGTCTCTAGTCTGTCGATGGTGAAGTGTAGAAATTAGTTCCATGTATAATTGTTCAGTTGTGCTGTATTTGGGTTACCTAATTGTGACCTAATGTAGTGTGATAGGCTAGTCCTTGATATTAGGAGCAAAGGTTCATTCTTTCACCAGCAATACTGACTAGTTCACACCAGTAAGTCGAACTCTCTCCTCCTACGTTTCAGTTATATTTTTACACTATGCTACTCCTCTACTTCCTACTATTCTCTATATCACTCCCTCTATACTACTCTCACCTCCTACTACTCTCCCTCTACTACTCTGTCCTCCTATGGCATTTGCATTGATGTTTTTTTTTGGAACTTGTAAGCTGAGGTAGTGGCAAATGCGATGATGTGACCCCTTCGATCTATGCTGAGGCAGCGGCGATGATGATCAATTGCCCCCTACTTTCTATGCTGAGTCAGCTGCTAGAATAGGATGGCTTGTATTTTACAAGTAACCAGTTTAGCAGTGATGTGTTGACCTAGGGGCAAATCTGAGCCAAAAACTTATACGTGTCATTTTTTATTCAAAAGCTTTGAACTGATCATAATATATACGCGTCTGTGTATATGTAGAACTGAAATGGCGGAAGACAAAACAAACGAATGGAGGGACCCTACCCCTAGCTCCTCGTCAACCAGCTTGATGAGTGGGGCGTCCGTGACTCCACCGCCGAAGAAACAGCGTACAGAGGTGGACTACGATCCGACGTACGAACCAGGGGCGGACGAAGCACATAGTCACGACTTCGAGGTTTACGCAACACGCTGGCTTTCTAACATGTACAATGATGCATGCGAAAAACTAAAGGCAAGAGACTCTTGTCAACAGCTGTCGATTGTGCCTCGTCAGCTCGAGTTCAGGGACGAAGACGCGGTCAGGGAGGAAGAAGCCCCCGCTCCCTCTACGGCAACCTCTTCGTCCAAATCTAAGGACCAGAAGAGGGTGAGGGGACAACACGGGAGGCACCAGTTGGACAAAGAAAACGAGGTGCATGTCATCGATGCGGTGGGGCCAGAGGGAAACCCAATAGCTCCAGATACAGTCATTGGCAAGTTCAGCAATCAAGTGGCGTGTATAGCCAAGGAGAAGGTGGAGATCACTTGGCCCAACTGGCACGACGTCCCGAAAGACATAAAAAACAATGTATGAGGTGAGGTGACAAGGAGATTCAGATATCTGCCCTCAGCTGACATGGAGTGGGCTTTGCACGTGGCGTCGACTGCGCTTCGCAACTTCAGGTCCATGCTGACCAGAAATTACCTAAAGAAGGGGAAGTCGCCACTGCTGAAGTACAATATGGTCGAGGCACACATGTGGGACGCTTTCTGCGAAATGAGAAAGATGCAAGAAGCAGAGGAAAAGAGCGCTAAGTTCAGTGAGCTCGCGAAGAGGAACAAGAATCCTCACCACTTGGGCATGACTGGCTTTGCCGGTCAGAGGACCAAGTGGCAGCAAGAAGAACGAGCAAGACAGGTTGCCAGGGTTTCAGATCCGTATGAGGGCATCGACCTAAGGGCAAAGGACTACATGAGAGCCCGCATTCCAAAGAGGCTGAAGCCCGGGGCGGCCAAGTTTAACGAGCCCCACCTCGAGGACGTCAAGAAGACTTTGATGGAGAAAGCAAAGCTTAAGGACAACCACTAGGATCGAAGACATGTGGCTTGTACACATGCGAGTTTCTAAGGGAAAGCAAGGAGTACACCAATAGCTGGAAGAAGCTCAAGAAATGTGTCAAGTATTGGGGAGAGCAGCAGAGCCGCAGGATGTGCTTTAAACAAGTCAAGGCGGACATATGCAAGTTTATAATGGAGAAATACATTCTCGAAGGAGAAACGTTCTTCGACAATGAATCTGAGCTGGCGTTGCTACCCCAATACGAGAAGCTCCGCAAATGGAACACAATGCTTCGTCCGACAGATTACGCTCATCAAGTTGAACTATGAATTGTAATTTGAATTTGAAATCAACTAAGTCAATGTGTATATGATGACAACAAACAACTAAGTGACTTTATATGTTATGTCCAGATGGTTTATATGTGCATATATATATATATCTGTTAGAAATCTGGAATTCTGGAATTATTTGAAAACTGCAATTGATTTGAATTCATATCCTGTTGTTTCTGCTGCTGTTTTTGTTGGCTGCATTATTTATTTTTTTAATCCAAAATTAATAACCGTGGCGGGCAACATAAGAAGCCCGCTACGGTTAAACGCAACTACTGCAGCGGGCAACCTAAATCGACCGTTGCGGTTAATAATTGACCGCAGCGAGCGATTTAGGTTGCCCGCTGCGGTAAATGATATTAACCGCAGCGGGCTATTTATGTTGCCCGTTGCGGTAATGGCAACGATTAACCGTGGCCTTAGCACCGCAGCAGACGCTGTTGTCCGCTGCGATAAAGCTTTGTGCAGTAGTGTCAGACCACTTTGAGTTTCAACATAAACACCTTTTGTTTCAACACATCAGTTGTGATCTGTGAGAATTCTTTGTGCAAAGATCCAGCATGGTCAACAACGACCTCAGGCAGTTTAAAGAAGCAAAGGTCGAATGACTCATTCAACTCAATGTGGTCTGAGAAATTGGATATGTTTACTTCAATGCTTAAGGACATGCAGTAAAGCTTCCCCCTTTAGATGAAGTACTTGCACCAGGAGGTCAAAAGACTTGACTTTGATACCGAGCTTGACCTATATGACATCCTCAACTCTGATGGTCCCAAGTTTGAGTCCATGATACCCTACCAGTACAAAGGAGAAAGAGGTGGCCACTGAAGCACCTTAAAATTTATTAGAGTACTACTTCATGCAATGATCTACCTAGTCGTATGTGTCTCTTATCAAATGATTTTAGCTTTCATGTGTAATCAATAAGTGTTGTTTTGTCCCTTATATCGTGTACATGATTCTACCTATCACTTCACTGATGTAATACTTCAAAATTTGATTATTAGGTGTTTAAACTTATATTGGGTTGTTTATGTGTCTCAAATATTATGGTGATTACATACATATATTCTGTTGTTTCAGGAGATATACCCCAACTGCATTAACTGGGTTCGGTTCTTGATCAAGTTAGCCAAAAAAAATTTTGATTTTAATTTCAGAAAATCAATTATGTTTGCATCCAAACAAGAATAATGGAAATGAATCAGTTTCCGGCTGATTCAATTCTGGACAAATCAATTCCTAGAATCTGATTCGTGGAAACTTCAATTCTAGGAAACCAAACAGCCCCTTACAGATTTCTCTTTCAGAAGAAAATGGAGCTTTACCCTTTTCCAGACATACTTGGAGCTTTTGCATTTGGGTGGACAGGAGTTGGAGCAGAACTTGTCTTAAGAAAAGTTTTTGAAAAGAAAACAAGCACATACAAATGGGTTACAGAAACATGCGTTTAGCATAGGTGGGCTAGAAGGACTCGTTCTCACCCTGTCCGAATGGAGATTGGGCCCGTAACTGAAGTCAATCAGGCCTCAGGCCTATGGGTCGTGTTAGTTTGGTATTCAACCTTGGTTCATATTAAAAATTATGCTTAAACTCACTTGAAAACATGAAATGTTAAACCCATTTGTGTGAGAAATATGCTTACAATCATTTCAAATGAGTGGAGACAATAAAGTTTGAAACATGGCATTGTCCGGTGCGCTGTCAAATTTCAGAGATCAGGGCGACTGATCGAAATGGACACGACGATGGGGATTGAAACATTTCAGGTGTTCCCGTCAGATGTAGACAAGAGTTGCAACCATGCATTCTACAGCTAAAACCTGAAAATGAAAAACTGCTTCTCCCTGACTGGTATCTTCTGAATTTTTGTATCAGAAAGACCAAACGAAAAACTGCTCGTCCCTGACACTAAAACTCTCGAATTGAGGTCTAGTTCTTGAACCTATATATCTGACAAAAAAAAGATAAACCACCCAATCCTCATGCCATCAGATCTAGGACAAACTGCGATTGTTTCGAAGCGACAAGTTGAGAGGAGGACATCAAGGGAACCCTCCGGACATCAATCCTCTGCTGGCTCTGCAGCCTCCCTATCAACATCGGGGAGTTTCAACTGATTAGCCGCTGCAGGCACAATAAAGAATAAACACAATGTTGCTGTTAGACAAGCAAGAATTAGCGTGCTCATGAAGATAGCAAATGCTAAAACAGTAGTTATGCAAGTAGAGCTACAATGGAGATGCTGCATTTTCTCACTGATGAAGGACAAAACAACCATTCCCACAGCAAACTAAATTGACCCCCCACTACCATTTGAACTGGTATTAACTGCAAACAATGCATTTTGTAGCTAATGAAACAAACCCAAGAGAGCTAACAAAAAACAAGTGAAAGCATGAAACTATACATTCATCAACAAGAATTCAAAACCACAGAAATTCAGAATGAGCCAGCAGGAAGTTTACAGGGAGAACACTCAGATCAGGTTCAGAACTAGCTACCGATTAACACCACCAAGAACCTCTATGATTCAGAAGTAGAAACTCAGAATAAGCTGGCAACAAGTTCAATTAGCCAGCACTGACCTCTGGTGTCGGCCCTGTTAGATAATCCAGGCTCAATGAGCTCCGTTCTTTTCGTTTTCAGTCTGTTAGAATAACAGAGCTCATTCTTGAGCGCGTCGTTGTGAGTCTGATGCATGCTGCGTTCATGCAGAGGCTCCCCTTGATTCTAGCTTGTAGTGGCGCACGTTGCAGCCTCGTCCGCGGGATGGCGCGGGTCAGTCGGAGTCCGCAGCGTGCGCAAGGTAGAAGTGGAGACGGTTTCCACACTCCAGTCGCGGGATGGCGCGGCCATGGCGGAAGGTGGAGTCCGTAGCGTCAGGGTGTGTCCGTTGATGTAATCGTTCCTTTATATTGCGAATATAGAGTCTAGAAAACGCTACGCCATTTGTAGCACCAAATACACTGAGTTCCACTGTGTTTCTAGTGTGTGTTCCTGAGTTCGTCGCGGGCGGCGACGTTCTTCTCCAACTCCGGCGACGGGCGCCGGCGACTTGGAGACTACAACACGTATCGGAGCCAGATTCAGGCGGTGGACGCGCGACCGGGCGATTGCGGCGGCGTTCATGGAGCATCGACGAAGGCGGCGATCTTCCTCTCCACTCCGCAGGCGCGGGGGCGGCGAGATGAGCGGCGGTGACCGCGAACTGGTGATCCAGCGCGTCGTGCGTGAGAGCGGCGGCAGCGGCCAGTATCCCCTACTGACCAAGACCAACTACAATGGTTGGGCGGCGCTGATGAAGCTGAAGCTGCAGGCAAGGAGCCTGTGGACAGCGGTGAATGTGGGCACGGACAACTTCGTCGACGATCGGAATGCGTTGGAGGCGATTGCTCTCGGTGTTCCACCGAAAATGCAGGGCAGCATCGCCAGCAAGCCCACGGCGAAGGAGGCGTGGGACTCGCTGAAGAAGACCCATCTCGGGGTCGATCGTGTGCGTCAGGCGAGGGCGAACACACTCCGGCGAATGTTCGAGGATATCAAGTTCAAGGACGGCGAGTCGGTGGACGATTTCGGCGTGTGGATCCGTGACCTCGCCAACCAGCTCGACGTCCTCGACGCCGGCTACGACGAACCGGAGATCGTGCGGAAATTCCTTCAGGCTACTCCACCGAAGTACGAGCAGATTGTCGTGGCCATCAAGACCCTGCTCGACCTTGACACACTGTCCGTGGAAGACCTGATCGGTAGACTCAAGGCCGCGGAGGAGCGGTACGGCCTCAACAGCGGTAGGGGCGGAACGGTGGTGAGCCTCAACCTCACCGAGGACGAGCTTGTCGCGCGTGTGATGGCCCGGCTGCAGCTCTCCGGCGAGGGGTCCACAGGAGGTGGAAAGAGCTCGGCGAACCAAAGGCGCGTACGCGGTGACGGCCGCGGACGCAACAGCGGAGGCAGCTCAAAAACCTCCCCTGGCGCGAATGGCGGCAAGAAGAAGAAGCGCCTGGTGAGCGACGAGTGCGCCTACTGTGGTAAGACGTGCCATTGGGCTCGCGAATGCAGGAAGAAGAAGAGGGACGAAGCAGCTCAGGCGGCCCAGATGGAGGAGGAGCCCAGGGATGGGGCCCTGATGCTGGCGACATGCGAGGAGGGGAAGGGTGACGTGTTCATTTTCCCCACTTCGCCCTCACTACTTGACCCTGCGGCGCCGCCGACGGAGGATGGCCTCTCCGTCCCTATCCAGGGCGGGGGAGCCACGCGCTGGACCCTTGTTGGTGCAGAGGAGGAGCCCGTGGCGCACGTGGCTCTGGCAACCGCAGCGACCGTGGAGGACCCACCTACCTCGAGCCAGGTGCATGAGGAGATCTGGCTCAAAGAGGACAAGCTCTTTGTCCAGCTCGGAGAGAAGGGAGATGGCGGCAGCACGCGGTGGATCCTCGACACCGGGGTGACGAATCACATGACCGGGGTGCGGTCCGCCTTCACCGAGCTCGACACCGGCATCCGCGGCTCTGTTCGATTCGGAGATGGATCCGTGGTCGCCATTGAGGGACGCAGAACCATCTTGTTCAAGTGTAAGGGAGGCGAACATCAGGTGCTGGAGGGCGTCTACTTCATCCCCAGGCTGACTGCCAACATTATCAGTCTGGGGCAGCTCGATGAAGGTGGCCACAAGGTGCTGATTGAGAATGGGATTCTCAGGATCTGGGATGTTCGCCGACGTCTGCTGGTGAAGGTGGCGCGCTCGCTGAGTCAGCTGTACATCCTCAACACCGACATTGCTCAGCCAGTGTGCCTCGTCGCTCGGAGCTCGGAAGTGGCATGGCGGTGGCACGCCAGGTTCAGGCACCTGGGCATCCAGGGGCTCAGAACGCTTACCAAGGGGGAGATAGTGCGAGGGCTGCCACAGATTGACCATGTTGATCAAGTCTGTGACAGCTGCCTCGCCGGGAAGCAGAGGCGCAACCCGTTCCCCGTGGCGAGCAAGTACCGCAGCGCTCGACTGCTGGAGCTCGTGCACGCGGACTTGTGTGGGCCGATCACGCCGGAGACGCCAGGAGGGAAGCGCATATTCCTGCTCGCCGTCGATGACAAGAGTCGGTATATGTGGCTGGTGCTGCTATCGTCCAAGGACCAGGCGGCGAGTGCGCTGATGCGGCTTCAAGCGCGTGCAGAGGCTGAATCCGAGCAGAAGCTGGGCACGCTCCGCACTGACCAGGGGGGCGAGTTCACGGCGAAGGAGTTCGGCGACTTCTGCTCCGAGCAAGGCATCCAGCGCCATACACGCCTCAGCAGAATGGCGTGGTGGAGAGGCGCAACCAGACGGTGCTGGGCATGGCGCGCAACATGCTCAAGGCGAAGGATCTGCCTGGGTGGCTGTGGGGTGAGGCGGTCACCACTGCGGTCTTCATCCTCAACCGCTCGCCGACGAGAAGTGTTGAAGGTCAGACACCGTTCGAAGCATGGTATGGTTTCAAACCACCGGTACACTTTTTCCGTGTCTTTGGATGTCTAGCCCATGTCAAGGCAGCCGGTGGGCATCAGAAGAAGTTGGATGATCGAAGCCTGCCCATGATCTTCATTGGGTACGAGCCGAGGACGAAGGCGTACCGGTTCTACAATCCGGACACCAAGCACGTCGTCATCTCGCGTGACGCGGTGTTTGAGGAGAACAAGGCGTGGAGCTGGAAGGAGCGCGACGACAACACTCGCACGGCGGACTGGGAACCGTTCCACGTCGAGTATATGACGGTGACGGTTCGCCGTGGCGAGTACCAGGAGACTGGAGGAGCTGGTGTGCCCACCGATGGTGCACCTGTCGATGGCGTGGAGGAGGAGACTCTGGGGGGAGCCCGGTGTCGCCTGCTCCCTTCCTGGGGTCATCAGCTTCACCAGGCTCGACGTCGAGCACACCCCCTGCAGCGGCGCACAGTCAGATTCCTGAGGTGGAGTTCACAACACCTCCCTCAGGGGATCCTGACCTCGACGACGACCATGAAGATGATGTGCCACTCTGGTTCAGGGCCCTTGACAATGTGCTTGGACCAGCGGGCATCCCAGGCATGGCCGAGAGGGAGCTGCTGGTAGACGAGGACTTGCTCCTAGCAGTCGGTGAGGAGCCAGCCACATTTGAGGAAGCACGGCGTGAAGAATGCTGGCGCAAGGCGATGCTTGAGGAGATGACCTCAATTGAGCAGAACGGCACCTGGGTGCTGGTCGACCTTCCCCATGGTCACCGCCCCATTGGCCTGAAGTGGGTCTTCAAGGTCAAGCGGGATGAAGAGGGCGCTGTGGTCAAACACAAAGCCCGACTGGTGGCGAAGGGCTATGTCCAGAAAGAGGGGGTGGATTTCGATGAAGTCTTCGCCCCTGTTGCGAGAATGGAGTCGATCAGGATGCTGCTCGCTGTGGCTGCTTAGGAGGGATGGCTTGTGCATCACATGGATGTCAAGTCCGCCTTCTTGAATGGAGAACTCAAGGAGGAGGTATATGTGCGCCAGCTGCCGGGTTTCGTTGCTGCTGGACATGAGGGGAAGGTGCTCAGACTGAAGAAGGCGTTGTATGGACTCCGTCAGGCTCCAAGGGCTTGGAATGTGAAGCTCGACAGCAGTCTGCGCAAGCTCGGTTTCAACCGATGTACCAGCGAGCACGGCATGTACACGCGTGGATCTGTAGCGTCACGTGTCGTGGTGGGTGTCTATGTGGACGACCTCATCATCACTGGAGTGAAGCCGGAGGACATTGCTGAGTTCAAGAGTGAGATGCAGCGCCTGTTTCGAATGAGTGACCTTGGCCTCTTATCCTATTATCTTGGTATTGAGGTCAAGCAGAGGAGAAACGCTGTGACATTGGGTCAAGCAGCGTATGCCAAGAAGCTGTTGGAGAAAGCAGGCCTGACAGCATGCAATCCTTGCTCCACACCAATGGAGGTGAGACTCAAGCTTTCAACCAAGAGTTCAACACCTAAAGTGGATGCAACCTGGTACCAAAGTCTGGTGGGCAGTCTGAGGTATCTGATCCACACCCGCCCTGACATTACTTTCGCTGTTGGCTATGTCAGCCGATTTATGGAGAAGCCAAGGCAAGAACACCTGGTTGCTGTGAAGCACTTGTTGCGCTACATTGCAGGGACAGTGGACTATGGACTGGTCTATCCCAAGCTGAGACACAGCGACAACAAGCTGATGGGATACAGTGACAGTGACTGGGGTGGTGATGCTGACGAGAGGAGAAGCATTGCAGGGGTAATCTACTTTTTGGGGGAGTTGCCAATCACTTGGCAGTCATTGAAACCGAAGACAGTGGCTCTCTCAACCTGTGAGGCAGAATACATGGCCGGAGCAATTGGCGCTTGTCAGGCTATGTGGTTGGTTCAGCTGCTAGGAGACATCACAGGGAAGACTATCCAGCAACCCACTCTGAAGATGGACAACCAATCTGCGATCGCCCTCAGCAAGAATCCAGTTCTACATGACCGTAGTAAGCACATAGACACCAAATTCCATTTCATCCGTGAATGTGCTGATAGCGGTAGGTTGCCGGTGGAGTACGCGAGCACTCAGGAGCAACTCGCGGACATTCTGATGAAGTCATTGGGCGAGCGAGGTTCACTGAACTTCGTGACAGAATTGGCATCATCAAGCTGAAGAATTGAGCATGTATTAGGGGGAGATTGTTACATAATCCAGGCTCAATTAGCTCCGTTCTTTTCGTTTTCAGTCTGTTAGAATAACAGAGCTCATTCTTGAGCGCGTCGTTGTGAGTCTGATGCATGCTGCGTTCATGCAGAGGCTCCCCTTGATTCTAGCTTGTAGTGGCGCACGTTGCAGCCTCGTCCGCGGGATGGCGCGGGTCAGTCAGAGTCCGCAGCGTGCGCAAGGTAGAAGTGGAGACGGTTTCCACACTCCAGTCGCGAGATGGCGCGGCCATGGCGGAAGGTGGAGTCCGTAGCGTCAGGGTGTGTCCGTTGATGCAATCGTTCCTTTATATTGCGAATATAGAGTCCAGAAAACGCTACGCCATTTGTAGCACCAAATACACTGAGTTCCACTGTGTTTCTAGTGTGTGTTCCTGAGTTCGTCGCAGGCGGCGACGTTCTTCTCCAACTCCGACGACGGGCGCCGGCGACTTGGAGACTACAGGCCCTGAGGACGACGATGTCGAGGCGCTCCATGTTGCGCGGCAGGTCCGTGACGAGAGGGGTCGTAACGCAGCCGTTAAATTCGAAGTTCTTGGAATGCAACGATTCAAGAACTCGATCACACAGCGAAATCCGAAGAGTTCAAGACGGGAGGAAGGTACGAGGAGCTCACATTGCGTGCGAGGGGAAACTCCGGCTGCCCATGGTTCTAGGGGATGACCTCGACAGCCCACTTCATTGTCGGGCCGAGGTAGCTGTCGTCACCGACGGCGACACCCGCGCGGCAGGGGACGTGCATGTTAGAAGGTCGGCCGAGGGAAGAAGGACCGGCGGCGGCCGGGGAAGAAGATACAGGAGGAATATTGGGAAATGTAAATTGTAACTTAGGGTTCAGTTCTTCAATACATTCTCCAACACACTCCAGAAGTATTAATACTACACAACCCATTCCGGACCGGTGAACCTCCTGTTGGGCTGGGCCTGCCGTTTAGGCAGCAGCCCATCTGCAGCTTCCTCGCCTTCTCCTGGGCCGTCAACAGTTGGAAGAAGAGTGGTCGAGGTAGTGCTAACACCCCCTCCCTCTTGAGAAGCGGCATGACCCCATGCCGGCGCGCGGGGAAACTGTTGTTGCAACTGTTGCAGAGGTTCCCAGGTGGAGAGCTCCGATGGCATCCGAGACCACTTGACCAGCACCTGCTCCACCGAATTTGGTCCTTCCGACCAGCGACGTTGCAGCACGCGTTCCGGAACCTGAAACTCAGTAAAAATAGCTGGTAAGGAAGAAGCCACCGCCTGCACTCCGGCAGAGCGTTTGAGCTGTGACACGTGGAACACCGGGTGAACCATAGCTGAATCAGGCAGCTCCAACTTGTATGCTGCAGCGCCAACACGTGCCTGAATCCTGAAAGGGCCGAAGAACTTGAAGGACAGTTTGTTGTTGTAACGACGAGCCACCGAAGACTGCACGTAAGGCTGTAGTTTAAGGTAGACCAGATCGCCCACCTCAAACACTATCTCAGAGCGACCTTTATCAGCCTGGCGCTTCATCCTTGCCTGAGCGCGGAGCAAGTGTTGGTGGACCAAAGCCTGCATCAAAGCTCGTTCTTCTAACCACTGAGACAGATCGGGCACTGGTGCTGCAGCTGAAATGTCCAGACCCAAATAACGAGGTGGAACGTCGTATAAAACCTCATACGGAGTACGACCCAGAGAGGAGTGGAAACTAGAATTGCACCAAAACTTAGCCAAAGGCAACCACAAATTCCAACGACTGGGGCAAGCATGCACAAAACAACGCAGATACGTTTCCAAGCACTGGTTAATACGCTCAGTCTGGCCATCCGTCTGAGGGTGGTATGAGGAACTCATGTGAAGAGAAGTGCCAGCCAAAGAAAACAGCAACTGCCAAAATTTACTGGTGAAAACCCGATCACGATCTGAAATGATAGAAATTGGCATACCATGGAGGCAAAAAACGTGATCCAGGAACAAGCGAGAAACTGAGGCTGCAGAAAATGGGTGGCGCAAAGCGACAAAGTGAGCAAACTTAGAGTACCTATCCACCACGACCATGATGGCATTGGCCTGGCCAGAAGGAGGCAACCCTTCAACGAAGTTCATTCAAATATGTTCCCAAGAGCTCTTCGGCACTGGCAGAGGGCTGAGCAGGCCGGGGTATTTGGAGCGATCCGGCTTGGCTTGGGCACATATAGAGCAGGACTGGACGAATGCTTTGACAACAACACGCATTTTCGGCCAAAAGAACAAAGCAGAAAGCTTCTGAAACGTAGCAGGAGTACCGGAGTGGCCACCCACCGGGCTGCAATGAAGGGCTGTCATGACACGCTGTTGGAGATCAGAATTGCTGCCAAGCCAAATGCGGTTCTTGTACTTGAGAAGTCACTGTTGAAGGCTGTAGGGAGGACGAGCAGCTGGATCCAAAGCCAATTGTGCCAACAGGGACTTGGCCTCAGGATCCGAGTCATACCAGGACACTAGCTCGCGCAGCCACTCATGAGTGGGAGAAGAAATGGCCAATAGCTCAGCAGGAGGACCCCGACGTGACAAAGCATCAGCAGCGCCATTCTCTAGGCCTTGTTTATACTGAATCTTGTAGCGCAGGCCCATGAGCTTGGTGAAAACTTTCTGCTGCCAAGCAGTGTGTAAGCGTTGCTCATTTAAGTGGATGAGACTGCGCTGATCTGTATGAATGATGAACTCGCTGTGTTGTAAGTAATGCCGCCATTGCTCCACGGCCATAAGAATTGCCAAGTATTCTTTCTCATAAACCGACATGCCTTGGTTGCGAGGGCTCAGAGTCTTGCTGATATAAGCCAACGGATGGCCGTTCTGCATAAGGACTGCGCCAACGCCGTACCCACAAGCATCGGTTTCCACGTGGAACGGCTGAGAGAAGTCTGGCAAGCCCAGAACTGGGGCCGAACACAGAGCTGATTTCAATGACTGGAAAGCCGAGTCCTGAACTGAATTCCATACAAACAGGGCATCCTTGTTCAACAGCTTTGTTAATGGCTTCGCAATAATTCCGAAGTTACGGACAAACTTACGGTAATATCCTGCTAGGCCTAAGAAGGAGCGAAGACCCTTAGCATTGGTTGGGACCGGCCAATCAGCGATGGCCTTGAGCTTAGCTGGGTCAGTCTGCAAGCCATCAATGCCAATGATATGCCCCAGGTAAGCAATGGAACGATGTGCAAAGGTACACTTGGACAGTTTCAAACACCATTTGTCCTTGGCCAGCCAGGAGAAGACTTGAGCCAAATGCATCAAATGATCCTCATAAGAACGGCTATAGACGAGGATATCATCAAAGAAGACTAAGACAAACTTGCGAAGTCCCGGTTTCAAAGTTGAGTTCATTGCACCTTGAAATGTTCCAGGAGCTCCCATGAGGCCAAAAGCCATGACACGAAACTCATATTGACCAAGATAAGTTTGAAATGTAGTTTTGTATTCTTCCCCAGGGTTCAACAAGATCTGATGAAAGCCGGCACAGAGGTCCAAGGTCGAAAACCAGCTAGCACCTGTCAATTCATCCATCAACTGATCGAAGACAGGTACCGGAAACCTCCCTTTGGCGGTTATGGCATTCAACTGACGAAAGTCCACACAAAACCGATAGCTGCCATCCTTCTTCTTAACCAGTAAAACGGGAGAAGAAAAAGAGCTTGAACTTGGCTGGATTAAACCTTGAGCCAGCATTTCCGAAACTTGTCGCTCAATCTCGTCCTTCATGCCCGGAGGATAACGGTAAGGACAGATAAATGAGGGCTGAGCTCCCGACACCAATGGAATAATATGATTGCAGGCACGACTTAGTGGCAATGAAGACGGCGGCTCGAAGAGTTGAGGAAATCTGCCTAAGAGTGCTTGAATGTCTGGTGGCAAGGAAGCAGAACCCTGAGAAGGCAGATTGCCATCCTCAACAGCAGAAATCTGCATAAGCAGTGTATTGGCGTCAACTATTGCTTCGCCTTGTAAGACAGAGTAATGCCCGTGATAGGGAATAAGAAGTCATTTATCTCGCCAATGGACCTGCATCGGGCTGAAGCTTTCCAACCAATCCATGTCGATGATGATATCATAAGACTGAAGAGGCAGGACCCGGAAATTAGACTGAAAGGAACACTGGCCAACTGACCACTGGACCTGACGCAACAATCTAGAACTCAAAAGGTGAGCACCACTTGCCACCTGAACCCTGGTAGAAATTGGCTCAGACTGAACAGACAGCAACCGGGCAGCGGCTGACTCACTGATAAATGATGAAGAACTCCCAGAATCCAGAAGAACTAAGACTGGCACACCCTGAACTGACCCGGCGAGCAGATGTGGAACCTGACACAGCTGCCTTGGAAATAGCCAGGAAAACATGTTCTGTTGCATTCTCATCAGGACTGGGTTGAGCAAGAATAGGCAACTCATCAAAAGCATCCCATACCGCTTCCACCGCCAACAGAACCTCCGGCGCACATTTGTGGTCCTTGGACCAAGTAGCAGCACACTTGTAACACAAGCCCATGGCGCGGCGGTATGACTTCAGTGCTGACAGCTTGGCGTCGTTGGAAGTAGCTTCCTGAAGCGTAGCTGGGGGAGGGGCCTTGTCCTGTCGAGGTGGAGCCGGCAAAGGCAAGGGACCCTTGAATGATGTAGCAGGCCTTGCCGAAGAATGCCAATCACCCTTGCGTCCAGTAGTGGTGGAGGGAGACCCAGCCACCTCTTCCTGCAACAATGCCAAAGTAGCGGCAGTATCCAGAGTTTTTGGACGTTGAACGAGAACAACACTACGGATATCAGGACGCAAGCCGTTAATGAATCGCATGGTGAAGTACAATTGGTTGTGTTTGGGGGAATAGACTTTGAGCTGATCTACTAACTCAGTGAAGCGAGACACATAATCCGGGACAGTGGAAGTCTGATGGACATGGAAAAGCTGACGGATCAACAACTCATGCCTGTCTTGATCAAAACGATCGTGAATTTGGGCACATAATTCCTCCCAAATCCAGTCTGCGACCAAGGGTTCAACAGACTGATACCAGAGGGACGTGGCACCATCGAAGTGCATTTCGGCCACGCCTATCCACATAGAGGGCTCAACGAAATACATGTGAAAGTATTTTTCAGCCCGAGTGCGCCAACGGCGAGGATTATCACCATCGAACCGCGGGAAGGGAACCTTGGGCAACTTACCGGCCGGATTAAAGGCGCGGGAAGGATCTGGGACAAACTGGCGAGGGTTGGAAACATGGGGAAAGGTGCGAGGAAATGTGGTGTGTGACTGATTCGGTGGAATAGGAATTTGTGGTGGCTGTTGTAGGTGGTGGGGAATAAAGGACAGGGAACCATGAGATTAAGCGTGCGTAGGAAAAGTAGGAGGGGGAGCGGGAGGTTTGTGCATACCATTGGCCGGGATAGGGATCCAGGTCGTAATGACCCCAGATCCCTCATCCCGTGGCATCATGTCGACGCGGTGCCCAACGACGGGCGAGTTGGCGGTGAATCCCGCAGATGAGCGCGGGGCCGCCATTGCTGGAGCGGGCTCGAGGACGACGCCAGGCTGCATTTCCCCGAACACCATGCTGTCGCAAGAGCCCTCCAGCTTCCGAACGGAGACATGGATGTCGTCGAGGATGCCATCCACACTGGGTTTCCACTCGGCGAAGTCCGCCGCCACGGCCTCATGGGCGGAGACGCGCTCGTCCCGCTCATCCATGATGTGGGCGACGCGGAGGGCCTCGAGGTCGGAGAGGCGAGCATTCACCTTGACGTCGCGGTCGGCGTAGCTAGCCTCCAGGGTGGCGATGCGCGACGAAGCCGCGAGAGGCTTCCACAGCAGCGAGGCGGTCAGAGAATGAAGCAGAACGCTCGGAGACGCCCTTGTCGAAGTCAGTGAAGCGGCGGCTCCAACACTCGTCCTGCTCGTCGAAGCGCGTGTTAAGCTTGGCGAGCTCATCGAAGAGAAGCTGGAAGTTGGGATCCATGGCCCCGTGAGAGCGGCGGAGCCGGGTATAGTGGTGGTGGACGGCTGGGCGACCCGCCAGGATGCGAAACGAGAGATCTGATACCAGATTGTTAGCAGGTCGGCCGAGGGAAGAAGGCGGCGGCCGGGGAAGAAGATACAGGAGGAATACTGGGAAACGTAAATTGTAACTTAGGGTTCAGTTCTTCGATACATTCTCCAACACACTCCAGAAGTATTAATACTACACAACCCATTGCGGACCGGTGAACCTCCTGTTGGGCTGGGCCTGCCGTTTAGGCAGCAGCCCATCTGCAGCTTCCTCGCCTTCTCCTGGGCCGTCAACAGTTGGAAGAAGAGTGGTCGAGGTAGTGCTAACAGTGCAGGTGCCTCCAGTTGGCGCGGAGGAAGCGCCCGTGCGCGTCGTGCAGTAGGACGACTCCAGGGCCTCCCCCCTCGCCACGGCGCGCCACATGATGGCCTGGGCCTCGCGCTCGTCCCGGTCACGCTGGACAGCTGCGCGGCGGCGGCGGCGGCAGGGGGTGAGCGGCCCGCTATGGGCGGGCCAGCCGAGGTAGCGGCCGTAGACGCCGCGGAGGAGCAGGTAGCGCGTGCCGCGGCTTCGGCCTCCGCCGCCGGCTTCCTCCCTAGTCACGTCCCACGCGGCGTGGTGCGACGTGCCGCGCGCGTCCAGGCGGACGCCCCTGCCGTCCTCCGCGGCATGGACGTACCTGCCGTGCTCCAGGCTCCTTAGCCGCACGAACTCCGCGACATCGAACACTTCCATGGTCGTCGCCGGCTTCGGAGAGGGAGAGGCCGACGCGGATTGGCTCCTCCTAAATCGGCTTCTTGGTTTCTTGGAGAGGGAGAGGGAGAGGACAGAGGAAGACGAGAGCCAATCGAGAAGAGAGAAGACAGAGGAAAAGAGTTCGTTACGTTTGCGCGCGTGGTTGAAATAACCTGTAGCTGTTTCGGATAAACAAAACTGCAAGGGCACTCCCTCTCTCCTACCGTCCATTCTACTTCGCGATTCGTGCTAGGATGGAAAAAAAATAGAGTGAAAATGACATGTTGATGAGCACGAATCTTAGAGCAGTTACAACCGTAGGATAGGGGGTGCGGCCGCACCCCATTGCGGAAAAACCGGGTTGGTAGCCGTTTGTATAAGGCCGGTCACTGACGGGTGGGGCCAACCATGGTCAAAATTTTGTCAGAGCCTGCCAGTGTGAGCCAAAGATGCCAGTGACTCCACTGACCGTTGTGCAAGAATAAAATAGAGGCTAGAATAGAGGCCTTCTTTAGTTTCCCCAACTTCTCTCAAATATTTCTAGATTTCTCGTCACATCAATCTTTAGCTACATGCATGGAGCATTAAATGTAGGTAAAAAAATAATTGACTGTACTTTTAGTATCTACATGTCGAGACGAATCTTTTGAGCCTAGTTGGTCCATGTTTGGACAAAGTTTGTTAAATAACAACAAAAGTGCTACAGTGCAGATTCCAAATATTTCTCGGAACTAAAGAAGCCCAGAATCAACCAAACAACAGAGTTTTGGATATTGCTGCAAAGTGCAAAAGGTCCGGTGCAGCTCTTGAAATTAAAGTGGATTTACAGATCGAGTTAGACGGATCGGCCATGGATGCTAGTCTCGGCGGGCGTTTTCCTGTGCTGCTGTGTCCCTACTACGTGTCAAGGTCGAGAAGGTCGGGAGACGGCGAGCCGGCCTTGTTGTTCGGCTTCCTCCGGAACGGGCGGCACGCCTTGACGCTGAGGTCGACGGCGGCGGCGAGCGCGACGAACATGGCGGCGTCCTCCATGCACGTGACGTGGCGCATGGCGAGCTGCACGAACGGCCTGCTGCTCCGGGCCTCCCCCTCCACCCTGCAGCTCATGACGAAGCCTCCGCCGGCGGTGGCGCACGCCACGGCGCAGTGCTCCGCGGCCGTGGCGGAGGGCGCCTGCGGCCTGTCCATGTCGATGAAGAACTCCCCGCCCTTGTCGCTGCTGAGGGGCGCCTCCGACACGAGCACGCAGTCGTCGTGGCGGTCCGGGAGCAGGTGCAGCCGCAGGCGCACCGTGTCCTTTCCGCCGCCGCTCGCCGCCGCCGCGTCGCGCCACGCCTCCAGCCGGCCCCACGGCTGCCAGCTGTCCGAGGACCCCGTGGTGTCGGCGCGCACGATGAGCCACGCGCCCGGGTTGGACCGCGCCACCGTGTCCCCGCCCGGCGCCGGCACGAACGGCGTGGACATGAACGCCGCCGCCACGGCCGAGCCGGACAGGTCGTGGATCACCACCTTCCAGCCCTTCCTCTCCCGCCTCACCATCTCCATGTCTGCCTTCTCCTCCTCGCTGCTGGAGCTCGACCAGTACTGCTGCCCGTCGCCCAACGGGTCACTCTGAGACGGCCTGCCATGCCATGCCCATGCGGCCATGCGTGCATTCAGATGAACTCGATGCATGCATGCATGCATGTAATAATAATAATGTAGCTGATCGCGATCGATCGATCGAGAGACACAACACTCACCGCCGGTCGCGGATGAACTTGCAGCTGAACACGGGCTGCCGAATCCTGCCATGGAGCTGGACCACCTGCGGGTTGAGCGCGATCTCGTCGTCGAACTGGAAGATGTAGCGGGGGTCGGCCTCCAGCTTCACCCTGAGGTGGAGCTCCGGCCTGGCCTCCGCCTCCCCCTTGCCGATGCCCGCCCACCCATGGTGCAGCAGCACGGGCTTGCCGTCCCGCCACTCCGCCGACGACGCGAGCTCCACCCTGAACACGCCGACCAGCCGCTTCCTCCTGCAGCAGGCGGCGGCGACGACGCCGCAGCGAGAAGAAGAGGCGCCGAAGCGGGCCAGGTAGTACACCGCCACCTCGAGGCACGACGTCCGCGGGGCCCGGAGGAAGCACCCCGGCGCCGCCAGCGCCCTGAGGTCGGACTCGTCCAGGGAGAAGACCGCCGCGTTGGTGAACGGGTCCAGGTTGAACGCCGACGAGTGGATCAGCGGCACCGGAGCCGTCTGCACCGGGAACCCGCCCAGCCGGATCTCGCAGTCGCACAGCCGGCCGGCCGCCTTGCTAGCGTTGTTCCGGCCGGCGGGGAGCTTCAGACCGAGCTGCCCGACCGAGAGCCGCACGAATGGCTCGGGATCCATGGCGCGCGCGTGTCACTGCAGACCAGCTCCCTCCATTGCCGTTGCTGCTGCTGAAAATTTGGAATGTGCATGCATGCCGACATGCCGTCAGATTTTCTATTAATGAATAAATTGCAGGAAGGGGGAGAGAGAGGGTTGAGCAATTGCAAGCAAGCACGGGTAATCCAGCTATACTTTTTTAACATTAATTTCTCATATATTATTATACTCCACTATTCATAAAGGTCAGATATATAAACATCCTATAAAAATACTTTCAAATAAAATCCAGCGATACAAAATCTGTATAATGTAGTCTACATAATTTTAGCATGATTGTTAGCTAACGATCTTAAAGTCTGGACCTCTAGATCTTATGTGCGCGCCTTTAGAAAAAAAAAAAAAAAACAGTAGTGGTGCACTTTCAGCTTTGTTAACGTAGGTGTGGCACATGCAAAATTATCCACACGCCTATCTCGTGCGGGTTCTCCAAACCATAGTCCATAGGCAAAAAGTATGTAGGTCCACTGGAGCAGAGCAAAATATCCATCTTACAAATTTATAAGAGTAGATCCAACGTGCAAACGTACTCAACTCTAACCAAATATATTAAAAAATATTAACATTTATAGTACATAAATAATATTATAAGATAAAAGATAAATATTGAATATGTTTTTATAATATTTTTTAGAGATACGAATGTTCTTAATATTTTCTACAAACCTAGATAGACTTAATAAAGTTTGATCAACACACTTCTTAAAACGATGAATAAAAAGGGACACAAGGAGTACGCCTGAATTAAAAGTTACTCAACAGGTAGACAATGTAAAACGAGCTAATATTTGCAATCAGAAAAGTTAGTTTCACTTTTTGTGGAAGCTAGTGTGAGTGCCCACTCTCTGTAAAAAGCGCGACTCCTCTCAAAACCCACTATGATCTGAACATTTGATACCAATGTGGAATTGTGGATAAGCTATGCAGCACGGATACGTATACGTGTATCCCGAATTAACTGATACAAATACGCTAGTTTTTTTAGTAAACTAAAAGTATAGTGATGTACTCCCTCTGTATCGTATTTAGATGACGTTTAGGACAGCGACACGGTCTCTAAAGTGCAACTTTGACCACTTGTATTTTTAAAAATATTTGTTGTAAAATGGTGTATTTATACTTTTATGAAAATACTTTTCAAGACAAATTTATTTATATGATTTTTATATCTCTAAACTCAATAATTTAAAAGTTATTCATGATTTATATTCTCAATATTTGACTCAAACCTTGTCCAAAACGTCATCTAAAAGAGATACAGAGGGAGTATTGAAGTATCTAATACGGATACGTGGATACCTATCGGATCCATAATAAGAGGTCATATTGAAAAGTAGCGGGGTAATTCAGGTTATAAGCTAACCTGGCACGTTGAGGCTGGCCTAAGCAAAGTATCTGATACACAGATTTATAATCGAAAACTCTAACTAGTATAACAAGCTTTATCTAGGATCTTCGAGAGAGAGAAAAAAAAGTTAAGGTAGGATCAGGGCAATCCGAGTAAAAAAAAAAAAAAACATGCTCGCGGGTATCTACTAGCGCTAGATACTGAATTTAGTCTAACCTTTAGCGAACCTTCACAAGATTTTATACCACAAAGACGAAGGCTAATCCCAGTATATCCCTCCTTACTCGACAGTCACTGTTGCAAAAGCACTACAAAAAAGGCACTGTTATTAGCACCACAAAGAGCAGCAAGACCAAGTTAATTAAACGAACAGAGCAACAGAAAAGCAAAAGGCATCGGGTGCTTTTGCAATGATGGCAGCAGTGGAAGAAATGCATAGATTAGAAATGGCATTAGCAGTCCAGCTCGTTCGCGGGGCAGTGCAACGCGAAGCCGCATTGCGTTGCACGCGACGCGATCTGCAAAAGGCCCAGGCTGCCAAAGGCATCTTCCCACGAGCAGCATCAATGGCAGCACCAAAGGCCTAGTGATCTGATCTCCCCGGAAAGGAGGGCAGCCATGGCTGCGGCTGTCAGTGACAGTGAGGTAGCCTAAGCGCAGCGTGCTCCCTTGCTTCCATTTCTTTAAGTAACCGATCCCCAAAGCTTCCTCCGGTCCCTGTCCGTCCGTCCGGCCGGCCGGCGCCGGTGCTTCCCGCTCCCGCGTCGTACGAATTGAGCGTGCGGAGGGGGAGATACCAAACCTTTGCGTGCCCCCCGCTACAGCGCCAACGATCGAACCCCTCCTGCGCCGGGCAACGGCCACGTCGCCGCCACTCGCCGTGCGCCCACGTAAGGCGCGCGGCCGCCACGCCGCACGCCACCGCAAGCTTAGCCTAGCCTAGCTATATTACCCCTGCGCCCCGCCCAGCGCTCGCCTCTCTCCCCTTGACGCCGCTGGCATGCTGCTGGCCATCGCTGTAGCCCCCCACCCATGTCGTCCCCGTCGCCGCCGCCGTCCACCCCAGGAGGCCATCAGCCCCCTGGCGCTGGCGGCGTCACCCACGCGCCGGCGAGGAGCCACGCCGTCGACGACGACGACCGGCGGCGGCCGTACAACTTCAGGAGGCGGCACCGGTCGAGCGCGCTGGAGTGGGCGTCGGCGGTGCTGTTCACGGTGCTGGCGGTGGCGGTGCTGGTGGGCGCCGTGTCGATCCTGGTGGTGGTGCTGCTGCTGCAGCCACGCGCGCCGTACGTGGCGGTGCGCGCGGCGAGCCTGGACGCGCTGCAGTACGACCAGCTCGGGGCGCTGGACGACGTGCAGCTCTCGCTCCGCGTGGAGGCCCGCAACGGCAACGCGCACTCGGCCGCCACCTTCTCCCGGCTCGAGTGCCGCCTCGCGTTCGCCGGCGCCACGCTGGCCGTGCTCCGCGCCGACGCGTTCCGCGTGCCGGCCAGAGGCGCCCTCCCGCTGGCGTACGTGGCGCGCGCGCGGGGCGCCCCGCTCGGCGCCGCCGGGAGCGCCGCCATGGAGGCCGCGCTCCGCGACGGCGTCGTGCCGTTCGGCGTCGACGGGGAGGCCAGGACGCGCTGGAAGGTCGCCGGGCTCGTCGCCGTCAACCAGTGGACCCGGCTGGCATGCCAGATCGACTTCGTCTGGCGCAACGGCACGGCGCTTCCCTTCAGATGTAGCTCCAAGTCCAAGTTCTTGTTCTTCTGACCGGACCGCCGTGCCGTGCCCTCTATATGAGTATCTACTACGTAGTAGCTATAGCTAGTCTTCTCTGAACTCAATTCCATGGCGTTAGGGTGCACATGCTCTCCCCAAAACAAATTTCAAAAATCAGTTATTACAGCTTATATATAATTTTTATTCCATCCAAAACTTTGTTCATTGGTTGGAAGATTTGTTGGAATCTCAGTTCCTTTTGATAATCGAAGGACAAAAGGCAGGTGTGGAGATAAAGCATGTGTTTGGTTTGTGGAATTAAGTCATGCTTCATGAGGTGATGCATCATGAGTTCATCCCATGAATTTTGGTGGAACCAACTCATTCCCCATCCCTATACTAATTATTGGCTTATGAGGAATGAGGTGGTGATACATCAACTCATTCCATTCCACCAACCAAATAGAAAAAGTGAGGAGTGAGAAGATGACGGACCACCTCGTTCTTAAATCCAAACACCCCAAAAAAGAAAGAGATAGACCAGCACCAGCACCACCATGGAAAGGAGGAGCAGAACCAAAAGCAGAGCGTGTGTGACGGAGTCAGACGGGGAAGAAGAGAAGGAATGTGTTGCGCTGGCAACAACGCGGTCTCGGTCTGCGTGTGCCTCCTTTCTTCTTTCTTTCCTTTCTTCAGTCTCTAATTGCTTTTGATTGTTTAGAAAATAAACAGGTCCAGATCGCAAAATCTCCTAAGTCCTAAGAGGATCTCTAATTGTTTGGAAAAATAACTTGGCAAAAGTTGTCATTTAGCAACTTGTTGAAACTTTTGGCAGTAAATCTTTTATGTATCTCCAATAATTTAGTAAAAATAACATAAAAAAAGTAGGCGGCGGATTCCAACTTGGTAAAAATAACGTAGAAACGCCGGATAGCAAGTGCAAGTAGATTGCTTCCGATTCCAACTTGAAGAAATTTAGCAAGTCATATACCAATCTGTTAAAGAACGTTTTTTCTTCTTTTTCTAATAAAACAAGAATAAAAAGTTATTTTTCCAAACTATTAGAGATGCTCTAACTCGTTCACTCAACCACTCCCAAGTTACAAAGAAAAAAAAGTTAGAGATAAAAAGTTTATGCATGACACAAGGAATTGATACTTATTACCTTAAAAAAAGAGTCATTTTCGCTTCGTACCAGTAATTTTTAACCTTGATCAAATATACTTAACAAAATATTAATATTTATAATACTTAATTAGTGACAACCAAATATATTTAACAAAATATTAATATTTATAATACTTAATTAGTCTCACTGAATAGATTATTGAATATAATTTTGTAACAAACTTATTTAGTGATATTAATATTACACGGATTTTTTTTTGTTATAAATCTAGTCAAAATTAAGAAAATTTGATCGGCGCGATTTCAAGGAGTATAGATACATGTATATGTACACACAGCTAGACACATACATAACAACTGAAATTAGTAGGCATGTATTGCTGCTGTTTAGAACCGTATAAATAGAATATGCCAAATTTAAAAGCTCGGTTTAGGTTTTCAGGAGCAAAAGACAGAAAGGAACTTAAAGTCTTAAACAGAAGAGAACTGAATTTACCTTTGTTATTATGTGTTCTCGAATCCAAAAGCTGCCGGTCCCTTTGGTTGCCGTTGCCCTGCCCCTTGCCCGCCGCGCTCAAGAAGACGACGCCGACGCCGAACCGCACAAGGGAGGGAGGAGGTCGAGGTGGACTCCGATCGATCGGTCGATGCGCTCAGCTCACTCAGCTACTATAGCTGCTGCCTAGCGATAGCGAGCAAGCTACACGCGGCAGCTCCGAGGCGGCGGCACGACGGCGGCGGCGGCAGAGCCCCAGCCATGGTTCTCCTCCAGAGGCCCTTGAAGCCAGAGTTCATGGCGAGCAGGCCAGTGGCCGAACGAACCGACGGAGAGGAATTGAGCCGGTCGGGAGGTGGAAGCAGAGGCCAGCCGGCCGGCCGGGCAGAGGCCAGAGGAGGAGGAGGAGGAGGCCGGTGGTGCTGAGAAGCGACAGCTTCACAAGGGAGAGCGGGCGGGGCGGGGCGGGGCGGAGAGGAGCAGAGGAAAACGACCAGACGGCGGCGGCGACTACTTATACCCCCGGCGGCTGCCGGCTGGCGCGAAATTGGTCGCCGGTTTTGGGCTAAAGAAAGCGGATTAGGCGGCCCTACCCCTACTACCACCTACGGCCGCGCCGCGCGGGCAGAGCACGCTACGCCGCAAGGCCGGCAAGCTGTTGTTGGCGTTGATGGATGCCGTGGAGGAGTGTCGTGTCGCGTGGGATTGATGCATGATCGAGGGATGACGGCAGCGGAATGAGAGCCAGCTGGAGCGCACCGGACCGGCGCCCCACTTGCGGCCTCGCTTTCCGACAGCCTGGCGCGACGGCGACCCACTCCGGTCTCCGGCGAGGCGAGAGGAGTCAGCCAGCCAGGGCCAGCCGTCCCCGTCCGTCCTTTCGTTTTCGCACTGCGCGGGCGCAAGCGGCGTGACTGTTTGGTTTTCGTATGGATGCACCCGCATCCGCATGTAATGTACGTAAGTACTCCGTACGTACAGTATATTTCCGGCGCGCGTGGCTGCTGCACTGTACTGTACGTCCTCGTACACGCGCCCGGAATTTTCGGTGCAGCAATGATATACTCGGACGAGCGAGCTCGTGTTACGTGTTACTAGTACGTGTGTGTCCACCCGGCGTGTCGTGCGCCCTGTTTTTTTTTTTTTTTTTTAAAAAAAAAACTTCATTTTTTGAATTGCTAGTTACTCTCTCCGTCCCTAAATAAAACTGTCGTTTTCGTTTTCCAAAAAACATATTTTATCAAATATATATTAAAAAATATTAATATTTATCCTGCATAATTGGTATCACTGGAAAGATCTTTGGATCTAGTTTTTTACAATAATGGAGATACAAATGTTGTGCGTATTTGCTATAAATCGAGCTGTAGCACGTATGCCAACGACGACAGTCAATTAGGGACGAAGGGAGTACCCATGAGTCGCTACATGTTAGCATACTCATCATGTAACACAACAATTATACAAGAAAAGTACTAGCATTTATGAAAGAAAATAAGTATTGTTTCATTAATTATGAGAAATCTATATTTTCATATCAGATTTAGTTGGTGGCACAATTGTTAATACAAAACAACTAAATTTAGTTAAACTTAAGTTAGTTTGATTGTCATAAATCTTACGATTATACTACCTTCATCCTAAATTATAAATCATTCTAAGAATCTTAGAGAACCAAAGTTTGACCAAATTTATATAATAAGATAATAGCATTTATGATATCAGTTAAGTATCATCAGATTCTTTATTAGTTATATTTTTATAATATATCTATTTGATGTCATAAGTCTTTATATTTCTCTCTATAATTTTGGTCAATTTTTTTTGACCCTTCAAAATTCTCAAAATGACTTATAATTTAGAATGAGATAGGACATTTTTTTAGACAACGAGTATATGTATGGCAAAATAGCCATTTTGGCCCTTCAACTATTGCACAAGGCTCAATTTAGACATTGAACTATCAAAACGTCCAATTTAGTAGTCAATCTTCTGATTTGCATCTCAATCTCATCCATGCTCCTTCATTGCTCGATATTTGGACAACTCTAGATGCAAAATGACTCTCATGCCCCCTCCCTGATTCTTCACCTCGTGTGGCCGTTCACGAAGATATCGTCTCCACAACTCTTTCTTCTTCATCAGGCGCTAGATGAGGCCAACCACCAGGTCCACAACTCCCTCTACCTCCTTGATTCTAGGGCGCCCATGGAGGTCAACCGCTGGTACCCAGCTCCCTCTTCCTCCTCCATTGTAGGGCGCTCATGGAGGCAAGCTACCGGGATCCGGTTCCCTCTCCCTCCCTCATCTTCTTCATTGGAGTCGTGGAGGCCAACTGCCTGTGGAGCCACAGTCGCCCGCTATCGATGTTTTATCACTGATAGCCAACCACGGGGTACTCGGGACAGTTGTTCGGGCTACGATCGGAACTTGGCGGTTTTGGCAACGAGACGAACATGGCAAACAGTTTTTATAGTCCAGGGTCGGTTGCGAGCTCTTTGAGTCCTAGTCGGGTTCTAGGAACAAGTCCTAAACTAACAGTTTTGTACTCTTTCCTATTACAATCCTGCTTGGATATGAAAAACTTGACGTTGCTTCGCTTTATGTCTTGGTTTCCTAAACTATCAATTTTTGTACGTGATCTTCCTCCCTGTTCTCTTTCTAGCGGATCAGTTTGGTGGACCTTTCCATATTTCCTGATATATTAGTAATTACCTGCTATGGAGTCTTTCATTATCTCCCGAAGCCAAAAACCTAACCTACTTGTGCAGCCGCCATGGAGAAAAGAAAAGGAAGAAAAGAGCGGAGAAAAGTTCCATGAAGGGGTGTCTGCCTGGTAAAGAAATAAGGGAGGGGTAGATTAGACATTTTCGCATGTCATCTGTCCAACCATCAAGGGGAATGGATGAGATTGAGTCAGAAATCATAAGATTAAGGGTCGAAGTGGATGTTTTGATAGTTCAGGGGTCAAATTGAGTCTTGCGCGATAGTTGAGGGGCCAAAACGGCTATTTTGCCAATTTTTCTTATGTATATACGAAAGAAGAAGAAGAAGAAAGTTATTGATTATTGTTCATCCTGATTGTAAATGGTCAACAATGTCCTTATCCGGCGAGGAGTGTGCATGCCACCGAAAATCAGGGTGCTTGTCAGGCCTAACATCCCCTCCCATTTGGCAGTTTTGACGTGTGTGTGTGGCCTAACAAAAACTTTGGGTTTTGACCTTGGCAGACACACGTGACGCGCCCATAGATCATGCATGCGTGGTGGTACAGAGAGAGATCACACTGACACTAGATAGATCGGGGGTGTTTAGTTAGAGTGTTTAGTTGGAGAGTGAAAAGTTTTTTTTTGTCATATCGAATGTTATGACATTAATAATCTATTAAAAATAGTCTAATAAAAAAAGAAATTACATAATTTGTCTCAAAACCATGAGATGAATTTATTAAGACTAATTAATTCGTCATTATCACATGTTTACTGTAGCACAACAATATCAAATCATGGACTAATTAGCTTAAAAATTGTCTTGCAAAGTTATTGCAATCTGTATAGTTAGTTATTTTTTAGTCTATATTTAATACTTTATGTATATATCAAACATTCGATTTGATAGGTGATTTTTTTGTTGTTGGAATTCAACTAACCCACAGTCAATACAATTATATTCGGTGTCCCACACGGCCACACCCAGCCACCCACGCACAACGGCACAGGGTGTGCGCTGCGCGCCACGTATCGGTGATGAAAGTGTTAGGATGATCTCTCTCCCTCCATTAGGCCTTGACCTCGCGCCCTGATCGGGGCGCCCAGCCCATTTAATGGCTGGTGGGCCCCGTTGCACTGCACATATAAAAAGAGGGTGGGGGCCGGCGGCTCTCAGTACGAGGTTCAACATGAGCCGACTTCCCCACCGACAAACCCTAACCCGATCTAGTGAGGGGCGCAGCCAGCGATGGGAAGCTCCGCCGCCATCGTTCCTCGTCGCTGCACGGGACTACGTCCGGCTTCGTCACCACCGCCAGACTCCTACACCACCGTCTCCCTCTCGCGTCGCCAACGACCCCAGGACCCCGAAGGCCATGGCGCGTGACGACTCCACCTCCTCTACTACGTCGACGGGCTCTAACAACCTCGGTAACGGACTCTGGACGTTCTCCTCCTTGGATCTAGATCCTAGCAGTTTATAGGTTTTGTTTATGCACTGTTACGGTTTATGCCCAGCTAGATCTACTCCTAGATGATCCTGTGTCTATCAATGGTATCAGAGCGCCTCACTAGTTAGTGGATTTGGTTTCGGGAAACCCTGAGAGGGTAAAAGAACAGATCATCCATTTTCGGATAAACCTTGAGAGGGTAACAGAAGGGGAAACCCTATTGCGACCGCACACCGGTTTGCCGACGTTCGGATCGAACAGAAAAGAGGGTTTGATCCAAGGGATCCATACCCTAAAAACTGATGCAAACCGAATGAGGATCCGATCTAATCGGATCGAAACCCTAACCCTAGGTGCAGATTCAGGGGAGAAAGGGGTGAAAAGAGGCGGATTTTTCGATCTGCACAGATGAAATGTTGAATACCTAACACCCTACCTGGGGCCCTCGCTGGCGACCACCGCGGATCAGACCCGCACCACCGATGTTCGGCGTGCAGGGGCATGGCCGCCACCGTGGGTGCCACTCGGGCAAAGGGCATCGCCCGCGAGGCCGCTAGACGGTGGCGCGCTCAGCCAAGGGCGAGCGCGCTCGCCGGCTAGGGGCTCTACGGCGGCGCCACCTCCCTGTTTTCCTCCGTCTTCGGGAAGTCGCCGAACTTTCTATGGGGATATTACCTCCGTATACCCTCATGGACCTACATGGGCCCTTCGTCAAGGACAGTCCAGCTCGCGAGGCCTTGCAGGACATGACCAGCTCGCTGTGCTCGTCAAGGACTCTCTAGAAGCCTTGCCCGTCAAGGAAGATCTTAGAGTTAGATCCGGATTCCTTGCCTTAAGGAACCGATTGTAATCTGTTAGGACTCGACAACTGTAACCCTGCTCCCCGGCTATATAAGGCGAGCAGGGACCCCCTCTCAGGGGGAGGGAGATCAACTCAGATCCTATCTGATCGCTCAATCAGCAATACAAACCAGCCACCAGAACACAGGACGTAGGGTATTACGACGACTTGTCGGCCCGAACCTGTCTAAATCGCTGTCTCTCGTCCCTGTGTTTACGCTTTGCAGACGTCTCGCACGCCTCCGCCGTCTAATCTACTACCTTGGGTATACCCCTTGGTAGACTATCGATCATATCTCATCGACAGTTGGCGCGTGTTGACGCCGAAACATGTTTCGGATCACACACCAGCTAGGGCTTTGGACGCCCGGGTCACCACGGACCGAAGAACGCAGCGAGGAGGTCACACTTACGCGGTGAAGGACGGCTAGGTTTACAAGCAAACCGGCAAAGGATAGCTAACACACTTACGTGGCGAAGAACGACTAGTTTTCGGGCAAACTAGCAAAGGAACCATCGAAGCTCTCACCCGGGAGGGACCCCGTCAGGGCAAGGACGTCGCCGGGTTGCCCTAGGTCGGCTGACGAGCCTTGGGCGCCATCCTTGGTCGTCGGATCAAGGGATGAACAACATGAGGTTGGAGAAGAGGGTAAAAGGGTTGTAGTAGATTGGTTTTGACGATTGGATATATGGGATCTCAATCGGCCGTCACCCTTTATATTTATAGGGCGGTTGGTCTTCCCGTAACAGGATAGCACTCTTGACCGAATAAAACTCCAAATAGGACTTGTTTATTCGGTTATGGCATGTACATGCAATTTCCATCTTGTATGTATATGCAAGTTTAGTGGAGCTGGTCTCTATTGCCGTCTTGCCGCCTCCGACCAGTTTTACCTGGTCGGAAATCTCTCAAGAGACCTGGTCAGAAGTCTCTCAAGAGGTCTCAACTATCTTGACGACAGAAACCTGATGGTGGAGTCCATTATACGCTTGAGACACTTTTGAGTGTCAACATATGCCCCCCTGTTTTTAGGTGAATGATACATTGAACCTAAAAACACAGTTAAAACACTAAATAACAACGATACCCAACTCATCAGCTATCTAGCATCTAAGGACGATGTATACATCGACCACATTTTATACTAAGGACGACACATGTGTCGACCATTGTTCGGTGAGCACTTGAGCTTCTCGCCAAACACTTGGAAAGTACATTTTCAAATACCTCCCATTCATCGCTCTTATGAGACTTTCACCTTGCAACGTCTCCAGCAGATATGAATTTTCAAACACCACTTTGATTACTCCATACAAGACTTTCCAACCTGGTGCTTGTTTAAGGTCACCTCCTTGGATTATCCCAATTTTCTCTTTTGATGAGTTTAATCAAAGTGCATGGATGACTCCCATAGCCAGTCTTGCTTGATCAGATCTCAAACACTTAAGCAATGAATCTTCAGCAGTCCTTTGATAGAGCTATTGTTACACATCACATATTTAAATGCACTCCGCCGAACATTGTCATCAACTTCAGCGCTTGGATCACAAAAAAGTATTTCAACAAGGGAGTTCTCCAATCTTCCAAATCAGCCTTGCTTTTGTTAAGAAATAATTCGGGCCGATCTGGGAGTTCTATGGATGAATCAACCGGGCTAACCGTACCAGAGCCGACCAAGCCGATTTGGCAAATGATGAGCTGGCTCAAAGTTGACCTAGCCGACTGCACAGACCGACTGAGTTGGTCTAGATTCAACCTGGTGGGCTGGACAAACCGACTGAGTTGGCTTAGATTCAACCTAGTCGGCCAGACAAGCCAACTGAGTTGGTTCAGATTCAACCTGGTCGGCCGGACAAGCTGACTGAGTTGGTTCAGATTCAACCTGGTTGGCCGGACAAGCTAACTGAGTTGGTTCAGATTCAACCTGGTCGGATGAACAAGCCGACTGAGTTAATTATTTATAATATGTTCACAAAATTAGACGCATCGACTTTTCCTTCATGTGAAAGTTGTGTCTACTAATGCCATAGCCAGATGCTTATTATGCTAACATGTTGGCCTTAAAATTATCATGCCTTGTAATATGCCAAATTTGAAAATATTAATGATGGAAAGACACTCATCAATATGTGCATTATGTGATCCTTCAAAACACCAAAACATATGAGTGACTTGTTGTACCACTAGTAATGAATCACCACAGGCTTCAACATGTTATACTTCATGGATCATAATATGGCCAAGCTGAATAAGAAAAGTTCACATTCGGCTTGAAACTTGGTGCAAATGTAGTCTTAATCGGCTTGATGTCTCACATAGTACCATTGTGAGAAATAATGATCATGCCAACACCTTGGCCCTTTTTGCAAACCGATTAACCATATTGTCACACCCATGAAATAAAAGATCACATATCATGCCCCCCGGGTCTTAAAAGCCATCAAAGTGAATTTCATGGGGCTTTTCTAATAGCACTATGGTTGCAAGCAATCATCGACTATATTGTTATGCTAAGGGCGATAACAAAACATCAGCCATATGAATTCATCCAAGTAAGTATGCATAGCCAAAATAAAGCATTTCGGCTCTGGATCATTGGTAAGCAAAATAATTTGGCAACTCTCCATAATATAGACATCTATACCAATGATCGAAATAAGGGGCTAAGGGGTAACCATGCGTACCTTGGGATGAATTCCACATAGACATAGGTGGAGAATATGGATGATGCCAAAACCATTGATTTTGATGATTCGGTGCAAATCCCCAGCTTCGCAACTACGTCTTGAATCTTCTTCTCTCCTTTGCCTTCGTTGCACCACTTGCTTGAGCAACATCTCTCTGGACTTGGATACTTCCTTTAGGAATCCATACCAAGCCTTTTTCTTTCAACTTCTCTGCACTAAGCTTCTGCAACTTCTTTTCTTGCCACTTTGGTAAACCGATTGAGCATATCGGTTTTATTTCTGTTTTGGACAACGGCAAATCTTTCTTGATTTTAAGCACTCTCACATTCTTTTGTTCAGATTTGGCACCTAGAATATCAGTAGATGATTCTCCTACTTCTATGCCATCAATAGCCAGATTTTTCAGCACCGGAATCGGCTTTCCAATAATTGAATTCAGATATGAACTTATTTCACACGGTAAACCTGTTTTACCACTTTCTTCTTATGCTGGGCTCCGGACCGATTTAGATCAAAATGGTCTTTATAAGATGATGACCTCTCTAAATGTCTAGGAGCTGCATATTGTGGTCGAGAATATGGTGGAATGTGTGCCTCTTGATCAAACCAGCCCCAAGATGAATAAGGATGAAAATATGTGGGTTGCGGTCCATATAATTTGTGAATTGGCTGCTCAAAAGGAGAATGTGTTGTTGCTGATTGAGATCTATTCCCTTGCCAATTCCAATCTTGAGATTTGTGCTTTGGAGGAAATCTTGATGTTTGGACCTTCTTTGGCTGATTTGTGACATTGGCTTTTGCTAAATTCTCATACTTAGCTAGAAGCTCATCGAAGCTAAGTTTTGGTCTTCTATTCTTTTGATTGTCACGACCTTTACCTCCAAAAGCTTTATGAGCATCCTCCTTCTTTTCTCCATCTTGATGGACATGCTCCAAAGGAGGATCCTTAGCCGATTCCCCTTGCTCAACGGGATCAATCGACTTTTGCTTTAGCTGGAGAGATTCTACCTGCCCCCCAACGTCTTCTGGAATTGTGAAAACTTTGTCGTCCTCTAGAATATCTCCAATTTGCAATTCAGGAACAACATCCTTATCTTCACTTGAGGGCTCCACATCTCTCTCTTGGGCATTCGAGCCTTGAGCTTTAAGTGAATCGGCTAAGGCAAACCGATTCGAATCTTGCTTGCCATCAAGACCAATTGAATCCAATTGATCTGTTTGTTGAGCTTCAAGAAACTTCAATCGTCCTTTATCAATGGCCGATTGGATCACTCGACGAAACACATTGCAATCAGAAGTATTATGATCAAAAGAATTGTGCCACTTGCAATATGTAAGCTCTTCTAAGTTTTGAATAGATGGCAAAACATTGTGATCAATGATTCCAATAAAATTATTCTATAACAAGATATCAAAGACATGATCACAAAAAGTAAAGTCGAAGGTGTACTTTGATTTCTTCAGCCAATTCTTTTGTGGAGTCGGCTTTAAAGCTAGACAAATGAAGGGATCAGATTTAATATCAATCCATTCGGCCACACCTTTGTGACTGCTTTTGGGAAACTTTATCTTTGACAAACTACTACTATCGACCTTGCCATATGGCACAATATGTTGGCCGATAGAATATGAATTTGTTTTAACATTACCAAATAAAATGCTATTCTTAATCGGTCTTTTACAACTACTAGCAAGAATATTGCCTATGGATGTAGAAACTGAAATAGTATGACCAAATTGGAATTTGAGCAAAATATTCATATTTGGTACCTTATTGATCATGTCGGAGAAGCGTAGATTCTTGGTTTGAATGGCGTTGTTCTTCATCTCCAGAGAACGATCAACAATAGGTGTTGAATCACCCAAAAGCGCTTCGGTAGTTGCTGGAACAGAGGAAGTCGGTTTAGCCGATCGGAAGTCGGCTCGACCGACTTGGGCACTAACGGGTAAGGCAACAACAGGGGGAGTCGACTTAGCCAACTTAGAAGTCGACCTAGCTGACTCTGAGCAGGTAGTAATCGGCTCAACCGACTCTAAAGTTGGCTTAGCCGATTTTGGGCAGGCAAGCGGTTCTTCTTTCTCGCTTGCAGGGATTTGATCTCCATCAATGATGCGGTAATCACTGGATAAGCATATAACCCCTCTAGCTCTTGAAAAATAAAGTCTAGCCGTTTTCTGGCGCTTTTCATGCTTTTCTGTAGCAAGACTTGTCTTTTGAGTTGCGATTGGATCAGAATGGATATTATGTTGTTCGGCTCTGGTAGCCGAACCTTCGCTTACATCCGAACTGACCTTTTCTTTTATACCCATCAACAATGCCCTTTTAGCCGATGACCCAGTAATAATCGGCCTTTTGTCATTGGTCTTTCCAAAGTATTCATAGAATAACTCCTCTAATCTAGACCATGACCAAACAGTACATTCGGGTAAAGACGTAAACCATGCAAAGGCAATACCAGTGAGAGATAAAGGAAAATTTCGCACTCTCATATAGTCCTCTTTACCGGCAAAAACCAATTGCGAAAGATAAATACTAATGTGTTCCACAGCGGTCTTATCATCTTCACCACTAAATTCATAAAAATCAGGTACCCACCAACCATCAGGATCTTCCAAGTAATCATAGAGTAACGGGTATGGTCTATGATAAGTGGGAACCTTCCATTTAGAGGAGCCATAAGGATTTATAGCATGTGCTAAATCTTCATCGATTGGGCTTGATTTGAGAGTAACATATGAAGCCGCATCACGATCGTTAGTATGCACACTCATTGCTGAATTTTTATTGATTCGGCTATAGTTATCGGTATCATGTGGAGCTGAATCATAAGTTTTTGCACTCGAATACCTTGCTGGAATTTTACTAATCCGGCTATGGTTTTGAGTAAAATTTGAAGCCGAATTATGAGGAGTGATCTTTACATAAGGTGCTGAATTTTCATTGATCCAGCTATGGTTACCAGTAACACGTGAAGCCAAATCATAAGTACTTGCACTTAAATTCTTTGCTAAATTTTCATGCATTTGACCATAGTTATTTCCAACATACGAGGCCGAATTATGGGTAGTAGCACTTGCATTTGATGCTGAATTTTGAGAGCAATTGGCTAAATAATTATTATTAGCGTAGCCAATTCTTTCATTCATCGGCATGTCTTGCGGTGAAGCCATGTATTGTAAACTTATAGTCGATGAATTAGAATTTACATGTTGTATGTTGCTAGTAGCATCAAAACTCAAAGAATTCACAGTTGACAACGATTCTTGACCATAATATGTATAATCATGATATGTATGATGAGGAGCATTAGCAAAAGTATTAACTGATGCAACATATCTACTATCATTATGACTAGCAACACCAGCATAAAGAGTTCATAGAACTTGCAAAATAATTATTATAACTATAAGATGTATTCGCAAGTCGTACCTCAGGGTAACCGTAGTAGTTTTGTGACGTGACACCTTGGTACTCCATGTTTTAGAGCTTGACCGTCTTGCTGAATTTTCTAATATGTAGCACGTCGTGTTGCAAAGTAGCAAACGAGATCGCCAGGGGTCAAAAACCAGATGCGATCAGCCTTTTGGGCCGAATGCGACAGTAATGGCAAGAACGAGAAGATAGATCAGTGAAGAATAGGGCTAGGGCAAGAAGATTCAGCTGCAAAGTAGAGCCGAAGCAAATTCTTTCCTCAGCAGTGTCGCCAAAAAGTATGTTGACACCGAAACGTGTTTCGGATCACACACCAGCTAGGGCTTTGGATGCCCGGGTCACCACGGACCGAAGAACGCAGCGAGGAGGTCACACTTACGCGGTGAAGGACGGCTAGGTTTACAAGCAAACCTGCAAAGGATAGCTAACGCACTTACGTGGCGAAGAACGACTAGTTTTCGGGCAAACTAGCAAAGGAACCGTCGAAGCTCTCACCCGGGAGGGACCCCGTCAGGGCAAGGACGTCGCTGGGTTGCCCTAGGTCGGCTGACGAGCCTTGGGCGCCATCCTTGGTCGTCGGATCAAGGGATGAACAACATGAGGTTGGAGAAGAGGGTAAAAGGGTTGTAGTAGATTGGTTTTGACGATTGGATAGATGGGATCTCAATCGGCCGTCACCCTTTATATTTATAGGGCGGTTGGTCTTCCCGTAACCGGATAGGACTCTTGACCGAATAAAACTCCAAATAGGACTTGTTTATTCGGTTATGGCATGTACATGCAATTTCCATCTTGTACGTATATGCAAGTTTAGTGGAGCTGGTCTCTATTTTTCGTCTTGCCGCCTCCGACCAATTTTACCTGGTCGGAAATCTCTCAAGAGACCTGGTCGGAAGACTCTTAATAGGTCTCAGCTATCTTGACGATAGAAACCTGATGGTGGAGTCCATTATACGCTTGTGACACTTTTGAGTGTCAACAGCGCGCCAGGTAGGGGGTGTGTGATACGACATCATGATCTGCCAAGCGATCATCTCCCTTGACTCCATGATCCTCCCGAGCCCGGCGTCTCCTTCTAGATCGGATCTATCATCTGGACCATCAACAACGTCGTCTTTGCTCTAGAGATCGTGGAACCCACACAGCTTCCTGCGCCGGACGCCTCGCCGTCCACCCATCGCGCCGGTGCCATGCGTGCCAGGATCCATCCGCCGCGATGACCTGGTCGAGGCCATCGACCGGGCCAACAAGAGGATCACCGACTGCATCGACATCGTCGCGGCCTTCGCTCGTCACCGCCTTCACTCGTCGTTGACCAGGCTCGTCGCCGCCTTCGCTCGTCGTCGACCAGGATCATCGCCGCCTTCGTCGCCGACTTCGTCGCTGCCGTCGCTCGTCGTCGACCAGGATCATCGCCGCCTTCATCGCCAACTTCGTCGCTATCGTCGCTCGTCGTCGACCAGGATCGTCGCCGCCTTCGTCGCCAACTTCGTCGCTGCCGTCGCTCGTCGTCGACCAGGCTCGTCGCCGCCTTCGTCGCCGCCATTGCTCGTCATCGACCAGGCTCGTCGCCGACCCGCCCGCCACCCAAGATCGGATCTACTAGGACCTCGTTGTTCCTTACAGTCTTGGAAGCTCCAAGTGGATACACTTCACCAGAAGAAAGCTTTTCAAAAAATTTCTTGAGCACCTTACATCCTTCTGGCGAGCCTTGCTTGCCCGACATTGACTTCGCTTGCTCGAACAAAGCTCAAGACGACGTCGCCAACAGATACAAAGTGCTCGGGTGAAAGGTCCAAATTGGCTAGAGGGGGGGGGTGAATAGCCTAATTAAAATCTATAAAAACACTTAGGCAAACACTAGTAGTACAACAAACGGCGAAGCTTTTTGTGCTAGCCTAATAGTGTGTTGCAAGCCACCTATCCAACAATTCTACCTAATATAACTATGGCACACAAGCAATTAGAGCTAGAAACTAATGCGGAATAAACTAGCTCTAGCACAACCATGATCAAGATGGTCTAAGATAAACAAGTGTGTGTAAAGGATGAACTATGTAAACTAATCACAACTTAGTAACACAAGGTATATAACAAAGGATATATGACAAGTAGTCGTATTTACACAAATGAAATAGCTCAAGGTAAATGCACAAAGTAAATAAGCTAGATAGAGGTGGTTTCACCGAGCCTTCGGGATCGCCTAGTAGAGAGCCAATCACCGGTGAAATCCACTCCTGAAGCCAATCACCAAGGAGAATAGCAATCACAATAAGCACACGGAACACCAAGATTTATCCCGAGGTTCACGTGCTTGCCGGCACGCTACTCCCCGTTGTGTCGACCAACACTAGGTGACCCGGTATCTAATTGGCACAAAACCAAGCTCACAAAGAGCACCACAAGAATCTACCGCTAGTGAGGTAGCTCAATGACACGAGCAATCCACTAAGGATGCCTCTTGCCGCTCCGGCGAGGTGAGGCTCCAAAACCTCTCACAATCACGATCCGTGGTGGCCAAGAACAATCTCCTTCTCTTGCCAAATCCACCTCAATGCCTCCAAGCCGTCTAGGCACCGGCAAATGCCAAGAGTAACAAGAAACTCAAAGCTGATGCGAAGAACTAGTGCCACTAGATTGAACTCTTTCAAATCACGCACTAGATCACTCAATCTCACTTGGTTTGATCAAATCAACTTGGGAGATGAGTTGGGAGGCTTGCCAATACTCACTAGTATGCTTAGGAATCAGAATGTGTAAGAGTAAAACCAAGTGAGCCGACCAAGCCCCTTAAATAGGCCACACAAGTCGGCCTAGCCGTTGGGCTCGAAACAGGGGCATCAGATGCGCCGGTGTCGGGGCCATCGGACGCTACCCCAGCGTCCGATGCTCCGATGAGCACCAAGTGTCCCCCTGGTATGAAATCGAGCCGTTAGATCCCAACGGTCATATCCCTTCGCGCCACGGTTAATGTGACATCGGACGCGCCGATGCCAGGCATCGGACGCTCCAATGCCACTGCTCAATTTAGCTCTTTTCTGCGCCACAACGGACGCTCCGGCACCATCACATCGGACGCTCAACCCCTGCGTCCGATGACCATGCAGAGAGGTTCCAGAAAGGGTCAAATCACATCGGACGCATCCGATGGATCGACATCGGACGTAGGCTAGCGTCCGATGCTTCCTGGAAAACAAGCTCGCGCCACGTCATGTGCATCGGACTCTGCAACAGTGTTTCTTCAGCGTCCGTTGCCAGCGTCCGATGCTCCTTCAACTTCTGACAGAAACTAGGGTTTGCCATCGGACACTCGGCCCAGCGTCTGATGCTCCTCGGACCAGCGTCTGATGCTCCCCGAGCACAACACTTCATTTCCGAAAACCGCTGAATCCTGCCTCCCAAGCTCGGCAGGAGGGAGAAGGACTATACGCTAGTTTCTCCCACTTCTCCACAACTCCTTAACACCCCCTTATCCAAAAAGTGCCAACACCACCAAGTGTACATCATTATATGCAAGTGTGTTAGCATTTTGCAAAGCATTTCCCAATGGGTTTTGTTAGTCACTCGCTAGGTCTATAACATAAATATGTTAGAGAACTCCTAGTGGCACTTGAACATCGCATCAGCCGTGAATTATCTCCTCTTAATAGTACGGCTATGTATCCTAAATGTGATCACACTTACTAAGTGTCTTGATCACTAAAACAAAGAGCCCTATAGGTTATACCTTTGCCTTCGGGCCTCTTTGCTCCATCTCTTCTCTTCTTCATTTCACCAATGATAGAGCACTTGATCTCTTGAGTGCTTGTGGTCATCATAATCCTCCATGGTTGCCACATTGCTAGCTCCACCACTTGGCTAGGTCACAATCCTTTCTTATAAGCTACACACATGCTTAGCAATAGGATTAGACCAAATAGGTTTCATCAATTAACCAAAACCAAACTAGGGCTTTCAATCTCCCCCTTTTTGGTAATTGATGACAACCTATACAAAGATATGTAATTTAAATTTGAGTAACCACATTGATATTATTTGCTCCCCCTACATATGTGCTATAGAGTTTGGTTCTAAATTTGGCACATATGTATGATTATGAAATGTGGATGAGCAATACTACCAAAGATGATGCTAAGGCATAAGAATGGACCTTTGAAGCGGGAATTAGATCGACTGACTTCAGTACGAACGACGTATGGCTGCACTCATGTTAATCTCACCGTCCCTTCAAATCCAACGACGAGACGAGGGAATGCAAAGCACGCTTCGACAGCCCAACCCATGGAGCGGCCCATCTAAGCCCACAACCCCACACACAGCACGAAAGAAGAAAAATCCCCCGGCCAACCTTATTCAGCGATGACGGGATCCCAGGCGGACTTCGTCTCCTTCGCCGCCGGCGGCGCCCGCTGCCGGCTTCCTCGTCGCGCGACTTCGAGGCACGAGAGAGGGCATCCAGGCGCCTTGGGGCGTCTCCCCTTCTTCACGGCAGTCTTGCTCGTCGTCTGTCCCGATTACGGCAGACTTCGTCTCCTTCGCCGCCGCCATGGCTGTGGTTGCTGGGCTGCGCGAAAGAGGGGGAGTCACCGATGCCGTGGCCATGTGCCATGGGTAGTTCCTCGGCTTGCAGCAGCCACCGGCGGTGTGCCTGATTGGCCTGCATCTCTTGCCTATGCTTACTGTGGAGGTGGATTCCCAGGTACACTAGCTTGTAGCCACGGTCACCACTTCACGTTCATGGTGCTAGCATATATTGTTAATTGTGCTTGCTGCATTATGTAAACTGTACAGGCACTAGCTACTAGCAAATTATGATTGTATAGGAAGCAGCAAAATAGAGCCAAATTGTATGGATAAATAGAAAGATACATAAGTGCATGCTGGCTTGTAAACTCTGAGTGCCCATTTGTAAACTCTGAATGGTAAATAAAGAGGTGCTTTCATACAGACTTGCCAAAAGAATGACCAGACTAAAAGCTCCAAAAGACACAAGACCACATAATGTTTCTTGTGAAGTTATGAATCAATACTTGTCCATTTTGCACACATCTTCAAAGCATCAGCAGACCAAAAGCTCTAGAAGACACCCCCTCCTCTTAGAAATCAACATTAAGATCACCGGTGCTTGCTCTCTACATAATAAAGAACAAAACATTAAACCTTTTGTGCAGATCTGGATATGAAAAATCATCTCTTAGAAATATTTACCACCAATAGTTCAGAGAAGGAATTGATCGTCAAGTATGGTTCAGACATCCCTTCATTGGACCAAGAAGTGCTAGGAGGAATATCCTGTACTGCAGTAGTTTCTTGTGGCAATTCTGTAGCTTCTTGTGCCTTTCAATAAAAGAGAATAAATAGTTATATACAACTGAATGTTTCAAAATTTATGTTTTCTTGTGTTGATACATACCTTTGAACCCTTATCCTTCTTCTTGCTTCTTTTCTTTGCAAATTTCCGCTTCTTATCAAGCCAAGTTCTTTTGCGTTTTGAGGTTTTTGTTTGCACCTTCTTTTTCTTCAGGCGTGCTGTACTTGCCAAATCACTTGAGGGAGTCTGATTCAGGGGAACTGAGCCTGCCTCCACATTATTAGTGGAACCAACAATTTGTTCTTCAACTTGCTTGCTAAGAGTGTCAAGTGTACTGTTTACTAACATGGCATACCCTGGATGGCTGATAGCTCTATGAGCTAAATTCAGAAATTTATGTGTCATATTTTTGTAACAAAGCATTTCGTCTAATCTTGGATTCTCTATTATCTCTCGGCCATGGTTGTCTTGTACTGTTCCGCTACGGTCTTCACGTGTCCATCGCTTCAGAACATATTGTGTGGGTAGTGATTTGATATTCATCAAATCAAGGACCTTTAGAGCATGTGCACACAATATTCCAATTCTAGTAAACTGCTCACAACTGCAGGTACTAGTTTGTTTTAAAGGATCACCAATGACTTTATACTCCTTCTCCAATGTAAAAGTTCCATCGAGACTCTCAATTGACACAAGATATTCATTTTTGCCTTCTAATGTTGTGGTGCATGCTGCCATGGACCTTTCATATTCAGCTTGAAAAGCTTTAAATATTATTGGTGTGTACAGCCTACTAGCTTGGAGTAGCATAGGAGTCCTCATTTTGATTCTAGGTAATTTTTTCCTTGATTCAAATTCAGAATTCAGCTCATTATTTCTTTTATCTTCCACCAACCTTTCAAAATGCTTAAGAAACCGAATTACATCAAAATCAGATTTGAAATGTCTCTTTATGTCGCTATTCAGACTCTCACTCAATTGTGTGCTTCTCATGCCTAATGTGAACACATCCTTCATGAAACATTCAGCCCATTTTTCTTTCAACTTATATATACAGCCCAAGTTTGCTTGCTTGTCTTTGTCCTCATCATGTTAAATTCATGTTCAAATGTTTCCTCATCTTCATACTCATACATACATGCACTAAAATCTGAGAGAATACTAGGTTCTTCCTTGTTGTCCTCGTCATCTACATTTTTGGAAGAAGATCTTGTTTTTTTCTTGCTGCCCTCAACTGCCTCATCTTCATTGTCACGTTCAGCGAGATGTTTGACCGCATTTTGCATAATGTGGAATGTACACAATCCATGCCATGCTTCTAAAAACACCTCCTTAACTGCTTTTCCCATTGCATAATCTTGGTCAGTATAGATTGTTTTTGGTTGCTTTCCATTATGTGCTTTCAGGAAGGTCTGAAATAACCACTTGAATGACTCAAATGTCTCATCATACATTAGAGTGGCACCAAAAACCACTGTTTCCCTAAAATGATTGAACCCAACAAATACACCAAAAGGCCTACTCTCCATGTTTGTTCCAAAAGTAGTGTCAAAACTAACAACATCACCAAAATATGCATAGTCGGTGAGCATTTTAGCATCAGCCCAGAAAATATTTGCTATTTGTTCTTCCGGGTCCATTTGCAATGCGTATTGGAATGAAGGGTTCTCAGCAATTTTGTCCTGAAAGTACATGAGCATGCTTCCTGCTTGACCATATGCCATTTCACGTTGCCGCTTGCCTCGCAAATAGTTCTTGTGATCACGGAGTGTGTAACTGAGATTCAGTGAGCCACCTACTTGGATAGTAGCCAACTCATGTGCTAATTTGGGTCGAATTCCTGCATCATCAGCTGTCTCAATCTCAAAACCTTGTAAATCTGAAATTTTCCTTTGAGACACCATCAAGTGTGAGGTTTGTGGTAACTGAAGGATATGATTATGTTCCAAAGTCAGATCGGTCACTTTATAGTTGTCTTTCTCTCGGTCTAGTACAAGACCCATGCGAACTTCACAATTGGTTCTAGTTTCAGCTCTTGGACACTTTATTGGACGACCTCTTTTATCTTCCACTCTATGACCTTCATTTGCACAAACATATCTGCATGATCTAACCTTTCCATCCGACCTTTTGTTTGTGTACCTTTTTCTAACCTCAAAGCCCTTTTGACCTCCATAACTAACCCAGAACATCCACTGAATTCCATGCCAATTTGAGGTAACAGACCACGATTGAAACACTCTCTACAAATAAAATTAATTTGAGAAAATGTTACATCTGCCGCTAATAAAAGTGAACAATAAAAAAGCTAATGGATCTCATGGACAAAAAGGAATAACCCTGGTGTAACACACCTCTTTTCTTCCATCTCATATATTCTGAACGCAAGTGGATGTTTCTTTAATCAATTCCAGCACGAGGTGATGTCTAATACGTAGAGGATGGCAATCAAATTAGAAGCGTATCGATGCAATAAAACATTCAAACACACGGAGATACAGACTGCAGACCTGCGAACATGATCCTGACGACACACGAGCAGCAGCCGATCCAACGCCTCGTCGTCGCGTTTGCGGGTAAGCCGATGGCCGACGTCGACGCCGACGCCTCAACCTCGCTCACGGGAAAAGCACGCGGAACTCACGCCAAAAACGAAATTACGGCGCCAAAAGAAATTACAGTGCCAAGAGGGCAGCGGTAGTGTTATATTTGGGCCTGGCCCAGATAGGAGACGAGTGCAGCAGCCAGACCTGCAGGCTCCAAGCGCATTCGTTCGATTAAGAGATGACGGCACAGCTGTGCCGACTGCAGCCATACGTCAATCGTGGTGAAGTCAGCCGATCTGATTCCTTGAAGCGTGATACCAATCAGAGTGCACATGTTAAACCATCCTTAGCATCATTTGACACTAGACATACATCAAAACTCAAGAACCCCGTGAGATCAACATAATAATAAAGCTCTTGAACCACTTAAAAACAAGTATGTCTAGTTATCATCTTATTCATGCTAGTGAGTCATATCATCAATCATGTTCTAACACTAGCATTCACCACATAAGCATGAATATCAAAATAAATAGCTTATTCATTGCAATCAAATATATGAATATGCACATTTCAAATGCAACATACATGTTTATGAGGTTGCTCCCCCTATTTGTATGCTCTGATCCCACTTGAAGGTTTACTTAGCATGTACTCAACATGTCTCTTATGTACTCAGCATGTCTCTTTTATCTTTGTAGCATTTTCTCCCCCTTTGTCAACAATTTCCATAAAGGTGGGGCAAGTTTTAATGAAAGGAGACAATCTTTGCATTATGATATTCATATGTGGGGATCAAACTAAGTGAAATTATGGCTTAATCTAGCTCATGAGCATAGGATATTTAATACGGTTTGCTCTAGAGTAAGCTTCTTCACACATCTTACAATGGTTATCTTACTCACGTTGGTTAAACACCCATTGCTCACTTACTAGACCAAACACTAGAGTTACAAGCTCACAAACAAGTTATATGCTACCACTAGATCAAGTCAATCATAGAAGCAATAGTGGTACCATATATCTTTCCCAACTCGCGTTAGGCCGCCGCCGCCCCTAGGGGCTTAGGGCGCGTACTGCTGCTGCCGCCGCCGTCTCCATCTTCTTCACCGTTGGTCCCCCTCTCTCCCCTCCGGTATCTCACCGGAGGTCGGAGGGAGTGGGGATCCATTGTTTTTAATATTTTTTTCCAGTAGATCGAGTCATCTATAGTTAGAGTTTCTCCATGCCAAGTATCTTGGTATTGGGGGTGTATTTCCTCCTCCTCCTTCTCGGCGACGGCGAGGAGCTAGGGTGGATCCGGTCTCTCCATGGTGGCTCTGTTGAAGATGAGGGCGACAACTTCGGCGTCAACATCTACATCGACAAGACAGCATGGAGACTTTTGTTTCCGGGCTTCGGCATCAAGACGGAGATGATGTCGCCGTCATGGAATAATTTTCTCCGGTCCCTTCTTCGTTTTGTTGTGGTTGGATCTGGCCATGATGAAGGACTAGGGAGAATAATTTTCAGATCAGTCTTCCTCATTCTTCAGTGGCAGAAAGAAGAAGAAGGAAGACACAAGGAAGAAGAAGAAGTTTCTCAACTCCACCTGCAGGAATGTTGGCCGTCCGTTGGGCATCTGTTCTCAGGCCAAAAACAATTGTTGCCGAGTATTTGCCTGTGCGGTCATCTATACGAAGCGTCAAACAGGTTTGGATTTGAGAGTTTGAGCCTTTCATAGCTTGGGTATAATATAGATGAGAATCAATTTCTGGATACATGTTTTTTCCAGAGTACTTGTAATACGATGATGTACCCAGCTATTATTTAATACAATTCTTCTTTCGTCTCAAAAAAATAGTGGTACCATATATACTTCAAATTCATTTGATTTACCATGAATGAGCCTAAATAAGTAATGTGATGGCTATATGAACTAGAACATAACCTAATAAGAATGAATGCACATGACAAACAATTTCACCTTTGCTTTCTTGGAGGAGAGGCATGTCATAAGTGGGGGTGCATTCAACTCATGTTGGAGAAGTCTAGGATATTCAATTCATTCCTTAGCTTGCAAAACCTTCTCTCATCTAGTGGCTTGGTGAAGATATCGGCAAATTGATCATCGGTGCCTACACTCTCAATAGATATGTCTTTCTTTGCTTGATGATCTCTAATGAAGTGATGCCTTATGTCAATGTGTTTTGTTCTTGAATGTTGAACCGGGTTGGTGGCTATTTTGACGGCGCTCTCATTATCACAAAGCAATGGTACTTGTCCAAACTTGACTCCATAATCTTGCAATGTTGCTTTCATCCATAGCAATTGTGCACAACAACTACCCGCGAATATGTATTCGGCTTCGGCGGTAGAGAGTGCAACACTATTTTGCTTCTTTGATGACCATGAGACAAGTGATCTTCCAAGCAATTGATAAGTGCCTGATGTGCTCTTTCTATCCACCTTGCATCCCGCATAATCGGAATCCGAGTATCCAATCAATTCAAATTGAGAGCCCTTGGGATACCATAGTCCAACATTAGGAGTGTGCTTCAAATATCTCAATATTCTTTTGGTTGCCTTCAAATGACTTTCTCTTGGTGAAGCTTGGAACCTTGCACACATGCACACACTAAACATGACATCCGGCCTAGATGCGGTCACATAGAGTAGGCTTCTAATCATTGACCGATATAGCTTTTGATCCACCATGTCACCACTAGAATCACTATCCAAATGTCCATTTGTGCCCATTGGAGTGGTTATTGCTTTTGCTTCATCTAACCCGAACTTCTTGAGCATGTCCTTGATGTACTTGCCTTGACTAACAAATGTGCCTTTCTTCATTTGCTTGATTTGTAGCCCAAGAAAGTAACTAAGTTCTCCAATCATAGACATCTCAAACTCTTTAGCCATCATTTCTCCAAACTCTTCACAAAAGTCTTGGTTGGTTGATCCAAAGATAATGTCATCCACATAGATTTGCAACACAAACAAGTCACTTCCAATCTTCTTGGTGAAGAGTGTGGTGTCAACCTTCCCCATCTTGAAGCCCTTTGATAGCAAGAAATCCCTTAATCTTTCATACCATGCTCTTGGTGCTTGTTTCAACCCATATAATGCCTTCTTAAGCTTGTACACATGGTTGGGTTTCTTTAAATCTTTAAATCTGGGAGGTTGCTCAACATACACTAGCTCATTGATGAATCCATTGAGAAAAGCACTCTTGACATCCATTTGATAGAGCTTGATGTTGTGAGAACAAGCATATACAAGTAGAATTCTAATGGCCTCCAATCTAGCAACTGGTGCATAGGTTTCTCCAAAGTCAATGCCTTCCATTTGAGTGTATCCTTGTGCAACCAATCTTGCTTTGTTCCGTACAACAATGCCATCTTCATCTTGCTTGTTTTGGAAGACCCATCTTATACCAATAACATTTGTGTTCTTTGGTCTTTCCACTAACTCCCAAACATCATTGTGGGTGAAGTTATTCAATTCTTCATGCATTGCATTCACCCAATCAACATCCATCAAAGACTCATCAATCTTGGTTGGCTCAATAGATGACACAAATGAGTAGTGTTCACAAAAAGACGCCAATCTTGATCTTGTTTGCACACCTCTTCTTAGGTCACCTACAATTTGATCTAAAGGATGATCTCTTGCAATGTGTGTTGGTTGGAGCACTTGTTCTGGCTGAGCACTTGCACTTGCACTAGCATCTTGTTGATCTTGAGAACCACTAGAGCTTGCAATATCATTGTCATGCATGGTTGGAGGAGTGAGCACTTGATCTTTGTCATCTTCGATGTCAATCACTTGCTTTGGCCTAATATCACCAATGTCCATGTTCTTCATGGCTTCCACCAATTGTGTTCCTCTCGCATCATCTAGGTTGTCTTGTTCTTCATGTGAGCCATTGGTTTCATCAAACTCAACATCATGAACTTCTTCAACTATTCTTGATGTGATATTCCATACCCTATATGTCTTGCTTGTAGTGGAGTAACCAAATAGAAACCCTTCATCACACTTCTTTTCAAACTTGCCAAGTCTTGTGCCCTTCTTCAATATGTAGCACTTGCACTCAAAGACCCGAAAATATGCAATGTTGGGCTTTCTATCATTTAGGAGCTCATATGGTGTCTTCTTCAACAGAGGGTGACAATAGAGCCGGTTGCTATAATAGCATGCCGTGTTGATTGCTTCGGCCCAAAAGGAATCACTCACATTGTATTCACTAAGCATGGATCTTGACATGTCAATGAGTGTCCTATTCTTCCTTTCAACTATCCCATTGGATTGAGGTGTATACTTGGCCGAGAATTGATGCTTGATTCCATACTCATCACATAGCTCATCAACTCTTGTGTTCCTAAACTCACTTCCATTGTCACTTCTCACTTTCTTGATTCTTCTATCAAACTCATTTTGGCTTCTCTTGACAAAGGTTTTGAATACGCCAAACACCTCACTCTTGTCAACAAGAAAGATGACCCATGTGTATCTTATGTAGTCATCCACTATCACAAAACCATACTTGTTTCCTCCAATACTTGCATATGTAGTTGGTCCAAACAAGTCCATGTGCAACAACTCAAGTGCATGTGTAGTGCTCATTATTCCTTTGTTGGGATGAGTGTTACCAACTTGCTTTCCCATTTGACATGCACTACATAGCTTGTATTTCTCAAAGTGAACATCTTTTAGTCCTCTAACCATGTCATGCTTCACTAGCCTCTTTAGTTGCTTCATTCCAACATGTCCCAAGCGCCTATGCCATAGCCAACCCATACTTGATTTGGTGAATAAGCATGTTGTCAATTGAGCTTCACTAGCATCAAAGTCCACCAAATAAAGGTTCTCATATCTAAATCCTTTGAAGACCAAATCACTTCCATCAACACTCACTATCTCCACATCATCAACCCCAAATATGCATTTGAATCCCAAATCACATAATTGTGCCACGGACAACAAGTTAAAGTTGAGAGATTCCACTAATAGCACATTGGAGATGCTCAAGTCATTGGATATTGCAATCGTGCCCAAGCCTTTGACCTTGCCTTTCTTGTTGTCACCAAATGTGATAGCATCCGCATGATCATTGCCACTAGTGTTGATTGATTTGAACATTCTTCCATCTCCGGTCATGTGTTGAGTGCACCCACTATCAAGCACCCAATGCCTTCCTCCCGCTTTATAATTCACCTACAAAGAGATCAATTATTTTTAGGTACCCAAACCTTTTTGGGTCCTCCAAGGTTAGTCACCAAGCTCTTGGGCACCCAAATTGCCTTCTTCTTTGGGCCAACCATGGGTGCACCAATATACTTAGCCTTCACACCATTAGTGCCCTTTGTAAGCATATAACAAGAATCAAGTCTAATAGATAAAACATGAGCATTGTTCTTGTTCTTGTTCTTGTTAAAGCAATTTTGCTCTATGTGCCCGGATTGCTTGCAATTATGGCAATACCGACCATTGCTCTTCACAAAACTAGTCTTGTGAGGAGCAAAAACGGCCTTGGCCTTCTTGGGGGTATAGCCAAGTCCCTCCTTGTTGAGTGGACATCTTTGGCTACCCAAGCACTTAAGCAAGCAGACATCTCCACCATAGGCATTGCCTAAAGCATGAGTGAGCTCATACACCTTGTTCTTAAGATTCTCATTTTCTACCACTAATGATGAATCACATGTAATAGAAGTAGGTATTTTAGTTGAGCTAGATGATGATGAAGCATTGGTGGGAGCAACAATAATAGGAGCATAAAAAGATTCATCAAGAATATCACATGTTACTCCTATATTGCACGTCTCTACAACATCCTCAATCTTACTTTGATCATGGAGGGAGGAGTGGGCTTCCTTAAGTCTAGTGTGAGCTTGGTCAAGCTTCTCATGGACTTCCTCTAGCCTCTCATGAGTAGACTTTAGCTCATCAAAGAATTGCTCAAGGGCCTTGTTGGCCTTGCGCAAATCTTTGCACTCCTTCCTCTTAGTCTCAATGTAAGAGTGAGCATCTTGTAGCATGCTCATGAGGTCCTCCTTTGAGTACTGCTCATCATCATCACTCTCACTCTCACTTTCACTCTTTTTTGACAAAATAGCAGGGGAGCCCCCTACCTTCTTTTATATATATATATGGACAAAGGAAAAAAATACAAACATCGGATGATACCTTAGTGGCCTTAGCCATGAAGCATGTCGATGGAGTGTTGAAAATAGAAGGCTTGCTTTAGATAGCAAGACTAGCCATAGCCTTCTTTTTGGTGGTCTTCCTCTCATCATCACTAGAATCATCATCATCACTTGAGGAAGCATCACTATCCCATGTCACAACATAGGAACCACCCTTCTTCTTTTCCTTCTTCTTCTCTTTCTTTTCTTTTCTTTCTTTCTTGTCTTTCTTCTTCTTGTTCTTCTTGTCATCATTATCTTCATCACTAGAGTATGGACAATCCGCAATGAAGTGATCCTTGCTCTTGCATCTATAGCACCTTTTAGTTGTGCTCTTTGTTGAATTTCTTCTCTTTCTTGCTCCATAACCCTTCTTCTTCATGAACTTGCCAAACCTTTTCACAAAGAGAGCCATTTCTTCATCATCTATCTCACAACCACTTGAGCTTGCTTCATCATCACTTTCTTCCTTCTTTGCTTTGCCCTTGCTCTTGTTCTTGGAGGATGAAGCCTTGAATGCAACAGTCTTCTTCTTCTTTTCTTCCACTTGGGCTCCCTCATCTCTCTCCACACGGTATGTGTCTTGAGTGACCACATCATCTAGTACTTGGTTTGGGGTTACCGTGTCCAATCCTTCCCTCTCTAGGATAGTCACCAAAGTATCAAACCTTGGTGGTAAGCATCTCAAGAACTTGTGAGAAAAGTCCTTGTCCTCTACCTTCTCTCCCAAGGCCTTCAAGTCATTGATCATGACTAGCAACCGGTGAAACATCTCCTGTATGCTTTCGTCATCTTGCATCTTGAACATGGCGAGCTTATCGTTGAGAATGTATAACTTGGCACCCTTGACTGCCATGGTGCCTTCATATGTTTCCTCCAATCTCTCCCATATCTCACTTGCTCTTTCAAGGTCCTTGATTTGCTCAAACACCTTTGTGTCAAATGCTTCATAGAACAAGTTGATTGCCACATCATTCCATTGAAGCTTCTCTTCTTCTCTAGGAGTGGGACTTGCAGAGTCAATTACCGCAAAGTCATGCTCAATCACTTCCCAAATCTTTCTATTCATTCCTCTTGTGAATGCACACATCTTCCTCTTCCAACAATCAAAGTTGGTGCCGTCAAAATGTGGTGGCTTCCCCATATAGTTGATTTGAGCCATTTTAACACCGGAGGATGTTAAGCCTCAAACAAACGGTGACCACGGCTCCGATACCACTTGAAAGGTCCAAATTGGCTAGAGGGGGGGTGAATAGCCTAATTAAAAATCTATAAAAACACTTAGGCAAACACTACTAGTACAACAAACGGCGAAGCTTTTTGCGCTAGCCTATTAGTGTGTTGCAAGCCACCTATCCAACAATTCTACCTAATATAACTATGGCACACAAGTAATTAGAGCTAGAAACTAATGCAGAATTAACTAGCTCTAGCACAACTATGATCAAGATGGTCTAAGAAAAACAAGTGTGTGCAAAGGATGAATTATGTAAACTAATCACAACTTAGTAACACAAGGTATATAACAAAGGATATATGACAAGTAGTAGTATTTACACAAATGAAATAGCTCAAGGTAAATGCACAAAGTAAATGAGCTAGATAGAAGTGGTTTCACCGAGCCTTCGGGATCGCCTAGTAGAGAGCCAATCACCGGTGAAATCCACTCATGAAGCCAATCACCAAGGAGAATAGCAATCACAATAAGCACACGGGACACCAAGATTTATCCCGAGGTTCACGTGCTTGCTGGCACGCTACTCCCCGTTGTGTCGACCAACACTAGGTGACCCGGTGGCTAATTGGCACAAAACCAAGCTCACAAAGAGCACCACAAGAATCTACCGCTAGTGAGGTAGCTCAATGACACGAGCAATCCACTAAGGATGCCTCTTGCCGCTCTAGCGAGGTGAGGCTCCAAAACCTCTCACAATCACGATCGGTGGTGGCCAAGAACAATCTCCTTCTCTTGCCAAATCCACCTCAATGCCTCCAAGCTATCTAGGCACCGATAAATGCCAAGAGTAACAAGAAACTCAAAGCCGATGCGAAGAACTAGTGCCACTAGATTGAACTCTTTCAAATCACGCACTAGATCACTCAATCTCACTTGGTTTGATCAAATCAACTAGGGAGATGAGTTGGGAGGCTTGCCAATACTCACTAGTATGCTTAGGAATCAGAATGTGTAAGAGTAAAACCAAGTGAGCCGGCCAAGCCCCTTAAATAGGCCACACAAGTCGGCCTAGCCGTTGGGCCCGAAACAGAGGCATCGGACGCGCCGGTGTCGGGGCCATCGGACGCTACCCCAGCGTTCGATGCTCCGATGAGCACCACGTGTCCCCCTGGTATGAAATCGAGCTGTTAGATCCCAACGGTCATATCCCTTCGCGCCACGGTTAATGTGACATCGGACGCGCCGATGCCAGGCATCGGACGCTCCGATGCCACTGCTCAATTTAGCTCTTTTTTGCGCCACAACGGACGCTCCGGCACCATCACATCGGACGCTCAACCCCTGCGTCCGATGACCATGCACAGAGGTTCCAGAAAGGGTCAAATCACATCGAACGCAGGCCAGCGTCCGATGCTTCCTGCAAAACAAGCTCGCGCCACGTCATGTGCATCGGACTTTGCAATAGTGTTTCTTCAGCGTCTGTTGCCAGCGTTCGATGCTCCTTCAACTTCTGACAAAAACTAGGGTCTGCCATCGGACACTTAGCCCAGCGTCCAATGCTCCTCGGACCAGCGTCTGATGCTCCCCGAGCACAACACTTCATTTCCGAGTGTGTACAGCCCCTTATCCAAAAAGTTCCAACACCACCAAGTGTACATCATTATATGCAAGTGTGTTAGCATTTTGCAAAGCATTTTCCAAGGAGTTTTGTTAGTCACTCACTAGGTCTATAGCATCAATATGTTAGAGAACTCCTAGTGGCACTTGAACATCGCATAAGCCGTGCATTATCTCCTCTTAATAGTATGGCTATGTATCCTAAATGTGATCACACTTACTAAGTGTCTTGATCAATAAAACAAAGAGCCCTATAGGTTATACCTTTGCCTTCGGGCCTCTTTGCTCCATCTCTTCTCTTCTTCATTTCACTAATGATAGAGCACTTGATCTCTTGAGTGCTTGTGGTCATCACAATCCTCCACGGTTGCCACATTGCTAGCTCCACCACTTGGCTAGGTCACAATCCTTTCTTATAAGCTACACACATGCTTAGCAATAGGATTAGACCAAATAGGTTTCATCAATTAACCAAAACGAAACTAGGGCTTTCATCGGGGACTAGCTGTGGGGATATTACCTCCATATACCCCCATCGACCTACATTTCTCCTATCGGGAGTCGTCCGTGTGAGATGAGAGGGAAGAGAAATGAGCTAGGGTTTGGGAGTGCACGCGGCCGCCATGGTTTTGTTCCAGCGAACTGAGCGGACGGCCGTCCGATGTTGATGAACGGTCGAGAGCCACCGGGCCGGCTTTGAGCCCAGGCGGGTGGCTGTAGGTGGTCGGAATCCCGGCCCAGGCCCAGGTTGCGGCCTGGGCGGGAGGGGGAGAGGGCGCTGCCGGGCGCCACTGCGGCCGACTGGGCCGAGTGGGCCGCCGTGGGCCGGAAATGGCCGTTTTGCAATTTTGTGCTTTTATTTTTCTAGAAGCAGTTTTTCATGTATTTTTTATGCATTTTGAATTGTTTTAATGTATATTTTCTGTGTAAAATTATTCCAACGAAAATTTCGCGCAGAGAATATTAAAGAATGTTAATTGCTTCTGGAAAAATGAAATATAAAGAATTGTTAAATGTTTCCGCTGCGTACTTTGATTTTTAATTTTCACTATTAAATTTGAACCAACGGGGGAATTTAATTTTGAAAAGAATATATTTTCTGAGATTATGATGTTATTATTTTTCTGGCCAAGGTTGATAAATAATAATATTATAATTTACTGTTCCTTTAAAGGTTTATGCATTATTTCTATTTCTGCCCAACAGTGATTTAGTTATAATGCATAAAAGCAACTTATTTACTATGTTTTATACTGTTCTCACTATATTTTGAACTATGTTTTTAGGCTCCATTCTGATGAACATGATTAAAGATATCTCACCTCTCAAGGGGGATAACCACTTGGAGTGGGAGAAAAAAATTGAGCTGGCTTTTCTGTTGGCTGAGGTTGACTGAATCCTCACTGAGCCTCGTCCCGCAGTGCTCAAGGAGCCTGCGAGAGAGGAAGGTGAGAGTGATGCCGCTTGAAAACAGCGGGAACTTGACTTTGGTCCAGAAAAGTTGAAACATGATCTGGAGCGGGTTAGGTGGGAAAAGACCAACAAGAAGTTGGTTGCAGTTGTTAAGAACACTGTAGATCCTGCCATCCTGAACTCGCTCCCACCAGAATGTGACACGGTCACTGAGATTCTTGAAAAGTTGAAGAATCAGTTCACTAGTTCCTCAAAGACTTATGCCACTCAGGTGATCAAGAAATTGATAACTAAAAAGTACGTTGGTGGTGGTGTAAGAGACCATATCCTGAAAATGAACAGTATGACAGTATGACATCTAAGCTTAAACCAATGGATGAGGAATTAGCTATCTCTCAGAAATTCCTTATTCATTTGATTTTTGCTTCTCTACCAAAAGAGTTTGAAACCTTTGTTATATCTTACAACAATAATCCTGAGGATTGGTCATTAGACAAGTTGATAGCTGTTGACACTTCTTAATGCAATTACCTATAATAAACTTTAATGAACTGATTCTAGCAAAAGCCCTCAGAAATATACAAGACACTCCTAGCATCACTTAAAGTCAAGTTGTCATCCCCAACATGATACTAGAAATGTAATTCATATGTGACACTAGCTCAAAAGATATAAACAAATATTTATCCACAAGCGCACAGATAAATATACCTGTTGTAGCAGTATTCCACCCAGGGTATCTAGGTATCGTTATTTATATTCTACCGAAGATAACAGCGAAGCAGGGAACCAATAGATAAATATGATTCAAAGGTAATGGAGATTACTATTCATTCATTCACTACTCACATGTCTAAACAGGGGTAAGACAAGGTAAAGATAAATAATAATGATAGTGATAATAACGGGAATTCTAGAGATAGAGTGAACTACATGGATCAAGCAGAGAGTCAGGAGATTAATTAAGAGATCCGAATCCTAAGTTACTTCACATTTACTAAGCCTAGTGATTACTCTAGTTAATATACAATCATTTATAGCTAATTAATCTATCATCCATGATCAAGGGACATTACTAAATTAGAATCAAGAACAAAGTAATGAATTCTAACTTGCAATCGCGTCCTACTAAGATCTATACTCGGAGGGAGGACTACAAAGGACTCAACAGGACTGTCACTCCTGCGATCTACCTCTCGACCCGGAGCATAGGATGTATTCGCAGGTAAACTTAGTCTAAACACCATGTTTACACCAGTTTGACCACTTAACTCTATCCGGAATAAAGCTAAGTACTTTACGAACATGATCATAAACTCTATCATAATCAGATCTATATTAAATATATAACTAGAATAAACTCCAAAACTGAATAAACTGAAATATATTAAAATAGCATAAAGTCGAATAAAGATACAAATTACCGAGTCTTCGACAATGATCCGGAGACTCAGACGAAGCTTCTAGCCGGATATGCTGACGAAGTCGCCTGCCTCTACTTGAACCTAGCAAGACTAAACTCTAATCTTGATGTAGAGCTCTAACTCTCTCTCTAGAAACCCTAATTCTCTGTCTTCTGTCTTCTTGATCTCCTTTATCGATCATGGAGGGGGGGGTCAGGGGTCTGGTTATATAGCCCTGAGCGAGGAATCGTGATCGTTGGATCAAACCGACATAAGGTACGGTTGAGATGCATCCTAGAGGTTGGTGGAGGAAGGTTCCGGAAGGAGGAGGCGTGGGGGCTCTGGCCATGACCGACCGGTGGGCCCTGTGGGACCGGTCGGTCCCACAGGTCAGCCTCCTATGGTGCCCCGCCTCGTGGTGTCTTGTGGTGTCTTCTGGAGTCTTCTAGAAATTTCCTGACATGGCGGAGGAGTAATCTCCGTCGGGTTCCTTCTTGGGGAAGCAATATAGTTGGTTTTCCTGTTTAATCCCTAGAAAATGTAGAATCACCAAAACTAGTGGAATTTGTTAGTTTAAACCTCCTATTTCTAAGTTGGCAATCCTTTTTGGCATTTATTCAAGTATTGTTGACGGTTGAAAGTGCATTCGCCCCCAATGTGGGTTTTGGCTAATTAATGACAATCAAATTAGGGACTAACCGGTTTATAAAAGCATGTATGCAGGTGTTAGTCCTAAGAAAAATTTGAAATGTTGAAATCTCGTGAGCAAAGCACGTTGGATACTTTTGGACATAAAGATGCCTAGCTCAAGTAGTAGTTTAAAATTTCAATTTTAAACTTGAGTTATATGTAAGCCGGACTATGAAGAGGGTCACAAATTAAGTTGGCTAGATGTGGAGAAAAGTGCTCAAATAGACTAACTATAGTTCACTTGAGAGACACCGCACAATCACGAACACATAGAGGTTAAATTTGTGTGGTCGGTGGTACCGACCTTGGGTGGTTGGTGGTACCGACCACAGCTTCTCCAGGCAGTACTCAAAACAACCTCTCTGTTGGCTCGAAAAATGACCTGGCGGTAGTACCGCCATAACCTCGGTACTACCGCCCGTGGTGGTACCGACCCTTGGCCGGTGGTAGGCTTGGTTTCTCAGACCTCTCTGGACGCGCTCAAATTGACCTGGCGGTGGTACCGCCATCATGTCGGTGGTACCGCCCTCGGTAGTACCGCCCTCGCTCGTTGGTAAGTCAAGTTTTCAGAGGTCTCTGGAAGTATCATTTTTGGCTTGGCGGTAGTACCGCCATAACCTCGGTACTACCGCTCGCGGTGATACCGACCCTTGCCCGGTGGTAACCAAGTCTGCAGGTCTCTCTGTTCGCCCTGAAATTTGGCCTGGCGGTAGTACCGCCTTTACCTCGGTACTACCGCCCCCGGTGCTACCGACCCTAAGCCGGTAGTAGCCAAGTTTGCTGAGCTCTCTGGTCTGATGCGCTTTGACTTGGCGGTGGTACCGCCATCATGTCGGTACTACCGACCCTCGGTGGTACTGACCCTGGTCGGTAGTTTCCGAGGGACCAAGTCCCTAACTGCGGAGCTCTCTGTTCGCGTCCGTTTTGGCCTGGCAGTAGTACCGCCATAACCTCAGTACTACGGCCCGCGGTGGTACCGACCTGAAGTCGGTAGTTGTCCTTTTTGGTCAGATCTGGATCTATGCGACCGTTGTGAACTGGTCGGTAGTACCGACCATGGGTGGTCAGTACCACCGACCAGCCTCGGGACTGAGGGAGTATAAATGCTTCCTCTCTTCACTTTTCTCGGTCACCCACTCATTCCACACACTTATTGCTGACCTAACTCAAGACAAACTCTCTCCAAGCATTGACTCCTCCCCTCTCTCCCCCTTTGCTCCTAGATTCATTCCCTTGCGAGATTTGAGCTAGGGAAGTGAGATTAGAGAGTGGGAAGCTTTGATCTACGACTTGAGCACTTGGTTTCCATCTAGTCGGCTTGATTTGTGTCTTTTACTCTTGAGCTCTTTGAGCTCTAGCCGGTTAGGTGTTCTTCGTGGTAGCCCGTATTGATTCACTTGTGAGGGCTCCCTGAAGTGTTTGTATTACCCCTGAGATTTCTAGTGGAGAAACTCTCATAGCCTTTGTGGTTGCTTGAGTGAGACGAGGAGGTGAAATAGACTCCGACCTTTGTGGTCACCTCAACAACGAGGACGTAGACACTCCTTAGTGGATTGGCCGAACCTCGGGATAAATCGTGTGTCCCGTGTGCTTGTTGTTGTCTCTACTTTCTATATTACACTTGTTGTTGTGTTCTTCGTGTTCTTCCTATCCCTATCCTCTTCTTAGGTTGGGAAGGCTTGATCTACATCAAGGGAAGCAACCAAGGCTCGGTGAGAGTGGATTTGCTATCTATCATACTTAGGGAAGTGGGGTAGATTCTTGTATTACATTCACAGCTTACATTCTTTGGATTTGTAGTTCCTTTTAGGATCCCGGTTGTGCCGTTTGTTTGTGTCAGTTGTACCGGTGTTTTACACCCGGTAGTACCTGCCCAAACAAACCGGCCTCTCCGGTTGTTATCTAACTACATCTTCTAGTTTGTGAAGTTTCAGATTGTTAAAAAATCACCTATTCACCCCCCTCTAGGCTGATTTGATCCTTTCAATTGGTATCGGAGCCTAACCCTTGTGTTAGCGCTTTACCGCGTAAGGGAAAATCATGTCGACCCTAAGTCAAGAACAGCTTGATGAGCTTGTGAAGAAGGTTACTGCTCAAGTAATTGAAGATCAAGCAAAGAAGCATGAAGATGAAATGAAGAAGATGAAAGATGAGATTGAGAGTTTGAGGCGAGCTTTGGACAGCAAAGCCGAATCATCCGGAAGTGGAGAAAAGTAACCACCACCACCACCCAAGGAAGACAAGGAGAAGGATGGTGAAGAGAAAGGCAAAAGAGACACCGAGTTCTCTAGAGTGCCTTATGACTATAGTCAAATGGGCAAAGTCATTCAATTGCCTAGCGTCAATCTAGGCAAACCACCCGCCTTTGATGGAATCAACTACAATGATTGGGCACACAAGATGAAGCTACACCTTCTTGCCGCAAGAGTTTGGGAAATTGTAGAGAATGTACCAAGTCATGTTGAAGGCCAAGAGTTCACGAACAATGATGTGATTGAGTTTCAACAAAATGTCCAAGCTGCGTCATTGATTCTATCATGCCTCAAGCCCGAAGAAAGCAACAAGGTACATGGAATGGAAGATGCCAAGTTGATTTGGAACACTCTCAGGATATCATATGAGGGTGATGCAAGTGTGAGGAAGTGCAACATAGAGCTTCTTCAAGGAAAGATTGAGAACTTCGCTATCAGGAGTAGTGAAACCACTCAACAAATGTTTGATAGATTCATGACCTTGATCAACAAGATTAGAGCTCTCAGAGACAAGAAATGGGATGACAACTCAGCTGCAAGAAAGCTATTGAGAGCATATAGAAAGAAGAATAAGAACCTTGCGTCAATCATCATGGAGAGACCTAACTATGAGAGCATGGGACCTCATGAGATGCTTGCCAAGATAAAGCATCATGAAGTCTTGGATGATGAAGATATAGAAGATCGAGAGGCAAGCAACAAGAAGGTGGTGGCACTTAAGGCTAACCAAGAAGAAGGAAGCAAGGCCCGATATGACTCTTCAAGCGAAGGAAGTGAAGACTTCGATGATGAGTTGTCCCTTCTCGTGAAGAACTTTAGAAGATTCATGAGAAAGAAGATGTACAAGAAGGGCAAAGGTGGATACTTCAAGAAGTCCAAGAAGAGGAATTGCTATAAGTGTGGTGCGGATGATCATTTCATTGTCGATTGTCCACAAAAGAAGAACAAGAACAAGTATAGCAAGAGTGATGACAAGAAGCAAAGAAGAAGAAGAGGTGGTGAAGCTCATCTTGGTGAGGAATGGTTCTCGGAAGATGATTCAAGTGATGAAGAGAAGAGCAAGAGCAAGGAGAAGGAGAAGGGAGCGGCCAACATTGCCATACACAAGACTTCTTCTCCAAGCCTCTTCTCCAACATGGCTACATCGACCACTTCATCACGCTTGTTCGAGAGCCTCTCCGACGACGAGGATGACTTCACTCATTCTTGCTTCATGGCTAAGAATGAGAAGGTATCATCTAACTCTCCTACTTGTTCTAGCGATGAATGTAGTGATGATGATATGGATGAATTTGAGCTTAGCATAATTAGAAAATTTGGTAAGAAAGGTGGACCAAAAATATTAAAATTGCTTAGTAAGTTGGAGAGTCGGAATGAGAGTCTTGTTTTGCAAGGGGACTTGATCTCTCAAGAGAGAGAAAAGAACCTTGCATTAGAAGCCTCTCTTGCCGAGGAGAAGTTGAAGGTTGAGAAATTGACCGTGGAATTATCTTTAGCCAATGACTCTAACAAGAAGTTGGCTAAGGAGTGTTCCACGAGCAATGACTCAATTGCTAGCCTAAAGAATGAGGTTAGCTTGGTTCAAGAAAGCCTCACAAGCTTTCAAGATAAATATCAAACTCTTGAACTAAGCTACAACACTCTTTGGAATAGCACTTCTTCAACCTCTTCTAAGGATTTCGATGGCTGTACTGCTTCAACTAGTAATGGTTGCAAACGATGCTATAAAATTGATATAAATGCTTGTGCAACTAACCTTGTTGAGTTAGAGAAGAAAGACAAGGAGATTCATAGGTTGAACATGATCTTGAGGAATGGTTGCAAGTGTAAGGTGCAACAACCAAAAGATATCCTCAAGACCGCAAGACACCCATCCATCAAGGACGGAATTGGGTACAATAGGTATGGTGGTAAGGCCAATGGAAGAAAGATGGTCAATGGGGTACCTTTTGTTAACTTTAACAAAGGGGTTCCTCTCTTTGACCTAATGAACAAGGCCAACAAGATTGCCAATCCCATGGCTCCACTTGCTAATGGTAAGATCAACAAGGAAAAGCAAGTGGAGAGCCCCAAGCAACAAAAGCCCATATCAAGAAGCTATACATGTGATTACTTGTGTTGTTGGGGGGAGGATGGCAAGATAGTAGTCAAGTATGTTGGTGCCCTCAAGAAGAGGGAAATTATGACAAATGTTTGGGTGCCAAAAGCTTATGTGACTAACCCCCTAGGACCCAATCTCATTTGGGTACCTAAATCAAGAACATAAACTTGTGTTGTAGGAATATGCCTCCGATGGGTCAAGTTGGGTGTTGGATAGTGGATGCACCAACCATATGACCGGGGCAAAAGAGATGTTCACCTCCTTCCAACCAAGCCATGACTCATGCAACAACATTGTGTTTGGTGACAATGGAAAGGGTGAGGTGCTTGGTTTGGGTAAAATTGCTATCTCAACTGACAATTCCATATCTAATGTATTACTTGTGCATTCGTTGAGTTACAACTTGTTATCCGTTTCTCAACTTTGTGAAATGGGTTACGATTGTTTCTTTACGGATAAGGGTGTGACCGTCTCTAGAAGAAGGGATTCCTCTATTGCATTTAAAAGCGTGTTGAAAGGAAAACTTTATTTAGTTGACTTCTCAACTAGTAAGGTAGAACCTACAACATGTCTAATGGCAAAATCTAGCATGGGTTGGCTTTGGCATCGCCGACTAGCTCATGTTGGGATGAGGAACTTGGCCCAACTTCAAAGAGAAGGGCACATCCTTGGACTAACCAATGTTTCTTTTGAGAAAGATAGGATTTGCAGTGCGTGCCAAGCCGGAAAGCAAGTTGGAGCAAAGCATCCAATCAAGAACATCGTGTCAACCACAAGACCGTTGGAGCTATTGCATATGGACCTCATCGGACCCGTTGCTTACCAAAGCATCGGTGGTAACAAATACGGTTTCGTTATTGTTGATGACTATTCTCGCTTCACTTGGGTGTTCTTTTTAGCAGATAAAAGTGAAACACAAGGCATTTTCAAGAAGTTTGCTAGAAGAGCACAAAATGAGTTTGATATCAAGATCAAGAAAGTGAGAAGTGACAACGGGACCGAGTTTAGGAACACCAACATAGAAGAGTATCTTGATGATGAAGGAATCAAGCATGAGTTCTCCGTTCCATATACCCCACAACAAAATGGGGTTGTGGAAAGGAAGAATAGAACTCTTGTTGAAGCCGCAAGATCTATGTTGGATGAGTACAAGACTTCCCATGGCTTTTGGGCGGAGGCGATGAACACGGCGTGTCATGCAATCAACCGCCTCTACCTTCACAAGCTAAGAGGGAAGACGCCATATGAGCTTCTAACCGGTAACAAACCGAAGGTGCACTACTTTAGAGTCTTTGGCTGCAAGTGTTTCATACTTAACAAGAGGGCCAAAAGCTCAAAGTTTGCACCTAAGGTACACGAGGGCTTTCTACTTGGTTATGGTACTAACGAACATGGCTACCGTGTATTCAACAATGCCACCGGCACTATTGAGTTAACGGTAGACGTGACTTTTGATGAATCCGACGGCTCCCAAAAGGAGCAAGTCAATGATGAGCTTGCAGGTAATGACGTGCCTCCATCCGAAGCTATCAAGAGGCTTGCAATCGGTGATGTGAGGCCCGTTGAAGTACAAGATGATGAAGATGATCCATCACACACTCCACAAGATTCTTATGTCCATCATGTGCATCCAAATGCGCATGATGAAGCTTCCGCAACTCCGAATGGTGGTAGTGTGAGTGATGTTCAAGTGATACATCAAATTGATGATCAAACACAAGCTCAACATGAAGTCCGACAAGAAGATGGGGACATCAACACATATGATGAAGATGGACCCATCCAAAGGAGATCACTTGTGCCACATCCAAGAGTTCATCATACAGTTCAACGGGATCATCCCGTTGACAACATATTGGGGAGCATATGGCGTGGGGTAATGACACGCTCTCGTTTAGCAAGTTTTTGTGAACATTACTTGTTTGTCTCCTCTTTGGAACCTCTTAGGGTGGAAGAAGCACTTGATGATCCAGACTGGGTGATGGCTATGCAAGAAGAGCTGAACAACTTCACCAGGAATGAAGTCTGGTCCTCGGTGGAAAGACCCAAGCAAAATGTGATAGGAACCAAATGGGTCTTCCGCAACAAGCAAGACGAGCATGGCGTGGTAACAAGGAACAAAGCACGGTTGGTGGCTCAAGATTTCACTCAAATCGAAGGTTTGGATTTTGGGGAAACCTATGCACCTGTAGCTAGGCTTGAATCAATTCGCATATTACTTGCCTTTGCTACTCACCATGATTTCAAGCTATATCAAATGGACGTGAAAAGTGCATTCCTCAACGGCCCCCTCTCCGAGTTGGTTTATGTGGAGCAACCACCGGGTTTGAGGACCCAAAGTTTCCCAACCACGTCTACAAGCTCGACAAGGCGCTCTATGGGCTCAAACAAGCCCCTAGAGCTTGGTATGATTGTCTTAAGGACTTCCTACTCAAAAAGGGTTTTGAGATAGGGAAGGCCGATCCTACTCTATTTACTCGCAAAGTTGATGATGATATCTTTGTGTGCCAAATATATGTCGATGACATAATATTTGGTAGTACTAATGTTGCCTTTTGTGAGGAATTTAGTAGGATCATGACCAAAAGGTTCGAAATGTCCATGATGGGTGAGTTGAAGTACTTTCTTGGATTCCAAATCAAGCAACTCAAGGATGGCACGTTCATCAGTCAAACCAAGTATACAAAGGACATGCTAAAGAAGTTTGAGATGGACAAGGCCAAACCCATCAAGACCCCCATGCCAACCAATGGACATCTTGATCTAAATGTGGATGGTAAGTCAGTGGACCAAAAGGTATATCGCTCTATGATCGGTTCATTGCTTTACCTTTGTGCATCTAGGCCCGATATCATGCTTAGCGTGTGCATGTGTGCAAGGTTTCAAGCTAATCCGAAAGAATGTCATATTATGGCCGTTAAGAGAATATTTCGATACTTAGTGCACACTCCGAATCTTGGCTTGTGGTATCCCAAGGGCTCCACTTTCGATCTACTTGGCTATTCCGATTCGGACTATGCCGGTTGCAAGGTAGACCGAAAGAGCACTACCGGGACTTGCCAATTCATTGGGAGGTCTTTGGTGTCATGGAGTTCTAAGAAACAAAATAGTGTTGCCCTATCCACCGCCGAAGCCGAGTATGTGGCGGCCGGCGCATGCTGTGCTCAACTACTTTGGATGAAGCAAACACTAAAAGACTTCGGATGTGAGGAAAACAAAATTCCACTTTTGTGTGACAATGAGAGTGCTATCAAGCTAGCCAACAATCCCGTAAACCATTCTCGCACAAAACACATAGACATCCGACACCATTTCTTGAGAGACCATGAAGCCAAAGGAGATGTCGCAATACGCCATGTGAGAACCGAAAAGCAACTAGCCGATATCTTCACAAAGCCTTTAGATGAGTCAAGATTTTGTGCTTTGAGGAGTGAACTAAATATCATTGATTCTCGTAACGTAGCTTGATGTCTTGCACATATTTGTTTTCACCTAGAGACCTAGATAAATGCTTTGACAAAATATTTTGTGTGATTTCAAAGTCTATTTTGCATGCTTCACTTGTGTCCATAGTTATGTACTGCTTGTATGAAATCTGGACATGTTTGACGTATGTGTAGTATACCACACAAGGCTCTCTTGGAATCCCTCTCTGATCCCTCTGTTTTTGTACTGTCGGTGGTACCGCCATAGGGGCGGTAGTACCGACATCGGTAGTACTGACCCCTATGGGCGGTACCACCGACCGGGTTTGACCCGAGTATAAAAAGGGCACGGTGAATCCTTTCAACCCTAGTCAATCTTGTTTTGACCGCGCCGCCGCCAGCCCGTGCCTTCAGCCCGTGCAGCCGCCGCCGTCTTCTCCTCTTCCGATCTCCTTCCTCCTCCACCCAAATCCAATTCCCTCCGGTGGAAAGGTGCCTTGGAGTGTAGAGCTCGTCTCGGTGGTGTTCTTGAAGCCCAGAAGCTCTTCCTCCATTGGTTTTCGGCTTCTTCTTCAAGAGTAGCAAGGTACTAGGGTATTCTTGCCCGATCTCTAAAATGTACCTTGTTCTAGGTCGATTCCTTTGGTAGGATTGTTCTATCTAGTGTGTAGATGCTTCTAGGATGTATGGTTTGCAAGTTCATGGTGATTTGGTAGATTGGATTGAAGGAAACCGCACGCTGTTGTGTGGTCGGTAGTACCGCCCCCTGGGGTCGGTAGTACCGCCCGCGCGCAACGAGCCATTCTCCTCCCCGATTTCGATCGTCGTCTTTGCTACATCCGTTGAAGTAGTCTTTCCATCTCCTTTGTCTCACTTCAGTCAATGCTATCTTTTTCTAGATGAGCCGGAGGCCCTCTCATGCTCGGACCGCTAGTGATGATGATGATGAGGAGTATGCTGCCTTGGAGCAAGGTGATCTTGAGCAAGCGGCGCCGCAGCGACGCAATCCCGGGCGTCGTGCTCGGTCCGCCGGCGGGAGTATGGAGGAACTCCCTCGTCAGGTCTGTGGACGCTCGTCCGGGGGCCATGGAGGACGTCGCAGCGTGGATAGTGCCAGGGGTAGTGGAAGCGGCCATGCCCGTGGTGGGCATGCTGCTCCTCCGCCCCCTGTTGCTGGTCCGCCCGGGCGCATGCATAGCGTCATTGTGGGCGGAGTGGCTTCGCCGGCTGGTCCTGATCGTGAGGGTCGTTCCATCGATCCTCGCATTGGACCGCCTTCTCCTCTGACTTCAGGGTTGCTTCTTATCAACAGAGCTTTTCCTTTGCACCCCGAAGCCGGAGCCTTGATGACCGCCGTCTCCCCCGAACATCTTGGAAATCCAATAGATTACTCTGACAGGAAGCGGGGGAACTTGATGAGGAGGCAGCGTGAGGAGTTTCCATACCTCTTTATCAGAGATGATTCAGTTGATCGGAGGTTTTGGACGAGATTCCAGCAGGACTACTATGTGTCAGTCCTCTGGAAGGGTTTCTGTGCTAAGGGCCATCCCCCTCTCTTTGAGCACAAGCGGCTGGTTATCCGCTCCTTGACAGACAAGGACTCAGAGGAGATTCAGGCTTTAGTGCAGAGGCTAGAGGAGTGGAGGATCTTGGGGTTGGTCTCTGGTGAGCGCAGCTACAACCAGGAGATAATTTGTCAATTTTGGGCAACCCTTTTTATTGATCAGGAGGCGCAGGTGCTGCACTGGATGACCCAAGGGGTCCACTACCGGTGCAACTTTGTCACTTTTGCCCGGTTGTTGTGATTCGACCATGTGGACAGGGATGCCCCTCGCTTGTCAGAGATGTATGGTGGGGGCATGTACACCGAGCAGTTGCAGAACTCAGGTGTCTACATGGATGGTGCCGAGGCAACCTTCAAGGTCCCTGGCCTGAAGCCTGCCTACTATGTGCTCAACAACTTAATGCGCCTGACTCTGAATCCAAAGGTTGGAGACCAAGACAACCTGCGGGATGATGCTGCCAAGGTCCTTGTCCAGTTCACTTCTCCAGATGGTCGGTTCAGCATCTCACATTTTCTCTGGCAGAAGATATCAGATGTCTACAATGACCCTCACAAGCTCCTGCCCTATGCTCCATATCTTATGCACATCATTGAGCATGTTGTGGGAGCTACCTTTGAGTACGACCGGACGATCAAGGACTACAGTGTTCGGAAGTTTGTATCGATCGTCAAGGACAAGGGTGTTGTAGGCGACGAGGTACCAGCAGCAGCAGCAGCGCCTGGCGAGGCTCAGGGACCAGAGCAGGCTCGTGGAGAGGTTCCTCCTGCTACCGCTCCTCCTCCGCATCGTGAGAGGCGTAGGAGTGGCGGTCTTCGCTCCGCTCTCGGCAAGATCTTCGAGTGGATGTGCTACAGGGCCGATCACGACGAGCGGCATCAGCAGGAGGTGCGTCAGCATCTTGGTCTTCCTCCGCGCTCTTCGGTCCGAGCCCATCCAGATCCGTTTGCTGAGTATGATGCTCAAGCCCGGCGCGGCGATGATGATGATGATGATGCTGGTGGTGGTCACCAGCAGCAACCCCAGCAGCAGCCCCAGTATCCCGGAGGTGGTGAGGCTAGTTTTTACAGCTCCATGCTGTATCAGCCCCCTCAGTTCTATCCGCAGCCTCCACCTTAGTATCAGCCTCCTCCCTTCTACCCTGACTATGGTATGTGTCCGTCCTTTGCTGGCGGATCTACATCATACCAAGGTGGTGGTGGCGGCTCGTACATGGGCTTTGCTGGCCCCGACGCTGATCCAGCTGGGAGTGGTGGTCCTCGCGACTCTACTCCTCCGCCGGATTCTTCTGCTCCGTCGTCCTTCCCTGGTGGTGATGTTGGTGAGAGTGCCTACTCCTCTCTCTTCGGTGGTTCTTATCATGGTGGATCTTCCAGCGGCTATTACTAGCTCTTTGCTTATCTTGGCCTACCCGTTTTGGTACTTGATGCCAAAGGGGGAGTGTTAGGCTTATCTTGATGTAATAGCTAGCTTTGAGAGAGGGTAATCTTTAAGAACTAAGTGTGGTATGCTACTTTGTATTTGTGATGTGTTAATGAGGATGTAAAACTTTTATGCTTAATGTTATATTCCTGTATGGTTCATCCTCTATATTTATGCTCTTGTCGTGGTGATTGTTGTTTTCGATATGGCTATGTGATTTGAGTCCTTTTCTTTCTTTCATAGCCATTCGCTTTTCTTATTACATTGTTTCGTGGATCACCATGTCATATTGCTTATGCATCACAAATTGTTATATATGATGTTGTCACACACACTTAGGCATCCCACGGATTGCAAAATTTAGGGGGAGCTCTTGTTCTTGTGTATGCAACCTTGTTTTTAATCAAGGTTTGAAATTCATATCCAAAGCATACACTAAGGGGGAGCTTGAACTAAATTTTGGAATTCAAAAAAAACTTCAATTCTTTCTATCCTTATTGTAAGCCTAAGTTGGTTGTCATCAATTACCAAAAAGGGGGAGTTTGAAAGTGCATTCGCCCCCAATGTGGGTTTTGGCTAATTAATGACAATCAAATTAGGGACTAACTGGTTTATAAAAGCATGTATGCAGGTGTTAGTCCTAAGAAAGATTTGAAACGTTGAAATCTCGTGAGCAAAGCACGTTGGATACTTTTGGACATAAAGATGCCTAGCTCAAGTAGTAGTTTAAAATTTCAATTTTAAACTTGAGTTATAGGTAAGCCGGACTATGAAGAGGGTCACAAAGTAAGTTGGCTAGATGTGGAGAAAAGTGCTCAAATAGACTAACTATAGTTCGCTTGAGAGACACCGCACAATCACAAACACATAGAGGTTAAATTTGTGTGGTCGGTGGTACCGACCATGGGTGGTCGGTGGTACCGACCACAGCTTCTCTAGGCAGTACTCAAAACAACCTCTCTGTTGGCTCGAAAAATGACCTGGCGGTAGTACCGCCATAACCTCGGTACTACCGCCCGCGGTGGTACCGACCCTTGGCCGGTGGTAGGCTTGGTTTCTCAGACCTCTCTGGACACGCTCAAATTGACCTGGCGGTGGTACCGCCATCATGTCAGTGGTACCGCCCTCGGTAGTACCGCCCTCGCTCGGTGGTAAGTTAAGTTTTGCAGAGGTCTCTGGAAGTATCATTTTTGGCTTGGCGGTAGTACCGCCATAACCTCGGTACTACTGCCCGCGGTGATACCGACCCTTGGCCGGTGGTAACCAAGTCTACAGGTCTCTCTGTTCGCCCTGAAATTTGGCCTGGCGGTAGTACCGCCTTTACCTCGGTACTACCGCCCCCGGTGCTACCGACCCTAAGCCGGTAGTAGCCAAGTTTGCTGAGCTCTCTGGTCTGATGCGCTTTGACTTGGCGGTGGTACCGCCATCATGTCAGTACTACCGACCCTCGGTGGTACCGACCCTAGTCGGTAGTTTCCGAGGGACCAAGTCCCTAACTGCGGAGCTCTCTGTTCGTGGCCGTTTTGGCCTGGCGGTAGTACCGCCATAACCTCGGTACTACTGCCCGCGGTGGTACCGACCTGAGGTTGGTAGTTGTCCTTTTTGGTCAGATTTGGATCTATGCGACCGTTGTGAACTGGTCGGTAGTACCGACCATGGGTGGTCGGTACCACCGACCAGCCTCGGGACTGAGGGAGTATAAATGCTTCCTCTCTTCACTTTTCTCGGTCACCCACTCATTCCACACACTTATTGCTGACCTAACTCGAGACAAACTCTCTCCAAGCATTGACTCCTCCCCTCTCTCTCCCCCTTTGCTCCTAGATTCATTCCCTTGCGAGATTTGAGCTAGGGAAGTGAGATTAGAGAGTGGGAAGCTTCGATCTACGACTTGAGCACTTGGTTTCCATCTAGCCGGCTTGATTTGTGTCTTTTACTCTTGAGCTCTTTGAGCTCTAGCCGGTTAGGTGTTCTTCGTGGTAGCCCGTATTGATTCACTTCTGAGGGCTCCCCGAAGTTTTTGTATTACCCCTGAGATTTCTAGTGGAGAAACTCTCGTAGCCTTTGTGGTTGCTTGAGTGAGGCGAGGAGGTGAAATAGACTCCGACCTTTGTGGTCACCTCAACAACGAGGACGTAGGCACTCCTTAGTGGATTGGCCGAACCTCAGGATAAATCGCGTGTCCCGTGTGCTTGTTGTTGTCTCTACTTTCTATATTACACTTGTTGTTGTGTTCTTCGTGTTCTTCCTATCCCTATCCTCTTCTTAGGTTGGGAAGGCTCGATCTACATCAAGGGAAGCAACCAAGGCTCGGTGAGAGTGGATTTGCTATCTATCATACTTAGGGAAGTGGGGTAGATTATTGTATTACATTCACAGCTTACATTCTTTGGATTTGTAGTTCCTTTTAGGATCCTGGTTGTGCCGTTTGTTTGTGTCGGTAGTACCAGTGTTTTACACTCGGTAGTACCTGCCCAAACAAACCGGCCTCTCCGGTTGTTATCTAACTACATCTTCTAGTTTGTGAAGTTTCAGATTGTTAAAAAATCACCTATTCACCCCCCTATATGCTGATTTCATCCTTTCAACGGTAAATAATGATAGTTAATAGACGTCAACAAACTCCCCCAAGCTAAACTTTTGCTAGTCCCTTAGCAAACATCGGGTTCCGAGAGTAAATCTATAAACTGCTTTAATATACAAGCCATCAACTGAAAACTTTCTTGAAAAAAATTTGGAAGAATTTTCACATATTCCCCTTTTTTGAATCTTTTACCTTAGTTCAGAATAATTGAAAGTTAGAAGCAATCAAGTCAAGCACTATGTCTCAAATTTTCATTCCAACTTTACTCCGGAGTTTTGCAAGATTTTCATAATAAAAACTCAGAGAACCTCTGTATGACATTTTTCAAATTGCATATATACTTTTTAAGATCAAAAGCATACCTTACTAAGTCGAAGTTCGGAGCTTAGGGAGAGAAATGTCATACTCTTAGATCAAGTATTTGAAACTTTTTGAAATTGTCAACTCTTACTGGCATATTGTAATTAGAGGAACCATGGGCTATCATTCTTTTTCTTTTCATATTTTTGTCACACATTTTTCTTTTCTTTTCTTTTCTTTTTCTGAGGTAATCAGACACTTGTCCCTTTTTCTTTCCTCCTTATCATATTTTTGCATAGCTCATGCCTCTAACACAATACTACTTCTGAAGAGTGAATCTTTTATATTTATAGAAGCTTGATCTTTAGAGCATGATAAACCTCTCTACCATGGCTAAAAACTTAAAACAGAGTAAGCAGCCTCAAAGTATGAATCATTTGTTATCAGGCTTATGTCGTACAGGTTCTCATCATATGTTTGAGGTTTTCAAAATTAAAATTCCGGAGATTCATTGAAACTAAGAACAAGATAAACAACAACTTAAACCTTTTCGTTTCTAATTCTCAATTATCCAAACTTCGGTTAAGATTATAAGATTTTTCAATTGAAAATTTGAAAGGAATTATCTTGTAGTTGAGGCTTATGTAGAGCGGCTTTCTATATATAGATATATTCTACTTCAAGATTATTTTATTTGAAAACTAAACAAATACTAACTAAACACAATCAAAAAGTAAACAGAGGGATACAACATACTTACCTCGGGAATAGGGGGTTCTCCCCCAAGCTATTTTTATTCGTACGGTGGTGGCGGCTGAGGTGGATTGATTCCCATGTGTCCGAAGAGGTAGCAGGAATTCTCGTTCGTTCGGGCGCCTTGATGATGTATCTATTCAAGAGTGTGGCACATATCTTCTTGACCCGTCTCAAGATGAGTAAGACGAGTGTCGATGCCCTGAAAGCAGGGGTCTCTGTGGTACGGGAACTGGTGGTGTGGCTGGTATTCTGGGTAACCATGGGTGGCATGATAAGAGTATGGATGATGAGTGGCATCATGAATGCCTCTTCCAGAGAAAGACATTCGTCCTCCCTGGAAGTCATACATTGTATCCTCTTCGCGATGTGGTGGAGTGTAATTGTGAAAGTTTCCTTGTCCCCATGAATCTTGTGGTGTATGTGGCTCGTAGGCAGTAGTATCTTCCCAGGCTTGATGGTGTGATGAAGATGGTCCAGCTCGTTCGAATCCTTGATAGTGAGTGTAGGCTGGTCCGGCTGGTGTAGCGTCTTCTCCTTGATATCTCGGGGCAGCGTTTCTGGTGAATCTTGCGGAGGGGCTTCTTCCTACTCCCGCGCCAGGTCTCTGCAAGTTAAGCAAAAAGGTTTCCATGACATACAGACCAAGTGATCTATTTGGCAATTCATATTCATTCGTATATCCTTTATATTGCATATAGAGTTTGTTATTCCTCTTCTTTATGAGATGCGCTTGACTGAAGAAGTAGAAACCTATGACTGGACGTGGAGTGGAGATGTACATAATATTTCCATTCAAGTTTAGATTTCCAGCAAGACGAGTAACCCAAGAAGTGATAGATATGGGGCCTTGTAAAGTGCTCCTTAGTTCTAACAATACGACCTTCTTGCCTATGAAAGAGAGTGAAACCTAGCCACTTGTGCATCACCCTTAATGTGGGGTTGTGTATATCATTAGTGTAAGGGTGATGATCTGTTTTCTTGCCAGTAATGTCCTCCCAAAAGCTATTTTTGTCAAAGTTTCTTAAGGCTACATCTAAATCTACAGTGCAGGTTTCAGGAAAACCTAGATTTAGACTAAACTATTTCCATGTGAGAGTGAAAGGTTCATTGTACAGCCTAAAGTAGACATATGTGTCATCCGAAGAGAGAGTGCAAAGAAATTCTAGAGTGAGCAATCTACAACCCTCTTCGGAGAGCTCTCAAGTGTTCTCCCACCCAATATTATGAAAGACTAGATCGAACTCAGAGTCCATACCTATGTCTCGGAGAAATTGCGAATCAAAGGTAGGAGTATGGGTGTACTCTTTATCGCGGTAATGCCTGAACATGTCCTTCTCGTAGGCTGTCTGGAGCTTGATGTGCCTTTCATGAAGGAGATCACGTGGCTCGAACTGGCTTGTGGTAGAGGATCGAGGCAGGGATGAAGTATCCATGTCCGAGCCTCCTTGTGATGAGCCAGCTCGCGAACGGCTTCTTGTTGATCGGAAAGTGAGCGTGTTCTTCGCCTTTCTCAAGAAGTTGCTCATTTTTACTGCAAAAACAAGAGAACACACAAACAAAACTAGTGGAACAAGTGAGGGTTAGAGCAAATAAATGTTAGAGAGTTAGCGGTCCAAAAGTCAGTAGTCCAGGAGTCAGTCGATCAAGTTGACACTTTTATTTCAACTTCTCCTAGCTCATTTAACTAATTTGGGCAGCACTTCCCTTCTCTTATTGATTTCTCTTGCTTGCTCTCACTATCCCTTTTCTATGTGCTATTTGCTCAAAGCTTCCTCCGCTCTACTCTTATATCTTCTCTCACTCAGAAACTACCCAAATGAAGTGTTAAGAGAACTCGAAATTGGAATTCCGAATTTCAAAGTGAGGCTAGTGTTTCTGGAGAGTGGAGTGTGTGAAGAGTGTGAAGAATGCTTGCCATTTTATAGGGGAGAAGGGGATGGCCGGTCGGTCTAGTGGTGGGACTGACCGGTCCCCCATGGGGCCCACTTTCTTCCATCTTGCTCCCTCACCTACCTTGCTCAAGTTCCCACTCTTTGGAGTATATGCCGTCGGTTGCATGTGGCGGTAGGTGAGATGAGTGATTGTGAGTGCATGTGATAATGTGAAATGATATGATGTGGGTCCCAGGTGTCTGTGGGTCCGTATGTCTCCCGTATTTGTACAATGCAAGTATAAAAGAAAGTTGCTTTTATGAAACTATAGAAAATGAGGATCCTAATGATGAAATTCTCATATGTTTTTATTGTCGTAGTAAATAATACTTATGGGATTCGTAAATATTAATTACATGGGGCCAATTTCATGATGCAATAATGATGCTAATAATAATTTTTTTATACATGAGAAAATAAATATAAAATGCAAAAGTAAATGCTGATAACTACCGAGTTACCTCCGGTGAAGGTTCGGGGTTTAAAGTCCACCGAATTGGACTCTTCAGTCTTCTCTATTCTTCTTGATGGGTCTCCACTACCGGAGACAACAGTTTCGTTTCTTGAGCTTTATGGTCTACTAGAGTTGAGCATTGTTCGGGCCATGGTTTGAATGAGAACTTTTCTTCCTTTCCATTTATGGTGAATTTGATTTCTCCAGCTCTGACATCAATATGGGCCTTCGCGGTGCTCAAAAATGGTCTTCCGAGAATGAGTGATACTTTTGAATCTGGGTGCATTTCTAGTACCACGAAGTCTACTCATACGAAGAACTCTCTAATCTTGACTGGGATGTTCTCAGCAATTCCTATTGGGTATTTGAGTGATTGATCAGCTAGCTGAAGACACATTGGTGTTGACACAAGTGTTGAATGGTTGAGCTTATAGTAGATTGATGCGGGCATCACACTAACACTGGCTCCAAGATCACATAGTGCGTTGCTAAACCATTGATTTCCAATTGAGCATTCAATAGTGGGGCATCCTGGGTCCTAATTCTTTTCTGGTATTTGATTGAGGATAGCCGCACTACATTCTTCTGTCAGTTCGATTACTTCAGTAGTTGGCAGTGGTCGTTTGTTGTTAAGTATATCCCTCACATACTTGGCATAGGTAGGTACATGTAATGCATCCAGCAGAGAAATATTGATATATAGTTTCTCAATTACTTCAACAAACTTACTGAACTACGCATCTAGCTTGGTGCTTCGATTTCTGCGTGGGAATGGTAGAACGTTGGTGTCTTGAAAATCTATCGGTATTTCTTCATTTTGTACTTGAGTTTCTTGAACTTCATCATCTCTTTCTTCTGCCCTTGGGGATGTTACTGGTGTTGTCTGTCTTCTTTGTGCTCCTTCTGGGTATGGCGGATCTCGAGTGGTCCTCCCACGTCTAGTGGTGATCCCCTTAATCTGCTCATGGTTAGTGGTAATAGGCAAAACAGCAGCCAATTGTGATATTTGGGTTTCTATTCTTTTATTATAATTGAGTTGATTCTTAATGGCAAAAGAAAATTCATCCATCTTAGCATTTATATTTTCAAGAGTCTTATCATTTAAAGCAAGTCTTTTAGTAATGCTGTCATTTATTCTGGCTTGTTCTAAAATTAGATCTCTTAAAGTAGGTTGCTTAAAATTGGAAGAACTGAAATTACTGGTGTACTTATCTGGTTTGGAAGGTTGTTGTTGACGCAATCCTTGCTTGTGTAGAGTGGTAGAGGTGTTGATGATGTTAGCTTCTTCTTGATCTTCGGGAAATTCTATTCCCAAATACTCTCCACTTCTAGTTTGAGCATCAAATGCGTCTTGAATAGCTTGACGTTCTTCCTTGTAGTTGGCTCTCTGAATGAGTCGATCCATAAGTACATCCATCTTAGTTGACAGTGCACACACTTCTTCTGGAACTTCTTCAATTTAGTGACAGCGTTGAGTAGTAACTTGTTTCTAGCTTTGATTCTCAGCTATCTTATCCATTAGACATTCTGCTTTTCTAATAGTGAGTGACATAAATGATCCTTCAGCAATGGCATCAAGTTGCTCTCGTGTTCTTGGTAATAATCCATGATAAAACAGTTGCATGAGCAATTCATTCCTTATTCCATGATGTGGGCATCTTAAGATTTGTTCCTGAAAACGCTCCCAAGTTTCTGGAATGGTTTCTCCTTTTTGTTGCTGAAAGTTGTATATCTTTCCTCTTAAGATATTGACTTTGCTAATTGGGAAAAATCTTGATAGAAAGGTCTCTGAACACTTCTCCCATGTCTTAATGTTGTCCATGTTTGTATAGAACCACTGCTTCGCTTTTCCTTTCAGTGAGAAGGGAAAAAGACGAAGAAGTATAATGTCCTGGGGAACGTCCTTGATGAAGATGGTGCTTGCAATCTCCAAGAAATCTTGTAGATGGGCAGTCGCATCTTCTTCTTCCTTTCCACCAAATGTAGTAATTTGCACCATGTTGATAAGACATGGCTTGAGCTCGAACTCAAGGTTGTTCGTCTGGAGTGTAGGTCCTGTGCGAATGTTCCTGACACTTGGAGTAGAGAACTCCAGCAGAGTCTTGTTGGCCATGGCTTAACTACTGATGTAGATCTTCCACACGATCGAGTTGATTTCTGATTTGTAAGTGATGGATTACAACTGAACCTTTGTTACCCTGTATATGATATAAACAAAGAAAGACAAGGGTAAGCCTGCCAAGACAGAGGTACAAGTGAATGAATGAATAATCTCCTTTGTTAAATTCCTAATAAGTTTTGTTTCCACTGATTTACAAGTTTTCATTTGGTTCCCGGTGGCTTCCGTTGCTTAGATCCCCGGCAATGGCGCCAGAAATGCTTGTTGGTATTTCTTAACGTCGCTACCAAGAATAGAGTTTTAATCTATCCTCGGCAACGGCGCCAGAAATGCTTCTTGACACTTCTTAATGCAATTGCCTATAATAAACTTTAATGAACTGATTCTAGCAAAAGCCCTCAGAAATGTACAGGACACTCCTAGCATCACTTAAAGTCAAGTTGTCATCCCCAACATGATACTAGAAATGTAATTCATATGTGACACTAGCTCAAAAGATATAAACAAATATTTATCCGCAAGCGCACAGATAAATATACCTGTTGTAGCAGCATTCCACCCAGGGTATCTAGGTATCGTTATTTATATTCTACCAAAGATAACAGCGAAGCAGGGAACCAATAGATAAATATGATTCAAAGGTAATGGAGATTACTATTCATTCATTCACTACTCACATGTCTAAATAGGGGTAAGACAAGGTAAAGATAAATAATAATGATAGTGATAATAACGGGAATTCTAGAGATAGAGCGAACTACATGGATCAAGCAGAGAGTCAGGAGATTAATTAAGAGATTCGAATCCTAAGTTACTTCACATTTACTAAGCCTAGTGATTACTCTAGTTAATATACAATCATTTATAGCTAATTAATCTATCATCCATGATCAAGGGACATTACTAAATTAGAATCAAGAACAAAGTAATGAATTCTAACTTGCAACCGCGTCCTACTAAGATCTATACTCGGAGGGAGGACTACAAAAGACTCAACAGGACTGTCACTCCTGCGATCTACCTCTCGATCCGGAGCATAGGATGTATTCGCAGGTAAACTTAGTCTAAACACCATGTTTACACCAGTTTGACCACTTAACTCTATCCGGAATAAAGCTAAGTACTTTACGAACATGATCATAAACTCTATCATAATCAGATCTATATTAAATATATAACTAGAATAAACTCCAAAACTGAATAAACTGAAATATATTAAAATAGCATAAAGTTGAATAAATACAAATTACCGAGTCTTTGACAATGATCCGGAGACTCAGACGAAGCTTCTAGCCGGATATGCCGACGAAGTCGCCTGCCTCTACTTGAACCTAGCTAGACTAAACTCTAATCTTGATGTAGAGCTCTAACTCTCTCTCTAGAAACCCTAATTTTCTGTCTTCTGTCTTCTTGATCTCCTTTATCAATCATGGAGGGGGGGGGTCAGGGGTCTGGTTATATAGCCCTGAGCGAGGAATCGTGATCGTTGGATCAAACCGACGTAAGGTACGGTCGAGATGCATCCTAGAGGTCGGTGGAGGAAGGTTCCGGAAGGAGGAGGCGTGGGGGCTGTGGCCATGACCGACCGGTGGGCCCTATGGGACCGGTCGGTCCCACAGGTCAGCCTCCTGTGGTGCCCCGCCTCGTGGTGTCTTGTGGTGTCTTCTGGAGTCTTCTAGAAATTTCCTGACTTGGCGGTGGAGTAATTTGCGTCAGGTTCCTTCTTGGGGAAGCAATATAGTTGGTTTTCCTGTTTAATCCCTAGAAAATGTAGAATCACCAAAACTCGTGGAATTTGTTAGTTTAAACCTCCTATTTCTAAGTTGGCAATCATTTTTGGCATTTATTAAAGTATTGTTGACGGTAAATAATGATTGTTAATAGACGTCAACAGTAGCCATGTGTGCCCAAGAGGAAAGAATCAAGGGTGCAATTGGTGGTGCAGTCAACTATGTAAAGGATAACAAGAAAGGCAATGGCAACCCTAGCAATGCAAAGGCTCAGGGAAAAAGGCCAATGCAACAGTATAGACCTCAACAACAGCAACAGCCACAACCACCTCAAAGGAGGGTGATGGATCCTAATCAGTGCCTCGAGTGCTTGAAGCCGGGACACCACAAGAAATATTGTCCAGTCTTTTTAAAGAAGATCTTGGCAAGCAATAGTGAGAATGTTATTACATTTGTAAATGAATCGTTATATGTTCAATATGATAAATCTACTTGGTGGATTGACTCTGGTGCAACTGTTCATGTTGCAAATTGTTTACAGAGATTCAGTTCGACAAGGACTATGCAAAGAAGCGAAAGATGGGTTAGAGTCGCCAATGGAGTTCGAGCTGTTGTTGAAGCTGTTGGCGATCTTCCTCTACAGCTGAATAATGGATTCATTTTGATTCTTAGAGATGTTTTATTTGTACCTTCATTGCATAGAAACTTGATCAGTGTTTCACGTTTAGATAAACATGGTTATGGTTGCCATTTTGGAGATGGCAAGTGCGAAATACTATTTAATAATGAATGTGTTGGTCTTGCCTTCGCACAAGAAGATCTTTATTTGTTATCTCTTTGTGATAATGTGAATGTTGTCAGCAATGAGAATTTGATTGAGATTGTATCCTCGTCGAACAATCCGAACAGAAAGCGAAAGCGAACTCAAAATGCGTCGTCGAAATTATGGCACTGTCGTTTAAGCCATATTTCGAGGGGGGAATAGAAAGATTAGTAAAGAATGGGATTCTTCCTCCATTAGAGTTCACAGATTTTGAGCAGTGCATCGACTGCATTAAAGGCAAATATGTAAAGCAAATAAAAAAAGATGCCAAAAGAAGTGCGAGAATCTTAGAGATAGTCCACACTGATGTTTGTGGACCATTCCCTGTTAAAAGTGTGGATGGTTATGACTCGTTTATAACATTCACAAATGATTATTCTCGCTATGGCTATATTTATCCAATTAAAGAGAGATCGGAAGCATTGGATAAATTTAAGATCTTTAAGCTCAAAGTTGAAAATCAGCACAACTTAAAGATTAAAATAGTACATTCCGATCGCGGTGGAGAGTATTATGGGCGACTGTGGGGATATTACCTCCGTATACCCCCATGTACCTACTTGGGCCCTTCGTCCAGGACAGCCCAGCTCGTGAGGCCTTGCAGCACACGACCAGCTCGTCGTGCTCGTCAAGGACTCTCCAGAAGCCTTGCCCGCCAAGGAAGATCCTAGAGTTAGATCCGGATTCCTTGCCTTAAGGAACCGTTTGTAATCTGTTAGGACTCGACAACTGTAACCCTGCTCCCCGGCTATATAAGGCGAGCAGGGACCCCCTCTCATCTGAGGTCCATCAGACCCGAGATCAACTCAGATCCTATCTGATCGCTCAATTAGCAATACAAACGAGCCACCAGAACACAGGACGTAGGGTATTACGGTGACTTGCCGGCCCGAACCTGTCTAAATCGCCGTCTCTTGTCCCTGTGTTCACGCTTTGCAGACGTCTCGCACGCCTCCGCCGCTCAATCTACTACCTTGGGCATACCCCTCGGTAGACTATCGACCATATTTCGTCGACAATTGGCGCGTCAGGTAGGGGGTGTGTGCTACGACACCATGATCTGCCAAGCGGTTACTTTCCCTCGCTCCATGGTTCTTCCGGAAGCTGGCACCACTTTTCAGATCGGATCTATGATCTGGACCATGGGCGACGCCGTCTTCGCTCTGGAGATCGTGGAACTCGCGCAGCTTCCTGCGTCGGACGCCTCGCTGTCCACCCAGCGCGTCATCGCGCCGGCGCCATCCGCGCCAAGATCCATCCGCCGTGACGACCTAATCGAAGCCATCGATCGGGCCAACCAAGGAATCGTGGAATGCATCGACGCCATCGAGGTAACTCGCTTGCAACTCTTCGGCCGCCCTAGTCTCCAACAATTTTCAGGTACACCATCGGGAGCCTCCAATGCTCAACCCGCCCGCCGCCCAAGATCGGATCTACATCTGGCTCGTCGCCGCCGTCGTTCGTCATTGACCAGGCGCCTCCGTCGCCGCCATCGCTCGTCATCGACCAGGATCGTCGCCGCCTTCACTCATCGTCGTCCAGGCTCATCGTCGCCTACTTTGTCGCCTTCGTCGCTGTCGTCGCTCGTCGTCGACCAGGATCGTCGCCGCCTTTGTCGTCATTTTTGCCTTCGTCACTGCCGTCGCCCGTCGTCGACCAGGATCATCGTCGCCTTCTCCCATCGTTGTCATCGCTCGTCATCTACCAGGATCGTCGCCGCCTTTGTCGTCGCCTTCGCCCGTCGCTGCCGTCGCTCGTCAACAACCAGGATCATCGCCGCCTTCATCACCGCCGTGGCTCGTCATCGACCAGGATCATCGCCGCCTTCATCACCGTCGTGGCTCGTCATCGACCAGGATCGTCGCCGCCTTCGTCGCCACCTTCGCATGTCGCTGTCGTCGCTTGTCAACGACCAGGATCGTCGCCGCCTTCGTCCGTCGCCGCCGTCGCTCGTCGTCAACCGGGCTCGTCGCCGCCTTCTCCCGTCACCGTCGTCGCTCGTCGCCAACCAGGCTCGTTGCTGCCCTCGCTCGTCATCAACCGGGCTCATTGCCGTCTTCGCCAAATGACTCGCCGACCACTCCAGACGTTCGCCGACCTCTCCAAACAGCCTAGCTGACGCTAAAGGAGTTTCAGAGCCAGGGTTACTGTCACCGCCGAACGCGTGCATGAGCGCCTGCCCTCTGCGCTATGGCGGCCAGTAGTCCTCCCAAGTGATGTCCTGACCTCTCTACGCGTGCATGAGCGCCTGCCCTCTGCGCTACGAAGGGAAGGCTAAGCTTGGGCTGAGACCTCCAGAGGCTATACGTCCAGTGCCTGTATACGCGCCGTTACGCGCTCGTTCTCCATGCGGTCTCCAAGCAGCCTGACTGACGCCGACGAAAACTCAGAGCTGGGGCTGTTGTCACCATCGGACGCGTGCATGAGCGCCCACCCTCTGTGCTACGGTGGCCAACAGCTCTCCCAAGGGACGTCCTGACCTCTCTACGCGTGCATGAGCGTCCGCCCTCTGCGCTACAAAGGAAAGGCTAACTTGGGCTGAGAATTCCGAAGCTATATGCTCAGTACCTCGCATCTGCGCCACCCACGCACTCGACGAACGGTCTCCATTCGCCCAGGTCACGCCACGATCGAGCCTCTCGGAAAAGACCTTGTCTGTGGTACCTCCCTACGCGTGCATGAGCGTCTTCCCTCCGCGCTATGGGATGCCAGCAGCGGTTCCTTGGGCAACGCCTTTGACTCCTATGCGCAAACGAGCTCCGCGCTCTACGCTACGGATCCTAGGACAACCCAAGGCCGAACTGTTCATCGCTACGGCTCACGGCTATTGGGTCTGCGAAATTCGGGGAATATGCAAAACACGCCGACTCGCTACAAGTTTTGCCTCTATTCGCCCAAGAGTCTATTTACAGACTATTCTCATATGCAACGTTCTACTGCTGCCCTGCGACAAGAAGATCTACATCGGCGACCAGGGCCTCCGCGGCCAGCTCCGTCTCCAGACGCTCCATGTCAACTCCAGGCTCGGGGACTTCGTCAAACTGCAGTCATCCTTCGCCACTGGTTTTCTCCATATTTTATTTGTACATCATCATGTACTACTGGTGTCCATGTTTATTTTCAGAGACTTCGCCTTCGCTCCTCGCTGAAGCTCGAGGACTTCGCCGTCCCTCGTCGTCGACCAGGCTCGTCGCTGCCATCACTCGTCGCCGCCGTCGCTCGTCGCCGACCCGACTCGTAGCCGCCATCGCTCGTCGTCGACCAGGCTCATCGCCGCCTTCGCCCGTTGCCGCCGTCACTCGTCGTCGACCAGGCTCATCGCCGCCTTCGCCCGTCGCGGTGGAGAGTATTATGGGCGACTGTGGGGATATTACCTCCGTATACCCCCCATGGACCTACTTGGGCCCTTCGTCAAGGACAACCCAGCTCGCGAGGCCTTGCAGCACATGACCAGCTCGTCGTGCTCGTCAAGGACTCTCCAGAAGCCTTGCCCGCCAAGGAAGATCCTAGAGTTAGATCCAGATTCCTTGCCTTAAGGAACCGTTTGCAATCTGTTAGGACTCGACAACTGTAATCCTGCTCCCCGGCTATATAAGGCGAGCAGGGACCCCCTCTCATCTGAGGTCCATCAGACCCGAGATCAACTCAGATCCTATCTGATCGCTCAATCAGCAATACAAACCAGCCACCAGAACACAGGACGTAGGGTATTACGGTGACTTGCCGGCCCGAACCTGTCTAAATCGTCGTCTCTCGTCCCTGTGTTCACGCTTTGCAGACGTCTCACACACCTCCGCCGCTCAATCTACTACCTTGGGCATACCCCTCGGTAGACTATCGACCATATTTTGTCGACAGCGACATACCCCATATGGCCAAATTCCTGGACCTTTTGCAAAGTTCTTGCAGGAAAATGACATAGTTGCTCTGTACTCCACACCGAGGAGCCTCAGCAAAATGGAGTGGCCGAAAGGCGCAACCGTACCCTGATGGATATGGTGCGCAACATGATGAGGTACTCATCTCTGCCACTAAGTCTGTGGATAGAGCCGTTAAAAACCGCTATTCACATTCTAAACAGAGTCCCAAGTAAGTCGGTGCCTAAAACACCGTATGAATTGTGGACGGGAAGAGTACCCTCACTGAATTATTTTCGTGTGGGGGGTGTCCCGCTGAGGCCAAAGTGTTTAACCCGAACATTGGGAAGTTGGATCCCAAAATAGTGAGTTGCCATTTCATTGGTTATCCTAAAAAGTCTAAAGGTTATTGTTTCTACTGTTCAAACAGATATACAAAGTTCATAGAAACGAGACACGCTGTGTTCTTAGAAGATGAATTGATCAGTGGGAGTAAGGCAGTGCGAAAGATTGATCTTGAAGAGAAGCGGGTATATGTACCCACTCCGATGATTCAGGAATCATTCTTCTCACTACCTGTTCCCAATGTCCCTATGGTGCAAGACACTGCAGTGACAGAACCTGTCGTTGACCTCCCTGTGGCAACACCTAGTGAACATGTGGTACCCATTTTACAGGAACTCATTGAAACTAGTGTTGCGCATGAGGAAAAACAACAACAAGTTCCGATTGAACAGGAGCCATCTGATGACGGACCGAGGAGGTCCCAAAGCGCTAGAAGATCTGCTATTCCAACAGATTATGAACTGTACAATACTGAAGAGTTTCAAATGGAGGATGATCCCACCTCATTTGAACAAGCCATGAGAAGCGAACACTCATCCAAGTGGCTTGAGGCCATGGAAGATGAGATAAAGTCAATGAGTACCAACGGTGTTTGGGACTTGGAGATAATTCCTAAAGGGGCCAAAATAGTAGGCTGCAAATGGGTCTACAAGACGAAATATGACTCCCAAGGGAATGTAGAAAGGTTCAAAGCACGACTTGTGGCAAAAGGCTTTACACAAAGGGAAGGGATTGGTTACAATGAGATATTTTCTCCAGCCTCATGTAAAGATTCCTTCAGAATCATAATGGCTCTAGTAGCACATTATGATTTAGAGTTGCATCAGATGGATGTGAAAACGGCTTTCCTCAACGGTGAATTGGAGGAAAACGTTTACATGGGACAACCGAAAGGTTTTATCGTGAAAGGAAAAGAACAGATGGGATGTCGCTTGAAGAAATCCATTTATGGATTGAAACAAGCATCCAGACAGTGGTATTTAAAGTTTGAAGGCACAATAAAGAAGTTTGGGTTTATGGAAAATGTTGAGGACAACTGTGTGTACTCCAAGTTCAAGAATGGAAAATTTATTTTTCTGATCTTGTATGTGGATGATATCTTACTCGCGAGTAGTGATATCAGTCTACTAAGGGAGACAAAAGATTTCTTGTCCTCAAAATTTGATATGAAAGATCTCGGTGAAGCATCATTCGTTCTAGGCATTGAGGTTCACCGAGATAGAAGAAAGGGAGTTATAGGATTATCGCAAAAGGCATACTTAGAAAAGGTTCTGAAAAGATATAGTATGCATGCGTGTAAGCCTTCACCTGCACCAATAGTCAAGGGTGATAGATATGGGGAATTTCAGTGCCCTAGGAACCAATATGAAATTGATCAAATGAAAGCGGTTCCATATGCTTCAGCTGTCGGAAGCTTACAGTATGGACAGGTGTGCACACGCCCTGACTTGGCAATTGTTACCGGGCTACTTGGCAGATTTCAATGTAATCCAGGATTAGAACACTGAAAATTGGTAAAGAAAGTCTTGCGTTATCTACAAGACACAAAAGGCCTCATGTTAACGTATAGAAAATCAGATTCCTTGCACATAGTGGGGTACTCGGATTCTGATTATGCGGGAGATGAAAGAAAGTCCACATCAGGGTATGTGTTCACTCTCGCTGGGGGAGCAATATCGTGGAAAAGCTCCAAACAAACCGTCACTACATCATCCACAATGTATGTCGAGTTTGTAGCCTGTTTTGAGGCAACTGGGCAGGTGAATTGGCTGAAGAAATTCATACCCGGTTTGAAAGTTGTTGACGACATCTATAGGCCACTGAAGTTGTACTACGATAATAATCCGGCAGTACAATATGCTCACAACAATAGGTCAAGTGGTGCTGTCAAACACATTGACATAAAGTATTATGTTGTGAAAGATAAAGTTCAGGATCAATCTATAAGTCTCGAGCATATCAGTACGAGTAAGATGCTCGCAGATCCGCTGACGAAAGGCTTACCACCCACTGTGTTCAAGGAACACGTTGCCGGCACGGGGTTAATGGAAAGCCTATGATTCCTGGACTAAAGGGCCCAAAAGTAAAAGTGTCTATTTCAAAACAGAGATGAACATTATGGATGTTAAGTCTATCGGCAAAAGACCGTGACGATGAGGCATGCCTCTTGCGCAAATCTGTGATGGAATGAGAAAAGTAAAGTAAAAGAAACTGGTTAGATCAAGGGGGAGATTGTTAGGATGATCTCTCTTCCTAATGGTCCAACGGCCATTAGGCCTTGACCTCGCGCCCTGATCGGGGGCGCCCAACCCATTTAATGGCTGGTGGGCCCCTGTCGCACTACGCATATAAAAAGAGGGTGGGGGTCGGCGGCTCTCAGTACGAGGTTCACCGTGAACCGACTTCCCCACCGAGAAACCCTAACCCGATCTAGTGAGGGGTGCAGCCAGCGACAGGAAGCTCCGCCGCCGCCGTTCCTCGTCGCTGCACTGGACTACGTCTGGCTTCGTCACCACCGCCGGACTCCTACACCACCGTCTCCCTCTCGCGTCGCCGACGACCCCAGGACCCCGAAGGCCATGGCGGGCGACGACTCCACCTCCTCTATTACGTCGACGGGCTCTAACAACCTCAGTAATGGACTCTGGACGTTCTCCTCCTCCTCGGATCTAGATCCTAGCAGTTCATAGGTTTTGTTTATGCACTGTTACGGTTTATGCCTGGCTAGATCTAATTCTAGATGATCCCGTGTCTATCAGAAAGCACACGTGTACCCGTATGTATGCTTTGAACAAATACACTTGACTTGTTTGTCATGTTTGGGATTTTGGCATAATCCAAGACTCGATCTGCCTCCTCTCAAAATTAGAGGATGCGATTTTTCTTACCTAATGTACCATTGTACGGTGTACCATGTCGGTGATAAAACTTAGCTTGTATCAAGTTGTTTTTGTCATTTAGACTAACTGCACTCTTTGTACTCTAAATTTATCATCTAAAAGGAATATTCCGTCCTGGTCATTAAAATTCTCTCCTCTATATCTCATTCTCCTGCACTCATTCATCCTCTATATTATTCTCTATCCACAATGGGGCTTACATGTATCTAAATTTTTTTATCAAAATATATTCATGTGAGATCTTGTTTTGAAGAATTTATTTAAACAAATTTAATGGTATAATCGGAATTTAATTTGATGTTTTGGTTGGTAAGTTATAATATTTTTTAGCCAGTTGGAACGGTGGGGCCCACTACTTCTATACTTTATTCTCTCAGCTCTCCGTTACACGTGCGCTCTGGCGCGAGCGCAGGCGGCACAACGGACGTACGGGCCTAACGCCTGGAATAGCGGACGAAAGCATGCAACGCTATTTTACCGTAGCTGTAAAGGAAAGCGATGCAGCCATTTTTTACGCTAAATATTACTGCAGGAACATTTACAGAAGCCCGGTGCGGACAGTCTTATAAATTTCTAGAAGATTATGCATAATCCTATCACGAACGAGTGCGGGTCCTTTTGGTCAACGTACATTAGCGTCATGTCATAGTGTAGCATCCAATATCATCTGATCTCGAATCGATAATAGATAACATATATAATAGTTGTTTGGTTCATAGAATGGTAATGGAAATAGAAATGAAATCAAATCACGCTGCACCTGTTACCCTAACGTGGATAGTGTTTTGTTTGCTGTAACCTAAGGGTCTGTTTGGTTAGGCCTCCTAAAGTTTAGTGTATACTCCCTCCGTCCTTGAATAAATAGATTCCTAGAGTTGTCCTAAGTCAAATTTTTTAAACTTTGACCAAATTTTTAGAATAATACGTCAAGACTTATGACATCAAATTAGTATCATTAGATACATCATAGAATATGTTTTCATAATATGTTCATTTTATATCATAGATACTTTTATTTTTTTCTATAAACTTAGTCAAACTTTAAAAAGTTTGACCGGCACGGATTATAGGAATCGATTTATTCAGGGACGGAGGAAGTACTAAAGTTTAGTGCTCCCTAAAGTTTAATGATCATATTTGGTTATATAAAAGCATAGTCCTTTTTAGTGGAGGTGTTTGATATTTTAGCCACTAAAATTGACTAAAGTTTAGTGACTAAAGTTTAGTGGGGTAGAACCAAACACCCTCATAGTGACTAAAGATAACTAAAATTTAGTCACTTTTAGCTAGCTCTTCGTACCCCTAAATTTTAGTGCTCCCTAAACTTTTGACATGTTTGGCGGATCCTTCACCTGGTCAAACGGCCAGCCTGAACAACCTATTGTACAACTCACACCGTTACTCTCCCAAACACCTACTGTTAACACCAGATTTTCGCACGCATGAGGAGATGACAAGTGGGCCCAGCCAACAGAGAGGAAAGGATTCGGCAAGTAATCAGGCGGCTGTTTGGTCCTCAGAGTTTTCGGTGAATACCTATGCGGTCGGCTATTTTGCAAAGTGGTAGCCCCATTCGGAAGATGGATATGGCAAGTAAAGCCAGCTTGCACGAGAAGACACGTGACAATGAAGGACGCCGAAGAGGTTAAGAATAGAATTTGTACCTTTCCATATTTTTTATGAAAATTGTAATCGTCTAGGACTCGTGTTTCGTCCAGGGTATAAATATAAGCCCTCGACCATTGTAAAATTGTTCACAACCATATCAATACAAATCGGCCCCCGTGCCACCTTCGAGTCCCTAGTCGTGTCATCGAGTTCTTCGAGAGGAATCATCGATCCGTCGACCTCCGTAAGTACCGGCAACCTTGCTATCATGTCTAGTATCATGCGGTGGATTTAGATATGATGCAAGTAGTCTCGTATGTTAAGCTTAGTATCGTGCGGCGGATTTAAGCTTATGACGGGAAGTTTTTGCTTATGCCTTGTATCGTGCGGCGGATTAAGTCATGAGTAAAAATAGTTATCGGCTCTATTAGATTTGGCAGATCTAATAGATTCATTAAGTTATCATGTGTTATATGTTTTATCTATTTAATTCTTGTAACACCCTTTTACCCAATCTAGATTGATCTTTGTTCGGCCTTGTCGCACGAGTTTGCTTGTGCTCTCTTTTAATCATAAGATCATGATGGCCGAATCAACTTTCGATCTAGATTGTCACGTGTTGTGGGTTCATGCATGTCAGTCATGGTTAGGCTTTGATGAAACTAGGTATCGTGCGGCAGATGCATGTTTTAAATTAGTTTAATCATGCTTGCTTGTTTGTTCCTTCTTCGTGGACCCCAATTCGACTGGTTTCCCGATTTTGGTTAAGCTTACACGAGTAATGAGCCTTTATAGATCTGTTCAAATATATGCATGCTTTTAGCTTGTTATGATTAGATTGTATCATGCGGTGGATTAATCTAATTATAAGAAGTGGTGTAGACTTATAGCAAGTGGTATCATGCGGTGGATTAGCTTTGCTTGAGTTTATACCTGACCGGTTTATGAAGACTAAACGTGCGGCAGATTAGTTGGATTAGTCTATGCATGTGTTGTTTGAATAGATCTATATTTGCAAGTTACCTGTTTATAATATCTTTAATTTGTTCAAATATATCTTTCTTTACATATGCATTCGGCGGTTAATATGCTCTATATACTCTGTTCTCATACTAACTGAATGACTTTGTAAACTTGTTCTGACAAACAGCTTCTATAGTTGTATGCCGTCGTGATTGGCTTTCAAAGCCGTACATATGGAACTGTCTGGTTTTATGCGGCATGTTCCAAAGGTATTCTCATAGTTTTTTCTTCCTTGTTGGTTTTCAGATCAAACTGACTGGCACGTCTCCGGGTTTAGCACATCCCGGGCACCCGATTGAAGCTAGCTTTTCGGCTTGCTGTGTGCTTGGCGTGAGGTGTCACGTTTTGCGTCAACACACTTTTTGGCACGCCCAGTGGGACAAATTCGTTTCAAGATGCCTGAGATCAGCGATGATCAAATTCTGGATGTGATCATGGATGACTTGCCGCCAGAGTTGAAAAGTTTAGTACAGCAGGCCTGTGATGAATTCCAGCGCAAATGCTTGGCGTCTTTCTCCAAGAACAAGAGCGGCAAAGTCTTTCAGAAGCAAGAATTCCCAAAGATCATTCCTCATCATCAATCTGAGCCGTCTGACAATAATGAAGAAGAAGCTATTCAGAAGATGACTGGGATAATGTACAAAGTTGTATCAGAGGCCATGACTAATCATCAGTCGGCTTTCTTGAATACTTTTTGTGCCGTCATGGTTAGCATTTTCGGTCGAGCAGCGGATAAACGCTTTGAAGAAACCGCTGGTCCAATGCAAGGACCGCTATTGTTCCCAGTACCTCAACGTCGAAAGGTTGCCGAAGAGGGCGGAGCTGGCCCAAGCATAGGTGGGATAGTTCCTCATGAGACGCAACAACCTCCCCAAACTTATGGCCAGCTCACGTTCGGCACGACGGGGAACGTCCCACAATCTGCTTCTAAAGTGTCTCCTGCAGCAAACGGGATACAGAGGAATATGTTTGGAGATGGATATCAAGAGTTTGTTGATTATAGCGCAATTAACGCTCTTCCAAATCCAGGCTACAAGAGTTCGGCAGGACTACATCCTGGGGGGCAAGCACAAGCAGCTCCTGATTCGAATATTGACCTCATCATGCATAGGATGGCTGATATGATGCAAAATCAATTCGGCCTAAAACCAAAGAGTCAGTCGTATGCTTACAAGTCCCCTTACCCAGAGTGGTACAATCGGGTAGCACTTCCTCCAAGGGTGAAGCCTCCCACTGATTTTGCCAAGTTCTCAGGCCAAGATGACACCAGTACCATAGAACATATCAGCCGATACTTGATGCAACTTAGAGAGGCGTCTACAGATGAAGCTTGGAGGATACGGTACTTCCCATTGTCGTTGACAGGACCAGCCTTCTCGTGGTTTGCTTCTCTGCCAGCAAATTCTATCAATACCTGGGCAGAGTTAGAATAGAAATTCTACTCATATTTCTTTACGGGTACCAGCGAAAAGAAGTTGGTCGATCTCATGAGCCTGAGGACGAAACCTGGCGAGACGCCACAAGAGTATCTGCGCCGATTCAGGGAAACCAAGAATCTTTGCTATTCTCTGAATTTGCCAGACGACCAATTGTCGGGGATAGCCATAGCTGGTATGTTGCCGAGTATCAAAGAAAAGCTATTCGGCATGGAGTTTGATGACATCGGGCAATTATCACAAAGGTTGGCAACGATGAGTAATTAAGCCCAGGGATTCAAGAGGAATAATCATTTCCAGAAGGGTGATGTGGCTGCCGAGATGTATCAAGCTTTCCTGGAAGAAGCGATTGAGTACAATGATGAAGATGAAATAGCTGCAGCCGAGATAGTCTGGGCTAAAGAGCCAACTCAAGTCAACCAGCGATGGCTGAGGCAACAAAAAGGTACTTATGACTTTGATGTTTTCAAGTCAGATAAATTATTTGAGTACTTGTTGAAGGAAGGACGCATCAAGTTACCAGAAGGTCACCCTATGCTGCATCCCGAAGGAGTCAAGGACAAGAAGTATTGTGGTTTCCATAATACTAGATCTCATTCCATAAATGATTACCGAGTGTTCAGAGTACGGATCCAGAAAGCTATCCATGATGGACATCTGAGGTTTGACGGAAAGATGAAGATTGATGATAGCCCTTTTGGACAGAACACTGTGTCCTTCTCTGTTAATATGGTCAACGCAGCTGATCCCAGGGGTAAGAGCAAAATGAAAGTGTTAACCTCTGATAGAGCAAGGGAAGCTAGTGCTATTGACCCTGATCGGCAGGTTACAAATAAAGAGCTTCAACAGAGGGTTCGGTTCCAAAATAGTCGAGCTGAGACGGGTGAAACTTCCAGACCCAGGGTTACGACGCGTATTCTGTTGAATAAATGGCGTTGGGAACATGAACGGTACCAGAAGCAGAGATTTTATGAAGAACAGAAGTTCCTAGAAAAACAACGAAGGTACGAAGAAGAAATGTACCAAGAAGAACGAGAAGATATGAGGGAGCAAGAATAATCTCATTGGGAGTGCTCGTTCTTCCAGTATTGTTGGAACGAAGGCTTGAAGCTGCCTGTTAAGGACAACTGCCCTGAGTGCAGTGATCAATACTCTGAGTATAGGCAGTCTCGAGTCAACCGCCGTTCTGTCCATGAAAGGCTTGGGGCACGAGTCCCTGAGGGCGATCGGCGTTTAAAAATAAATAACTCTGAAGATTGGCAGGGAAGAGGATTTGCCAATCACAGTTGGGCTCGCACTGGAGAAGAGGAATATCATGAGTATGTCTGGCAGAGAGGACAGTGGTGTCCACCAGGATTGAGGAGAAGCCAGAAGAGAAGGGTGCAGCACCTAAGAAACAGAGAGTTAGAACAAGCAGGTGCCAAGATAAAGCGAGTTTGGCGACCTAAAGGAAAGCCGGATGGAGGTGATCGTTCGGCTGATGCATGCATGGCTTTCTTTCTGCCATCGGAATTTATAGCTCCCGAAGATCAGGACGTCCGAGACGAGGTGTATTCAGACTTTGATGAAGATGAATTCCACGAGTTATTGGCTCATCTTGTTTTGGCTCAACGAGCAGTATTCGATAAACCAGCTAAGCATCGACACTTGAAGCCATTGTATATGAGAGGCTATGTTAATGGCAAGCCATTGACCAAGATGTTCATTGATGGGGGGCTGCTATAAATATTATGCCTTATACCACATTCAGGAAACTTGGGATGGCAAGTGAAGACTTATTGAAGACCGACATGGTGTTGAGAGACTTTGCTGGTAATTCCTCTGATACTCGGGGAGCAGTCCATGTTGAGTTGACGATCGGATCCAAGACTTTGATTACTACCTTCTTCGTCATTGATGGCAAGGGGGCATACAGTTTGCTATTGGGAAGAGATTGGATACATGCAAACTGCTGTGTGTCGTCGACTATGCACCAATTCCTCATCCAGTGGATTGGAGATGACATCGAGATTGTCCATGCTGATGATTCGGTGAATATTGCTAACACAGAGCCCATCTACTGGGAATATGATGGCGTCGAATGCTTCTCCGAGAGAGCTTGGGACATAGGTCCTGTGAACGTTTTCGACAAGGACCAACAGCCGATTCAAACAATCGGCTCTCAAAGTAATTTTTAAATAATCCAGCTGATGGTAATGGAGAAGAGTTGAGACCAAGTTTCATGTCGGCTGACAAGGAATAAAGTATTGATGATGAAGCCGAGATAGGACCGATGTATACCAAGTTTGGGTCTCGAGCGTTTAAAAAGTTTTGGTTATTTCTCCGTTACTGAAGCCCAAAGAAGGTCGAGAGTTTACACGAAGTGACGTACAACGAAGAGTCTTGGTGAAATTGAAAAGTATATGAAGGCATTTCCTCAACTTGGTGATCGTTTCAAGTTGTACGTGACAGCCGATAGCCTTACAGCAGGATCGGCCCTTATTTTAAGTTTAAAGGGAAAAGATAAGTAGCAGCTAGCTTTAGCCGAGAATGTTAAACCCGGAGAAGGGTATTCGGCTGTAGAGAAATTTTGTGCATATATGCGTCACTCGTGGATTAAAGCTTCGGCACTATTTGTTGAAAGCCGAATGCGTGGAAATTGTATCTGGAGTGGATTCAAGGATACTTATATACAGCCGATGTGAAAGAACATTGCCTTTAGCAGAAAAAATGTTCCAAGAAGTTTAAGTTATAGCCGATATTATTTATATCGCCTTTAGTGCAAGAATGTTCATGACTCGGTAATCCTAGCGTTTTTCAAGTGGTAGGTTTATTGGGGGAAGAAAAAGTGAGGTGCAGTAAATAAGATGTTGAGTGACATGGTACATAAAAAATGGGATCCAGTCGGCTAAAATGACGTCATACATTCGGCAAATGTTCTTCTGGGGGAATGTTACAATCAGAAAAGATCATTGGAGTCGAGGGATGCAAATAAACATTGCTTAGAGAAGAACAAGCTTTATTTAATCAATTACAAATCCATCCTAGTACAACTACTTTTGGAATGATTTGTTCAGAACAGATTGAAGACCAGTGGTTTCAGCGAAGGGCAACAGCGTGATCATCATCTTCGAAGTCGTCCAGGAGCTCATCTGCGGAGCCGATTGGTGGGAAAGGATATTTTCTTTGAACCAGGAATTCATCACCGCTGGTCCGAGGGAGATCCTAGTGTGCACACCTTGGATGATGGCCTGATCTATGTAGCCATTTTCAGCATCGAGATGCATACCTTTGATGACGGTCCGATCTGTGCGACCATCTGTAGCGTCAAGACAGTTATTTTTCGCAGAAAGAGCTGGCGAAAGAGGGAAGATGTGTCAGGCAGGCATGAGCTCAATCGAAAGAAGGGGGTCAAAGTGAGGGTTTCATTAACCTCTGATAGCGTTGCAGATTTGTTTCCACTGGTATGTCTGTTTAGTTTCCTCAATATCATATCTCTTAGACAAGTCTTCTGGGGAAAGAACCTGAGCTTGGTTGGAGATAGGCCTTACCCTGAAAGGAAAGGAAGCTGAAAACGGGAGAGTCCCGTAAAAATTTTTATCCTAATATCATCATGGGTCAAGAGGCTGACAACTTTGGTGACTAACGGTTACTTGCGGGGAGAGGACAATCAGCATGATTGTCAGCGATAGCCGATGTGATGTACATCACCGTTAAGGTAAAAAGAAAATCGGTAGCTGGTACACGAAACAGAACATATGTTGATCTCGAAGGATCAATCACAGATTGGATTCAAGAGGACGAACATAGGATTTTATTTACAAAGGGAAAATGCAAGGTTACAATAAGGAGGATCAGTTCGTCCACTCCATCCTACGTCTAATTGGGAGAAAGTGATCAAAGGCGTCGGCCAGATCTGTTCCGGCTTCCTTCATATCTTCTACAGAATGTTCTACTCTATCCTCCAGTTCTTGCTCGCAGACATCAAATCTGCGGTAATCAGTACCAGAATGAATCCTCACGGTGGAGAAGGCGGGCGCCGCGCCGTACCCCATGCCGGCCCTAGAGATGATGGGGAGGATTCGGTTAACTTCATTCACCCGCTTCAGGGGTGTCGTACCCGCTACATCGGCCGTGACGGCGAGCTTGGTGATGGCAGCTTCAAGGGTGTGGAGTTTGGCTGCTAGAGCTAAAAGGAGGAAGAGTGAATAAAGGCAAAAAAAGAGAATAAGGAAAGAAATGAAGAAAATACTAACTGGTGGCTCGTTCTCGAGCAGCGTCACGCTCTCGAGAGATTCGGGTAATCTCCCAATCCTTTCCCTCCAGATCAAATTGAAGATCCGCAAGCTTCCGGGTCAGGTCCTCGGGGAGGTCATCACTGGTTCTCCTAAAGGAAGCAACGAAGTAAGATTACTACTTCATTTTTGGGACAATCAAGATAAGGGAGAAAGGAGTAACCTCCTCTTAGAGGTGCTAGAAGCTCCGAACTCGGAGCTATGGCGGCTCACCTCAGAAGACATCTTCTAATCGATTGGGGGTAACAGGAGAAAAGAGGGTTTTTTTGGTTTGGAAGCGAAGCAGGGAGTTCAGAAAGCACGAGCCGAAATAAGAGTGAAAGGGGGGCTTTAAAGAATCCCAGAGGCGCATCGGGAGATGAATCGACAAGTACAGCAATTAAGACATGCGAAGGTGGATGCTTCCGGAGGTTCCACGTCACACAAGGAAAAAGAAATTTTGGAATAAATATTTATCCCAAAATTAGGAGGCATGTGTTAACACCAGATTTTCGCACGCACGAGGAGATGACAAGTGGGCCCAGCCAGCAGAGAGGAAAGGATTCGGCAAGTAATCAGGCGGCTGTTTGGTCCTCAGAGTTTTCAGTGAATACCTATGCGGTCGGCTATTTTGCAAAGTGGTAGCCCCATTCGGAAGATGGATATGACAAGTAAAGCCGGCTTGCACGAGAAGACACGTGACAATGAAGGACGTTGAAGAGGTTAAGAATAGAATTTGTACCTTTCCATATTTTTTATGAAAATCGTAATCGTCTAGGACTCGTGTTTCGTCCAGGGTATAAATATAAGCCCTCGACCATTGTAAAATTGTCCACAACCATATCAATACAAATCGACCACGTGCCACCTTCGAGTCCCTAGTCGTGTCGTCGAGTTCTTCGAGAGGAATCATCGATCCGTCGACCTCCGTAAGTACCGGCAACCTTGCTATCATGTCTAGTATCATGCGGTGGATTTAGATATGATGCAAGTAATCTCATATGTTAAGCTTAGTATCGTGCGGCGGATTTAAACTTATGACGGGAAGTTTTTGCTTATGCCTTGTATCGTGCGGCGGATTAAGTCATGAGTAAAAATAGTTATCGGCTCTATTAGATTTGGCAGATCTAATAGATTCATTAAGTTATCATGTGTTATATGTTTTATCTATTTAATTCTTGTAACACCCTTTTGCCCAATTGAAAGGTCCTTGTTTGGTTTTGGTAATTGAGTGACAACTTAGGTGGACTAATATGTGTTTGAAGTAAATTACACAGGTGATTAGTCCATAGGTGATCATGTGTGAGCAACATATGCCATAGAGGAGAATTGGCTTGGAGGATGTTGCAATGCTCATGCATGAAGATGAAGAAGGAGCTTAATGCATATGTGACATGACATGTGGTCATATGGCTAAGATGGAGAAGATCAAGGCAAGACTTGGCTTGATGGACCGGTTGCGAAGGTGAAGGGCAAGTTGAGGCTTTGAAGCCGTTGGTACCGAGTGTCGGGAGGCTTAAGCAAGACTTGGCGCCGAAGGACCGAAGCGATGGTGAAGAGCAAGTGATGTCAAGATCGATGGACCATGGAGGCCATGTGATGATATGAAGTGGATCATATCATTTGAAGATAGGTTGGTGCATGTGTTGCATCAACACCGAAGGAAATGGAATGGAATGCGCAAGGCAAAGGTATAATTGTAGGGCATTTCATTTCACCGGTCATAGGTGTGTAGAGAAGTTTATGACCGGGTTTAGGATAGATGGCCGTACTATCAAGAGGAGCAAACTTGTTTGCATATCGGTCATCTAGTGCCACTTGAGTGATCTAACATTGCAATGTTGCTAGGATCGAGTGGCGTGGTGAGTGCAAGTGCTAATCCTTTGAAAAATGATTGTGAAAATGCTAACACACATGCACAAGGTGGTATACACTTGGTGGTGTTGGCACATTTGCAAAGGAGAAGGTGTTGGAGTTGAAGTGGATCAACTCCGAGAAGAGAAGGAGGCTTTTCGGTGTGTTCCGGACTCTAGGATGGCTCTTGGATTGGAATTCTGTACTAATCCTTTGTGAGTTGGATCAGCTATGTATGTGGGATGTGTAGCCCTCTGAGTTAGCTTTCCAAAATGTCCAAGATCATCGAAATCGGAGTTCGGAGCTAAGAGTTATAGTCGTTTGAGCGTTGAAAGGTCAGTGACCGGACTCACTGACCGGACGCGTCCGGTCAGTAGAGTGAGTCCGGTCATCAGAGTCCGGTCAGTGCATTTTGAGTGCTGATTTGAGGTGTATTGACCGGACGCTCGGTAGAGTCCGGTCAGTAGTGACCGGACGCGTCCGGTCACTGAAAAACAGCCCCGAAACCTCTCTGTTTGCGACCGGACTCAGGCATAGGCGCGTCCGGTCATTATGACCTGACGCGTCCGGTCAGTAGAAGGCTGAACGCGCGCGAAAACTAGCCGTTGGGGACGGACGACCGGACTCTAGTGACCGGACGCGTCCGGTCACCCTGTAGTGAGTCCGGTCAGTACGAAAAGTGCCCAGTGAAGGGGGTAACGGCTAGTTGAGCCCTTGGGGCTATAAAAGGAGATGGTGGCCGGCCTTGGCTGGAGCTTAGCACCCTTGGGACTTGGTGTCCATGCTTGGGGAGTGCTTGGGAGCCCTCTAACTCGCTTGTGCTTGCTAGTGTGCGAATCTATTGCGAGTGAGCGATTCTAGTGCGTTGCTTTGAGAGATTGCATCGAGTGGCACTAGGTGTTCGAGTTGCAAGCCGGTGGTGCTTATTACTCTTGGAGGTTGCCACCTCCTAGACGGCTTGGTGATCGAGTCTCCGTCGTGAAGCCCGCGTGAAGATTGTGCGTGGCTCCGGAGAAGGATTGTGAGGGGCATTGTGCTCGCCCCGCGGGGATCGCGAAGAGCAACTCTAGTGGATTGCGCGTGTCATTGAGTTACCCTCACTTGTGGGTGAGTTCTTGCGGCGCTCGAGTGTCGAGCTAGGTGTGGTGCCTATTAGCCGCCGAACTACCAAAGTGTGTGGTCGACACAACGGGGACTAGCTTGGTGGCAACCAAGTGAACCTCGGGAGAAAAATCACCGTGTCAACTTCGTGTTCATCTTCTCGGTGGTTTGCAAACTCTTTTCACTAGCTTGTATTTACTTGTTCATATACATGTGCTAGTTGCTCTTGTAATTAGTTAGCTTGTGTAGCTTGCTAGTTACCTTCCTTGCTTGTGTAGCATAGAAGTTGATCCCGTGAGTGACTAGTTGACTTGTAGTCTTGCTAGTCACATTGCTTAGTTTGTATAGCTAAGTTGAGCTCACTAATTTGGCTTGTGTAGCCTTGTTATTGAGCATTGCTAGTGAGCTTAGGCTTGGTGCTTTTGCTTAGTGGCATGTGTAGGAGCTCCCCGGTTGATTGAGTACTAGTTGCATAGGTTTGTGTGACCTTGCTTCTAGAATTGGTTAGGTGAGCTCTAGCTAGCCCGACACCTTATTTGCATTGTTTAGGATCTTTTGTAAGGTGTCATAGAGTATAGGTAGAGGGGTGTAGTCTTGGCTAGACCGATAGTTTTAATTCCGCATTTGTTTCGGTTAGCCGACGCGATTAATTTTAGAAAGGACTATTCACCCCCCTCTAGTCCGCCATCTCGACCCTTCAATTGGTATCGGAGCGAGGTCTCTCATTTGTGGTCTTCACCGACCCGAGAGGATGGCGTCTAGTGGGCTAGATGATGTGTGTGATACACATATTTTTGATGGCACACACTTTGCACAATGGAAACATCATATGCTTGATCATTTTCGTGCAAAGGGGCCAAAGTTTTGGTGGATTATCACTAGTGGTCTCTCTCATATCTTGGACCATAAAAATCTCACCAAAGCTCAAAAGGATCTCTTTGAGCTTGATGCAAATGCTTATTGTTATCTAATGGATGCATTGAGTTTTGAGTTGTTTTACAAGATCAACTCCAAAGGGACCGCCCATGAGATGTGGGATTCCATCAAGACCACCTTCGGTGATCCCTCCACGTTTGATGATGGCAAGTTCATAAAGGAGGATGAACCGGTGGTACATGAGGATGTTGAGCATGACCGCAACATAGTTGTTGTGGAAGATTGCTCCACCTCATGTTCAAGTGATGCAATCAATAAAGATACTTCAAGCACACTTGACAAGATGGAAGATGATGCCTCAAGTGATGCAAGTGATGATACAACCTCAAGCACACTTGATGGTAATGATGGTACATGCTCCAATGATGATGCTACCACAAGCTCTCCAACATCATCATATTGCTTCATGTTACAAGGTGACACTAAGGTATCAAATTGCAATGTGATTGATCATGATTCCTATGATGAGCTTGTTAGTAGACTTGCTAGCATGACCATTGCCTTAGAAAATGAGTTAGCTAAAAATGAAAAATTAGAAAAAGAAAACTCATTTCTAAAGAACACATGTGAACAAACAAAGCATCTACTTTATGTTAGTAGTTGTTCACATGAGGAGCTTAAATTGACTCATGAGGAACTATGTGTTGCTCATGATAACTTGGTGCAAGACCATGCTTTTCTCACTAGTAAACTTTCTAATGAACAAATTAAAACTAGTGAGAGCTCATCACATGGGTCATTTGATCAATCACATATTTGTGCTAACCCTTGTGATGTAGGCAAGAAGAATGTATCCACCTCTTGCAATGATTTAATATCTATGCCATGTTCCTCACAATTAGATGCTTGTTCTACTTCTATGTCTTGTGAGACTAACCTTTTGAAGGAGAACAATGAGCTCAAAAGTGAAGTGAAGAACTTGAGCAACAAGTTAGAGAGGTGGTGCAAATCAAAGGTCACCCATGAGCACATGATGAAGAATCAAAGAAGCTATGGTGACAAGAGTGGCATTGGCTTTAACAAAAGCAATGCCAAGGGCAAGAAAATGAGGAAGCAAGAAGAAAAGAAGCTATCTCATTTCATGTGCTATCAATGCCATGAAATGAGACATCTTGCAAAAGCTTGCCCCAACAAGAAGAAGCCCCAAGTTCAAATCAAGAACAACCATCATGATGGTGACTTGATGAAGAAGAAGAAAACAAGAAGGGGCGGAAGAGCAAGGCATCCAAATCACATCCATGATGCCAACAAGATTGTGAGCAACATAAAAGATCAAGCTCACATCAAGTGCTACAATTGTGATGAATTGGGCCACCTAGCTTCGGGTTGTCCAAACAAGCTTGAGAAGAAGGATCAAGCAAACAAGAAGAAGCAAGGCAATGAGAAGCAACAAATGAGCAAAGAAGAGAAGGCTCAATTCAAGAGAAGTTGCTACTCATGCCGGGAAAGGGGACACATGGCTCATTCATGTCCCCTAGGTATGACCCCTAAGCCTATTTCAATTACTAATGATTCTATGCTTAGGAAGGATGTAAATGGTACCACATTGGTCGCTATTGCAAAACATCCCGCTACTCATACTAAGGCTATGCCAAAGTATGTTGCACCTAACTTGAGAGGACCCAAACTAGTTTGGGTACCATCAAAAAGTGGATGATTGCGTGTAGGTACCATGGCATTGGAGGCTTGACTCAATTGATTTCATATTATTCATCATGTGATTGATTCAAGTAATGAAGCCTAGTGCTATCCAAACCCAATGCCAAGACAAAAGAAGTGAAGTCCAAGTGCAAAACATACAAGTGCAAAAGATCAAGTTGTGATGTTTGATTGGAATTATTTGAAGGCTTGCAATCTAATTGAGTAGAAGCTTGCTATTTGATGATCATGAGCTACTAAGGTATATCTCTAGTTGATCATGTTCTTTTAAATGCATATGAGTTGATTGAATCGGATATATATGCATATATTGCTTGCTATAAGATGATTGAATGGATAAATTGCTTAGTGATCAAAATTGAGTTAGTTTGAATGGATATGTTCATAAGACTTCTTTTAGTAAGTGATTTGAATGGATATATGTCTTGTGAGAGTATTCAAACATGTTAGCTCAAGTTTGATTCATATTGGTAGAGTATAGCTCAATTGCTCAAAGTTGTCAAAAATCTGAAATCTGAGCTAGCTGTGATAATAGCCATGTTTGAATGATCAAATCTATTTGGATTGGCTTGAAATTTGGTACACATGCTCTACACTTGTGATATTAGTCGCTGTGCAAAATTCATGATAATTGGATAAGTGATGCTTTAGTTTTGGAGTAGATCTTGTCAACTATTGTGCAGCAGTTTTCAGCATGTAGTACTATGGAGAGAATTGAAATCTGGTAGCAATCTAGAAAGCCAATGAAGCTCAAATTTTTATGGCTGCTAGAACACTTAGAGAGGCACATCTCCACCAAATTTCATAGTCATTAGACTTATATTTTGGGAGATATGCATGTTTCTTTGAGAAGGACAGAATCTGCCAGAAAAGTGACAAATATTGGATTGATTTAGAGTCACTTTGATTGAAAGGCCCTCAAGTTGGAATCATATTTATAAGTGGTTGAGGGACCTATGTTTGGTTTTGAGATGAGCTAGAAGTATGACAAATATGAGTACAAGTTCATTTGATTGGGAAGTGTATTTGGCATACATTTGGTACTCAAATTGAAGATCAAGACCAACATCAAGATGAAGATAAAGATCAAGTTCTAGTATCAAATTGAAGATCATTTGGAAGAAAGAAAAGGACTCAAAGATGGATTCAAAGTCACATTTCAAGAAGAGTTCAAATGGATCAATCAAACAAAGTCAATTCAAGTGAGTATCAAGGATGATTCTTTGGAGAGAGGTCACTTCTCCCTTTTGTAGGGGCTTGCCGCCTTTGGTAGGTTAACCAAGTATGGTACTTGGAAGGCTAATATGGAAGTGGTGATTCAAAGGATATTTGAGATGCTTAGTTGAAGCAATGAAAGGATTGACCAAGCAAAGCAAGCAACATCCAAGATAGAAAAGCAAATCATGTCAAATCAAGTGGTATTCATATGCAAGCTATGTTCAAATGAAGAAGCAAGCCAACCACAACAAGATAGCGCACTTAATCATATGAGTGAAGATTTGTTCTATCAATTGGTATATATTGGTCTTCACCATGGACTTCACATTGCTATTTGGAGCTTAATTGGAATCAAATGACTATCCTCTACTCCAAGATAGCAAAGGTATCATTGTAATGTGCATGACCATATTCATCCCTTACTAGTATGCGGTTAGTGCATATAGTACATGCTCAATAGGATCATGCATAACAATTGAAAAGTTTAAATTCATAGCCTACCACTATTGCTTGATTGACTATATGATCTAGTGGATAGTATGTGAATTTGTTCATGAGCTAGTGAACCCAAGTACTTGATCTAGAAGATGAACATTCAAGTGTCTAATTCAACATGAGTAAGATAACCATTGAAAGATGTGTGAAGAAGCTTACTCTAGAGCAAACCGAGTTAGATATCTTATGCAATATTGCCTAGTTCAAGTCACAAATGAGAAGCTCATGAAGACGACAAGAGTTCAAGAAGAAGACAATAATGCAAATGGATATCAAGTTTAAACTTTCATTCAAGCGGTATCCTACAAAACTTCAAGTGATCCTCAACTATAAGTGATCAAATCAAGCAAAGCATCCCTCTCCAACAAGAGCTCAAGTTTATCAATTGGATGACCCATGCTATGACATAGGGGAGGTGCCCCACCTAGTGGTATCAAGGTCAAAGATCCTTCAAGTGGGTTTCATTCCAACACATATAGTAGTGTCCATCAAAAATGAAGCCTAAAGTGTCAACCATCTACCCTAGTGTCACCCTTTGTGAGAAAAGAGCATACCTTTTATGGTCATTGATGACAAAGGGGGAGAAGTTATGGAAAAGATATGTCAATTATGATATGTCAAGGACAAAGAGGGAGAAAAGAAGATGGACATGGATCAAGAGGGAGCAAGATTGAAGGATCAAAATTCTTGGACAATGAGAGCACACAAGTAGGGGGAGCAAGCTCATGAACTTGGTTGTTGCATTTGATATGTGCATAATCATGTGCTTGCTTGCATTACATAAGTTTTAAAATTTTATATGCATGCTTGTGTGGTGTATGCTAGTTATAGGACTTAATTGATGAATTGATAACTAGCATGCATAGGTTAATAGCTAGGCTTGTGCTTTTAATGCAAAACTAGACCCTTGCTATTAATGTTGATCTCACGGGGTTTTCTAGTTTTTATGATGTCTAGCTACTCTTCGATGCTAAGGATGAATCAAAATGTGGTATGCACGCTTCAAAGGTAAAATTTCATCATGTATACCTTAGCATCACTTAGTAGTGCTAACACTCCCACAAATTTCATATTTATGCATGTGTGCAAGCTTGAAACCAAACCATTTGAGCACACATGTAGGGGGAGTTAACACTACAAAGTCGGGTTGTATGGTGCTTATCCAAATTCTCTTATATGGTCTTAATGTTGGATAAGTAACATAGAATCCAAAGAGCTTAATTTCCATATCTTTGTAGAGTTGTCATCAATTACCAAAAAGGGGGAGATTGAAAGGTCCTTGTTTGGTTTTGGTAATTGAGTGACAACTTAGGTGGACTAATATGTGTTTGAAGTAAATTACACAGGTGATTAGTCCATAGGTGATCATGTGTGAGCAACATATGCCATAGAGGAGAATTGGCTTGGAGGATGTTGCAATGCTCATGCATGAAGATGAAGAAGGAGCTTAATGCATATGTGACATGACATGTGGTCATATGGCTAAGATGGAGAAGATCAAGGCAAGACTTGGCTTGATGGACCGGTTGCGAAGGTGAAGGGCAAGTTGAGGCTTTGAAGCCGTTGGTACCGAGTGTCGGGAGGCTTAAGCAAGACTTGGCGCCGAAGGACCGAAGCGATGGTGAAGAGCAAGTGATGTCAAGATCGATGGACCATGGAGGCCATGTGATGATATGAAGTGGATCATATCATTTGAAGATAGGTTGGTGCATGTGTTGCATCAACACCGAAGGAAATGGAATGGAATGCGCAAGGCAAAGGTATAATTGTAGGGCATTTCATTTCACCGGTCATAGGTGTGTAGAGAAGTTTATGACCGGGTTTAGGATAGATGGCCGTACTATCAAGAGGAGCAAACTTGTTTGCATATCGGTCATCTAGTGCCACTTGAGTGATCTAACATTGCAATGTTGCTAGGATCGAGTGGCGTGGTGAGTGCAAGTGCTAATCCTTTGAAAAATGATTGTGAAAATGCTAACACACATGCACAAGGTGGTATACACTTGGTGGTGTTGGCACATTTGCAAAGGAGAAGGTGTTGGAGTTGAAGTGGATCAACTCCGAGAAGAGAAGGAGGCTTTTCGGTGTGTTCCGGACTCTAGGATGGCTCTTGGATTGGAATTCTGTACTAATCCTTTGTGAGTTGGATCAGCTATGTATGTGGGATGTGTAGCCCTCTGAGTTAGCTTTCCAAAATGTCCAAGATCATCGAAATCGGAGTTCGGAGCTAAGAGTTATAGTCGTTTGAGCGTTGAAAGGTCAGTGACCGGACTCACTGACCGGACGCGTCCGGTCAGTAGAGTGAGTCCGGTCATCAGAGTCCGGTCAGTGCATTTTGAGTGCTGATTTGAGGTGTATTGACCGGACGCTCGGTAGAGTCCGGTCAGTAGTGACCGGACGCGTCCGGTCACTGAAAAACAGCCCCGAAACCTCTCTGTTTGCGACCGGACTCAGGCATAGGCGCGTCCGGTCATTATGACCTGACGCGTCCGGTCAGTAGAAGGCTGAACGCGCGCGAAAACTAGCCGTTGGGGACGGACGACCGGACTCTAGTGACCGGACGCGTCCGGTCACCCTGTAGTGAGTCCGGTCAGTACGAAAAGTGCCCAGTGAAGGGGGTAACGGCTAGTTGAGCCCTTGGGGCTATAAAAGGAGATGGTGGCCGGCCTTGGCTGGAGCTTAGCACCCTTGGGACTTGGTGTCCATGCTTGGGGAGTGCTTGGGAGCCCTCTAACTCGCTTGTGCTTGCTAGTGTGCGAATCTATTGCGAGTGAGCGATTCTAGTGCGTTGCTTTGAGAGATTGCATCGAGTGGCACTAGGTGTTCGAGTTGCAAGCCGGTGGTGCTTATTACTCTTGGAGGTTGCCACCTCCTAGACGGCTTGGTGATCGAGTCTCCGTCGTGAAGCCCGCGTGAAGATTGTGCGTGGCTCCGGAGAAGGATTGTGAGGGGCATTGTGCTCGCCCCGCGGGGATCGCGAAGAGCAACTCTAGTGGATTGCGCGTGTCATTGAGTTACCCTCACTTGTGGGTGAGTTCTTGCGGCGCTCGAGTGTCGAGCTAGGTGTGGTGCCTATTAGCCGCCGAACTACCAAAGTGTGTGGTCGACACAACGGGGACTAGCTTGGTGGCAACCAAGTGAACCTCGGGAGAAAAATCACCGTGTCAACTTCGTGTTCATCTTCTCGGTGGTTTGCAAACTCTTTTCACTAGCTTGTATTTACTTGTTCATATACATGTGCTAGTTGCTCTTGTAATTAGTTAGCTTGTGTAGCTTGCTAGTTACCTTCCTTGCTTGTGTAGCATAGAAGTTGATCCCGTGAGTGACTAGTTGACTTGTAGTCTTGCTAGTCACATTGCTTAGTTTGTATAGCTAAGTTGAGCTCACTAATTTGGCTTGTGTAGCCTTGTTATTGAGCATTGCTAGTGAGCTTAGGCTTGGTGCTTTTGCTTAGTGGCATGTGTAGGAGCTCCCCGGTTGATTGAGTACTAGTTGCATAGGTTTGTGTGACCTTGCTTCTAGAATTGGTTAGGTGAGCTCTAGCTAGCCCGACACCTTATTTGCATTGTTTAGGATCTTTTGTAAGGTGTCATAGAGTATAGGTAGAGGGGTGTAGTCTTGGCTAGACCGATAGTTTTAATTCCGCATTTGTTTCGGTTAGCCGACGCGATTAATTTTAGAAAGGACTATTCACCCCCCTCTAGTCCGCCATCTCGACCCTTCACCAATCTAGATTGATCTTTGTTCGGCCTTGTCACACGAGTTTGCTTGTGCTCTCTTTTAATCGTAAGATCATCATGGCCGAATCAACTTTCGATCTAGATTGTCACGTGTTGTGGGTTCATGCATGTCAGTCATGGTTAGGCTTTGATGAAACTAGGTATCGTGCGGCAGATGCAGGTTTTAAATTAGTTTAATCGTGCTTGCTTGTTTGTTCCTTCTTCATGGACCCCAATTCGGCTGGTTTGTCGATTTTGGTTAAGCTTACACGAGTAATGAGCCTTTATAGATTTGTTCAAATATATGCATACTTTTAGCTTGTTATAATTAGATTGTATCATGCGGTGGATTAATCTAATTATAAGAAGTGGTGTAGACTTACAGCAAGTGGTATCATGCGGTGGATTAGCTTTGCTTGAGTTTATACCTGACCGGTTTATGAAGACTAAACGTGCGGCAGATTAGTTGGATTAGTCTATGCATGTGTTGTTTGAATAGATCTATATTTGCAAGTTACCTGTTTATAATATCTTTAATTTGTTCAAACATATCTTTCTTTACATATGCATTCGGCAGTTAATATGCTCTACATACTCTGTTCTCATACTAACCGAATGACTTTGTAAACTTGTTCTGACAGACAGCTTCTATAGCTGTATGCCGTCGTGATTGTCTTTCAAAGCCGTACATATGGAACTGACTGGTTTTATCCGGCATGTTCCAAAGGTATTCTCATAGTTTTTTCTTCCTTGTTGGTTTTCAGGTCAAACCGACTGGCACGTCTCCGGGTTTAGCACATCCCGGGCACCCGATTGAAGCTAGCTTTTTGGCTTGCTGTGTGCTTGGCGTGAGGTGTCACGTTTTGCGTCAACACCTACATGCCTCAACCCGTTGCCAAAGCCAACCTCAGATCCACATCCCAATCCTGCTACTATGTCAACCTCAGATCATCTTCCACTATTTTTTTTTTGCTAATTTCTCAAAATATTAGAGAGTGTTTGGTTCCACCCCACTAAACTTTATTTCTTTTTAGTGGCTAAAATACCAAACACCCCCACTAAAAGAGACTAAACACTGTTTAGTGGGGGTGTTTGACATTTTAGCCACTAAAAATGACTAAAGTTTAGTGGAAGACGTGAACATCAGGTTTTCAATTCTAGGGTCCGTCCAGCTTTTAAGATGGGGCCCACATGTATATAGCTACACGTACCAATCTGTACAAAGTAACCGATTGTATACTAAATCATCTCCAACCAAATTTTGGTCCATTTGATCCAATTTGGTGTATATGTAATTTGTTGGGACACAGCAGGCATCTGTATTAAATCATACCTATCATAACCGAAGAGTAAACACGAGAAGAAGGAAGAAACACATGATGACAAAGCCTCGGTAATCCAGGAACATTTCCAAAATATTATAAAGCGCCCGCCACAAAGACAAGCTGATTTAAATTGGGAACGAGTGCAATTTTTGCTACATAACCTCGACACGCTTGCCAGCGATTTTACTGAATCAAAAATCAAGGGGGCCATAAATCAGATGCCTTCAGATAAGGCGCCTGGTCCGAATGGCTTCACGGGCCTTCTCTTCAAGGAATGCTGGGAAATTATCAAAGAGGAGGTCATGAATGCGGCTAATGCTTTTCACCGGTTGCGCACCTCCAATTTAGCTATTCTCAACACAACAAACATCGTGCTCATTCCAAAAAAGGATGGAGCTGAGTCGGCCTCGGATTTCAGGCTCATAAGCTTAATCCACTCCTTCGCGAAGATCATTGCAAAGGTTATGGCAATGCGACTGGTACCCCACATGAGCGGTTTGATTTCCAAAAGTCAGAGTGCCTTTATTAAGAAAAGAAGCATCCACGACAACTTCATGTCGGTTCGATGTGTTGTGCGACGATTCCAGTGATTTAGGACCCCGACCCTATTTTTTAAGCTCGACATCACAAAGGCTTTTGACTCAGTCCGTTGGGAATATCTTCTCAACCTAATGAGCAAGCTCGGCTTCCCTCCAAAATGGAGAGAGTGGGTAGCTGCCTTGCTGTCAACGTCATCCTCTCAAATCCTGCTAAATGGTGTGCCAAATGCACCTATCAAGCATGGCAGGGGATTGCGCCAAGGTGATCCTCTCTCACCATTGCTATTTGTCATTGCTATTGACCCATTGCAAAAAATTCTAGACCTTGCGACAGAAGAAGGTCATCTAGCAAAATTTGGGGGCAAACAATCTTCGTTTTGGAGGGAAGCCGAGCTTCATATGACACGACAATCTTCGTTAAGCCATATAAAAAGGATGTCACTGCGCTCGCTGATATTCTCGCCAAGTTCGGCGAAGTGTCAGGACTCAAAACAAATGTCCAGAAGTCATCTGTCATTCTCATAAGATGTCAAGGTATCGATCTTGATGAGGTCCTTCATGATTTCCCTGCAAGACGAGCGCACTTCCCAACAAAATATTTGGGCCTCCCTCTATCAAGCACCAGATTGCGGAGAATTGACTTTTCAGCCTCTTGTGGATAAAGTAGTGAGAAAACTCAATGTTTAAAATGGCAAGAATATAAATCATGCAGGAAGGTCCACCTTGGTCAAAGCGGTACTAACCTCACAAGCTGTGTATTGCCTCACATCACTAAGACCTCCTAAGGCAACGTTGAAGGAAATCGATAATCTCAGAAAGAGTTTCCTTTGGGCTGGATCCGAAAAGTTAACCAGGGGAAAATGTAAAGTGAATTGGTCACGCTCCACAAGACCAATTGAATCTGAGGGACTAGGCATTCATTTTGAAAAAATTGCTAGAGCACTGCGTCTCAGATGGCTGTGGAAGGAGTGGGAGGGAGAAACGAGCATGTTGAACAACTCAGGCATACCGTGTGACATGACTGACAGACTACTATTTGTTGCGGCAACTTCAATCACAATTGGCAATGGCGCGAGAGCATCCTTCTGGAGCAATGCTGGCTACAAGGTCAAAGGCCCCGAGATCTAGTACCAAATATCTTCCGAATTTCAAAAAATAAAAATAAGTCAATCAATGAAGCTATGCAGAACAGTGCATGGATTAGAGATATAGACCTGCGACATGCTAGCTTCACCTCCCAACACTTCATGGAGTACATCCAGCTTTGGAATGCTCTTAGACATACTCAACTACATCCGGGAAGGGAGGACAACATCGATTGGAAATTCAAACCGGATAGAAAATTCACAACAGGATCGGCCTACCAAGCACAATTCATCGGAGCAACTTTGACAAATTTCAAACACCTCATCTGGAAAGTCTGGGCACCGCCAAAATACAGATTCTTTACATGGCTAGCCATCCAAAATAGGATCTGGACGGCAGATAGGCTGCAAGCGAGGAGATGGCCGAATAATGGAAGGTGCCCTCTATGCATACACAGTCAAGAATCTGGCATTCACCTATTTCAGGACTGTCGCTACACTAGGCGCATTTGGGAGGGTATTGCAACTTGGTTGGGCAATGAATAGTTGCGACCTTCCGCCTGGGTGCCAGAAGATTCTGTTAAATCTTGGTGGGAAAACATGGATCGCACTCCGGCGATGACGAGACGAGGTCTTCGATCAATTATCATTCTTGTTTGCTGGGAAGTGTGGAAGGAAAGAAATACAAGAATTTTTTAACACAAGGAATCCGCAACAATGCAACTACTCAAAAAAATCAAGGATGAGACAAGATTGTGGGTAATGGTTGGAGCAAAACACATTTCTAACCTATTTTTGTACGGTTTTGATGTGAGCCGCTTCTGAGACGTGCCTTTGGAGCCGTGACTCCGTTATACATTTCGTTTATCGTTGTACAGTGCCTTTTAGGCCCCTTCTTTTTAATACAACAGGCAGCTCTCATGCCGGTTCCGTTTCAACTCTTTTTGAAACGGAACCGGCAGGAGAGCTGCCTGTTGTATTAAAAACGGAGCTGTTTGGTTTGAAATGACACAGCTCCAATGTGATATGGATAAAGAAGGCAGCTCCAATGTTTGGTATTAGTTTTTTTAATACAACAGGCAGCTCCAATGTTTGGTATTAGTTTTTTTAATAGTCAAATTTTAGCTAGAACATCCAATATGATATGGATAAAGTTTAGTCACTCAAACGGAGCTGTTTGGTTTCAAGGACTAAATTTTGCAGATGTCACATCAAATATTGTGGTACTAGTTTAGAGTATTAAAAATAAACTATTATACAAATGGAAACTAATTCCTGAGACAATAATTTAGAGTATTAAAAATAGACTACTAATAAAATAATTCAGTTCTTCCAAAAAAAGAAGAAGATGTGGACCATTGTACCAAATTTACCTGTACATGCACGATTAGGGTAGTCCTCTGAAATTGAAAGCGACAGAGTGAGAGGTGCATCTGTCCAGGACGCCAAAGGCAGAGAGAGGCCCAATTGGCATGAAGGGCAGGTGTAACAGAACATCTGCTGCCGGCCGGCCTGCCTGCTCCATGATTGGGCATCTTCTCAGTTCTGCACCAAGCAAGCAATGGCTATAAATTTGCCCCCGCACTCCTGCTGAAAGCAACAGCTTCTCTCCCAACCGTACCGTGGATAGTAGTTACTATAGCTTCCTTTGCACTCATCTTTGTTCGTTTTCATGTGAGGCTCTTAGATCAGGCACTGAAAGTGAGAGTTGGAGAAATACAAACTGGTGGATAAGCATGGGCAAACACTCATGGTCACTGAAGTGAAGTGAGCCAGCTTGTTTTTCTCCAATGTCTCATCTTCAGACACAGTGCTTGACGATGTCTATGCGCACCACAAGCTGTATTCCAGCTACAAATATGAGCGGATTGGCTATATGAGGGATGCTGTGTGTTTGCATCATGGCATGTGTCATTTTAGTTGTGGATTGTTAGAGGGAACTAATCCATGTGAGCAGAGGAAAGCGATGTTGAAGGGGCTTTAGTTTCTTCTAATATCTCACCTCAAATGCAAGCTTCATTTTAGAATTGATTTTAGCATTGACACTTAGATAATTACACTTCGGTTTCAGTTCATCAATTTTCCTATTATACCTTAATTAAACTCATTGGAATTGTTTGATACATGGACATCAACATCAGTAAAAATGAACCTCAAAGTACTGCAGGTTCATACATACACGGGTTGCTTCTTATACCTACAACAAAAATGCCTCAAAATGCTGATCCCGGTCACCTTGGGTGAAATGTCGAGGGAAGGGGAGAAAACAGACAGGGCAAGGCCCAACCAACCCGTTATACTAGTCTGTGTCTTCCTATCGATTTACCTGCCCATTGACCCACTCTCATCCTATTTTTTTGGTTCTGATTTTGTCTATTGCTGATCATGTGTGGACGTGTGGTTCCCTTTCAGGATTGATCCGATACAAACAGTAGGCTATAAAATCATCCTAATACCCAGGCGCCGACAAACAAAGCATCGATGGAAATAGAATCTTTTATTTTTCTTGGAGCTGATCTAGTATCGGTGGTGAGGCATTGAGTTAGGATTTCGACCTTGCATTGTGCTATTGGTATGAACCCGGTTCTTCTGAAACTGAAAGGGTTCAGGAGGCGATTCAGATGGCGATGTAGGCAATTGGAATGAAAGTTTGCCTGTAGCTTAAAGCAACAATTCCACAACTGTATAGCTGGCAGCTTCACTTACTAATTTAACCTGCTCACCAGTCACCATCTTGCTAGTTGAGGCACACAACTGAGAGTTGGAGCAATACAAACCACCTTCAGTGTAGTGCTTGTGGTCTAGGTAGTACGCTACTCAGTATTTGGCCCATGTCTCAAAAAAGCTTGACTTGGCCCATTAATTTGGGAAGCGATATTAGTGTTTCAGTGCAAAAGAGACCCATTAGGCTATAACTTAGATAAGAGAGGCCCGGCCCGTGCGCGGCCCTCGACCTCCTCCTCCGCGAGTCTTTCTCCTGCTCCGGCGCCGTCTGGACTCTGTCTCTCACCTCAGATCCGGTCGATTCGCCGCCGGTGAAGGCAGATTCGAAGTTCTCCGTTGGCTGCCACGGCGTCCTCAGATGGCTTTACCTCGCACTCTCCCAGCCTACCTTGGGTCCAAGGGGGATGGACGACGAGGCCCCAGCTGTGAGAAAGGGACGACGGCAGGTCGACAGGTAAGGTAAATGGCCATCTTCCTCTCTTCTCCAGCATATGCGTACCCACTATATTCCTGCCTGCATTAGCCAGGGCCATCGATGGCATCGGCTCGTCGCCTTGACCGCTTTATTTGGTTGCATCGCGCCATTTTGTGCTGTGATTAATGAGGCGCGATTAGAAAAGATACAACCTACAAGTGACAGCGGTCTTGGTTCATGCCAAAATTCCACTGGTTCTTCAGCAAGGTACTGTACTGTAGCAACAAAAAAAAAAGAACTGGACCTCCGGTTACACGAACGTGCCCCGCATCTTGTTCTTTTCTTTAACGATGGATGCTTCTCACCTACTGACACTCGACTTTGACGTGTTTTCATTGCTCTAATCCCATGACAATGAGAGGAAGCTAGGACCCCAAGTCATCGTTGGTCTTTGCTATACTTTCTGTGTTTCCTTGGCGGCTATCTAATACCACGACAATGAAAGAAAGGGCAATAAGATTCCATCCAATCATCCATATCTGCTTTGCCCACTTCCACTCATTCCTTCATCCACATCCGCGTTGCCCACTTCCCCTGCTACAGTGCGATCGTTCCCAGGAGGTGCGAGTGCAGCAATGGCTGAACTGGTAACCAGTATGGTTATCGGGCCGCTGGTCTCCATGGTGAAGGACAAGGTGTCCAGCTACCTTCTTGACGAGTACAAGGTGATGGAAGGTATGGAGGAGCAGTGTGAGATCCTGGAGCGCAAGCTACCGGCCATCCTGGACATCATCGAAGACGCAGAGGAGAAGGGTGCGTACCGGGCAGGAGTACGAGCCTGGCTCAAAGCGCTCAGGAAGGTGTCCTATGAAGCAAATGATGCCTTCGATGAGTTCAAGTATGAGGCACTTGCACGAGAAGCCAAGA